>CM076605.1:112570000-113826500 GCA_038502835.1 Octonoba sinensis
TGTAAGGACTAAAACGATTGTCACCAAACACATATATTTTCTACCAATAATATTACATATCTATAGAACACAGTATTTCCATTAGAAGTGTCCCCGCCCTGAAGGGTGTTGTGCTCTCGCGTGCTTGTGTGAAAACTGCTCTCCCCAAACCCCTCCCCTTGCTCTAACATTTCCAATACAACTTAAAATCCTGATTTTAGAATCTGAAATTACAAATCTTTCCAGTGAAGGGACAACCTCGCCCCCTCTTACGCTCTTATCCCTGATGACACTAACCATAGGCTAGAAATGCGCTTTTAAAACTTCAATTTCGAAGAAGCTTGTGGAAGATTGTGGAGACTAAACTAAAAGTTATTTTACTACCATTTCTGGATTATATCTGGATCAATCTTGCAGTTCCAAGTTGAACAACTAGACAAGTTCACTTATCTAGTTGTAGATCGAACATTTTTTCTGATCATCAACTTATATAGTTTTGAAAGCTCTAAATAACTCCTGTAAAATGTCTACAACAGATACCTAGTTGTAGTATGGTGTGAACCACACCTAATGGGATTTATCTGTGCACTTACCCAGATTTCGCCAAATTTGTAGTTACCTAGTTGTAGTACTCACCCCAAGATATGTTAATTTATTTATTCATTTGTTTTTTTTCTCAACACTCTCGTCCTATAAATTTGTGCACTCATATTTAAGTAATGACTTCCTCTTAAATAAGAAAACTATCCCTCTCACACATAGACACTTTCGCAATCACGAGACTACGAATCATCCAAATGCATTCGAAAATCATTCAAAACTAAACTGTCCAGTACTCAAGAAGTTACATTCGAATATGAAATAGCTCGTGGAAAAAATCATTCGAGCTATTCATTCGATTCGATTTTTCGAGAAGTAAGCCAATCGAGATGTTTGAGAACTCGAGATGTTCATTAGAATTGACTTCTCGAGTTATCCTGATCCCTGAATAACCGAGTTTTGGATTATGCTCATCACTAGTTTACAGAAGTTTTCCAAAATTCCAAGCTACCAAACAGTACTTTTTACAGAATTATTTATTAAATAGGCGGCAAAAAAGAATGTAATTTTTTATCTCTGTTTGTTTAAATTTTGAATTTTCACAAAACTATTTGATTTTTCACAAAATCTTTTTAAATTGCACAAAAAATGGACGGTTAAAAATGCTGGATTGACACTTGAGACGACTGCAGAAATTGTATATTCTTATAAAAATTTCAATTCCGCTGGAATTAGTGCTTAATTTAGCCACAGGTAATCAGCTTAGCATTCTACTAATTTACTATCTACAAACTAATCAAGAATTAACTATGTTCATTATTGATAAATTAATTAAGGATTAATTTAGCTCCAAAAATCTTAGAATTAAAAGCTTGTTAATAGTTTAAATGTTTCAATATGAAAGACATACACAAATCAAGTACATAAATTGATAATATTGAAAAAAGGAAAGAAATCATTATATTCTGAGAAAACAAGCTCCAGAGCATAAAATAATTTTACTTTCTTGGGTAACTGAACTGGCTAGAAAAAAAGGGTAAGTAGTAAGTTTCATCTTGTTACATAAATCATTCAAATGATTAACTAGCCAATAATTATATGTGTGGAATAAAATCGAAGTATTGACACATAAGAATAACTTTAAAATGTAAGTATGCAACTCATCGTATAAATTAATTAATACTACCTATTATCATTTAAAAAAGAAGCATGAATGGTTCATGGTTCTCTAGTTGAATTTTTACAAAGGCAATGGGGGGTGAGTACCTATATTACTATGACTGGCTTACGCTACTTATTTAACTTTAAAATTAATTAACTGAAATAAGTATTTTTCCGTTTAAATGCTTTAAATTAAGGGGGAAAAAATGAAATAATTTCTTAAACTTAATTATCTCAATCAAATGGTGACTAAAGTGACTTTTATTTCAAGTTAAAAAGGTGATTAACACAGCATGAGTTAAAAGTTTAATGCGCAATTAAGAACTAAGAGCAATTTTAATTTATTTACAAATTAATTATCAATCCACACGTAAGTATAATCTACTATTTTTATTTTATTAAGTCAAGGAACAAATTTCGATTAGTAAACATAAGACTTTCCGATCTTACGATACTCCGTTAGTAAGCTAAGCAAACTTTAAACCCTTTTTTGGGGGGTGAAAATTAACAAGATAATACATTAGTTTCTGAGTCTATTAACATTTATCTAAAAAATGACAATGAACAACATTAATTACACAAAAATTACACTAACCTGTTTTTACATGTAGCTTCAAATCCTGCGCGCTGAACGAAATCCAATATGGTGAATCGACTCACTTCAGTTGAGTTCGTTTCTGCGCTTGAACCAAAACTTGGGGAAATTGCTTGAACCATATTATGGTTCAAAATGGGGAAAATGAAAGGTTGAACGATAATATCGTTCAACCATGGCTTCTGAAAAATTTTGGTAGAACCATTTTTTGGAGATAGCTTTAGAGTTGAACCAAGTTATGGTTCAATGTTGAACTGAAATTTTTAACAGTGAATTGTAATGTTATATTGTAAAAGATAGCAAATGGCAACATGTCTTGGCTGAGTAATGGTTAAGTAATAATAAAACTCATTGATAAAAGGGGTTTGTTGCCACTGGGCAGTCGTATTAAAAGCAATTATATTAAGAGTTTGAGGCTTCTCTAAAACAACCTTAAGGAAAATTAAGAATTGGTATGGAAGCATCCATTTAAGTTTCATTCAACTGTCATTCAACTTAGGCACCGTTCATTAATGATGTCACACTTTTTTCAAATATTTGATCCCCCTCCCCCCTTTGTCACTAAGTGTCACACATCAACATACTCCCTACCCCCTTTGTGACATGTCACTCTACATTACATTTGCAGAAAATAGGTTTAGTTTGCTGAATTTAAATGTTTTTATAGAAATCAAAATGTTCTATATCACGCTTCGTCTTAACCCCCTCCCCTCCGCTTGTCACAAACTGTTACACTTCAACATACCCCTACCCCACTTCGTCACATGTCACGCTATATTACATTTGCATAAAATAGGTTTAGTTTGCTGATGTTAAATGTTTTTATAGAAATTAAAATGTACGATGTCACTTCTTCTTACCCCTTGTCACAAACTGTCACACTTTCTTGAACCCCCACCCCGTCCCCCTTGAAGTGTGAGATCATTTATGAATGACCCCAATACGAAATCGGCAGAAGTACAAGCGGCAACATTTATGAGTGCAGTGTCCCCTGCGGCGACCTTGATTTACAATACGTTTGCTTTAAGTGAGGATGAACAATAGGGTGGGTTGAAAAAAGTAATTTTTTTTTTTGAAACGCTACACCACGGAAAACTTGCCTCTGGCGTAGGTAAGTAACATGCAAAGTAAGAAACAGATTTTTATTGAACCCCTAGCTAGCACATTGTACTTACAATTTCGGGTTTTTTTCGAAAATCAAGTCATTTTACAACTTTTTTCGCAGAAATCAGCCATTATTATTTTTAACTGCTATAGCGAAAATCATTTATCAAAAGGGTTGAAAAGCACACAAAAAATTAAAACCGTCAAAATCTTTCAATTTGCGGTAGCGCAAAAGGCTCAAAAATTGGTAAATTATTTCACTTAAGATACATACTAACACCTTATGTGAAAGTCATAGTCAAGCATGCTGAGTTATGAGTTAATAGCCCATTTCTTATTTTTTTACTTTACACCTCAATTCACTGTAATAGAAATGCATTTCCCAGCCGGTGGTTCGCGTGCCCTCAGTGGTTCGCGTGATGTCTGAAGGAGGTTCGCGAAAATAATATTGCAATAACGGAATTTTTAATTGCTAACGTACAAGAAAAAAAATAAATGATTAATTTACATACGTATTAGGACGGGTGTAAAAATTATTTTTTTAAATAAAAATTTTTTTCCCGATAATGCACAAAAGTGGTGGACTGGCATTGGAAGCATTCGTACAAAATTTAAATAGCACTTATTTCTACAATTGTCTGATTTCGAAACTTGAATCACAAAGTGGTATCGGAAGAGATTCCTTGATTAATTTAAAATTTTGAACTTATGTTTCTCCTACCACTTTTTCCTCGTTAACGCGAAGAAAAAGTCGGAAATATGAAAATTTTCCTAAATGTAAAATTTTGCATTATCTTTCGCTAATTTCTCCCATACAGACCGTACAGTTTAACCGAAGATATTTAATCATTTATTTTTTTTTTAATTTTGTATTCGCATTTATCACAGATTATTCCACTGTTCTGCATGTTCGCAGTGAAAAGCCTGAAAACAATTGAATTTTAATATTGTAATTTTTCACAACTTTTGAGAATTTTGAGCAGAAAGATATTTATTGATTGATTAAAAATTGCGTACGTATGGTTAGTTCTTACGTTACTTATGGTTAGTTATCATGACACTCTGCTAACATATTTTTCGCACTAATGGTAAACTAATTTTTAAAGAATTTTTTACTGCTCAGTTAAAAATTCAAAAAGAACATCTAATAAAAAGTAATAATTAAAAAAAACATGATTTTTTTTGCAGCTGTATTTTTGCTTTAGTTTAAACTTAGATATTTTGCAATTCCATTTGTTTTGTGATGAACTTTTGCACAAATAGGAATTTTCCTTTTGAGCGTGCCAGCAAATTTTACAGTTTTTTTACCCGTTACTAAGGTCTACAGAAAAGGATCACCATTTTCTTTCGGAACTTAACAGGGGAACAGGGGAGCTTAGAAGAAAAAACAGGTTGGGAGCCCCCCACTCCTTTATATCGTCATTCTATTAGAGTGGTTCTCAACCTTTTTTGTAAATCATCTAAGTTTACTTATTCTTCGCGTCAGCGAGGAAAAGTAGGAAATGGTAGGAGAAACATACGTTCAAAATTTTAAATTAATCAAGGACAGTGGCGTAACTAAACTTAGTGGCGCCCGGGGCGAAATCTAGGAATGCCGCCCCCTCAATCGTGCGGACAGCAGAACAGCCCTGAAGTAAAAAAAAATGGGATGGCGGGGGGGGGGGGCATGAGTTTGGCTACTATCAACATTTTTTTCGATCTGGAGAATACAAATAGTTAATATATATATATATATACACATACAATTGTCATTTCAAAATTAACTGCCATATATATATTTCTCAGACATTCAGTCTAATTTTTCGACTAATTTTTCCACCCGCCATTCTTTTTCGAATAATTGCGTTAGGGTATTTGGAAAAGCGATATAAATCAAGAAACTGATACTTGCGCAATAATGGGGGGGTTGGGGCGTTGGGGGACTCTTCCCCGGAAAATTTTAGAAATTGAAGTATAAAACACGCAATTCTAGACTATATTTAATGACGCTGAGGAAGAGAGAGGTGTTTAGGCACTTCACCCCTCCCTATCGATGCATTTCACCAAAAACTCATTTATATTGGTCCCAAAAATGCAATTTTAGCTTATATTTGGAGACATTAGAAGATTCGCGTCATGACCCCTATGAACTCCTTTGAATCCACATTTTCCGCAGTTAAATCGTAAGTTTCTCGAATATTTTACTAGAAGTTTTGTTGATTATTCAAAGTTGTTGATGAATCATGAAAGTATAAGAAATATTTTACTCCGCATTTCAATAAAAAGAGGATGCTTAAAAGTTTCATCAACATTTCAAGAGAATTTTTTTGAAGACATCACATAATGGTAGCATGTTTTGTTGGGTGTTGCACAAAAGGTACTATGTATTGACATCCCATTGCAAATAATATTTATATATCTTCGATGTTCTCTGGTGAGAAACATCTTAAAGCTGCCTTCTTAAAAGTCTTTTTAAGGGTGGGTTTCTGCATTGAATTGACATATTGAATAATGGAAAACCAAGAAAGCTCCCCTCTGTCAAATCGATGAAGGTTAGTCACAACAACTACTTTACCTTTTTGTTCCTCAAAGCCACACCTGGATTTGAGTTCCGTACAATTTCAAAAATTAATTTGGCACTTTTTTATGTTGAAAGCCTCCGCGATAGTTTGACAACATTTGCTGCAAACATTAACATATAAACGACAAAAGTAAAGAAATTGAGACTTAATCTTTGAATTAAAAAGAATGCACAAAATTCAGTTCGAAATATAAAGTATATAAATAAAATATAAAAAGCTTGATAATACATTGGATTGTTGGGTGATGAAAGTACGTCTTTCCACCTCAATCCACGTGGTAAGTTTACTTCATACAATGTTTATTGGAGCAAAATATCTTTTAGTGGAAAGCTGCCTTTATGAAGGTCTTTAAGGGTAGTATTATGCATCGCATTTATTCATTGAATAGTAGGTAATTAGGAAAACTTCCACCCATCTCGAAATTCAGTGAGCGTTATAGACAAGATATCACAACCATTTCACCTTTACTTAATTCAATTAGCACAACTGCTATACTTTAAACTATTTTTTAATATCTTGACAGCAGAGGTTGAATTCTATGATTATCATTAAATGTCCGTAGAAGAATTAAGAAACGAAAGAGCAATCTTTATAACGATGCCCATGCATTTTAAAGCCCTGCATGCATTCGAGAGGGGAGGGGGGAGGGATTGAAAAACAAAGCTTATTTTTTTTTTTTTTTTTTTAAACGAAGCAATAGCCTCTTGCCTTATTTGATGAATGAAACCGTACTTTTTCAATTTTTCATCGTAATTGAGTTTTGACAGAACAAATTTTGTCTGTCAGTGTCAACGAAAACTCCTTCCATACCGATAGAAAAGGATAGGGTCAGGTGGGGTGGAGTAGTGCATGGGGTAAAGTGGTCATGATTGAAAAAAAGTCCATATACAAGTGCTAATAACAATAATATTTCAAAATACTCAACAAAGGTGCATTTTAAGAAGGAAACAATTTTATTTCACCCAGCTGAATTTATTAATGCCCTCTATTACGGTCAAAAGTTGGGCTTATCTTCATAATGCCTCGTTTAAGGGCTTCTCTTAAGCTGTTGCATAGATAGTTTTAAAACTAAGTTATGTAGCAAAATATTTCAGGATATATAACGGCAGGTATTCTTAGGTTTAAATCCCTAAATATTAGATGGTAAGTCTGTCCTTTCATTTAATACGTATAATAAAACCTAAATATGAAATTCAAAATTTTCCGTGAAAAAATTAAAAATTGCTTTTAATGAATGACTAAATTGCTTAAATTACACATTAAGAAAAATTTGCTAATAAGATAGCTCTGATATAATTATATAGCTTATTAAAAATCACACTGATAAGAAAATACATATTTTAATCTAGCTATTTTTAATTCTCTCTCTCTTTCATCTATTGTTCATGTTCGAAGTGCTTCCAGTTCTAAACATTTACAGCTTAATAATATTTATAATAAGTTTGTTTAGAATTATTGACAACTTGAAAATTATTTTATTAAAAGTGCTTTTAAAATTTTTTCAATGATAAACACACCGTTGTAGGAAGGCCATCTTATAATAATATTTCAATCTCTCTTGCCTTTGAGCTCAGTTGGGTCCTGTTTACTAAAGAGTAAATTTAAAAGTTATTTTTGAAAAAGAATACAGTATTAGTAAAGTAAATGTTTAACTAATATCTGGCTTGTGTCTTAATTTTTGACAAAAGAAGTGCTGTGCCTTGTAGTCTTCAAAATTTATTTTCATGCGTAAATAGCCTAAATTTCCTAAAGTAGTTTTTAAAAAAATTTTAGTTGAAAATAAATATGGAAGCTGAGCTCAAGTGAGTGCCTATGCAAGTTAAGTCCTGGTATATCTTATAAATTAACCTGAACTAATTTTAGAACATCGATCCATGTTAAGCCTAATACTATGACCACTTTACCCCATCTTACTTAACCCTATAACTACGGGTAACGTCAATAGACGATTTGGCGAAACTTTCCTGTGTTACGGGTAATGTCAATAAGCGATTTGATGAATTTTTGCTAAAAATGTAGGTTTCAAAATAAAAAGCTGAACAAATGGAAATGAATTCGTTCTTTACATTGTAAGTAATAACTTAATCAATTGAAAATGACAAAATTAGAGGTGCAGAAGGGGATAGTGACCACTCGCTTTTGATACAGTGTGCCGCCGATTTGCAAGCAAAAAAAGCTACATCTCCATAGGAATTTTGATTTTGAACAAAAAATTTCCAATTAACATTACCAAACAAAATATAACAAAACAAAATCTAACAAAACAAAGTATAACCAAACCAAATATGACAAAACAAAGCCAATAACAAAATTTTCTATGGCGAAGGCGTTTTTTTCTCAAAAAATCAGAATAGGTCGAAAATGGGGAGTCTACGACGAATGTTGATTAGAACTCTCCAGTTTTGCCCTTTTCATATAAGAAACTCATGACATAAACGCAAGAAATAGATGTATCGCCATTTATGCAATTTTTGAATACTTTTTTTTTTTTTTTTGGCGTTCAGACAAACAGTTTTGTGAAAATAAGTAGTTAAAGGGTTAAAGAACTATAAAATAATATATAAACTAAATCTAGCTTCACGGTTAGTGAGGAAGTATTACCAAGATCTGAGTGAAGCTTCCTGCATCATCCATTTTTTGCAAATTTTTTAAAACAAAACGTCATAGAGAACTTAAAAGAGCTCATTTAATTTCAAAGTGTTGTATAAACAAACAAACTGACTGTTTTCTTCAAGTAAAGTGTAACCATTAAAGTAATTTTGAATGTAAAATCTAATTCCTAATTATTAAAAGTTAAAATTAAAAATTTGCACCAATTGCTTTATTTATTTCAAAGCTATAGCTTTTTATGTGCCGTATGACCACTTTACCCCACCTGATCCTAGTGTTTTTTCTTTCTAATGGGGCTGCAGTATTGGTTCTTAACCATTGTAGACCTGGTGCGTCCCCAGAGATTGGTACCAACTCTTTCAGCGGCACCACAATGAGTGTGGTACCATTGCCGCACTTATTTTGACGCTCAGCTTCCCTAGATGGCGGCACCTGAGCACTCGTTGATGCAATCGGCACTAGGAATTTAGTTTAGCCGAGAGTATCCATGGCAAAGAGATCTTTATCATACCACATAATCATACGACATGGGCGCAGACGATTTTCTGCATCTTGAAAATCCACCGACTTGGGCCAGGTTTAAAACTTGCGATCTTGGGCGTACGAGGCCTGCGCCTTACGACTACGCCACCCTGCCGAAGTAAAACCAAATCGAGAGAGTGGCTTTGATGTCTGAAAGAGGGAACATGACCCGCCGAAATTCATCAGACCCCCAATAAACATGAAAGCATGAAAAAGGAAACATTTCGCACTAAACAACGAAACACTGGTCGAACTGCATGATTAATTAGCCGTGGTCATCAAGATCAAAATAATTTTAAATGAACTGAAATTTAAAAAAGTTATCAGATAGTAAAATTATTATTTTTATGAATTCTCATTTTATGAACATATAAATAACATTTTTTCAAAGATAGAAGAATTGTATATATTATACTTACTGACTACTTGCGCTGTTGCCGAATATTTCTACTGCACGTAAAATTTTAAAACAATGTTTCTCTCATCTTCACAATCAGAAGTTACTTATAAAGTTCAAGACTATCCGAATTTCATTAATTTGTTTAGCAATTAAAAGAAGGAATTTTTTGCCCCTACAAAAACACTAAATGTCGATCAGGTTGCCTATTGTTCAAAAATACTCAATCTGATTATTTCTGGGGCTGTCTTTTACTTATTTGGAGAACTTTCAGATGATTTTGCAGATAATTATTAGGAACAAAAAAAACTTTTTTTTTTTTCGATTATTTTAGGAACAAAAAAACTTTTTTTTAAAAAATTATTATTCATATCTGAGTTGACAAAATACGAATTTTGTTTTTGAGAAGACTCAAAGCTGAGAACCGAGAAAATGACGCTTTGGAATAAGCGTTGTGGCCAACTTGTGATCATGAAGAATGACCGCAATTTGAGACCACCGGCGGGGGACCGGTCGGGTAATAAAGTCGGAGAAAGATCTTCGGTGAAAATAGAGCTTTTGACCATTGTCCACGAAACGACTTCGGTGAATTCGTCTTCGTCGGCGCTCTTTCAAGGGATTGCTTCCTGGGAACCCTTTGCTTTTCTGCCGACACAGGGAATAGTCAGTCTCAATGAGCGGGTTCTAATAAGAGAGATGACAGCTGTTACTTGAGTAATTTAACAGGGCTTGGGGTACCTCCATACTTTTCGTATCAGTGCTTTTTGTTACTTGTCCTTTTAGCCACATGCCATTCAGAATCTTTTGAAATACTTGTTGATATTGACGGACAGTCGGACGCGGAAATGACTTTATAGACTATTTAGAAGTTACTACCTATTATCTCCAATAGCACTGAACCTTCTTCCCTAGGAAGAAAAATAAAAAGTATGCCTAGGGGGTGCAGAAAAAGCCGAAACCAGACGTCACTCTGTTAACGCTTTCTGTCCCCCCCTCCCTTATTAAGGGCGGAAAATGGGACTTTTCGAAAAAATGAAAAACTTCGCCCTGTTTGAAAAAAAAAAAAAAAAACAATATTGCGTTTTGTTGAGATGGGAATTCCGGACTTTTTGCCGCCCCCTGAACAGTGCCGCCCGGGGCGGACCGCCCCCCCCCTCCCCTAGTTACGCCACTGATCAAGGAATTTCTTCACTTTGTGATTCAAGTTTTCGAAACCAGACAATAGTAGAAATAAGTGCATTTCAACATTTGTATGCATACTTCCTAAGCCAGTAGACAACTTTTGTGCATTATCTGGAAAACAATTTATTAAAAAAAACATTTTTACACTCCGTCCTAATACCTATGTAAATTTATCATTTAGTTTTTCTTTTGCACGTTAGCAATTAAGAATTCCGCTATTTCAATATTACTTTCGCGAACCCCTTCCGACGCGAACCACTGGGGGTTCGCGAACCACCGGTTCGGAAACGCTATTCTATTGCAATGAATTGAAGTATAAAGTAAAAAAATAATAAATGGGCTGTTAACTCATAACTCAGCATGCTTGACAATGCCTTTCACATAAGGTGTTAGTATGTATCTTAAGTGCAATAATTTACCGATTTTTGAGTCTTTTGCGCTACCGCAAATTGAAAGATTTTGACGGTTTTAATTTTTTTGTGTGCTTTTCAACCTTTTTGATAAATGATTTTCGCTATAGCAGTTAAAAATAATAATGGCTGATTTCTGCGAAAAAAGATGTAAAATGACTTGATTTTCGAAAAAAATCGACATTTTAAGTGCAATACGCTAGCTAGGGCTTCAATAAAAATTTGTTTTTGAATTTGCATGAAACTTACCTACCCCAGAGGCAAGTTTTCCGCGGTATAGCGTTTCGAAAAAAAAAAATTACTTTTTTTCGACCCCCCCTAATGAACAAAATAACAAAATAAACTCGACGTTAAAATTACCAAATTTGATGAATGATGCTTATATAGTTTTGTCCATAGCATAATGTTTTCAATACCAAATTTAATTATTACGGTCGAATTTCGACAGTTGGGCGAGCTTTAGTTTGTTTAAATAGAGCAACTCATTCTACTCCACAAACACTCAGTGTTTCCATATTGTATTCGATTCAAAGCAAAAAAATGATATGTTGCCAGTCCGTGCATTCCTTGTATGAAATTAACCGTATACAAAATTTCATGTCATTTGGGTCAGTAGTATGGTGACCATATTTCTGAGCGTCAATTTGGGGACGTGACCCCAAATGCACCATTTGGGGACGCCAGAAAAATGTTTCGGGGACATCTTTGGGGACATACCAAACCAATACATATTCCCTTCTATTATGGAAAATTTCTCTTATTGATGTATTCTAAAGGGTATTCAAGCATATTTTCTCTTAGATCAACCCGCATGTTAGAATTTGTAATACTAAGGCAACAATTTGATATTTGCCATAATATTATCTAAAATCTTACAAAATACAAGCTAAAAGTTCTAAAGCTCAAATCGAGAAGCAATTTGAAAAGAAAACACATGTTTTAAAATTTGGGGACATTACGCTTCCCCAAGTAGTTAAAGTGTTTTGGGGGACAAAGCATTAAAAATATACAAATTTGGAGACTGTCCCCGAAATTCGAGGACGTTTTTTCACCCCTAGTCAGTAGATACTTCATTAAACCTAAGGCTCCGGCTAAGAGGTTGGGGTCTCGTGGAGAATGAAGTTACTTCACAATTAAATTGAGAAAAATCAGACTTGCTCTACTTGGTAAGTTAGTTGTAACCCTATCCGCGGAGTATGATGTACAACTATACTTGCTGAACAAGCCGAGAACGAAGTGCCGTTTTGAAGGCTTTCGTAACTAAACAGCTATGGCTAAGGCATGGATTTTGTGAACTAATCCGGCAGTCAGACATGAATTACGTGATTCGAAATTTTTTTTTTTAAATCATACATGACAAAATAGAAATTTTTAAAAAAAATAATGTGAAACGACATCTATATATATATATTTAGCGTTACGTGGACCAGTTGCGATTAAATTTTGCGGAACGATACGATACTTTTCTCCACCAGACCCCTACCTGTTAGGTACCGGATGCCCTACCGTTGCTTTCGCACGGGGCGAGGTAGTGGGGTCCCCTGATTTTACATGCACGTATCCCCAAGTGTACATGGGTGGTCTTCAGCGGGTATCGAACGCGCGACCTTCCAGGTTTAAGTCCAACGCTCTAACCACTAGGCTGCCACGGCCTGGTACGATACGATACTGACATCGGGACCGTTCGTAAATGATGTCACACTTGTCTTCAATATATTTGAGCCCCCTTCTCCTTTGTCACATGTCACGCTATATTGCATTTGCATGAAATAGGTTTAGTTTGCTGATTTTAAATGTTTTTATAGAATTCAAAATGTATGATGTCACTTCTTGTTGCCCCCTCCCCTCCCCTAGTCACAAACAGTCACACTTTCTTGAACCCCCTCCCCCCTTGAAGCGTGACATCATTTATGAATGACCCCATAATGCAAAAAGCAAACTATGGTAAAACAATATTTAAAAAAACTTGGTTAATTATTATGATAGAAAAGTGACACAATATTTGCATTTATTATCGTAACTTACGGGGGGGGGGGCATTAACAAATTAATTTCTATTTCTTAAAAAGCATTTCCGCTCATAACTCAATTTTTAAGTTCCGATTCTTTGGAGCGGCAACTCCTTAGTTTGTTTATATCGAGCGATCATTCTCATGTTTATAGCTAGCGATCTTTTCTTTGGAATTTCGGATTTCAAAATGTTTTTAAGATTTTAAAGTGGTTATAGCCCGCAGATGTTGTGTGGGGATCAGCTAGTGTATTTTACCTGGAATAAGCAGTACCTTGGAAGCAAACCAACCGCAAATTTTTGAACGAACAAGAAAAGTTATAGTAAACTAACGTCGTAATCGAAATAACGTAGAGTAGTGATGGAAAGAAAAATTTGTTGGAGTCATCGTTGCTAGAAGCGACGTCATACTAACATCTTCCATTTCAAATCGGACGTCCGTAAGTTCTTATCGGGTTTTAAAAAAAGGGTATTTTTTTCAACTTTCCCTTAGGGACCGTTCATAAATGATGTCATGCTTTTTTCCCTCCCCCGTTTGTCTCAGATCAACGGACTCCCTCTCCCCTTTCACTTGTCACGCTATGTTACATAAAGCCATGGAAAAGCATGATGTCACAGTTCCTGTTACCCCTCCCCTCCCCTTGTCACATTTTGTCACAATTTCACGAACCCCGCCCCCCCGCCCCCTCGAAGCGTGACGTCATTTATGAATGACTACTTATTGAATCTCCACTTCCCAGACAAAACGGATAATTGCAGTTACTTCAATGAATTTCGTTCTTATCTATTTTACAACTTTTGGCCTGACCAGTGACGTTTCATACATTATTGGTAGAATATTTTCTACTGCTTAAAGTATTACAATACGCTTAAAATATTTTTGCAACTGATACATGGGAAAGAGCATTTAAATCTTCATGTACTACTAATAAAGTATTCGAAGATCAAAGAAGTAGTTTTTAAAGGCAAGGCGCTCAGCTCGCAAGCCGTATCAAGCATAGAGAATAAAGCTCAAGAAGAAGAAGAAGAAGTTTTAAAAAGCCAATTTGGCAATTCTGCCCACCTGGCAATATTGGCGCGCAAAATAAGAAACGCGCCTTTTAGCTTTCTTAACCAATCACAACTTACTGCAGATTTAAATGCCTATAAATAAGAGACCCGCAGGGTAATTCATTGCATTTCGTATTTTGCGTGTGCTCACATTTTGTGATATTTGGCAATTCTACCTTCTACTTTGGATTACTTCATGTTTTGACTTGCCTGGATTTTGGATATTTCTGAATTAAAGTAAGTTTTACAATGATAATCTGTAGTAAAAGGAATATTATTTGAATTTATGTGTACTTTTTTACAATTTTTTTTTCTTTTTTGAGAAGTTGTCAGTTTTGTTAAATTTTGTTTTTTGCATGAGTTACATATACACGTGTCACTGTCAAAATAAGGGGAGGGGCCAGATTACAGCACGCGTCTTTCGTCCATGGGACCATGAACTGTCATAATAACACATTTTTTAATTTATCCTTTAGACTCGATGCTTATTATTTATGAAATTGTGGTTTTGAGTAGTTTCATCATGCAGTTAGCGCATTGTTTAGAAATATTATTGCAAATGTGTCCCTTGAATGATAAATTTCTTTAAAGCCAGCATTGAGCTTTACTAAACAGAATTATGCCCATAGTACTCCTTATGGTAAAAAAAGAAATTGTTAAATATATTCAATTTTTTAAGCCTGTAATAACAGCAAAATATGAATATAATGTTTTTAAGTTTTAGTAAACGCAATGAGTGCTTAGGCTTTATTTTCATTGAAGCAATGAATGAGAGGGAGAGACTTGTGATCTAAAGCTCTTTATCTGTGTTCCCCGCAATGGCGCTTAAAGTGGTGGACGTTAGTTCACATTATGAGCGAGCGCTCTCCAAGTGTGACGTCACACCAACAGGCGTGGAGCTCTGACGTCACTCTGTTTAAGCCGCGTGCGCGTGGACTCTCCGTTTTCGTTTTCTGCGTTGAGTGTGTGAGAGTGTAGTTTTTGATTCTAACAGATTTAAGGAAATTAACGTTCCAGATAAGAGGAGTTTGCTCTCATTTATTATTGTTATTAAAGCAATATAATTTTTTTTCAATAAAAACTTTGTATTTTTTTTTTTTTACTTTTTTTTTACTACTGTTAATTTTTTTTTTTTTTAACTTTGTGTATTTTTTTTTCAATAAAAGTGTGTTTTATTGAAAAACACATATTTTTGTTTTGAATAAAAATAAGGAATAGTGGGAAATGTACGATTTTTTTTCCAGTTCATTTTTCTCAGAAAATTTAAATCACCTTCAACTAGTTTAAAAAAATTATTGTGTGCAGTATATTTTAAAGGAATTGATGACAGAAATAATTTGAAAATACTTTTGATTTAGAATATGAGATTGTTCATTAAAACTTTGTCAAAATGCAACCAAACATTAAGTTGAAGTATGAATTTGATTTTAAAAAAAAAATCATATACATTTGTTCATAATGCTTTATTTCTTTTTTATTGCATAAATCCCAAACAAATTAAAATTTGAAATCACATTTGACAAATTTGAAAAAAAAAAAAAAAAAACAAATTGGATTACTTGAACGCAAAAAAAAAAAAAAAACTAGGTGCGAAATTCTCATAAATAAGAAACAAATTAAAATTTGCAATCACATTCGACAAATTTTAAAACAAAACAAAGCACAAGAGCAAAATACCGGGACGTATGGCAAGCCTATATATAACTTTAATTTTTGAAATTTTTCTCTTTGAATATCACTTAAATAGAGTGCCCCTTATCCAGAGGTAAATACATTGTGGTCCCTATTTAAAGGGACTGGGACCAGAAAAAGTGTTCCTTAATTAGAGGTGTCCCTTTTTCGGAGGTGTCCCTTAATGGAGATACTACTGTATAAGGATTTAACACAAACGAAAATATTTTAATTTGGAACAATTCTTTGTCATAAAATTTTGATGTTTTGCGTTGTGTCCGCTTTCTCGGACAATTTTTATTTATGATTAATAAAGCTTGAAATTGTGTGTGATTGATATTGGACATATTAAGTAGCTTCCGCATTTAGCTTAAAGAGAAAAAAAAAACTAACACACTTTGTTGAAAATTCAGTCAGACGGGGTTAAACTTTAAAAAAAATAATAGCAGACAATCATCAATCGGTGATTCCTCCCTTCCCCTCCTCCCTTGCTTTTTTTTTAAATTTTATTTTTATATCAATAATTTACTGTCTTATTATACTTTTCTAGTAATTATTATTTCACGCTAAATATATTCATTCAATTTCAACTACACGTAAATTAACGTAGTCTCCGAAAATCTACTGCATAGTATTTATTCGCATTTTTAAAGTATTAAACTTTTATTTTTTAATATTAGCACTTGGTAATTGTAATCAAATGATTTTCGTCCGAAGGTGAGCACATTAACAGGGGTCCATTATAGATTTATATTACACATTATCACTCTCGCAGTAAGGGGATTCCAGACCACAAGAGAACCTACTTCACACCCCAAAGGCTATGTAACAACCGGAGAACCAACCCTCCCTATTTAATGCTTTAACAGGTGCATTCGTTTATTGGGCCACTAAATAATGACAAGAAGTTCCGAACTGTGGGGAGTTCATCAGGAACATTACCGAAAGTCACAAATTACAAACAAACAGGGTGGTCTCTGCGTTGTAGGGGCTGTGACGTGCGGGACGACGGTTCCCTTTGGAAACCACTTATGCAAAAAATAATCCTTTATGTTTTTACAGAAAAAAAAAATGAGAGAGAGAAAACTAAAATTAAAATATAATTGTAATGAAGCTGCAATTTTGAACGTAAATTTCAAGCTAGAATTTTTCTGTAGTTTTATTTGATTAAAAGTTATCTACTGTTAAGAATTTGGATAAAGTTTGAAATGCAGGAAACAAAACTGTTTGTTAGTGTACTGTACTATAAGCTGTTTATTTTACCTCTAATAAAATCATCTAAAAGAATTACGTCATGCAATGATTTTAGAGTCTAACAGCGAGCATTAATGAAAATAAGTCTCTATATATGAATAAACTTAGAGAGACGGGGGAGGGGGTGGGGAATAAAAAAGGGGGCGCAACTTTATTTCAATTAAAAATAAAGCAGAACATCTTAGCAACAAACCAAAAAGCTTGGTACAAATGGTGCCCCTTTATTAATTGATTTACTTTAATATTTACGAAATCAACTATCAATGCTGGTTTTTTTTTTAAAAGGTAAAAAATCCAACTTCTTTCCAAATGTTTTCATTAAATTTAGACACTATTTAAAAATACGAAATTCATTTAATCCAGAAAGTACAATCAAAGCTTGAATTTAAAAAAAAAAGTTGTAAAGTAATGCCACTTCTAAAATATCAGTGCATCTTTTCGTGTAAATATTTGTTATGTGTATGTCCTTATACATTAATCTACAATGCATTCAGAGTATATTGTTGTAAAAAAGATTGCACAAGACGTCATAAAATTGGAAAAAGTCAACAGCTACACTGATAGCATAATCTTTACCACTTGAAGAACATTTATAATAAGTTTGTTTAGAATTATTGACAACTTGAAAATTATTTTATTAAAAGTGCTTTTAAAATTTTTTCAATGATAAACACACGGTTGTAGGAAGGCCATGTTATAATAATATTTCAATCTCTCTTGCCTTTGAGCTCAGTTGGGTCCTGTTTACTAAAGAGTAAATTTAAAAATTATTTTTGAAAAAGAATACAGTATTAGTAAAGTAAATGTTTAACTAATATCTGCCTTGTGTCTTAATTTTTGACAAAAGAAGTGCTGAGCCTTGTAGTCTTCAAAATTTATTTTCATGCGTAAATAGCCTGAATTTCCTAAAGTAGTTTTTAAAAAAATTTAATTGAAAATAAATATGGAAGCTGAGCTCCCGTGAGTGCCTATGCAAGTTAAGTCCTGGTATACCTTATAAATTAACCTGAACTAATTTTAGAACATCGATCCATGTTAAGCCTAATACTATGACCACTTTACCCTATCTTACTTAACCCTATAACTACGGGTAACGTCAATAGACGATTTGGCGAAACTTTCCTGTGTTACGGGTAATGTCAATAAGCGATTTGATGAATTTTTGCTAAAAATCTAGGTTTCAAAATAAAAAGCTGAACAAATGGAAATGAATTCGTTCTTTACATTGTAAGTAATAACTTATTCAATTGAAAATGACAAAATTAGAGGTGCAGAAGGGGATAGTGACCACTCGCTTTTGATACGGTGTGCTGCCGATTTGCAAGCAGAAAAAGCTACATCTCCATAGGAATTTTGATTTTGAACAAAAAATTTCCAATTAACATTACCAAACAAAATATAACAAAACAAAATCTAACAAAACAA
The DNA here is from genome assembly GCA_038502835.1 of Octonoba sinensis. Lineage (NCBI taxonomy): Eukaryota > Metazoa > Arthropoda > Arachnida > Araneae > Uloboridae > Octonoba > Octonoba sinensis. Next base: position 112,588,469 of record CM076605.1, read on the forward strand.
AGTATAGCCAAACCAAATATGAAAAACAAAGCCAATAACAAAATTTTCTATGGCGAAGGCGTTTTTTTCTCAAAAAATCAGAATAGGTCGAAAATGGGGAGTCTACGACGAATGTTGATTAGAACTCTCCAGTTTTGCCCTTTTCATATAAGAAACTCATGACATAAACGCAAGAAATAGATGTATCGCCATTTATGCAATTTTTGAATACTTTTTTTTTTTTTTTTTGGCGTTCAGACAAACAGTTTTGTGAAAATAAGTAGTTAAAGGGTTAAAGAACTATAAAATAATATATAAACTAAATCTAGCTTCACGGTTAGTGAGGAAGTATTACCAAGATCTGAGTGAAGCTTCCTGCATCATCCATTTTTTGCAAATTTTTTAAAACAAAACGTCATAGAGAACCTAAAAGAGCTCATTTAATTTCAAAGTGTTGTATAAACAAACAAACTGACTGTTTTCTTCAAGTAAAGTGTAACCATTAAAGTAATTTTGAATGTAAAATCTAATTCCTAATTATTAAAAGTTAAAATTAAAAATTTGCACCAATTGCTTTATTTATTTCAAAGCTATAGCTTTTTATGTGCCGTATGACCACTTTACCCCACCTGATCCTAGTGTTTTTTCTTTCTAATGGGGCTGCAGTATTGGTTCTTAACCATTGTAGACCTGGTGCGTCCCCAGAGATTGGTACCAACTCTTTCAGCGGCACCACAATGAGTGTCGTACCATTGCCGCACTTATTTTGACGCTCAGCTTCCCTAGATGGCGGCACCTGAGCACTCGTTGATGCAATCGGCACTAGGAATTTAGTTTAGCCGAGAGTAGCCATGGCAAAGAGATCTTTATCATACCACATAATCATACGACATGGGCGCAGACGATTTTCTGCATCTTGAAAATCCACCGACTTGGGCCAGGCTTGAAATTGCGATCTTGGGCGTACGAGGCTTGCGCTTTACGACTACGCCACCCTGCCGAAGTAAAACCAAATCGAGAGTGTGGCTTTGGTGTCTGAAAGAGGGAACATGACCCGCCGAAATTCATCAGACCCCCAATAAACATGAAAGCATGAAAAAGGAAACATTTCGCACTAAACAACGAAACACTGGTCGAACTGCATGATTAATTAGCCGTGGTCATCAAGATCAAAAGAATTTTAAATGAACTGAAATTTAAAAAAGTTATCAGATAGTAAAATTATTATTTTTATGAATTCTCATTTTATGAACATATAAATAACATTTTTTCAAAGATAGAAGAATTGTATATATTATACTTACTGACTACTTGCGCTGTTGCCGAATATTTCTACTGCACGTAAAATTTTAAAACAATGTTTCTCTCATCTTCACAATCAGAAGTTACTTATAAAGTTCAAGACTATCCGAATTTCATTAATTTGTTTAGCAATTAAAAGAAGGAATTTTTTGCCCCTACAAAAACACTAAATGTCGATCAGGTTGCCTATTGTTCAAAAATACTCAATCTGATTATTTCTGGGGCTGTCTTTTACTTATTTGGAGAATTTGGAGAACTTTCAGATGATTTTGCAGATAATTATTAGGAACAAAAGTAACTTTTTTTTTTTTCGATTATTTTAGGAACAAAAAAACTTTTTTTTAAAGATTATTATTCATATCTGAGTTGACAAAATACGAATTTTGTTTTTGAGAAGACTCGAAGCTGAGAACCGAGAAAATGACGCTTTGGAATAAGCGTTGTGGCCAACTTGTGATCATGAAGAATGACCGCAATTTGAGACCACCGGCGGGGGACCGGTCGGGTAATAAAGTCGGAGAAAGATCTTCGGTGAAAATAGAGCTTTTGACCATTGTCCACGAAACGACTTCGGTGAATTCGTCTTCGTCGGCGCTCTTTCAAGGGATTGCTTCCTGGGAACCCTTTGCTTTTCTGCCGACACAGGGAATAGTCAGTCTCAATGAGCGGGTTCTAAATAAGAGAGATGACAGCTGTTACTTGAGTAATTTAACAGGGCTTGGGGTACCTCCATACTTTTCGTATCAGTGCTTTTTGTTACTTGTCCTTTTAGCCACATGCCATTCAGAATCTTTTGAAATACTTGTTGATATTGACGGACAGTCGGACGCGGAAATGACTTTATAGACTATTTAGAAGTTACTACCTATTATCTCCAATAGCACTGAACCTTCTTCCCTAGGAAGAAAAATAAAAAGTATGCCTAGGGGGTGCAGAAAAAGCCGAAACCAGACGTCACTCTGTTAACGCTTTCTGTCCCCCCCTCCCTTATTAAGGGCGGAAAATGGGACTTTTCGAAAAAATGAAAAACTTCGCCCTGTTTGAAAAAAAAAAAAAAAAAAAACAATATTGCGTTTTGTTGAGATGGGAATTCCGGACTTTTTGCCGCCCCCTGAACAGTGCCGCCCGGGGCGGACCGCCCCCCCCTCCCCTAGTTACGCCACTGATCAAGGAATTTCTTCACTTTGTGATTCAAGTTTTCGAAACCAGACAATAGTAGAAATAAGTGCATTTCAACATTTGTATGCATACTTCCTAAGCCAGTAGACAACTTTTGTGCATTATCTGGAAAACAATTTATTAAAAAAAACATTTTTACACTCCGTCCTAATACCTATGTAAATTTATCATTTAGTTTTTCTTTTGCACGTTAGCAATTAAGAATTCCGCTATTTCAATATTACTTTCGCGAACCCCTTCCGACGCGAACCACTGGGGGTTCGCGAACCACCGGTTCGGAAACGCTATTCTATTGCAATGAATTGAAGTATAAAGTAAAAAAATAATAAATGGGCTGTTAACTCATAACTCAGCATGCTTGACAATGCCTTTCACATAAGGTGTTAGTATGTATCTTAAGTGCAATAATTTACCGATTTTTGAGTCTTTTGCGCTACCGCAAATTGAAAGATTTTGACGGTTTTAATTTTTTTGTGTGCTTTTCAACCTTTTTGATAAATGATTTTCGCTATAGCAGTTAAAAATAATAATGGCTGATTTCTGCGAAAAAAGATGTAAAATGACTTGATTTTCGAAAAAAATCGAAATTTTAAGTGCAATACGCTAGCTAGGGCTTCAATAAAAATTTGTTTTTGAATTTGCATGAAACTTACCTACCCCAGAGGCAAGTTTTCCGCGGTATAGCGTTTCGAAAAAAAAAATTACTTTTTTTCGACCCCCCCCTAATGAACAAAATAACAAAATAAACTCGACGTTAAAATTACCAAATTTGATGAATGATGCTTATATAGTTTTGTCCATAGCATAATGTTTTCAATACCAAATTTAATTATTACGGTCGAATTTCGACAGTTGGGCGAGCTTTAGTTTGTTTAAATAGAGCAACTCATTCTACTCCACAAACACTCAGTGTTTCCATATTGTATTCGATTCAAAGCAAAAAAATTATATGTTGCCAGTCCGTGCATTCTTTGTATGAAATTAACCGTATACAAAATTTCATGTCATTTGGGTCAGTAGTATGGTGACCATATTTCTGAGCGTCAATTTGGGGACGTGACCCCAAATGCACCACTTGGGGACGCCAGAAAAATGTTTCGGGGACATCTTTGGGGACATACCAAACCAATACATATTCCCTTCTATTATGGAAAATTTCTCTTATTGATGTATTCTAAAGGGTATTCAAGCATATTTTCTTAGATCACCGCATGTTAGAATTTGTAATACTAAGGCAACAATTTGATATTTTCCATAATATTATCTAAAATCTTACAAAATACAAGCTAAAAGTTCTAAAGCTCAAATCGAGAAGCAATTTGAAAAGAAAACACACGTTTTAAAATTTGGGGACATTACGCTTCCCCAAGTAGTTAAAGTGTTTTGGGGGACAAAGCATTAAAAATATACAAATTTGGAGACTGTCCCCGAAATTCGAGGACGTTTTTTCACCCCTAGTCAGTAGATACTTCATTAAACCTAAGGCTCCGGCTAAGAGGTTGGGGTCTCGTGGAGAATGAAGTTACTTCACAATTAAATTGAGAAAAATCAGACTTGCTCTACTTGGTAAGTTAGTTGTAACCCTATCCGCGGAGTATGATGTACGACTATACTTGCTGAACAAGCCGAGAACGAAGTGCCGTTTTGAAGGCTTTCGTAACTAAACAGCTATGGCTAAGGCATGGATTTTGTGAACTAACCCGGCAGTCAGACATGAATTACGTGATTCGAAATTTTTTTTTTTTAATCATACATGACAAAATAGTAATTTTAAAAAAATAATGTGAAACGACATCTATATATATATATTTAGCATTACGTGGACCAGTTGCGATTAAATTTTGCGGAACGATACGATACTTTTCTCCACCAGACCCCTACCTGTTAGGTACCGGATGCCCTACCGTTGCTTTCGCACGGGGCGAGGTAGTGGGGTCCCCTGATTTTACATGCACGTATCCCCAAGTGTACATGGGTGGTCTTCAGCGGGTATCGAGCGCGCGACCTTCCAGGTTTAAGTCCAACGCTCTAACCACTAGGCTGCCACGGCCTGGTACGATACGATACTGACATCGGGACCGTTCGTAAATGATGTCACACTTGTCTTCAATATATTTGAGCCCCCTTCTCCTTTGTCACATGTCACGCTATATTGCATTTGCATGAAATAGGTTTAGTTTGCTGATTTTAAATGTTTTTGTAGAATTCAAAATGTATGATGTCACTTCTTGTTGCCCCCTCCCCTCCCCTAGTCACAAACAGTCACACTTTCTTGAACCCCCTCCCCCCTTGAAGCCTGACATCATTTATGAATGACCCCATAATGCAAAAAGCAAACTATGGTAAAACAATATTTAAAAAAACTTGGTTATTTATTATGATAGAAAAGTGACACAATATTTGCATTTATTATCGTAACTTACGGGGGGGGGGACATTAACAAATTAATTTCTATTTCTTAAAAAGCATTTCCGCTCATAACTCAATTTTTAAGTTCCGATTCTTTGGAGCGGCAACTCCTTAGTTTGTTTATATCGAGCGATCATTCTCATGTTTATAGCTAGCGATCTTTTCTTTGGAATTTCGGATTTCGAAATGTTTTTAAGATTTTAAAGTGGTTATAGCCCGCAGATGTTGTGTGGGGATCAGCTAGTGTATTTTACCTGGAATAAGCAGTACCTTGGAAGCAAACCAACCGCAAATTTTTGAACGAACAAGAAAAGTTATAGTAAACTAACGTCGTAATCGAAATAGCGTAGAGTAGTGATGGAAAGAAAAATTTGTTGGAGTCATCGTTGCTAGAAGCGACGTCATACTAACATCTTCCATTTCAAATCGGACGTCCGTAAGTTCTTATCGGGTTTTAAAAAAAGGGTATTTTTTTCAACTTTCCCTTAGGGACCGTTCATAAATGATGTCATGCTTTTTTCCCTCCCCCGTTTGTCTCAGATCAACGGACTCCCTCTCCCCTTTCACTTGTCGCGCTATGTTACATAAAGCCATGGAAAAGCATGATGTCACAGTTCCTGTTACCCCTCCCCTCCCCTTGTCACATTTTGTCACAATTTCACGAACCCCGCCCCCCCCCGCCCCCTCGAAGCGTGACGTCATTTATGAATGACTACTTGTTGAATCTCCACTTCCCAGACAAAACGGATAATTGCAGTTACTTCAATGAATTTCGTTCTTATCTATTTTACAACTTTTGGCCTGACCAGTGACGTTTCATACATTATTGGTAGAATATTTTCTACTGCTTAAAGTATTACAATACGCTTAAAATATTTTTGCAACTGATACATGGGAAAGAAGCATTTAAATCTTCATGTACTACTAATAAAGTATTCGAAGATCAAAGAAGTAGTTTTTAAAGGCAAAGCGCCCAGCTCGCAAGCCGTATCAAGCATAGAGGATAAAGCTCAAGAAGAAGAAGAAGTTTTAAAAAGCCAATTTGGCAATTCTGCCCACCTGGCAATATTGGCGCGCAAAATAAGAAATGCGCCTTTTAGCTTTCTTAACCAATCACAACTTACTGCAGATTTAAATGCCTATAAATAAGAGAACCGCAGGGTAATTCATTGCATTTCGTATTTTGCGTGTGCTCACATTTTGTGATATTTGGCAATTCTACCTTCTACTTTGCATTACTTCATGTTTTGACTTGCCTGGATTTTGATATTTCTGATTTAAAGTAAGTTTTACAATGATAATCTGTAGTAAAAGGAATATTATTTGAATTTATGTGTACTTTTTTACAATTTTTTTTTTCTTTTTTGAGAAAATGTCAGTTTTGTTAAATTTTGTTTTTTGCATGAGTTACATATACATGTGTCACTGTCAAAATAAGGGGAGGGGCCGGATTACAGCACGCGGCTTTCGTCCATGGGACCATGAACTGTCATAATAACATATTTTTTAATTATCCTTTAGACTCGATGCTTATTATTTATGAAATTGTGGTTTTGAGTAGTTTCATCATGCAGTTAGCGCATTGTTTAGAAATATTATTGCAAATGTGTCCCTTCAATGATAAATTTCTTTAAAGCCAGCATTGAGCTTTACTAGAGAGAATTATGCCCATAATACTCCTTATGGTAAAAAAAGAAATTGTTAAATATATTCAATTTTTTAAGCCTGTAATAACAGCAAAATATGAATATGTTTTTAAGTTTTAGTAAACGCAATGAGTGCTTAGACTTTATTTTCAATGAAGCAATGAATCAGAGGGAGAGACTTGTGATCTAAACATTTACAGCTTAATAATATTTATAATAAGTTTGTTTAGAATTATTGACAACTTGAAAATTATTTTATTAAAAGTGCTTTTAAAATTTTTTCAATGATAAACACACCGTTGTAGGAAGGCCATCTTATAATAATATTTCAATCTCTCTTGCCTTTGAGCTCAGTTGAGTCCTGTTTACTAAAGAGTAAATTTAAAAGTTATTTTTGAAAAAGAATACAGTATTAGTAAAGTAAATGTTTAACTAATATCTGCCTTGTGTCTTAATTTTTGACAAAAGAAGTGCTGTGCCTTGTAGTCTTCAAAATTTATTTTCATGCGTAAATAGCCTAAATTTCCTAAAGTAGTTTTTAAAAAATTTTTAATTGAAAATAAATATGGAAGCTGAGCTCCCGTGAGTGCCTATGCAAGTTAAGTCCTGGTATATCTTATAAATTAACCTGGACTAATTTTAGAACATCGATCCATGTTAAGCCTAATACTATGACCACTTTACCCCATCTTACTTAACCCTATAACTACGGGTAACGTCAATAGACGATTTGGCGAAACTTTCCTGTGTTACGGGTAATGTCAATAAGCGATTTGATGAATTTTTGCTAAAAATGTAGGTTTCAAAATAAAAAGCTGAACAAATGGAAATGAATTCGTTCTTTACATTGTAAGTAATAACTTAATCAATTGAAAATGACAAAATTAGAGGTGCAGAAGGGGATAGTGACCACTCGCTTTTGATACAGTGTGCCGCCGATTTGCAAGCAAAAAAAGCTACATCTCCATAGGAATTTTGATTTTGAACAAAAAATTTCCAATTAACATTACCAAACAAAATATAACAAAACAAAATCTAACAAAACAAAGTATAACCAAACCAAATATGACAAAACCAAGCCAATAACAAAATTTTCTATGGCGAAGGCGTTTTTTTCTCAAAAAATCAGAATAGGTCGAAAATGGGGAGTCTACGACGAATGTTGATTAGAACTCTCCAGTTTTGCCCTTTTCATATAAGAAACTCATGACATAAACGCAAGAAATAGATGTATCGCCATTTATGCAATTTTTGATTCCTTTTTTTTTTTTCATATTGTATTCGATTCAAAGCAAAAAAATGATATGTTTCCAGTCCGTGCATTCCTTGTATGAAATTAACCGTATACAAAATTTCATGTCATTTGGGTCAGTAGTACGGTGACCATATTTCTGACCGTCAATTTGGGGACGTGACCCCAAATGCACCATTTGGGGACGCCAGAAAAATGATTCGGGGACATCTTTGGGGACATACCAAAGCAATACATATTCCCTTCTATTATGGAAAATTTCTCTTATTGGTGTATTCTAAAGGGTATTGAAGCATATTTTCTGCAAAATGTACGCATTTTTTCTTAGATCACCGCATGTTAGAATTTGTAATACTAAGGCAACAATTTGATATTTGCCATAATATTATCTAAAATCTTACAAAATACAAGCTAAAAGTTCTAAAGCTCAAATCGAGAAGCAATTTGAAAAGAAAACACATGTTTTAATGTTTGGGGACATTACGCTTCCCCAAGTAGTTAAAGTGTTTTGGGGGACAAAGCATTAAAAATATACAAATTTGGAGACTGTCCCCGAAATTCGAGGACGTTTTTTCACCCCTAGTCAGTAGATACTTCATTAAACCTAAGGCTCCGGCTAAGAGGTTGGGGTCTCGTGGAGAATGAAGTTACTTCACAATTAAATTGAGAAAATTCAGACTTGCTCTACTTGGTAAGTTAGTTGTAACCCTATCCGCGGAGTATGATGTACAACTATACTTGCTGAACAAGCCGAGAACGAAGTGCCGTTTTGAAGGCTTTCGTAACTAAACAGCTATGGCTAAGGCATGGATTTTGTGAACTAATCCGGCAGTCAGACATGAATTACGTGATTCGAAATTTTTTTTTTAAATCATACATGACAAAATAGTAATTTTAAAAAATAATGTGAAACGACATCTATATATATATATTTAGCGTTACGTGGACCAGTTGCGATTAAATTTTGCGGAACGACACGATACTTTTCTCCACCAGACCCCTACCTGTTAGGTACCGGATGCCCTACCGTTGCTTTCGCACGGGGCGAGGCAGTGGGGTCCCCTGATTTTACATGCACGTATCCCCAAGTGTACATGGGTGGTCTACAGCGGGTATCAAACGCGCGACCTTCCAGGTTTAAGTCCAACGCTCTAACCACTAGGCTGCCACGGCCTGGTACGATACGATTCTGACATCGGGACCGTTCGTAAATGATGTCACACTTGTCTTCAATATATTTGAGCCCCCTTCTCCTTTGTCACATGTCACGCTATATTGGTTTTGCATGAAATAGGTTTAGTTTGCTGATTTTAAATGCTTTTATAGAATTCAGAATGTATGATGCCACTTCTTGTTGCCCCCTCCCCTCCCCTAGTCACAAACAGTCACACTTTCTTGAACCCCCTCCCCCCTTGAAGCGTGACATCATTTATGAAGGACCCCATAATGCAAAAAGTAAACTATGGTAAAACAATATTTAAAAAAACTTGGTTAATTATTATGATACAAAAGTGACACAATATTTGCATTTATTATCGTAACTTACGGGGGAGGGGCATTAACAAATTAATTTCTATTTCTTAAAAAGCATTTCCGCTCATAACTCAATTTTTAAGTTCCGATTCTTTGGAGCGGCAACTCCTTAGTTTGTTTATATCGAGCGATCATTCTCATGTTTATAGCTAGCGATCTTTTCTTTGGAATTTCGGATTTCAAAATGTTTTTAAGATTTTAAAGTGGTTATAGCCCGCAGATGTTGTGTGGGGATCATCTAGTGTATTTTACCTGGAATAAGCAGTACCTTGGAAGCAAACGAACCGCAAATTTTTGAACGAACAAGAAAAGTTATAGTAAACTAACGTCGTAATCGAAATAACGTAGAGTAGTGATGGAAACAAAAATTTGTTGGAGTCATCGTTGCTAGAAGCGACGTCATACTAACATCTTCCATTTCAAATCGGACGTCCGTAAGTTCTTATCGGGTTTTAAAAAAAGGGTATTTTTTTTCAACTTTCCCTTAGGGACCGTTCATAAATGATGTCATGCTTTTTTCCCTCCCCCGTTTGTCTCAGATCAACGGACTCCCTCTCCCCTTTCACTTGTCACGCTATGTTACATAAAGCCATGGAAAAGCATGATGTCACAGCTCCTGTTACCCCTCCCCTTCCCTTGTCACATTTTGTCACAATTTCACGAACCCCGCCCCCCCCCCCCCGCCCCCTCGAAGCGTGACGTCATTTATGAATGACTACTTATTGAATCTCCACTTCCCAGACAAAACGGATAATTGCAGTTACTTCAATGAATTTCGTTCTTATCTATTTTACAACTTTTGGCCTGACCAGTGACGTTTCATACATTATTGGTAGAATATTTTCTATCGCTTAAAGTATTACAATACGCTTAAAATATTTTTGCAACTGATACATGGGAAAAGAGCATTTAAATCTTCATGTACTACTAATAAAGTATTCGAAGATCAAAGAAGTAGTTTTTAAAGGCAAGGCGCTCAGCTCGCAAGCCATATCAAGCATAGAGAATAAAGCTCAAGAAGAAGAAGAAAAAGTTTTAAAAAGCCAATTTGGCAATTCTGCCCACCTGGCAATATTGGCGCGCAAAATAAGAAACGCGCCTTTTAGCTTTCTTAACCAATCACAACTTACTGCAGATTTAAATGCCTATAAATAAGAGACCCGCAGGGTAATTCATTGCATTTCGTATTTTGCGTGTGCTCACATTTTGTGATATTTGGCAATTCTACCTTCTACTTTGGATTACTTCATGTTCTGACTTGCCTGGATTTTGATATTTCTGATTTAAAGTAAGTTTTACAATGATAATCTGTAGTAAAAGGAATATTATTTGAATTTATGTGTACTTTTTTACAATTTTTTTTTCTTTTTTGAGAAGTTGTCAGTTTTGTTAAATCTTGTTTTTTGCATGAGTTACATATACACGTGTCACTGTCAAAATAAGGGGAGGGGCCGGATTACAGCACGCGTCTTTCGTCCATGGGACCATGAACTGTCATAATAACATATTTTTTAATTATCCTTTAGACTCGATGCTTATTATTTATGAAATTGTGGTTTTGAGTAGTTTCATCATGCAGTTAGCGCATTGTTTAGAAATATTATTGCAAATGTGTCCCTTCAATGATAAATTTCTTTAAAGCCAGCATTGAGCTTTACTAGAGAGAATTATGCCCATAATACTCCTTATGTTAAAAAAAGAAATTGTTAAATATATTCAATTTTTTAAGCCTGTAATAACAGCAAAATATGAATATAATGTTTTTAAGTTTTAGCAAACGCAATGAGTGCTTAGACTTTATTTTCAATGAAGCAATGAATGAGAGGGAGATACTTGTGATCTAAAGCTCTTTTGCCCTTTTCATATAAGAAACTCATGACATAAACGCAAGAAATAGATGTATCGCCATTTATGCAATTTTTGAATACTTTTTTTTTTTTTTTTTGGCGTTCAGACAAACAGTTTTGTGAAAATAAGTAGTTAAAGGGTTAAAGAACTATAAAATAATATATAAACTAAATCTAGCTTCACGGTTAGTGAGGAAGTATTACCAAGATCTGAGTGAAGCTTCCTGCATCATCCATTTTTTGCAAATTTTTTAAAACAAAACGTCATAGAGAACTTAAAAGAGCTCATTTAATTTCAAAGTGTTGTATAAACAAACAAACTGACTGTTTTCTTCAAGTAAAGTGTAACCATTAAAGTAATTTTGAATGTAAAATCTAATTCCTAATTATTAAAAGTTAAAATTAAAAATTTGCACCAATTGCTTTATTTATTTCAAAGCTATAGCTTTTTATGTGCCGTATGACCACTTTACCCCACCTGATCCTAGTGTTTTTTCTTTCTAATGGGGCTGCAGTATTGGTTCTTAACCATTGTAGACCTGGTGCGTCCCCAGAGATTGGTACCAACTCTTTCAGCGGCACCACAATGAGTGTGGTACCATTGCCGCACTTATTTTGACGCTCAGCTTCCCTAGATGGCGGCACCTGAGCACTCGTTGATGCAATCGGCACTAGGAATTTAGTTTAGCCGAGAGTATCCATGGCAAAGAGATCTTTATCATACCACATAATCATACGACATGGGCGCAGACGATTTTCTGCATCTTGAAAATCCACCGACTTGGGCCAGGTTTGAAATTGCGATCTTGGGCGTACGAGGCTTGCGCTTTACGACTACGCCACCCTGCCGAAGTAAAACCAAATCGAGAGTGTGGCTTTGATGTCTGAAAGAGGGAACATGACCCGCCGAAATTCATCAGACCCCCAATAAACATGAAAGCATGAAAAAGGAAACATTTCGCACTAAACAACGAAACACTGGTCGAACTGCATGATTAATTAGCCGTGGTCATCAAGATCAAAATAATTTTAAATGAACTGAAATTTAAAAAAGTTATCAGATAGTAAAATTATTATTTTTATGAATTCTCATTTTATGAACATATAAATAACATTTTTTCAAAGATAGAAGAATTGTATATATTATACTTACTGACTACTTGCGCTGTTGCCGAATATTTCTACTGCACGTAAAATTTTAAAACAATGTTTCTCTCATCTTCACAATCAGAAGTTACTTATAAAGTTCAAGACTATCCGAATTTCATTAATTTGTTTAGCAATTAAAAGAAGGAATTTTTTGCCCCTACAAAAACACTAAATGTCGATCAGGTTGCCTATTGTTCAAAAATACTCAATCTGATTATTTCTGGGGCTGTCTTTTACTTATTTGGAGAACTTTCAGATGATTTTGCAGATAATTATTAGGAACAAAAAAAACTTTTTTTTTTTTCGATTATTTTAGGAACAAAAAAACTTTTTTTAAAAGATTATTATTCATATCTGAGTTGACAAAATACGAATTTTGTTTTTGAGAAGACTCGAAGCTGAGAACCGAGAAAATGACGCTTTGGAATAAGCGTTGTGGCCAACTTGTGATCATGAAGAATGACCGCAATTTGAGACCACCGGCGGGGGACCGGTCGGGTAATAAAGTCGGAGAAAGATCTTCGGTGAAAATAGAGCTTTTGACCATTGTCCACGAAACGACTTCGGTGAATTCGTCTTCGTCGGCGCTCTTTCAAGGGATTGCTTCCTGGGAACCCTTTGCTTTTCTGCCGACACAGGGAATAGTCAGTCTCAATGAGCGGGTTCTAATAAGAGAGATGACAGCTGTTACTTGAGTAATTTAACAGGGCTTGGGGTACCTCCATACTTTTCGTATCAGTGGTTTTTGTTACTTGTCCTTTTAGCCACATGCCATTCAGAATCTTTTGAAATACTTGTTGATATTGACGGACAGTCGGACGCGGAAATGACTTTATAGACTATTTAGAAGTTACTACCTATTATCTCCAATAGCACTGAACCTTCTTCCCTAGGAAGAAAAATAAAAAGTATGCCTAGGGGGTGCAGAAAAAGCCGAAACCAGACGTCACTCTGTTAACGCTTTCTGTCCCCCCCCCCCCTTATTAAGGGCGGAAAATGGGACTTTTCGAAAAAATGAAAAACTTCGCCCTGTTTGAAAAAAAAAAAAAAAAACAATATTGCGTTTTGTTGAGATGGGAATTCCGGACTTTTTGCCGCCCCCTGAACAGTGCCGCCCGGGGCGGACCGCCCCCCCTCCCCTAGTTACGCCACTGATCAAGGAATTTCTTCACTTTGTGATTCAAGTTTTCGAAACCAGACAATAGTAGAAATAAGTGCATTTCAACATTTGTATGCATACTTCCTAAGCCAGTAGACAACTTTTGTGCATTATCTGGAAAACAATTTATTAAAAAAAACATTTTTACACTCCGTCCTAATACCTATGTAAATTTATCATTTAGTTTTTCTTTTGCACGTTAGCAATTAAGAATTCCGCTATTTCAATATTACTTTCGCGAACCCCTTCCGACGCGAACCACTGGGGGTTCGCGAACCACCGGTTCGGAAACGCTATTCTATTGCAATGAATTGAAGTATAAAGTAAAAAAATAATAAATGGGCTGTTAACTCATAACTCAGCATGCTTGACAATGCCTTTCACATAAGGTGTTAGTATGTATCTTAAGTGCAATAATTTACCGATTTTTGAGTCTTTTGCGCTACCGCAAATTGAAAGATTTTGACGGTTTTAATTTTTTTGTGTGCTTTTCAACCTTTTTGATAAATGATTTTCGCTATAGCAGTTAAAAATAATAATGGCTGATTTCTGCGAAAAAAGATGTAAAATGACTTGATTTTCGAAAAAAATCGAAATTTTAAGTGCAATACGCTAGCTAGGGCTTCAATAAAAATTTGTTTTTGAATTTGCATGAAACTTACCTACCCCAGAGGCAAGTTTTCCGCGGTATAGCGTTTCGAAAAAAAAAATTACTTTTTTTCGACCCCCCCTAATGAACAAAATAACAAAATAAACTCGACGTTAAAATTACCAAATTTGATGAATGATGCTTATATAGTTTTGTCCATAGCATAATGTTTTCAATACCAAATTTAATTATTACGGTCGAATTTCGACAGTTGGGCGAGCTTTAGTTTGTTTAAATAGAGCAACTCATTCTACTCCACAAACACTCAGTGTTTCCATATTGTATTCGATTCAAAGCAAAAAAAAAAAATGATATGTTGCCAGTCCGTGCATTCCTTGTATGAAATTAACCGTATACAAAATTTCATGTCATTTGGGTCAGTAGTATGGTGACCATATTTCTGAGCGTCAATTTGGGGACGTGACCCCAAATGCACCATTTGGGGACGCCAGAAAAATGTTTCGGGGACATCTTTGGGGACATACCAAACCGATACATATTCCCTTCTATTATGGAAAATTTCTCTTATTGATGTATTCTAAAGGGTATTCAAGCATATTTTCTGCAAAATGTACGCATTTTTTCTTAGATCACCGCATGTTAGAATTTGTAATACTAAGGCAACAATTTGATATTTGCCATAATATTATCTAAAATCTTACAAAATACAAGCTAAAAGTTCTAAAGCTCAAATCGAGAAGCAATTTGAAAAGAAAACACATGTTTTAAAATTTGGGGACATTACGCTTCCCCAAGTAGTTAAAGTGTTTTGGGGGACAAAGCATTAAAAATATACAAATTTGGAGACTGTCCCCGAAATTCGAGGACGTTTTTTCACCCCTAGTCAGTAGATACTTCATTAAACCTAAGGCTCCGGCTAAGAGGTTGGGGTCTCGTGGAGAATGAAGTTACTTCACAATTAAATTGAGAAAAATCAGACTTGCTCTACTTGGTAAGTTAGTTGTAACCCTATCCGCGGAGTATGATGTACAACTATACTTGCTGAACAAGCCGAGAACGAAGTGCCGTTTTGAAGGCTTTCGTAACTAAACAGCTATGGCTAAGGCATGGATTTTGTGAACTAATCCGGCAGTCAGACATGAATTACGTGATTCGAAATTTTTTTTTTTAAATCATACATGACAAAATAGAAATTTTTAAAAAAATAATGTGAAACGACATCTATATATATATATTTAGCGTTACGTGGACCAGTTGCGATTAAATTTTGCGGAACGATACGATACTTTTCTCCACCAGACCCCTACCTGTTAGGTACCGGATGCCCTACCGTTGCTTTCGCACGGGGCGAGGTAGTGGGGTCCCCTGATTTTACATGCACGTATCCCCAAGTGTACATGGGTGGTCTTCAGCGGGTATCGAACGCGCGACCTTCCAGGTTTAAGTCCAACGCTCTAACCACTAGGCTGCCACGGCCTGGTACGATACGATACTGACATCGGGACCGTTCGTAAATGATGTCACACTTGTCTTCAATATATTTGAGCCCCCTTCTCCTTTGTCACATGTCACGCTATATTGCATTTGCATGAAATAGGTTTAGTTTGCTGATTTTAAATGTTTTTATAGAATTCAAAATGTATGATGTCACTTCTTGTTGCCCCCTCCCCTCCCCTAGTCACAAACAGTCACACTTTCTTGAACCCCCTCCCCCCTTGAAGCCTGACATCATTTATGAATGACCCCATAATGCAAAAAGCAAACTATGGTAAAACAATATTTAAAAAAACTTGGTTAATTATTATGATAGAAAAGTGACACAATATTTGCATTTATTATCGTAACTTACGGGGGGGGGGGCATTAACAAATTAATTTCTATTTCTTAAAAAGCATTTCCGCTCATAACTCAATTTTTAAGTTCCGATTCTTTGGAGCGGCAACTCCTTAGTTTGTTTATATCGAGCGATCATTCTCATGTTTATAGCTAGCGATCTTTTCTTTGGAATTTCGGATTTCAAAATGTTTTTAAGATTTTAAAGTGGTTATAGCCCGCAGATGTTGTGTGGGGATCAGCTAGTGTATTTTACCTGGAATAAGCAGTACCTTGGAAGCAAACCAACCGCAAATTTTTGAACGAACAAGAAAAGTTATAGTAAACTAACGTCGTAATCGAAATAACGTAGAGTAGTGATGGAAAGAAAAATTTGTTGGAGTCATCGTTGCTAGAAGCGACGTCATACTAACATCTTCCATTTCAAATCGGACGTCCGTAAGTTCTTATCGGGTTTTAAAAAAAGGGTATTTTTTTCAACTTTCCCTTAGGGACCGTTCATAAATGATGTCATGCTTTTTTCCCTCCCCCGTTTGTCTCAGATCAACGGACTCCCTCTCCCCTTTCACTTGTCACGCTATGTTACATAAAGCCATGGAAAAGCATGATGTCACAGTTCCTGTTACCCCTCCCCTCCCCTTGTCACATTTTGTCACAATTTCACGAACCCCGCCCCCCCCCGCCCCCTCGAAGCGTGACGTCATTTATGAATGACTACTTATTGAATCTCCACTTCCCAGACAAAACGGATAATTGCAGTTACTTCAATGAATTTCGTTCTTATCTATTTTACAACTTTTGGCCTGACCAGTGACGTTTCATACATTATTGGTAGAATATTTTCTACTGCTTAAAGTATTACAATACGCTTAAAATATTTTTGCAACTGATACATGGGAAAGGAGCATTTAAATCTTCATGTACTACTAATAAAGTATTCGAAGATCAAAGAAGTAGTTTTTAAAGGCAAGGCGCTCAGCTCGCAAGCCGTATCAAGCATAGAGAATAAAGCTCAAAAAAAAAAAAAAAAAAAAAAAAAAAAAAAAAAAAAAAAAAAAAAAAAAAAAAAAAAAAAAAAAAAAAAAAAAAAAAAAAAAAAAAAAAAAAAAAAAAAAAAAAAAAAAAAAAAAAAAAAAAAAAAAAAAAAAAAAAAAAAAAAAAAAAAAAAAAAAAAAAAAAAAAAAAAAAAAAAAAAAAAAAAAAAAAAAAAAAAAAAAAAAAAAAAAAAAAAAAAAAAAAAAAAAAAAAAAAAAAAAAAAAAAAAAAAAAAAAAAAAAAAAAAAAAAAAAAAAAAAAAAAAAAAAAAAAAAAAAAAAAAAAAAAAAAAAAAAAAAAAAAAAAAAAAAAAAAAAAAAAAAAAAAAAAAAAAAAAAAAAAAAAAAAAAAAAAAAAAAAAAAAAAAAAAAAAAAAAAAAAAAAAAAAAAAAAAAAAAAAAAAAAAAAAAAAATTGAAAAGATTCGGTATTCAGGGTCATACATTTGAATGGATTAAAAGTTGGTTAATCGGGAGAAAGCAACGAGTGCAAATCAAGGGTAATAGTTCTCGATGGATAGAAGTAGAAAGTGGTGTTCCACAAGGTTCTGTTCTCGGACCACTCCTATTCATAATATTTATTAATGACATAACTGAGGGTATACTGGGCAAAGTTAGTATATTTGCTGATGACTTAAAAATAATGGGAATTGTCAACACAGAGGAACAAATAGAACGATTTCAAACAGATTTATCACGAATATCGGAATGGGCTGCTAAGTGGGGTATGTCATTTAATATTAAAAAATGTCAAGTTCTACACATGGGTCATAAAAATAAATGCGCAGCATATAACTTGCAAGGACAACAAATTAAATCAGGGAATACTGTAAACGATTTAGGTGTAGTGGTTTCTAGTGATCTTAAAATGGGGTATCAATGTAGAGAAGCAAGTAATAAGGCAAATAGAATGTTGGGGTATATTAAAAAACATGTTTCGTGTAAATCAAAAGACGTTATTTTGCCATTGTACAGAGGACTGGTTAGGCCACATCTAGAGTATGCAGTACAATTTTGGTCGCCATATTTAAAAAAAGATATTGACATGTTAGAAAAAGTTCAACGCAGGGCTACAAAAATTATTAAAGGAACCTCAGGTATGGCTTATGAAAACAGATTAAAGAAATTTAACATGTATACGTTACAAGAAAGAAGGAAACGGGGAGATTTGATTCAGTTGTTCAAATTTATAAAGTTAAATGAAACAGAAGGTTTACAATTTTCTCATAGTAATAGGACTCGGGGAAATGGATTGAAATTATTTAAATCACAATTTAAGAGGGAGTGTAGGAAACATTGCTTTTTCAGTAGAGTTGTCGACAATTGGAACACTTTGCCATCGCACATTGTTAATTCTAAGGATGTTAAATCGTTTAAGGAAGGTTTGGATCGTCACTGGGGGATTGTGAAGAGAGCAGCCAGTTGAAATCTGATAATGTTTCTCTCTTAGCTTTCGTTCAAATAGTTTTTATTGTAAATTGATACTGATTTTTCTTTTTCTTTCATGCAAATGGGCGTTCAAGATAAAAGTAGGGACAAGAAGAAGAGGAAGAGGAGCATGAAGAAGTCAAGCAGGAATTGCTCATCTATTCACCAACCTTGTTGGGCCTAGCGCCTGTTGTTGGTGTACTTTTTGTATTGTATTGTATTGTATTGAAAAAATATAAATTTCTGAAACAACAATACAAAATAGCGAAAATGCTTTGGAACAATGGAAAAATATTATATTGTGTCTAGTAACAATGGTATTGCAGGAAGTCCGTGTACATATCTGTATTAACAATACTTTAAAGTAAAAATGATTTAGAACAATGGAAAAAATGTATTCTTTAACGTTACAATGCTATTGACGCGGGAATATATACTTTTTGTAGCAACAATATAAAACAATATAAATGCGTTAGAACAACGAAAATAAATAGTACTATTTCTGGCAACAATGGTTTTCAAGTCAAAAAATATAAATTTCTGAAACAACAATACAAAATAGACAAAAATGCTTTGGAACAATGGAAAAATATTATAGTGTGTCTAGTAACAATGGTATTAAAGGATGTCCGTGTACATATCTGTATTAACAATACTTTAAAGTAAAAATGATTTAGAACAATTCAAAAAATGTATTCTTTCTCGTTACAATGCTATTGACGTGGGAATATATAGTTTTTGTAGCAACAATATAAAATACTATAACTGCGTTAGAGCAACGGAAATAAATAGTACTATTTCTGGTAACAATGGTTTTCACGTCAGAAATATATATTTCTGAACAAACAATACAAAATAGCGAAAATGCTTTAGAACAATGGAAAAATATTATAGTGTGTCTAGTAACAATGGTATTGAAGGAAGTCCGTGTACATATCTGTATTAACAATACTTTAAAGTAAAAATGATTTAGAACAATGGAAAAAATGTATTCTTTAACGTTACAATGCTATTGACGCGGGAATATATACTTTTTGTAGCAACAATATAAAACAATATAAATGCGTTAGAACAGCGGAAATAAATAGTACTATTTCTGGCAACAATGGTTTTCAAGTCAGGAAATATATATTTCTGAACGAACAATACAAAATAGCGAAAATGCTTTAGAACAATGGAAAAACATTATAGTGTGTCCAGTAATAATGGTATTGAAGGAAGTCCGTGTACATATCTGTATTAACAATACTTTAAAGTAAAAATGATTTAGAACAATTAAAAAATGTATTTTTTCTCGTTACAATGCTATTGACGGGGGAATATATACGTTTTGTAGCAACAATATAAAAGAATATAAATGCGTTAGAACAAACTAAAAAAATAGTACCATTTCTGGAAGCAATGGTTTTTAAGTGAGAAAAGATATATTTCTGAACGAACAATACAAAATAGCGAAAATGCTTTAGAACAATAGAAAAACATTATAGTGTGTCTAGTAACAATGGTATTGAAGGACGTCCGTGTACATATCTGTATTAACAATACTGTAATAAAAAATGATTTAGAACAATTCAAAAAATGTATTATTTCACGTTACAATGCTATTGACGTTTGAGGACATACCTTTCTGTAGGAACAATATAACACAATATAAATGCTTTAGAAGAATGCAAAAAAATAGTACTATTTCTAGTGGCAATGGTTTTCAAGTCAGAAAACATATATTTCTGAACGAACAATACAAAATAGCGAAAATGCTTTAGAACAGTAGAAAAACATTATAGTGTGTCTAGTAACAATGGTATTGAAGGAAGTCCATGCACATATCTGTAGTTACAATACTATAATATAAAAATGATTTAGAAAAATGGAAAAAATGTATTATTTTTCGTTACAATGCTATTGACGTGTGAATATATAGTTTTTGTAGCAACAATATAAAATAATATAAATGCGTTAGAACAAACGAAAAAAATAGTACCATTTCTGGTAGCAATGGTTTTTAAGTGAGAAAATATATATTTCTGAACGAACTATACAAAATAGCGAAAATGCGATAGAACAGTGGAAAAACATTATAGTGTGCTAGTAACAATGGTATTGAAGGAAGTCCATGCACATATCTGTATTAACAATACTTTAAAGTAAAAATGATTTAGAACAATTCAAAAAATGTATTTTTTCTCGTTACAATGCTATTGACGTGGGAATATATACGTTTTGTAGCAACAATATAAAAGAATATAAATGCGTTAGAACAAACGAAAAAAATAGTACCATTTCTGGTAGCAATGGTTTTTTAAGTGAGAAAAGATATATTTCTGAACGAACAATACAAAATAGCAAAAATGCTTTAGAACAATAGAAAAACATTATTAGTGTGTCTAGTAACAATGGTATTGAAGGAAGTCCGTGTACATATCTGTATTAACAATACTGTAATAAAAAATGATTTAGAACAATTTAAAAAATGTATTCTTTCTCGTTACAATGCTATTGACGTCTGAATTTATACTTTTTGGAGCAACAATATAGAGTAATATAAATGCTTTAGTACAAACGAAAAAAGTAGTACCATTTCTGGTAGCAATGGTTTTTAAGTGAGAAAAGATATATTTCTGAACAAACAATACAAAATAGCGAAAATTCTTTAGAACAATGGAAAAACTTTATAGTGTGTCTAGTAACAATGGTAATGAAGGAAGTCCGTGTACATATCTGTACTAACAATACTTTAATGTAAAAATGATTTAGAACAATGGAAAAAATGTATTCTTTCTCGTTACAATGCTATTGACGTGGGAATATATACTTTTTGTAGCTACAATATAAAATAATATAAATGCGTTAGAACAAGCGAAAAAAATAGTACCATTTCTGGTAGCAATGGTTTTTAAGCGAGAAAAGATATATTTCTGAAGGAACAATACAAAATAGCGAAAATGCTTTAGAACAATGGAAAAACATTATAGTGTGTCTAGTAACAATGGTATTGAAGGAAGTCCGTGTACATATCTGTATTAACAATACTATAATGTAAAAATGATTTAGAACAATGGAAAAAATTTATTCTTTCTCGTTACAATGCTATTGACGTGGGAATATATACTTTTTGTAGCAACAATACAAAATAATATAAATGCGTTAGAACAAGCGAAAAAAATAGTACCATTTCTGGTAGCAATGGTTTTTAAGTGAGAAAATATAAATTTCTGAAAGAACAATACAAAATAGCGAAAATGCTTTGGAACAATGGAAAAACGTTATAGTGTATCTAGTAACAATGGTATTGAAGGAAGTCCGTGTACATATCTGTATTAACGATACTTTAACTCTCTAAGTCCGAGGCCGGCCGAAAACGGCTTTGTTAGTTAAGACCGAGCTGGGCCGGTATGGGCCGGCAGCCGGGAAGATAGGGGAGAAAGGTACAGAAGAGAACTCCTGTTGCGAGGAAGGGGGACCCCTGTGTATCAGAGGTCTTTCGTCTTGCCGATAATCATTAGAAAGTGACTGATGTGCAAACATGGATTGATGGCTTTTAACTACTTGAGGATTAGCTCTTTCCGCAAGAAGCAGGAAATGAAATACATCTCTCTCTCATTCCAACTTTGAAATACGAACAACTTTCATTTTTTTATTTTGTGAAAAAAATGAATGAAAATGATTTTGTAACAGATGTCCAGTTTTGGTTTTTTAAATTTATGTGTGATATATCCGTTTAATTGTTAATTCTGACCATCTCAAAGAACTTTTATGAATTTCTAAGGGCGAAGACATCTAGTGCAATGCTATAATAAATGACTAGTTTTTTAAAACCTGCATCCGATCATAATAATTTGTTTTCTAAAGTATCGCTTTTATTTTTCGGCCATCATATCGGTGAACTAAATGTCTCTTTGGACGAATTCGCTATTTGAATATATCTGTTCATAGTAATAACAAACCTCATCGAACTTTGTGAAAGTAAATTTTATTTCACAGCAATTTTGTTATTTTTTGGGTTTGCCATCAAAGTTCATTTATTATGTGAAGGGAAAATGCACAAAGTATTTTAAAATTCTATGTGGTTGTAATCGTGAAATACATCTAAAGTAACCAATTTTCAACAAAATGTTTCAACTTAAAAAGTACTTTTATTGATATGTAGTACTTTTTGCGTCCCACCTACCTTATACCGCAAGTTTTGTTTCTCCAATCTAAAGATTCATTGCCAAAAGTTTATGAACGTATATTACTATCATTATTGTATTATTGTTATTTAATTAATATTTTAATAATTTTTATTTAATTATTATTGTTTGAAGAAGCACCTTCACATTGCTTTTTTACATAAAATCTGTTAAACTGTTAACTTTTCGTTTTTCTATTCGGCCACATGACAAACTGGAATTTTTACTTTTTTCTTCTTACAAAAGTTACATATTAATTTGATTTGCCAAAATTTTCGATTTCTGAAAAAGGTGGATTTGCACATTTTAAGATAGGCTGAGCACTTTTGGACAAATGTGGAAAATATAAGTACATGTAAAAATTTTTGATAGCCACTAGCGTAGATAGGGGGGAAGCTCACCTCCAAATGGTGACGTATCTATGAGAGGGCTTTGAGGGAAGGGTGTAAAACAATTAGCATTAATATTTCCCCGACGACCCCCCCCCCCCCCCACACTAAATGAGGTTCTAGCTACGCCACTACCCATCACTTATTAAAGCTACCAATTAAGAACTATATATTGCTCAAAAGGGTTAACTCTTAAAAATTATTTATAATTTTTTTCTAAAAAAGCATTTATATGAAAGATATAGAAGTAAATTATGTGATGGCCATAGCAAAACTATGCTACCACATTATGAGGAGTAGGAAAGATTTCAGTCATTTATTAAATACTCTCAGTAAGTTAAGAAAATGAAAATATGCTCCTAATTAGTTACTGATGCTGGCTTTTAAATGCTGTTACTATGGAAATGGGTACCTTCAAAAAGTTGTGGCTTAGATTTATGAACATTTCTGATTTGTTTTTTCTTTTTTTTATTTGATATTCCAGATGCAGTCAATGAAAGAAATTTGAAATATCTACGATTTTTATGTAATTCGTTTTTCTGAAAACTATTTAGATAAAATTAATTTGGGGGTAGAGCTAATGTCTCAAAAATTGATTTATAAACGAATATTTTTTCACCCATATTTTTCAATAAATATTTCCAGCTTATTCAAATATTAAGCTTAATTTTTCCTCTGAAATTTTTCTGTTTCATAATTACAATATGTGATTTCTCTCAATCTATTAAAGGATTATATTTCTAGGCTATACACAAATTCATGGAAAATGTTTTTTAAAAAAATAAAGGAAACCAAAATATTACACTATTTATGTGTCTCTTTCACTTGCTGAAGAAGACATCAATACTAATATTTTGAGGGACATCGCATGTAAAGAGCTCTTTGAGGAGGTCTCAGGACACATGGTGCCGTGAGACCACCTCAAAGACATATTTCTTCTGACCGAAACTCTTTCAACGAGTGACAGTGATTTGCATTTGGCAGTTGCCCTAATGGCAGTGTAATTACTTGGATTGATAGCTATTATCAACTTGAAAACGTGCTATTTCCGGAAGAAAATGAGCATAATGTGTTATTCATTTTAGTTTTTTCATTCATGCAATTTGTATGAGAGGTTTGAAATATTTGTCTGGGGTTCAGCCAAGGTGGTATCCAGAAATTTTTGTCCAGGGGTGGGGGGGGGGGGGAGGGCTGTCTTCAACACATTACGTTTTGAAAGGTTTGGGAAATGAATTTATGCTACATTAAGAAAAATTTTCAGGGGGGGGGGCACGTAAGTAAGCTCCCTTATGAATACAAACTTGGGTTCAACGTTTTCTTCATAAATATTAGCTTTTGATATGTCTAAACATCACAGGCAGCAGACGCAACAAGAAAGTAATGAAATTTTATTGCATCAGGAACGGAAAGTGGTGAGCTTTCCAGGGAAGAATATGGTTGACCAAAAAAGCTGCATGCAAATACTTCTTATTTTGTTTAACCAGATTCCAGGAGCTCTCACCGGGAGGGGGGGGGGGTTAATGTTTTAAGCTGCGACTTTGAAATTTTTAAGGTGGGAATTTTCAAGGTGTTTAGAGGCGGCTTAGTCGTTTAGGGGGCATTATTTTGGGGGTTTAGTTTTAGGTGGTTTGCCGTCGCTACGAGGGGGGGGGGGTAGGCTCACTCCGACGGGAGCGGTGTAGGTTTCAACCATGAAGAGTTTTCTGTAATAATTAACAACAATTTATCTATATATATATAATTCTATATGATTACCTATTCATATAATATTCCCAATTCAGACTAAATAGGAAACTGATCGGATAGAAAAAAATATGGCAATAGCCAAAAAATTTATCATAAATTCCTTTATTAAATACTGTTTGATTACTTTTAAGCATGCACGTAGTTTGACACATTATGATTAATTATTATTATTATTAATGTTTTTTTTTTTTTTTCCCTCGCATCCTCCAGAAAAAAAAATAGTTTGGGAACTAATTTAAACAAAACGAGGCGGCCCACATTAAGTAAACAGATAAGAGAACACAGTTTCGAAGCGTTACAATGAAAGTAAGATGACAGATCACCCCGCCTACTGCAATTAGGAAACAGATTATAGTGTGTCTCAGAACAATGTATTGAGGAAGCCGTGTACATATCTGTAGTAAAATACTCTAATAAAAAAATGATTTAGAACAATTAAAAAATGTATTCTTTAACGTTACAATGCTATTGACAGGGAATATATACTTTTTAGCAACAATATAAAAAAATATAAATGCGTAGAACAACGGAAATAAATGTACTATTTCTGGTAACAATGGTTTTCAAGTGAAAAAATATAAATTTCTGAAACAACAATACAAAATAGCGAAAATGCTTTGGAACAATGGAAAAATATTATAGTGTGTCTAGTAACAATGGTATTGAAGGAAGTCCATGCGCATATCTGTATTAAAATACTATGATGAAAAAATGATTTCGAACAATAAAAAAATGTATTCTTTACGTTACAATGCTATTGACGTGGGAATATATATTTTTTGTAGCAACAATGTAAAACAATATAAATGCGTTAGGACAATGGAAAAAAATAGTACTATTTCTGGTAGCAAGGGTTTTTTAAGTCAGAAAATATATATTTCTGAACGAACAATACAAAATAGCAAAATTTGCTTTAGAACAGTGGAAAAACATTATAGTGTGTCTAGTAACAATGGTATTGAAGGAAGTCCGTGTACATATCTGTATTAACAATACTATAATGAAAAAATGATTTAGAACAATGGAAAAAATGTATTCTTTCTCGTTACAATGCTATTGTCGTGGGAATATATACTTTTTGTAGCTACAATATAAAATAATATAAATGCGTTAGAACAAGGAAAAAAATAGTACCATTTCTGGTAGCAATGGTTTTTAAGTGAGAAAAGATATATTTCTGAACGAACAATACAAAATAGCGAAAATGCTTTAGAACAATGGAAAAACATTATAGTGTGTCTAGTAACAATGGTATTGAAGGAATTCCGTGTACATATCTGTATTAACAATACTATAATAAAAAAATGATTTAGAACAATGAAAAAATGTATTCTTTCACGTTACAATGCTATAAACCTTTGAGGACATACCTTTCTGTATTAACAATATAACACAATATAAATGCTTTAGAACAATGCAAAAAAATAGTACTATTTCTAGTAGCAATAGTTTTCAAGTCAGAAAATATATATTTCTGAACGAACAATACAAAATAGCGAAAATGCTTTAGAACAATGGAAAAACATTATAGTGTGTCTAGTAACAATGGTATTGAAGGAAGTCCGTGTACATATCTGTATTAACAATACTCTAATAAAAAAATGATTTAAAACAATTCAAAAAATGTATTCTTTACGTTACAATGCTATTGACAAGGGTATATATACTTTTTGCAGCAACAATATAAAAAAATATAAATGCGTAAGAACAACGGAAATAAATTGTACTATTTCTGGTAACAATGGTTTTCAAGTGAAAAAATATAAATTTCTGAACAACAATACAAAATAGCGAAAATGCTCTAGAACAACGGAAAAACATTATTAGTGTGTCTAGTAACAATGGTATTGAAGGAAGTCCGTGTACATATCTGTATTAACAATACTCTAATAAAAAAATGATTTAGAACAATTCAAAAAATGTATTCTTTAACGTTACAATGCTATTGACGCGGGAATATATACTTTTTGCAGCAACAATATAAAAAAATATAAATGCGTAAGAACAACGGAAATAAATTGTACTATTTCTGGTAACAATGGTTTTCAAGTGAAAAAATATAAATTTCTGAAACAACAATACAAAATAGCGAAAATGCTTTGGAACAATGGAAAAATATTATAGTGTGTCTAGTAACAATGGTATTGAAGGAAGTCCGTGTACATATCTGTATTAACAATACTTTAATGAAAAAATGATTTAGAACAATGGAAAAAATGTATTCTTTCTCGTTACAATGCTATTGTCGTGGGAATATATACTTTTTGTAGCAACAATATAAAATAATATAAATGCGTTAGACAACGAAAAAAATAGTACATTTCTGGTAGCAATGGTTTTTAAGTAGAAAAATATATTTCTGAACGAACAATACAAAATAGCAAAATTGCTTTAGAACAGTGGAAAAACATTATAGTGTGTCTAGTAACAATGGTATTGAAGGAAGTCCGTGTACATATCTGTATTAAAATACTATAATGAAAAATGATTTAGAACAATGAAAAAATGTATTCTTTCTCGTTACAATGCTATTGCGTGGGAATATATACTTTTTGTAGCAACAATTAAAATAATATAAATGCGTTAGAACAACGAAAAAAATAGTACCATTTCTGGTAGCAATGGTTTTTAAGTGAGAAAAGATATATTTCTGAACGAACAATACAAAATAGCGAAAATGCTTTAGAACAATGGAAAAACATTATAGTGTGTCTAGTAACAATGGTATTGAAGGAATCCGTGTACATATCTGTATTAACAATACTATAATAAAAAATGATTTAGAACAATAAAAAATGTATTCTTTCACGTTACAATGCTATTACTGGGAATACTTTTGTAAACAATATAAACAATATAAATGCTTAGAACAATGAAAAAAAATAGTACTATTTCTGGTAGCAATGGTTTTAAGTCAGAAAATATATATTTCTGAACGAACAATACAAAATAGCAAAATGCTTTAGAACAATGGAAAAACATTATAGTGTGTCTAGTAACAATGGTATTGAAGGAAGTCCGTGTACATATCTGTATTAACAAACTATAATGTAAAAATGATTTAGAACAATGAAAAAATGTATTCTTTCTCGTTACAATGCTATTGTCGGGGAATATATACTTTTTGTAGCACAATATAAAATAATATAAATGCGTTAGAACAAGCGAAAAAATAGTACCATTTCTGGTAGCAATGGTTTTTAAGTGAGAAAAGATATATTTCTGAACGAACAATACAAAATAGCGAAAATGCTTTAGAACAATGGAAAAACATTATAGTGTGTCTAGTAACAAGGTATTGAAGGAAGTCCGTGTACATATCTGTATTAACAATACTTAATAAAAAAATGATTTAGAACAATCAAAAAATGTATTCTTTCACGTTACAATGCTATAAACCTTTGAGGACATACCTTTCTGTATTAACAATATAACACAATATAAATGCTTTAGAACAATGAAAAAAATAGTACTATTTCTAGTAGCAATAGTTTTCAAGTCAGAAAATATATATTTCTGAACGAACAATACAAAATAGCGAAAATGCTCTAGAACAACGGAAAAACATTATTAGTGTGTCTAGTAACAAGGTATTGAAGGAAGTCCGTGTACATATCTGTATTAACAATACTCTAATAAAAAAATGATTTAAAACAATTCAAAAAATGTATTCTTTAACGTTACAATGCTATTGACGCGGGAATATATACTTTTTGCAGCAACAATATAAAAAATATAAATGCGTAAGAACAACGGAATAAATTGTACTATTTCTGGTAACAATGTTTTCAAGTGAAAAAATATAAATTTCTGAAACAACAATACAAAATAGCGAAAATGCTTTGGAACAATGGAAAATATTATAGTGTGTCTAGTAACAATGGTATTGAAGGAAGTCCATGCGCATATCTGTAGTTAAAATACTATAATGAAAAAATTATTTCGAACAATGAAAAAATGTATTCTTTCTCGTTACAATGCTATTGACGTGGGAATATATACTTTTGTAGCAACAATATAAAACAATATAAATGCGTTAGGACAATGGAAAAAAATAGTACTATTTCTGGTAGCAATGGTTTTTAAGTCAGAAAATATAATTTCTGAACGAACAATACAAAATAGCAAAATTGCTTTAGAACAGTGGAAAAACATTATAGTGTGTCTAGTA
The DNA here is from genome assembly GCA_038502835.1 of Octonoba sinensis. NCBI lineage: Eukaryota > Metazoa > Arthropoda > Arachnida > Araneae > Uloboridae > Octonoba > Octonoba sinensis. The sequence goes on from CM076605.1 coordinate 112,617,303, forward strand.
ACAATGGTATTGAAGGAAGTCCGTGTACATATCTGTATTAACAATACTATAATGTAAAATGATTTAGAACAATGGAAAAAATGTATTCTTTCTCGTTACAATGCTATTGAGATATATTTCTGAACGAACGGTACAAAATAGCGAAAATGCTCTAGAACAACGGAAAAATTCCAGTGTCATATCGGGTATTAAGAATCCTGTACATAAATGATTTAGAAACCCAATAAAAAAATGATTTACAATTCAAAAAATGTATTCTTTAACGTTACAATGCTATTGACGCGGGAATATATACTTTTTGCAGCAACATATAAAAAAAATAAAGGGTACAATTTCGGAAATAAATTGTTATTTCTGGTAACAATGGTTTTAAAGGGAAAATATAAATTCGAAAAACAATAAAAAATAGCGAAAATGCTTTGAACAATGGTAAAACAATAGTGTGTTGGGTAACCATGTAATAAGGTAGTCTAACAATCTGTAATAAAAATACTTTAATGAAAAAATGATTTTTAACAATGAAAATGTATTCTTCTGGGTTACAATGCTATTTGTGGGAATATATATTTTTAATAACAATATAAAATAATAAAACGGAAATAAATTATACAAATTTCTGGTAACAATGGTTTTTAAGTGAAAAAATATAATTTCTGAAACAACAATACAAAATAGCAAAATGCTTTAACAAGTGGAAAAATATTATAGTGTGTCTAGTAACAATGGAATTGAAGGAAGTCCATGCTCATATCTGTATTAAAATACTATAATGAAAAAATGATTTAGAACAAGGAAAAAAATGTATTATTTCTCGTTACAATGCTATTGTCGTGGGAATATATACTTTTTGTAGCAACAATATAAAATAATGTAAATGCGTTAGAACAAGCGAAAAAAATAGTACCATTTCTGGTAGCAATGGTTTTTAAGTGAGAAAAGATATATTTCTGAACGAACAATACAAAATAGCGAAAATGCTTTAGAACAATGAAAAAACATTATAGTGTGTCTAGTAACAATGGTATTGAAGGAAGTCCGTGTACATATCTGTATTAACAATACTGTAATAAAAAAATGATTTAGAACAATACAAAAAATGTATTCTTTCACGTTACAATGCTATAAACCTTTGAGGACATACCTTTCTGTATTAACAATATAACACAATATAAATGCTTTAGAACAATGCAAAAAAAATTGTACTATTTCTAGTAGCAATAGTTTTCAAGTCAGAAAATATATATTTCTGAACGAACAAGACAAAATAGCGAAAATGCTTTAGAACAATGGAAAAACATTATTAGTGTGTCTAGTAACAATGGTATTGAAGGAAGTCCGTGTACATATCTGTATTAACGATACTTTATTGTAAAAATGATTTAGAACAATGGAGAATATGTATTCTTTCTCGTTACAATGCTATCGACGTGGGAATATATACTTTTTGTAGCAACAATATGAAACAATATAAATGCGTTAGAACAATGGAAAAAATAGTACTATTTCTGGTAACAATGGTTTTCAAGTGAGAAAATATAAATTTCTCAAAGAACAATACAAAATAGCGAAAATGCTTTAGAACAATGGAAAAACATTATAGTGTGTCTAGTAACAATGGTATTGAAGGAAGTCCGTGTACATATCTGTATTAACAATACTATTATGTAAAAATGATTTAGAACAATGCAAAAAATGTATTCTTTCTCGTTACAATGCTATTGACGTTTGAGGACATACCTTTCTGTAGGAACAATATAACACAATATAAATGCTTTAGAACAATGCAAAAAAACAGTAACATTTCTAGTAGCAATGGTTTTCAAGTCAGAAAATATATATTTCTGAGCGAACAATACAAAATAGCGAAAATGCTTTAGAATAATGAAAAAACATTATAGTGTGTCTAGTAACAATGGTTTTGAAGGAAGTCCGTGTACATATCTGTATTAACAATACTATAATGTAAAAATGATTTAGAACAATGGAAAAAATGTATTCTTTAACGTCACAATGCTATTGACGCGGGAATATATACTTTTTGTAGGAACAATATAAAACAATATAAATTCGTTAGACCAATGGAAATAAATAGCTCTATTTCTGGTAACAATTGTTTTCAAGTGAGAAAATATATATTTCTGAACGAACAATACAAAATAGCGAAAATGCTTTAGAACAATGGAAAAACATTATAGTGTGTTTAGTAACAATGGTATTGAAGGAAGTCCGTGCACATATCTGTAGTTACAACACTATAATGTAAAAATAATTTAGAACTTTTTTTAAAAAATGTATTCTTTCTTGTTACAATGTTATTCGTGTGGGAATAGATACTTTTTGTAGCAACAATATAAAACAATATAAATGCGTTAGAACAGAGGAAAAAATAGTACTATTTCTGGTAGCAATGGTTTTCAAGTGAGAAAAGATATATTTCTGAACGAAAAATGCAAAATAGCGAAAATGCTTTAGAACAATAGAAAAACATTATAGTGTGTCTAGTAACAATGATACTGAAGGAAGCCCGTGTACATATCTGTATTAACAATATTATAATGTAAAAATGATTAAGAACAATGGAAAAAATGTATTCTTTCTCCTTACAATGCTATTGCGAGGGAATATATACTTTTCTAGCAAAAATATAAAACAATATAAATGCGTTAGAATAAAGGAAGAAAATAGTACTATTTTTGGCAGCAATGGTTTTTAAGTGATAAAAGATATATTTCTGAACGAACAATACAAAATAGCGAAAGTGCTTTAGAACAATGGAAAAACATTATAGTGCGTCTAGTAACAATGGTTTTGAAGGAAGTCCGTGTACATATCTGTATTAACAATACTATAATGTAAAAATGATTTAGAACAATGGAAAAAATGTATTCATTAACGCTACAATGCTATTGACGCGGGAATATATACTTTTTATAGCAACAATATAAAGCAATGTAAATGCGTTAGATCAACGGAAATAAATAGTACCATTTCTGGTAGCAATGGTTTTTAAGTGAGAAAAGATATATTTCTGAACGAACAAGACAAAATAGCAAAATCTTTAGAACAGTGGAAAAACATTATAGTGTGTCTAGTAACAATGGTATTGAAGGAAGTCCGTGCACACATCTGTATTAACAATAATATAATGTAAAAATGATTTAGAACAATGGAAAAAGTGTATTCTTTCTCGTTACAATGCTATTAATGTGGGAATATATACTTTTTGTAGCTACAATATAAAACAATATAAATGCGTTAGGACAATGGAAAAAAGTAGTACTATTTCTGGTAGCAATGGTTTTCAAGTCAGAAAATATATATTTCTGAGCGAACAATACAAAATAGCGAAAATGCTTTAGAACAATGGAAAAACATTATTAGTGTGTCTAGTAACAATGGTTTTGAAGGAAGTCCGTGTACATATCTGTATTAACAATACTATAATGTAAAAATGATTTAGAACAATGGAAAAATGTATTCTTTAACGTCACAATGCTATTGACGCGGGAATATATACTTTTTGTAGGAACAATATAAAACAATATAAATGCGTTAGACCAATGGAAATAAATAGCTCTATTTCTGGTATCAATTGTTTTCAAGTGAGAAAATATATATTTCTGAACGAACAACACAAAATAGCGAAAATGGTTTAGAACAATGGAAAACCATTATAGTGTGTTTAGTAACAATGGTATTGAATTTTGTCCATGCACATATCTGTATTAACAATACTATAATGTAAAAATGATTCAGAACAATGGAAAAAATGTATTCTTTCTCGTTACAATGCTATTCACGTGGGAATATATACTTTTTGTAGCAACAATATAAAACAATATAAATGCGTTAGAACAAAGGAAGAAAATAGTACTATTTCTGGTAGCAATAGTTTTTATGTGAGAAAAGGTATATTTCTGAACGAACAATACAAAATAGCGAAAATGCTTTAGAACAATGGAAAAACATTATAGTGTGTCTAGTAACAATAGTACTGAAGGAAGTCCGTGTACATATCTGTATTAAGAGGTGCATTTGAGACTGCAAAAATCTTAGGAAAAAGGAAAATCAAACAAGAACTTTTTAAAATGTAAAACTTTACTCATGAAAATGCAGAACAAAATTGGCATTTAAAAAAAAATCCAGGTGGCAAGCTCGCCCCCCCCTCCCACCTGTCTTATTAATGCCCATATTGAAGAGCCATATGTCAGCTTTCTCAAATGACTCCCCCTCCTACTCGCCCCTTTTCAAAAGGATGCACAAAATGTACAAAATCTTGTACAAAATTTAACTGCTCTTTAACCCCTTAGCGGTCGGGTAATTTTCAAGAAAACGGTCACCACATTTCGCGTACCACATTTTGGGAACCGCTGGCTTATACTGTACGAATTGAATGATCATTCATTCTTTTTTTTTCTTTTTTTTCGCGTACCACCGTTTTTCTTGCAAACCATTTTGCGTACCACTGCTATTATATCTTTATTATATGGAATAGAACACTAATAGATTATAGATAGATTTGTTTTGCCTGCTCGCGTACCACCAGGTGGAGAGACTTCGAGTACCACTAGTGGTACGCGTACCACAGTTTGGGAACCGCTGGCTTATACTGTACGAATTAAATGATCATTTATTCCTTTTTTTTCTTTTTTTTCGCGTACCACCATTTTTTTTGCAAACCATTTTGCGTACCACTGCCATTATATCTTCATTATATAGAATTGAACACTAATAGCTTATAGGTAGATTTGTTTTGCCTGCACGCGTACCACCTGGTAGAGAGGCTTCGAGTACCACTAGTGGTACGCGTATCACAGTTTGGGAACCGCTGGCTTATACTGTACGAATTGAATGATCATTTATTCTTTTTTTTCGCGTACCACCATTTTTCTTGCAAACGATTTTGCGTACCACTGCCATTATATCTTTATTATATAGAATAGAACACTAATAGCTTATAGGTAGATTTGTTTTGCCTGCACGCGTACCACCTGGTGGGGAGGCTTCGAGTACCACTAGTGGTACGCGTACTACCGTTTGGGAACCGCTGGCTAATACTGTAGGAATTGAATGATCATTCATTCTTTATTCGTTTTCTTTTTTTCTTTTTTAGCGGCAGTTTTACGAGAGATTCTTATGAGTTTTAAGAGACATAGGCGTAACCAAGATAGTTGTGCGGAAGAGCTCGAGAACAGTATTTGACTCTAGAAATCACTTGAAGGATTCATTTAGTTTTAAAATTCACTCGAAATGTTCATTTCAGAGATTCACTAGCAGACTTTTCAATTTCCGTTCTCTCAATTGAATAAGGGGCCGTTCATAAATGATGTCACGCTTTTTTTCCATACATTTGACTCCATTTGACATTTCAACGGACTGCCTCCCCCCCCCCCTTTTGTCACATGTCACGCTATGTTGCATAATGCATGATGTCATACTTCGTGTCACCCCCTCCCCTCCCCTTGTCACAATTTCATGCACCCCCTCCTCCCTTCGAAGCGTGACATCATTTATGAATGAGCCCTAAAATCAAAATCTCTCCATTCTCGATATGCCCGGTTTTCAAAAATGATATTAGATGGCAGCACCAGCGCTACTGTTATATGAAAGTGTACTTGGAGCAACCACACTGTTGATTTTGCTCTTTGCGTTGAAAGCTAAAAGAGAGATGTGATGAATTTGGTCAATAGTTGCTGAAATATTGAATTCAAAATTTTTATTTATTTTACATTGAAGGTATTATTTTTAAATTTCACGTTTTGGTTATGCATCGTCTTTCATGGACGAAAAATAAACAGAGTCTTTGATTTTTCAGAATTACTTTTATACGCATTCGAAGGAAAAGGATTCTTTTTAATCAGAACGTATGTATTATTCATAAGGGAGCGTTCATAAATTATGCCATGCTTTTTCCCCATATAATTAACCCCCTTTCCCCTTTGTCATAAAAGGTCACACTTCAACGTACCCCTCCCCCTTGTGTCACATGTCACGCTATGTTGCATGAGAATGACGTCACATTTTGTGCAACCCCTCCTCCCCTTGTCACACTTTGTCATAATTTCACGAAGCCCCCTCCTCTCTCGAAGCGTGACATCATTTATCCCTAATACGAAAAATCCTTTTAATGTCAGCATTTGCTGCTAGGAATGAAGCAGCAGAAAATATCATGTGCGAATTTCAAGCTGTTACTTAACAGTTTGAAATTCGCACATGATATTTCTGTCAAAAAGGCAAAAATCTCAATTTATTTCTTTGCGATTTAAATATTTTCTTTTTATTGTTTGTTAGACAAATGCAAATGCCGAAAAAATTCAAGTAAAAAAAGAGAAAAAAAACATGGAGGAATAAGGAGAGAATTAACCCTTTATCTACCGACGGTACTTACAAGTACCATTCTCCATAAATTCCATCGCAGCAACCATTTTTACCAATATTCTGATGGTACTTTGCGGGGACAGTCTTTAAATTCCTCTTTTTCAGGATACATATCAGCAAAAGGGTTCTATGAAGAGTATTTCAGCGAGGAAAGGAACATAGTCTTGAAACCGATGCTGTGCTTTGAACTTCCATTTTGTTCAGATTGCTCCCTTAGAGTTTCGCTCCAGAAAAGCAGCAAAATTCTAGAATCAAGTCAGTGATTTTTTTTAATGTGTTAGTTAAGAACTTAGAAAACTATTCGACGAAACATTTTGCTTAAAACGTGTACGTAATTCATTTCACAGGGTAAATACTCTGTGGCACTTATTAGCTGTAAAGAAATAAATACTTATAGACTGAGCATTTTATTTATGTAAATCCCTTAATTTTCAGTGTAAATACCTAGAAAACCTATTTCTGTAAAAAAAATTACTGCAGATCATATTGCGGTAGATAAAGGGTTCTGAAGTCAAATACAAATCGGCTAAAAATCGTTGTAACTGTGTAGGAGGAATGTATTAGATGGCTCTAAAAAACGAGAATCAAGATCGATTCTCGAAAATTTCATTCAAGGTTTAATTTATACCATGAACTGGCGATGTTAGGTATAAATCGATGTTTCCCTTTACAGACTTAATGTCCATTCCTGGAACTAACCTTGTTGCTCTCTACTTGTGGGAATCGATAATGTCAAGGGAATTATTAGTTTCTGCGGAAAGTCATTGAGTTACTGCCAAGAAAAGACAAAGACGAAGATTAAGATTTATTCATTATTTCGAGCTGTTCCATGAATCTACCTTTATGTTACCTACTGCTCTCCCCTGTAAAATCATTCTAAAGAATCTAGAGAAAAAATTCTGTTATAAATCTTAATAGAAGTTAAATTTACTATATCTGGGAGAAAAATAAAAAGCACTGACAGATTTTGTTTATAAACTCTCGTCACTCTGTAAGGTTTAAGATATTAATGTACTATTAAGCCCAGCGGTCATACGAAATGACCGCTGTTATAGATATTATAAATATACACTTCTCCCAGTAACCTGAAATGCACATCAAATCAAAGAGATATTTATCAGGTAGAGCAGTAACGAAATTTCGGGAAAAAATATTCTTACCGAAAAAAAAAAAAAGAGCCAAGTTATAATAACCTGTAAAATAAAAATATTATTTACTATATAATCAAACTGTTTTTGAAAAATATGTATTTATATCCCAACATAATCATCGTCAAAACAATAGTTTGAACGAAACTAGAAAAAAGAGCACTGCCCCTTTAATATATATAAAAAGCGCAGATGATAAATAACTTAAAACAAAGAAAGAAGGATTCAATTAAATTCGCGTTCACATCCATTTTTAACTGAGATTGCAAATCTAGCGAGGCCTCACTCAAAATGCTTGAGAAATGTTTTGATTATTAGTATATTTGACGTGTGTCACAAAAATGGTAACTGCATTACAGTTACGCAAGCAACCAATAAGCTATCGGCGACAAACAGACATTAGAGCGGTTCATATATAAGATATACATTTGCGTGCGTTTATGGAAGATTTAAAGTAATAAAGAAATATACAAACAATGCAGAAAAATATTCACATAATATGCGAAAAATATTCAAATGATGTACAAAATTTGAATAAATACAAAAAATTACCGCAATATTCAAATAAAAGTAGAGTTTCCTTCGTTATATGGCGACAACCCATGTTTTCTTGAGAGCAGTGACGCCTAACCAGAGAAACATTCAATTGAGTCACCCCTCTTGTCACCCCCCAAGGACTAATCAGCACTGCTTCCCATTAGGGTCCATGCGCGTACCAAATTCAGTTCTGTGTTTACATTTCTGTTGGAGTGTACACAGAAAAGTGTTACAGCAAAGATGCAATCTTTCAGTCCAACTCCACTGTAAATTTGTTTCTTTTAGAGTCCTCGGACATAACAAAATAAGCATATTTACAGTCATATTGGATTTAGAAATAGTTTGGAATCTTACGTATCGCTTTTGCATCAAAATACTTGTGTGAAAATGTGTGTGTATTTGCATTTTCACACACACACTTCATGGGGGTCGTGGGGTGCTTATTTGTTAAAAATATCTATATATATATTTCAGTTAACGTGGACCAGTTACGATTACATTTTGCGAAACGATACGATACTGACATCATGCAACAAACAAACTATGGTAAGACGATATTTAAAAATTTGTTTAATGATTAGCATAGAAAAGTAACGTTATATTTGCATTTATTATATTTAAATTAACGGATTTAAATAACAAATTGATTTCTATTTCTTAAGAAGTATTTCCATTCATAATTCAATTTTTAATTTCTGCTTCTTTGGAGTGGCAACACCTTAGTTTGTTTACATCGCGCATGTTTATATCTAGCGATCTTTTCTTAAGCCTTTCGAATTATAAAGCGCTTTTAACGATTTCGAAATGGTTAATTTCAGATCCGCAGATGTTCTGCGGGAGATCAGCTAGTATAATATATATCAATTAGAAAAAAAGAAAAAAACTTAGATATTGGAATAAAAAAGTGATCATAGTCGTTTTCCCATTTGGTTAACTTACAAAGCTTTTTAGGCAAGCTTTATATTGATGTTTCATCCATACAGACAAATACTGGTCCAACATGATGGCATAAAAAATATCCTGGGAGAAACTATTTTATTATATTTTTTTATCTTTCCAAAAATAGATAAACAAATAAATATAGTAATAATTAAGCGGTTCACTTACAAAGGGTATTTTATAATGCTCCCAAACAAATTTGGCGTACATAAGTGCTAAACATAGACAGGTGGTCAACTTAGGGGGTCAAGTTACAAAGGTTCCTCTACATTAGATAATATAGGGCTTATTCCGTTCCTGACAAAAGTGGTCAATATAGACAGGTGGTCAAATGAGGTGGTCAAGTTTCAAAGGTTTCGTTACATTACATAATATTGGGTTAACTCCGTTCCTGACAAATGTGGTCAACTTAGGTGGTCAAGTAACAAAGGTTCCTCTACATTACATAAAATAGGGTTAATTCCGTTCCTGACAAAAGTGGTCAATATAGACAGGTGGTCAAGTTTCAAAGGTTTCCTTACATTACATAATATAGGGTTAACTCCGTTCCTGACAAATGTGGTCAATTTAGGTGGTCAAGTAACAAAGGTTCCTCTACATTACATAAAATAGGGTTAACTCCGTTCCTGACAAAAGTGGTCAATATAGACAGGTGGTCAAGTTTCAAAGGTTTCCTTACATTACATAATATAGGGTTAACTCCGTTCCTGACAAATGTGGTCAATTTAGGTGGTCAAGTAACAAAGGTTCCTCTACATTACATAAAATAGGGTTAACTCCGTTCCTGACAAAAGTGGTCAATATAGACAGGTGGTCAAATGAGGTGGTCAAGTTTCAAAGGTTTCCTTACATGACATAATGTAGGGTTAACTCCGTTCCTGACAAATGTGGTCAACTTAGGTGGTCAAGTAACAAAGGTTCCTCTACATTACATAAAATAGGGTTAATTCCGTTCCTGACAAATGTGGTCAACTTAGACAGGTGGTCAGCTTACAAAGGCGGTCAACTTTACAGGTTTTACTGTATGTATAAAATGTTAGGCGTATAAAATGTTGGGAACCAATGTACTATGGTAGCGGTTCCCAAACTTTCTTTTTCGCGTAGCACTGTTTTTCCTGCAAATCATTTGCGTAAGACTGCGAATCTCTGTTATATAGAATAGAATATTAACAGGTTACAGGAAAATAATAGGACCACTAGTTAATATAAATTACACCATTTGTGACACTCATTAATGCAGAGAAAAGTGTTTAGTAGCATAAAGCTGTATATTTAAAACAAAATATATGACATACATATATATTTTAATATGCACTTCCAAAACACGCTAGAAATACGTCTTTAACCTTTTCAGACCCTAGAACTAAGCACAAACAATTTTGACGCAATTCTGTGATTTAATCAATGATTACGAAACAAAATTTTTTAAAAAAATTTCTTAATTTTAACTAATAATTAGTTTAAATAATAATGAATGTCCAATTTCTATGTTTTCCATGTTTAAAACGAAGTAAACTATCTGTTGATTCATTTCAGAAACAATGGGGTGTTTTAGCTTTCAAATTGCACAAACAGTAGTTAATAAACAGTATTTCAAAATGTACCCAATTGGGTACACTTGGAATGAAGAGGTTACGTACAAAATACCATATAGAAACGAAAAGTGAAAAACGAAATTAATGAGAAGGTTGCTGCTGCATGGCAGATACAAGCGGGGTGATATCTGGTTCACTAGAAGTTACTTTTAGCCTCAAACTTGGGTCGACATTTTATTTGCTCCTATATTTATTTGCAAGAAATACCATATTAGAAAAAGCAGTTTCACTTAGCTAAGTGGTTGTGAGCGGAATTAAAGACAACACTGCTTTTCTTGACAATAGCGAGAATTCATTTTTAACTTAGAGCCAAAATTCTCCCAACTCGAATTCGGCAAATTCGCCTGCACACGTACTTAGTGGTACGCGTTTGTGAACCGCTGCAGTATGGGAAAATAAATCTGTATAAATAAAACCGAAAGTTTGTGTGTGTGTCTGTCTGTCTATCTGTCGATCGCGTCCTGGCGAGATGGAACGGCCAGAAGTACGAAATTTCGGCCACAGGTACCTTGGGTCAGGTCCTCGTGCACCTCGAAACGTTTTTCCTAAAATTCGAATGTGTTCTTTTTATATTTCAATTTTGAGCAAAACTTGATTTTGGGTTTATCTCATCGAAGAAACGTCCCAAGTCTTAGATTTTTAAAATATCCATAAAAATAAAGTACTGCACAAGTTCCTTTTTTTTGCACTTGGTAGGACAAATAGAACATGCGCAATATTCATTTAAAGTAGTTTTCGAATTTTAACACGAGGCTTACCTCTGAATTTATCTTCTCAATTTCCGTGTTTTCGAAAAAATAAATAGTACTTTTGTCGCCAGATTTCTGTTAACGTAAGATTGAAAAAATGATATTTTATTAACCGACTTCACAAAGGAAGGAGGTTATACATTCGTATTGTATGTATGTCGTTTTTTTGTTTGTTTGTTTGTTTGTCCACTCATAACTTCGCACCGGATGAACCGATTTTCATGATTTTCCTTTCAACCGATCAGGGGTGGTTTCCCATAGGTCCCGTACTTTCGTTTGACCATATTCGATAATTAGAACAAAAGTAATGGGCAGAAATGTAGTATTTTTTTTGTCTTTTCATCCATAACTTTTGACTAAATGAACCGATTTTGATGATTTTTTCTTTAATCGATAGATAGAGGGTCGTCCAACTCAAATATTGGAAATCAATTTGCCTACATTTGTTTTTTATAAAAAACGTTACGAGTGAAAAATAAGTATTTTTTATTTTAATTGGAAAGGCTTGGCTTGATTTTTCTTTGTTGGGAAATCTATTAATAAATATAAAAGCATTGTTAAAAACATGTTTGTTGTCATGGGCTATAATATTGAAAGAAATAACAGCAAGAGTTTGACTGAAGGCTTCTCTGTGGCAAAAATTAATCCAATCAGTTTGTTTGCTAAAATAGACTTCAAAAGGGAATTTATCATGCAAATGATTAGTTTTTAGTGCCATTCATTTAAAGAAGTTTTGCCCTTTGATATGGATTTTTTAAAAAATAGAGTATTTATATACAAAATGTATTTACACTAAAAAGAATAAAATAAAATAATTTTTATAAAAAAACAGAACCGACTTCAAATTAAAAATTGCGCTAAAAAGAAAAAAATAAATTCATTCTTTAAACAACATCGATGTGACTTTTAAGCATAGTTTTAGAAGTCGGTGCAAAATTATGAGCCTAATTACCATTACACCATGTGTTACTTCATATTGGAAATGTTACTAATTCTGGACCATTTATATTTGTAATTAATTCATGATTACAAAAGATTTTATCTATCCTAATTTTGCACCGACTTCTAAAACTTTGTTTAAAAGTCACATCGATGTTGTTTAAAGAATGAATTTATTTTTTACTTTTTAGCGCAATTTTTAATTTGAAGTCGGTTCTGTTTTTTTATAAAAAATATTTTATCTTTATTCAGGCCGTTTTATGAGCGAAACAATTTCTAAAAATTCATTTCATTTTCATACATATTTTGTGGAACTGCGGACGATTTTTAATTTCTTTATTTTAACGTTGTACCTTCTTTCAATTTTGGCGATGTAATATTATGGTGCCAGTTCAACAATTTCATGAAACATCGTATTTCTTATGGTAGAATGTAAGTTTTATCAACGAAACAAATTCTAAAAATTTATTTCATTTTTATGCATATTTTGTATATTATAGGATAATGCCTCATTTGCTTTATACTTCTATTACTATAGTGCAATTTCGCGATCTTCGGCTTCATTTTAACTTTACGTAGCGGTTTTAATTGATTCCATATTTTACTCAAGTGATTTATTTTCAACATTTATCTCATTTTTTAAATGTCTGTTTGGCGCCATTTTGACAGAATTTAGTTATTTCTTTCTATCGACTTAAATTTGATACGTCAGAATTGCTTCAGTACTGAACATTTTCTCACTTAAATGTGCATTGGCTTTTGGAAATAATACTCTTATTTTTTCCTTTTTTATCCGAATTTGATAAAAGTGCTATCTAATTGAGTTTTCAGGAAATCTTTTGACGATTTTGCAAGCGGGGTTTTTAGGAACTGGTATCTTCTTTTTGAGGGGGAATTTAAGATATATTGTTGGGGCCATTCTAGGAACAGCAGCTCTTAAAGTCTGTAGTCTAATACGTGTTTTTAGTCACTGACGTCTTTATTCTAATCTAGATATTTTGGGTATAATTTCTTTACTATATTAGGTATGTTTCGGAATAATTGTAATTATTAAAATGTGGATCTTAAAGAAATATTCAGGAACCGTTGTCCTTCATCTGATGGGCATTTTTAAAGAGAATACTGCACTTATTCTGATGGGAGTTTTTAGATGTGGAGTGGTCCTTAAAGAAATATTTCTTTATTGTAGCAAATATATTCAGGAACCGTTGTCCTTCATCTGATGGGCATTTTTAAAGAGAATACTGCACTTATTCTGATGGGAGTTTTTAGATGTGGAGTGGTCTATATTGATATTGCGATTTTTACGGACTCTTGATATCGTTTTGGAACAATTATCCTAATGTATATTTGCATTTTAGTTACCTTTGCTCTTAGTCTAACGGCCATTTTCAAGAACTGTTGTTGGCATTTTAATGTGGATTTTTATGGACTTATTTTTGCTCTAAAAGAAATTTGTCAAGGCTGCTATTTTTAATGCAATCGTGATTTTTAATGAGTTTTACTGTTTAAACGGGATTTTTAAGGACTGTTGCCCCTTTTCTACTTGGATTTTTTTTAAAAAATTTCCTTATATATTTACAACCGAATTTTGGAAATGTGTTACTTGACCTGCGAATGATGCAATATCATCCCGCGCAAAGCCGGGTATTTCAGCTAGTCTTCAATAAGAACATTGTAAAGAGGGGAGGAACACTATTTTCTCCTTTAAAATTCCTTTAAAAACCAATAAAATACGAGTATACATGCGCACTCACAAAAGAAAATACAATCTCAAAATCAGAGGGGGAGGGGGAAATCGCCCCCTCCTGTCTCCTAAGGGGCCGTTCATAAATGATGTCGCGCTTTTTTCCATATATTTGACCCGCTCCCCCCTTTGTCACAATATGTCACACTTCAGCGGACCCTCCTCCCCCTTTAGTCACATGTCACACTATGTTGTATATTGCATGATGTCACACTTCTTGTTACCCCCTCCCGTCCACTTGTCACATTTTGCCACAATTTCACGAATGGGGGATTCGTGAAATTGTCAATGAAATCAGAGGGGAAGGGGGTTCCCCTCGAAGCGTGACATCATTTATGAATGATCCCTAAATGACAAGCGGAGTGGTGGTTTCGCAACAAGTGCCGCGTTTTTTGTCAGGGATAGTCACTCACCACCTGCGCAATTAAAAATGTTCCCGATGCCGATAAACGACGATGAATGATCGTTCTCATCCGAAGTTATGCTCATTACTCATACTCAATGATTGCACCAAACCAGAGCGAATTGTTGGTCTCTTTCACCGTTGACCTTGAGTAGGAGCAACACGGGTAGCCGTTTGAGCCGAGAAGGCTAATAACACTGAGCTGAGCGGAACTTCCGCCATCTTGGTTCTCCAAGTTTTTCATGATGCTTCCGCTCAAGGTTGCCAGATTTTCCAGACGACTTTTTGCCAGTTAAAATTAGTCATTTAAATTAATAAGGTAGCTGTTATTGCTTTCAATTGTTGTTACCACCCAAGCTCCAACTCGGATATTCATTTGGTCGGATATCGAATATCCGTAGTCTCTTATCTGACGGATATGTACCGGATATCCGGCTCTGACGTTTGAAACCTATAAACAGTGGCGTAGCTAGACCCCAATTTCGGGGGGGGGGGGTTTCTTCTGGAGGAAGTTTGGTTCCTCTAAAGAACAATTGTAGTCAAACCGATGTACGAGATTTAAGTCAAGCGAACCCCCGCCCCCTCCCTCCCTATGAATTAAAAAATTATTAAAATCGGTTCATTTAGTCCAACTTTATGGTTGAAAAAGCACAAAAATTATTAAATTTCCTCCCAAAACCTTTTTTTCTTTTAATTATCGTATACGGTTTCTTGCAAAACGAAAGTATGGGATCTATGGAAGACCATCCTCGATAGATTTAAAAAAAAAGAATAATTAGAATCGGTTTATGAAATGAGAAGTTATCGATTTACAAACAAACAAACAAAGAAAAAACATGCATTGATATCAATTAATAACCATCCTCCTTTTGGAAAGTCGGTTAATAATAAAGACAAATTGCTTTCTAAAAGGAAAAATCTACACTTTTCCCTTTTAAAAGTTTTAATTTTTACGTGATTTTGTTTTTTGTTTGCGCTCGTTTCTTATTGTAGGGAAAGTATTTAATATGACAATGTTGCGTTGTATAGACTATGTACATTTCCGTTCCCCTAACTGCATTCAAATAATGATTAAAACAAAAAAAAACGGACCTAACTTGACGAATTTACAGGAATATTTTTTTGTCACAGAGAACATAGAACTTTCAACTGATAACTTTTTTTCCATTATCATTTTTAGCCTACTTTCCCGTCAAAATTTAAAAAAAATAATAATAAAGTATGAAAGAAGGCTAAATAAGTCGTGAAAATATCGTTAAAAATAAAGAAAAATTTAAAATAAGCGAAGTATTTAAATAAAGATTGAAAAATAAAAAAATTGAAAGTAGTCTTTTGAGGTGGGAAAAACTTGTGTCTTTCGGTCTGTCTGCTGTTAACTTTTGAAGGAATTGTCCGATCCGAAATTTTTTTTTTTTTTTTGCATCAAAAGATCTCGGCATGGACATTTCATTTCTATATTTGACTTTTTGATTTGAACAATTTTTCGCTTACTTTTGAATAGTACAAAAAATCTTAACAATAGCACCTATGGGCAAATTAAGTAAACTCTATCCGATCCAAGTTCCGATGAACAAGTTTATTGGAAGAAGCTCTCAGCGTGAAAATTTTTTTTTATTTGAACAATTTTTATTTATTTTTTAACAGCTCAAAAAAAAAATTAAGATAACGCCTACGGGGAATTTTCAATTTTATATAAATGATGATATAACAGACGAATTTTCTTGGAACAAGCTTCATCGGAAAGATGTTATGACGTAGAATATGTACAGTTACGAAGTTCAATCAGAACTAAGGGAGCCTATTTTCATATGAAATTTATTCGTCGGGATTTTTAAGGATATTTTTGAATGAATAAATGATAAAATAAATAAACAAGGGAATGAATTGAAAAACAACTAAATGAGTGAATAAATACAATGAGTAAATGAATGACTGAATAAATGAAAGAATGAATGAGTGAGTGAAGGAATACGTATTAACCGCTGAAAAAGGTATTTGAAGTAATTAAGAACTAAAGCTAAATGAGAAAGAGAGATAGCTGGATTATAAGTTTGAAGTTGGTGTATACAAGAAAGTAGGCTCGTATAGTTTTAGACGGAACTTCTTGTTAGATCATAGGCGTAACCAGGGGGGGGGGGGGTTCAACCCCCCCCCCCCATTGGGTATTTACTTATTTAGGCACATTCAGACACACAAAAAAATTTCTGGCTACGGCCTTGCAAAGCACATATATTTTTTTTCCTTAGAAAATTAAACACATATGCATATGATTTTATTTCCTCTTTCTCTGAAGGGTTGTGATCATGACCAAAGTATGCAGCTCATAATAAAGAGGACTTTTCATCTGGTTATAATCAATCCCCTTATCACCTGGAGGGGGGGGGGGGTTACAGTGAAAGGTGGCTTCAATCACCGTACCACACACAAACAGAGTTCTTTTCAATCACTCCAGAGGGTTTTCTTTCCTTCTTGATGTCTTTTTTATTCAAAGGCAGCAATTTGGGAATACAATCGCACAAGCAATAAATTTCATGGAAAATATTCTCTACTGTGATGGAGTTTTGTTTTCCCATAAACCGATGTTGTAGGCCCTCCAGGGCGCTGGGGTCTGAAAATGTAGTAGGACCCCTAGCCAACAGGCCCTGTCCTAATGGGTTAAACCCTCAAGCCAGGAAATGATGCTCATCAAGAAACTTACAGTTTGTATTTATTTATGACTTCCTGTCCAAACACCCATTTTGGTAAAATCTTTTTTGTAGATGAGCCCATTGGAAAACTGATGAACTGTATTTGCATTGCATTCTCATTTACAGATGTTCTCTCATCTCTTATATTTTAAATGTTTTTTTTTTCTTATTATGGTCCATCACGGATTGCATTACGGCTCTGGAAATCATCCGTTCAACGTTTCCAATCTCACTGCTATGGTTTAATGCTGCATTTTAATTTACAATCAAGTATTATTTATATTTTAACTAAATTTTTAATTATTTTCGATACATAATAATGTTTGCACTCCAGCGATGGACACGTTCGTCATCCAAAAAGAAAAGAAAATTTGTTTCAGACGCTTCCACTTCTGAGCTACAAATTTAACAAAATTTTTAGAAATCTATTGTGGGGATGAGCATTTTTGTAGGGGAATTTGGATTTTTTTCTCTAAAATTCCACTATTTTCCAGTTTTAATATTATAAATGTTTGGACATAGAAGATTGCTTAGCGCTAAATATTGAATTTTCTATTGCGTTTGATTTTAAAAATAAACTAATAGATCTAGTAATGAATATTTAATGATACACTAATGTGATTAGTAGATGATTCTATTTAATGACTATTTTTGTGAATCAAGGCCGTATCCACAGGGGAAGAGGGACCTACGGGCCACCCCCCCCCCAGAAATCTTTTGCAATGTATCATATATTCCTCCCTGAAACTTTGCTTAACATAAGTGTGTCGAAGTCTGCCCCCCCCCCCCCCCCCGAAAACATATTCTGGATACCGCCTTGGCTCCGGAGCAGGGAAAGCATGTTAAGAATGAGGAAGGGCCGTGCATGCTTCAAATTCCTACCCTTTATATATTCATATATATAGGGTTATGATATATATGATCATTTATGATATGTATGATAATGATCATACATATGTATGATCATGTATATTACAGCATGACATACACATTTATCATGTGGCGTCATTACCCCACAACATGAATATCATATTATGTATATATATACATAATATGTATAATCATATATATTATGATATATATGATCTTTTCTGTCATATATGACAGAAATGATGTTAATATGAATTTTTTTAAATACATGATAGCTTTTTGATATATATATAGTAGATGTATGTTTCGATCTTTGGTGAAGTTAGAGGAGTGGGTATTTGGGGCTTCTACAACTTAAATTTTTGTAACTGGTCTTACATCTATAATGCTTAGGCTAACTATGGAGGCAAGGGTTCGAGAGCTCTCCCCAGGAAACTTTTTGAAATGTTCCTAGCAATGCAATTTCGGGATACTTTGGTGATGTTAGAGGAAACAGAAAGCAGTTTGGTTACTCTCCCCCAGCAATTTTTTTCAAAATAAAGTCTTATATCTTTTAAGTTACTTTTGGTGTCGCTTGTGATAGTGTTCAATGTCTTTTCCCCGAAAGTGTTTCTGAAAGTAAAATGTCTTAAAAGCGTAATTACAATTTTCTTTCTTTTTTTAAAACTTGTGATCTGAATTTTTTTCTGGGGGGAGGAGTTGACTTGCTCCGAGGGGGTAGCTATCCCCCCCCCCCCACGGGAAATGCCTGAAATACACACGGAGTATATGTTTAGAGACAAGTATTTATGACTAGTAAATTTTCAACGCTTTTACACTTCTTATTGGTGTTTGTACATTTTTAGGGTGACCCCCCCCCCCTTTCACCAACTCTAGTTACGCCTATGTGTTAGATAATGCATTAGTGGTGAAAGCGGCAAAAATAAAATATTACCTTCAGAAGTGTCTAGTGAAACTAATGCTGATTCTGGAGATTGTACTTCCTACTTCTCAGAGGGCATCAGCTTTCTCTTTTTATTACAATTATCATCAATTTTCTCTTTCGGCTTAAAAAAGCTTGTGATAGGTTTTGCTCACCTCATTATTGCTTCTCATTCAATGCACTTCCCTAAATAAATTGGGTTTGAAAAAAATGCGCAAAACCTGATCAGTGCAGACTGACCCACCAATGCATAAGGGGTGCACGCACGAGAGGAAAGTGGGAGGTCTCTGCTCATGGTAAAATATTCATACATTAACCTATAGGCAAAGTAAACAACCATTGGCGGAAAAATCCATTTAAATAAGAATAGTTGATGCTTAAAGAACGTGAGAATTTTTTTATGGCTGCAGTGTTATTTGTTAGGGGAGAGGAGAAATTGAGAATGACATTCATCACTTTACTCTCACTATCTCCTATCTTCGTGTTCA
The DNA here is from genome assembly GCA_038502835.1 of Octonoba sinensis. Taxonomy (NCBI): domain Eukaryota; kingdom Metazoa; phylum Arthropoda; class Arachnida; order Araneae; family Uloboridae; genus Octonoba; species Octonoba sinensis. The sequence continues at coordinate 112,636,705 of CM076605.1, forward strand.
GTGCATCTGTTTCTGTATATGTAAAGTAAACGATATCTGTTCGGTTGAGGCGTTATTATTGAATGGTCAGTAGAGAATGGGGTTAAGTTGAAAGTGGAGAGCAATTAACGCAAACCCCCGTGGTGCTTGAAAGCACCTTCTAAAAGAAAGAAGTCATAAAACGGACTTTCTTCCGCTCTGGGCATGAAACGTAGTGAGGGACAGCTGATAAAATTGTTAAACAGAAGCTTTGAAAGGAGAATTGGGAGCAGTCATGGGAAAGATTCTAGTTTAGATAAATTTATCGTTAAAAGTACGGCTTGGTTGCATTTGAAAGCTATTTCCAGCCTCCTTTTTTTTATTCTGATAATGGTTTTTTGCTAGTCCTGTGTCCACTTTCATTTTGCTCCAGACTATAGAGACACATCTTATTTAATAGGGCTTCTTATTAATAGGTCTCTTAACTGCAAGAATTGCACTGAACATATTCCAGTTTTGTTCGACTGCGAATCAAAAACTTCCCGAAAATGCTGCCAAACCGAAGATTTTCCAATATCATTTTTCATTCATTTTAGCTCACCAGAATTTATTCTCAACTGGAACATTTGATGATAGTTAAAAAATATATTGTATTCTTTATTTGAAATTAAAAGAAAAATCATTAGAACCAATTGCGATAGCAACAAAAACCTACATTTAATCGATGTAGCACCACATCTATTAACACTTTATAAAATAATTTCGGGGTCGGGAGGGCTCGGTCTTTGACGCCAAACAGTATCACTCGGGCTCGGACTTACAAAAGTGAGCCCAAACTCATCTCTAGTGTATAATAGGGGTTTGTGGTGGAGGTATTTAGGGGAGAAACCCCTAGGAAAGTGGTACGACTACGGCTGCAAGTTTGTCGCTCCGCGAATTCCCTCGATCTTTGAAGCTGTTTCCTAAAATCCGTGATTTTTAAAAAATTCCACGATTTGTGCGAAAATTGTTTAAAATATAAGACATTTTTTTTTGTTTTTTACTTACATTTTAATGGCAATTTATACTGTTCTGAAGTTTTAAAATGTATAACAGATTTCCCTAAAATTTAGAAAAATTCATCGAAAGAAAAATAACTATAAAAGCAGTTATAGATAATCACATTCATGTTTAGAAGTTTTTGATCCTAATCAATACAAATATTTAAATCTTTTTAACGAAGTTGATAGTTCTTCCATTTTTAACAATAACCCTATGATTCGACACCCCCCCCCCCCCCCAAAGGAGTCACACGTTGAAGGAGGGCAATTCAATTTTGGAAATTCAAGAGAAAAAGTTTTACCGACCTGTGCAAAGTAGCAATTCGATGTTTACCAGTTCCGTCAGTAGCGCAGATGCTAAACGGTCCTTCTCGACATATAATAACGTATTAAGTCACAGCGAGCACCAAAATTCTGTACATTTAAATAAATACCTAAATATTGCATAAAGTTGAAAGAAATAAAATTGTTCACTTATGTACTTCCTTACTTAAAAAATAAATTTCATTGCAGATATCCTAGATTTTATTACATTATATTTGTGTTCTCGCGAGCATTTCACGAAATTTGCCGCGAATTTTGGGCTTTTTCTGCGACAAATTTGCAACCCTAGGTACGACCCTACAACCCAAAGGTTCGATAATTGTCTTTTTTTTTTAGCAGTGTTCTAATCAATTGTTATTTTAAAAATTAAATATTTTTAGAATACTATAAAGCGTAAAGAGAGTTAAGGTCTCAAAAAACGTTTTCGGACACCAACATTTCGGTGGGGTCCATCTAAGCCATCCCGTATCTAAGTCAAAATTTCGTGGGGGGGGGGGTTGGTTATCCCCAACCCCCCCCCCCTTATCTACGCCACTGCCTATAAATTGTACGCATTTTTTTTCTTGCTTGAGAGAAAAAACAAATAAAAAGCTTCAATGCGGAAAATTAAATTTAAAATTAGCCGATATAAGCCAGAATCGTTTGTGGCTGGTAATTAAAAAAACTTTTATCCAACAGTATCTTAAACTAGCGAAAACGGCTAATTGTAGCCACATCTGGCAACCACCCTGCGATCTGCCGGGCTCTTGTGTTGGGGGGGGGGACTTAACTCCCCCGGAAGCACTGAAACCATAGATGTACATATGCATCTGTAAAGATATATTGTGTTTGCGTGAGGAATAAAAGAAAGCCCTGCGCTCCGCTTAAAAACAGAACCCCCTACTCGCCCCATGAAAAAAGTCTTCCTTCGCCTCTGCAGAGATATGACAACCTGAAGCAATAGTGAATGACTCGAAATTGAAAATTAAGAAATTATTACAGTGACGTTCTTTGTATGGTTGCCACCCACCCCCTCAAAAAAGAAAAGAGAAAAAAACCGCCTCTGTGTTGTATAAACGTGTACACTTGTAGCTTCGTAGCTCCTATGAAGCACCTAGAAGCAAAAGGATCGTTCATAAATGATGTCACGCTTTTTCCTTCTTAATTTGTCCCCCTTCTCCACCTTTGTCCCCAAATGTCACACCTCAACGGACCCACCTCCCCCCCCCTTTGTCACATCTCACGCTATGTTGCATGAGCATGATGTCACACTTCTTGTTACCCCCCCCTCCCCTTGTCCCAATTTCACGTACCCCCTCCCCCCTTGAAGCGTAACATCATTTATGAATGATACCAAAGGGGTGTCAGTGACAAAAGTGAAATTTTTGAGATAGCTGATGCAAATGACAGGGAAAGCACCTTTCTATACTGTAGCACGAGATGTTAGTTATAGCTCTAACAGCAGCTCCGCCACAATGTGATAAAAAAAAAAAAAAATACACTGCAAGCCCCAGAAGATCCAAAATTTGAAGGCCTTTTACTCCGAATCGTTTTTTGGTCACTTGCATAAATTTGCTTCTTACTGCCTCATGTTATGTTCAGTACCTTCTTTAGTACAAAAGAAAAAAAAATCTTAAGAAATTCTATTTTATTCTTTTGGTGTAACTTTAAGTAAACTACAGTTATACGTTGAAACAGCATCAATAAAATTATGTAAGAAAAATGTAATACAGTAAACCCTGTAGAGTTGACCACCTTTGTAAGCTGACCACCTGTCTAAGTTGACCACTTTTGTTAGGAACGGAGTTAACCCTACATTATGTAATGTAAGGAAACCTTTGAAACTTGACCACCTCATTTGACCACCTGTCTATATTGACCACTTTTGTCAGGAACGGAGTTAACCCTATTTTATGTAATGTAGAGGAACCTTTGTTACTTGATTACCTAAATTGACCACATTTGTCAGGAACGGAATAATTGCTATATTATCTAATGTAGAGAAACATCTGTAACTTGACCACCTGTCTATATTGACCACTTTTGTCAGGAACGGAATTAACCCTATTTTATGTAATGTAGAGGAACCTTTGTTACTTGACCACCTAAGTTGACCACATTTTTCAGGAACGGAGTTAACCCAATATTATGTAATGTAACGAAACCTTTGAAACTTGACCACCTCATTTGACCACCTGTCTATATTGACCACTTTTGTCAGGAACGGAGTTAACCCTATATTATGTAATGTAGAGGAACCTTTGTTACTTGACCACCTAAGTTGACCACATTTGTCAGGAACGGAATAATTGCTATATTATCTAATGTAGAGAAACATCTGTAACTTGACCACCTGTCTATGTGGACCACTTTTGTTAGGAACGGAATAATTGCTATATTGTCTAATGTAGAGAAACATCTGTAACTTGACCACCTGTCTATGTGGACCACTTACGAACGCCAAATTTGGTTGGGAGCATTATAAAATACCCTTTGTAAGTGAACCGCCTAACTATTACTATATTTATTTGTTTATCTATTTTTGGAAAGATAAAAAAACAATAAAATAGCTTCTCCCAGGATATTTTTTATGCTATCATGTTAGACCAGTATTTGCCTGGATGGATGAATCATGCATATAAAGCTTGCCTAAACAGCTTTGTTAAGTGAACCAAATGTGAAAACTACTTTTATTCTTCAAACAAGTTTGTTCTTTTTTCTTTGATCTGTCATAGCCAATTTGAAAAAAAAAAAAAAAAAAATTAGGAAATCTTTAGCTTTATATAATTAACTGACATAATTAATATGATATTTATCTTAATTTCAACTAAGTACTTTGCATTTGAAGTTGTATAGGCTACATTGCAAGTCATTTCTTTAATGATATTTTAGATATAATTGTGGGGAAAAAAGGCTAATCACTATTTTAAAGTAGCGTCATTATATGAAGCTATGTTTTAATTAGTAAACAAGAAGTTCCGTCTAGAACTATACGAGTCAACTTTCCCGTATACACCAAATTCAAATTTATAATCTAGCTATGTCTTTCTCTCTCTTTCTCCTTTAGCTTTAGTTCTTATTTTTTTCAAATATGCCTTTTTCAACGGATAATGCATATTCATTCACTCAGTCATTCATCCTTTCATTTATTCAGCCATTCATTTAATCATTCATTCGTTTACTCATTGATGTGTTTATTCATTCATTTACTCATTCATGTATTTATTTTTTCATTTATTTACTCATTTATTCATTCCTTTCTTCATTCATTCATTCATTCATTGATTCATTCTTTCACTCTGTCATTTATTCATTCTTTCACTCCTTCATTTATTCATTGAGAAATATCCTTAAAAATCCCGATAAAAACATTTCATAGGTAAATAGGCTCGTTAGTTCTGGATGAACTATCTATTTGTTCATGTTCTATGTTATAAGATCTTTCCGATAAAGTTTGTTCCAAGCAAATCGGTCCGTTAGATCAGGATTTATATAGTATTGAAATTTCCCCGTAAGCGCTATGTTAATTTTTTGAACTGTTCAAAAATGAACGAAAACTGTTCAAATTAATATTTCACGCCAAGAGCTTCCTCCAGTAAGCTTGTTCATTGGAACGTGGATCTTGCACCCAGAGTTTACATAATTTGCTTCATTTTCGCCCATAGCGCTAATGTTAAAATTTTTTGAACTGTTCAAAATTGAACAAAAATGCAAAAAGAATTTTTCGAATCGGACAATTCGTTCAAAAGTAATTAGGGGGGGACAGACCGACAGACACACGTTTCCCCCATCTCAATACCCTACTTTCAAATTTTTTATTTTTCAATCTTTATTTAATTACTTCACTTATTTTTGACTTTTCTTGATTTCTAACGATATTTTCACGATACATTAAGCCTTCTTTCATGCTTTATTATTATTTTTTTTACTTTTACGGGAAAGTAGGCTAAAAATGAATAAATGCATAGTGTAAGAAATAACAAAAAAAAATCTCCACCCCCTATATGTTGAACACCTGTCTAAGCTGTGCACTAAAGTGCCACACCGCAAGTGGTCAACTTACACAGGTTTCACCGTATGAGAAAATTTCAAAACTCTTTCTCTCATTTCAGTCATCCTTTTCAGTCACCCTTTCTGTCAAGACGTTTTGAATTCCAGGCCAAAATGGCGGCGGACAGCTGCCTGGTAAAACTGGCAAAGTCGGAAGGAGAGAGAGAAAACGACCGGAAGAACGCAATGTCACGTGGCAAATGTCACCTGATAAAAACACACACGCTCCTTCAGATTGAAAGTCACGAGGTTCATTTTTACAAAGAGAGTCGCGGTGGTTATTCCACCTTTTTTTTTCTCTCTCGACCGTAATCCTCTGCAGAGAAAGAGGGTGTAGCTCGATTAGTGACGGAATTGCAGGAAAAAAACGGAGTTATGATGGACGCCGCTAAGTTTATTGACGATGATCCCGAAAGACAGGCAACTGGATACAATATGCAAAGTAAGGATTGGTCATTACTTTCTGAGTGGTTAATTCTGACAAATTGACCGTTCATAAATGATGTCACACTATTTTTCAAGATATTAGACGCCCCTCCCCGCTTTGTCACAAAATGTCACACATCATCATACCCCTCCCCTCTTTGTCACATGTAACGCTATGTTGCATAAGCATAATGTCACCCTTACTCCTAACCCCTCCCCTCCCCTTGTCCCACTTTGTCACAATTTCACGAACCCCCCTCGAAGCGTGACATCATTTATGAATGATTCCTTTGACTGCCTTTCCTCTCTCTATTAAAACTTACAATAAGCCAAGCATTTAGTGCTATCACTGTTGCATTACCAAAGATGTAGTTTATAGTAGGGATGTAACGAATAGTGATTTGGCCGAATACCGAATATTCGGCCAGATCTTCCAGGCCGAAGCCGAATATTCGGCCAGTTCTTCTAGGCCGAATACCGAATATTCGGCCAATGTCTTAGGCCGAATACTGAATATTCGGCTGCCGAATATTAAAATTTCTAGAAAATCGTCGTAATATAAAGTATTTAAAGTATTCACCAAGTCAAACACCAATTCCACACATTTATCTCTATGATGTATGATTTGATTATGTTTGTTAAGAATCTAAACTATCTAAAGTTAATGCATTTTCCGTATTGTTTTGAATGAAATAAAACTGAGAATTTAACCCACAGGTGGAATAGAAATGACAGGTTTTAATGTAAGCATTAGCATTATTTTACTAATTATTTATTTCAAATTAAATAAATACTATTGCTTAGTGAACTTTTACCTTGCTCAAAATAGTTTTATGAAGATATTTTAAATGTTAAAAAAGTTAATATTTTTATTTTATGGGTTTTTTACATATCTATTTTTAAAAGATCTATTAAAATGTATTGCATTAAACTGGAATAAATTTTTATTTTCAAAAAGCACAGTAACTTATTCGGGGCCGTTCATAAATGTCGTCACGCTTTTTTCCCATATATTTTACCGCCCTCCCCCCCCCCCTTTGTCACAATTTGTCACACTTCAGCGGACCCCTTCCCTCCCCGCTTTGTCACGCGTCACGCTATGTTGCACAATGCATGATGTCACTTCTTGCTACGAGAGCTGTCGAGAGAGGGAGAGGGGATTCGAGAATTTGTGACAGTTTGTGACAAGGGAAGGGGAGGGAAAGGGGTATTTTGGCTTGTATAAAAACCTTTAAAATAAACAAATTAAATATTATTATTTTAATATTATTTCCATATTATTATTTTATTCATTTTCGCATCATTTTCAATTATCAATTTTTTGCACATTTCAGAACGCAGTTTATTTTGCACGCTTTCATTTCTGTCCCCCTTAGTTTCGTTGCTTAATTTAAAATATAAAGGCAGTAGTTTGTTCGAAATAGAGGCAAACGCGCAGAAATGTAAAAATAAATAGCGGAAGTTTGATGACTTGGCACCCTCCCAATTTTGTTATCGGTTTTCATAGCGAGATATGCATTCCATCTTTTTTAACACGAACAAGAAAACAGGCTTCCTTTCGATAGTATTATGCTGCCTGTAGGGGGTCGATACCAATAATTTTCTTTGTTCTAAGTATTTTGTTCGAACGTTGTTGAGGAAATGTGAAACTTGGAACAAAAAGATCGTTAATAATTCATTACTTTTATTACTTTGTACTTCTAAGCTCTATTATAGTCATCAAAAGCCAGAACGTTTTTTATTCTTTTTAAGTTCACCCAAGAGTTCAAATTTGACTTTCATAACTAAATTTAGCATTGAAAACAATATGCTATTTACATATTTATATAAGTATTATTCATCTATTTTGGCGATTATTACGTCGAGTTTACTTTCATACTCCTCACTTATAGAAAGCGTATTATAAATCTTTGTCGCCGCGTGGTTAATTGCGCTCATCAACGTTTCCGCTTGTACTTATGCCGATGTCGTGCTGAGTTGAATGGCAGTTGAATAAAACTTAAGTGTTTGCTTCCATGCTCTATCCTCATTTTTGATTTCATTGTTTCAGAGATGCCTTCACTCAAACTCTTATTATAATTGCTTTTAATATTAGGGATCATTAATTTTTTTATTTCACGCTTCGAGGGGGGAGGGGGGTTAGTGAAATTGTGACAAAGTGTGACAAGACGGGGGGTAACAAGATGTGTGACATCATGTATTATGCAACATAGCGTGACATATACCAAAGAGGGGATGGGGGTCCGCTGAAATATGACATATTGTGACTAAGGGGGGAGGGGGGGTCAAATATATGGGAAAAAAGCGGTGACATCATTTATGAACGGCCCTTACTGCTTAGTGGCAATAACTCTTTTTAAAAATGAGTGTTATATTTTTTATCTAATATTTTACTCAGCGAAGACATGTTGCCATCTGCAACCTATAAAAGTATAACATCACAATTCTAAATGAGGCTTGCCTGACAAATGGAAAATGAAGTAATTAACTAATAGTAAACTGTTTTCAAAACTTTTTAATTGATGCCACTAAAATTCGTCAAGAGCTACTAAACAAAAACAAAATAAATAAACAAATAAATGATGTCACGCTTCGCCCTTCCCCAAATGATGTCACGATTCGAGGGAGATGGGGTAACAACTTTCTTGACCCCATCACCCCCGAATGTTACCCTCGAAACACATCATAATGTGTTTCGTGACATCACATTACGATGTCACGAAATATGACATCTTACATTTTGATTTCTATTAAACATTTAAAATCGGCAAATTAAATCTATTTTATGCTAATGTAATATAGCGTGACATATGACAAAGGGGGGGGGGGCAGGGGGTATGTTGAAGTGTGATACTTAGTGCCAAACGGGGGAGGGAGTCAAAAATATTGAAAAAAAGTGTGACATCATTTATGAACGGTTCCAAAGGCAAATGAATTTTCGGATTTTTTTGCCGAGAAAGGCTTAGCATGTTCGAATGGATGGCTTTTGCATTTCATTTAATGTTGAGTCTTATATTATTCATTTGATAATCTCAGTAACGGTGATAATACGATGCGATAATATTGCAGTTCATTTCATTCAATGTTATCATTTTTATAAAAGATATTTTATCTCTGTTAAATCGCAAAGAAAATATCTTCTATTACATAAGCAGTTCCGTCAAGAAACGATACGAGCTTAAGGATCATTCATAAATGATGTCACGCTTCGAGGGGCGTGGGGAAATTGTGACAAAGTGTGATAGGGGGAGGGGATGGGGTAACAAGAAGTGTGACAGCATGCATTATGCAATATAGCGTGACATGTGACAAAGGGGGGAGGGGGTTCGCTGAAGTGTGACATATTGTGGCAAAGGGGGGAGGGTTGTCAAATATATGGGAAAAAACTGTGACATCATTTATGAACGGCCCCTTAGGGATCACTCATAAATGATGTCACGCTTCGAAGGGTTTGGGGGAATTGTGACGAGGGGGGTAACAACATCACGCTTATGCAACATAGCGTGGCATGGGGCTAAGGGGGGAGGGATATGTTGAAGTGTGACATTGTATGATAAGAGGGGGTCAAATATTTGGGAAAAAACGTGACATTCTTTGTGAACGGCCCCTTAAATTCCCGTGTACACCAACTTCAAATTGATAATCTAGCTATCTCGCCTTCTCCATTTAGCTTTAGTTCTTCAAATTACTTCAAATATACCTTTTTTAGCGGTTAATAAACCTTCATTCACTAACTCATTCATTCTCATTCATGTATTTATTTATTTATTTTTTCATTTACTCACTCATTTATTCCTGCATTCTTTCACCCATTCTTTTATTCACCTATTATTTTATTCGGAAATGTAATTTATATCTTTAAAATCCCGACCAAAACATTTCATTGGAAAATAAGCTTGTTTAGTTCTGACTGAACTTCGTATCTGTTCATGTTCCACGTCATAGGCTCCTTCTCTATCTCAAAACAATGCTTTTAATTTTTTTATTTTTCAATATTAAATTTATTACTTCATTTATTTTTGACTTATCTTTACGAAACAGTATTTTTTCGATACATTAAGCTTTCTTTCACTCTTCTTTAAAAAAAAAAAAACTGTTACGTAAAGGTTGGCTAAAAAAAAGAACGAAAGAGAAAAAATATAAGGTTTCACTTCATAAGTGCACTTATAAACTTAAAATTTAATGTATGAGATTTGTTTTCGCTACACCGAGCTTATAAAACTGTTATACATTTATGAATAAACTAAAAATATCTGTCTATAAAAGATGTCACCCTTTTTTTTCGTATATATTTGACCCCCCGCGGTAGGAGCGGAGCCACTCAAAGAAGTGGCTGCTCCAAATCCTTGGTTAAGGGACCGTCTATAAAAGATGTCACCCTTTTTTTTTTCGTATATATTTGACCCCCCGTGGTCGGAGCGGAGCCACTCAAAGAAGTGGCTGCTCCAAATCCTTGGTTAAGGGACCGTCTATAAAAGATGTCACCCTTTTTTTTTCGTATATATTTGACACCCCGCGGTCGGAGCGGAGCCACTCAAAGAAGTGGCTGCTCCAAATCCTTGGTTAAGGGACCGTCTATAAAATATGTCACCATTTTTTTTTGTATATATTTGACCTCCCGCGGTCGGAGCGGAGCCACGCAAAAAGGTGGCTGCTCCAACTCCTTGTTAAAGGGACTGTCCACAAAAGATGTCACCCTTTTTTTCGTATATATATGATCCCCCCACCCTTTGTCACAAAATGTCACACTTCAACGTACCCCACCACCCTCTTTGTCACATACCACGCTATGTTGCATAAGCATGGTGTCCTACTTCTTGTTACCTCCCCTCCCCCTTTTGTCTCAATGGAGGCAATTCAAGCAACGTCATTGGTCACGTGGCTGCGATGAAAGCAATATAAACAAAGGAAGCCGTAGCGTCGTTTTACTTCGAGTTCGACAAGTCTAATTAAAACTAGGCATAGTTTCTACTGTAGAGCATTGCTATTTTTAAGATTTTTTTACTGTGGAGCATTAGTTGCTCCAAATAATTTTAACAGATTTTTAAAATTTGTCTCTTCATTGACGTTAATTTATTTTTTATATCATAAAAAGCAATTTTAAAAGTAAAGAAAAATGGAGCAGTGGATTACGACGCATTTCTTTGCTCCAACTCCACTCCAGTTTGGAGCAAAATTTCATTGCTCCACGCTCCTGCTGCATACTCTCATCCCCACCCTTGTGATTACTATTATTATTAAAAAGTTTATTGCTGAAAAGTGAAAATACAGTAGAGTACCGTTTATACGACGTTGACATTTATACGACGTTAACTTGTGGTCCCAATGGAGGCCATTCAAGCAACGTCATTGGTCACGTGGCACCGATGAAAGCAATGTAAAAAAAAGAACTCGTAGCATCGCTTTATGTCGCGTTCGACACATCTAATTAAAAACTAGGCCTAAATAAAGTTCTTCTACATTACTTAAAATGAACACTAAATGAAACACTATAACTTGTAATAAAATAACAAATTTCTTTTATAATGGTTAAATTAAATGTAAATACTGGGTTATAATCAGAAAAAGCTGTGAAAATAGTCTATTTCATTTTCAGATAACTCCTTTTGACTAGGGAACTCCACGTAGAACTCAAGTGAAAATCCTAGTAAACAAAGAGCGGATATCACGTGACAACGATGATCGCTCCTAGCGGTGAATTCCCTCCATTGTCACGAACACAATTGCCCCTTGAAGAGTGACATTATTTATGAATGATCCCAATTTTTTTTTCAAAAGAATGCTATTCGTGCAAGAAAAGTTTTTAAACAAGCAGCTCAAATCTACCTGCACAATTTTCTTTCGTTCTTCTTATTTTTGAAGAAATAAAATTCTTAACACCGTATGAGACACTAAAATGCAGTTGCTTACAAATACCAAAATCGTTTTTTTTTCTCTCTCGAATTTTCTATTCTGATTAATGCGCAAGTTGGCAACAGCAAAACAGTTTTCTCTCGCTACAGGTGCAATGCTCTCATAAAAAGGCTAAATCTCTCTCTTTTTTGTGTGCAACTACAGTGATGCTTTCTGTCTCATAATTTTAGACATTTTTTGCTCACGGCAGAGCTTTCGCTTTCACCAGAGAAATGGATCTGGAGAAGTCGCTTTTTTGGGTTGCTTTGCTCCAGCTTCCGACTTCTATATACTTGCTCCTGCCCTACTCAGTGCTCCGAGTAATTTAAAAAAGGATCTGGAGCTGCCACTTTTTTTAATTCTTTCGCTCCGACTTCTTGCTCCTTCTCCATTCCGTGCTAAAACTAATTTTATACAGGGATCTGGAGCAGCCACTTTTTTCAGTTGCTCTGCTCCAGCGTCCGACCTCTAAATACGACTCCGCTCCGTACTCCGAATTATAGATTATACTTTTTATATCTTTCTTTTTCGCCTAGTTTTTCGTAAAAGTAAAAAATTATGAAAAAGGGCTAAATGTATCGTAAAAATATCGTTAAAAGTAAAGAAAAGTAAAAAATACGTGATGTAAATACAGTTGAATTCGCTTAATACGAAGTTCACGAATTTGTTCGTATTAGCCGTTATTCGTAACAACCGAGAAAAAGTAAAATTGTGCAAAAAAAAAAAAAAAATTAGAAATGCATGCTTATATTTTAAAAATAATGACTACAATTTATAATAAAAAGTAAAATAAATAGTGAAAATAAATGATTTAGTTTTGCTAATATACACAGGTTTAAATCCTACTAGTACATTGAAAAAAAGTGAACTTACCTTTTAAATTTAACAACTATGAAAAATATCCTTAATGGTTAGTTGCATTAAATTTTATTATACGAATTTCTCGGCGCAAAATGCCAAGTGCCATTTGTATATTGTCATTTTCTGGACGCATCTCAAAAAAGTTCATTAAAATACCTAAAGTTTCTTCAGCTTTGCTATAAGCTATTGCTACCCAGAAAATTCAACGTATGATTCGAAATACGTTCTTCGTAGTTTACAATGACTCAAAATAACCAACAATTTCTTTTTAAAATAAATAAATTATTTTGCAATCGTGAACATTTTTCGTGAATAGTTCAGAAATTTTGTTCCTCTTAGCCGAAATTTGAATTTTAGCCTTATTCGTGAGATACTTAGTGTATTTAAATGTAGTAAACCAAACTTACTGAACAAAACGTTCGTTTTAGCTGTGATTTCGTATTAACCGTGTTCGTATTAAGAAAATTGGACTGTAAATAAATATTGAAAAGTAGAAAATTTGAAAGTATGGGTTTGAGTGTCTGTCGGGCTTTTCCGATTTGAAAGATTTTCTTTTATTGTATTCGAAAGATCTCGGCGAGGAGACCTTATTTCCCTACTTTTCCTTTTGATTTGAACAATAATTCGTTCAATTTTGAACAGATCAATAAATCTTAACATTAGCATTTATATGCAAAAATTAAGGAAATTATGTGAACTCTAGACATAAGTTCCTAGTTCCTATGAACAAGCGTCTTGGAAGGAGCTCTCGGCATGAAATATTTTTCGTTTGAACAATTTTTCCTCAATTTTGAACAGTTCAAAATAAATAAATAAATAAATAAAATAATAATAATAATAATAATAAGGTTAGCACCTACAGTGAAATTTCAATCCTATATAGATCCGGATCTAACAAACGGCTTTGCTTGGAGTAAACTTTGAAAAGATGTTATGACGCAGAACATGTACACATGGGAAGTTCATACCAAAACTTCAAAATTAACCTTTACTATCCTGTGCGGTCTGAGAGAGTATTTTCAAATCGTTAATTTAATCGAAAATCGCTTCTTTTCTTTGACCTAGTTTGCATAAAACTAAATTATTTGCGTTGTAAAAATTAATTAAAATTGCAAACATAATTGTAATTTCATCATAACATTTCATTTAGTACGTAAAATTTAACTATATTAAAGCTTCTTTACAAGTAGTCTGTGAAACCGCTTGCGCTCGTTATGCCAAAATATTTGTCACAGCTGTTAAAGGTTTTTTTTAAAAAAGTAGCCCGCCTCTCTCAATTAAATCAAAATGAATTAACTCATGTTCGTCAATATTGGAAAAAGAAAACTTTTTCTGAACCACTTCATCCAAGCCATGGTAAATAAAAAAAGGGAACTTCGACCATCGGGATGGCCGTACCAGCTTTCCACTTCTTTATGCGGTTGCAATGGAATAATCTCTTTTGTTCGGAAGATCACGAAACCATCGATTGGCGCGTTTGGAGCGAAGCGACCGTGCACTGACCACTATATCCAAGCAGTGTTCGCTGATTAAACTTTTCGCTCTGACCGCTAACAGTTTCAAGCATGGAAAAAAAGCCGTATCCAGCCGTATTTGGATCGTCCGCAAATAAAAGTGAGTTATGTTTGTCGTATTTACCAAACTTTAACCATCTTGATGTGCTGAGTGTTGTAACGTTTTTCTTGTGTAAGCTGTTTTTCAGAGAAAACGGCTATTCAGGGGTCGCGCCAGAGGTTATTCAAGTCCGTTTTCGGACCATTCTCGAAAATTCAATTAATCAAAACGGATTTCACAAAGTTCCAGTAAATCAAAACCGACCAATTACACAGTTCTAGCCAATCAAAACGGACCCGTTACACAGTTCCAGTTAATGAAAACGGATCCCTTACACAGTTGCAGTCAATGAAAACGGACCCCTTACACGGTTCCAGTCAATGAAAACGGACCCGTTACACAGTTCCAGTCAATCAAAACGGACCCTTTACACAATTTCAGTCAATCAAAACGGACCCTTTACACAGTTTCAGTCAATCAAAACGGACCATTCACAAAGTTCGAGCCAATCAAAATGGATCATTTACACAGTTTCAGTCAATCAACCCTTCACAAAATTCCAGTTAATCAAAACGGACCCTTCACAAAATTCCAGTCAATTAAAACGGACCCTTCATAAAACTCCAAGCTACCTAATCGTACTTTTTATAGAATTATTTATTAAATTGTGACAAAAAGTAATAAAAATTTTCATCACTGTATATTTAAGAGTTAAATTTTCACAAAATTATTTGAAATTTCAAAAATCTTTGTAAAATTCACAACAGCCGTTATTAAGCAATTAAGTAATTATTAAGTTTGCGGCAAAAAAAAAACTAAAATTTTTTTCTCCTGTAGGCTTAAATTTTGAATTTTCAGAACTGTAGAAGAAATGTATTACAGGTAGGTGTTTTCGGTTACAGGTAAGGAATTATCCTGTTGAGCTAAATCGTGACGAGGTTTACCGCAATAAGTCCAATCGTGTTGAGCGAAACCGTGCTGTAGGACAGCGTTTCCCAACCGGTGGTTCGCGAACCCCTAGGGGTTCGCGTGGCTCAGAAAGGGGCTTCGCGAAAAAAAATATTGCAATGGCGGAAGTTGTTATCGCTAACGTAAAAGAAAAAATGAATCAATAAATTTTATTGTTTTTTAATAATTTTTTTTTTCAGATAATGCAGAAAAGTAATGAACTGTCTGAGGAAAAATACATACAAAATTTGAAATGCACTTATTTCTACTTATGCCTGATTTCTAATTTGGATCACAATCTAATTTATCATTTCGATTGGTACTGAACCAAATTGGTACTGAAATACATTTGTTGATTTATTTTAAATTTTAAAACATATTTCTCTCTTGCCATTTTTCAATTTTTCCTCGCAAGCGCAAAGAACGAGTCGGAAATATCGAAATTTACTGCATAAAATATAAAATTTTGTATTATTCGAGGCTAATTTTTCATTATACAGACCTAAAGCGGAACCAAAAGATATTTATTCATTTATTTGAAGTTGGGACTCACATTTATTCCAACTTTTCTGCATTATCTTAATTAAAAATTTGCAAATATGTAAATTTCAATTTTTCTTTAAATTTCGAAAACTTTTAAGAAATTTGTATATTTTAACCGGTAAGTGGAACCTATTGGGGAAAATAATCTTTAAGCTATTTTAGGTATACACATGTTTGCTGTTCTAATAATAATTCAAAAGAACAAATAAATTAAAATGGAATAATAATAAAAAAATTGTAGCTGTATTTTAGTTTTTATTTAAACTTAATTTTTTTACAATAATTATGTTTTCATTTCTTGTTATGAAGTATTGTGTAAGACGGAAAATGAAAGTGCTAGCAAGTGTTATATATTTGGGTCACCCGTTACTAACGACTGCAGAAAAAAGGGGTTCGCCATTTTCATCTCGAATCTTAGAAGGGGTTCGCAAGGGAAAAAAAGGTTGGGAAACACTGCTGTAGGAGATCGTATTGTTGGAGGGCCTGTAATTAAAAAAAATCTGCCGATTTTTTAATTAATTAATTTTTTACGTAAACCCCACAGAAATAAATTAATTTAAAAAAATTAAAGAGCGTTATCCACGAAAAATGACAATATTGTTAGTTAGATGACAAAACTTGACAGCCTGTCATTACCCAAATTTTCGCCTGCTTTGATACCAGTATCATTTTAATTTTTTTACAAAAAAAAACATGAATTTCCCTTTTTTAAGGGTAGGTTATTATTATTTCATCATTTGAAAAGAAGCTACTGGACCCGTTAAATAAAATGATGTCACGCTTCGGGAGGGGGGAGGGGGTTGGGCGAAAATTTTGACAAAGTGTGACAACGGGAGGGGAGGGGGTCCGTTTGACGTGTGACATTATGTGACAAAGGGGGAGGGGATGAAATAAATGGGAAAAAAGCGTGACATCATTTATGAACGGCCCCTTAGGGATCATTCATAAATGATGTCACGCTTCGAGGGGGTGGGGGAATTGGGGACAAGGGGAGGGAAGAAGGTAACAAGAAGTGTGACATCCTGCCTATGCAACATTGACCAGTGACAAAGGGGAGGAGGGGGATCAAATATGTGGGGAAAATGCGTGACATCAT
The DNA here is from genome assembly GCA_038502835.1 of Octonoba sinensis. Taxonomy (NCBI): domain Eukaryota; kingdom Metazoa; phylum Arthropoda; class Arachnida; order Araneae; family Uloboridae; genus Octonoba; species Octonoba sinensis. The sequence goes on from CM076605.1 coordinate 112,653,376, forward strand.
TAATGAACGGTCCCTAGCCTACGAAACAATATCAAGCTAAATCGATTTTATACTACTACTACTACTAATGTTTACGTTTCTTTGAGCTTTATGTTTCTTGAGCTTTGACAGTTATCTTTATGAGTTATGGCGTATAAAATAGAAAAGTAAAATAGTTCTCTTTTTATTTAACTACTAACGCAAATCTGATGTATATATTTTACTACTAACCAGGATTATAAGCGGAAAAAATTATAAAATTAACGAAAAAAGTATAAAATAAGAAAAAACGCTCCTGCTGTGGGAAATTAATTTCAAGTTAGCATCAAAATTAAGCTTTACCAGATCAAAAAGAGAGAGATGCTAACAATAATCCTTTTTTCTCTAGCCGCCTAACGGGGACTCGATGACGCTGAATAGGCTTAGTATCTAAATTAAATGTAAGACATATCTATGGGCCTAGGGCAGGGGTCGGCAACCTTTTGAGTTGGAAGAGTCAAAAATTACAATTAAAATTAGTACAAATTAGAAAGTATAAAATTTCAAAGTTTTTAAAGAGCCTCAAAATTTTTCTTGCCAACAATAAATAGTATCTACTTGCATAAATAAAGTTTTTTATAAAAAAAAATAAAACTAATCCATTTATTCATAAGAAAAAATATCTATTTATTCATATATAAGTAGTGTTTTTCCCAACAAATTAGATAATATATATATGGCATTATTAGATAATTACATATTACTTAAGTAAATAAAATAATTTTTGGGAAAAATTAGAACCGTTTTTGGCTTTTTTTTTCCCCGATTTAAAATTGAAGTCGGTGCAAAATTATGAGTCTATCATTACGCCATGCGTTATTTTACATTAAAACTGTTGCAAAATTTACGCCATTTATATTTGCAATTGATTCATAGTTACAAAAGGCATCATGCATCAAAATCCGTCATAATTGTGCACCGACTTCAAAAATTATGTTTAAAAGTCGTATCGAAGTTAGTTAAAGAAAAATTTCATTTTTTACTTTTTAGCGCAATTTATAGTTTGAAGTCGGTTCTATTTTTTCCCAAAAATTATTTTATTTTATTCTTTTTAGTGTAAATACGTTTTTATATAAATACTCTATTTTAAAAAAATACATATCAAAGGGGACACCTTCTTTGAGGGAATGACACTGAAAACGTTTGTATGATAAATTTCGTTTTGAACTCATTTAAAGGGCTACTAGAGCAAACAAACTCTGATTGGATTTAATTTCTTCTTCAGAGAAGCCTTCAGTCTATTTCTTGTTATAATTGCTTTTAATATCACCATCTTAACGGCAACAAACTCGTTTTTAACAATGAGTTTCATGATTATTAACAATTTTCCCAACAAAGAAAAATCAAGCCCAGCCTTTTCAATTAAAATGAAAAAATACTCATTTTTCACCCATAACGTTTTTTCTAAAAAACAAATATAGTCAAATTGATGTGCGATATTTGAGTTGGACGACCCTCTATCGATTAAAGAAAAAATCATCAAAATCGGTTCATTTAGTCAAAAGTTATGGATGAAAAAGGAAAAAAAATGACAGCATTTCTGCATATTATTTTTGTTCTATTTATCGAATGTGATCAAACAAAGGCACGGGACCTATGGGAAACCACCCTCGATCGATTGAAAAAAAAAGTTATGAAAATCGGTCCATCCGGTACTTAGTGGACAAGCAAACAAAAAAATGGTTATGAGTGGTGTTTGTTTGTTAGTTATGAGTGGACAAGCAAACAAAAAAAAAAAAAAAAACGACATACATACAATACGAATGTATAACCTCCTTCCTTTGTGAAGTCGGTTAAAAATAAAAACAATTAATCATTTACTTACAACACTATAACTTATACTTCAATAACAAACAATTGAGCAAACAAATTCAATGGGAGCGATGGCTTTGCATGGTTATTCAAGTAGAAACGAATTCAGAACAATTTTTAAATGTCTTTTTTTATAAAATAAATAATATTTGCGTATGGAACTAAAAAGCCGCAGCTTCACATGAAAATAGCCGCATGTGGCTCGCGAGCCGCAGGTTGCCGACCCCTGACCTAGGGTAAAAGAGCCATACTCTGCACGCCCTCAGCAAATCGACGTACAGTACAGTTCTTTTAATGACACTGCTTCATATGTAAAGCTCGTAAAAGTTTACTCTTCCACGCTGCTTGAGAGATTTGAAGACTAACATGGGTTTATTTATTGCAACACGCGTATTGCAATTGGTTTAAATTAACTTGCATTATTTAGAGCAGCGGTTCCCAAATTGTGGTAGGCGAAGCCTCTCCAGGTGGTACGCTTGCAGGAAAAAAAGAAGACGTTAAAACACAAAAACTCAGGATTGAAAATCGAATTTGCCCAATTAGAGTTGGGAAAATATTGGCTCAAAGTTCAAAATGAATTCCCGTTATTGTCAAAAAAAGCATTGCTGTTTTTAATTCAGTTCACAGCCATTCATCTTTATGAAACTGCCTTTTCCAATTCAATATTTATTAAAAAAATATAGAAGCAAATTAAATGTCGATTTAAATTTAAAATTAAAACTGTCTTCTACGGAACGAGATATCACCTCAACCTTCTCATTCATTTGATTTTTTCAATTTTTTGCATGATAGGTATTTTGTACTTAAAGACATATTTCTAATGCTGCTTTGGAAGTACGTATTAAAAATATATTTTATATATTTCATGTATTTTATTCAATTTATACAGTTTTATCTTAATAAACGCTTTTCTCTGCATTCACTATAAAAAATGGTGTGACTGAAATAACCTAGTCCTCGTAGTATTTTTCTATAATCTATTAGTATTCTATTTTATATGATAAAATTACATTAGCAGTGGTACGCAAATGGTTTTCAAGAAAAATGGTGGTACGCGAAAAAATAAGATTGGGATCCGCTGATTTAGAGCATCCTAAGTTGAAATCGTACAACGGATGGTTGTTATGTATGGATTATATCATGCACGAAATGCTCTCTCGCTACGGGATGAGCTAAATAGGGAAATTTCACCATAACCGCCTTACATTTTGTAATGGAAGCAATTCACCGCTAGAGGGACTCATGAGCGATCATCGTTGTCACGTGATATCCGCTCTTTGCTTACTAAGATTTTCACTCGAGTTCTACGTGGAGTTCACTAGGCAAAATGAGTTATCTTAAGATGAATTAGCCTATTTTCACAGCTTTTTTTTATTTTTACCCAGTATTTACATTTAATTTAATCATTATAAAAGAAATTTATTAACGATGACAATAGTTATAGTGTTTTATTTAGTGTTAATTTTATGTAATGCAGAAAATTTTTATTTGGGCCTAGTTTTAAATTAGATTTGTCGAACTCGAAGTAAAGCGATGCTACGGCTTCCTTTGTTTACATTTGCTTTCATCGCTGCCACGTCACCAATGACGTTGCTTGAATTACCTCCATTGGTGCGTCACAACGCTTTTTCATGCATTTAAAAATGTACTTTATTGCAACCACATTTTTCTTTTCCCCTTTCAAAAGATGTTTATTCTTTTCTCCTTAAGGATCTTCGACTGAAGAGTCTGGAATATGCGACATTTTGCTGACTGGTTTATCAATCCTGTTCATCGTCGTCACCTTCCCAATTTCCATTTTCATGTGTTTCAAAGTAAGTGGCTGAATTTTTTGCAAATTATCTGCTTTACTTTACGTTGATTTTTATTTTTATTTTTGTAGCACAAAGGTTCACTTTTTATTTTAAATTCATCTCTTCTAGATTGTTCAAGAATATGAACGTGCTGTAGTGTTCCGGTTGGGTCGTCTTGTAAAAGGTGGTGCCAGAGGACCCGGTAAGATTGTTTGCTCGATTCTCCTCGTTTTGTTCGATTTTGCGTTTCTTTATACCGATGGTTCCCAAACTTAAATTTCTTGCGAACCTCTTCTAAAATCCAAAAGAAAATGCGCACCCCCTTTCTATAGTCGTTAGTAACGAGTAACAAAACTAAAATTTGCAAGCACATTTATATGCCATGCTTCACAGCAGCTCATAACAAGAAATGAAAATATAGCATCTAAGCTTGAATAAAACTAAAATACAGCTGCAAGAAAATAAATATGTACGTATATTTAATTGTGACTTTATTACTTGCTCTTTTTAAATTGTTAATAAGGTAGTAAACATGTGTATTCGCAAAAAAAAAAACTTTAAAAATTATTTTCCCGATAGTGCGAATAAGCTTGATAATGGCATAGGAAATATACGTACAAAATTTTAAATCAATCAATAAATATTTTCGGTTCCACTTTCTGGTTGAAATAAACCAAACGTTGTGGGACTGCGCCCAAGGCTCACGACGAAGCCGTATGTACACAGTGTGTCAAAGAATGTTTAAGACTACAGCTGGAACTAAGCTTACAGTGGCGCTATCTGTGTTATCGAGCATTTGTGGCACTCCTTAACTGTCTGCTGACACACTGCGAAAACCTGAGCTCATTTATTTACTTTTTTTTTTAACTTTGACATTGACACTACACAAACAGTTTCGACGCGAGCTTTGGATGCAGTCCCACAATATAAGCTGGAACAGGCATTCGAATCGTTGTTAAACTGATGTAACAAATGCATTGGAGCCGAAGGAGCTTATTTTGAATAAAAATACTTTAAAACAAGAAGTTCCGTCTAGAACTATACGAGCCTACTTTCCCGTATACACCAATTTCAAACTTATAATCTAGCTATCTCTTTCTCCTTTAGCTTTAGTTCTTCATTATTTCAAATATACCTTTTTCAACGGATAGTACATATTCATTCACTCATTCATTCTTTCCTTTATTCAGTCATTCATTCATTCATTCGTTTACTCATTCATGTCTTTATTCATTTATTTACTCATTCATATATTTATTCCCTCATTTATTCATTCTTTTCCTCATTCATTTATTCATTGGTTCATTCTTTCACTACTTCATTCAATCATTAATTCATGCTTTCACTTATTCATTTATTCATTGAGAAATATCCTTAAAAATCCCGATAAAATATTTTTATAGGAAAATAGGCTCGTTAGTTCTGGGTGAACTTTCTGTTTGCACATGTTCTACGTTATAAGAGCTTTCCGATAAAGTTTGTTCCAAGCAAATCGGTCCGTTAGGTCAGGATTTATATAGGATTGAAATTTCCCCGTAAGCGCTATGTTAATTTTTTGAACTGTTCAAAAATGAACAGAAACTGTTAAAATTGATATTTCACGCCAAGAGATTCTTCCAGTAAGCTTGTTCATTGGAACATGGATCTTGTACCCAGAGTTTACATAATTTGCTTCATTTTCGCCCATAGGCGCTAGTGTTAAATTTTTTTAACTGTTCAAAGTTGAACAAAAAATTGTTCAAATCAAAAAGTAAAATATGGAAATGAGATGTTCTCGCCGAGATCTTTCAAATGCAAAAAGAATTTTTCGAATCGGACTATTCGTTAAAAAGTTATTAGGGGGGGACAGACCGTCAGACAGACCGACAGACACACATCCCCCCCCCCCCCATCTCAAAACCCTACTTTCATTTTTTTTTTTTTTCAATCTTTATTTAATTACTTCACTTTTTTTTTGACTTTTCTTTATTTTTAACGATATTTTTACCATACATTAAGCCTTCTTTCATGCTTGAATTGCTAGTTTTTATTTTATTTTATAAGCCTAGTCTTAAAAATTCATTGACACACTGTGTATATAAGCTATATATGTATAATTTTTATCAATCATGAAGCGAAATGATGCACTTAAGTTTTGCGAATAAGTTTATTAGAACCTTGTTTCTGAAATTTTCTTTAAAAGTATTGTAAAACAACCATAATCTAAAGAGTTTAACTCATTCTTTGGCATGGTTTTGTACAGAAAATTCCAAAAAAGAAAAAAAAGCATTTATTTTTTAAACCCCAGTAAAGAATGTATCACGTTAAAAAGTTGCTTGGGGGGAAAATAAATCGGGCTGAAAATGGACGCGGGGGGGGGGGGGGTCTACCCAAGTGATGACAGAGTGACTTCTTTATAGACTATGAAATGGAAAAACCTCAGATTATTAAATGAAAAATAGGTTATTGATGGAAAACGCGATTACTTTACAAAAATGGAAAGAGTAGTTGGGAAAACCAGCAATAAATTTCAGTGAAAAGAGCGAAATAAATTTTAGGTCTCAAGCTCAACTGAACTCCGTTAAGACGTGGTGCTGCGTTGAAGTATTTTAACTCTTGAAGTTGGAATCAATCTGAGCTTGTGAGCTGTAATTGCCTGAGAGATAAAATTTGGAATTTAAACGAAAGAGAGAGGGATTATTTAAGAATGAATGATTATGTGACAATAAATTATGAGTGATTTGTCAAAGGTTTAGAGGCAAGAAAGATTTATATCCGTAAAAATGGAACTTCTATTTGCAGTGAAAGCTGTTTCTATGAGTGGGATTTATTTTTTGAAACATACACACGCAATACATGTATGTTACGGCGCATGTCCGAAATTGGAGAATGTCGACAATCACCGGACTGATAGATGGTGAATGTCGACATCCACCGGTGATTGTCGACTGTCGACATTCTCTACTTTGTGTATGTCGGCATCCAAAGGTAATTGACGACATTCTCCGCTTTCGGAGATTCACCGTAACATGTATATATATATGAGTCGTCTAGTTTCAAAACCAGCTACATCCAAAAAATGAAAATTTTCACGGCGGGCAAAAAACTAATATCTAAGAAAATCGAATTCCTAGCAAAGAGCATTGGGATAGACTTTTAACTTGCTGAAATTTTAACCCAAAAATAATGTTCCCGTGGAATATATTTGGAGGAAAAAAAAGAAGAGCTGATAAGCATGGTCGATGGGGGGATCAGGTTTTGCAACAATCCGGAAAATTTCAAACACACTTTTTAGCATGTAGCTGCTTTAGAAACTTAAAAAATTATGAAGATTACTTTAAACTATTAGAAAGTGTAAAAAAGTTGAAATTGAAAAAAAGTGGATGTATCTGGTTTTTAATCTAGATGACTCATATATACTATATATTTTTTGTAGATAGCATGCGTGTTTCTCTCTGTGTGTGTACACTTTGTTGATAAACAGAAACACCCATCTCGCAACAAAAAAATGTTTTTATATTTGCAAATTGACACAATGCGTGATTTTGAACGTTTCCTGAACGCAGAAAACTCTTGTTCTTTTCGCGTGGTAATCAGTTTATGAATATCCGAATATTATGAGGATGAAGAGTCCTAACATAATGAATAATTTAAATTAATTTAGTGTTCAATTAATGAACAGATGTAACGTAAATTCCTTAAAAGTCGCATAGGGTTGTATTCCACTGTTGTGTTCCATGCAAATGCTTTCTAAAATTTGGTCTTTTTCGGACAGTGATCTTTGCAATGTGTTAAATTTGGGGCACCACACCAAATTTAACACATTGGTTTTACAATGTGTTGAATTTGCTGGGGTGAAATTTTACCAAAACTATTTTCTTTTCTTACAGGTCTATTTTTCATTATACCATGCACCGACAACTATTGCAAGGTAGATTTAAGAACAGTATCCTTCAATGTTCCACCTCAAGAAGTAAGTTACCTAACTTTATTTATTTTTTAATTTCCCCCAAAAAACTCCTTATCTACAGTATATTGTGGAATTTAATTTTAAAACAGCAATAACATCTAATAAAGGTCCATAACTTTAACTGATTCGCTTTTTTGAACCAAAGCGGTACATATTTTTTATTGTTCCAACGATTTTTGTTTTCTTAGGTACTCAGCAAAGATTCTGTGACCGTATCCGTCGATGCCGTGGTGTATTATCGCATCAGCAATGCCACCATTGCAGTGTCTAATGTGGTGAACTATGATTCGTCCACGCAACTTCTGGCAGCTACCACATTGAGGACTGTCCTGGGGACAAAGAGCTTATCCGAGATTTTGTCTGAGAGGGAACATATCAGCCATGTTATGCAGGTCAGTTTCCATTCATTGAAAATGGCAAAACATTTTTTTTTTGTGTGTGTGTAACCAGTGGACGGTGGACTTTACAAGTTAACGAGCCAGCTTCACGTTTAAAAATTGAATCCCGTTTTGGGAGTGTTTTCCCTCAAAACATTTCCTTCTATTACACTTTTCCCTCATCATTTTTAGCAAGAAGCGTTTGGAATTACCATGGCACAGCTGCAATGGTAGAGTAGGTACCATTCAACCGTGGTACTTACTCTACCATTGAAAACGTGCCATGGTAATCCGGGCAAAAGCTACGAAATATTTATCACCATGCTAGGCTGGTTAGTTTCTATTCAATAAAAATGGCTTTTTTTGTGTGTGTGTTTGGCCTGTAGTTGGCGAACTTATGAAGATAAAGAACCAATTTCACTTTTGAAAATTGTACCCCGTTTTTGAAGTGTTTTTCATCAAAACACTTCCCCTATTATACTTCCCCACCTAGTCCCTCACTTCTAGCAAGACGCTTTTAGGATTACTATTGCACGGTTGCCTTGGTAGATTAAGTGCCATTCAACTGTGGTACTCTATTATTGAAAACTAGCCATAGTAATCCGAGCAACATCTACGAAATATTTATCTCCATGATGAGCAGGTCAGTTTCCATTCAATTAAAATGGCTTTTTTTTTTTTTTTGTAACCTGTGGTTGGTGAACTTAAGAAGATAAAGAACCAATTTCACTTTTGAAAATTGTACCCCGTTTTTGAAGTGTTTTTCATCAAAACACTTCCCCTATTATACTTCCCCACCTAGTCCCTCACTTCTAGCAAGACGCTTTTAGGATTACTATTGCACGGTTGCCTTGGTAGATTAAGTGCCATTCAACTGTGGTACTCTATTATTGAAAACTAGCCATAGTAATCCGAGCAACATCTACGAAATATTTATCTCCATGCTGAGCAGGTCAGTTTCCATTCAATTAAAATGGCTTTTTTTTTTGTGTGTAACCTGTGGTCGGTGAACTTAAGAAGATAAAGAACCAATTTCACTTTTGGAACAGAAACCCTGCGTTGGGGGTGTTTTCGCTCAAAACATTTCCCGTATTATACCTTTTCCTCACAAAGTCTCTAACTTCTAGCAAGAAGCTCTTAGAATTGCCATGGTACGGTTAAAATGGTAGAGTAAGTACCATTCAACCGTGGTACTTCCTCTGCCATTGAAAACGTGCCATGGTAATCCTAACAACAGCTACGAAATATTTATCACCATAACGGAACATCATAGGTCCTACATAAAATAAAAACCAAGATGTCATGTTGCCTTGTGCATTGGCTGTCCATCATTGCATTCTTCCGTTACCGAAACTTAATCATAGGCTGTCTGTCACAATAAAAGCTCGCGCCAAAATGTCTGCCTGTCTGTAACTGTGGTGATAAGGTGTGTCGCATTTTTCCTAAGAAAGTTCAAAAAGACTGGAACATTGTCTTTTTAACTTCCCTTGAAAAAAATGAGACAGACCTCATTGCCATGGTGACAAACAGGCAGAGACATTTCGTCGGCGCGAGCTTCTCCTGCGATTGACAGACCACATCCAAAAAACCCCGTTTACATCATGGTGCAATCAACAAATGATTGCACCATGATGTAAACTGGAACACGAAAGCTGTCAATGTTGGTATGAGAGTAAGTCTTTTCTAAACGGAGCAGTAACAACAGTTTTTGCAGCTGTCGTGGCTTATGGTTGATAAAAGCCACTTTCCTTGATCATGCATGTTCCGAGCCAGGCCCGTAGCCAGAGGGGGGTCAGGTCGGGCACTATGGTATTTCTGTTTTAAACTTTTTGATTTGTTTAAACGCAAAATCATACAGAAAAAATCCTGTTCCCATGCACCTTTATCTCTTAATTCAAATTTTAGAAAAAAAAAAAAAAAACATGAACTTTTTCCTTTCTTCAGCTCTTTTTTTCCCCTGTTTTCAGTCTAAACCAGGCACTCATGAAAGGATCATGGGCAGTCCAGCTTTTTACTGTAACATACCGATACATGTTTTATGCTTCAATATCTTACTTTGAATGATCGTTCGCATTAAAATTATCTTTAAAAAATGTTCACTTTTTTATGTTAATTCTTATATTTTATTAATTTACAAAAGACATTCTTAGAATAGGCTTTAAAAATTCAATTCTGCCTTTTGTAAGTTTTAATCAAGTATTTCTTTTAAGATCAAATAATTTCAGTATTGAATTAAATTAGTATTAGTTTCATTAATTAATTGTTTAATTAATCAATTAATCAATGAAATAAATGTATTAATTATTAAATAAATTATTAATTTAAATTTTAAGAAAACGCCCAAAATGGAGCATAAATTTTAACATGTTAGGAAAAAATTGAAAAACTAGTCTGCCGCTCTTGTCCAAAAGTTTGCCCCCCCCCCCCCCTGGAGTCAGAGTCTGGCTACAGGCTTGGTCCGAGCAATGTGCTTGCCCAAACTAGAAAGACAGGTCAGTGCAGTTGTCCGAGGGAGAAGTTGAAGAGACCCATCATTTCAGTTCCATTCCTAACCATTGAAACTTTGGTCATTTGAATGGAAACGTTGTGTGGACCTATTCTTTGAGCAAGCCTCGAAATAATTAAAACTTTATGAAGCTTCAATAATCCGAACTCTATTAGTTTCCTTCCCTCTCGCTCTCGTCAAAGTCACGGGTTGGACTGCTCAAAAATAGCACACCAAAACCAAAATATTTTCTTAAAAAGTCCACTCCATCCTGAGAATTTATTTTTCTCTCCTCTTACAGACTAGATGATAGTATCAAACTATGTATAGTATAATTAGAGATTAAACATTTTTTTAAATGTTTTTCTTGAAAAGGATAGGTGCTTCTGTTGTTGTTCTCTTGAAAACTATCCGACCGTTAAGGGTTAAAAGCTCAAAATAGTCCAGGTTTTTTGAATCCAATAAAATAATTTTTATAAAAAAACAGAACCGATTTCAAATTATAAATTGCGCAAAAAAGTGAAAAATAAATTCATTCTTAAAACAACATCGATGCGACTTTTAAACATAGGACAGATAAGATCTTTTGTAATCATGAACCAGTTACAAATATATATATTTTCGCAGAATTAGCAACAGTTAAAATATGAAGTAGCAAATGGTGTAATGGTAATTAGACTCATAATTTTGCACCGACTTCTAAAACTATGTTTAAAAGTCGCATCGATGTTGTTTTCAGAATGAATTTTTTTTTCACTTTTTAGCGCAATTTATAATTTGAAGTCGATTCTGTTTTTTTATAAAAAATATTTTATTTTATTTTTTTTAGTGCAAATAATTTTTCTTATATAAATACTCTATTTTTTAAAAAATCCATGTCAAAGGGCTTCTTTGAATGAATGGCCCTAAAAACTAATCATTTGTATGATAAATTCGGCTTTGAAGTCGATTTTAGCAAACAAACTGATTGGATTTAATTTTTGTCTCAGAGAAGCCTTGAGTCAAACTCTTGCTGTAATTTCTTTTGATATTATAGCCTATGACTATTTTTTAACAATGACTTTTATATTTATTAACAGTTTCCCAACAAAGAGAAATCAAGCCAAGCCTTTCTTATTAAAATAAAAAATGCTTATTTTTCATTCGTAACGTTTTTTCTAAAAAACAAATGTAGTCAAATTGATGTGCGATATTTGAGTTGGACGACCCTCTATCGATTAAAGAAAAAATCATCAAAATCGATTCATTTAGTCAAAAGTTATGGGTAAGAAAACAAAGAAATGACTATCTTTCTGCACATAACTTTTTTTCTAATTATCGAACAGGGTCAAACGAAGGTGCGGGACCTATGGGAAACCACCCCTGATCGAGTAAAAAAAAATCATAAAAATCGGTTCATCCGGTGAGAAGCTCTGAGGGGACAAACAAACAAACAAACAAAAAAAAAGCGACATACATACAATGCGAATGTATAACCTCCTTCCTTTGTGAAGTCGGTTCAAAATAGGAATGGTTCAGTTTTTCATAACTCAACTCCGCTCAAAATTCAGTTACTGCATTGACTTTCTTAAGCGTAACTAAGGTAAAACTCAAATACTCAAAACACATGGTGTCGTCATATAAAGTTATGAACATCATCATCACGGTCTTAAAGGAAAATTTTAATACGAATACGTAAATACTTTGCTTAACTTTTCATTAAACGTTCCGAAGTACACACAAAGCATTAATGGTAGCTGCAATGGAGAAATATATTTTTGTTTATGCTACAAACGGAAGGAAATTCTGATATTGATTCTATTGAAATATGACGCAAAGTCAATAGCTTTGCGTGATAATTTTTTTACATCTAGGCGAAAAGTGAGACCACATTTCTAAATTATACCAGAAAAAGAAGCAAAAAAAAAAATAATAATAATAATAATAAATAAATAAATCAACAAATAAAAAAAAAAAAAAACTTACGCAAAATAATTAAGTCTGGGAAAATATGTCGAGGAAAATTTGTTGTTTTCTCACGTAACTTTTTGCGTCTGAAAATTGAAGAGTATATTTTGAAACAAAATAATATGGGACCATCAGCGCTAGGTAAAAAGTTTTTGTAAGATTTTTTTTTTTTTTTTTTTGTTTCTTTAACTCAGAAATAAAACTTTTTAGAAGTCAATTCGATAAACTGTAATGTTTATTAAAAAATAAAGAAACTTCCTTTCAATTCAACAGTCACTATATATATTTTTTTTTCATTCATTTTCAGGCCAGTCTTGATGAAGCAACAGCACCGTGGGGCGTGAAAGTGGAAAGAGTTGAGATGTAAGTTGCTTTCTTCCTCTCGTTTTTAATTCTCGAAATAGTAGTGTTTGTTTTTTTCTAAATTTGAGCTAAAGTTCTTGGAATTCACGTTTTTAAAAAAAATAAATTATTCAAGAATAACAAAGCTAAAATTACACTTAAGTAGAGTACATAATTGCTTCGCGCCCATTTATCCTCAGCGTACACCTGTAAGATAGAAACGGAGCTACCGCGACTGACGCTTTCTTCTGCGAATTACCGAGAAACACTTCATCATGTGACGAGGACCTTTCAACTTCGACCAATCGGCGAAAGCCACGTCGGAGCTCTTGCCGTTCGTTCTGGTAACCTTTCCTTACGGAAATTGGATCTTTAGTTTATATAGTTAGATTTTTATTTACAATCAGGCTGCTATCAGTACTTTCCCTGGTAGTTTGCGTTAAAGACAAAACTATTAGTCTATTTCATTTCCCATTCATCTCCAATTTTGGCTAATTCAAAATTGTAGACGGAATTATTTATGTTTATTCCGAATGATGTATGAGCTAAGAAGTAAAACAGTTTACATTTATTATGCGGAAACATGGCAAAAAAAAAAAAAAAAAAAGAGTATTAACACAGGTTTTAGTGGAACAGCCAAAAGACAAGCATGTTTTTGTTTTCTTTTTTGCCATTTTTGCTATCAAAACGTTGGTTTGCCACCTTAATTGTGCTATTTTAATAATTTTAATCGATTATTATATATGCCTGCACATAATCCAACAAAGTTTCGTTATGTTTAAGAAATAATCATGATTTTAGAGTACTAATTCTGTTCCACTTTTTTATTTTTACAGAAAAGACGTTAGGTTGCCTCAGCAGATGCAGCGAGCCATGGCCGCAGAAGCCGAAGCTGCCCGAGAAGCTAGAGCGAAGGTAACTAAACTTAACCCATACTAATTTTAGAATTACTTTTCATCCCAATTCATTTTTTCAATTATTCCTTTGCATTATCATTACCCTTCCGTCGAAACGGTTTTTGGAAAAATTGCTTCGAAAAACTTTTTGAAAACATTTTTCAGATCTTTATAAGTTAACTATCAATGTAACATAAACTGCTCAATTATTCCAATTTATTTTTTCGTTCGTGATAGTACAACGTTGATTCATTAATTCACTATAACAAAAGAGTTTGTAGTCTCTTAAAGAACAAAAACTAGACAAAATTCTGATTGCACCCATAGACTAGAGACACAACAAGACGAAAATTCTGATTGCGCCCATAGACTGAAGAGACCAAGCTTTCAGTTGCATTTGGGTTATATCCAACATGAAAGTTAATCTGACTACAATTACGCGACCGTTTGGCGAACTAAACGGATTGCCTTTTCGCCAAGCGATTTTTCAACAATGACATTTCTCACAAATTTAGAGGTAATTTAATTTCACCGCGATGGAAATAAATGCGCCAAATCCAGTAGGTTTCTTGCTTCCGTACAAAGGAACGAGCGGTCTACTTTTATTTTTAGTCTATGGATGCGCTACTGTCTTTTACGTAAATCATCCTTTTGACTTACACTTTTCATGATGTAACTAGGTGATTGCTGCCGAGGGTGAGCAGAAAGCTTCCAGGGCCTTAAAAGAAGCAGCTGACGTGATCGCTGAATCCTCAGGTGCTATGCAACTGAGATACTTGCAGACGTTGACCACCATCGCTGCAGAGAAGAATTCCACCGTGATATTCCCATTGCCGATGGACATTCTTGGGGGAATGGGAATCAAGCCCTCATAGGCGCCATCTACTGCAGATGTCAGAAACTGTGATGGATATTTTTTACAAATTATATTTTCTGTAGCTTCACCATAGAATGCGCAATTTTATGTTTCTTTAATAAGAACTATTTGTTCGCAATGAAACCGGACGATTTTCTTTTTTTTTAAACGTCTAACGACATTTGTTGGAAATCTGGGAAAAAGTGATTTTTATTTTTCAGCAGCTACTTTATAAGTAGCTTTACTTTATAATGTAACCAGTAGCGTATTTAGGCTTAGGCCCGGGCCTAGAGCGGCAAATTTTGAGGACCACCAAAATTTTTAAGACGACTAAAATTAAAAATCGATTAAGTTTTCTGGAAACTGAAAGACCAAATTTTAAAGTTTATTTTATTGCGCGCGAGCGCTCTTACTGGGGGTAGAATTTCTTTGTTAAAATAATTGATCAGGCTAGTACTAAAATCTGAAATATTTAACAAAAAGATTTAAAAAAAACTTTTTTTAAATTCTAGCGTATGTTTAATTCATACCTGAATTAAATTTCTTCTTATTATTGTTATTATTTTCACTATCTTATAGAAACACATATATGTATATATATGTTTTATATATTGAAATATAGATGTAAATGAAAAGAAAATGAAAGTTCCGGGACATGTAAACTAACATTAACGAAACGTATAAATTGCTAATACAAAAATTAAAAGTTATAAAATAAGAAACAAAAACAAATAACTCTCCTCATTAGTGGGCGGGGAGCATAACGTAGTCAAAAGCAACCAAGAAAAATAGTCCTACAGGTTTCGGAATGCGTCGCAGAAATGGCATGTAAAAGGAAGTATTGTAAATAAATTGAAGCGACGAAGTTGCGATAAATTGAAAAATGTGGTGAATAACATAAAAAGGAAACTTTGACGGAAAGGACGACGATCCTTTTTATGTTATTCACCACATTTTTCAATTTATCGCAACTTCGTCGCTTCAATTTATTTACAATACTTCTTTTTACATGCCATTTCTGCGACGCATTCCGAAAACTGTAGGACTATTTTTCTTGGTTGCTTTTGACTACGTTATGCTCCCCGCCCACTGATGAGGAGAGTTATTTGTTTTTGTTTCTTATTTTATAACTTTTAATTTTTGTATTAGCAATTTATACGTTTCGTTAATGTTAGTTTACATGTCCCGGAACTTTCATTTTCTTTTCATTTACATCTATATTTCAATATATTAAAGTTCGCTGCATAGTGCTGCATTTGCGCCTGGCACTAACATTGACAATTTCATATACTTAACAACTTGCTACACCTATGTTTTATTATATATATATATATATATATATATATAGAGAGAGAGAGAGAGAGAGTTGCGAAAGAAAAAGGGCGCCATATCGTCACGGGTCTACGGGCCCTCAAACCTAAATCCGTTACTGAATGTAACTGCGCAAATTTTTAATGCTATTCAACCTTGTGAAGAGAAACTTGAAATATTATACTTTTTGAAAATAGTTCCTATTAAACGAATATGCTTTTTCTTTTTTATCCAGTGATAGGTGCATAATTCAAAATTTTTGAGCATTTATATATGATGAATTAATATAAAACTAAAAAAAGCTATTGGAATCTTCAACACGTATCATAAACATATCATCTATGCTGTAAGTATTTACACGAATAATATTTTCTTTAGACGAGTCTTCAAGTCTTTTGTGTTATTTCACAGATAGCGCTCCTAAAATAAGCTGACCTCATAAGCAAATTTATTTATGCATCTATGACATAACTAAGTAACGAACAAAAGTAGTATGCTACACCAGAGCCCCCTGCACTAAATGCTTTCCGATAGCGCTCTAAATCCATACACATTTTGGCCGCAGTTTTTTAGATAGAGGACGCTAGTTCTTTGCTCATAATACTTCTTTTATAAGTAGATACATATGGAATTT
Organism: Octonoba sinensis; assembly: GCA_038502835.1. Classification (NCBI taxonomy): domain Eukaryota; kingdom Metazoa; phylum Arthropoda; class Arachnida; order Araneae; family Uloboridae; genus Octonoba; species Octonoba sinensis. The sequence continues at coordinate 112,669,796 of CM076605.1, forward strand.
TAAACAAATCAGCAAACAAAATCTAAAGAAAACAAATTTTGACTGAAATTAAAACCTAGCTAATTCTTAAAAGAAATTTAAAGTTGATAGAGCGGGTCATTTGCGCCACCCAGCGAAGAACTTTTCAATGCCGTTTTTTTTTTTTTTTTTTCTTTCTTTCTTCTTTCTTTCTGAGCTTTCGCTCTATAGTTCGTTAAGGCTTGCGATCGAGGCGCCTTGCCTTCCTTTCTTATGGTGAAAATAAACTGTCCGTTTCTTTTTTTTTTTTTTTCTCATGTCGGAGGGCATTTAGTATAAGTGGCTCTGGCTACACTAACCTTCTGTTTTGTCTAGAATATCTTACTTTATAATTAACCTTTGAGGGAGGGTAAAGAATACAATTAATTTCATGATTTACTTCCTCATTATTGGTGTAACGTTTTCTTAGAATTTTTAAAAATGTGTTCATCAGGGTTCGTACGCGCCTGAGACACGCCCCATTTTCATTATGTATAAGATAGTTTTATATAAAATACTGGTGGAAGAGTCTTTAGAAAACGGGTCTTGGCCTAAAAGTGTACGAATCCCGATATAGGGTTCGTACATTCTTAAACCACGCCTTGTTTTGTTAGGATTATTCCACCAGCTATCGTGCAAATAATTGGGAATTTATTAATAAAGGAAAGAAATGTGTTTCATACCGGTGGTAAAGTCCTCACCAAATGGGGCGTGTCTTAAGAGCGTGCGAACCCTGTCATAGGATGGGGGTGGGAAAGGATTTCAAAGAAAAATTAAAAATTATCTGAGTTTGAACGCAAAGGGTGTTATTTTTCATTTAAATCGGAAATGGAGGCAATCCAAGGTACGTCAATGGTCACGTGGCAGCGATGAAAGCAACGTAAACAAAGGAAGCTATAGCATCGCTTTACTTCGAGTTCGACAAATCTAATTAAAAACTAGGACTAAATAAAGTTCTTCTACATTACATAAAATTAACACGAAATAAAACATTCTAACTATTGTAATAATTAATAAATTTCTTTTATAATGATTAAATTAAATGCAAGTACTGGGTTATAATCAGAAAAAGCTGTAAAATAGTCTAATTAATTTTAAGATTAATTTTGCCTAGTGAACTCCACGTAGAACTCAATTGAAAAATTTAATTAAAAAAAAGAGGGGATATCACGTGACAACGATGATCGCTCATGAGTTCCTCTAGCGGTGAATTGCCTCCATTGGATTTTGCGAAAAAGGGTTAAACAAGAAAATCTGCATATATTTTGCGGATGAAGTATTTATTCGATTTAAGCAAATTCGTCTTAACGAGGTTCAGGTGTCGTGGTAATAAATATTTTCATCAAAAGTGCATATACGTTTAACGTTGTTCTATTTCTTCTTTAATTTGCGCATTTGAAATTTTTTTATTTTAACAAAAATGTGGCTATGTTCGTCTTGTAGTTGAAGCAGTTAAATATTTTTCACTTTTTACTTGCCAGGTTTTTGGTCCATGAAGCTGTCACACAATTCACTTTTTGAATGTTTAAATACGTATCTCCAAAAACTTATAATTTTTTTTAAAAAGTCCCTTTTTTAAGTTTGTATTTTACTGTGTAAATGCTTCATAAGGAGTACAGTTATTGAATTTTTTTTCTTTGCATTTTTTTTTGCTCATAATGCTGTTTATTATTGTGATTAATCTTTAAATTGATTTTAGTAAAATTCAAACATTAGGTTTTGGCTTTTTATATGTATTTCTACTTTTTTATGTGTATTTTATAAATAAATGTCCTCTTATCTCTTAAGTGTTCTTACCTTGTTTGAGTGTTTTGTTTTCTCGAGAGTTAGTTTTATTTTGCTTTATTTATTTACTTTTTAATTAATTTTTCGCGTTTTCCAAAGTTTGTCGTTGTCTTGTTAACCCCCCCTGCCCATTCACAATATTTTATTATTATTCCTCTTATATTCGATCAATATTTATTATTATTATTGATAATTTTCGTTCAGAAACACTCTTTAAAATATCACTTTAACCCTTTCTAAGGAGGTAGGAATTATGCTTCCCACCAAATTCATCAAATTATAGATGTTTATAGTAAGCTATTTTACCCTTTCTGATTGGCAGAATCTTACAAAGACTCTGAGAAATATATTTACCACCAGATGCATCAATATTCAAACATTATAACTATCATAGGGGTGGAAAAAATCATGCTAATCTTATTTACTGTCCTATATGAATTTCTGTTTTGAAACAAAACAAAATCTGAAAAATATTTTACATACCGATACTACAAAAAAAAAAAAAAAAAAAAAAAAAAAAAAAAAATGGCCCTTTAAAGGGTTAAATGGAAAATTTTCGTAGCACAAATTCGAACCCAGTTTTGCGCAATTAATATTGTACATTTTATGCGTGTGGAGACACTTTGACTCGTTATGTAGCATCAACTTTTGGCTCCTAGCTAAACAGTACTTACTACCCTTGAAAAGCTCCTGCAAGTAAGAAAACAAGTTATAATATCTATAAAAATAATAAATAAATATGTTTTGGCTTTTATGGTTTGTTCCACGGTAATCAACGCTATATTTGGTAGCAAAAAGGAAACTGTTGATGATTAGAATAAGTATTGTATTAAATATAAATTGCATAAAAGATGTTTTAAGTTATATGGTTTTATCTGCCATTTTTCGTCATGATTTGAGCATTTTAAAATTCAAAACATCGTTGCATTATCAAAATATTCCAAACAAAGCTATTGTTGCCATTCGACAAATAAAAATTCCCTCAGAGTAAATATTATTCATTTTTCCTAATTATCGTTATAATAAATTACAAAATGGATGGAATATTGTATTGTCATCGAAGATAAGTTTGTGTGCAAAGTTTGAAGATATGCAGTAATAGTGATCCAAAACAGCGTAAAAAAATTCCGTGACAAATCAAGTTAAAAAAACAGTGTAAAATGGATTAATTTCCTGTCTTATGCATACACTAATAAATGTACTTATTTGACACGCTGTTATTCTACTTATAGTTATACTGCAATATAGCAACCGGTCATACGAAATGACCGCTGTTCTAGATATTATAAATTGTAATGAAAATGATTTGGGCAAAGGTGTCTGCTCATTCAAACTGAATTACCCGGGTCAGGCGACGAGGACGCCCCTTCTCTTACTGCTCCGCACTACTATATACTTATTTACTATATAATCAAATTGTTTGGGAAAAATACATGTTTATCATCGAAAGAACTTATTGAAAATTTTATTATGCTTTTCAAAGCAAAAGTTTTAACGAAACTGTGAAAAAAGCGCTGCCACTCTAGTAAGAAAAATACAAAAAGCGCAGACGATGAATAAATTAATTAAAAGGAAAGAAAGGATTAAATTAAATTCGCTTATACATTCATTTTTAACGGAGATTGCAAATACAGCGAAGCCTCCCTCAATATGCTAAAGAAACGTTTTGATTATTATTAGTATATTTGTTACATTTGTTACAACAATGGCAACTGCATTTCTTTGTTCACAGAGCAACTGCAATCATGTGGTCGGAAACGACGGCAACAATGCAAAAACGGATAAAAAAATCATTGAAAAGTTTAAAAAATAATAATAAAAAAACTAATTGAGTCATAACTTTCATCTTTGCAGCGATGAGCTTCTCGGACCGTAAACATTGACCGTGCCGAATGGGGTCCCGATCGGTAAAACGGGCTGGGATTCTATAGCGGACAGACAGACAGATGGACAGACACAATAAGCCGCTTATGTAGAGGATTGTGAGGGGAAAAAATCATGAAATGGACACACATATTGGAAACATCCGAAACATTTAAAAACCCGGGAAATTTCAGCTCCTTAGATCAGCGGTTCTCAATCTTTCAGTATTCGCGGCCCAATTTTCTATCATAATTTTCATCGCGCCCCCCCAGTTACCTTAAAATGTATACAACACTAATGTATATCGATTGGATTCTGTTTTAGAATTATTTTTAGCTAACTGCTAAAACAAGAGTAAAAACGAGTAATTTCGTAATAAAATTAGTTTAGTAATAAATCACTATTTGAACTTTGGGCACGAGTAGAGGATGATTTTTCTGTACTAAAAACAAGGGCATTTCGCATTCTATTACCATTTTCAACAACATACTTTTGTGAAACTGGATTTTCTGCTGTGACTTCTTTGAAGACAAACTATAGATCTCGGCTAACTATAGAAACAACTGAGAGTGGCTATTTCTAATATTAAGCCTTCCTACGAAAAACTTGCTTTGCAAGACAGACCCAAAGATGTCACTAATAATTATTAAATTTGCCTTTTCATGTAGTATGTTTTGATTGAGAAAGTTTTAATTTAGTAATTTGTTTTACTTTAATAAGTTATAAATGTATTTTGTTTTCTATCTGTATGTGTGCTTTAATTTCAGTCAGTTAATCAATTTTTTAAAGTAATATTTTTGCTTGGATATTCTCGCGCCCCACAGGTTGAGAATCGCTGCCTTAGATGTAAGTTTTGGTACAAGTAAAAAAATAATGTGTGGTCATAAAGATGGAGGGAGGTGTGTCCGAGGTGGAGGGTACCTCGAATTACACTGTGCAACACGAAAATTGTCCTTTGGATGAAAATGTCTGTTTTTTATGTATTTTTGGCTGAAAATTGTGAATCTGCAATTATATTTTGCCTATCACGTACCATTTTCCCAAAATTCCACAATTTAGCTGTTTTCGTATTTTCCGGACAAATGTGCATTTTTTTCGTAATTTATCGACTTAATTTATTATAAATTATATCTTTCTCATTGACAGTGAGATCGCTGCCATTCGAGAGACCTTTTTAATGAAGTTGGGTTACTTTAGCGACATTTTTGGCAACAAAAGCTTTATCTACTTCTTGAAGTTTTGAGTCTTTTACAAGACGACAAAGGCATTTTGTAGACTATTTTACGGAGCAAGCAAAAATGGTATGCCGCTGTGATGGGAATGTACTATTTCAAGCATTAGGACATGAGCACAATTCAGCAGAGTGGAGCTTGTTTATCAGTGCTCCTCCATCTAAGTATTTTTTTTTCTTTATTCATTCTTGTAGCATATTCTGCAAACACAAAGGAAATTTCAAAATTACAAAATTACAAGTGGCAAAAGCATATCAAATGAGCCTATGGTGATCTACGATGTGCCTTTTTTCCACAATTGCACATTAAACTTGGTTTATCGAAAGATTTGTAAAAGCTCTGGACAGAGAAGTAGTGGCTTTCTTGCATTTCAGGAACAAATTCAAAAATTTAAGTGAGGCAAAAATAAAGGAAAGGATTTTTACTGGCCCACAATTTAAGGAAGTCCTTTCATGATGAAGAGTGTGAAAAAAAACAGTCAGAAGCCAAAAAAAAAAAACAGCCTGGCAGGCCTTTAAATCAGTGCGCTCATGTTTCCTTGGAAATGGAGAAAGATGAAAACTACAAAAATCTAGCTGGTGACATGATAAAATGCTTTTGTATTGGTAGGTTGCTATATTTCATTAAAACTACACTTTTTGGGCTCCCATATGGACTTTATTTCTCAAAACCTTGGTGCAATTAATGATTAGCATGGGGAAAGGTTTCATCAGGACATCTATGTTTGAAAATTTTCAGCGCTCGATATAATGGAAGTATATGAATTTAATATTGCTAAACTGTTATCAGGGCAGACCAATAGATGCCCACAAGAAGAATTGGCCAAAAAAAAATCATTTTAGCATTTGTGTTTTCAATAAGTAAGCCTGAGTTACATTCTTCTATAACCAAATTGTATAAATATGAGAAGTGGGTCTCCAGCAAAAACGCTACGTGATGGACCATTTTTGTTTGGATATTTGAATCAAGCACCTTTTGTTTATATAGAATCGCATAGTTCCATCTAAAGGGCAAAAAAAAAGTTCAAATTTGTTGCACAGTGTTATCGAAAACTCAGATAACACGGAATCTATGCAAATCGAGAGGGAAACATGGGTTGAAATGATTGAAAATGTCGTCAAAGATGTAAAAAAAAAGTCATTCACTGCACGTATTATGAAATGAAACAGTGACGTTACATAAATACACATATCAAATTTTATATGTACACATCAATAGAGTACATGCTCCCGTTAAAGTTGTCCCTTGAAGAAGTCTATGTATATATATATATATATATATATATATATATTGTTTTCTCTTTAACGGAACTCGCACGCTTCTTTGTTGCAGTATTACGAAATGGTTGTAGCCGTAAAGCAGTGGTCGGCAACCCGTCGATCGCGATCGACCGGTCGATCGCGAGCTTATTTTCGGTCGATCGCGACAGCATTTTGGACAGTTTATAATTTAAAAAAATAAATAAAATAGCTTTTGAATTGGATGGCGAGTTTGTTATTATTTTTTCCTTTAGAAAATGTTTGTTAGTTTGTCAGACCATTCATAGGACCTAAAAAGCTTCCAATAATATGGAATGTCAGTCGTCACTTTAACTATGGTCTTCATAATTCAAGGAGTTAATTCAAGGATGTAACTACATTTCACATGTGTGTTTTAGTTAAAAACAAAACAAAAACTAACTGTTCATTTTACCAAATTCGAAAGAAATAATATATTTGTATTGTTTTCATGCGAGTTAACGTTTTAGCAAACCATTATTTTAGAAATTTCAAAGTAGGTGTTTTATAAGCAGCAGAACATGTTCTGACAAGAATGAATCTACAATTTGAAGACGGGCGCAATCCCGACATGCCCTATTAATAATGTATAATCCCCCCCCCTCCCCGCCCACCAGTCTCCCGAGTCGATCTTGGTGTTCACCGGACTTGGGAAGTAGATCTTCAGTAAGTTTAGGTTGCCGACCGCTGCCGTAAAGGGTCTGTTGAAGTTGTCTCTGACTGCTGTTCTAGGTCTTTATATCACCAGACAATAATTGGAAGACTGACGTCAGTCAGTGACGCCGCCATCGGCCGCCAAGAATTTTTTTTTTTCAAAGTCAAATGCACCTCGGTTAACCCGGAACTCGGTTAGTCGGGGCTCGGATAACCGAAGCTCTATTGTAACTGTATCTTTTTAAAAACTCTTTATTTTTTCTGTCATTTTGGGTGTCACCCGAGGCGTACCGTCCCCTCTGCGTCCCCGTAGTGACGCTACTGATATTGTATAGTTATATTAATGGCCGCCTTTTCAAATATTACCTGGAGTGAGGGGCAAGAATATATTCAACACGTCTAGTAAGAAAAAAAAAACATCAAAATATATATTACGGTGGGCCTAGGTGATAGATAGATATTTTTAGTCACACACTCTCAGAAAAGCATGATCAAATCTCACGACACTTTGAGTCGTATTTGGCGAAATGGCTTCGTGAAAAATGCTCCATTAAACAAATTTTTAAAAATCGTTCTGCCATAGCTTGTTTTTTGCATATCGTACCGCAAAATTTAATCGTAACTGGTCGACGTTAAGTGAAATATATATATATAGATTATTCATCAAATTCAGCGATTATAACGTCGACTTTATTTCGATCATCTTCACTTAAAGCAAACTTATTGTGAATCACTGTCGCTGCATTCGCTCATAGCCGTTTGTACTTCTGCCGGTGACTTAAGTTGCAGTTGAATAAAACTTAAATGGTTCCTTCCATACACTGTTGCCATTTTTCATTCCATTGTTTCGGATAAGCCTTCAGTCAAACTCTTATTACAATTGCTTTTAATATGACTGTTCAATGGCAACACACTCTTTTTAACACTGAGTTTTATAGTTCCTGGTGAAACCTTTGTGTAATTTTCGTTTTTATTCATGCATTTTCATATTAAAGACTTTGGGTGCAATTTTGAAATAGGTGAAATACTTTCGCCGAGATAAGTAAGAAAACTATCTTCTTATCAACGTACAGAAGGTCACGGACCGCCAAAAATATTCAGCTGACCACCGGTCGAGAAACACTGGTTTACCTACGCATACGACGATCCCTCTTGTACACTTAAAGAGAGACGTACACGAAAACAAAAATTTTGATTGCTTGTGAACTAGAGACCGTTAACTTCAAATTTTAATTTATTATCACTAGTTGATGAAAATTACTGAAAGTTATAGAAATAGATACCGATAAAGGGAAATTAATTTTGGACACATCAATTTTCAATTCTCTGCTGTTTCGTAAGTTTCTTTTTTATTTGTTGCTCTTATCTTTTTTAGCATGCTTAAGTCGTTATTTTAAATCTAAAACAGTATTTTTAGATGAAAAAATATAGTACCAGGGGTTTTAGCAAAGCAAAGTGCATAGTTCACAACATATATGGCGCTAGTGACATGCCTAACCAAAATTTGATTTCTGCAGCGTCGAAGTCTATAGCTATTTATAGCAACAGTTTAATTTCGATTAAAAATTCCAGAAAAGATGACGAATTCAAATTGCCTGATTACCGCACAGGCCAACTAAGCCGCGGCCTTGGGCCTCCACATTTTAGGGGCCCCCAAATTATAAGAAATATTTCTGAAGATATCTCTTAGAAGATAATTTTTTACAAAATGGAAAGATCTTTACTCATTTAAATGGCGAGCTAAAAGTATTGAGTGAACAAGATAAACTATGCCCAATCAGATCAATTTCTTCATTGACTATCATGATAAATAGTGTCCTTTATTCGCTGAGCCATCTCGATGTTTTTTATTTATTTAATATTATAAACAGTAAAACTTGAAAATCCAATATGTGTATTCAAAACGTTTGCTTATTTAATGAATAACACAAAATCATATTGAATAAAAACAATAGAGAATGCCGAATAGTAGGATGTTGTGCCAGTAGGTGCTTTTTTCTCCCCTTGCCAATTGGGTATGAACCCAGTATTAATAGAATAATTTCCAAGCTTATTTAACTTAATACATTATACATAGTATTTTTACTCTTCGTACCATAGGGGACCCAAAATAATGTTGGGCTTCCAACTGTCTTAATCGGGCCCTGCGAATTCCTTCCAGTTAAATTGTAATGTGTCGTGTATCAGTGTGTTCAAATTACGAGTGTTTTTTTTTTTTTTTTTTTGTGTAAATTCGATACATTCAAATCCGAAATTTCACAAAAGATAGACGCCTACAGAATTCTTATAGGGAAAAATGAAGCAACAGAAATAGCTCTTTGAAATAAAAACCACCAGCAGCAGCACAATTTTTAATCCAGGAGTGTGAATTGTTTTCTTTTCCGTAACAGATGTTGCTACAGTTGGATTCTCTTTTTGTAATTTCAATTCATTCCTAACATTGAAATTAATTATGCAAAGTAAGTACAGAAGCCCCCCTCGTTATATGTCGCTTGTCGGGGAACAGCAAGAAAGCGCGATGTATCCGATACTGTCAGAAATAGCTCAAGAAGTACAAGTAAATTGGGAATGTATGTAAAAAAAAATTAATTTAATCTGACACAATGACAACATTCTTAATAAAAATGGCAAATAAAACTAAACTTACCAATTGCTATTTTCTTGCACAGTTCTTGCAATATGAATTCAGAATGTATTTCTATTGCTTTTTGGTGAAATAATAGTCCTAAGTCATTTGCCGTTGTTTTTCGTTCAACACTTGTTTTCCACTTAATATTAACGATCGAAAATGGACTAACTGCAATGTAGTCACGTGGTTCGATTATTCGTTCGCATTTAGTGTAAGCTTATTCCAAATGCAATATCTTAACAAACTTAAAATTTGGGAGACATAGAAAAAGCCTGATATCTACGAATGAGCGATATGACGAGGGGTTACTGAATTAAATTAAATATTAACATGGTAAATTATGGGAAAATGCAAGGTATAATGAAGGAAAACATAGGGCTTGATTATATAAATTAAATATTTCAATCTCCAATACGATCCCTGTTGAATGCGTGTTCATCTGTATTTAATCTATAATTAATTTCATCTATAATTATTTTATCTCTTTAAAATATTTAATGCTTTTTTTAAAAATAAATCTGTTCTTATACAGTGAAACTCCTCTTAACCGACACCCATATTAGGTGGACAGTTTTTAATTCCACGACAGCAAGTCATTTACGCATTGAAACAAAACCTCTTTTGAAGAAACCTCTTTATAACGGACAAATACTGATTACGATTTTTCGTATCATTGTCGAATCTCAAAATGCAAAAAGGTTTTAATAATTCAAGACTTCAAATTTTCACTTGACACACATTTATTGAAGTACACACTGACAAAACAACATAAAACATATATATAAAAAGAAGGCTCATGACAGTATTTATCTCAAGTATCAAGAATCAAAAAGCATTTAGAAGGAAGTTCCGAAGAGCTCTAGCTCTGACTCTGACTGCACATTCCTAATATAACAAAACACAACTCTGCTTCCAGCGCCCTCTAAGGGCAAAGCTGGGATCCCGTCCGGGTCTGAACATCCTCCCCCCGGATGAATATCATTCATAACATTTCAAGGAAATACAAATTTACAATTTAACAAACATACAGTTATTTTCCTAGCCTCAAATAACTTATAATTTCACAAATAATCATCATATTTCTTTTCAAATAGAATAAACATTTTATGCTTCAAATTTTTAAATAATTGGATTACAAATATGAAATTAATGAAATTATATTACATTTATACAAAAAAAAAAAAACATTTTTAAGTAACATTATCTACAGGTAATTTACACAATTTCGTGATAGGACGTTTTAGTTCACCATTTACTGTTTTTAATTTTACTACTCGAACCTTACCATCTGCTCCTGGAAAAAGCTCGATAATACGTCCTAACTTCCAGTTCATTGGTGGCTGATTGTCCTCTTTAATTAACACCAAGTCATTAATTTGCAGATTTTCACTGGAGCACCTCCACTTACCTCTTTGTTGTAGTAGGCATAAATATTCCCGTGACCAGCGCTTCCAAAATCCTTGCAAAATTTGTTGCATTAATTGCCATCTTTGCTGAGGTGTCACCTTTTGGGAAGTCAAGTCTCTTTCAGGAACCGCTGTCAAAAATGTCCCAATTAAAAAATGTCCAGGTGTGAGGGCACACAAATCGTTCGGATCGTTAGAAATTGGAGTGAGTGGTCTTGAGTTCAGACATCCTTCTACTTGAATAATCAAGGTGAGAAATTCTTCATAGGTAAGGACTTGGCAACCGATGGTCCTTCGTAAGTGATGTTTCATCGACTTCACTGCAGCTTCCCAAAGTCCTCCATGATGCGGGGCCGAAGGGGGGTTGAAATTCCACTTAATGTTCTCTTCTAATATCCAATTTCGAAATTCAAAATTTGAATTTACAGCTGAAATTTCATTCTTCAAAATTCTATCAGCTCCAACAAAATTAGTACCGCAGTCACTGGTTATTTCTTCAGGTTTTCCTCTTCTGGCTGTGAATCTCTTTAAAGCAGCAATAAACGCTTTAAAGAGCTGAAACGCTGAAATCAGCTGAAAACGCTATTCTGTTTTCTCGGAATTTTAAAATGACATCTAAAATTTTTGGATATAAATTTGGTCCCGAATCAAGGCAGTCATTAAGAGAATTAGAATTAGCCGATCTCGAAGAAGCATCATAAACAATCCTAACTTTCGTTGTTGATTTTTCCTTTCTTACTACAGGTCTGTGCGGCATATAATAGCATTTGCTATCAGGGAATTGACTTCCACATATTTCAATTACACCATCCTTTAATTGATCTTCAATAATAGAATTGTAATTTTCAAATAACCATTCATTCTTGTGTAATTTATATTTTAAGTTTTCAAAACGATGTTTAGCAATCTCAAAATTATTGTTCAACGAAAATTCAGGGGATTTCCACAAAAGCTTCGTTTCATATCTTCCATCGGAAAACATAATATTCTTTTCGAATTCTTTTGCTACAGCTAATTCTGAACTGTTTACATCGTTATCTATAATACCTAGCGATTCCAAGCTCCAAAAGTTCTTTATTTCTTTACTTAATTGCACGTCAGCTGTACTCATAAAATTCACACGCGCTGTAGAATCCAAGTTTTCCGATTCCATTTGTCCTTGAACTGTGTGACCAAACACGGTCTCACTAATAAACAATCCGCCAGGAATCTGTTTAACTTCTCCCCTCATAGCTTTCCACGCGTAATCGGAACCCAGCAGAACCCCTATTTTTTCTTTATTTACCAGATCACTCAATTTATACCCTTGAGAGCAAAGAGATTTATGAACGTCTCGAGGAGCTGCTTTCAATTTTGAGCAAGTTATAATGTCTGTCACCAGAGCTTCAATTCTCAAAAAATTAGAATCAAATATGCTTCGTAATTCCACCGACACCACATCATAAATAATTTCTTGCGGTTTATGCTGCCCAAAAGAATAAATCATTAATTTTTCTTTCCTAATTGGTTTTAATTTTAAGGAATTTGCAATATTTCTTGTCAAAAATGTTCTTTCTGATCCTGTGTCTATAAAACAACGCACCAGTTTATTTCCATTATTTGCTGGTATAGCAACTATGCAAGTCTGCAAAAGTGTTGCTTTAATTTCTTTAGATGCTTCAGATTGCGATAGAGATACAACAGTCTCTGTATTAGGACTATCCTTCAGATTTTGATTTAATTTACAAAACAATTTGTTATGACTAAATTCTTTACAAAAACTACATCTATTAATTTTACTTCGACGTTCAGATGAAAGGTGATTTTTACGAAAACATTTGTAACAACGGCCTTCATTTTTAAGCATTTGTCTTCTCACATTATCTGCTACAATTTCACAATTATTAGAAATATGATTATTATGCGATTTACAAAATATACAAAACGACTTATCTAATACGTTTTTAGAGGTGTTCAAAGTCATTGTTGCGGCATTACCCTTTCCATATCTAGGATTTTGTTTTCGAAAATTACTGATTTTAGGACTAAAATCGTATTGCACTTTACTAGCATGACAAGAATTAGCAACGGACAAAGTGGCTTCACGACATTCAATTTCATCTCTTAAGAAATTAATTAGCTCATCAACTTCTTGACCATCTTTAGATTTACGCTTCCGATGAAATTCCAACACTATATCTTGAGGTAACAATTTCAGTAAAATTGGGTTTAACAAATGTCCGTAAGAACCAGGCGTAACTCCTAAATTTTTTAAACTTCTAACATTAATTTCGCAATTATCATGTAATTCTCGAAGGCCTTTAAAATTTGAAGAACTTTTAACAGGTTCAAGATTCAAGAGATTATTCATGTGAGCATTAATTATAAGTTCGGTTTTACCGAAACGTTTCTTCAGAATATCAAGACAGGAATCATAATTTTCATCGGATAATTGAAATCCTTTCACCACATTGTAAGCTTTACCAGTTAACAGGGACTTCAAATAAGAGAACTTTTCAATTTTGCTTAAAGATTTATTTTGATCTATTGCTGTTTGAAATGTGTTAAAAAATTCTAACCATGAACTTGGATCACCCGAAAATTTTTCGATATTTAACTTAGGAAGTTTTACATTTGAAGCGGTAGTTTCAGATACACTTGAATTGAATAGAACACTATTGTTGCTACTATTGTCCTTATTACACTTCTTAATGCGGCTTTTAATCTTAAATTTTGCAGAAAAAAGTTGTTCGGCATATTTTTCGCAAGTTTCAAATTCTTTTTCGAAATCCTTAGGTTCTTTCAATGATTTTTGTATTTCCAAGTCTAAACTTTTCAGTAAATTTTCCTTATCAAGAATATTTTCATGTAATTCCATTAGTTCTTCAATATCGCAAGTTAAAACTGGTTCTAATTTAGTCATCAATTTTGTGAAATTCGTTCGCACAACAGTGCGTCTAGCTTTTAGCAATTCTACTGACTCCATTTTAATCAAAAATTTAATTTCATTCAATGTAATGTAGTAACAGCTTACCTTGGCTGCACAGCTTGACTTTATCACGTCCGTAGGTCACCAAAACATGATTACGATTTTTCGTATCATTGTCGAATCTCAAAATGCAAAAAGGTTTTAATAATTCAAGACTTCAAATTTTCACTTGACACACATTTATTGAAGTACACACTGACAAAACAACATAAAACATATATATAAAAAGAAGGCTCATGACAGTATTTATCTCAAGTATCAAGAATCAAAAAGCATTTAGAAGGAAGTTCCGAAGAGCTCTAGCTCTGACTCTGACTGCACATTCCTAATATAACAAAACACAACTCTGCTTCCAGCGCCCTCTAAGGGCAAAGCTGGGATCCCGTCCGGGTCTAGTCTGAACAAATACAGTAAAACTCCGACACCCATCTTAAAAGGTGGACAGTTTTTAATTCCCCGGGAGCAACTCATTGAGCCATTAAAAAAAGAATTCTTTTGAAGACACCTCTTTATAAAGGACAAATACAGGAGAACTCCTCTTAACCAGCACCCATCTTATTAGCCGCGTTCACATGGGACTCTTATAACCCGCTTGTACCCTGCTTATCCAAGGGTGTTGGCTTATCCCCGTATTACGGTTTTTTACTGGGTAAATGGTGGTGTCTAGTTGCCTCCTGCCCAAGAGCAGGATTTTGCGGGGTTTCTTTCTACCCAGCATGCCATTCGCGTAGCACTCTCGATTCCCCATGAGTTAACTTTTGATTGGCAGTTCGCGCGTTCTGTATGGTGTGCGCAACTTGAGGATTTTAAATGAAATAGGCTAAAAGTACAGCAATAAAAATTACTTCTTACTTGTAATTTTTTCTATGTTTATTTTTCAATTTTGTGTATATCTTTTGTCATCTCTAGATGTAATAAATTTAAGAAAAATTAAGATGAAAAATCCTATGATCTTGTACGTTTCCATACATGTTAGTACTAAGGTAGAAGAGTATTGTTACTTTTATTTTTTCATTCATTATTGAAAAAGTAATTTCTTATCTTGAAGCGCAAAAATAAATTGTCGTACTCATCATAGTGACATCGGTTTGTTCATTTTTATTAGTTCATGTCCTTAAATGTCTTTAAAACTAAAGAGTAAGAAATGCACAAGGGTTTAAACTTTAAAAAACGTATCTTTTATTTTTGGAAATGACACATGCATGCGATGAATATGTAGGTATAATTTTGTTGGCTGTGCCATATCAGGTTTTTCTTACACAACCCTCTGGTGTTTATAAATAAAACTAACCGGGTTAGAAATTACAGTTCAGAATTTTTTTAAAAAGTAATTGAGATTTTCAAAATTACTCATACATAAATAACGTGCATCAAAATAAAATAATTTTTGGAAAAAATATAACCGACTGCAAATTATAAATTGCGCTAAAAAGTGGAAAATAAATTAATTCTTTAACAACACCGATACAATTTTTAAATACGACTTTGAAGCCTGCGCACAATTACCTAATTACCATTACGTCATGTCTTACTTTACATTGAAACTGTTACAAACTCTGGGCCATTTATATTTGTAATTTATTCATGATTACAAAAGTAATCATGAATCAAAACCTATCTTGATTTTGCACCGACTTCAAAAGTTATGTTTAAAAATCGTATCGATGTTGTTTAAAGAATTAAATTAGTTATCACTTTTTAACGCAATTTATAATTTGCAGTCGGTTCTATTTTTTTTTCCGAAAGTGACTTTATTTTATTATTTTTGGTGTAAATCCATTTTTTACATAAATACTCTATTTTAAAAAAAATCCATATCAAAAGGCAAACCATCTTTGAGTGAATGGCACTGAAAACTAATCATTTGTATGATAGATTCCGTTTGGAAGTCGATTCTAAAAAGTCATTAGAGCAACCACCCTCGATGGGTTAAAAAAAATCAAAATCTTGAAAATCGGCTCATCCTGTGAGATGTTATGCGTGGACAAACAAAAA
This sequence comes from Octonoba sinensis, assembly GCA_038502835.1. NCBI lineage: Eukaryota > Metazoa > Arthropoda > Arachnida > Araneae > Uloboridae > Octonoba > Octonoba sinensis. Next base: position 112,685,602 of record CM076605.1, read on the forward strand.
ACTAACATCCATACGGTATGAATATATAACCTCCTCCTATGTGAAGTCGGTTAAAAAAAATAGAGTATAATAATTATCTGAATATTCGGCAATTTCTCCTAGGTCGAAGCCAAATATTATTAATTAAAATTTCTAGAAAATCGTGGTAATAGAAAGTATTTTCCAAATTTAAAAGTATTCACCAAGTAAAACACCAATTTCACACAATAATCTATGATGTATGATTTAATTCTGTTTAAGAATCCAGAACTACCTAAAATTAATGTATTTTCTTTATTGTTTTGAATGCAATAAAATTGAGAATTTCACCCACAAGTGGAATAGAAATGGCAGGTTTTAATTCTAAGCATTAGCATTATTTTAATAATTTCTAAATTCAAATTAAAGGAATACTATTGTTTAGTTAATGTTTACCTTGCTCCAAATAATTTCATGAAGATATCTTAAAAGCTATAAAAGTTAATATTTTAATTTTATGGCTTTTTACATACCTATTTTTAAAAGATCTATGAAAATTTAATGCATTTAACTGGAATATATTTTTAAATTTAAAAAGCCCAATAATTTATGCTATCTTAATATTCATGATATGTTCTAGGCTTTTCCCATTGCTCTCTTACCCAATATTCCCAATAAATCAGTTTACTCACACAAAGCCTGACTTCCACTGTGCTACTAAACAAAATAAAAGTCTCACATTCTTCATCATAATTAACTATTGCCAGCATTTGAGAGCAAATGCTAAGTATAAAATACAATATTGTAACTGTATCAAACCTGAAAGCAATGTTTAAAAAAAGTAGTTTTTTATAAATTACTTTTATTTATTAAAATTATATACTAATGTATATAATTGTACTATTTTACAATAACTATAATGCAATTTTAAATGTTTAAAATCTACTAATTTCTTTATTTTTGTACATTTCTACCGTAGCAGAACTATTCGGCCGAATAATGATCAGTATTCGGAAAGACCGAATGTTCGGCTAAATCACGAAACGTCTATTTGACCAGGCCGAATACCGAATAGTGGCCGAATATTCGTTGCATCTTTAACATATATATATATATATATGTGTGTGTGTTATTTAAGATAACAATTCTCCATTTAATTCACAGTTACACTACCAATCCTCCAATTACACTACTTGCAATAAAAAAACAAATATATAACGTTGCATTTTTGGTTTTAATAAGAACATACATAGCTTGGATCTTGATCATTTCTATTTTTCAAATACATCATGAACTTTATTTGTTGTCTGATTATATTTGTTGATAAGCCATTTGGGTGTCATAATTAATTCTATATTTGGAATTAATATTCAATTGTTTCATAAACGATATATAACCACCACCGGTACATAAAATAAAATGTATTGATATTGATTGCTAGATGTAGCATATGTATGCAATTGGAAATATTCTGGTTAATCAGTTTGCCCTTAGCAACCTTGTTTGCTTTTAAGATATTATGAGCAAAATGTTTGTAAATATTCCTGAATCGTAAGAAAAAAGTAACGATCTTTCATGCTCTTAATTTACTTAGAACACATATTTCCTTTTTCTTTAAGAAAGATGCATTTTTTATAATGCAAAATCTTAATTTTCAAAAGATACATCATTTCGTATACTAGATTTCAGCTCTTACAAAAAAGCATTAACAAAACAATGTAAACATGTTAAACAAAAGCAATTATATGTAATTTTTAAAGGGTGAATGCAATTATTTTTTTCAAAAAGTCAGGACTAAAACAACCTCAGCCGAGTATTTCCCTAGAATTTGTTTTAAACTGTAACATTCAGAAAAGCGAAAGCAAGAAAACTGCAATAGCATGCGTAAAAATTGTAAACAGTGCGCAAAGGATGATGGGTAAAACCGCTTTCCGAGACAAAACCTCTTTTCTCATGTGAACGGGGTTTTTTCCAAACGGGTTTTTTCGGAATAGGGAAGTTTCCACCTACAGGATCTTCCTATTTTGATGCTTAGATATTGTTAAGACAGTTATAAAACTCAAGAATTCACCCATGCCGAACAAAGAAAATTGAACATTGATTTTTAATTAATTTTTAAAAATCCCATCCACAAAAAACGAGGCGGAGCCTAATACGTCACTGTCTGATGTCAGCGGGCACCTCGCCCCCCCCCCCCCCCCCCCCCCCCCCCCTTTTTTTTTTTTTTTTTTTTTTTTTTTTTTTTTTTTTTTTGATTGCCCATTTCCGAGTTAAAATTCGTTTTATTTATTCAGTTACGTGTATTTTTATTGCTTGGCGACTTTTTGGTAATGTTTTGGTAACCCCAGTGAAGTTCATCATGCTATTTAGTGTAGTGCATATTACTTAGCTTATCGCTTTCTTGGCAATGAACTTATATTTTTGAAATGAAGAATATTATTATGCTACAAAGGATTTTCGATGTTTAATTTTTTTTTACTTGAAGAAAATTCCGTTTTTTTTACTTGCGGTTCAAGTGGGAACTCAAAAAAAACATTGGTGAGGTTTTTGAATTGATCATGTGTTTCCTTTTCATGTGAAAAAACACCTGCAAATAATGGCGTAGCTGGACCTGGATTTCGGGGGGGGGGGGGGGGGATTCTTCGGGAGAAGTCTGCTAACTTCATTGTTTTCCAAGAAAAATTGGTCAATCAGACATTTACCATTTAGGGGGGACTACTCTTAACTAACACCCATCTTATTAAGTGGACAGTTTTTAATTCCCCGACAGCAAGTCATTGAGCCATTAGAAAAAAAACCTCTTTTGAAGACACCTCTTTATAAAGGACAAATACAGGGAAACTCCTCTTAACCAACACCCATCTTATTAAGTGGACAGTTTTTAATTCCCCGACAGCAAGTCATTTGAGCCATTAGAAAAAAAACCCTCTTTTGAAGACACCTCTTTATAAAGGACAAATACAGGGAAACTCCTCTTAACCAACACCCATCTTATTAAGTGGACAGTTTTTAATTCCCCGACAGCAAGTCTTTGAGCCATTAGGAAAAAAAAAACCTCTTTTGCAGACACCTCTTTATAACGGACAAATACAGGGAAATTCTTCTTAACGGCTCTTACTAGGTGGACAATTTTTAATTTCCCGACAGCAAGTCATTGAGCCATCAGAAAAAAACCTCTTTTGCAGACACCTCTGTATAACGGACAAATATAGGTAAATTCTTCTAACGGATACCGCTTTGACTAGCACCGTGCGGTGGCCGGCGTAGAATAGCGCCGACGTAGTTATGCGTGTCGTAAGAGGCGACTAAAATAGCACTATCCGATCCGGGTAACGTAAGGCTTACTTTGTAGTATGACTATGGCCCGGGTCGGTAAAGCAGGTAGGCAACGCTCTGCCAGTCCAGCCCTTTATGGCCGGTGCTGGTTGTCAAGTGTCTAGAGAGTTTGTGGGAAGTTCGAAGGAGGACAGCGCTGCGGCCGCACCCCCTCGTATTGGGGGTAGTCTGTGAAGGCCTCGATGCTACGTACAGTGTAGGGCTGTAGTTAGTGTCGCGGCCAGGTTCACGACATCAGGGCGCGTGATACGTAAAGTGGCATAGACAATAAAACACAAATTCTTTTGGTTAACTAGATTAATTTATTCACTTATATAGATATTAACTTAGGCCCATGAGACTACTATTAAAAAGGAAAATGAAATGTGCAGGGAACGAACCATGTCCGGATCCAACGGCAGCACTTGTTGTGAATTTTAGTCCATATGTGTCGGTGGGCGATCCTTCCTCGTCCGGAAGCGAATGGTGATCATCATAGTCCTGCTTGCAGAAGAGGCCTGCCGCGCCTATTTTAGAGACGGCAGATGTTGTCAATCAAAAATTGTACAGAAGGGGCCCATCTCTGCCTTGGAAGATGAAGTGGTTTCAGGGAAAAACTGATCACCTCTGCCCAGATCTGATGATGCTCTGATGTAGTTCTTATGTCACTCTCGTGTTCTCTGACCATCTCTTTTGATGATGTTTTTGGTTTTTATTCACCAAAAGCCCCTTGCTGATTTGATAGGAGGTCTTGACCAATTCAGGCTCTTCTGACCTCCCATCTTTTCTTAGATTTCTCCCAACCAGGGCGCTTCCCGTCGGCCGTTGGCTGGCGAGTTTATCTGTGGGGCGGTACGCAGATCCACGCAATCAGAGCGTTTTGCTTCTGGTGTTCTCACGGTGTTGTTGCCTCCTCCGCCATCTTGAGTTATAAAATTTATATTTATCTTATCCCTCCAATGGGCCTTTGTTGAGAAAATCTCTTCAGCTATTGTTGGTCCAGACGGACTGTCGCCGCTGGTCGTAAAAATGCCTATTACATTGTAACCCCCCATCTTTCTGTTACGACAGTTAGCATTCATTACCGCTCTGACTAGGTGGACAGTTTTTTATTCCCCGACAGCAAATCATTGAGACATAAAAAGAAAAAAAAATATTTTTAATATTCTCCCTTTCTACTGAACATAATTCGAAAAATGGAGAAATTCGCCAAATGAGTGCAGGATTGATGAGAAAAAACGCACTGGAAGACCGCCTTTTCTTGTCGCAAATTCTCCTGATAAAGACACACACGCTTTCGAGATTAATCACGGATATTATCTTCCTACAGCATTAGCATTTCGCGGTGGTGTTGCACTTTTTCAGGACTCTTCCGCCGTACTAGTGGGATCGAGAAACGACGGAATTTCTGGAAAAAAAACGGAGTCATGAAGGACGGAGCTAATCTCATAGAAGATGATCCCGAGAGACAGGCGACTGGATATAATATGGAAAGTAAGATTTATTTTATCTCCACTTATTTAGAGGAGGCAATCACCCCAGCGTTTCGAAACACATTGAAACACAATTGAAACACATTAAGAAGCGCACCGGGTGGGGGGGGGGGGATCAACGGGACCGGTATTTTTTAGCCCACTTTCCCGTAAAAGTTTTTAAGAAAAAGGATGAAAGAAGGCTTAATGTATCTGAAAAATCTCGAGATTTTTTAAGAATTAATTATTTTTTTCATTTTTGAACGTTTTTATCATTCTAGGATAGTAGATTAATTTGATCCATGTCCCGCCAATTTTGTTTTAAAGTCGATTCATTAATATTATTTTTAACTTATTTTAAATTCAGGTGTAGTTTTTAAAATGCAACGGCAAGTCGTGTGGATTGTGATCGACGCTGATCATATACTAGTAATTTAAAAAAGAAAGTTCACCAAATCAGATCATCTTACATATAAGCCGCTTAAGTGTCTGTTTGTAGTCGATAGCTTATTCCGAATTTCTTACACCGAGAAGACTGCATCGTGATGCCCTCTACATAATTGTTTCTATAATGAAAACGATTGATAATCAAAACATTTCTCTAGCATTTTGAGTGAGGCATCGCTAGACTTGCAATATCCGTTAAAAATGAATGTAAACGCGAATTTAATTTAATCCTTCTTTCTTTGTTTTCATGTATTTATCGTCTGCGCTTTTTATATATATTACAGTGGCAGCTCTCTTTTTTCCAGTTTTGTTAAAACAATTGTTTTGACGATGATTATGTTGGATATAAATAAATATTTTTTAAACAATTCGATTATATAGTAAATAATATTTTTATTTTACAGATTATAATTATAACCTAAATGTTTTTTTCGGTAATAATATTTCTTGCCGAGATTATTATATGTTTATTATTTATTCACAAAACTTTACTGTTTACCTGATAAAAATCTCTTTGATTTGATGTGCATTGCCGGTTAGTGGGAGAATTGTATATTTATAATAACTAGAACAGCGGTCATTTCGTATGATCGCCGGGCTTACTAGTTCTTACATAGACAAACAAGCAAACTAATTCTCACGTACTGTACCGAATTGATAACTTCCTTCCCTTTTTTTGAAATCGGTGAAAAATTTCGCTGAAAAAAAAAGAATGGCAATTTGAATGGATGTTATATTTTCTTTGGAGAAGTCTCCATTCAAAATTTCTGCTAGCGACGTTGCCACACACAGTAGAATACCTAGTATCCGTCCAACATGGCGGAAGGGCAAGCCGGATAGGCCGGAGTTCGATGAACTCATCCAAAACCCACGGTTTTTATCATTCATTAACGTTTGTAGACCTAGTGCATTCTCCAGAAACTAGCATCTAATCTTACAAGTAGATCCACTACCGGCGGATGCCATTGCTAGATTTTCGACTCCCAGTTTAACATTAATGGTAGACACCTGGGCTCTGCTGAGGCGAAAGTGCACTAGGAATTTAATTTAGCCGAAGGTATCCAGGCCAAGTGGATACTCAAGGGATCTATAACATGCCGCATAATCGTACAAAGGTACTGCTGTTTTTCTGCAATAAAACCCATTGCTGTAGTACGGAACTGCTCGCTTTATATTTAAAATGTGAACGAGTAGAATATGAAAGTGGCGGCGGCACTAGGACGGATGGTACTTTTCTCCACCAGACCCCTACCTGTTAGCCGAGGCCTTAGGATTGCTTACGCACGGGGAGAGGTAGTGGGGTCTACGGATTTTACATGCACATATCCCCAAGTATACATGATGGTCTTCAGTGGGTATCGAACGCGTGACCTTCCAGGTCCGACGTGCTAACCACTAGGCTACCACTGCCCAGGACGGATGGTACAGAGCAATAAAAATTGGCCGGATAGTAGGGAGTAGTAAAACTAGGCCGGATAGTACGGAGAAGTAAAAATAGTGCGTATATTAGGGGGGAAAAAACTGGGCCGATGGTACGGAAAAATTGCACTGGGCCTGATGGTACGGAAAAATAAAACTTGCCAGATAGTACGGAGACATAAAACTGGGCCTGATGGTACGGAAAAATAAAACTAGCTGGAAAACTAGCTGGATAGTACGGAGGCCGTGGTAGCCTAGTGGTTAGCACGTCGGACTTCCACCTGGAAGGTCGCGCGTTCGATACCCACTGAAGACCACCATGTATACTTGGGGATATGTGCATGTAAAATCCGTAGACCCCACTACCTCTCTCCGTGCGAAAAGCAATCCTTAGGCCTCGGCTAACAGGTAGGAGGACTGGTGGAGAAAAGCTGGATAGTACGGAGAAATAAAACTAGCCTGATAGTACGGAGAAATAAACGTAGGCCGGATAGTACGGAATAAAAAACTAAGCCGGAAGATAAACTAAATAAATAATAATTCACAATTTTATTTCTTAGAGTGAAATTATTCGACTATTTTTAAAGTAGGAATGAACATGTCTAAGCACACCGAAAAGTTATTTTTATATTTAGTACCTTAAACAGAACAAAAAAAAAAAAAAAGAGTTTTATTGTACTGTCTGTCTTATAAGGAATTAACCCTGTATGTCTTTACCTTATGTTCACTTCTTGATAAAAAATATGAAGCCTGTTATATGCCTGTATGTTTTTAACATGGTCACTTTTTGATTCAAAGTATAAAGACCGTATATGAATGCATGTTTTTACCTTATGTTCACTTCTTGATTCAAAATATAAAGTTAAATGATATTTAAAAGACTTCAGGTTGTTCGAACTACACGAAATAGGAATGTAATAGGACAAGTCTTAAGGTTTAAATACTTGACGCTTTCCATAATTTGTTATCTGTTTTCAAAGCTAGAGTCCGTATTTCCATCTTTTTTTACACAAACGAAAAAAAAAAGAAATTTTCCTTTTGGGATTATTCTATTTTTCTATTGTGTGATAAATCGATAACAATAATTTTCATTCCTTACATTTTATCGTAAAAATGATAATACTTTATTTTATTTCATTCAATGGTTGTCATTTTTAGTAAGATCTTTATCTTAAAAAACAATTATATGGTATGAAACGTATCTTTTCTTATCAAAAAAAGAAGGGAGGGGAACATAGCATTATCTCATAGCAGATAAATTACATAGTAATTCATCTTTATTGTCACTGAAATAAAAACATTTTGTCAACATTCTCAACCAACCTTCATAAGTCTGATTCAACATTGCTGTTGGTATTATTTGTAAACAGAAATCAATTCCTAACCTCTTCAGCAAAACGGATGTACAAGGCGTACGACATGCATTTCTTAACTTTTTAAAATGAGATAACTAAGTAGTTGAGATTGTTTTGCGGACCACCTGTCTAAGCTGACCACCTTTGTAAGCTGACCACCTGTCTAAGTTGACCACCTATGTAAGCTGACCACCGGTCTAAGTTGACCACTTTTGTCAGGAACGGAAGCAGCCCTATGTTTTACAACGTAGGGATACCTTAGTAACTTGACCAGATAAGTTGACCCCCTGTCTATATTGACCACTTATGTACGCAAAATTGGGTTGGGAGTATTATAAAAAACCTTTGTAAGTTGAACCGCCTCATTATTTCTATATTTATTTGTTTATCTATTCGAAGATTAAAAAAACCAAAATATCTTCTCCAGGATATTTTTTATGCTATAATGTTAAACCGGTATTTGTCTGGATGGATGAAACATCAACATAAAGTTTGCCTAAACTTCTTTGTAAGTTAACCATACGGGAAAACGACTAAGAGCATTCTTTTATTCTTCAAATAAATTTCTTTTTTTCTTTTATCTGTTGAAGCCATTATGAAAATTATGTATTTTTAGGAAATCTTTACTATCATATAAGTAACTTACATGATTAATAAGATATTTATCTTTATTTTAACTAAGTACTTTACTTTTAAAGTTGTATAGGATACATTGTGAGTCATTCAGGTTAAATTTCTCTAGTGATATTTCAGATAATTGTGAGAAAAATAGCCAATTACTATTTTACAGTTGTTGTTGTCGTGTCCTCGCGCGTGGCGAGGAAAAATGGGTCCGCTGCTCCTGAGTCTAACGGGGCCCTTGTAGGCAGGAGTCCGATTTCCGCCCCTTTGAAAGGTCTCTTAATTTTTTGAGCCAGCTCCCAGATGAGAGACCATCAAATGGGATTGGCACCCGCAGAGGTATCGTTTCACTTGGAGGACATCGGAGCCACGACCTATTTAACGTGCACCAGCTCCCTTTAGCGTACACGGACACCACGGCAACCAGCCGCGAGAGGTTGTCACCCTTCCCAAACACTGACCTCAGTCAATGTTGCTTCACTTTCGGTGTTCAACGGGAACCGAGCTTCTACCGACTAGTCCACTGCAGGACACTATTTTACAGTAATGTTGATATATGAAGCTGTATTTTAATTTATTACAAATGAGTAAATGCATGGTGCAGGAAATGCCCAAAAAAATCTTCCTCTGTATGTTGACCACCTGTCTCAGTTGATCATTAAAGTTCTGCGGTCAATTTACACTGGTTTCCCTATATATAGTATTTGTTTGTGCATCAGATTGCAGTTGCGCAATCATTTTAAAACGTACTTTCTTTCAACAATTCTGTTTTCTCAAAAACACATTTGAGGCGGTGAGAAGCAAAGGGATGTAAGTGACTAAAGTATCATTTTGAGTAAAACTCGTTTAAAGTTTAATTCATATACTAAATTCTAGAGGTTCTTCGTGTAAATATTTTTTTTATTTTCAAGTCCTATATGTATGTGTTAGTTTACGTATGAAGTTTGAAGTGTTTCTGATGATTAGATTTGGCGCAGGATTTTTTTAAAAAATAGCTTATTTTCACTTACACCCTTTTGCTTCCAACTAGTTAAGTTACAACCCTTTGCCACTCAATGAAAAACGTGTCTTGTTCATTTTGCTAATTTATACGGTAATAAAGATCGTTTGTTAGTGATATAAACTCCATTGAAAACTGCATAATATAAATTTCGAATCATTATATTTATCAACAAACTAAAAATCATTGCCATTAGACAAATTGCCAATTGCCAAAATACAAAACATGACAAAAATAAAATCTGCAGACGATTTAACCCTTTTTTTTTATAATTATTATTCAACAATTCGGAATTCTTTTCCTATATTTTTTTTTCTTCTCCGCTTTAAGTTTCGTAAATCGAGCGTCTGCATCGCGTATTTAAACTAACTGAAAAATCAAATTATTTTATTTAGAGGCAAACGGATGTCAGTGCACTTGCATCCCTTTGCCACCAAACGGAATGAAGCTTTTATCTAGTCATTTTTTTAAACCACGCTTTTTTGCAGTATCTGTCAAAGCTACCACTAAAATCTACTTCCCACAAAACAGAAGGGTGTTTTATTTATCATTTGCACTATAGCTATCTCAAAATTTTCATTTTGGTCACTTACACCTTTGCTTCTAAGTGCCTGATTTGTACTTTCCCCCCCAGCATCTGCTATCGGTGAATGCGGTCCGTGCCACATTTTGCTGACTGTCATATCCTACCTGTTCATCCTTGCCACTTTACCACTTTCTCTTTTGGTCTGTTTCAATGTAAGTATTGCTGTTTCATTTTGCATTTTTGGAGAATCCGATTCTCTGATTCAAGAAAAAGAAAGACCATTAAACTAATCGAGTGGGCCAAATACTGAACTAAATTCATCTCTTCTAGATCGTTAAAGAATATGAGCGGGCCGTCGTGTTCCGGTTGGGTCGTCTTGTGAAAGGTGGTGCCAGAGGACCCGGTAAGATTGTTGCTCGATTATCCTCGCTTTTATTCGGTTATGTGTTTCTTTATATAAAATCATACGGACATGCCAGAGAAATGCTTCACTTATATTTAGTGAAGGGATTTAAGTGTTAGTTTAACCTAGTAGTATAGTAACGAGCTAACTTACATAAAGTAAGGTAGATCGGGGTAATGGGCTATAGGGGCACAATGGCACAATCGCAATATTTAAATAAATTTAGGGCCCAAGGGACTGCCAGTTCAGCCATATGTGTGTTGTACTTTTTTATATTTAAAACTATATATATTATATACAAACAAAATTTTATATATCTTTTTATATATGTTACCGTTAAAGTATATAATGCAATTATATCAAAAGAGTACCTAGTTATTCCTTAAATTTGAAATTTAAAATTTTTATTAAGAAAAAAATTAAATTGGAAAAAAAAAAGAAAGGCAAATTTAAAAAACTTTTTTTTAAAAAGCAGCGGGAATTTTTTAAATTTGGGGGAAAATTATGGAAACGTGCCATAAAATCATTTGTTACAACAAGGATTACTAAAATGACACTTGGAATTACAAAGAACATTATTTCTAAAACAAAAACATTTTTTGTTGACACACTGGGTTTTACACGAAATGCAGTAGGGGTGGAAGGTAAATGTTTTTATCGTGCGAGAATATGATATACAATTTTTTTACACTTTAACGGGCTGCAGATCGTTATTCTATGCAAAACTAGTTAAACCATGAAATACAAGAGAGTTTTACACTTTAACGGACACGATCAGTTATTTCATGGAATAACTAGATATTCTATAAAATAACGGATTTCATACCTTAACGGTAACATATATAATATGTGTGTGTGTGTGTGTATGTATATATGTACATATATATATACTGTATGCAAATTAATTAAACATGTCGACAGGGTGGTGTAGTGGTAAAACGCAGGTCTCGTACGCCCAAGATCTGAGGTTTCTAAACTGGCCCCATGTCGGTGGATTTTCAAGATTCAGAAGATCGTCTGCGTCCATGTCGCATGATTGTGCGGCATGTTAAATATCCCTTGAGTATCTGGTTGTCTTGGACATTCTCGGCTAAATTAAATAATTAGTCATTTTGCATCAAATGAGAGCTTAGGTGCCGTCATCTAGAGGGGAAACTGAGCGTCCAAATTCTCAGTGGCAATGGCATCCACCGACAGTGGTGCTACTTGAAAAAATGGATGCCGATCACCGGGGTACGCACTAATTCTGCAAAGGATAATGACCATACGCAGCCCGATCAGAAAGAAAAAAATTAAACATGACAAAATGAAATTTAAACGCAAGGTTTCCATTAATTATTTTTCTTTTTAATTATTTACAGGTCTGTTTTTCATTGTACCATGCACCGAAACCTTTCGAAAAGTGGATTTAAGAACAGTGTCGTTCAATGTCCCACCGCAAGAAGTAGGTGTTTTTAAAGTAAAATATAAATATTTCTTTCGTGGGGGGAAGGATACAATTACTTAAATCAATTTCAACGAATAAAACAGTTGGAAAATGCATTTAAATATCAGAAATTATTTTTATTTCCTAAATAGTCAACAAAAAAAAATGCCTAAATAGTTGCACGATTAACTTGTCCATAATATTTTTTATGAACAACAGCAGGCTATCCTCATTAGAAATATAACTGAATTTCATTCCAAGACAGCACAAATGATTCTATTTATAAAGGATGTCCTACTATCATCGTTAGAAATTCGATGCTTACTTGCATATGGTCTTGATGTCATATTTCTGTAGCATTGGTTGGCGATTTTTTAATTAAGACTAAAAATGATTTGCCTTCAAAGCTTCACGAAGCCGCCTCGAGATTTAGTGGAGTGGAATATTAATTGTGGCGTCGTATAAACGCAGCAGTGGAATATCGTTTTTGGCGTCGTATAAACGTAAGTATCGTTTGTACGACGCTGAAGGGACTATCGAAAATCGCCGTACAAACGACAACGTCGTATAACCGATTTACCCTTCCGGCTAATCCAAGAATGGAGGCAATTCACCGCTAGAGGGACTCATGAGCGATCATAGTTGTCACGTGATATCCGCTCGTTGTTTACTAAGATTTTCAATTAAGTTCTACGTGGAGTTCGCTAGGCAAAATGAGTTATCTTAAAATGAATTAGACTATTTTCACAGATTTTTCTGATTATAACCCAGTATTTACATTTAATTTAATCATTATAAAGGAAATTCATTCATTATTACAGTAGTTATGGTGATGTATTTAGTGTTAATTTTATGTAATGTAGAAGAACTTTATTTAGTTCTAGTTTTTTAACCGACTTCACAAAGAAAGGAGGTTATACATTCGTATTGTATGTATGTGGTTTTTTTTTTTTTTTTTTTTTTTTTTTTGTCCACTCATAACTTCGCATAGGATGAACTAATTTTCATGATTTTTTTTTAATCGATCAAATGTGGTTTCCCATAGGTACGGTACCTTCGTTTAACCCGATTCGATAATTCGAAAAAAAGTTATAGGCTAAAAGATAGTCATTTTTTGTTTTTTTCATCCATAACTTTTGACTAAATGAACCGATTTTTATAATTTCTCTTTTAATTGATGGAGGGTCGTCTAGCTCAAATATCGCGCATCAATTTGACTAAATTTGTTTTTTTTAGAAAAAACGTTATGGGTGAAAAATTAGCATTTTATATTTTAATTGGAAAGGCTGGACTTGATTTTTCTTTGTTGGGGAAAACTATTAATAAATATAAAAGTCATTGTTATAAACAGAGTTTGTTTCCATTGATATATAATATTAAGAGCAATTATAGCAACAGTTTGACTGAAGGCCTCTCTGAGGCAAAAATCAAATCCAATTAGTTTGTTTGCTAAAATCGACTTCTAAACGGAATTTATGATACAAATGATTAGTTTTTAGTGTCATTCGTTCAAAGAAGATTTGCCCTTTGATATGGATTTTTTGAAAAATAAAATATTTATAGAAAAAATATTTACAATAAAAGGAATAAAATAAAATAATTTTTTGAGAAAAAATAGAACCGACTTCAAAGCAGAGCAATTATAAATTGCGCTAAAAAGTAAAAAATAAATTCATTCTTTTAAACAACATCGATGTGACTTTTTAACATAGTTTTAGAAGATGGTGCCAAATTAGGATAGATAAAATATTTTTTAATGACTATTCAGTTGTGAATATAAATGGCCCGGCCCAGAATTAGCAACAGTTCCAAGATGAAGTAATACATGGTGTGATGGTAATTAGATTCCTAATTTTGCACCGATTTCTAAAACGATGTTTAAAAGTCACATCGATGTTGTTTAAAAGAAGGAATTTATTTCTTTCTTTTTAGCGCATTTATAATTGATCTGCTTTGAAGTCGGTTCTATTTTTTTCTCAAAAATTATTTTATTAAATAGCTTTGTCGAAGGCGATGTAAAGCGATGCTACGGGTTCCTTCGTTTACATTGCTTTCATCGCTGCCACGTGACCAATGACGTTGCTTGAATTGAATCCATTGGGACCACACGTAAACGACGCATAAACGATCGTTGTATAAACGGTATTCTACTGTATTTTCACTTTTCAGAATTAACCTTTTTTACAATAATAGTAACCCAAGGATAGGGATGAGAGTGTGCAGCAATAGCGTGGAGCAATTAAATTTTGCTCCAAACTGGAGTGGAGTTGGAGCAAAGAAATGCGTTGTAATCTACTGCCCCATTTTTTTTCAAACTTTTAAAATTAGTTTTTATCATATAAAAAATAAATTAACTACAATGAAGAGATAAATAAAGAAAAATCTGTTAAAACTATTTGGAGCCACTCAAAAAAAAAATATAAATAAATAAACAAAAAATAAAATAAAATAAAAACAAATAAATAAAAAATCCTCAAAATAGCAATGCTCCACAGTAGAAACTACGCATTAGTAAGCAACTTCTCATCCTACGGGACCGTTCATAAACGATGTCACGCTTTTTTCCCATATATTTGACCCCTCCCCCTTTGTCACAAAATGTCACACTTCAACGGACCCCCCCTCCCTCCCTTTGTCACGTGTCACGCTATGTTGCACAAGCAGGATGTCACACTTCAACGGATCCCCCTCCCCCCTTCGTCACATGTTACGCTATGTTGCAAAAGCAGGATGTCACACTTTAACGGATCCCCCTCCCCCCTTGTCACATGTCACGCTATGTTGCACAAGCAGGATGTCACACTTCAACGGATCCCCCTCCCCCCTTTTTCACATGTCACGCTATGTTGAATAAGCAGGATGTCACACTTCAACGGATCCCCCTCCCCCCTTCGTCACATGTTACGCTATGTTGCAAAAGCAGGATGTCACACTTTAACGGATCCCCTCCCCCCTTTGTTACATGTCACGCTATGTTGCACAAGCAGGATGTCACACTTCAACGGGCCCCCTCCACCCTTCGTCACATGTCACGCTATGTTGCATAAGCAGGATGTCACACTTCAACGGATCCCCCTCCCCACTTGTCACATGTTACGCTATGTTGCAAAAGCAGGATGTCACACTTCGACGGATCCTCTCCCTCCCTTCGTCACATGTCACGCTATGTTGCATAAGCAGGATGTTACACTTCAACGGATTCCCCTCCCGCCTTTGCCGCATGTCATGCTATTTTGCATAAGCAGGATGTCACACTTCTTGTTACCCCTCCCCTCCCCTTGTTACACTTTGTCACAATTTCACGAACCCCCCTCCGCCCTCGAAGCGTGACATCATTTATGAATGAACCCTACAACGTTACATATTTTTCGTTAAGCATACTTCTACATGTGTTTATTTATTTATTTGAATTTAGGTGCTCAGCAGAGACTCTGTGACTGTAACCGTCGATGCGGTGGTGTTTTATCGCATCAGCAATGCCACCATTGCAGTGTCCAATGTAGTCGACTACGCTTCGTCCACGCAACTACTTGCTGCGACGACCCTCAGGACAGTCCTGGGCACAAAGAGCTTGTCCGAAATTTTGTCTGAGAGGGAACGCATCAGCCATGTTATGCAGGTATGCACGGTCAACCGTTCGTTGCATATATACGAGTATGTTGCAAAAGTAACTTTTGATCATTCTCATTTCAAAAGTGACTGGCATCGGGACTTTTGTTACAGATATTTCGCGGTTATTATACTAAAAAGATCACTCTTTGAAAACCCAGTATCTGGAGCGAAACAACTCTCTCAAAAATAGAACTCTCATTTTCGACGATTCTTCAATCGTCAAGAAAATTTCGTCGTTTACAACGATTCTTTCTTCGTGCGATAACGTGACTTAAAAAAGTTAGCACATAAATTTCGCCAATTTGGCGAAAGGTTGACTCGGAGCACTTTCCACGAAGCCATTTCGTCAAACACGACGAAAGTTTCGTGAGATTCGAGCGTGCGTTTCTGAGGGCGAAGAAAGTTGTTTCGCTCTCCACTCCTGGCTATGTTTGCTTTTTTTTAAAATTTTATAGTCTTTAGCCTAAATTTCCGTAAAAGGAAAAAATAAATAAATAAAATGAAAGAAGAATTAGAAACAGGTGAAGTAATTAAATAAAGTTTGAAAAATAAAACCTTGAAAGTGGGGCTCTGAGATGGGGAAAATGTGTGTCTGTCGATCTGTCTGTCTCAATAATAACTTATTGGGTAAATTGTCCGATTCAAGAGATTATTTTTGAATGCGATAGATCTCGGTGAGGACATCTCATTTCAATGTTTTACTTTTTGATTTGAGCAATTTTTGGTTCAATCTTGAACAGCTCAGAAATTTTTTTAAAAAATGGAGCAAATTATGTAAACTCTGGGCATAAGATACAATTTCCTATGACCAAGCGTTTTGGAAGGAGCTCTTGGCGTGAAATATTTTTTGATTTGAACAATTATTTTCCAATTTTCAACAGTTCAAAATATTTGAAACAGTTAGAACATGTACAGATACGAAGTTCAACCAAAACTAAACGAGCTTTTTTTTCCTATGAAATTTTTTGATCTGGATTTAAGATATTTCAGAATGAATAACTGAAAAAATGAATGAATAAGTATATGAATTAGTGAATAAATGAATGAATAAATGTTTTAACCGTTGAAAAGGGTACATTTGAAGTAATTAAGAACTAAAGCTAAATGAGAAAGACAGATAGCCAAATTATCAATTTGACATCGGTGTATTTTGGAAAGCAGTTCCAGACGAAACTTCTTGTTTATTATCTTAAAAAATAAATTAATTAAAAAAGAGGTAATTATTGTAATCTATTAAGATTATTGGCTTCACGGAGTGAAGCCGAAATGAGTACAATACTTTTCTAATTAATTGGGACAAACATGTTTTTCTTGTCTAAGTTGGTATGTAATTAGTAGTGATGCTTTCGGTTCTTTTCTCAACAAATGACACTGGAAGTTTAGTTCCTCTTAAAGACACGCTGAATTTTGTCAAATACATAGAAATATTACACAATTGGTTTGTTCCATTCATGGAAACATTTGATGGAACATTTCAACATGACTTGGCCCCTTGTCACACTTTGAAATCGGTAGACTTTTAGGCGGGAAAATGAAATAAAAGTGATTCGTTGTCCTGGTAATTAACCAGACCTAAATCCTATTGCAAACTTATGTCATGTTCTATAGAAGTTTAGAAAAATTGCAAGACAACAGAACTAACGATAAAAAAGGCTATATAGGTGTGGCTCAATGACAATGAAGTCAAGAATGGACACTACACTAATGGAGTATATGTCAAGAAGTGTTGAAGAGGTCATTTCTGTTAAAGGAGGACATACTTTGTAATAATTTAGAGGGAAATCAGTCAGAGGTTTATCAGTCTACTTTAAAAGCTAAAGTTTTGGAAAAAATCGTTTTCTCCATTTGTCCCAATTAAATCGAACAGTATAGTATTTAGAAGTTGGAGCGGGGAGCTTGAAAAACGTGGTTGCTCTTGATCCCAGTTCAAAACTCAAACATTTGCTTTATCAATAAACTTTTCTATTTAAAATAAAAATTATATATTTTTTAATTTTCTTTTATTTTAGGCTAGTCTTGACGAAGCAACAGCCCCTTGGGGCGTGAAAGTAGAAAGGGTCGAAATGTAAGTTCACTTTTGTTTGATTTTGTTTTTCCTACAAGACGAATCGGTTTTTATTTTCTTAATTTTATTATCTCTTACGCCTTATGTAAACAAACACAACAGGTTATGTATTGGGTTGATGCATAATTTCCCGCGTTCTTTTTAAATAACTTTATTTTTTGACACAAAATAACAACAATTTAATCAATTTTAATGTACTCTATGCTGTCGCTTATGACTTCCTCATAACGTTCAACGAGTTTTTCGATGCCTCTCCGGTAGAAATCACCCGGAAGCGGCTCGAAATAGTCGTCCAACTAAGTCCGTAATTAGACGTCATTATTGAATGAAACGCCGCATAAAGCATTTGAAAGCAACTATAGTACCATTTCCATACACGGCACAAATCTCTCTAGCAGTTTCTGTCGCTTTGGCACCTCGACTAAACGCAAAAAGGTGGTGTCCGAAATGCTGGTTTTTGTCGACTTGACGCTCCATTTAAAAAGGCTAAAACGTAACAAAAATTAAAGTCAACAAAAAAGTGAAATACACTATTTTATAGAGCGAAACATTCTCTTTTTCGATAACATAAAAGATTATGCCAAAACATTTCATTTTCAATGCAAATTTTATAATTTAAAAAAACACGGGAACTTAAGCATCAACTCAATAATATTCTATGTAAAAAACGCAATTTGTAATATTCAGTGAACAAAAAACTCAATCTCTGATATTCAATGTAAAAAACGCAATTTGTAATATTCGACGTAAAAAACGCAATTTATAATATATTCAATGTAAAAAACGCAATTTGTAATATTCAATGTAAAAAACGCAATTTGTAATATTCGACGTAAAAAACGCAATTTATAATATATTCAATGTAAAAAACGCAATTTATAATATATTCAATGTAAAAAACGCAATTTGTAATATTCAATGTAAAAAACGCAATTTGTAATAATCAGTGAACAAAAAACTCAATCTGTGATATTCAATGTAAAAAACTCAATCAGCGATATTCAATGTAAAAACTAATATTCAGAGTAAAAAAACTCAATCTGACATATACAATATAAAAACTGTAATATTCAATGTAAAAAACTAGTCCAACCTTTCACCAAAAAAATGGTGAAATCTAGCTGCAACCAACATTTGGTCTCAAGTTTAACCATTATAATGGTGTAGTTTCACCTAGTTTCACCATGAATGTAAAACTGAGAACCATTTTAAAGGCTCAAGGTTGGTACCAAATGTTGGTTGCAGCTAAATTTCACTATTTCTTTTTTTTTTTTTTGGTGAAATGTTGAACTGGAGTTTTTTAGTGTTGTGAAAGATTCATGACTTCAGAGTACTAACGCTTCGTGGTTCTCTTCGTTCACAGAAAAGATGTCATGTTGCCCCTTCAGATGCAACGAGCCATGGCTGCAGAGGCAGAAGCTTCCCGTGAAGCTAAAGCCAAGGTATCCACTCTTTTTAGATGCAAGATCTTAAAGCGAAACGTTAAACTTCATTCCCATCTCCAGATATCTTTGCACTCCCGTGAGTCGTAATAGGTTCTGAAAAGATACCAACATTCCACTCCTAGATTTTATCGCTTTTTAGTCTACTTAGTGTAAGAAGGAATTAAATATAACTCCGTTATCTCTAAGGTAACTCCAAAGTTTTTTGCATGACGAGATTAAATTATGAAAAATTCCCTGATCAGAAAACTCGCATTGTATATCCAGTCTACATTTATAGAAAATATTTATAAATGATTTGGCGATGAAAAGTGGCTGCCAAACTTATGAGTCCATGTATATCCAGTCTACATTTATAGAAACTATTTATAAATGATTTGGCGATGAAAAGTGGCTGCCAAACTTATGAGTCCATGTATATCCAGTCCACATTTATAGAAACTATTTATAAATGATTTGGCGATGAAAAGTGGCTGCCAAACTTATGAGTCCATGTATATCCAGTCTACATTTATAGAAACTATTTATAAATGATTTGGCGATGAAAAGTGGCTGCCAAACTTATGAGTCCACTATATTTCACTCTTAGAGTAGTGTAAGAAATATAGCGCTTTTATATCTAAGGTAACTCTCAAGTTTTTTGCATGACTTTCTGTCCTTTATGTTTTATTACTTCAACCTTTCGCACACTTTCCGCAATTTTTACGACCATCCATATTTTATTTTTTACTCCCATTTCTCCCTTTCTTACGCTATTCGTGATTTGCACGATTTTCTGTCTTTTATGTTTAATTACAGTGGAACCCCGCTTTTCGCACACAATTCGTTCCAGGGGGCAGTTCGAATGGTGAGTTGTACGAATGGCGAATTATTTTTTCAGATAAGATATACTAAGGTAACTGCGCCTAATATGGACACCTTAAGGAATATGCCTTTATTTCACCCCCGTATACACGTCATAGGACTCCAAAAATGTATGGCCACTATCCCTGGACTATTGACTATCATTATTAAAATTAGTGACCTTGTAATTATCCTGGCTTATTTTAAATGATAAAAACAAAAAAAAATTACAAGTGTCCATATAAGGAACCAAGTGTCCCTATTATGGACATGCATGTTTATATTAGGTACAGGTGGTTTCTTATTGACCTACTACACAGGATGTATGGAAGAGACACTCTTCCAAGGGATTTTAGAGGAGAAGGGATAAAAAAATATAGCTTAAATATTGCGGGGCAGAGGTGGGGCACAGTAAATATCTTCAGAACATGCAATTTAGAAGGGGGGGGGGTGGCTATTTCCGGTTGTGGCTCTTCGAAGAGCCACGCAAAGCCCCTCTGTTACTACAAAATATTATGAAATAATATAGTTGCTTTTGCTTAGCTTTATTGCATCTGTCTGCAGACTTAACATGTGCTATTACTCAGTCCCCACACGATGGACAAATAAAAACTTCATCATGGGCGCTAAGTCCCACACAATCCTCACGGACATATCTGCCGCACTTGATGCATGGCCGCATGTCTGCTAAAGCATCAATTAAAAATACATATAAACATTAGGTTATTATGAATTAGCAAAACAAAATAACATTAAACAGGTATTTTAAATTTGAGAATCTAAAAATTCCCTTGCTGTACTTCCTCAACAAAGGAGAATTGGTACTGCTTCTTATGAAGTATTGATGCAGTTGCAGACATGCATCAACTGCAGCAGAGATGTCCATGAGAGCTGTGTAGGACTTAGCGCCCATGATGAAGAAGTTTTTAATTGGACATAAGGTGTCCATATTGGGAATCGGGCGTAGTTTTACTAAATCTTGTAATAAATAACCAAAGAAAACATTTTAAAGCAATATATGCAATAGCAATCAAAAATATGTTTTATCAGCTTTCTAAAACACTCCACTTTTCAATATTTAAAGTAATTTTATCATATCTAATACGATTTTAAACTTACCAGTAATTACGATCAGCACACCACGAAAATCCAAGTTTCCTTCAAAATGGCGAACAACGCGCTTTTTTTTCACTTTCCTGGCTAAATTATCTTTTCAACTGCTTTTCTTCACGGACATGTAGTGCTATTTCTCGATCAAATTTGTTACTTTTAAAGATATTAGGGGTGTCCATATTGAGAGCACTGTCCATATTGGGTACAAGTACCTTAATATAAATTGGATTGATCCTTTCCAGATCCACAGATGGTTGCCTATTTAAACCTATGAAAAAGAAATGTGCAGTACTGTACATGAAATTATAGATAAATAAGGATATATATACTTATGCCATCAGTTTACCTCAGTACAAGCAAAGTGTAGTTAAATAACTGCACTTTGCTTGTACTGAGGTGAGCTGGTGGCATAAGTGGAATGTTGGGGGTAGGGGGGGGGGAAGAGGAGGAAGAGAATTGGTTGGAAGTGGAGTCCTCTTCTATAAAAAACATCAGGTAACATCCTCTTCAGTTGTTTTCTCCCTTTCCGCTGTTCTTTCTTTTTCCTGTCTTTTGCGCTAGAAGAATCTTGAGTTTCTTTCTCGAAAAACCTGTCCAATGGTGTCATCCCTTTGACGATTGTTCAGAATTTTTCTAAAAGGGCCAATAACAGTCTCGTTGAACAAGTTAATACTGTTGACCACAGTCGTGTTGGGATGCCATTTTTCCACCACTCTCCGTGTTTTCTCGCAGGGGTAGCACAGCTCTTTAATTCCTGCAAAGGAAATTCTTTCCTTACTAAAACTTTCCTCCTCCTCTGAAGAAA
The DNA here is from genome assembly GCA_038502835.1 of Octonoba sinensis. Taxonomy (NCBI): domain Eukaryota; kingdom Metazoa; phylum Arthropoda; class Arachnida; order Araneae; family Uloboridae; genus Octonoba; species Octonoba sinensis. The sequence goes on from CM076605.1 coordinate 112,707,424, forward strand.
GTTCTTTAACCACTTCCTCTTGCTGCCCCTCAAAAAGTTAAACTTGTCAGTAAAGTCTCAAAAAGAATTAAAACTATAAAAAAATCCAAAACGCCAAGCAAGTTATTTCCAGACGAGTTCAAAATGAGCATCATTTCTCGATTTTTTTCTTTAAAAAAGCCAAACTGGCAACCCGGCTGGCCCCTGGCGCCGTACGAATCGCGGGACAAGTACGAATGGCGAAGTTGAATTGTATTTGAACAAGTTGGACGAATAGCGAGTTGTACGAATAGCGAGGCGGACGAATGGCGGAGTTCCACTTTTGCTTTTTTTTTTCTCCCACCCGAGATAAATTTCGCTACCTTCTATTTATAATATTTCACTCCATAGCTCGCACTCTTCATGATTTACATCAAATGTTCATTACTTTCATGAGTTCCTGTCTCTTATGTTTCATTTTTCAACCTTTCTTACAATTTCCATAATTTTTGCGATATACCATTTTTTACTCCCATTTTTCTCTTTCTTGAACGGTTCAAAAATTTTTGTCTTTTCTGTTTAATTACTTAATTTTTTTTTTCAATCTAGATAAATTTCATGACTTTCCATTTATAATATTTCACTCTGTATGCCACCTTGAGCTCTTCGTGATTTACATGACTTTTCTACTCAAATGATTTATTACTTTCATGACTTTCTGCCTCTTAAGTTTTTATTACTTTAACCTTACTTACACTTACCATAATTTTTACGACATTCCTGTTTTTAATTTTTTACTCCTATTTTCTTCTTTCTGACACTATTCATGATTTGCTTGATTTTCTGTATTTTATGTTTTAATTACTCAATTTTTTCCTCTCGCCCTAGATTAATATCACGACCTTCCATTTATAATATTTCTCTCCGTATGTCTTTCACCTTGCTCTCTTCATGATTTACATGAACTTTCAATTCAAATGTTTTATTACTTTCATGATTTTCTGTCTATTACGTTTTTATTACTTAAACTTTTCTTACCCTTTCCATAACTTTAACAACATTACATTTTCTATTTTTCACTCCCATTTATCTTTTTTACACTATTCATGATTTACATAATTTTCTGTCTTTTCTTTTTAATTACTCTATTTTTATTTAACCCCTGGTTTACATTGACTTTCTATTTTCCTCCAATTTCTATAACTAGGTGATTGCTGCCGAGGGTGAGCAGAAAGCTTCCAGGGCCTTAAAAGAAGCAGCCGACGTGATCGCTGAATCAGCAGGTGCCATGCAACTCCGCTACTTACAGACGTTGACCACCATCGCTGCTGAGAAGAATTCCACCGTCATTTTCCCTCTGCCGATGGACATTCTAAGGGGAATGGGTATTAAGTCATCATGAGCTCCCTCTATCGGCAGCACCAGAATCTGATTAATACTTTTAAATACAAGAATCTCTCTCTTATGAGTCGCCACTTTTTTAATTTCTCTCAATGGAGGCAATTCATACCGTGTCATAGGTCACGTGATAGCGATGTAAGCGATGTAAACAAAGGAAGCTGTAGTATCGCTTTACTTCGAGTTCGACAAATCCAATAAAAATTAGGCCTAAATAAAGTTCTTCTACATTACATAAAATTAACACTAAATAAAACACTATAAATGTTGTATTAATTAATTAATTTCTGTTATAATGATTAAATTAAAGGTAAATTAATTGGTTTATAATCATAAAAAGCTATGAAACTAGTCTAATTTTAAGATAGCTAATTTTGCTTCGTGAACTCCACGTAGAACTCAATTAAAAATTTGGTAAACAAATCAGTGATCATCGTTATCACGCGACGCGATGAATTGCCTCCATTGCACTTCGATTTTCAAGAGACACGATCAAAAGAATATAAAATTTAACGTTCATGTACACTTGGAGATACATACATGTAAAATCCGTGGACCCTGAAATCCTGAGCCATTTCCGAGGGTACCAGAGGGTGGAGAACTTCCCCTCCCTTCACTCTTAGGTCAAAAAACAAAGGTGACGTATTTGTGGTGGTGCCATCTAGAGTCATCCAAATACGTCATGAGCCAAGTGGTACTTCCACCGTTGGGGTGCTCATTTCTAAACGGAAGACGCTCCTTATTGCCTCTTAATTCCTGGTTGCTCTGCAAAGGGGAGATTGGATATCCAGGTGGCATTAAAAAAACAACATAACAAATTTTAACTTTTACAAAATCTTTTAAGCGTCAATTTCAAAGGCATCTCTTGATTTTGCGTCGATAAAATTTTCACGGTACTTTTTTTTTTCATTTTCTTACAAAACCGTTTTTCAGGTGTAACCATGCCCAAAATGCTAATGTTCTTGCTTTAACGCATGAGCGTTTAAGTAAGATAGAAAAGGTTACTTAAAATGATGTGAAAACACGACAAAAATTTTCATACTTGATAATATTGTCTGGAATCTACGTAAGATACGTAAATTTTACTTTACTATATTTCTGCTAACATTGCTCTTGACTAGAAAGCTTTATTTCATTAAAAAGAATTTAACATTCCTACTGCATATGTCAACTACTGGTGTATACAGTAAAACCCCGTTATACCGCGCCTCAGTATACCGCGGTGACTATCATGTCCCCTGACGTTTAAACCACCCTTTAACATTGCCAATTAAAGGTGATTACTTATTTACCATCGTAAATAAAGCCAGCCCGAGCACACACATATTCTAGCCAAAAAGCTTCCCCCCCCCCCCCAACTGACACACTAATAGATAAAGCTCTATTGCGATAGGCGTGATGTACACTTTTTTCGTGCTTTTTCTGTCTTTCAACCTAAATCATATACCTCGATTTCAAAATCGGGTGCAATGGTCCTGACTTGTTTCTCTTGACACGGGTTAAGCTCAATCTGTCAGGGACTGTTCAGTTCAATGGTTTAAATATTCCATTTTCAGAAGTCTAGTTATGCGTGCGTAACTTCGTTTATAGCGCTATCAACCTTTGTATTCCAGATTCTTTAGCATTTCTGAAAAGCAAACACATTCCCCAGCGAGAAGTGCGTTCCTCCCCTTCCAAATCTAAGTTTTCTTAAGATCTCTCCCTTTCACAATCCCATGTTGATAACATAAAGAGATTTTTAAGCCCCTTTTTTATACAGCAATTACAGAATATAAAATGGCAGCCAAGAAGAAAGGAAAAAAATATACTATAGGGGGAAAAAAGGGTTCCAGTCATTGATAAAGTTAAAATTGATGCAACAAAAGCGAGCATTATTTCGTGAATATGGTTCCGCGGAATGGTTCCACTATACCTCAGTTATGTTATAAAGCGAGTGCCAAACGTGTCCCCCGACACCCGCGTTTTAACGGGGTTTTACTGTATTTAAAGTTAATTTGGTGTGATGGTTCTGGAGGAATATTGCCAAATTTTAGGCCAAAAAAATATAGAGTTAGACGTTGATTCAAACGATTCAAAACGTTATGAAATATATATAACTGAAAATTAAGTATCCCTTTCTCCTTTCTTCCTAATTTACACTCCGTAAATTTAGGCATACGTTACATCCGTGTATCCCAACGTGGGGCCAACGCCTCACAAAGGATCATTTGATTGCTAAGGGGGCAGTTCGAAAGTGAAGTAGGCCAGAGGGGTTTTTCACTTCGTCTTCGTTATTTCATTACTGCTTGCACAAAAATAAACAATGACAATAATTAAAGTGCAAAAAAGCCTGCCCATTTAACTGCATTACTGCGAAATAATTGTCCGCAAATTTTGCTCGATGCTTAGCGCCGTCTGTTCCAAACATTTTCATTTTTTCTTTCGCACGGTTTATTTATTTTATGATTTTGCGAAAAGCTACAGTTGAAATACATTTTGTAAACCTCACAATGTTTCTTAAATTAATTAGGAGCTTCATTTGAAAGAAATACTTACTAAAGTTATCAAGGAAATTATTTTCCTACATTTAAGCTTTCCTTAAACTTGTCAAATGCTTATTTGGGTTTAGAAGAGCTTCTAAGATTGAAATCTACACTTTCTAAACAGTCATTCTTATTATTATCCTTTAGCTGAAATTCAAAATAGTGGAAAATGAACCATGAACAAAACAGCACGCTTGCAATGAAAAGCACGTTAGAGGCACTATACACAGCGACCTCTAGCAATGACAAGCGGACCGGCAATATCATCAAATGAAATCGGGTCTTTATTATAGCGGAGGTGTCGGTAATAATGATTAGAATCGAGTGTAAGTACTACAGAAAATTCTTCATCTACAACATTACTATTTTTATCCCCTTTATTTTATTTAGTTATTTAATTTTATCATTTATTTATGAATTTTTTGTGCTTTTGAATTTTAGATGTCCTTTAAGTTTCCTAAAATATAATTACTGTGTGCGTGTGTTATTACTTTTCAATTCCTTAGTGACTTCTTTCCTATATCTAAAATTTATGATCAAAAATCGATGAAAAATGTGGGGAGAAAGAGACATAAGGGACCTTCCATAAATGATGCCACGCTTTTTCATCATATATTTGACCCCCTCCCCCTTGTCACAAAATGTCACACTTCAACGGAACTCACTCCCCTTTGTCACATGTCACGCTATGTTGCATAAGCATGATGTCACACTGCTTTTTACCCCTCCCCTCCCCTTGTCACAATTTCACGAACACCCCTCCCCCTCTCGAAGCGTGACATCATTTATGAATGATCCCTAACAGTTTTACAAAGGCCGCGGCACAAATAACACGAGAAAACGCTGCGTTTGATTATCTTAACTTAAAATCACATATTAGAGTTTTAACATTCTGAAGGTCAGAAATGCATATTGAAAATAACCTGACAGTTCATTCTTTTTAGTCAAATCTTACTACAAAATTTAATTAGTTTGAAAAAAACACTGCATTTAATTTCGATAGAACATTCGGATATAAAAAGCGTTCGGATAGCAAGATAAGGATAATTTCAGAAACCAGAAAAATGAATAACTTGAAATTTGTTCTTCGATAATTTCATACTGTTTATACTATAGTAGAAAATGTTCTGATTTTTTTAATAAATGTACTAAAAAGTAAGACGTGGTTCAGGTAACGCCCCCAATGTTGAAAGTAACTCTGAATGACTGTAAATAAAACTTATTCTTTTTTTCTCGGTAGCTTGAGGTAACCATATTGAAACAATCGAAAAAAAATATCGAGAAACACTTCTGACATTTAAAAATATTGTCCAACATCTGAAACCATTCTCTAAAATTCACCAACAATCGCCCGAAATGATTCGCAAAGAAAAACATTTGCCTCTCATATTGAAACGATCAAAGAAATGGGCTTAAGTAACGAGAAATCCCTCTGACATTTAAAAACATTGTCCAACATCTGAAACCATTCTCCGAAATTCAACAACTATCGTCCGAAATGATTCGCAAAGGAAAACATCTATCTCTCTTCGACTGAAAAACATTTTTACCGGACCAGCAACGAAGGATTTTTGTTTTTTCTCGAGAATTTGACACACGGACACGTGGAATGAATAGAAAGATTGGTTTTTGAGATTCGCGTGACATTCTGCCATAAAGCTAAACCAGGCACGACACATTTTCTATTGAAATTAAGTTATGAATAACCCATTTCAAACAGCCGGCTGCTCAAAAATCGATACAGTGATGGTGGTGGTAACTGCAACCACTAGATGTTAAAACTTTTGTCGCTGCTGTTTCCATGTAGATATTTCAATTAATATTGCTGTCCAGTGCGCAGTCACATGAGCTTGACGCTGGGGACGTTGAAACATTTAAATTAATGAAAACAACGAAAATTAAATAAAAGAGAAAGAATAAAATATCAGTTGTGCTTTTAAATGAAGTAAAAGATAATGTTTACTTCACTGTAGTAAAAAAAGGTGGAAACAAATTAATAGGGATAAAATATTTTCTCTTTTTAGCTTACTTTCCCGCAAAAGTAAAGTGAAATAAAATAAATAAAGTTTGAAAGAGGGCTTAATGTATCGTAAGAATTTCGTTAAAAAAATTAATTAAATAAGGATTGAAAAAAAAAAAATTGAAAGTGGTTTTGAGACAGAAAAAACCTGCGTCTGTCGGTCTTGTCTTTCTGCTAAAACTTTTATCGCTGCTGCTTAAATGTAGATATTTCAATTAATATTGAGGTCCATTGGCGCAGTCACATGAACTTGACGCTAGGGACGATGGAACATTGAAATTAATGAAAATTAAATAACAGAGACAGAATAAAATATCAGTTTTGCTGTTAACTTCTTCAAACCCCAGAACTAAGCACAAACAACTTTGACGCAATTTTTTGGTTCTCTGATTTTAACAATGATTACAAAACAAAATAACTAATTTTTTTTTAAATTTTAATTAATAATTAGTTTAAATAATAATTAATGCCCTATTTTCATGTTTTCCATGTTTAAAACGAAGTAAACTATCTGTTGATCATTTTCAAAAACAATGGGGGGTACTTACGTATGTATTATCGCAACCATGCCAAAATTCGGGGATAACGAGCCAAATTGGCAACTCGGATTTTGTACCTATCTAAAGCGCTTATGGTAACCATAAGTAAGTATATAGGTCGCCAATCTCGCCATATGGTTGCGATAGTACGTAAGTACCCAATTGGGTGTTTTAGCTTTCAAATGGCACAAACAGCAGTTAATAAACAGTATTTTAAAATGTACCCAATGGGGTACACTTGGAATGAACAGGTAAAATGAAGTAAAAGATAATATCTACTTAACTACAGCAAAAAAAATTGGAAACAAATTATCATGGATAAAATATTTTCCCGTTTTTAGTCATCTGTCCCTCCTCTTACATATATTATATCTATATATAAATAGGCAAAGTCAAAACAGTTAAGTACCATTGTCTCCTTTGTTTGTCAACCGATTTTCTTACTTTTTTTTATTTAGTTGCTGTTGATGAGTTTTAGTTCTCACAATAAAAAAATTCGGAAATAGCTAATTATTTTTCTTTTCTACTTTCGAAGTAGATTCGAAGCCGTTTTTTAGAAGATTCATTCGTCATATTTTCATACTACTCCTTACAACTACAATCTACACCAGTATTTCCCAAACTGTGGGTCGCGAGCGAATAATGAGTGGGCCCTCGCTACTGTACACATGAATTTAAAAAATAGGAAGTCTGCGAATAAAAGTAATTAACGTTGAAGTTGAAGCTAAAACTTTAATAAAGAGAAACAAGAAACAAATACATCCTTCCCATTGAAATATATTTGTAAAAATAACCTTGCAGTGTAGGTATTTAGGTAATAAAAAAATTATTTAAGTTGTGTTTCTTATTTTCATTCATATCGATAACACTATTTTTTTTTAAATTTCAATTAGAACAAACAAGGCTACATTAAGTAGTTCCGCAACTCGTCACTAGGGAACCTGAGCATTACTAATATTTATAAACTCTTTTCTATAAGACAGCTAAGAGGTGGGTCCCAAGATTGGAAATTTTCTCCAGATGGGTCGGAGCCCAGTCAACTTGGGGAACCACTGATCTACACTATTTGTGCAATACTCGATACATATTTTATAATTTATAATTCAAAAGAGAAGAAATGTCAAGAACAAAACCAAAGAGAAAATGTAATCGATTAAACAGATGTCAAAGCAAAATTGTAATACTAATTTAAGGTGTCAGTTAATAAAGACAGCTTGTTTGTCCAGTACAATGTCAAACAACACACAATTTCAAGCTAACTATGTCTAATATAATATAAAAAGACGTAATAAGTAACATGTCTAAAAAGATGTTTAAACGTTTGAAGCTGAACTTCTGATTTTAATGAATTGCGGTCGAATTTCGACCGCTATTCGAACTCTAGTTTAAATAAATGACTGTCTACTTTCGATTTTTAGACGCTTTGTCGAATGTCTATAAAACTACTTGATGATATATCTTAAAATTTCCGGTGTTTGAAAAACGTATAAGGTATCTCATATATTTCAGCTAAGGTTTTGTCCCGAAAGCAAATAGGGAATCAGAAACCTTCTTCTTCTTCTTCCCAAGCACTACAGCCGGTTACCAGCCGAGGCAGTCTCAGTCAGCTTACCACATCTAGATCTATATGCTATAGCAGTAATTCAGAAACTATGGGTCGCGAGCGAATTCTGAGTGGGCTCTCGCCATTGTACACATGAATCTAAAAAAATAGGAAGTCTGCGAATAAAAGTAACTAAAGTTGAAGTTGATGCTAAAACTTGAACGAAGAGAGATAAAGAAACAAATACATCCTTCCCATTGAAATAACTTTGTAATAATAACCTTGCAGGTGCAGGTATTTAAGTAATAACCAAAATTATTTTAGCTGTGTTTCTTTATTCAACAAGTCTTTCATTCATATTGGTAAGACTTTTTTTTTAATTTCCGTTAGAGCAAATAATACAGCATTAAGTAGTTCCACAACTCGCCACTAGGGAATCTGAGATTATCCATATTTATGCCCCCTTTTCTCTAAGACAGCTAAGAGGGGGGGTCTCAAGATTGGAAATTTTTGTTAGATGAGTCGGAGCCCAGTCAAATTTGGGAGCCACTGTGCTATGGTCTTCCATCGGTTAACTCCCAAGCCCTTCAACCACGTTTCCAATTTATCCACCCATTTTGTTCTCGGTCTTCCTGTTTTCCTTTTCCACTCTGGAATTTGAAAAGTTAATTTCTTAACAGAATTTTCATCGTTATATTCGAAAATATCTCTTTTTTAAAATTTAGGATACCTTGATCAATTTCACTCTGTTGAGTTCTCTGTATTTCGAGTGAAGTTTATGATTGAAACTTATTAAAGAAAATAAATAATATTTGCGATAATCCCTGTAAAAATTAATGCATGAAATACGTTTTAACGGAAATGTATAATTATGATTTAACTAGTAAGCCCGGCGGTCACACGAATCTAGATATTACAAATATGCAATTCTCCCAGTAATCGGAATTTCACATCAAATCAAAGAAATAGTTATCAGGTAGAACAGTAAAGTTTAATGAATAAATAATAAACATATAATAATTTCGGAAAAAATATTCTTACCGAAAAAAAACTCATATAAGTTATAATAATCTGTAAAATAAAAATATTATTTACTGTATAAACAAATTGTTTGTGAAAAATATTTTTTTATATCCAACACAATCACCGTCAAAGCAATAGTTCTAACCAAACTGGAAAAAAGAGCGCTGCCACTTTAATATATATAATATACGCAGACGATAAATAAATTAAAACAAAGAAAGATATATTAAATTAAATTCGCAGTTACATTCATTTTTAACGGAGATTGCAAATCTAGCGATGCCTCACTCAAAATGCTAGTGAAATGTTTTGATTATATTAGTATGTTTGACATGTGTTACAACAATGGCAACTGCATTACAATTACGCAAGCAGCCAATAAGCTATCGGCGACAGACACTTAAGCCGCTTATATATAAGATGAAGTCTGTATTTTTATGAAAATAGCACGCATATCCATGAACTTAGTGTAATATCCTTGAAACATACTCAAGCAGATTTCGTTATTTGTCAAAGCAATTTATTTGACTATCACCATGTTTTAAATTTGAGATTGTCTTTAATGTCCAGGCTGATATATCGTAATCAAGATACAAATGTTGACCTTTGAAAGATACGACATGAAAGTGCTAAAACAGTTGCATCGCAGTTGCTAGACAGAGACATAATTTAAATTAAATTGTTTTTTTTTTTTTTTTTTTTGGGCTGCACGCACAATTTAAATTTTGTACTGAGAGAAATTAAAGCTTACTTTATCTGAAAGAAAAAAATTATCTCCAGTTTTATCAACCGACTTCACAGAGAAGGTTTCATTCATACCGTATGTATGTCGTTTTTTTTTTTTTGGTGGTTTGTTTGTCTACCCATAACTTCTCACCGGAAGAACCGATTTTTATGATTTTTTTTAACCTATCGAGGGTGGTTTCCCATAGATCGCGCATCTTCCTTTGACCATATTCGATAATTTATTGGAAAAAAAGTTATGGACAGAAATGTAGTTATTTTTTTTATTTTTCATCCATAACTTTAGAACAAATGCACCGATTTCGATGGTTTTTTCTTTAATCGATAGAGGGTGGTCAAACAAATATCGTAAATCGATTTGACTATAATTCGAAACGATACGTACGATATTTAAGTTAGGCAAATCGATGAGCGTTTAGAAACAACGTTATGAAGGAAAAATACGTATTTTATGATAAGAAATGCAGAAAATACTACCAGATACTGTGACAACTGTTTGAAGACAAAATTAACGCCGGCCCACATTTTCCTTTGCTCAGCCAAAATTGCAAACCTAGGGAGAACTGGCGTTCTGTCCATGTCAATAGACATATACTATAACTAGCAAGCCCGGCGGCCATACGAAATAACCGCTGTTCTAGATATTATAAATTGTAATTAAAATGATTTGTGCAAAGGTGTTTTCTCATTCAAACCGAATGACCCACGTCAGGCGGTGAGGACGCCCCTTTGCTTCCTGCCCCACACGGCTATATACTTATTTAATAAAAATCAAATTGTTTGTGAAAAATATATATTTATCATCGGAAAGAACTTATTGAAAATTTTATTATGCTTTTCAAAACAAACTTTTTAGTGAAACTTGGAAAAAAATAGCGCTGCCACTCTAATAAGAAAAATTTAAAAAGCACAGACAATTAAAATTAAAAAGACAGAAAGGATTAAATTAAATTTGAGTATACATTAATTTTTAATGGAGATTCCAACTACAGCGAAGCCTCACTCAATATGCTAAAGAAACGTTTTGATTATTATTAGTATATTTGTTACATTTGTTACAACAATGGCAACTGCATTGTTAAGATGTGCGGTTGCTAGGACACGTGACGCACTTCCTATCACACAGTTTCACTCCACTCGTGATTACGGGTGAAGAAGTCACATGATCCTGAGCAGCCAACAAGTTATCGGCGTGATTACGCAGAAGTCACATGATGCTGAGCAACCAATAAGCTGTAGGCGACAAACAGTTTAAGCCGCTTATATATAAGATATTGAACACATAGCAAAGGCAGTTATCATATTTAGGTTTTTTTCTACATCTTTTCTCATCGTGAACACGAAAAAAAATAAATAAATAAATAAATAAATAAAAATGGTGTTGGGTGTAATAAAAAAACAATATTTATTTACACATTATTGCAATCAAGTTTGATGAAACAAAATCACAAAACACACACTTGGCAGTGATGGTTAAAATGTAATATAACACCATATTTCGGCTTTCGACACACAAAATAATAAAATAATTTCAAAAAATAAAAAATAGAACTTCCAATATTTTTACATAAGCTAGCATTGCTGAAGAAACAACAATTAGTTTTCGATTTATTTTAAAGAGTATTTCTACTTACTATTTAAAAATAATATCTAAGTAATGTCCAATTTCATTAAAAAGGTTTTTTTTTTTTCTTTCGGGTTAAATTATTCTTTTAATTTTTAACTTCTTCTGAAGCAATTTCGTAGTAAAAAGCTTGTAAAGCAACTAGATCATAGTAAATCTTTAAGTATATATGCTTAAAAATACGGAAGAAAACGCTGAGATAAAATGGAGAACTTCTTTTAAAATGTAATTACTGTTATTATTTTTTTTAAAAGGCTGGATTATCATTTATACATGAATCGTTTGTTTCGAAACGGTAACAAATTTTTCTCAGAAGGTAGAAAAGAAGGCTTATGAAAAGGTGAAAAACTTTACTGTTCTGATCCCTTACTATTTTATTTTAGTAGGTAATAGTAATGCAAGTAATGGTGAATTAAAACGATTTTTGATGAATTATGCCATAAAAATTAATAAATTAATACGGACCGTTTTTTATCTTTTAAAACGGCGATGATACTTTTTCGAAATAAGCGATTCAAATAATTTACGGCTCAACTCGCATTACTTGTCAGAAAAATAACATTTACAATATCACTGGTCATCTAAGTGCCACATCTTCTTGACGTAAAAATACCTCGAACGTCAGTTTTTCGAACTTCAAGCAAGAAGGGTTGTATTTTTTTTTTTAATTTATAGTTTCAGAATAGTAATAATAAAACATAATTATCCACTGATCATTGCATTTAGAACGTGAAACGATTTTTAAATAAAGCACTTTACAAACGAGCCAATAGCAGAAAATAATTTAAAACAAATATTTGGTGCGTTATTAGCTGAAACATAGTGGTCCGACTTGGAAACCAAAAGCTTGATGTGGCAGCCCATAGTCCTTGGGGTAGGAAATCCACAAGTGGCAGTTGTTTCAGCTTTGTGGTTCTCACTTCGAAGATTGACTTGCTGGTTCCCGTCTTTGTCTGTGCAAAAGAGAAACCTTCAATGTCTTACAAATTATTACTTGACTCAATAAATTCTTATGTGCTAAAGAGAAAATGTTAATGTCTTGTAAATTATTACTTGAATTAATTAATTCGTCTGCGCAAAAGATAAACTATCAATGACTCAAAATATTATTACTTGAATTAATTAATTCGTCTGTGCAAAAGAGAAAATGGCAGTGTCTTATAAATTATTACTTAAATCAATTAATTCGTCTGGGAAAAAGAGAAACTGTCAATGTCTCATAAATTATTACATGAATCCATTAATTTAGGAATACCATAATTATTACTTCGAAGACTGACTTGTTGGTACCCGTCTTCGTCTGTGCAAAAGATAAACTGTCAATATATCATAAATTATTATTTGAATCAATTAATTTGTCTGTGCAAAAGAGAAACTGTCAATGTCTCATAAATTATTACTCGAATGAATTAATTCGTATGTGCAAAAGATAAACTGTTAATGTCATACAAGTTACTACTTGAATGAATTAATTCGTCTGTGAAAAAGAAAAAACTGGCAGTGTCTTACAAATTATTACTTGAATAAATTTAAAGTTCATCGGGTGCAAAAGAGAAACTTCAATGTCTTATAAATTATTACTTGAATCCTTTAAATTGGTGAAAATAAATTAATTATTCATAAATATGACTTGTTTACCTTTGTCTGTGCAAAAGATAAACTGTTAATGTCTCATAAATTATTATTTGAATGAATTAATTTGTCTGTGCAAAAGATAAACGGGTCAATGTCTTATAAATTATTATTTGAATGAATTAATTCTTTATAATTAAAAAAGGAAAACTGTTTAATTCATTTCAAGTTAGTACTTATAAATAAAATTAATTCGTCTGCCGAAAAAGATTAAAATTTACAAATTATTACTTGAATCAATTAGTTCATCTGTGCAAAAGAGAAACTGACAATGTCTTATAAATTATTACTTAAATCAATTATTCGTCTGTGCAAAAGTGAAACTGTCAATATGTCATAAATTATCACTTGAATCAATTAATTTGTCTGAGCAAAAGAGAAACTGTTAATGTCTCACAAATTATTACTTGAATGAATTAACTCGTCTGTGCAAAAGATAAACTGGCAATGTCTTATAAATTATTATTTGAATCAATTAATCTCATTATAATTCAGAGTAAAATCTAGCTTGTCGCAATTAATTTGCACAGTATAGTACTGTATACAAGAAACTAATAAGACATCTGCCGCAGAATTAACATTAAAATTACAGTCTATGTCTATAAAAAAAAATGTGATGAGCACCAATGATTATTTCATAAATCATTTATTGGAAATCTCAAAAATCAGCATGTATCTTTTTAAAAAAATTTGATTAAATCAAAACGAATTGGCGAGATGGTATAAACTCGGCAGCTTGTGACCTAAAAGAAGCGAAAATTACGTCTCTGTACACTGTAAAAATTGTGGTGTTACTGGACACTGTATTTGGTGTTCAATTGGCGTAAAGGCGAAAATTATTCATTTTTTTTATGTAATTTTTAAAATTTTTTTAAGTGTCTTTTCTAAAAAATACAGACGGCAGAATGTTCTTTTTTTAAACCCACTTCACAAAGGAAGGAGGTTATACATTCATATTGCATGCATGTCGTTTTTTTTTTGTTTGTTTGTCCACTCATAACTTCTCACAGGATGAACCAATTTTTATGATTTTTTTTAATCGATCGAGGGTGGCTTTTCCCCTAAGTTTCCCCTACTTTCATTTGACCATATTCGATAATTGGAAAAAAGTTATAGGGGGGAAATGTTGCATTTTTTTTTTTTTCATTCATAACTTTTGACTAAATGAACCGATTTTGATGATTTTTTCTTTAATCGATAGAGGGCAGTCTAACTCAAATATCGCAAATCAATTTGACTGCATTTGTTTTTTTTTTTAAAAAACGTACGTTTAGAAAAATAAGTATTTTTTATTTTAATTGGAAAGGCTTGGTTTATTTCTCTTTGTAGGGAAAACTATTAATAAATATAAAAGGGCATTGTTAAGAGAAATGCTTGTTGCCAATGGGCTATAATATTAAAAGCAACTACAGCAAGAGTTTGACTGAAGGCTTTTCTGAGGCAAAAATTAATCACATCACTCTGTTTCGCAAAAGTCGACTTCAAAACGGAATTTATCATGCAAATGATTATTTTTTTACTGCCATTCATTCAAAGGAAAAAAAAAAAAGGCCCTTTTTGCTTTTCCTTTTTTTAAAAAATGGATTTTTTTTAAACTGTTTGGCCTTAAAATTTCTTTTTTTGGGAAAAATTTTAAAATACATTTGTAATTGATTCATGATTACAAAATATTTTATCTATCCTAATTTTGCACCGACTTCTAAAACTATGTTTAAAAGGAAACGATGTTACTTAAAGAATTAATTTATTTTCACTTTTTAGCGCACTTTACAATTTGAAGTCGGTTCTATTTTTTTATAAAAATTATTTTATGGCACATAATGTTTGTTAACTGATCTACTCATCAAAAATTCATTACGATTGTTCTATTTTCATGGAAATGGCATTTCGATACGTAAAGGAGCTTACAAATTCCACGTGCTAAGAAACGTAATGCTGTCTATATTTTTTAAGCTGTATATCAAAAATGAATAATTTTCAACTGAACACCAAAAATCGTTTTCAGTAGCACCGAAAATGGTGGCAACGAATCGCAAAAGTGTACCTTGCATCCGTCCGTGAGCACCAGAGGTTTGGGTCCTCGAGGTCCAAACTCCTGACCGCTCTCTCCGAGAATGCGCACGGCCCAGTTCGTGATTTCCAGCCTGCTGGTCGTACCAGGCCACAGAGTTGGTGCACGAGTACGTGAAGTTCTGGTAAGCTTCTTGGCTCAAGAGCCGCAAGAAAGTGAGCTGGATGGGCCCTACGCCCTCGTATGTCACCTAAAACGAAATAAAAGTCACTAGTTAGATCTTAACTACCCTGTCACACAATCATCCATATAACGAAAATATACACAGCGTGTCAAAGAATTTTTAATACTAGGTTTACAAACTAAAATAAAAACTTTTAATTCTATTTTTAAAGTATTTTTGCTCAAAATAAGCTCCTTCGGCTTCAATACATTTAGTACAGCGCTTTAAGGGGTCTGCCTACGTTCGGAGGCTTTTTTTTCAAAGCAATGAAATAATTACTAAATGCATATTTTTTTAAGTTAAAAAGTAGCTAAAATTAAGAAAACAAACGAGATAATAGCTATATTTTTATAAAATTATGAAATTTTAGCAAAAAATAGGCGAATTTTACAGTTTACGCCAAACTCTATACTCACTCTATATTCACTTTAACTCGTTATATTTTAAAATCCTTAATAATATATGTTTCTATATTACTTAACTGTGTTCTGAACTAAAAGTTTTATAATAGGTCCAAAATTGAGAAAAATATAGCAGTTTTGTAGAAATTCATACGTTTTTCACCGAACAAAACACAATATTTCACAAATAAATGCCTGTAAATTTTTTAAATACTGAGTTAGAGCTTAGATTTTAGTTCAAAACACAGATAGCAATGTGTGAAACAATACTTTAAAAAAATCACAGTAATGGGTATAAAACTTTTCGAGTTATGAGATCTGCCGTGAACAAAGATATCGAAAAAAGTAGTTTTTCAGAAAACGCATTTTAAATTCCACTTTTATGTGCTTGCGATGCGACTTCTGGTTAACTTAATTGAGTGTAACTTCGTTTCTATGTATCGTAGAAACAAAAACCAAACATTTTTGAAATCTTGAATACTTATTCTTTTTAAATATAAAATTAAAAAAATATCGATTTTTATCGCAAAACTCGTCTTTTTGGTGCAGGCAGACCCCCTTAACAACGTTTCGAATGCCTCTTCCAGCTCACATCGTGGGACTGCCTCCAGAGCTCGCGTCGGAGCTGTTTGTACACAATGTGTCAAAGAATGATAAAAAACTACAGATGGAACTAAGCTTTCAGAGGCGCTATATGTGTTGTCGAGCATTCGTAAAACTGCTTAACCCTTTAACTACCGGAATATATTCACAAATCTGTTTGTCTGAACGCGAAAAAAAAAGTATCCAAAAATTGCATAAATGGCGATACATCTATTTCTATGTATATGTCATAAGTTTCTTCCCCTTTAGAGCTTGACTTTTGGGAAGCTTATCATATTAACAGGAATAGTTCTAATTTGGTTAATGATTCTTCCGCAACTCCTTATTTTTCACAGGTCTGGCATAAGTTCCTTTAATTTGTTGTTCTTTCCTGGTTTTCTTGTTAGTTTTCCTTTTTTGTGTCTATTTTGTAATTTTTTCTCCCCCCCACCCCCTCCTTTACATGTGTACTTTGTTTTGGTATTTCCTGTACTTATTTTATTTCCATTTCATTCTTTGTATTTTATTTTATTATTTTTGCAATTTTCATGTATTTTCACAGGTCTAGCATAAGTTCCTTTAATTTGTTGTTCTTTCTTGTTTTTCTTGTTGTTTTCCTTTTTTGTGTCTATTTTTCATTTTTTCTCCCCCCCCCCCCACCTCCTCCTCCTTTACATGTGTACTTTGTTTTGCTTTTTGTTTTGGTATTTTCTGTACTTATCTTATTTCCATTTTATTCTTTGTATTTAATTTTATTATTTTTGCAATTTTCATGTATTTTCACATTTTTATGCATGTTGTCGTCTTTTTTGCTTTGTTTTTATTGATATTCCTTTTGACTTCCTGAACTTTCAACTGGATTCGTTTGTTGCTCTCGTATTGGTGCTTTCCCTGCTACTTCTACTTCCACTTCACACTGCCTTCATTCTCATTGGTTTATTGTTAATTCTTAGGCTATATAAGCTTTGTTTTTGTTGTTTTGTCTGCGTCATTTGGATGTTTTGCATCTAGAAGCTCCCTGTCGCATTGAAAAAGGGATTCCAAGCAATCCCGAAACATATGTCTGCGTTTTAATGCTCATTTGTGCTTTAAATTAACGTGAAATTATAATTCTATTACAACTTACGCCATAGCAAATTTTGTTATTGGCTAATCAATAAAATAAGTAAATTACGTCAATTAACGTCAATAAATCGCTTATTGACGTTACCCGTACCACAGGAAAGTTTCGTCAAATCGCTTATTGACGTTACCCGTACCACAGAAAAGTTTCGCCTAATTGTCTATTGACGTTACCCGTACCACAGGAAAGTTTCACCAAATCGTCTATTGACGTTACCCGTACCACAGAAAAGTTTCGTCAAATCGCTTATTGACGTTACCCGTACCACAGGAAAGTTTCGTCAAATCGCTTATTGACGTTACCCGTACCACAGAAAAGTTTCGCCTAATTGTCTATTGACGTTACCCGTACCACAGGAAAGTTTCACCAAATCGTCTATTGACGTTACCCGTACCACAGAAAAGTTTCGTCAAATCGTCTATTGACGTTACCCGTACCACAGAAAAGTTTCGTCAAATCGCTTATTGACGTTACCCGTACCACAGGAAAGTTTCGCCAAATTGTCTATTGACGTTACCCGTACCACAGAAAAGTTTCGCCAAATCGTCTATTGACGTTACCCGTAACTGTCAGCTGATCCACTGCAAAAGCCACAGTTCATTTGTTTACTTGTTACTATAGAAACAGCTTCGACTCGAGCTTTGGAGGCAGTCCCACAATGTGAGCTGGAACAGGCTTTCGAATGGTGGTTGAACTGCTGTAACATAAGTATTGAAGCCTAAGGAGCTTATTTTGGATAAAAATACTTTTAAAAATATAAGTACTAGTTTTTATTTTATTTTATAAACCTAGTCTTAAGAATTCTTTGACACACTGTGTACATAAGGGATCATTCATAAATGATGTCACGCATCGAGGGGGGAGGGGGGGGGGTTCATGAAATTGGGACAAAGTGTGACAAGGGGAGGGGAGGGGGTAACAAGAAGTGTGACATCATGCATTATGCAACATAGCGTGACATGTGACAAAGGGGGGAAGGGGGTTCGTGAAATTGTGACAAAGTGTGACAAGAGGAGGGGAGGGGGTAACAAGAAGTGTGACATCATGCATTATGCAACATAGCGTGACATGTGACAAAGGGGGGAGGGGGTCCGCTGAAGTGTGACGTATTGTGACAAAGTTGGGTCAAATATATGTGGAAGTGAATAGGCAAAGATGCAAATCAGTCAAGTTCCCTTTGCCTCCGCCAGGATGCGCTGCAACTCCTCACTATTTTGGCGAGCCGCAACGGAATGAAGAGAGAGCTTGTTCATCGTCTGGTCGTTTTGTGGAGCTAGCAGAATGACGCCAAGTTGCGTCGACCGCCGGAGTGACCTACCGATTAAATGTTAACTTTATTTTTATTTTGTACATAGTTCCTGTCAGGTGAGGCCTAGGCCGGCGAACCTACGGGGCCTACGTGACAGGACGAAGGGACCCACACGACAGGAAATGGGGCACGTGTGTCCCCTTGCCCTCAATGTCGGCCTAAGGTCAGGCACCCCCTATATAAGCTGCCCTCAAAAGCGGGGGCGAGAAGATCGACTTTCTCTTGCCTAGAGGTTGCGGTCGGATGAGAAGGAGATCTTCGAATGCTGTACAGGGAGGAGTTGCGCCCATCAAGACGTAACATTGTGCGGGAGAGCTTGTGCCCGTAAAGAAATACCGAAGAACTTTAGAACGTTTATTGTGCGGGAGAGCTTGTGCCCGTAACTTTGAAACATCTAAGAACTTTAGACCAATGAGGTGGAGTCTGAGCCACTGTAAATAATATGTAAGATAATAATGTAAATAGGCAGCGAATTGAATAAATGTTTAAAAAGAAAATATAGCAAAGAATCGTAACTGATCCTATTCGTTAATTAAATGTTCTTAAATTCATTCAAACAGCATCAGTCTGCGGCTTTTAACCCGTTACCTCAGTCCATATATATGAGAGAAAAGCGTGGTATCATTTATGAACGGCCCCTAAGGCACAATCCTTAAAATGGAAGGCGCATAATTGCAGAAGCCCATTCCGTAGCCCCATAAGAAGAAGAAGAAGAAAACAACATATTCCCAATAATTCTGGTACGTTCACTTGTGAATACAATTTTATACAACCCTTCCCACTCAGGAAGAAATGGCTCCAGTGTCGTTATGAGCGGAGTATGAAACACAAACACGCTATCTATGCAATTTTTTAGGCTTTAACCCTCTGACTGCATTTTTTTTTTTTTTTTCAGGTAATTCGATTCGCTAAAAATTGGTCGGTCAACTTCAGGGGTCCCCAACCCTATGCCCGCGGGCACCATGGCGCCCATCGATCCGTCTAGGTGCGCCCGCTGCTTGTGCCCTACGATAAAATATTTCAGTCTTCCATTTTAAACTAGAGAGCATTTGGAATCTTTAGTATATGAATGAAGGGCCACATAACAATGAATAATATTAACCCTATAATGATAAATGACAATGAATATCACACAATAAAAATATACATGACCGACTCTTACAGATGAACACCTTGACGATTGTTTGCGAGCCAGAATTTCATCGTTATCTCCCAATTGTGAAGCGCTCCCCAGTGAAATGCAATGCTATCACATTGATTGTATTTTATATATTTTATACATAATTTTTATACTTCGTATGTTTTGCAAGCAATTTAGTAATCCTTTATTTTATACAAAAATATTAATTATATTCATACATTAAATTAATTTTTAAATTTAACTTTTTAACCGACTTCACAAAGGAAGGAGGTTATACATTCATAGTGTATGTATGTCGTTTTTTTTTTTTTTTTTTTTTTTTTTTTTGTTTGTCCACTCATAACTTCGCACCGGATGAAGCGATTTTCGTGATTTTTTTTTTTCAATCGAGCGAGGGTGATTTCCCATAGGTCCCGTACCTTCTTTTGACCATATTCGATGAATGGAGCAAAAGTAATTGGCAGAAATTTAGTACTTTTTTTGTTTTTTCATCCATAACTTTTGACTAAATGAACCGATTTTGATGATTTTTTCTTTAATCGATAGAGGGTCGTCTAACTCAAATATTGCAATTCAATTTGACTACATTTGTTTTTTAGAAAAAACTTTACCGATGAAAAATAAGTATTTTTTATTTTAACTGGAAAGGCTTGGCTTGATTTTTCTTTGTTGGGAAATCTATTAATAAATATAAAAGTCATTGTTGAAAACATGTTTGTTGTCATGGGCTATAAGATTAAAAGAAATTACAGCAAGAGTTTGACTAAAAACGAAAATTAATCCAGTCAGTTTGTTTGCTAAAATCAAATTCAAAGGGGAATGTATCATACAAATGATTAGTTTTAGTGCCATTCATTCGAAGAAGTTTTGCCCTTTGATATGGATTTTTTTTAAATAGAGTATTTATATAAAAAATGTATTTACACTAAAAAGAATAAAATAAAATAATATTTATAAAAAAAACAGAACCGACTTCAAATTAAAAATTGCGCTAAAAAGTAAAAAATAAATTCATTCTTTAGACAACATCGATGTGACTTTTAAACATAGTTTTAGAAGTCGGTGCAAAATGATGAGTTTAATTACCATTGTACCATTTGCTACTTCATATTGGAACTGTTGCTAATTCTGCGAAAATATATATATTTGTAATTGGATTCATGATTACAAAAGATTTTATCTATCCTGATTTTGCACCGACTTCTAACACTATGTTTAAAAGTCACATCGATGTTGTCTAAAGAATGAATTTATTTTTCACTTTTTAGCGCAATTTTTTATTTGAAGTCGGTTTTGTTTTTTTATAAATAGTATTTTATTTGTGCATTATATGTAGTGTGTATTGTTAACTATGTCACCAACTGTAAATTTGTCTTGAAAAAATAAATGATGCCCGCCATTCGACCGATATTCTGGTATATGTGCTCTTAGGTACACAAAGGTTGGGGACCCCTGGTCCACTTTAAGCAGCTTAAATACCTAACCTGACGGTTATTTCGTAGCATAGTCTCGGAAGTAGCTACAGTAAGGAGTTGCATTATTTATATATCATACTCCTCTTAACATTGACTGGTAGTTTAAGCATTCTATTGCTCTACTTTATTTACTATGCATAATTAACTGCTGTTATCAGTGTCCGACAGTTGGTGTGCCTCAAAAACCAGAAAAAAGATTCTGCAATGATATAGTGAATAAATTATTTAGATTTCTGATTTTCACGATTTAAGGAAACTTTTTTAAGCATCAAGTATTAAAAATGCACGCAGACCTGTGAAATACTCGATTTTCAGGAAAATACATGCAGTACAGTGGCAAGACTGTTTGGTGGAGTTACACTCAAGAGCCAAAACAGTATGACCACCCCAACATTTTGCAATGAACTCGCCTGGATGATGTGGAAGGCACGTGATCAGGTGGAAGTGGTATTTAACTGCTGCTGGAGAGTCTGAAGAATCATTCTTTCACTTATTTCGGTGTGTGATGGGAAAGGCTGCGGATGTAAGCGACTTTGATAGAGGCCAGATTGTAATGGCTCGAAGGCTAGGAGCAAGTATTTCCGAAACTGCACTACTCGTGGTTTGTTCGCGATCTACAGTTGTTAGTACTTATGCAAAGTGGATGAATGACGGTGAAACCAGCAGTAGACGACATGGTGTTAGACGCCCACACGCTATCAAAGAAAAAGGTCGTCGGAGACTGTCTCGCATGGTGAAGCAAAACCGGAGCCAGACAGTGGCTCAGCTAACAGCCCAATACAATGCAGGGCCAAGTAGAATAGTATCGGAGCACACTGTTCAGCGGACACTGTTGGATATGGGGCTACGCAACAAACGTCCCACTCGTTATTGACAGGTGGTCATAATGTTTTGGCTCTTGAGTGTATATTAACCTCGGCCCAGATTAATGTGTCAGATGTAGCATTGGCTGAATTTGGTTCTGGGGTTACGTTAATCCATAGTGTACAAGAATAGGCCCCGTTCTTTAAGACACTACTAGTGGACCTATACACTATTGCTAATTATACATTTGATAATTTGATTACTGGTTAATAAGAAACGTTTTTGGTGGAGTTATGAGATTATTCGTAAATTAAGCGCATAGGGTCTTCAAAAATATTAACTAATTTTTATAAAGTAAATACTCATTTAAAAAAAGAATCTTGCCCCAAACAGCATTCAAATTTTCCAACTATTTCATGATTTAAGGAAAAAATTCGCACTTTTTGGATAAATTTGTGGTTATAAAACAAAACGTTAGTTTAAATTGGCGAACTGTTCAAAAAAGAAAATGAGCTATTTTCTGGGGGGGGGGGAAAACATATCAACCCAGATGAGTATCCAAAAACCCACATCTTGGTGGTAGACACCAGGCGTGTATGCCCTGCTACCGTCCTTCAGCAAAGAACCCTTCAAAAGTGAGACTTATCATGAATTTGAAACTTGACATCATTTTTAGTTTTGAATGCTGTCTTTAAATGCAAAGCATTAATTTTACAGAAACGGATCATATTCCTAATTCTGGACTTCCGATGAAAGCATTAAATTCTAGAAAATAATACAGCACACAAAATTGTAAAAATAAAGCAAAAAAAATCATGATAACAAAAATTTACTACCAGTTTTTTTCTCCTGATGTCTTTAAATTATATATAGCTGCTACGTGAAATTTGAAAATGTGTGTTGGTGAAAACGTAGCTTCATCTCCCAAGCGCAAGAGTTGAAATTATTGCTGGCGAGATAAAAAGTCTGAACGTATTAAATCGAACAAAATGACGCGCAAAACATTAGTTGCAAATATTGAAACGGTATATAAGCGAATCTACACGACACTTACTATAATAAGCAGGGTTCGAAATTAGGATGTAAAAGTTAGGCGTCAATGGCACCTAGCTGTTCTGCTTTTGTTGCCAAAAATGTTCTGCTTTGCGTCATTTAAAAATTATTCTTTTGAGCAGTTCGTAATCTCGCTTAAGTTTATGACTCAATACAAACGTTTATTTTAATCAGTGCCTAATAAAATATGAGTTAATTGGCTTAACTATTTTTTCAAGTGTTATTTACAATCTAGTGTTACTAACAAAACTTCATTTGTAAGTAAAAATTCACAATTCAAAAATTTGAAAGTCAAGAAGTTACGATGTTCGTAAGTATTGTAAAAACTCAAAATACACGAGATTAGATGAAATATATGTATAAAAATAAAATTGTACGAAGTTTTACTTGATTTAAAAATTTAAATAAATATTAAATGACGACTTGGTGGAAAATTGTGGCTGTCTGACTAAAAGTTTTTTGAAAGGTTAGGCGTCAAAAGTGACGACTGGATGTCAAATCACGGTCATCAAATGGGAGTTCTTAGTTGCAAAATGCGACTAACGACCGCTAAATCCGAACCCTGATAATACGGCTTACGCGGGGTCTCTCCGGAGCATCAAAAAGGAACCTGAACTTCTCACCTTAGAAGCATATCGTTGGTGAAACAGCCGATTGGAAGAAAATGGTATTTAAAAACAATAATAAGTTTAAAAGTAAGTTTCGATCCCTTGTAATGCAAGACAGCGGATCGTACGTAGCCTCGTCGGAAATCAGACTTCCCCGATGCGAGGTCTGTGGGGCATCCAATGAACTTGAAATCTCTCACCCTTCAAGGATCTCTTAGTGAGATACATGCACTCAAATTTCGAGATTTGATTTGAGAAGATTGGTAGATTACAGGGACACTGTTCGCTATTCCGTCGGAAGTTCCATTCTGAACGCTTCGTAACTACACTCAAGAGCCAAACATTATGACCACCTGTCAATAACGAGTGAGACGTTTGCTGCGTAGCCCCATACCCAACAGTGTCCGCTGAACAGTGTGCTCCGATACTATTCTACTTGGCCCTGCATTGTATTGGGATGTCAGCTGAGCCACTGTCTGGCTCCGATTTTGCTTCACCATGCGAGACAGTCTCCGACGACCTTTTTCTTTGATAGCGTGTGGGCGTCTAACACCATGTCGTCTACTGCTGGTTTCACCGTCATTCATCCACTTTGCATAAGTACTAACAACTGTAGATCGCGAACAAACCACGAGTCGTGCAGTTTCGGAAATACTTGTTCCTAGCCTTCGAGCCATTGCAATTTGGCCTCTATCAAAGTCGCTTATATCCGCAGCCTTTCCCATCACACACCGAAATAAGTGAAAGAATGATTCTTCAGACTCTCCAGCAGCAGTTAAATACCACTTCCACCTGATCACGTGCCTTCCACGTCATCCAGGCGAGTTCATTGCAAAATGTTGGGGTGGTCATAATGTTTTGGCTCTTGAGTGTACTTCCCAGCGCTGTGGAGTCGGAGGGCAAATGAGCCTTATTCACCAAACACGGTCAGACAGCCGGTCCAACTGCGTTATTCAAGCGATGCTCAAGTAAGATCGCTGTTAGAAACGGTACTCACCACCTAATTAGAACTGTAGTTTTATCGCCACGCTGTTTTCTGACAGCAACGAAGACAGCGATGTTGTGATTGGCTCAACTTACTCACGCGAACTCGCGTAACCAACTCCACTGTTGATCGTTCCTTTACTCCAAAATCAGATCGCCTTGACTCCTTCCTCCAAAATCATCCCGACTCCGACAATTTTACTCCAAAATCATCCAGACTCCGACTACTTTACTCCAAAATCAGCCCGACTCTGACTACTTTACTCCAAAATCGGCCCGCAACTGACTCCTTTACTCCAAAATCAGCCCGCCTCTGACTCCTTTACTCCAAAATCAGCCCACCTCTGACTCCTTTACTCCAAAATCAGCCCACCTCCGACTCCTTTACTCCAAAATCAGCCCGCCTCCGACTCCTTTACTCCAAAATCATCCCGACTCCGACTCCTTTACTCCAAAGTCATCCCGACTCCGACTCCTTTATTCCAAATTCCAACGGACTCCTGCTCCACTGTCGGAGTCGTAGCTTCCCTACCCATATCAAACATTCTGCGTCTTCGAATATTAGATATGGGTAAGGAAGTGAGTTTCCTTTACCTGGTGTCAAAATAAGTCAACAGTTTAGTAATTATAAATGGGTTATTTATAACCCTTTTTAGTACAACTGCAGCACTAGCTTAGCTAGAGCGATATTTTTAAAATATAACTAATGAAATCAAATTTACAAATTGAGCGACTCAAGCTCGTTGCACTCGCTCACCAGATTGTTCTACATTGTTTTAAGTCTAGCAGAGTGGCTCCTTCAACCCACTCGAAAATCTAAAGTAAAGCTAAATTGTTGCTTTCAAGCAAAGAAAATTTGCGAATTTTTTTTTACTAAAACAGATCATGAGAAAGAAAACCAAAGCGATAAATAAAAAATTGTCATGAGTCTCATCTGTTATAAGAAGATTCCCCAAAGTGTTGCCATCAATGTTGTTTAACTATAAAAGTAATTAAAAGAAAGCAGAAAGAAAAATTAAACATCGTGTTGCCACCCTAGATAACCGCAAAATTAATTTTAAGAAAGCAGGCTGAAAAAAAGCCTAGCCAAGGTGTGGCCAAATCTTATCTGAATTAGAGCTAATTTTTGGCGTTATGTAAGAGAAAAAAGAAAGATACTACTTACCCTGAAGCCACCTCGCAAGGAACTGAACCACACATCTTCCTTTCCAGAGTCTTCTCGTTCCCACTGTATGTCGGGATTCTGGATTAGAACAAAATATACGGTCAACAATTCGAAATCATTTTGGACAATATCAAAATGCCTGATGCCTCAATATTTCGGAAAATGATCAGATATTATTCACGGGAAAAGTTTGAACAACTTTTGTGATAAATATGTAACGGGAGAATTTATAAATCGTTATTCATACATGTGAAATTTTGCAAAATAAAAATGCTGGGCATTTTAGAAGATCAATAACAAAATGGTTAAAAATAATAGGTACTTTTCCATTATCCGGGCGCAAATCTCGCCAAGCAGACTTTTTGGCGACGGCACACGCAGAAGCTTACCAGCGGCGATGCACCGTTTAACAATGGAAGCATCATTATTGGCGACTTTATCGCCTGCGCCGGGGTAATGGAAAAGTACCAAAAGATATTTTAACATTGTGGAAAAATAGCAAACAGCACATATAAAAAAAGGAATTGCGATAGAAACAACTCAAGTTTATTGTTCTTTTTTTAATAATACGTAAATACTTTCTTTTTTTCGCATATTCTTTCCAAAAATTGTAAGTTCAATTTCAGCATCATGTAGGTTGGTGTTCTTTATCCTACATTCGACGAAAAAGCATTTATTCTCAGTTTACTAAGTTTTTGATGGAAATAATTGTATATACGGTCGTAGCCATATGTTTATCAAAACATCTCAACTTAGCAAGGAGGAAAAAACTGAGGACTAACTCCTTGAACATACAGAACAATTTATGTACAGTTACAATTAGTTCCAGTACAAGTTATTTACAGTTTGTACAGATTTTAAGCACACGAAAACATCTCATAAAGTTCACACATCACTGTAAAACCAGCGGTCATCTCGTATGTACTCCCCAAATACGAACAAAATCAAGCACGAAGCGTACAGCACAATGGTCCAGACTGACGCACTCGCCAACGTACTAAAAACTGAGCTGAACTACTCTCCAGAGCTCCTTATACAACATCTCGGATCACGTGACATGAATACTCCAGAAAACTGGGATTATCTCTCAAGATCGTTAAAGTCGCCAAGCTTGGGGAGAAACAACAAAATAAAAATACAAAAACACAGGTTCGTCATACTACAAATTTCTGTGGGATTACGGTGGCTTTGTTCTAGATCAGGGGTCCCCAACCCTACAACCGAGGGCACTATGGCGCCCGTCGATCGGCCTAGGTACGCCCGCTGCTTGTGCCCAACGATAAAATTTTTCAGCTTTTTATTTTAAACTAGAGAACATTTGGAATCTAGAGTATATGAATAAAAGACCATATAACTATGAATAACCCAATAATGATAAATGACGATGAATATCAAAATATAGATGACGACTTACAGAAGAACACCTTAACGATTGCTTCCCCCCCCCCCCCCCAGCAGGAATTTCATCCTATTCTCCTAATTATGAAGCGCTGGTCAGTGAAATGCAATGCCAAAGATTTCATTAACTGTATTTTATATATTTTATAAGTAGTTTTATACTTCGTATATTTTGCAAGAAATTTGGAAATCATTTATTTTACACAAGAATATTACTGATTATATTCATATGTTAAATAAATTTTTTGTGCATTATATGGTGTGTATTATTAACTATGTCCACCAACTATAAATTTATCTTGAAAAAAAAAAGGTGCCCGCCTTTCGACTGATACTCTGGTATGTGCTCTTGGGTACAAAAAGGTTGGGGACGCCTGTTCCAGATGCATTATGCATCAGTAATTGAGTAATTTATTTTGAAAGTGGGAAAGTCCAGTTTTTATTGCGAAATATTTAACGGTTTGCGTTTCAAAAATTTAAAACTATATTAGTAAGTTTAAATAGATATATTTTTGTAGTTTGAGGTAATAGTTAACGTGTGCAGGTTCATAATACAATAGCCTTTACAATGATGGATAAAAAATAATAAAAGTTTCCATTACAACTAAGTGAACTTGCCTCACTTACAAAAGTACTGAGTTATTGTAGTCGCCAATTTAAATGGATAATATTTCAGTTTTATCATCCTTTTTTTAACAACTAGAGTTCCCCCAACAGTCGAAATTCGACCGCAATAAATAAATTTAGTATTGAAAACATTGTTATTTATGTAATTATGTAAGTATTGTTCTTCACATTTGACGATTATAACGACTAGTATTTTTTTCTTTTGATCATCCTCACTTAAAGCAAACGTATTGCAAATAATTATCACCGCAGGGCCCATTGAGCTCATCAATGTAGCGACTTGTATTTCTGCTGATTTCGTACTAAGTGGAATAGCAGTTGAATAAAACTTAACTGTTTACTTTTCTCGTTTCCAATTTCATTATTTCAGCGAAGACTTCACTCAAACTCTTATTCTAATTGCTTTCAATATTACTACTTAATGGCAGCAAACTCCTTTTAACAACGAGTTTTATCTTTATTACCTAATCATTTACTCAACCAATACGTGTTTTTTTTTCTTTCCAAAAGGGCTGCGGTATTAGTCCTCAACCATTGCAGACCTAGTGCATTCCCCAGTAATTGGTCCCATATCTTTCAGCGGCACCACAATGAGTGTGGTACCATCGTCGCATGAGAATCTTGACGTTCAGTTACCACTAGAGGGCGGTAACTGAGCTCTCATTGATGCAATATGCACTAGGAATTTAATTTAGCCGAGAGTACCCATGCCAAACGGATACTCAAAGCATCTTTCACATGCCGCTTAAGAACGTGTTACCATCTGCTATCTTCAATGTAACATTAGAATGATAAATGAGGCTTCTTGACAAAAGAAAAGGGGAAATAATTAACTAATAATAAACCGTTTCCAAAATATTTTAGTTGATATCATTCAAACTTATCAATAGATACTAAAAAAGAAGTTCCGTCTAGAACTATACGAGCCTACTTTCCCGTATACACCAGCTTCAAATTTATATTCTAGCTGTCTCTCTCTCTCTCTTTCTCGTTTAGCTTAAGTTCTTAACTGCTTCAGATATACCTTTTCAACGGTTAATGCATATTCATTCAATCACTCATTTATTCAGTCATTCCTGTATTTATTCACTCAGTTATTAATTCATTCTTTTGCTTATTCATTTAATCATTCAATCATTCAAAAATATTCTTGAAAATCCCGATCAAAAAATTTCATAGGAAAATAGGCTCGTTAGTGCTGGATGAACTTTCTATCTGTACATGTTCTACGTCATAAGAGCTTTCCGATAAAGTTTGTTCCAAGCAAATCGGTCCGTTAGATCAGGATTTATATAGGATTGAAATTTCCCCGTAGGCGCTATGTTAATTTTTTTTCTGAACTGTTCAAATCAATATTCCACGCCAAGAACTTCTTCCAGTGAGCTTGTTAATTGGAACTTGGATCTTGTACCCAGAGTTTACATAATTTGCTTCATTTTCGCCCGTAGGCGCTAATGTTAAAAATTTTTGAACTGTTCAAAATTGAACAAAAAATTGTTCAAATCAAAAAGTAAAATATGAAAAGGAGATGTCCTCGCCGACAGACCGACAGACACACTTTTTCCCCATCTCAATACCCTACTTCAATTTTTTTATTTTTCAATCTTTATTTAATTACTTCACTTATTTTTGACTTTTCTTGATTTCTAACGATATTTTCAAGATACATTAAGCCTTCCTTCATGCTTTATTTTTTTTTTTTTACTTTTATTGGGAAAGTAGGCTAATAAAAAACAGTAAGAGAATCTTGTTGAAAAACAAAGGAGAAAATGGTTAGCCTATTTATATATAGATAAAAACAAAATATTATTCAAATTAAAATGTATACTTATTCATTTGATAAAAAGTAAAAGATTTGAAATATTATAGTAGAAAATATAACGTAACAAAAAAACAATTCATCTGTATTTAGAGTTTCAATGAAATCATACATTTTCGTTTGGCATTTACTCAGGCGTGTAATTTTATTGAATTTTGTATAGGATTGAACACTTTTAAACATGATGAATGCGAGAAGTACAGTAGAGCGCCGATTATCCGAACACATCGCGACAGACCCTAGTTCGGATGAGCAAAAGTTCGGATACTTGGACAGACAATTTAAGAGATATTGTGACAATAGAAAAACCTTCACTTTATCCAGGCTTACCACTGGCAGCACCTATTTGTGCTGAAAGAAATACAATGAAATGGTCACTGTGAATGGGAGGTGATATGAACAGGAATTTTGTGCTTTGAATTTGATTATACCCCCTTTCACCAAGCCTTTTATTCTCTTGTTACTCCTCCCAACGAAATACTTATCTGGGATTCGATTTCACATAATAAATCTGAAGAGGGGGAAGGGGGATTGAAAAAAATAGTGGTTTGGATAATTAGAAGTTTGGTTAGGAGTTTTTTTTCCCTTAGGTGGAGGAGAAACAGGCTGTTCGGATAGTTGGAAGTTCGGATATGGAAAAATAAAGAGAGAAATAAGCTGTTCGGATAATTGAAAGTTCAGTTAACTGGAGTTCGGATAATCGGCGCTCTACTGTATATAGTAATAAATGCATGTTCTCATATTTAAATGTAATAGATCCCATTTTTCACTTTCAAATTACTATAAGCACATATATGACAGCGTAAAGTCAACGTAAGTGGTCTTTCAGACTTAAATTATGAAGTAAGGATTAAAAGGCTCAATATGTAGTCTTGAGCAAAGGAGAGTTCAGTTGTTTAAATGCATTAATCACTTAACTAGTAGTCAATAGTTTTACCACAAGTGTTCCTGAAACAGCATATTTTTTATTGCAGATAATTAAAGTCTTAACTTGCTATAAAAGGAAAATGAAAGAATGTTTCAAAAAATTTCATAATTATTGAATTTATGCATTTTTCTATTTTATAACTTTGAAACACACATGCCCCTGAAGGGGGCATTTCATACTATTAATAAATGAGGAAAAAGGACTTGAAATGAGGAAAAAGTACTACTTCAATAGGGTTGTAGGCAGTTGGAATCGTTTACCGGAAGCGACTGTTACGTGCAGTGGGGTAAATTTTTTACAGAAAGCTCTTGATGTTCATTGGGGACTGTTAAAGTGACAAGGACCAGCCTAGCTGGGCCCTGTACCGGTTGCTGGTCGCCCCTTTTGTATTTGTATGTCTAATTTACTACATTTTTCATACGTTACGAAGATATTTTTAAGATTTTGTAAATATGATCGTTTATTTTTTTACAAAATATTACGAATTTCGCAAGTGGTGGAATTCTCCGAAAAAGCATCTGAGTCAGGCAATGAAAGCGTTCTGTTTATAAGATCATTTCAAACAGTTGACGAGAAAACTTGAAATTTCTTACCGTGGCAGTATGCTTATCGGGGTAGACGCAAGTCTGCCCTCTGGCGGTCATGTTGCAGAACACATGGATGGCATCATCAATCATGCCCAAGTTAGGATCAATCCAGTACCAGCCTAAAACGTCAACATGAAAATTAAAGTATAAATGGTTACGTTACTATTTTTACAAGATAGCTTTTAGTTATTAATTTTTATTCAAATATGATTGTCACGTGTGGGATATTTTCCGTGGAATAGACCTCAAATATTTTAAGCGCTTGGAATATGATTTTACGTTTAGATATGATTAACTGTAGATACTAACGTAAGAACTAATGTTACATATCATCTAACTAACTAACTCCCTGGCATTACAGCCCATGTTGGACAATGACCTCCCTAACAATTTTCCTCTAAAGCCCTCTGTCTTTCGCTTTTTCTTTCCAGTTTCGGACTTGTAGATATTAAGAGCCTTTCTCCACCTCGTCTACCCATCTTTTAACGGGCCTTACTCTTTTCTTCTGGCCCTGCGATTGTCCCTTGAAAATCTTATTAGTGCCTCAGTTTTGCTCTATTCTCTCAAAGTGTCCCAGCCATTGTATTATATTTGATTTCACATAATTAATTATATATTTTCATTGAAATTCCTTCATGTGGTTGTCTAAAAACCATAGACAGAACACGTTTCTTAGCCCATGAAATGTGTGAATACGTAACTCCGTTACGTATCATTGAAATTTCTTCATGTGGTTGTCTAAAAACCATAGACATAACAACGTTTCTTAGCCCATGAAATGTGTGAATACGTAACTCCGTTACGTATCATTGAAATTTCTTCATGTGGTTGTCTAAAAACCATAGACAGAACAACGTTCCTTAGCCCATGAAATGTGTGAATACGTAACTCTGTTACGTATCATTGAAATTTCTTCATGTGGTTGTCTAAAAACCATAGACATAACAACGTTTCTTAGCCCATGAAATGTGTGAATACGTAACTCCGTTACGTATCATTGAAATTTCTTCATGTGGTTGTCTAAAAACCATAGACAGAACAACGTTTCTTAGCCCATTAAATGTGTGAATACGTAACTCCGTTACGTATCATTGAAATTTCATTGCAATGGCTCATTTCTGAGAAAATATCTGATGTCTGTATTTTTTTAGACAGACACAAAGTAATTTAAAATACATCAAAAAATGAATAATTTTCAACTGTACATCATCTGAACACCAAAAATGGCTCAGTAACACCAAACATTTTCACTGCGCACCCTTACCGTCAAAGAAATCCGGGTGCCCAAGATACAAATCCCTACAGCTCCTTGCTGGATTCTTCCTCGTGCCCATGGGCTTCTTGATGACGTCAATCTCCTTCCTCATGATGTAGATGTTGGCATACATGTTGAGCAACTTATCCTTCAAAGTCTCCGCCTTCTCTTCCTTCTTGGGACCGCCCTGCTCCGCCTCCAGCCCCTCCTTTTCCAGGGATTTGGCCGGGTCTTTACGCTCAGTGCTCCTCTTGTGCCGCAGGTAAGGATAATCCCTCTGGAAGAGGATCTCTGGCGGGATCTGTGGACCTTCTCCTGGCGGACCCTGAATGATTAATTGAAGTAAAACCATTTTTACAGTGAAACCATGACTTAATGTGAAAGTCCAAGCAATTTAACTATTTATAATTTATACTAAGATTTAATTTTTAAAAGAACAGTTATCAATACACTATCTACCAAAAAGTATTTGGACACTTTGGATTTTAGACATTTTTTTTTAAAGTCTGAAGAAATATTAAACTTGCTGTTCTGTATTTTGTACCATGGAAAGAACATACTTAAACTCACATATAAGAAACAAAATTCAGGCTTAGGGGCAATTAGGGGGCGGTCAAAAAATTAAAGGAGAAGAACAACACTTTTGAACATCATGTATCAGATAATGATCGAAATGTCCTGTAACTTTCGCAAAACATTTTAAATTATATACGCAATGCTTGCACCCGCTTTTGTCAGAATAGCAGTAATATTTATGAAAATATGGGCATTTGTTTAAAATATTCGAAATTTTTCGCAAGTGTTTTGCTTATAACTCACTAAGTTCTATCTCAAATTGCATGCAACTTGCAGACAACTTGGCAAAATGAAAAGTAAGTATGGTACCAAAGCGTGGAGAAAATTTAATACATAATCGATGAGATTTGAGCAGTTTTATTAAAACAAATGTGATTGCGCATGCGCGAAAGATATTATTATTATTTTTTTTTAATAATTTGGTAGTGAGATCTATGAAGCAACTTATGTAAGAGTTTCAGTTGAATATTGATATTTTTCAAAGAGATATACACCATACAGTGAGCCGTATTTAGCAAGCTCTCAAATTGGGGAAAAATAAGGGATTTAAGACAAATTTTTATATTCTTTAATTTTTTGACCGCCCACAAGTGCCCCTAAGCCGGAATTTTGTTTCTTAAATGTGAGTTTAAGTATGTTCTTTCCGTGGTACAAAATACAGAACAGCAAGTTTAATATTTCTTTAGACTTTAAAAAAAAATGTCTAAAATCCAAAGTGTTCAAATACTTTTTGGTAGATAGTGTATAGTGTAGTGTTTATCATTTTAAAATGCGTAATGTACTGAGGTAATTTCACACATAAAAATAAAACATAAATAAAAATACATTTAAAGATAATGATAACTTAGTTATACTAGTGAAACTTATTACAGTGCATAGGATGAGTATTAAGACATAACTTACTGGCGGGCCTGGCGGACCCTAGAAAAAAGAAAATAGAATAATTATTTCATAAAATTAAACACACATAAAATGTTAATGAGAGTCATATACAGTAACCCCTAATTATATCGCTCATTCGGATATCGCCTTTTTTCTGTGTCTCCCCAAATTTTAAG
The DNA here is from genome assembly GCA_038502835.1 of Octonoba sinensis. Classification (NCBI taxonomy): domain Eukaryota; kingdom Metazoa; phylum Arthropoda; class Arachnida; order Araneae; family Uloboridae; genus Octonoba; species Octonoba sinensis. The sequence goes on from CM076605.1 coordinate 112,741,554, forward strand.
TTTGAGTTCTTGAAAGTAAAAATTTGCATTTCTCAGCAAAGCCTCGTTTTCCCCATTAAACAAAGTCATCGAACAGGAATGTTTTCCTTTCTTCTGAATTTGTTGTAGTTAAAACCCGCAACAATTCTTCTCCCACTACCCAACTTACATGCCTGTAGAATAATTCTACTCAAGCTAGTTGACGATTTACTTGACATTTATTTTTGTATTGATCCTAACGCCCATAGAATGAAAGAGACAGATGTCTATTGTCCACGGATTTGAAAGAAAATATTAATTTTTATTAAAAAAGTTGTCATTATGTAAGATTAAATTAAATTTTTTATGTTGAGACTCAATTACTTGTACTTTTTGAGTTATTTCTAATGGCATCGGTTAGATCGCGCATTCGGATATGTCGCGCTTTTTTGCGCGATATATCCGAAGCGCGATATAACGAGGGGCTAATGTATTATAATTAAAAATTTTGCAGAAAATGTTTGGAAAATTAAATTTCTGAATTTAAATCGGGGAAAATATTTACACCAATCACAATCATTTAACAAATGCACCCGACGACGAATTAGCGACGACTTGTTTTGGAGTCGTTAGTTGAAATGACATAGTGACGTGAACATCTAAGGGATCATTCATAAATGATGTCACGCTTCGAGAGGGGGAGGGGGTTCGTGAAATTGTGACAAAGTGTGACAAGGGGAGGGGAGAGAGTAACAAGAAGTGTGACATCATGCATTATACAACATAGCGTGACGCATGACAAAGGGGGGGAAGGGGGGTCCGCTGAAGTGTGACATATTGTGACAAAGGGAAAGGGGGGGGGTCAAATATATGGGAAAAAAGCGTGACGTCATTTATGAACGGCCCCTAAGTTGATTGTCGAGCACGAGGACTCGATTGTTCGCATTACTTATGTACACATTTAACTCTGTTCTAAGAATTGAAAAAAAAAAAAAAAAATGAAAATTATAGTTTAAGAATTATAATTGACAGATGCTCTAAAACGAAAAATAACTTAATTGTTTGAATGAGATTAAAATAATCAGAATAAAATTATGGACCAAATTATATAAACCTTTAGTCAAAAAATAAATAAAATAAAAACGTGGCGCACTTTTTTATATACTTTTTTGAAAAATAGATATTGATAAGAAATCTCAAAACAACTAGTATCATACAAGCCACCTTTTCGTTTTTTTTATTTATTTTTTTAATATTGGAAGTTAATAGTTTAGTCAATGGATTTTATTCTGGTCACTTTAAGCTCATTCAAAACAATAATTATTCTTAGTTGCAAAACATCCTTCGCTACCCCCCTGCATATACCATATTAAAAGATTATTTTATTATTTGTTAGCTTGCAGTGCTAGAAAAGCGTATTTTTTCTGGTTTTCTTAAACTATGATTGCTTTACAATAACATGTTCTTAACATAAGATATTTGTTTCATTTCGAAACAATGGATTCAATTCACCGCTAGAGGGACTCATGAACGATCATCGTTGTCACGTGATATCCACTCTTTGTTTACTAAGATTTTCAATTGAGTTTGTTTGTTTGTTTTACAACCGTTTCAGGTCACATATATTTTCGAGTTAATTTGCTTTTCTCAATGGATATGCCTCAAACTCTCGTCCAATATTACAGATAGAACAGGACAGCACGATAGTTTATCACAATACAAGGAAGTAAATTACAGGAATACACCCAGGGCAAGGTAGGAATCGAACCCACGACCTCGTTACTTCGAGCAAGCAGCGGGCGGAAACTGGTAATTAGAACCGCTCGGCCACCGAGGCCCCCTTTCAATTGATTTCTACGTGGAGTTCACTAGGCAAAATTAGTTATCTTAAAATTGATTAGACTATTTTCACAGCTTTTCTGATTATAACCCAGGATTTACATTTCAGTTAATCATTATTCAAGAAATTTATTCATTATTACAATAGTTACAGTGTTTTATTTAGTGTTAATTTTATGTAATGTAGAAGAACTTTATTTAGGCCTAGTTTTTAAATAGATTTGTGGAACTCGAAGTAAAGCGATGCTACGGCTTCCTTTGTTTACATTGCTTTCATCGCTGCCACGTGACCAATGACGCTGCTTGAATGGCCTCCACTGCTTTTATCGATGAAAATCAATGCATGCAATAACACTAAACTGAAACCTTTCAATAACTAACATTAAAAAAACAGACAATGTAACATAAGAAAGTAGACTCCCATGTAATTAAGCCTAAATATATTGCTTATAAGTAACAAAAAACTCACCGAAGGACCTGCATCGCCTTTGGGACCTGTTGGACCCTGGAAGGGGAAACAAAACTGTATTAACATTTAATTTCGAAATTATAAGTAGAGATAATTAAACCACGATAACACAATGTGTAACAAAAGAGTGATATCAAATTTATGAACGTCCTTTTTATTTCACTGTTCTAAGTAAAAGAAGTATTCTATTCGGGAAATAATTAGCTCATTGGAGAGCATGTAGAACCAGAACCGCCTTAGTCCTTGAAATAGAGCGTAGCGTTCGCTTAAAAAGCAAGTCTTCTTCAAATAAGCAAATTCAAATGAATTCAAACTTCAAATAAGCATCATTTTCCTTCATAAGCTTCGAATAAAGAGTATTATGTGAGCACGATCCTTACATATTATTATCGTCAATAATATGTATGTTATTATCGTCTATCTTTTGTTTAATTAAGTTTCGCATAGGCTGTGACAAGCTTAAAATACGTTGTCGCCATCTCTATATTGTTATAGATTGAAAGACAGCCTTGCACCAGTTTTCTGCATTATGAATTATTTTAAGCAACGCAGGTTTTTCAGTATTTTACTTGAAAATATTTGCAGACAACTTTATTCCGAATAAAGATTTTTTTCAATAATTTTATAATTTCTTATTAATTAAATTAATTTGGATTGATTCAGTTGAATTACAATATTATAGTCTATAATATACAGCAATTTTTGAACATATTAAATTTTACGCGGAATTATGCTCTTTAAATACGTGATTATTAACTGATAAATGTGCATTAATCGGATATAAGCTCACCCTGCTTATAAGGTCACTTTCCCGAAGTTTCGAGGGGTGACGTTATATAGAAGTCTGACTGAATTTATGATCTGATTGTCCTTGTAATACTACCTACTATATTATCTTCTGCAATTTAGATGCCAGAAAGAGCGGTAATTTAGATGGCCTATTTTTGAACACATTAAACTTTACAAAGGATTATGCTCTTAAAATAAGTGATTATTAATAGACAAATGCGTATGAATCGTTTATAAGGTCACTTTGCTTATAAGGTCGCCTTCCTGAAATCCCGAAGGGTGACCCTACATCGAAGCCACGCTGCATTTATAATCTCATTTTCCTGGTACTACTACCTACCATATTATATTCGGAAATTTAAATGCCAAAATTTGTGAGAACTTCAAAAATGCAGCAAAAAATCGTTATTAAATTATAAACAACAGCCCAGGGAGAAAAATACTTTTGTCTTACCTGCGCACCTTTCGGGCCAGGTGGGCCTTCCAGTCCCTAAAATAGAAATAAAAATGAGCGTTTAATTCAAGATTATCACGAAAAGCCCCTTTGAAACTGTTTATTAACAAATATAAATTTGTTTGTTTTCGAAAATTATTACATTGGTTGACTATATTATTGTTGTAGTGCTATATTATTGTTGTAGTGTAGTGTTGTAGTGTATTGTTGTAGTTTTGTAAATGACTTGAGCTGTTTTCATTCAGCATTTAACATTTTTAAACGCATTTTTCTTTGCTTTGTATTTTGGACCAATGAAGTGTAGTAAAATCTCTAAGGCTTTTTTTTTCAGCCAAAAATACACCTTGAAACTTTGTACGTGCATTCCACGGAGTATGTTTATGAAAAATTAGCCTGGGTTTGACTCTGAAGTTTGTAGTTTGTTTTTATTTAATTTTAAAGGCTCAGCCTTTATTCCGAGATTTCAACGAAACAAAATTATTAAAATTCAACTGAGTTTCAGATAGTTAATTCCACGCCAACTTTTATTCTAGAATATTTGAGAAGTATTATTCAGAAAAAATGCTTAAAAAAAGATATAATTGAGAAAATTACAAAAAATATCGAAATTGAAAACACGTTATTTTTTTTTTTTAAATAATTAGTAATGGTTAATTACAAGAAGGTTCTACTTCAAATTTCATTTCTAATCAGAATTGAAATTAAATTCAAGCATTATTTTTTATCTCATTGTTAAACCAAAAAAATTTGGGAGAAGGTACGTGTTCCCAAGAATAAAGCCTGCTAGAAAACCTGCCCCTGTGGAAACTGGGCCCCCTGCCCTCTTCATATAATTATCTTTTGGAAAATAGCTGTGTATGTCTTTAACATCACTTTTAAAGTACTTTTTTAACCAGATAACTCGATAATGGTGATTAAACTTCCATAAATTTTTACTTGTAAAGCGAAAATATCATTGCTCTTACAGGTTGTCCAGGAGGTCCATCATTCCCCTTCTGTCCTTCCATTCCTAGTGGTCCCTGCAAAAAAGAAGAAAAAATCAGCAAACATGAAAGCACAGACTTTTTATTTACAGAGTCATTCCGCCTGCCTCTTGGCTAAGGCTCGGTTTTTAAGGAAACGCCATGCTCGATTTTCTAAACGGCACTCCGTCGTGATGTTTCATGCGCATGCTCTAGACATGGTTACGAGGTCTGGGGCAAGAGCACTGGTGAGCATGCGGAACCAGAACAGCCTGAGCCGTTGAAATAGAACGCGGCGTTCGCTTAAAAAGCAAGCCTTCTTGAAATAAGCCAGCGGCATCATCTCTTTCCATCGCAAGCTTCAAATAAGAAGCATTATGTGAGCACGATCCTTACATTTTTTTTAGTTTCGCGTATCTCGTTTACTGAAGTTTCACACTGCCTGTGACAGCCTTAAAATACTTTGTCACCATCTCTATATTGTTATAGATTGTTATGATAACTGTGCATCAGCAGCGACCGCATTTCTATTCCCTTTTACGTCACATCACAATCAATAAATATTGGTACTCTGGGTGACAGTCATTTTTAATGATGGGAAAGATGTCAGTCAGTAAGAAATCAAGATGATAACATGATGGCTTGTTGAGAAAATTATTTATGAGTGAAAACCTGCGATGAAGACTTCGTTGCTGTTGTATTAAAATTAATGTAAACCAACGTTCAATAGGATAGAAAAGGTTAAGACAGCACAACACGGCACGAATCTATTCTTTGCTACAAGGATACAGGTAATATAACACGGCACGAATCTATTATTTGCTACAAGGATAGAAGTAACATAACACGGCACGAAACTATTCTTCGCTACAAGGATAGAGGCAACATAACAGGGTACGAATCTATTCTTTGCTACAAGGATAGAGGTAACATAACACGGCACGAATCTATTCTTTGCTACAAGGATACAGGTAATATAACACGGCACGAATCTATTATTTGCTACAAGGATAGAAGTAACATAACACGGCACGAAACTATTCTTCGCTACAAGGATAGAGGCAACATAACAGGGTACGAATCTATTCTTTGCTACAAGGATAGAGGTAACATAACACGGCACGAATCTATTCTTTGCTACAAGGATACAGGTAATATAACACGGCACGAATCTATTATTTGCTACAAGGATAGAAGTAACATAACACGGCACGAAACTATTCTTCGCTACAAGGATAGAGGCAACATAACAGGGTACGAATCTATTCTTTGCTACAAGGATAGAGGTAACATAACACGGCACGAATCTATTCTTTGCTACAAGGATACAGGTAATATAACACGGCACGAATCTATTATTTGCTACAAGGATAGAAGTAACATAACACGGCACGAAACTATTCTTCGCTACAAGGATAGAGGCAACATAACAGGGTACGAATCTATTCTTTGCTACAAGGATAGAGGTAACATAACACGGCACGAATCTATTCTTTGCTACAAGGATACAGGTAATATAACACGGCACGAATCTATTATTTGCTACAAGGATAGAAGTAACATAACACGGCACGAAACTATTCTTCGCTACAAGGATAGAGGCAACATAACAGGGTACGAATATATTCTTCGCGACAAGGATAGAGGTAACATAACACGGCACGAATCTATTCTTCGCGACAAGGATAGAGGTAACATAACACGGCACGAACTTATTCTTCTCAACACAAGTATTGAGACAACATAAGACGGCACGAACCTATTCTCTGCAACAAGGATAAATTCGTAGTAACACGCATCAATAGGTTGTGTAAAAACTTACCACATCTCCTTTCATTCCAGGAGGTCCTTGCATGCCCCGTTCTCCTCTTTCTCCCTTTTCCCCTTGATTGCCTTTCATTCCCGCTCTTCCAAGCTGACCTCGATGACCCTAGAAGTTAAAATTTAAAAATAACAAAATAAAACCAAAGTCAGCAGTCACACATTTGACAAAAAACAGTAATGAAATTATTTTATGTTATTTTTATAGCGACGCTCAGTGGACAATAAAATGGAACTTTCATCCTTGCATATATTTTTACATAACTAAATGCCTCTCTTTTGCGGAGTTGAGGTGGAGAAAAAATATCCCTGCCTACAAAGTTTAAGATGCATATATAAAATGTACAAATAGGTGTGTGCGTGTGTATGCATAAGAGATCTGCCCCAACATAGCACATCTTTGTCTGTTTTTTTTTTTAATAAAATCCTCTAATGCCCAAGTTTTGTTATCGGTGTCCGCCTTGAGGCGGAGTTGGGAATTAGAGGGCTAATTATTTATTTATTTTGACTTCTCAAAAAAAAAAAAAAGAAAGTCTTCAAAGCAGTAATTTTACTTAAACCCGTGAAATACAATATAGTTAAACATTTATCAGTTTTCTCAATGAGTTTAACATTTAATGATTAAATAGAATCATCAAAAGTTTCCTACATTGCAATGCCCTGAAGGAGACTTAAAATTCTGCCTCTTTTTTGCGCAGATTGTGCTCGTGCTGCCATCTATCGGTGTTTTTATAAATTATTTTTATATCAGTGTTTTACAGGCAAAGCTCAGAGCAGAAAGAAATATATGTTCCTTTGATTAATATTTCTTACAAAAATAAAGGCAGCAGTCGAATTGAAAGGTTAAGGAACAACTTAAAACAAAAATTATTTTTAGCCTGGCATAAAAGCATCAGAAATATGGTACCCGTTTTGTGCAGATTTTATGCTTTGGACTAATAAAAGTAACTTTTCCTTCCAAAGTTTTAATTTTATCCGTACTGAAATAATGTCTATAAGTACCAAATAGGGTTCCAGAAAGGTAAAACCATGCTTTCTTTAAGTTTCTAAAAATGATTTGAATATTTATAGTTCATATATAATTCCAGTTCAACCGTATCATTTGTTTCATTTCGACAGGGGGCACAGTGGACCACTATCCAAGCGTCTAAAAGTACAAATTAAAATTACTAGATTATTTTATTTTACTCAACTTTACGGGTACATATGTAATGCAAAAAGATAACATGAAAATAATTAATAAAAACAGTATTAAAAAAAGAAAAAGAAAATAGTATATGCAGGAAAAGTTTTTCAAAACACTGATAAGGCTTGCGTTTACATAAGTTTCGTTTGGAAAAAGTGAACTTGAAAGCAATTTACAGTTTCATAAACAGGTAGATGAATCCATTTTTGATTAAAAGAACTTGTAGGATATTGTCATGGTTTGATGTAAAGAACGTCACATGACACTGTAGGACACCGTCATGGTTTGAGGTGAAGAACGTCACATGACAAGGTAAAGAACGTCACATGACATTGTAGGATATCGTCATGGTTTGAGGTGAAGAACGTCACATGACATTGTAAGATATCGTCATGGTTTGAGGTAAAGAACGTCATATGACATTGTAGGATATCGTCATGGTTTGAGGTAAAGAACGTCACAGGACATTGTAGGATATCGTCATGGTTTGAGGTAAAGAACGTCACATGACATTGTAAGATATCGTCATGGTTTGAGGTAAAGAACGTCACATGACATTGTAGGATATCGTCATGGTTTGAGGTAAAGAACGTCACATGACATTGTAGGATATCGTCATGGTTTGAGGTGAAGAACGTCACATGACATTGTAAGATATCGTCATGGTTTGAGGTAAAGAACGTCACTGGACATTGTAGGATATCGTCATGGTTTGAGGTAAAGAACGTCACATGACATTGTAAGATATCGTCATGGTTTGAGGTAAAGAACGTCACATGACATTGTAGGATATCGTCATGGTTTGAGGTAAAGAACGTCACATGACATTGTAGGATATCGTCATGGTTTGAGGTAAAGAACGTCACAGGACATTGTAGGATATCGTCATGGTTTGAGGTAAAGAACGTCACATGACATTGTAGGATATCGTCAGGGTTTGATGTAAAGAACGTCACATGTCCTTGCAGGGAATTGTCACGGTTTGATGAAAGGAACGTCACATGACATTGTAGAATACTGTCATGGTTCTTCCAGGTCTATTTTATGTGTTCTCAGATAATGCATGGCTGTTTCTTCAAATGTGTCTTTCAATATTTCATCAAAAATTTTTAAAATTCATTGGTTTCAGTTAATTTTTACTTCACAAAATTTCTTAATTTCATTGGTTGCTTAGTTCTTTTGATTTTCTTTTAATTTAGGCAATTTTGTTTCAGAACTATTTGCATTACGTTCCTTAGACGAAAGCATTATAAGAAAGTGTAATTTCAGGACGAAAAATATAATTTATATTAATTTAATCATGTAGTTTAAAAAAAAAAAAAGAATACGGACAATAGTGTGGCAAACTTACCTTTAAGCCTCGTTTTCCTCTTTCACCTTTCGGCCCCTTTTCACCTTCTTTCCCCTAAAATATAAGAAGAATATTTAATGATTCAAAATACGGTTACATCGATAGCGGTCATCGCCGAGGTGTCCCCCGGCGATGACCCCGATCTTCAACAGGTTGCTTTGGTAAGCAACAGTTTTAGTAAGGGGTACACAACTGACGATCCAATATAGTCACACAACATACAACAGCATTTGGCTATCTAATGTAGTCACACAACATACAACAGCATTTGGCTATCCAATGTAGTCACACAACTCACAACAGCATTTGGCTATCCAATGTAGTCACACAACTCGCAACAGCATTTGGCTATCCAATGTAGTCACACAACTCACAACAGCATTTGGCTATCCAATGTAGTCACACAACATACAACAGCATTTGGCTATCCAATGTAGTCACACAACTCACAACAGCATTTGGCTATCCAATGTAGTCACACAACTCGCAACAGCATTTGGCTATCCAATGTAGTCACACAACTTACAACAGCATTTGGCTATCCAATGTAGTCACACAACTCACAACAGCATTTGGCTATCCAATGTAGTCACGCAACAGCATTTGGCTATCCAATGTAGGCACACAACTCGCAACAGCATTTGGCTATCCAATGTAGTCACACAACTCGCAACAGCCTTTGGCTATCCAATGTAGTCACACAACTCGCAACAGCATTTGGCTATCCAATGTAGTCACACAACTCGCAACAGCATTTGGCTATCCAATGTAGTCACACAACTCGCAACAGCATTTGGCTATCCAATGTAGTCACACAACTCGCAACAGCATTTGGCTATCCAATGTAGTCACACAACTCGCAACAGAATTTGGCTATCCAATGTAGTCACGCAACAGCATTTGGCTATCCAATGTAGGCACACAACTCGCAACAGCATTTGGCTATCCAATGTAGGCACACAACTCGCAACAGCATTTGGCTATTCAATGTAGGCACACAACTCGCAACAGCATTTGGCTATCCAATGTAGGCACACAACTCGCAACAGCATTTGGCTATCCAATGTAGTCACACAACTTACAACAGCATTTGACTATCCAATGTAGTCACACAACTTACAACAGCATTTGGCTATCCAATGTAGTCACACAACTTACAACAGCATTTGACTGTCCAATGTAGTCACACAACTTACAACAGCATTTGACTATCCGATGTAGTCACACAACTTACAACAGCATTTGGCTATCCAATGTAGTCACACAACTAATAATAACCACTGACAATCCAATGCAGTTACACAACAGACAATAAAAGTTGACTATTCAATGTAGTCACAAAACTAGCAATCAGAACTGACGATCCAATGTAGTCGCACAACAGACAATCGCAAGTGACGACCCAATGCAGTCACACAACTGACGATCTAGCTATTTAAACTCATTAGGATTTTCATTTAATTTATAAAGCAAATGCTTGTATATTCAGCATTAACTAAAAATTGGATGTAAATGACTAGCACAAAAAGCGGGCAAAGAACACCTGCTATATTGGGCACAAGGAGACTGCAGTAATATCAGCAGATAATGCTATGCAGATTGGCGTGCATTGAATACTTCAAGTGAAAGGGAAATAATAAAAAAAGAAAAAAAATGTGGCACTGATTATTTGTTTCTCTTCAGTTTTTAATAGAAGATGCTTAAAAATGCATTCTGATTAATATTTTTAAATTATAAAAGAAATCGTCAACACTCAGTATCAAATATTTTCGTTTTAATAATTACTAATTATATTCGTTTGTTTTTAAAGATGTATACAACATGTATGTTTAAAAGTAAACGATTGACGGAGTGAAAGAAACGAATTTATATATATATATAAAGATATATACATATTATATATATATATATTCTTTTAATAGCCCATTCACATGTGTCCTAAATATCCTGTGAAAGCAAAGACATTTTTTAAAATTTGTTTCTGAGGAAGTTATAAATAGTTCAAAAGCGCACCATCAGTAATGAACCGTGACGCAAATTGTGTATAAGGTGATGCAGGTTTCTTGACGAAAAATTACATTTTGTTATTAAAAAGCAGAATTTGCTCTTATTCGACTTTCAAAAATATTTTTCTCGTTTGTGTCATATACCTGTTATAAGGTTCAAGTTCTAACTAAAATATTAAATCTTAAATTGTTTTTATGATCTTTCTTTGAAATTTAACAAATAATCACAGATAGGTAATACTTAAAATTAAAAAGATAAATTTTAAGAAATAAATTTCTTCATTTACGTAAAAACAGTGGCAGTAAAAATAAGTTGTATAGCTTAAAGTATGTAAAAATATTGCTTTTAAAATGGTGCGCTGGCGTACAATTCGCATCGAATGGATTAAATGAAATATTTTAGACTGTTATTAAGTGTTACAAAATTCAATAGTGTAATTAAATTATTAAAATTAAATGTATGCAGTCAATATATGATTAACTAAGCTTCTTCCTTTTACAGCATTGTTTAATCCTCAAAAATAAATGAATAAATACTAATAAAAGGAGCTCTGTAAAATGGACATCCCCGTGCAAGAAAAACAACAAGGCCCTGTGTAATTCATTCTGAAGATGTGTCTGTCAGTATGTCCCCCTCCCCCTAATCCCTTTTAAGGGATTAGGGGGAGGGAGGATTTCCCATTCGAAGGATTCGAGGACTTCCCATTCGCAGGATTTTTTTTATTCGAAAGATTTTGGTGAGGACATCTCATTTTAATATTTTATTTTTTGATTTGAGCAATTTTTCGTTCAATTTTGAACAGTTCAATCAGATTTTAACATTAGCGGCATCGGGGAAATATGAAACAATTTTTTTAAACCTGGACATAAATCCAAGTTTCTTTGAATAAGCTTATTTAATGGAGTTCTTGACGTGAAGCATTTTTTTTAATTGAACAATTTTTGCTCAATTTAAAAAAAAAATACGTTATCGCCTATGGGAAATTTCAATCCTATATAAATTCTGATCTAACTCACGGATTTGCTTGAAACAAAGTTTATCGGAAGGGTCTTATGGCGGGTAGAACATGAACAGATACTGAGTTCAACCAGAACCAAACGAGCCTCTTTCCGATGAAACTTTTTGTTCTGGGTTTTTAAGAATATTTCTGCATGAATGAATGAGTGGAATAATGAAGGAATAAATGAAGGAATAAGTACATGAGTCGGTAAGTAAACGAATGAACAAACAAATAAAGGAATGAGTGAGTTAATGATTACGTATTAACCCTTGAAAAAGGTGTATTTGAAGTAATTATGAATTAAAGTTACATGGGAAAGAGAGAGAGATATATATAGCTAGATTATAAATTCAACCCTTTATCTACTGCATTATGATCTGCAGTAATTTTTTTTAACAGAAATATTTTTTATAGGTATTTACACTGAAAATTAAGGAATTTACATAAATAAAATGATCAACATATAAATATTTATTTCTTTACAACTAATAAGTGCCACAGAGTATTTACCCTGTAAAATGAATGACATACACTTTTTAATCAAAATATTTCGTCAAATAGTTTTCTAAGCTCTTAACTAACACATTTAAAAAATCAGTGACTTGATTCTTGAATTTTACTACTTTTCTGGAGCGAAACTCTGAGGGAGCAATCTGAACAAAATGCAAGTTCAAAACACAGCATCGGTTTCAAAACTATCAATGTTCCTTTCCTCGCTAAAATACTCGTTATAGAACCCTTGATAATATGTACCCTGGAAAAGGGGAATCTAAAGACTGTCCCTGAAGGGTACCATCAGGATATTGGTAAAAATGGTTGCTGGGATGGAATTCATAGAGAATGGTACTTATAAGTACGGTCAGTAGATAAAGGGTTAAAGTTGAAATATATGGGAAGATTAGGCTCGTATAATTCTAGACGGAACTTCTTGTGAATGTATAAAAATTACGCTACCTAACTCTTTTGAATCAATAAATTATTGGTAAATGAAAACAAAAAACACCTTCTCAAATTAAATTAATAAGAATAACCGCAACATTCATAAAAAAGAAAGATAAGTTATTACTCATAAGTTACTTCTCCCTTTTGTAGCCTTGGTTAATCCTCAAAAATAAATACAAATAAATAACTCTGTAAAACAGTTTTCGCTGTTGCCACAGTACTATTGCAAGAAAAACAACATGTCTCTCTAGAGTTCATCCTCATTGACAATTTACCCTCTACTTCTCAACAATTCGGATTTGTTTGATTTTTTGGAGACTGACAAAGAGAGACGAACAAAAGAGACCAACAAAAAAAAAAAGAGACTAACAAAGGGACTAACAAAAAAAAAAAAAAAAGAAAAGAAAAGAAACACACCCATTTTAGGACTTTGATTCTTTAATTTAATTTTTTAAAGCTTTATTTTCTTCCTTCCTTTCTTTTATTTATTCATGTATTTATTTTTTAATTCTATATCGCTCATGAATTTGGATTTATTTGGTTGTTGGAGTTGCGAGAATTACATTAAAAATTAAAAAAATACACGTATTTAAGAAATTTAAAAAATTATTTACAAAGAAAATGATGAAAACAGAGATCGAACGGTGTCTTGCCTACAACCTACAGAATGTTAAAACACTACAAAGTTTAACCCTTCATATACTGCATTATGATCTGCAGTATTTTTTTTTTACATAAATAGTTTGTCTTGGCACTTACACTGAAAATTAAGGGGTTTATATAAATAAAGTGCTCAGTCTATAAGAATTTATTTCTTTACAGCTAATAAGTGCCCCGGAGTATTTTAACTGTGAAATTAATTACATACACTTTTTAATCAAAATATTTCGTCAAATAGTTTTCTAAGTTCTTTACAAACACATTAAAAAAGTATTGGTGAGTTAATTCTTGAACTTTACTACTTTTCTATGGCGAAACTCTAATTAAAAAACGCAATATGAACAAAATGGCAGTTTTAACAACACCGCATCGGTTTCAAAACCATCTTCCTTTCTTCGCTAAAATACTCTTTATAGAACCCTTGCTGATATATATCCTGAAAACGTGGAATTTAAAGAGTGTTCCTGCGAAATACCATCAGAATATTGGTAAAAATGGTTTATGGATGGAATTTATAGAGAATGGTACTTATAAGTACCATTTTAGTACCGTCAATAGATAAAGGGTAAAAACGATCCAAAGAGCAATTTTTCATTTCTTCACTTCATTAATATTGCCACGCTTTGCTGAAAGTTATAGATACAAGAAAAAAAAGAAGGCTTCCATATTAAAATTTAGGTATACAGTAAACTCTCGATTATCCGCGGGCTGATTATCCGCTTTTCGAATTATCCGCTCAATCTTTTTCACTTATTTTTTTTTCATCGGCGATGATTTACTAAATGCACAAAAATGTATCCATTTTAAATTAACAGGTGCAAATCTATTTTTAGAAATTCCTATTTCTTTCTTCCACAAATTAAGATAAAGAGTTTTAAAATGGAAAAGCAAAAACAACTAACAGACTTTTTTGTAAGAATTTAATGCATGTACTAGTACTATATCGTGGTTGTTAAAAACGTTTAAATACATGAGAGAGAGAGAAAGTGTGTGGTATCATTTTTATTTATTAGCTTTTAAATACATTTTTTACATACACTGTTGTCGTTTTTAGCTATATTTTAAATGTATGTGTGAGTGTTATGGATTTTTTTAGCTATTGTATACACTAATATCGTTCTTTACCCATTTTCCGGATTATCAGCGAGATTCGCTTATCCGTGGTTACCTTGCCACCCTATTCTGCGGATAATCGGGAGTTTACTGTATTTAGCTTTCAAGGGTTAGCCCCGCGTATATTTTATGCATAAAAATTAGGCTATATTACTCCTTTGATTTAATACATTATTGGTGAAAGAAAACTAACTAACTAACTCCCTCGCTATAAAGCCCATGATGGACCATGGCCTCCCTAACAATTTTCGGGTGAAAGAACATAGACAAAAGCTTCACAGCATTAATGGAGTAAAACAGCGGTTCCCAAACTGTGGTACACTAGTGGTACTCAAAGCCTTTCTAGGTGGTACGCATGCAGGCAAAACAAATCTATCTATGATCTATTAGTAGGACTCGACCGATGGCATTTTTTGGCCGATGGGCCGATGCCGATTGTTGGTCGATTGTTCCGAGGTCGGCCGATGGCCGATTGCCGATTATTTTCCTCTTCCATCGGCCGATGGCCGATGGAAAAAATTCGCTTTTAACCATTATGCTTATCAAAAATGTCATTTAAATCATTTATTTATTTTAATGTGTATAAAAATATAAATACATTATTCAAGCACCATAAAACTGTTACTGTTTGGAGGAAGTTATAATTAAATTATAATTAAAACTAAAAGAATCATAATTATTAAAACTAAAATAATCGCGTACCACTCGCGATTCTAGTAAAGTAATTAAACTATTTGGTGATAAAAAAATAGCTACATCAGATGATTTTTAATTATTTTTTCTTATCCTTTCAAAAGAAGTCAACTACAATTGGGCACAATGTAAGGTCACCGAAATAAACCAATATTTTGTAACGTGAAAAATATTTTGAGCACCAGCAGTCAGAGGCGTAGCTAGGTGGGGGCAAGGAGGGACTGCTGTCCCCGGGCGCAGCGTCAAGGGGCGCCAAATTAATGTTAATTTATTTTATTTTTAAATATGAAAAGAAAATTATTTGAACTGAAGAGGTATGAATATGTTCAACAAAAAAGTGGGAGCATTGCAAATTATATCGGGAATGACCAATGTAACACAGGAGTGCGTGGGAAATCAGACAAACAATTTCGCAAAGCCAAAGTGTCCCATATTTCCTTTAGAAGTGAAAAGTCGCTCGTGAAAAAATGAGAGTTAAAAGGACTGCTTTTTAGAGCTATTTATCATTTAGGAAGCATAAAAATTTTTTAATTCCCTTTAGGGGCGCCCCTAGGCCCTCTGGGACACAGGGGGGGGGGGCGCAAAATCTTCAGTTGTCCCCGGGCGCTGAAAACCCTAGCTACGCCTCTGCCAGCTGTTTTATGTTGACAAATAATCTTCTGAAGAAACACGTGATCAATTATAAAAATTAAGATGTATTTTGAAAAAAAAAAAAAAAATATATATATATATATATATATATATATACGTTGTCAATTTTTGAAAATAAAGAAATAGTAGCATTTTTGTTAAGATATTATTCCACCCTCTCTCGCGAACTCGTATTTTAAGAATTACGTTTTTGAAAATTGCAAGTCGAACTTGAACCACATAAAATTTTGATCAATAAACATTTATACTGAAGAATTGATTAATATTTTTATCAATATGTTCTATGTCGTAAACTAATAATAAAAGAACAAGAAATATTCGAAACTGAAAGCAAATGCAACGAGATTGTTGTACAATAGCATAAAAACTGTCAACTGTCGTAACACGTGGCATCGAAGCAAAAAACAAAAAAAAGAATATATATATATATATATATATGCTTAAAAAACGAAGTTTACATGGGGAAAAATTAAAATAACTATCGTACAAAAAATTAAGATGTATTTAGAAAAAAAATATGCCTTGATCAATCTTTGAAAATAAAGAAATTTTATTAAGAATTTTTATTAAGATATTATTAAATCCTGTCGCGCGAACTCGCATTTTGAGAATTCAATTTTCGAAAATTGCAAGTGGAACCTTGACACATAAAATTTCGATGAATAAACATTCATACTGGAAAATCGTTTCTTTTTTTTTTTGATCATTTTTTTTTCTATGTTGTAAACTAAAAATAAAATAATGAGAATAACCGCACACTAAAAGCAGATGCAACGAGATTGCTGCACAATTGCAAAAAAACTGTAACACGTGGCATGGAATAAGGAGAAAAGAAAATCGGCTAAGAGAAAAAAAATTAAGCGGGTACAATTATTATTGTACTTTCATTGAGTTGACTTTGTATTGCTTACAATTTCGGAATAATAAGAAACAGGAAAAACTAAAAACAGATGGTATAAGATGATTGCACAATGACATCTAATGCACTAAGTCATTATTGAGCGAAAAACGGACAATATGAGGCAACTAACCTAGTGCGAATACCAAATAGCACTCATAAGATGCCTCTATTACTTTTACTTTAAGGGGGGAAATACGTGTAAAAGTCTCAAAAAAAAATTTTTTTTTCTTCATATAAATCGATTTTACAACTATTCAATAATATACCCTGAAAATTTCAAAGCAAAATTCCAAGTCGTTTAAAAGTTATAAGCATTTGAGCGAGCGCCCCTTTTGGAGCAGTTGAGCGGGTAGTCCCTCATGAATGACCTGAAGGGTATTAGAGAACGTTAGCAGATGTCCTTTTATTTTTTTAACAATTGAGACCTTGGATAGAAATTTCCATAAGTATTAGTATCTATAAGTATTAAAAAAATTGATTCATTACTGCCTTAAATTTACCTTCAATACCACTCTTCTCTTCAAACGCGTTTTCCTCGAAACTACTTTTCCGAACTTGCGTACACTCTAGCTCGCAAATTTTGTGATCAATCCTTATCAAATTTAGCACACATTTTCTTTATATATACACGCTTTAGTTGAACTAGAATCAAAAACATCTCTTTATTTTTACTTTTTTTTTGTTGTAAGAAAAGAACAAAAAAAAAAAAAAAAGAACTGTTAAAAAATCGTATTTAATTTTCCTATTCTAAAAAAAAAAAAAAAAAAAAAAAAAAAAAAAAAAAATAGAAATTTTCGGGGGTTTTTTTTGTGATGATTTTAGTTCAACTAGAAGAGACACTGATAAAAAAAAGTTGATTAAAAAAAAATTGATTTCAGATAAAAATTGTGCCCTCCAGGATGTATGCAAACTGTCGATCCGGGTGGCGACTTACAGTGTGCAGCAGCCGATATCTCCCGGATTTTTCAAGAAAAATGTTTGAAAATTTCAGTAAATGTTCCTCATTCTATCTATAAAATAACGTCAAAATCTCGATAAAATATATTTATTCTTTATACGTTAAAAAAATTCATAAAAATTGCTCTTAATACGCCGTTTTACACGTATTTTCCCCTTTAACATATTCTATTTCGCTAGCATTATGTTCAAAGAGAAATAATTTCAATAATGAAGGTTTTCGGGCAGCGATCGATTAAACTATTTTTTCGAATATTTTATGAAATACATTTTGTAGAATGACATTATTTTTGTGCTTTTTTTAACTGATGTGCTGCATGTTATTGTCTGGAAATAGAAATTTAGCTATGGAGGAAAAAAGTAAGTTAAAGACAGAGAATGTTTTCTGGAAAGTTGTCCCTGCGAAAAACATCGGCCAAGCATCGGCTTTTAGATGTTTTTTAGGGCCGATGCGCCGATGTTTTTACAAAGTTAACATCGGCTGCCGAAGCCGATGGCCAATGGCAACTTTGTTGAACAATCGGCGCCGATGCATCGGCCATCGGTCGAGCCTTATCTATTAGAGATCTATTCTATATAATAAAGTTATATTAGCAGTGGTACGCAAAATGGTTTGCAAGAAAAATGGTGGTACGCGAAAAAAAAGATTGGGAACCGCTGGTGTAAAACATCCGTAATTAATCCGTAAATGTACCAGAAATGCACAATAATTGACACACATGCTTTTGCTGTTACTAATTTTCTCCTGAGTAGGGGCCGTTCATAAATGATGTCACGCTTTTTTGCCATATATTTGACCCCCCTCCCCCCCTTGACACAATCTGTCACTCTTCAGCGGACCCCCCTCCCCCCTTTGTGACATGTCATGCTATGTTGCATAACGCATGATGTCCCACTTCTGGTTACCCCCTCCCCTCCCCTTGTCACAATTTCACGAACCCCCCCCCCCCCCCCCCCTCAAAGCGTGACATCATTTATGAATAATCCCGTAAATAGCATAAAAATTATAATGTAATAATAATTACTATCATGATTAATAAAGACCAAAATAAGTTTTTCAGTAGCATCCTTAAAAAGTGTCTTTTTATAATTAACGATCGTATTAGTAGCGCGAATAGAATTATTCTTTTTGGCGGGGGATAAACCATTCTTACATGTAACACACATATAAAGAATGGCTAGCAAGGCTGAAGGTCATTGTTGTTGGGGGTAAGGGGCTAAAAATAGCTTGTATGCCAAATAAGGAATTCTTAATTTTAAAAAAAAGTAATATATTTCTGATATACAAAGGTAATATTATTATTGTGGGGAAGGGGTATAATCTCCCCAATATTCTCTTTTGCACCATCTCAAACTGAGCAAACTGATAAAGATCATGTGTTTATTTCTGGATGCAAAATTTATTTTATTGAATAGTATTTAAATACTTACAACAGTACCAGGCTGTCCTGGGGGTCCTGTAGCTCCAGGTGGTCCTACATCTCCCTGTATAATAATGTAAAGATGAGTAAAATTGAATGATCCTGTATGCATTGCAAGAAAGAGAATACACGCAGTGATATGTTACGTAACACTTACAGCCGGTCCTGGCGATCCTCTCAGTCCTGGTGGCCCTGGTAACCCCGGATTTCCCTAAACGAAAGATAGTGAATTTATTCACTTAAACCCATCGAGCAATAATATTAAAACATATTTAAACAATACATTATTTCCCAAATGATTTTAGATGTGAAAGTTTTTTCTTTAAAAAATGATTTAAAACTTACCGAGGCTCCAACAGGTCCTTGATCGCCTGGAGGCCCTAGAGGTCCTCGATCCCCTTTCTCGCCTGGCTGACCAACATCTCCTTGTTTTCCAGCAGGTCCTATAGGTCCCTACATCAAGCAGAATGAGTATTAGTGTGAAACTTAAGGTAGTGCGATCTTAATATATTTCTTTCTATCCAAAAGGAAAACAATAATGGTGTGACAGCGACAATATGAAATCTGTAGCAGTAGATATATTCTTCAAATGCTTTGTAGTACACTGGCGTAAAATAATCCTTTTACTAATTTCGATTAATGAATAGTTGGAAAATGGTCTATAACTATTTACAGACAATACATCACGGTCACCAGTTAGGCCGGTGGCCCTGAAGACTACCATGTATACTTGGGGATATGTACATGTAAAATCCTCTCCCCGTGCGTAAGCAATCCTAAGGCCTCGGCTAACAGGTAGGGGTCTGGTAGAGAAAAGTTAGGCCGGTGGGCACTAATACGAGTTAGGCCGGTGCCAAACGGGTCTAAACAAATGAAAACAATAATGGTGCGACAGCGACAATATATGCGTCTGTACTAGTATATGTACTTTTGGAATGTGTTGCAGTGTACTGGAGTGAAATACTCCTTTTACCAGTCTCAATTAAGGAATGTTTGGAAAATAATCTATAAATATTTATAGACAATACACCACGGTCACCAGTGAAACCGGTGCCATTAACACCAGATAGGCCGATTCCATTGACACAAGTTAGGCCAATGGTCACTAAGCCGGTGCAACTAACACCAGTTAGGCCGGTCCCACTAACACGAGTTAGGTCGCTGGTCACTAGTTAGGTCGGAGCCAAACGGGTCTATCCAAATTAAAACAATAATGGTGCGACCGTGACAACATATGCGTCTGTAACAGAAGATATATTTTTCGAATGCCTCGTAGTGTACTAGAGTGGAATTCTCTATTTATTAGTCCCAATTTAAGAATATTTAGAAAATAGTCTATTAAGAGTTGTAGACAAAACATCACGATCACCAATTAGGCCGGTGCCACTTATGTGTCAAATTAAAAGCAACGATTGCTGCAATTGTTTTTCTTTTGTGATGTCTACATTTTAAACTTCAACTATCCATTGTTTTGCCTTTTCTTTAGAATCAATTTCTATGTCCACGTCTGACGTTAATTACATATAATTTTTGATGAACAGAAACAAGAAGTTTAGCTTATAATGGGGAAAAACTATCAATAGAAAATATTTAATGAGTTTGCTTCTAAAGAAAATAATAAAGAAATTATTTAAGAGATAAAGTAATAAAGAAAAGAGAGAAAGTAATAAAGAAAAAAATTGCCGAAAATTGTAAATTATGTGGAAAATCTCAAATTATGCGGAAAATAGTTGATAATATGAGTATCTTCATCTTTACATAATTTATGTGACCCTAGTAATAACGTCAAAGTTAATAGACGAAGGCATACACTTCGACCACGAAGTTCTGACCCTTGGACGCTTCTGTGCATGTCAGAAAAGGACGAATCCATTCGAGTTTGAGAGAAGTTCGTTTTGCAAGTGCGTTAGTTATGATGCGAATCAGAATGGGCTCTTCTCTGTTTGTTGAAAGCAACTAAATTTATAAAGTGTCGGATAGCATCAGTTCGGAAGGAATCAAGAATGCTAACCGAAACAAAACGAGAGCAGAAACGGCACATTCCAAAGCAGTTCCTCCCTTGAACATGAATGGATCCTTCTTCGTCCTCTGCCAATCAGCGCTCTTTGTTTGACGGAGGAATTGCACTGTTTCAAAGTGCTTTCTCGACGAAAGAAAATTTTAACAACCATGGACAAGATTATGATATCTGCATTTTCCTAACGCACATGTTTTATGTGCATGTATGCACTAACTTACTCGCAGCGTGTTGCATTATTTTTGTGGATACTTACTGGTTTTCCGGGTGCGCCTGACACTCCCATTTTTCCTGGTTCTCCCGGTGGTCCCTGAGGAAAAAAATGTTTTAATTAATTAACTAATTAAAAAAATAAAATAAAGTAAAGAACGCTATTTCGAGGCTTATTAATAAAATGGTATACAGTGTCGCGCACAAGAAGTTTTCAAGAGGGAGGGGAGGGGTCGAAAGTCCACCATTCTTATATCATGTCGCCAAACATATTCTTTCGATTTTATCAATTATCAGGAACAAAAAAACGGTGAAAAAATTTTTGAATAAATAATGACCATAAATTAATCAAATAACTACCATTAATTAATAAAATATACTATTAATAACAAATACTTAATTGAACTACCAGAATTTCTGGTAAAAAGCAAGGGCGAGGGTCCGAACCCCCTGGAACTCTGTCCCTCTTGTGTGCTCCTCTGCTAGTAGTACATTTTTCATACTCAAACAAATCATGAAAAATAATAAAATAAAAATTAATACAGATTTCAAGTTATTCCTTAAGCTAAAATTTAGAAAGCTTACAATAATATTATACTTTAGATATCTTCTTGCGTTTCTCAAAATGTAAACTAGTTAAGTGTAAATTTCAGGATCATAACTACGTCTTGCACATGACGTGAACTGCGTTAAACTGCGTCTTGTAATTGGCGTAAACCGAGCGTCGAACTTCTGCAGTTATTCAGTGAAATTTGGAAAATTTAGGGGCATTTGAAACTATTCTGTGAAATTCAGAATCACAGTACAGATCAAATCTCTGAACTTCCAAAATATCGTACGCCGCATATTATTATCTGAAACTCAAAAACAGCTTCCGAAGTCTGAAACTATTCTCTCAAAGCCAGAAGCGTCGTAGAACATTACATGACGTCAACACAAACATTCTAGTTCAACTTTTCGCAAAAACTGATTAAAAAAAAAAAAAAAATGGGGAATTTTTGCTGCAACCAAAATTTGATGCTAAGTTGAACCATTAAAATGGTGTAGTTTTACCATGAATAGGAAACTAAGTTTTAATGATTCTAGTACCAAATGTTGGTTGCAGCTAAAGTTCACCTTTTTTTTTTTTTTTTTTTAATGAAAGGTCGAACTTGGAATGTTGTCTGAAACTCACAAACATCGCCCGTTGTTTGAAAACCTGAGAACTTTTCTAGATATATCTTTATTCAGTTTTTTTCCAGTACATTCTTACATTTATTTTTTCAATTCATGTCAATGTGTTAATTTTGGAGTGAACTGTTGATTTCTTACTTATGTTTCCAATTCATTAGTTTTCATGCATACTTTCATGAACTATCACGTGACAGCAGACATTTTTTCATGCGGAATCGTAAAAATTCAGAGTTCATTTTGTACGCACTCTCAAATATCATTTTTATTCTTAAATTGACTCTTTTCTGAAAATAGTTTCATTTAGTAATATCGCACCCCTAGTAATAAAAGACTCAAAAAAAAAAAAAAAAAAAAGGAGCAAAGATGTAAAGCAAGAAGTGAAAATGGCAGTGTGTTAAAACCCAAGCATATTTTACTGAATTCTTCTTGTAATAATCAGGGTTACCAAATGTCCCAGATTTTACGGGACAGTCCATTATTTTGAGGAATTGCCCCATGTCGTGGGGATATCGGATATCTGTTACTCCTTGTGTGACCGGTTAGTACCGGATATCCGGATCTGAAATTTGAAACTTGGAAATTCTATTTATTTTTTAAATATCTCACAGCTTCCAAAAACGTTGTAAGTTTTTTAATTCACGCACACTTTCAAAATATAATAATTAAATTTAAAAAATCAAAATTTACCTGCAGAATAGCTCGCCCCCTGCTGGCCCGTCATTTAGGGTGGGGGTTCAATAAGGGGCAATTGACCACCGTCTTCCTTGGCCTTGAGAATATAATGAATTTGCATGCATTTTGTTGTGCTTTTAATAAAAAATACAAGGAGAATATACCCTTTGGCTCCTCCTGGAAAAATTCGAAAAGACGGGCCCAGAATGGTGCGTCCCTGCTATCCCGTATTTGCAGTTTTTAAACTTGGCAGCCCCGTTAATAACGGCTTCTCCAGACACGTATAGGTTTTGAATGCTAAGCAAACAGCTATGTACTAAAGTTCAACTTACAAGTGGTCCAGGTAGACCAGGGTTACCATCGCTGCCATCCTTTCCGGTAGAGCCCTAGACAAATCAAAGAACATAACTGAAAGATTAAATTAACAAAAAAAAAATAATAATAATAATGAGCGGGATCGGAGTGAATTTAAATAAATTCATTTTACAAAGCATTGTAAATTACACCGATCATAGAAAATAAAACAATCTTAAATTTTTCATAATTTATGTAATAAATGAATGCTTACTGTAGTATTGTTATAAAATGAGTGGCAACAGAAATAGCAAATAATGAACAATTTAAAATAATTAGTTTAGAGTTTGATTTCCAAATGCTTAGATATTGTGCAGTAATTTTCGTGTGTTAATCTTATGTTATATAGGAAAGGAAAATAAACCAGCTTACCTTCGGCCCAGGAACACCAGGTTCGCCTGCCGGTCCTGGGAAACCAGGATTTCCCTATAAAAAAATTAAGAGGATTTCTTTTTCTCACATATGTTAGTTATCAGATGTATGATAAAGTAAAATAGAAGGCGTGTTCTATTTCTGGTAGTTATAACAGTAATAAAGGCTTTACTCACAGGTAGTCCTTTAGGGCCCACAGGTCCAGGAGGCCCTCTAGGTCCGGGGGGTCCCTGTAATCCCATTTTTCCATCTTCTCCTTTAGGACCAGGAGGTCCACGGGGACCCTAAAGAGTCATCATACGATTAATTCCAAAACCAAAATTTTTGTCATGAAATTCAAGAAATAAAAAAGTACGCCTTTGTACAAAAAATGAATGAATGAAATAAACAATTTAAAAAATTTAAAAATAAAATAATTAATTTAAAAAATAAATAAGTAATGAATGACAACCGCAATTTTATGTATTTCGTTGATACTTTCCTTTCTGCTTTATTCGGCACTGTTAGAAATTTCATCATGAAATTACGGTTAAATGACCGGCAGAAGTCTGTCCATCTAATTCCCCGTTAAATTTACGGTTTGGAACATTTTTCTATCTTTACGGGACCTAACCATTTCCAATCAGCTTGGTTGAAAAGCCGTAAATACAAAAGTTTACGGTTTTATAACCATTTAAAAATGGTTTCAAAACAAAATTTTTACCGCGTTTGAACCATTTCGAGGCGCAGAATCTTGGAGGCGTAGAAACCATAAACGAAGCTTGCGGGAACCGAACCCGGTTGTTTTGTATACCAACGTTGCTCTCTAACCATTCGGCCATCAGCACCACGCAAAGCGGTCGTTTATTTATCAATAAATCATTCTTTTCAACAGGAAAACTGCATTAAAATTGAGATTTCAGTTTTTGATTGGATCCAAAGCCAGATTTGTTCTACATTTACTGTATATTGACGAAAATCGTTTTATTTGCTGCAAAAATTAAAATAAACAAGCTTCACCAGCTCAAATTATGGGTTCGTCATTCGCAAACAGTTCGGGAATCCGATGTCTCAAATTTTTGATTTACGTGTGTATGTCTTTCTATTTAGTAACCACTGCTTAAGCCACTTTTTAGCCTACTTTCCCGTAAAAGTAAAAAATAATAATACTAAAGCATGAAAGAAGGCTTAATGTATCGTGAAAATATCGTTAGAAATCAAGAAAAGTCAAAAATAAGTTAAGTAATTAAATAAAGATTGAAAAATAAAAATGTTGAAAGTAGGGTTTTTAGATGGGGGAACTTGTGTGTCGGTCGATCTGTCTGTCTGCTCCCCCCCCCCCCCCAATAAGTTTTAAACGAATTTTACTTTTTGCATTCAAATGATATCGGCGAGGACATCTCATTTATATAATTCACTTTTTGATTTGAACAATTTTTTGTTCAATTTTGGACAGTTCAAAAAATTTTAACATTAGCGCCTATTTGTGAAAATGAAGCAAATTATGTAAACTCTGGGTACAAGATATAAGTTCCCATGAACAAGCTCACTGGAAGAAGTTCTTGGCGTGAAATATTGATCTGAACAAATTTTGTTCATTTTTGAACAGTTCAAAAAAAAAAATTAACATACCGCCTACGGGGAAATTTCAATCCTATATAATTTCTGATCTAACGGACAGATTTGCTTGGAACAAACTTTATCGGAAAGCTCTTATGACGTAGAACATGTACAAATAGAAAGTTCATCCAAAACTAACGAGCCTATTTCCCTATGAAATTTTTTGATCGGGATTTTCAAGAATATTTTTTAATTAATGAATGATTAAATGAATAAGCAAAAGAATGAATGAATAAATGAGTGAATAAATACATGAATGACTTAATAAATAATGATTAAATGAATATGTATTAACCGTTGAAAAAGGTATATTTGAAGCAATTAAGAACTAAAGCTAAACGAGAAAGACAGAGAGAGAGAGATAGCTGGATTATAAATTTGAATTCGGTGTATACGGGAAAGTAGGCTCGTATAGTTCTAGACGGAACTTCTTGTTTTTCTTCTTTTTTTATATACACATGCAGATTTGAACTGATAAAACTTTATTCATATTTTAACAACAGCGTGCGACCAGTAATGTTTCGCAAACAAGATGGACGCCCGATCCTTATTGATCGCTTGAAAATTACGGTTAGTTAAACCTTCTTTAGGATAAACTTGGAATACACGATTTTTTTCGTAACCAGCGGTTTGAGTACCATCTTTTTAATGGTTGTTCAACTGTTGTAATTAAAGATGGTAAAAGAACAATCAAATAAATGGTTATTTTACAATTTTCTTACGGAAGTTTTTAACAGTGGGGCTTATGACTGCTTATTTTTTATTATTTCCTTGCTTATTTTTGACTGTCACACAGGTCGGTGGTTCTGCATTAAAAGAAGGGTTTCGTCTAACATTGAAACACTCATGTTTATAATAAATAAATAAATAAAATAAGAGCTTGTAATTCATTGCCTCATCCTTATAATTTTTATATTGTAATTTTTAATTCAGAGATTTATTTAATAAATTACTTAAAATGCATTTATTTATATTATTTCATTTATTTATTTAGTTGTTTCTTTTTCTGTTTTTTGTATTTATTTTTCACATAGAAATCCATAATGCAAAACAGAAGCGTGCCTTGATAAAAAAGATACATAAGCTGTATTTTAGAGAAGGAAAAAACGAAAAAATTAGAAATTGTATTACATTTGTTGTAAAAAAAACAGTTGAACATCTTGACGTATACAAAAAAAAAGGAGCAAACATAGCACTTACACGTGTAAAGACGAGCTTCGAAGTTACAAGGATACCGGTTCTTAATGCAGTTTAATCACCCTACGGTTCATCACAAGGTATCTCGTTCATTTTGCACATGCAACTCTGTGACAAATACCACCTTCTAAAGTGAACTTAGGGGTGAAATTTCATTCGATGAAAGTGAATGAACAAAAAAGATTAATAAAATCTAAAGTTCGCCTAAAGGTCGAAATTTGACCGTAAGTCATCAAATTTTTCAAATTCAGCCTCGAACGTTTTCTAAATCTTCCCCGAAAAGCTGTCCAAAAATCGGACGGATCCCAACCCCCCCCCCCCCCCCCCCATCGTGAACCATAGACCTTTGAGAACTAAATACCGCAATTTAATGGAGTCGACAGATAAGAATCAGCTAAAAAAAGCAACCTCTGTTAGGAAGAGGTAGCGAGGCAGTCAGTTGACCAACGAGCCGGAAGATACTGAGCAGATAAGACAAAAGACGTTGGACGAAATTAAAAGGTCAGCTAAATGTGATAACAAATTCCTTTGCCATTCGCAAAAGCTCTTGGAAAGCATTAACTAAAATCTGGCATCTATTGTAGAACTGTGTTTGTGTTGAACTGGTAGTTAAAGGCAAAGAAGCTTGAGAAACAGTAGCCGATTGATGATGTACAATACAAACTTTTAAAAAAATGCTTGCATAACAATAAAACAAAAGGCAACTTGAAAAGGGCGTATTTAATAAATACAGAGAAGGAGGAAGTTAAGGCAGATTTAAAGAGTTGCAATTTTACATGAAATGTTAAAGAGTTGCAATTTTACATAAAATGTTATTTTTTGAAAGAAGTGTAGATCTGCGTAAGTCTTAAAGATCTATGAGCTGGAGTGGGGAACGGTTGCTTAGCAACGCTTTACGATTTCTTAGCAATACATTTCACATAAATTATTTTTGCTTATTCCTTACATGTTCTCCATCTTTTCCTGGAGGTCCTGGTGGGCCAGGCATTCCATCTTCTCCTTTAGGACCTTGCTTGCCTTCTGGTCCTGGAGGTCCAGCTATACCTTCCCCGCCCTAAAAAAAATTACAGGGTTTTAGGCACCATATTTCATCATCTCTGAACACATTTCCAAACATAAAACTAAGGGATTTCTAACAACATTTTAGGTATTACATCGATAAAAATAAAGATCTGTTAAATTATGCCCTTTTAGTTGCCAAAAGTTAATATTAAAGGTCGATTGAAATAAGGTTAAATAAATCTTTTCAAAAAGGCGCAGGTGGAAAAAATTATTAAATTTAGATGTTTGAGTTTTTTAACCTAAAGTGGGAAAAACTATGTACTTTATATACAAGTACTTATGGTTCAGCAAAAAATAAAGTCTTTAAAAATATAAAATTTATCTATATAAAAAAAGAAATCCTTAGTATATTTTGAATAACAAATCTGAAAAATTAAAGATCAATGAAAACCAGGTTCCGAAAAATTAGTAGCTGATTTCACTAATAGAAGACAAATTACAGCGTGTGATTTTTTTAACCTTAGACTACTGCTTTGCAAAAAAAGAAAAGAAAAGGGTATTCAATATTCGAAGCAGATAATTTAGAAAAGTAGTCTTTGACACCACAAAATTCAACTTTAAAAAATAAATAAAAACCTCGTTAATAACTGCCACAATGCAACCAGATATTATTTCTGGGAGTATCGTTCATTAAAGTACCAACCTTTGATCCCGTTGGACCGGGTTCTCCAGGCTGGCCTGCAGGTCCCGGTGGTCCTACTTTTCCGTGGTCACCTCGATCTCCTTTTGGCCCTCTAGGTCCAGGAAGGCCCTGTGGTATATTAAAAACAATATCTACTTATTAATAATAATAATAATAAGTAATAAATAAGGCCAATTCATAATATCTACTCAAAATATAAAGATACAAGAATTTATTTGAAAATAAATCAATAATTAATGATGTACCTGAGATCCTGGTGGTCCAGACGGCCCAGGGGGTCCAACAGGTCCATCTTCTCCCTATGTAAAATAATTTTAATTAATGTTGAATATTCAGTTGATAAGTATAACAAACGTAAAAATGTGTAAAAGACTTTTTAATTACAACGTACCCACAGACTTTACAAATCAGGGTGACAGGATTAGAAAATCCCCCCCCCCCCTCTTGGAAAAGCCTGCGTTTCGTATAATGAATTGGTTGGACGCTTGGAAGAAATACTGGCGCGTCAAATTGTACTTTTATACTTCGAGATACGAGATACGAGTACTTAGAGATACGAGTGACCTCTGACATTCGAGTTATTTGAGATACGAGTGCTGTCGAGTAGCGAAGTTTCGTTTTGAAATACGAGCGACATTTGAGATACGATGAACGGTCAGCTGCGACACTGCACACAGCCCACCCAGTTTACTGCGCCTTTTTGCTCTACATTCTCTCTTATTATGTTTTTATACAATATTTGTCATTTAAAAATATATTTTTCTTATTCAAAAAAACGGATTAACATAATGGCATTTCAATTAATTTCAATGGGAAAAATTGCTTTGAGATACGAGCAAATTGACAGACGAGCAAAAATAATGGCATTTCAATTAATTTCAATGGGGAAAATTGCTTTGAGATACGAGCAAATTGACAGACGAGCAAAAATAATGGCATTTCAATGGGGAAAATTGCTTTGAGATACGATCAAATTGACAGACGAGCAAAAATAATGGCATTTCAATTAATTTCAATGGGGAAAATTGCTTTGAGATACGAGCAAATTGACAGACGAGCAAAAATAATGGCATTTCAATTAATTTCAATGGGGAAAATTGCTTTGAGATACGAGCAAATTGACAGACGAGCAAGGTGACGGAACGAATTAAACTCGTATCTCGAGGCATCACTGGATATAGATATAAAATATAGTTATAAATATGCTGCCAGATAAAAGTGGACTAGGTTTTCTCCTCAGAGTGGTGAAAAATTGACGGTGAGCACACTTTCCTTTTTATTTCCTACAAATTGCTTTATTTTTTTTAAAGCATTCGTCTAATTAAAAAATGTGCTGATCCATTCATTCTTGATATAAAAGAAATAAAATTCTATTTAAATAAAAAGTATTTTAATTTTTTCCTTTTATTTTCCAAAAGGACAGTGCAAACTGAGCAGGTTTCACATCGATTGCAAGAGCGGTCGAAGTTATGTCTCTAGTTTTCAGTTCACATAATTGGTCGATTATAACTGAATTAATTTAGCCTCTTGTTGTCAATCACTGTTCAGAGAATGTTAAGAGTAGTATATAGCGAGCAGAAAAAATCATATCTACGAAAAATTCTTACTTTAGGTCCACGAGATCCTTGAGGACCGGGCGTTCCGCGTTCTCCGTCAGGACCCTAAAAAAGCAAGAAAATTATTAGTAACTGCAAGGGCAAAGATATAGTGGCTGAATACAAGACTAAAAAAATTTCAGTTCAACCTTTGACCAACAAAATGGTGAAATGTAGCCAGAACCAACAATTGGTACTGTCTACCTTATAATGGCGCAGCTTCACCAATATGAAACTAGGAAGTCAACTTTAGTATAAATGTTGGTTGCAGCTAAATTTCAACATTTTTTGGTGAAAGGTTGGATTAGAATTTTTTTCAGTGTTGGGGTTGCTACGCATAGCGCCATGAAGTGTGCTTTTCACTCAAAGCGTGCTCTTTTTTTTTTTTTTTTTTGGGCTAACGATCATTTCAGGTCCATAAATATTCGAGTTTATTTGCTATTCTCAAGGATATGCCTCAAACT
The DNA here is from genome assembly GCA_038502835.1 of Octonoba sinensis. Classification (NCBI taxonomy): domain Eukaryota; kingdom Metazoa; phylum Arthropoda; class Arachnida; order Araneae; family Uloboridae; genus Octonoba; species Octonoba sinensis. The sequence continues at coordinate 112,772,086 of CM076605.1, forward strand.
CTCGTCTAATATGACAGATAGAACAAGGCAGTACAGCAGAATTACATTACAAAGAAGGTAATACATTCAGGGGGAAGTGAATCGTAAAGTGGGAATCGAACCCATACTTTACTGCGCTTTCGCAGGTATCGGAAAAGAGTCGTTCAGACCGCTCAGTCAAAAAGGCCCCTTGCTCTTTTGTTTGTGTTTCATTTTCCGCGATTTTGAATTTCAGTTAAACGATAGCAATAAGAATTACTGATTACTGAGGGAAGATTTCAGTTATATTATCAGACAATAGAATTACATCCAATCATTATTATATCCAATAGAAAGTAATGGAGTTCGAACTTCCTCTCAATATTAATCTAAACAAAAAATGCGATAATTATGCCCACTTGAATTTGAAACTAGTGATCCAAATGGGAAAAATTGTGTTCTTAAACGAACCGTCGACCACAATGTAAGATGAAATAGCACTTCAAATACTTACATAGGTAACCCACCGCTGCAGAAGCATCAAAACATCTCTCCTTAAACAACAGTAGTCTCTCAGCCGTACTGGATATTTTTTGTCCATTTATTTTCTTTATAATTTAGTTCGTTTGCCAGAAATACAAACATTTTCAACAATCGTAGGGACGGGTTTAGTTCTTTAAGGCCGTATAACTTTAATAAATGAACATTTATACATTATATTAATATAGTGTATATATTTACTTCTCGTGAAAGTAACAATTTCTATGACTAATATATAAGGTTTATGCCCAGTGCTAAAGTTTTCCTAAAAATGTCATTACGGCGAAGGTGGACCTAACTCTTCGAGAAATTGGCAGACAGTCTTTTAGTGTGACGAAAGAAATAATTTGAATTATGCATAAACATGAGCTAATTTTAAGGGTTAAAGCTTGAAAGTGGGAGGGATTTGAGCAAGAACTGCCATTTAAAATACATTTTCCACGAAACTAAAGTTTTCCGCTTATTGAGATTTCAAAATGTTCCTCGCTTCTTAATTTTTCTTCGAAAAGGACGAAACTTAGTGCTTTACTAGTTTTTATATAGTTTGAAAAATTTGGCCTCTATTACGTGATAGAAATATATTAAGTAATTCGAAAATATTAACAATGGTTCAAAAGTTTGCGAAACAATGAGCGTTAACTAACAAAAAGAATTATATTTAAATAACTTACCAACAGATCCTTAAAAGAATGCTGAAATTTGATTATAATGTTCCATTTCTCCATTAGGTAACAACTTCAGTCAAAAAAGTCAAATATTATAACGCAAGAAACATTTAATTAAACGTTTATTTTCTTTTTAAATTTTTAAAATTCAAAATAAAATTTCAGATTTCGTTTTAACATTCAGTACATTCATTGAGTGATTTGCAAATACAGGAAATTTCGAAGTATTGCATGCAAAGATAAAAAAAATTCATTTCTCGGTCCACCGCTCCCTTTAAGTACTAATAAATGAGTAGGCAAAAACAATTAAATTTTCAGTACTCCTAGTTTCACAACAATTAATTGAATTCTTTTACTGTCAGAATGGTATTTTCTTTGATTGTGTCACACCATGCAAGGCACACCTATCCCTCAAAAAATGGATCAAGGGGCCAGTAGTGGAAAAGTACTAATTCGCATCGATAAAACTTTTCCTTCCTAGTAAAACTAATAATAAAAATATTACTTGAGACTTTGAAACAGTTATTTGCAATAATTCAAAGTACTTTGTGTTTGAATATTTATACAATAATTAAAATGTCTTCTGTTTCAAAAAATAAGAATCATTTGTGCAGTTCAGCATTGTCTATTTTTCTTCCATCTCACCTGAGGTCCAGGTTCTCCTCGCAAGCCTTGAGGACCTGCAGATCCTATAGGTCCCTAAAATGAAAAAAAGAATTAATTTTCTATAGCTAATTTATGTCTAACACTATTAGTTACTGTATAACTGAAAATGGAAAAAAAATGCATTTTCTATAGCTAATGTATGTCTAACACTATTAGTTACTTTATAACTGAAAATGAAAAAAAAAATGCATTTTCTATAGTTAATTTATATGTAACATTATTAGTTACTTTATAATAAAAATTAAAAAATAATGCATTTTCTATAATTAATTTATATGTAACACCATTAGTTACTAAATAACTGAAAATGAAAAAAAGAATGCATTTTCTATAGTTAATTTATATGTAACACTATTAGTTACTTTATAATAAAAATGAAAAAATAATGCATTTCTATAATTAATTTATATGTAACACCATTAGTTACTTTATAACTGAAAATGAAAAAAGAATGCATTTTCTATAGTTAATTTGTATACAACCCTATTAGTTACTTCATAATAAAAATGAAAAAAAGTGCATTTTCTTTAGTTGATTAAATGTAACACTAATAGTTACTTAATACTGAAAATGATAAAAGTGCATTTTCTATAGTTAATTTATATGTAACAATATTAGTTGCTTTATACTGAAAATGAAAAATAATGCATATTCTATAGTTAATTATGTGTAACACTATAAGTTACTTTATACATTTAAAGCTGAAAGGTGGTGAAGCTTTAATGTATATAGTAAGTATCAGAAGCGTTTAAGACACTTTGGATGCATGAAATTGTCAAGTGTGATCACTATTAATAGCTTTATTTTAATAATAATAGTTAATTTGGTTTACGTTCCCTTATAAAGCACTTCAGCATCCACTTCTTCCTTTCGGGTTGATCGCTTTTAAGTATAGTTTAAAATCAATTCTGACTTTCGAATGGCTTAAAAAAGGCCTCCGACCACGAAGCTCAGCCCCTTGAACGCTTCTGCGCATGTCAGAAAAGGACGAATCCATTCGAGGGTCAGGGAAGTTCGTTTTGCAGGTGCGTTTATTATCACGTGAATCAGAGCGTTTGCGTCTCTGTTTGTTGAAAGTAGCCAAATTTTTAAATTGGTAGATAGCATCAGTTCGGAAGAAACTAAGCATGCTAAGCGAACTAAAACCAGAACAGAATACGGCACATTCCTGATACCAGCAGTTCCTCCCTTGAACATGAACGGATCCCGTTTTGGCACTTTGCCAGTCAGAGCTTTTCTTTCTTTTTTTTTATTTAGAGAGAGAGAGAGATTGAGAGTTGAACTGTTAGATAGTTTGTAACTTCTCCGACTTTTGATGCACGAAGTTGTGATGTTTTGTCTTCTTTCTCACTTTTTAAGCCCAGATTGTTGATGTAAAGAACAGCCAGTTACACCTTGTAACTGGCCGTTCTTTGCATCAACTATCTGGGCTAGTTTGCCGACGAAATTGTAGTATTTGATGATTAGAGAAGTAGTGCCTGACTTATTTTTAAATTTGTAGTACGACTCTGAATATTAAGCAAACAAAGTTTATTATGATATAAAATTTTTAAAAATATTTCGCAGAATCCTTAAACATTTTGTCTACTTTTTGAAATTTTCGCAAAATGTCACTTAAAGTTTAAAATATTTTAGAAGCGAAAGCTATCGTGCGGCTTTTGTATTTAAATTCTGAAACCCGAAAACGCTGTCCCAAAAACAGAAATACACTCTGAAATTAAAACACAATGTCAGCATCTTAAAATATATTCTGGGAAATTAAAAACAACTATCTGACAAGTAAAGCTACGAAATTAAAAACTGATGGTTTAAAATACTTAGAAGAGTAAAACAAAGTTTTCACCACAATGCATCTATTTTTTCTAAAACAATCGCAATTTTCTTTTCTGGGGCGGGGGTGGGAGTTAAGAAAAATAATATGACGCAGCAAGACTCAAAGAAGGGCAAGGGACAAAACAAAGATTTTGAGTCAAATGACTGCAAAGTTTGAATCATATAGGATCTTTCATTAGCATTCGTTCACACTGAGTAGCTAAAACTGACACTTTGCTGCTACAAAACAGACAGGTGCTTCTTTTATCACTTGCCCTAATTATCTCCCAAATTTTCCTGATATTTACTTACACACCTCTCATTAATACCTTACAGATACTGAAACTGATTTACTCGTTTTAAAGCAAGATTTGCGATTAACTGTGGCGTAAATGAAAAAACTTCAATTTTACAGGAGAGTAAAAAAAACGATTTGTAGTTGTATAAAACGTATAATTGAAAAGGGTGTAAGTGACAGAAAATAATGGTAGGGTCAGTTGGGGTAATTGTAAACAAGCTTCATAACTAAACTTGTGGTGATTTTGAAAACTTAATTGCGGGTGAGTGATGAACTGCCAACATTGGGAAGACATTGAAAAAGTTCGTATGTTTTGAAACAGCTGTGGAAGCGTTACCATTGTTTGAAAATGACATGGTGAAAAAAGTTGTTTAACAAAATTTAGTGATCTTACATTTTCCTCTCCAGCTCATCTACAAAAGCAATGAAAGCGGTTTCAACCATTTTTATTTGTCTTATGGAATGCTCCTAAGAACATTTAGTTATGAATTTAATCCTCCCTGTTATTTTTCATGTACAAGTTAGGTGTTTACAATTACCCCAGAAATTTCGCAATCTGGGGTAATTGTAAACACTTAAATTCATCCTATTTCCAATATTTTGGGGGACAATAAGTTCTATATTTTGATGTAAATTACACTTTTGTGTCTATTTTACATAACTGTTGTTGTTGTTGCTAATGCCAATTGGAAATTCAAGCCCCCTTGCAGGGCGACCATGAATTAAGGAAGCTTCTACTGATTATTATTGAGCTCCGCTAGAATGAAGTACACTTGGCTCAGAGGGGCTTAATGATTTTGAACCAGCTCCCAGATGAGAGATCGTCGCCTAGATTGGTCCCTCATAGGAAATTATTTCTAACATGGTGGACATTTGAAGCGACGATGTATTTTACATGCACGGTTCCCTTTAGCGCAATCGGTCTCAGAGTAACCAGTCGCGGGAGGTGGTCACCCTCCTAAGCGTTGACTACGGTCAGTTGTGCTTCACTTTCAGTGTTCTGTGGGATCCAAGCTAAACGACTGATCCACTGCGGGACAAATTTTACCTAAATTTGTCGCATTACTTGATTTTTTGCAAGATATTTCTCGTTAAACGATCTCAGCCGACTTATCACATAACTCAGTGGACCACATGCGGCCTGTTGGCCGCAGATTGATAACCATTGTTCCGGAACTTCTTAAGCCTTCAAGCAGGCTGTGTATGGAACGATTTTCCATTTGCATCAACCATATTCGAAAATAAATCACTGTTTACAATTACCCCAGATCTCTGGGGTAATTGTAAACTCACTGGGGTAATTGTAAACACGAGTTCATTCGCTAACAAATAGTCATAAAGTCAAAATTTTTGTACACATTTATTCACAAGAAGTACAGTAGTGGCTACAATGCTCACAATTTTATCTCTGAACTTATTCAAGAGGTTGGGAAGGATCAAAAGTTAAAATATTGAAAAAGCGTTTACAATTACCCCAACTGACCCTATATTGAGCGTAACTATGTAGGATATATAAGTAGGATTTAATCACCCTAATTTCAACCCCTAAGTGCAGTTACGTCATTGTTTCTCTAAAAATTGTTCGTTGTTCTAGAAGACACAAACTCTCGTTCTACAGTTACGTCCATGTTCCCAGTGTAAAGGGTGGGTTTCTGATATTGTCTATGGAATTATTTGCATTTGACACATTTTTGCAGTAACGTCATTGCTCTTCCATAACGGCGATATATTTTTTGCACATTTTCAGAAACCAGTTGAACATAAAGTTTAGGTTGTCGAAGTGCAAATACCTTTCCCGATTTTACTGCTATGCCAAAACTCGATCAATTTTTATTCACAATTTCGAAAAGAAAGAAAGAGTTATTTAAGACATTTTCACGAGTTTTGGTATTTTTGGACTTCAATTAAGTCCAAGCGCCATATTACAAATTTTAGTCAAAGAAATATTCGTTTGTAAAAGCATTCCTAAAATTTTTACAAAGATTTTTGAACGAATGTGCATAGCTGCTGTAAGTTTGCAAAAAATATATTACATCTTTTTGATTACGAAAAAAAATTAGACATAATAATGAGTATTTTATCGAATAAACGTGAAATATTAAATTTTTAATTCAAATTTGTAAAAGTGGAAATTGCAACGAAATGAAAATATGAGTATTTCCTGATATAAATAGAAAGAAAGTATTATGTGTTACTTACAATATCACCCTTTGTGCCCTTGAGTCCTTTTTGTCCTGGTGGTCCAATATCGCCCTAAAAAGGATCATTTCGCAAAATTAACGATTTTAGAAAATATTCTAACAAATTTGGAACAATAAATATCAAATGTGTATGGATATAAATATACGACAATAGTAATACCCGGAAAAATTATAATATTGAGGAAACACAGGTTGAGCAGCATGGAACTGGGATCAGAAAATTATCAATTAAGTTTAACTTTAATTTCATCGGCTTATTTTTGTAACAATGAGTTATTTGGAATTCATGTTCTTCAAAATGGTCATTTAAAAATAAGGCTTAGCATAAACCTCGCTAAAAGAAATAAAAATCTGGAAAATAACTCGCGTTCTATTTATTCCAAAGTTTTAAATGAATTCCATCTGTCGTAGTTTTTTTATCAGCTTCAGAATGATATAAATTTCAAAAAATTATATATATTTTTCCATTCTCCAAGCATATGTTGAAATCGGAATAAAAACTACACTTCTTCAAATTTTCGAATAGAACTTCGTTACCTCTGTCAGGAGATGATTGAATTTTGGGCTCAATTTCATTCCAATCTGCCCATTGGTCTGATTTCGTGTCGAGAACGCATTCTCAGAAATAGAACTCTCATTTTCGAGGATTCTTCAATAGTCAAGAGAAATTTCGTCATTTACAGCGATCCTTTCCTCGAACTTAAAGTTACTACACAAATTTCGTCAATTTGACGAAAGGTTTACTCAAAACATTTTTAAGGAAGTCATTTCATCTAATACGTGACGAAAGTTTCGTAAAATTTGAGCATGCATTGCTGAGAGTGCGTACCAAGAAACGAACATTCACAAAAACTAGCTCCTTTATGAACACTTATTTAGTTTAAAACAAGAATAGTTAATGAGTTATAAATTGATTTGATGAAAAAAAAGAATTTATAACAGGTTGAAACAAAACTTTAGTCAGCTGCTCATCGTCAAATGACACCCGCCATTCATCGCCAAATCGCCATTTTGACACCCGCCTTTTTTGTTTATAGGGAAAGTATACTATACACAGAATATCAAACTCCTACTTACCTTATCACCATCTTCACCGGAAGCGCCTGCTGGTCCTGGAGGCCCAGGGAGACCCTGAGAAGATATGAAAAAAAAGTAAGCTTTTTGATGGTTTAGTTCCGTGTAATTTATGTGTTGGTACTAAAACTTAATTGCTGTTTTGGTACTAACTTTTTAACAGTTTAAACTCTATTGGACCCAAAATGTGGAATAAATTACCAAAGAATCTAAAAGAAATATACTCTAAACAAACGTTTAAAAAAAAAAATTAATGTTTCTATTAAAAAACTATTTTTTTTAATAATTATTTTTGTTGTTATTATTTATATTATCTTTGTTACGCATATAAGATGAATGTGTTTTTTAAATTTAATAGTTGTAAAAGACTTATGTGCAAATAGATCTGTTCTCATTTTTGTTTCTTCATAAATTTTGCTGTTTACTCGGGATTTGTTTATTTTATTTTAAGGAGTCAAGAGCTTGTCAGGCGTTCTTTTAACTTTTACTCATGACTCCTTGTATAAAAGTTTATTTTCTTTCATCTTTGGAACATACTTGTTATATTGTGTTTTTGTATTCAAGTTATCGAATTGTAGTTGAAAATGAAACTTGAATCTTGTATAAAAATTTATTTATATTTCAGTAAGAAATAATTAGAATTTTTGAAAAACAAAGAAAAAAAAAGGATTACATTTTAAAAATGAAAAGTGTAAACTACATAATTTGATAGTTAAAAATTAACCTGTTACTACTAATAATAGGCCGTTAAAAAGACACAAAAGTAACAGTGAAAAGACATGCAGTAAATTAATGAATAAAATTAGCAAAAAGTAAAAGTCTAAATATTGAAGCAAACGCAATGAATAAAGAAAAGTGCATACAAAATAATAACGAAGAATAGCTCTAAATATTTATAAGGCAAAATATCACTTTTTGACTTGAATACGTCTTTAGATTTGCTACTATACGGGTGCAATCCAAAAAATCCAATGATAAACAAAATCGGGGGATACAGTTTGGTGTTGTAGTTTCGAATCTCTCCTCTACATCCAAAATTAAATGATACCAGTGGATAGCTGAAGGGTCAAATAATTCATTACGATAAGCGAGAACAGTGACTCATGGAGGGGGAAGCGCCACCATTTTGAGGTTATTTTGCTGGGTATCGAGATTTGCAATGAGTATAGCTTTTGACTCGTAGAAGATACGATGTTCGTTTAAGTTTTAGTCATCAGCTGTCGTCAAAATCTATCGATTGTACATAAAACATTAGTTTTAAGTGGTGACAGTGAATATAATAAGGGGTTAGAATAAAAAAATATCAAAAATGTATAGATAATGTCGGTTTATAAGCGTCGAAATGCCAAAACCAAACACAGAGATCGTATACGGTTGGAAAGGGCTTCTCAAGAACAATCGAATGGTAATAACAATAAAAAATATAACCTGTTACATAAACGTATTCATGTACAACAAACGGCCGTGTCCATGACACAGCCATACCTCACATTTTTTAACACTTTATTGGAAAATGTAGAAGCTTAAAAATAATGCAAAATATGAGTAATGTATTACATGAAATCAATAAGGTAAAGAACTAAAAGTACGAAACGATTAATAATTTCAAGAGTGTTTAATGTTTCGTTTTAAACACATACCCTAGTTCCAGGTAAACCATCTCTCCCCATGAGTCCTGGAAGACCAGAGTCTCCCTAGATGATGGGAAAAAAATTACAAATCTCAAACAACAAATTCAAAGAGTTCGTAAATCAATAACTAAGTACTGTGTATACGTTTAGTGTTTATGTCCTCTATACCTTATCTCCTTTTGGGCCAGATGGTCCGGCTGGTCCTGGCGGCCCGTCACGGCCCTAAATGTAGGAAAAATGTATGAGGATTAGTTTAACCAAAAAAAATTTTGAAGAGAATGTAGTGCAAAAAATTCTAGTTAAACCTTTCACCAAAAAGATGGATAAAATGGTGAAGTTTAGCTGCAACCAAAATTTTCACTAAGTTAAACCATTATAATAGTGTAGTTTCACCTAGTTTCACCATGAATGTGAAACTAGGAACCATTATAATGGTGTAGTTTCAGCTAATCTCACCATGAATGTGAAACTAGGAACAATAATAATGGTGTAGTTTCAGCTACTTCCACCATGAATGTGAAACTAGAAACCATTATAATGGTGTAGTTTCAGCTAATCTCACCATGAATGTGAAACTAGGAACAATAATAATGGTGTAGTTTCAGCTAATTTCACCATGAATGGGAAACTAGAAACCATTATAATGGTGTAGTTTCAGCTACTTCCACCATGAATCTGAAACTAGGAACCATCATAATGGTGTAGTTTCAGCTACTTCCACCATGAATGTGAAAATAGAAACCATTATAATGGTGTAGTTTCAGCTACTTCCACCATGAATCTGAAACTAGGAACCATTACAATGGTGTAGTTTCAGCTAATTTCACCATGAATGTGAAACAAGGAACCATTATAATGGTGTAGTTTCAGCTAATCTCACCATGAATGTAAAACTAGGAACAATCATAATGGTGTAGTTTCAGCTACTTCCACCATGAATCTGAAACTAGGAACCATCATAATGGTGTAGTTTCAGCTAGTTTCACCATGAATGTGAAACTAGAAACCATTATAATGGTGTAGTTTCAGCTAATTTCACCATGAATGCGAAACTAGGAACCATTATAATGGTGCAGTTTCACCATGAATGTGAACTAGGAAACCATTATAATGGTTCAACTTTAGCACCAAATGTTGGTTGCAGCTACATTTCACCATTTTTTTTTTCATTTTTTGGTGAATTTAGCTGCAACCAATAGTGGTACTAATTTAAACCACTATAATGGTGAAGTTTTAGCATGAAAGTTAAAGTAGGAAGCATTATAATTATTCAACTTTAGTACCAAATAAACTAGAATTTTTGCAGTAAAGAAAAAGTACTTCCTTTTTTTTTAAAACGATAAGAATAAAATTTAGGCAACTATTTTTAACTAAAAAATTGCTTATATTGATAAATATAATTACTATTTCAGATCATCTAAAGTTTCTAAAGATAATTAGACTGTAAAAAACTTTAGTTCAACCTTTCACCAAGAAAATGGTGAAATTTAGCTGCCAACAACATTTGGCTTTAAGTTGAACCTTCATAATGATTCCTAGTTTCACATTCATGGTCAGGGTCCGACAAATCCCGGGCGACTAAAAAAATGTCTTGGCGACTAGTTTGCAAACGAAATTATTATAGCTGGTTCCTAAGTATTTTCCCTGGCTCCTAAGATTTTCGCAATTTTGTCGGACTCTGTTCATGGTGAAACTACACCATTATAATGGTTCAACTTAGTACTTTTAGTGTAGAAACAGATTGTTAACTGATCGATTAGTCGACGAGAAATATATAATAGAAAGGGCTTTTTTATTTCTAATGGGCGGCGTATATATCGGTTCTTAACCGTTGCGGACCTAGTGCGTTCCCAGAGACTGGTACCAACTCTTTCAGTGGCACCACAATGAGTGTGGTGCCACTCTCATTTAATTGCCGCATGAGAATTTTGACGTCCAATTTCTTCACCTGAAAGGGTCAGCACCTGAACTCTAAATGATGCGAAATTGCATTAGGAATTTAATTTAGTCGAGAGTATCCAAGACAAAGGTCTAGTTAAGGGACTTTTTACATGCATAATCATACGACATGGGCGCAGACGATTTTCTGCACCTTAAAAATTCACCGACACTGCCTAGTTCGATCCTAAAATTGAAACTACTATTACAGAACTAGTCGTTTCAACAAATGCTCTTCAAAATAAGAAAATATTAAATGAATGATTATAAATTTAGAGGGATTAAAAGCAAAAATTATTCAAAAGACTCAAAGTTTCATACTTTCTTGCCATTAATTGTGAAACATAGCGATGCATTTCTTTCATATGAAATGCATTTTTATGCATACTTATGACGAAAAAGTATGTATTTGTGTTCAATATTTTGGCAAAATGGGCACTTTATCAAAAGTAGCGGGAGAGAATTTTCCCGAAAATGGAGAAAAATGCATTAAAAGATGGTGAATCCAGCAGAAAATTTCCTGGTGTTTTGCATACCCCATACAGGTTTTGAACTGTATAAACCACTCTTTGAACAAAATGCAACAACACATTTCTTCCCTTTAACCTTTATTTACTTGTAAGACAATCCCGCCAAATATACTTATTCGAAAATAATAATAATGCTGCTGTAAATTACCTGGTGAGGTTGCAAAATCCTCATGAATTTTAAGTTTTAATAATAACCTTAACAAGGAAATAAGGTCCTTGTTAAGGTTATTGAGGAGTTAACAAGGGAAATTTATTATTGAGAGCTATGCCGTTGCGTTAACATGGTACTAGTAGTACCCAGTGAAACAAGCCACGCAATGAAGCAAAGGCAGAAAGGACGATTCCATTCGATTTTTAGGGAAGTTTGTGCTGCAGATGCGTTTATAAGCACACGCATCAAAACGCTTGCTTCTCTGTTTGTTGAAACCAAATTTTACAGCTGGCATACAGCATCAGTTCAGGAGAAATCAAGCGAGAACTGAATACGGCGCATTCCTTTTACTTGAAGTTACTCGCTTGAATTCTTTTTGGCACTTTGCCAATCAGAGGTCTTTTTTATTTTGCGGTAAAACTGTAAGATTGTATCATTCCAATTCTTAATCGTGTTAAAAATTTCTCATGCGCCAGTGTAAAAAAATGGTTGTTTGATGAAACCAAGATCATAAAAGGGAAGAATTTTAGCACAGAAGGCTTTGATATTCTTAATAATATATTACAGCGTTTTCGTTGTAACTTTTTAATTACCTTCACGACTAAAATCTCATTTTTCTATAAATCAACATTTAGAACCTTTTTTCCATTTGTAATGAATCTTCATTTATTGCAAAGTAATAATATTAGCAGCAGATCTTACTTTGTCACCAGGGGGTCCTGCATCACCGGGCATGCCCATAGCTCCTTTTTCACCCTGAAAGAAAAAGAAATGGAAACATACATACATACATCTATATATATATATGTATATCCTGAGACCTGTCATCCAGTAAATTGGATGCTTTGCTTTTTCTCCCTGTAGGGACAGATTTTATTTTAGCAAGCAAGACCTGGACTGGAATTATAAAGGAGAAATAGAAAATCACTTTTTAACTTTGATAATTCGGAAACGGCAGTTTATTTGTTTACAATATGGCAAAGAACACGAATCAAGTTGGAATTCCGCGCTTTCGTGGTTGTTTTGATTTTTACGTTATATTTTTCCTTTTTAATATTGTTCTAGGATTTTTATACAAGTTTGATCCCTTTTCTTATGTTATAAGTAATGAATAATTTTTTTAAATCTATTTTTGTGTAAGTATCGCATAGTTCTACTGTAGTTATGACCTCAACCTACATTCAAATGGATGTGCCCCCCAGAAAAATTTAAAAATTCCAGTTCATCAATTTTTTGAAAAACATCAGTTTTAATGCCCAATTGTTCAGAAACAGTAATATTTGAGATAATATGTGTATTTTATTTTGCTCTGGGGCGAAGACAAACCATTTAAGTACCATTTTCTCCTTTGTTTGTCAACTCATTTTCTTACTTTAGTTTAATTTGCTAGCTATTGATGCGTTTAAGCGTTATGAATTTTGAAAAAATTTGGAAATTGCCTTGTTTTCCTCCTACTTTCGGCGTAGATACTTTGGAAGTCTTGAATCGTCATAATTTGATACTAGCGTGCCTCAAGTAGTAAGAGTGATGACAACGGCTACTGCGCATGCTCCCCGCTGTTTTTACCACAGCGACTGCGCATCGCCAAGAGGCACTGCAAAAGGGGCGATGCGCAAGCGCGTTGTTAAAAAGTTAAAGCTGGTAAAATCCCTTGTCGTCACTCTTATTACTAGAGGCACGCTATTTGATACTGCTCTTTACATCTACAATCTATAATATTTGTACAATACTCAATACATTTATTTCTATTTATAATTCAGAGAAGAAGTGTAAAGAGAAAATGAGCTAATAAATGAATGCCATAGCAAAGTAATACTAAGCTTAGAGTGTCCATCAATCCATTTAAAATATATATACTGTGTGTGTAAGTCAGTCAGATTGTTTGTCTAGTACAATGTCAAACAAAATAAAATGGAATTTAAATCCAACAAGGTCTAATAGAATGTAGAGATAATAACTGCGGTGATGCGTTATTTTGATACGAGTCAACGTTTCGTTAGTTAGGTGATTTGCATGAGCGTTTTGAACTCTTGATGAACTAGAAAGAGAGTGTTTGTATGTCTAATTTACTCATTAATAATAGAATATCATGAAATTGTTTATTTATAGTTTCTTTAGGGACGAAGGGGTGAAGAAATATAAAATTTATGTATAACATGTGCTACAAATGCATTAAATTAAATCAGTGGTCAGTCAGTCACATTGACAAAAATTCGTCAAAACGGAATCAGGGATGGTCAAAATGGATGTTTCGGTGGCCCATATGCAAGTACGTATATACAGTGGAACCTCGGTAGCTCGACATACGCACAAGTCGACTACCTCAGGAAGTCGACATTTCCCTCCCCTAAAATGGTTGGCACATTGCTAATTTCAATGGGCGAGAAACTCTATAACTTGACACACAGTTTCCAGGAACCCCTGTAAGTCGATTTAATTTTGTAATCGTGTTAAATTTTTCTTCCAGTATTTTTTCTCGGTGTACAATTCTGAGAATTTTACAGTGTTGTTTCTTCGTCCATAATTCAATTATTTTCTGGAAAATGTTCCTGCGAAGATTCCCCTATTCCCCTTGTACCCTGGGGAGCCAGAAACCCAACAACAAGCATGTCGCCAAGGTGACCTCTTGATTTTATCAGTCACTGTTTGAGACTCCTCCAATCAATAATAATAGATAAATAATAAGCGGGGATACCTTCATTCACTGGAATTGGCTTTTATAACTTTAATGAAATAGCAATACAAACCAATATTAGCAATGGAGGCAATTCAAGCAACGTCATTGGTCACGTGGCACAGATGAAAGCACTGTAAAAAAAACGGGGATCCGTAGCATCGCTTTACCTCGAACTCGACAAATATAATTAAAAAATAAACCTAAATAAAGTTCTTCTACATTACATAAAATGAACACTAAATAAAACACTATAACTATGGTAATAATTAATAAATTTATTTTATAATGATTAACTTAAATGAAAATACTGGGTAATAATCAGAAAAAGCTGTGAAAATAGTCTAATAAATTTTAAGATAATTCATTTTGCCTAGTGAACTCCACGTAGAACTCCATTGAAAATCTAAGTAAACAAAGAGCGGATATCACGTGACAACGATGATCGCTCATGAGTCCCTCTAGCGGTGAATTGCCTCCATTGAAATTACGGAGCATCGGTAACTTGACACCCTCTTATCTCGACATGCTTCGTGTCCCCTTCTTAGGGTGTCGAGTTCACGAGGTTTCACTGTACATACATCTGGACATCGTGAAAAAACTAGCCAAAACTGGCTAATTTGTGATTAAAATCACAAATTAATCAGTTGGAAATGTTTCGCTAATACAATACTTTGTACAAGGAAATAAAAGAAATCTGATGAGTGCACCACATGACTTCTTAGGTGTGCGTACACACTTTCATGCCTATTTAAAAAATAGGGGGAACATTTTACTCAAAGCAAAAAAAAAAAAAAAATTGAATTATTACATAAAAATATACCGTGACAGAAATGGACGTCACAGCATGTTTTCGCAATACTTCAAATTTTCATTTCTTACTCCAAATATTTTTCTGATATTTGTAAAGTAGGCAGGGCATAAAGGCGTACAAGCGCATTAAAGTTTCTGAAAATACTTCAATATTTGGGAACTGAAATCAAATGAAAAAGGTGTATTTCGTCACGTCCGTCTGTCGAGGAATTAACTTTTTCTGTTTCTTAATCTCATTTCAGAATCTTAAAAATTCCACTTACCGAAGGTCCCGGTGCACCTGGCATGCCGACATCTCCTTTAGAACCTGGAACGCCCTAAAGTAATAAAAAAAACAAATAAAATTTCGTACAACTTGCGGGGAGACATATGTTCCTTAACTCATCTACGCATCAAAAATGCAGTATAATTGCTCATTTATTTTGTCATAGGAATAAGCAATCGCAATGAAATTTCGATACGTAACAGAGTTTACACATTTCATGTGCTGAAAAACGTTATCCTGTCTATATTTTTCGAGACAGACACTTAAAAAGAATTTGAAACACATCAAGAAATGAATAATTTTCAACCTTACACCAACTGATCAAAAATGGTATTCAGTAATAATAAAGCGAGTGGCCACTAAACGCAAAGTTTTATCATGTACTCTCAAGAGCCAAAACATTATGACCACCTGTCAATAACGAGTTGGGCCACCTTTGGCAGACTATTCTACGTGGACTATATCACTACTCGGCACTATTCTATTTGGCTCTGCATTGTATTGGGCTGTCAGCTGAGTCACTGTCTGGCTCCAGTTTAGCTTCACCATGCGAGACAATCTCCGACGACCTTTTTCTTTTGCTAGCGTCTGGACGTCCAACACCATGTCGTGTACTGCTGGTTCAACGTCATTCATCCACTTTGCATCAGTACTAACGACTGTAGATCGCGAACAAACCACGAGTCGTGCAGTTTCGGAAATACTTGTTCCTAGCCTTCGAGCCATTACAATCTGGCCTCTATCAAAGTCGCTTACATTAGCAGCCTTTTCAAACTCTCCAGCAGCAGTTAAATGCCACTTCCACCTACCTGATCACGTGCCTTCCACGTCATCCCGGCAAGTTAATTGCAAAATGTTGGGGTGGTCATAATGTTTTGGCTCTTGAGTGTAGTACGCAATAAAGAGTTTAATGAAACCTGCTCTAACAACGCACCCTCTACTTCACTGGATATTAACTAATTATATCTCAATCTTCTCACTGCTAGAGTAATAAGAATTTGTTATAGAGAATTGTCCGAAAAATCAAATAACGATTAATTGGAGTCAGGACCCAAAAATGACGAAAAACTGAAAAAAAAAAAATTATTAGCTGAAATAGTAAAATAAGTCTTCAAAAATGATTCCTGAAAGTTTCAGGAAAACTTAAGCAATATTTATGAATTTTTTTTACGGTGTGATTTGCTACTTTTTCATTCCGAAACCGAAACTGTGCTGAATATAAGCCACATATTTATTTTTTTAGATAAAATAAACGAGACGAAGCAATTTCATCTTGACTGTAACTGAAAAAAAAGTTCCTTACTTGAAGTTTCGATAAACATATTGCAAGCCAAAAACTGAAAATGCTATTTTCTCTAGTATTGTTTTTGCGCATTTCATCTCAATTAAAATGCAAAGGCTTTTTAAAATTTGCATCTATAATTTGGATTTTTTCCCCACATTTTCCTGAAACTATACATAACAAATTTATGCTTTAGTTTTATGATGACTTAAGTACTTTTTAAAAAAATTCTTTTAGTAGATTTTCTGAATTTTTCGTTGTTTCTTCTGCATTGTCTCAGTTTATATATTTTTTCTCAAGAAGTTTTTAAATGATCAAAAATTAAAAGCATAAAAGTTTTGGTTTATGAGTAATTAATCACTAAAAAAACTTCTGAGTCTTTACCCCAATTGCTGGCAAAGAAGATGCATTTTTAAAAATTGCTAAATTTCGTTTTAAAAATTAAAATGTTCAAGTTATATTTAAGAAATCTGTTTTTTTTTTAACATCAAATTTCTTATGAAGTGATATAACATGACATGAGACAAAAATTGTAAATAAAAACACCGTAGAGAAAAAAATAGTCTCATGGTGCCGACTCCTCTTAAAACAATTCCATTTCTGCAGTAGCATAGCATATACTTACAGGTGATCCTGGTAATCCTCGGTCTCCCGGAAATCCTGGAGGTCCGACCACTCCAGGTGGACCCTTTTCTCCCACTGCGCCTGGTGGACCCTACATTGAAAAAAGACAAGACAAATATCAATAATGGCATCGTTAATAAATCTTTTAGATCAGCAAATATTGCTTTTGCGCAAGCGCGAGACGATGAATTCCCTTTCGTAATAACGATGAGTACACAATTTCTGTACGGCATAACTTTTCATAAGCCTTGTAAGGATGTTTGTATGTTTTATGGTATACAATAAATTTTCAAATTTTCATAAGTTTCGTAATGATGTGAACTTTTATTTGAGAATCATTAAAAGAACTTAACTCGCTGAGCATATAAACTATAAAAAAAGTTTGCTGCATGTTGCACCAAATCATAGCGCAAATGAATACTAAATTCCCCAAAAGATAGTGCAAATGAATACTAAATTCTAAGGCTAGACCGATGCATCGGCCTCGCCGATGCATCGGCGCCGATTGTTCAACAAAGTTGCCATCGGCATCGGCGGCAGATGTTAACTTTAGAAAAACATCGGCCTTAAAAAACATCTAAAAGCCGATGCAGGGCCGATGTTTTTCGCAGGGACAACTTTCCAGAAAACATTCTGTCTTTCACTTTCTTTTTTTCTCCATAGCTCAATTTCTATTTCCATACAATAACAGGCAGCACCACATAAGTTGAAAAAAAAACACAAAAATAATGTCATTCTACAAAGTATTTGATAAAAAATTCGGAAAACTAGTTTAAGCGATCGCTGCCCGAAAACCTTCATTATTAAAGTAGTTCTCTGAGCAGAATGCTCGTGAAATAGAATATGTTAAAGTAAAAGTTATAGAGGCGTCTTATGAGTGTTATTTGTTTTTCGCACCAGGTTAGTTGCCTCATTTTTGTCCGTTTTTCTTTTGATAATGACTTAGTGCATTAGATGTCATTGTGCAATAATATTATACCATCTGCTTTTAGTTTGTCATATTCCTTATTATTCCGAAATTGTAAACAATAAAAAGTCAACTCAATCAAAGTACGATAATAATTTTAATTTTTAGCAGCGTAAACTTTTTTTTTTTTTTTTTTTTTTTTTTTTTTTTTTTTTTTGCTCTTTCGATCCCACGTGTTACAGTTTTTCGCCAATTGTACAGCAATCTTGCTGCATCTGCTTTTAGTGTTATTTCATTTTTAGTTTACAACATAGAAAAGATTGGTCAAAAATAAGAAAAAAATTTCCAGTATAAATATTTATTGATCGAAATTTTATGTGTCCAAGTTCGACTTGCAATTTTTAAAAATTGAATTCTCAAAATGCGAGTTCGCGGCACAGGATTTAATAACATCTTAATAAAAATGCTAAAATTTCTTTATTTTCAAAGATTGATCAATGCATATTTTTTTTCAAAATACATCTTAACATTTTATATACGATAATTATTTAAATTTTTCCCCGTTTATCTTTACCGGCATTTTTTTGGCTTCTTTGATGTCACGTGTTAGACAGTTGACAGTTTTTCTGCTATTGTACAACAATCTCGTTGCATCTGCTTTCAGTTTAGATTATTTCTTGTACAACACAGAACATATTGTTAAAAAATATGAATCAATTTTTCAGTATAAATGTTTATTGGTCGAAATTTTATGTGTCCAAGTTAGACCAAAATACATCTTAATTTTTATAAACGATCACGTGTTTTAAGAAGGTTATTTGTCAACAGAAAACTGCTGGTGCTCAAAATAGTGGTTTATTTTGGTGACCTTACATTGTGCTCATGAAAATATAAAGAACATGTCAAGTATTTCAGTGTAATTTTCAACTCGGAAGAAAAAAAAATCTAATAAGATTAGTTCGTAAGACCCAGCATTCATTTGTAAAGAAAAAAAAAATCTCACGTCTATGTTTTTAAAGCAATATTCAGTACTTCTTGGTTATGATCAGGGGATATACTATACAAGGGATAATACTGCGAGCGAAATGTTTTAATATTTTATTTTTATTTCAAAAAAAGAGCTTAAAATAACTTTTTTAAAGAAAAATATGCATGTAATCGTTCCCGCTTTTCTTTTAAAAATGGGGGGGGGGGGATCATGAAAAAAAGCTGAGAGGAAGGGGTTGACAGTTTCGTTAAAAATACAAACCCACATTATTTGTTAGCCTGTGTCATAACATCTGCATTCCTCTCCATGAAAAAAATAAGAAAATAAAGGCAGCTGCACTTGGCATTTGCAGTGCATGTGTTATAAAGAGAAAATGTTGAAGGAAAGGGAATTAGACACGAGCAATCCAATAGCTGTTGAGTATTTTTTTTTTTTTGGCAAAGATAAGAAAAAAGAATTAAAAATCCTCTGACATAGCATTTTTTAATTTTTTTAACCTCCAAATAGTTTAATTACTTTACTAGAATCGCGAGTGATTCTTTCAGTTTAATTATTATGTAAACTTCCCCCAAACAGTTTTACGGTGCTTGAATAATGCATTTATGCTTTTATAAACATAAAACTAAATAGTAAATGATTCAAAATGACATTTTTGACAAGCATTCTACACGTTTTAATGGTTTAAAGCGACTTTTTTTTCCCATCGGCCGTCGGCCGATGGAAGAGGAGAATAATCGGCAATCGGCCAACAATCGGCATCGGCCCATCGGCCAAAAAATGCCATCGGTCAGGCCCTACTAAATTCACCAAAACATAGTTCAAATGAATACTAAATTCACCAAAAGATAGTGCAAAGTGTTGCTCACTACAAAATATAGTGCTTTAATTTTATCATATGCTGGTGCAACCTTCTCAAGATAGCGCCAAAGTATTGAAAAATTAAGCGGAGTTTTTTGATACAATCTACCTCTAAATTTTTTATAGTTCAATTTAATTTTTATTTGCGCCAAATATGGCAACAAGCTTGGCAGACCAACTATGATCTGCCAAACGGTCTTCTTGACACTTACCGGCGGACCTTCTTTTCCTGCGGAGCCTGGAATACCTGGTTCTCCTGGAACTCCCTGAAAGTAAAAAATATTTTAAATAGAAAGTCATTCTGAATATCCTTAATCAATGAATAAAATATTAATATTTTTAATGACCTTAAAATCAGTTCAAAAATTTTTAGCTTTTTGAATGAAACCTTAAACATCATTACTCACTCGATCAATGACGTTGTCATTAGAAACATTCGGTAAAACAGCCATGCAATTTTGATGACGTCACTTTTTATCGCCAAATTTTATGTTTAGTCATCAAATTTAGGAAATAAATTGACAGTAGGTTTTAAAATTTAATCATGCTCGAACTACCTTAATTTTTTACATTTTAATGTGATTATAGTAATGGAAAGTATTTTATGGTATAAGAATATATATAAGTGCGTTTATACTTTAAAAAAAATATCTAAAAAGTAACGTAATAAAATAAATGCTAGCTTACAATTCAGAACAACACTTACAGGAATTCCTGTAGGGCCTATATCACCAGATGGTCCCGGTTCGCCTGCTGGGCCCTTAATTTAAAAAATAACAATAAAACAATAAATTGCAAAGAAAATTAAATTTTAGAAGATTAGTATTTCTTATGAAATTATTGCGAGAAAACTAAATGAAAGAAAATTTCACCATACCTGAGGTCCAACAACACCGGGCGGTCCTGGTGGTCCTGGGGGACCAGGCTCTCCCTATTTAAAACAAAATATAGGGGTTATTTTAGTTTAGCAGTTTTTTATAAGATGAAATTTTTTACAAACAGCATAATCTAGTACAAATTTATTTCAAACTGTTGGAATTAAAATCACTTACTGGTGCTCCCCTTTCACCTGGTAATCCCGATACACCATCTTTTCCTCTGGTACCCTGCAAAAGAGAAAATAAACCTCAGTTAAAGTAAAAGGCCTTGAACACTCAAAAGTGTGCTGTTGGGGCAGGATGAAAACTTCCAACCCCTTTTCATTAGCTTTAATACATGATGCTTGGAGGTATAGAAAACAAGAAGTTCCGTCTAGAACTATACGAGCCTACTTTCCCGTATACACCAGCTTCAAATTTATAATCTAGCTATCTCTCTCTCTATTTGTCTTTCTCGTTTAACTTTAGTTCCTAATTGCTTCAAATATACCTTTTTCAACGGTTAATACATATTAATTCAATCATTTATTTATTCACTCATTTATTCATTCATTCTTTCGCTTATTCCTTTTATCATTCATTAATTCAAAAATAGTCTTGAAAATCCCGATCAAAAAAATTCATAGAAAAAGAGGCTCGTTATTTCTGGATGAACTTTCTATTTGTGTATGTTCTACGTCATAAGAGCTTTCCGATAAAGTTTGTTCCAAGCAAATCGGTCCGTTAGATCAGGATTTATATAGGATTGAAATTTCCCCGTAGGCGGTATGTTAATTTTTTTTTAACTGCTCAAAAATGAACAAAAACTGTTCAAATTAATATTTCACGCCAAGAGCTTCCTCCAGTGAGCTTGTTTGTTAGAACGTGGATCTTGCACCCAGAGTTTACATCATTTGCTTCATTTTTGCCCATAGGCGCTAATGTTAAATTTTATTGAACTGCTCAAAATTGAACGAAAAATTGTTCGAATCAAATATGAAAATGAGATGTACTCGCCGAGATCTTTCGAATGCAAAAAGAATTTTTCGAATCGGACAATTCGTTCAAAAGTTATTAGGGGGGGACAGACCGACAGACCGACCGACAGACACTTTTTCCCCCATCTCAAAACCCTACTTTCAAATTTTTTATTTTTCAATCTTTATTTAATTACTTAACTTATTTCTGACTTTTCTTGATTTCTAACGATATTTTCACGATACATTAAGACTTCTTTCATGCTTTATTATTATTTTTTTTACTTTTACGGGAAAGTAGGCTTAAAAAACATTATGCGGTACGGGAAAATAAACTTCAACAGCGAATTAAAAAGAAAAATATTTAAAAAAAACTCAATAGCCCTGAATTTATTTTTGAATGGATGAAATGTTTTGCATCTCAAGAAAATATTTATGTGTTCATAACATCAATTCAAATAAATTTTTGAACATAAACAATAATTTTTAAATTTCATTATATCATGAACGGCGGTTTTGAAATGTCTTCTGTGATTCAGATGGAATTTACAGATGGCGGCCTGTGTCTTTCAGTCAAGATTATATTTTCAAGATTTGGGTTATGTTTCGAATATAAGTTTATATTTGTCGATATCAAACTAGACATATGTCAAAATTTGTTTGTAAACGACCATTTCAGGTCACATTAATATTCGAGTTTATATGCTATTCTCAAGGATATGCCTCAAACTCTCGTCTAATATGACAGATAGAACAAGACAGCACAGTAGAATGTTACAATACAAAGAAGGAAATACACGCAGGGGGAAGTGCGAATCAAATCTGCCAGTGCGCAGGCAGGCAGCGAAAACTGGATCTAAGACCGCTTGGCCACTGAGGTCCCCATATTAAAATTTAAGATTATGTTAAGCAACAACGAACGATATTTTTCAACTCAACCCTCCTCAAAGTCAGGGTTGGAAAAAAACCTGGTTTTTTTTAAAAAACACCAAAAAAACCGGGTTTTTTTTGTTTAAACCAGGTTTTTTTGGTTTAAACCGGGTTTTTTTGGTTTAAATAGCATTTATAGGAAAAACAATTTGACTTTTAGAAAATCACGGTGATTTTAGATCCTTAATTGTAAATAAATGTTATTGATAGTTGATTTATTGATAATTAATTAAGCAACTATAAGTTAAAACCTTAAATTTTAATTACGTTATATAGGTACAGCACTTTAGTCGTCAACTTATAGAGGATGGAGATTTTTTTCTTTTTGTCATTTCTTGCACTATGCGTTTATTCATTTGTGACTAATTAAAATATAACATCATGTATTAATGTTACTTTAAAATTAGTAATTAGCTATTTTTAACAATTATCTAAAATACCATTAGATCAACTTAATCTGAATGACTTACAATGTATCCTATACAACTTTAAAATTAAAGCACTTAGTTAAAGATAAATGTGTTAGTTCACTTATTTGACAGTAAAGATTCCCTAAAAATACATAATTTTTCGAAACGTCTAGATCAATTAGAAGAAAAAGAAGAAACTTATTTAAAGAACAAAAGAGTGAGGCTCATAGTAGTTTTTTTGAATAGTTAACTTACACAGAGGTTTAGGCAAACTTTATATTGATGTTTCATCCATCCAAATACTAGTCTAACATTGTAGCATAAAAAATATTATCCTGGAAAGTTTATAAGTTTTTTTTTATCTTTGCAAAAATAGATAAATAAATAAATATAGTAATAATTAGGCAGCCAACTTACAAAGGGTTTTTTATAATATTCCCACCCAAATTTGGTACTTAAGTGGTCAATTAGACAGGTGGTCAAATTACAAAAGTTTTCCTACATTAAATAATATAGCGCTAATTCCGTTCCGGACCTAAAGTGGTCAACTTAGACAGGTGGCCAACTTACGACGGTGGTCAATTGTACAGGTCTTACTGTATTAACACGTTATAATACTCTACTTATACAGAACTTTCATCAAATTATTAAATAAATAACTATTATGCGGGTTGCGTTTTAACAAGAGCATATTTTACTAAATCAATAAAAAATAAGCAAAAATGAAAGATACATTAAAAATAATGTGTGTTGATGTACAGTATCAGTAATATCAACAAATGATTACACCATAACACTAATACAAATCAGCAAGATTGGCTTAGAAATTATCACTATTATTTATATATATTTTTAAATACAATTTTTCCTGATTAAAGAATAAATATATTTTTAAAAAGAAGAGAATAATTTAGGAAAAAAAAAATTTGCACTGATTAAAAAAAAAATGTTGTTACTTTACAAATTCAGTAATTCATGATTTATCTAATGCTGTGCTTGCAATTTCTGCACAAATTGGATTTTGCAATTTTTTATAATGCGAAAAATAAATGAAAAAAGATTTGGTTTCTAAAAATTGTTGTCTGTAACATACATTTGCAAATTGGTTATTATGAAGTTATTTTATTGTTTCTAATATGTATTCTTTAGCTCCAGGAATTACAATTGCAATATCATTTTAATTTTTATAATGACTGAGAAGAGTTTTCCTCAAATTAGCTTTTCCAGAGCTAATTTTAGAAAAACGCAAATAGTCTGACATAGGTAGTCTGTAGATAGGAGATGAGAAAAATTTGTACTGATTAAAAAAAAAAGTTTGTTAATTTTCAAATTCATTAATTAATTATTCAGCGCTGTGCTTGTAATTTCTGCATAAATTGGATTTTGCAACTTTTAATGATGTGTAAAATTAATGAAAAAAGATTTGGTTTAAACCAAGTGGTTTTTTTAAAAAAACCATTTGGTTTAAACCTTGGTTTAAACCATGGTTTAAACCAAAAACCAAACCCCTGCTCAAAGTAGAGAAAATTTACGAAATTAGGCAATTATAGAAAGAAAACCGTTGACCGGATAGAGTGAGGAAAAGCACAAAGGCGACGCAGGTCACGTGAAAATGAATTGACCTTAAAATCTCTACAAGAAATAAAGTTAAATTTCACGCAAGAAAAACTAGTTTACTTTATCCGATATTCTTAATCTTGTAATCATCCTTAGTACATTAACAGGTATTAGTAAAACGTGTCAAATTTGAATTATTCAAAAGATTATCATAAGCAAGTTTTCATTTACGAGCTCGTATGTCTATGCTTTCTAAAACGAGATTTTACTAATATCTTCAAACGCTTCAATTATAAGATACAGAAATCTTGCTTCATTTGTGATCTCTTGTAAAACGCTTGTGACTAAAATTTCAAATATAGGACATTTATATTAGAAGTTGTAAAAAGTTTTGTATTTTAAGCAGCAAACCCAAAAGCTTGACCATAATTCCACTGATGATCACTCATTATTGCACTTATCGGAGGTCCAGTAGTATATCGTGTCAATTAGGAATTATTAAAGGAATTAGAGTATAAGCGAATCTTTGTGCCCCATGTTTTCAGAAACATAATTTTACTAATATCTTTAAACGCTTCAATTTTAATATAAGGAAATCTTGCTTCATTATCGATCTCTTGTAAAACGCTTATGACTTTGGAAAAATTGTAACAAAAGGACATTCTAGAAGTTGGAGAAAAGTTCTGGATTTTAAGCAGCAACCCCAAAAGCTTTACCATAATTCCACCGATGATCACTCATAATAACACTTACCGGAGGTCCAAGCGGTGTAAAGTTTTAACTTGGAATTACTTTAGGGATCATTATAAGCGAATCTTTGTGCCCCATGTTTTCAGAAACATAATTTTACTAATATCTTTAAACGCTTCAATTTTAGGATAAGGAATCATTGTTATTGCTTCATTATTGATCTCTTGTAAAACGCTTATGATTGAAATTGTAACACAAGGACATTCTAGAAGTTGGAGAAAAGTTCTGGATTTTAAGCAGCAACCCCAAAAGTTTTACCATAATTCCACCGATGATCACTCATAATAACACTTACCGGAGGTCCAAGCGGTGTAAAGTTTTAATTTGGAATTACTTTAGGGATTATTATAAGCGAATCTTTGTGCCCCATGTTTTCAGAGACATAATTTTACAAATATCTTTAAACGCTTCAATTTTAGGATAAGGAAATCTTGCTTCATTATTGATCTCTTGTAAAACGCTTATGACTGAAATTGTAACAAAAGGACATTCTAGAAGTTGGAGAAAAGTTCTGGATTTTAAGCAGCAACCCCAAAAGCTTTACCATAATTCCACCGATGATCACTCATAATAACACTTACCGGAGGTCCAAGCGGTGTAAAGTTTTAACTTGGAATTACTTTAGGGATCATTATAAGCGAATCTTTGTGCCCCATGTTTTCAGAAACATAATTTTACTAATATCTTTAAACGCTTCAATTTTAGGATAAGGAAATCTTGTTTCATTATTGATCTCTTCTAAAACGCTTATGACTGAAATTGTAACACAAGTACATTCTAGAAGTTGTAGAAAAGTTCTGGATTTTAAGCAGCAACCCCAAAAGTTTTACCATAATTCCACCGATGATCACTCATAATAACACTTACCGGAGGTCCAAGTGGTGTAAAGTTTTAACTTGGAATTACTTTAGGGATTATTATAAGCGAATTATGCCCTACGTTTTCTGAAATGAGATTGGACTAATATCCTCAAACGCTTCAATTTTAAGAGAAGGAACTCTTGCTTCATTATTGATCTCTTGTAAAACGTTGGTGATTGAAATTGCAAATATAGGACATTTATATTTGAAGTTGTAAAAAGCTCTGAATGTTAAGCAGCAAACCAAAAGATTGCCCAAAATTCCACTAATGATCACTCATAATCGCACTTATCGGAGGACCAGTAGTGCGTTAATTGGAAATCATTCAAGGGATTATTATAAACGAAACATCGTTATGCCCCATGTTTTCTGAAACGAAATTTTACTAATATCTTCAAACGTTTCAATTATAATATAATATCTTGTTTCAGTACTGTTTTTTTTGTAACCAAAATTGCACGATAAGGACATTATATTAGAAGTTTTAAAAAATGTTTTGGATTTTAAGCAGCAAGTCCAAATTCTTGATCATAATTCCACTGATGATGACTCATAATCACACGTACCGGAGGTCCAAGTGGTCCAACAAATCCCCTTTGCCCTTGAATTCCTTGAGGACCCCTTTCTCCTTGTGGTCCTTGCGGACCGGGCTCGCCTGAGCTACCCTTGATAAGAGAAAGAGAGATTAACACTAATAAATAAATGAACTTAAAACGTGATTTTCTTGTCTTAAAATAACTAACGTCAATAATCAAATAACTGTAAAATATTATATGGCGTAATAAGGCAATCAGCCTTGATAAAAATAAATCAATATTTATTGCTATCTCTTTAACAGATTAATATAAATGAGCACTTAAGTCTTTTAAAAAAGTACAAAAATACTTTTTATTTTGGCATATAACCTCGGAAAATGCATTTTTTCGTTAAATTTTGTCTGAATGACTAAAGGCCTGATATACACAAACACAAGTAGTCAATGAATGTTTACATTTTCCTTTATAAGAAGAGAGGTTAATTATGTGAACTGAAAAAATTGCATTGCTTGTCAAAAAAATCAACGTCAATAAATAGGTATATATTGCTTTCTCTTTAACAGATTACTGTAAATGAAAATGAACTCTTTTTAAAAAAAGTACAAAAATACCTTTTATTTTGGCATATAACCTCGTAAAATGCTTTTTTTCGTTACATTTTGTCTGAATGACTAAAGGCCTGATATACGTGAACACAAGTAGTCAATGAATGTTTACATTTTCCTTTTATAAGAAGAGAGGTTAATTATGTTAACTGAAAAAAATATATTGCCTCTTAAAGAAATAAACGTTAATAAATAAATAAATAGGTATTTATTGCTATCTCTTTAACAGATTACTGTAAATGAATACTTAACTCTTTCAAAAAATACAAAATTACCTTTTACCATAGCATATACCCTCGTAAAATGCATTTTTTCGTTAAATTTTGTCTGAATGGCTAAAGGCCTGATATACACAAACACAAGTTGTAAATGAATGTTTACAATTTCCTTTTATAAGAAGAGAGGTTAATTATGAGAACTGAAAAAATTATATTGCCTCTTAAAAAAATCAACGTTAATAAATAAATAAATAGGTATTTATTGCTATCTTTTTAACAGATTATTGTAAATGAACACTTAACTCTTTAAAAAAAATGCAAAATTACCTTCTACCATAGCATGTAACTTCGTAAAATGTATTTTTTCGTTAAATTTTGTCTGAATGACTAAAGGCCTGATATACGTGAACACAAGTATTCAATGAATGTTTACATTTTCCTTTTATAAGAAGAGAGGTTAATTATGTGAACTGAAAAAATTGCATTGCTTGTCAAAAAAATCAACGTCAATAAATAGGTATTTATTGCTTTCTCTTTAACAGATTACTGTAAATGAAAATGAACTCTTTAAAAAAAGTACAAAAATACCTTTTATCATAGCATATAACCTCCTAAAAAGCATTTTTTCGTTAAATTTTGTCTGAATGACTAAAGGCCTGATATACATAAGCACAAGTTGTCATTGAATGTTTACAATTTCCCTTTATAGGAAGAGAGGTTAATTATGTTAACTGAAAAAAATATATTGCCTCTTAAAGAAATAAACGTTAATAAATAAATAAATAGGTATTTATTGCTATCTCTTTAACAGATTACTGTAAATGAATACTTAGCTCTTTCAAAAAATACAAAATTACCTTTTACCATAGCATATAACCTCGTAAAATGCATTTTTTCGTTAAATTTTGCCTGAATGACTAAAGGCCTGATATACACAAACACAAGTTGTAAATGAATGTTTACAATTTCCTTTTATAAGAAGAGAGGTTAATTATGAGAACTGAAAAAATTATATTGCCTCTTAAAAAAATCAACGTTAATAAATAAATAAATATTTATTTGTTGCTATCTTTTTAACAGATTATTGTAAATGAACACTTAACTCTTTTAAAAAAATGCAAAATTACCTTTTACCATAGCATATAACTTCGTAAAATGCATTTTTTTCGTTAAATTTTGTCTGAATGACTAAAGGCCTGATATACACGAACACAAGTTGTAAATGAATGTTTACAATTTCCCTTTATAGGAAGAGAGGTTAATTATGTTAACTGTAAAAAATATATTGCCTCTTAAAGAAATAAACGTTAATAAATAAATAAATAGGTATTTATTGCTATCTCTTTAACAGATTATTGTAAATGAACACTTAACTCTTTTTAAAAATACAAAATTACCTTTTACCATAGCATATAACCTCGTAAAATGCATTTTTTCGTTAAATTTTGTCTGAATGACTAAAGGCCTGATAAACATAAACACAAGTTGTCAATGAATGTTTACAATTTCCCTTGATAAGAAGAGAGGTTAATTATGTTAACTGAAAAAATTATATTACCTCTTAAAGAAATAAACGTTAATAAATAAATAAATAGGTATTTATTGCTATCTCTTTAACAGACTATTGTAAATGGACACTTAACTCTTTAAAAAAAATGCAAAATTACCTTTTAGCATTACATATAACTTCGTAAAATGCATTTTTTCGTTAAATTTTGTCTGAATGACTAAAGGCCTGATATACATGAACACAAGTATTCAATGAATGTTTACATTTTCCTTTTATAAGAAGAGAGGTTAATTATGTGAACTGAAAAAATTGCATTGCTTGTCAAAAAAATCAACGTCAATAAATAGGTATTTATTGCTTTCTCTTTAACAGATTACTGTAAATGAAAATGAACTCTTTAAAAAAAGTACAAAAATACCTTTTATCATAGCATATAACCTCGTAAAATGCATTTTTTCGTTAAATTTTGTCTGAATGACTAAAGGCCTGATATACATAAGCACAAGTTGTCATTGAATGTTTACAATTTCCCTTTATAGGAAGAGAGGTTAATTATGCTAACTGAAAAAAATATATTGCCTCTTAAAAAAATAAACGTTAATAAATAAATAAATAGGTATTTATTGCTATCTCTTTAACAGATTACTGTAAATGAATACTTAACTCTTTCAAAAGATACAAAATTACCTTTTACCATAGCATATAACCTCGTAAAATGCATTTTTTCGTTAAATTTTGTCTGAATGACTAAAGGCCTGATATACATAAACACAAGTTGTCAATGAATGTTTACAATTTCCCTTGATAAGAAGAGAGGTTAATTATGTTAACTGAAAAAATTATATTACCTCTTAAAGAAATATACGTTAATAAATAAAGAAATAGGTATTTATTGCTATATCTTTAACAGACTATTGTAAATGGACACTTAACTATTTAAAAAAAATGCAAAATTACCTTCTACCATAGCATGTAACTTCGTAAAATGCATTTTTTCGTTAAATTTTGTCTGAATGACTAAAGGCCTGATATACGTGAACACAAGTATTCAATGAATGTTTACATTTTCCTTTTATAAGAAGAGAGGTTAATTATGTGAACTGAAAAAAAATTGCATTGCTTGTCAAAAAAATCAACGTCAATAAATAGATATTTAATCCTTTCTCTTTAACAGATTAATGTAAATCAAAAATGTCTTTTACCATGGCATAGGATGGCATATAACCTCGTAAAATGCTTTTCTTCAATAAATTTTGTCTAGATGACTATAGGCCTAATAAACTTGAACACATATTGTCTATGAATGTTTACATTTTCCCCTTATAAGAAGAGAAGTTAGTTGTGTGTAAAAGAGATTTGTAAAATAAGTGGGAAAATATGCTTACTTTATCGCCAGGAGGGCCAGTCTTCCCTTGCCTCCCTCGCACTCCTCGATTTCCCTGAAAGATATTCCAAAGTCATAATCTGCAGAACTTTACAAACCCCCTCCCCCCCCCCTGAAAAAAACTTGTAGAGAAAAATAATTACTAGGTTTTCTACTGCATAGTACCAATATCTTCAATCAAGCAATCTTTCTGAATAGGTGGTCGACTTATAAGGAGTTCAAAGTTATAGCCATGTTTTCCCATAGATTGTTTTAACGATGTTAAACATCATGTAAGTTGAGTTTTCTATGAATAAAAGAAATTTGATTTTAAAATTTATTTTTTCATTTATTTATTTACTTTTGTGCTGCGTTATATTTATATGTGTGTGTGTGTGCATCGAAATTTGATTTCCCGTGCATTCATTAATTAGAACAGTGATGGCAAATCTACTACGCATGGGTCAGACACCGACCCACGCAAGATTTTTAACTGACCCACGATTGCTAGGTAACCTTTTTTTTTTTTTTTTACGTGGGCTTATTTCGATTTTTTAATTTGTGTGGATAATTTATATTCTATTTGTATTTTTTCAAGCCCTGCATTGACACAAAAACAATTTAAATGATGTCTATAACCTTCAGTCTGATCATAACAGTTCTGAAGTTACGCAAATGACTACAAATGCGTTTGAAATATTTAAAATAAAGCAAAAGTGTTTACAAAATATCAAATAAAGTGTATAATTTTACTTACATTTTGTTTATTGGAAAAACAATCGACAAACCAAAGCAAATAACCATATTTAAAGCACTTTCTTCAAAAACAAATGCACTTTTGCAAGCTTATGATCAGTTATGTTTGTAGAAAGATACTTTCATAGCATTCGTTGCTTTTTGTTCATTCAACAGCTTTGTGCCATTTGCACCAAACACTTAAGAATTTTTAACCCCACCAAAAAAATTTAAATGGTCAAACCAAGCCCATTTTTATCATTTAAACCAATGGAGGCAATTCATCGCGTCACGTGATAACGGTGATCGTTGATTTGTTTACCAAATTTTTAATTAAGTTCTACGTGGCGTTCACGAAGCAAAATTAGCTATCTTAAAATTAGACTACTTTCATAGCTTTTTCTGATTATATACCAAGTGATTTACATTAAATTTAATCATTATAAAAGAAATTTATTATAACAGTTATAGTGTTTTATTTAGTGTTAATTTTATATAACGTAGAACTTTATTTAGGCCTAGTTTTTAATGACGTAGAATTTTATTTAGACCTACTTTTAATTAGATTGGTCGAATTCGAAGTAAAGCGATACTACAGCTTCCTTTGTTTACATCAATTACATCGCTATCACGTGGCCTATGACGCTGTATGAATTGCCTCTATTGAATTTTAAAGATATTTTGTTTTAAAAATGCTCAGTTAAAATTTTTTAAACCTAACTTTGGTGCAAATGAGCGCGTTGACCCACGAGCTAGTTCTAAAAAAATATGAACAAAATTTGGTCCAAGTCTCAAAAAGGTTCGTCATCCCTGGTTTAGAAGAAAAAAGTGTAAGTCGGAAAATTATTCACAGAAAAGTAAAAAATATAAAATAATTCTTTTTATTATTATATTTTGTGTGTAATCTTTTCATTACGTTGCTATGATAAAAAGGAATTAGCTATTCTGCAAGAAGCACACAAAACGCAAAATGAACATGGAGTATATACTAACTTCACTACAGTCATACTTGATAAAAAAATGTTTCATTTAAGTTTGGTGTAAGCTGTGTAGGTATAAGGGAGTCTAGGGTCAAAGGTAAAAAATTCACATTTTTCTGTAAAACTGTGCAAGTTTTTACAGCAAAACTATCAAATTCTGCAATAAAAAAAAGTTTAAAACTTTCTGTTCAGTTCTTCATATTCATATTTAATCCTTTATTAACTATATTTAGAGAGTAAAACCGACTTAATTGACAATTGTTACATTTAAAACAAATTGTAAATACGCAGGTGGTTAACTTACACAAGTTTCACTGTATTTTAGAGAGTAAAACTGACTTAATTGACAATTGTTACATTTAAAACAAATTGTAAATACGCAGGTGGTTAACTTACACAAGTTTCACTGTATTTTAGAGAGTAAAACTGACTTAATTGACAATTGTTACATTTAAAACAAATTGTAAATACGCAGGTGGTTAACTTACACAAGTTTCACTGTATTTTAGAGAGTAAAGCTGACTTAATTGACAATTGTTACATTTAAAACAAATTGTAAACACGCAGGTGGTTAACTTACACAAGTTTCACTGTATTTTAGAGAGTAAAACTGACTTAATTGACAATTGTTACATTTAAAACAAATTGTAAATACGCAGGTGGTTAACTTACACAAGTTAACCACCACCCAAAAGAACAATTGTTACATTTAAAACAAATTGTAAATACGCAGGTGGTTAACTTACACAAGTTTCACTGCATGTATATATATATATATTGTATATAAATACATGTCAAGTGAGACTTGCATACATTTTACATATACAGTAAAACCATTAAGGATGACCACTTTTGTGAGGAAGGAACCACCTAGTGGTCAACTTACGCAGGTTTTACTGTGTATTCTAATTCAACGCACCCGAGCAATATTTTAATATATTTACGAATCAGTTCATAAATATAACTGGTAGAAATCGACAAACGTATACTACTACTCTAAAATGGATTTATTGGTGCTGTAAATCTTACGCTAACCATTGTTTCATGACTGATTTTTTGTCTCTGGCATAAAAAGTATATTTGAATACCCAAATAATATTTTCACACTGAAACTTTTTATTAGTGCCACTATATCATATAAGTCAATCAAAATAACTAATTAGTTCGCAGCTCAGAGACAACTTTAGTAGCATACCGTACCGCCAAGAGCCCAGGCGGGTCCCATGTCAATTTTGTCGCCACCCCCCCCCCCTCTAATTACGCTTTCACCTTAGGCAAAAAACAACCCTTACGAATTATAAAACAATGAAGCAATCAGAGTCATTTATCATCTCGTTTTAGACGTTCGGAGCACAAATTTTTCAAAAGCATATATAAGAAAATTAATGCAAAAATAAAAAGAACACAGAACGCGTATGAAAAAAGATAAAGTAGAAGAGGAAAGAAGCATCCTAAAGTTGAAAAGGTAAACAAATAATATTTGTAAGTAAAATAAAAATAAAAGAGCAAAAAATAATGAGCAGTAACAATTTCATTTTTAGTAATATTTTTCGTATTTATATTTTTAAAAATGAGTTGCCAAATAAAAATTTTAAAAAATAATAACAACCATAAAAATCAGATTTGGAGTACGTTAGAGAATGAAGTAAAAAATAAATAAATATTTGAATTAAAGTGAGTAAAAAGCGCAATTAGAAATTAAACTAAATTAATATATTTAAATAAAAAACTATAGAAGTTAATGGAGAAATAAAAATATAATTAAAAATTTTTGCGACGTTTTTTTTTTTTTTTTTGCATCACTGAGATACATTACTTTTTAGGATTTTTGTTACCCAGTTATTATTTTTCCATCTTTTCCCTAGAGTTTTTGAAAGATTTTTAAAGATCAGCGAGCGCAACAAGCTTTGGTGGAGAAGCGATCCGAATGAAACTGCTTGCAGTTCCAACTGTTGGCGAGTAATAACGGCCGCTGTTGCAATATATAAACTCCGGAATAATTTAAATCAGCATTGACACTCGCCGTAACGACGTATAATCCGTCAACTTATGCCTGCAACATCGCTTCTCAGCAGCAGTAGTACCTCTGCACAGAAAAATCTCTCATATTAAGATATGCAAGTCCTCTGACCCCCAATTAGGCAATTTATGTGAATTATGATTTAAAAACTAATTAGAAAAAAAAATAGTTCAAAAATTCTTTCTTAGCGGATACCTACTTCTCACGAGAAATCTACCTGCCAAATGTCAAGTTCGTTGCATTCGCAGTTTTGAGTTTTCCTGAATAATCAATCTTCGCTTTTATTTATATCGATTTTGTTTATTTTTAAAAGGTTCGTATATAAACAGAGTAGGGAAAACCTTATCCCAACATAATATATTATACACATAAATAATACTTATCTTTAGTTAAAACTTTATATTCATTTATCCTTTGTTAGAACAATAAAAATTACTTGTCTAAAACCCATTCGTAAATACTGTAGAACGGTTTTCAGTGCAGAGGTACTACTGCTGCTGGGAAGCGGTGTTACAGGCATAAGTTGGCGGATTTTACTTCGTTAAGGAGAGTGTGCTTATTTAAATCAATCCGGAGTTTATATTTTGCAATAAGGGGCTAACCCCTGCTTTCTCTCGCTCGCCAACGAACGAACTACAAGCAGTTTCATTCGGATCGCTTCGCAACCAAAGCTTGCTGCGCTCGCTGATTTTTAAGAACCTTTCAAAAACTCAAGGAAAAATAATTACTGGTTAACAGAAGGCCTAAAACGTAATGTATGTCAGTGATTCAAAAAGAAAACGAAGCAAGAATTTTTAATTAGCTTTTTATTGAAAGATATTAATTTAGTTTAATTTCTAATTGCGTTTTTTACTCAATTATTTGAACAATTCTCATTTCTATTTTATTTTTCCTTACTTTTCCTTTCCTTTAATTCAGATATTTATTTATTTTTTGACTTCATTCTCTAACGTACTCCGAATCTGATTTTTATGGTTTTTTTTTTTTTTTTAACTTTTATTTTGACAACTCATCCTTAAAAATATAAATACAAAAAATATTACTAAAAATGAAATTGATGAACTGTCGATATGTCCACCGGGTCTGAACATACTAGTGTAATAAAATAGCAGAGTGCGTGTCGACCAATTACAATGAGCAGCAAAGTTTAAAAACACAACATTTATTTTAGACGTAGACGAGACATTTAAAATTCAACTAACAAAAGTAGACCACCGGCATAAAATAAAAAAAGACTAATCCTACGGTAACATGGCCGCCCTAATCTTTAACAATACTTTTAAGCATTAATTCAAAAAAAAAATTGGCTAACTCAGGCTTTCTAATAAGCCAACATAGAAAAAGTTAAAACTCAATATCGAGTCAGCGGCCAGTTCCTACTACCACAGAGTTAGCTGCTCAACTGACTACCGATGCAGGCAAGTCCGCGTTTTTATATGCCCAGTCATTTACATACTGAGGCACGCTGGGAAACCTTAGACTCAGCCCAGCCACGCGCCGAAGGATGCAACCAATCATAGTAAAGCAGTTCAATTTGCATATTGCATCCTTCATACGGCCGCCTAGTGACGTAAGCTAGTAATTTATGCATAGGTATAAAAGTAAAATAAAAGTATATATAAATAGTTTTTAAATAGTTAATTAAATAATAATGAGTGATAAGAAATAAGATTGCAGATAGGCTGCGCAACTTCTATCAGAAATTGCTACTGCACATTATTTTTTACTCTTTCATTTCTGTTTTACTTACAAATATTATTTATTTACCTTTTCCACTTTATGATGCTTTTTTCCTCTCTTACTTTATCTTTTTTTCATATGCGGTCTGTGTTCTTTTTATTTTTGCATTAATTTTCTTACTTATGCCTTTGCAAAATTAGTGCTCCGTACGTCTAAAACGAGATGATAAATGGTATCAATTGCGTCATTGTTCTATAATGCATCACTATAATTTTACCAATTTATTGCGTTATCGGTACAAATTGCGTCATTGTTCTATTTTTCATCACTATAATTTTAGCGGCTTAGTGCGTTATTACTATATTTTTAATTAACTTTTGCGCGATCATCTGACAAATTCCAAAAGTTACTATCGCGGTTTTCAAAAAAAGCCACCAATAGTAACTTTACAGAATTCCAAACTTTAAGAAAAAAATATGCTTCCAAAACAGTTGCTAAAAATTTTATCCAGTTAAAAATTCAAAATATTTCTGAGAAGATTAAAATTTTCAGGGGAAACCGGTTAAGAAATCTTAGAAAATGGCTGAAGCACATACAGTTGAACTCGCTTAATGCGAAATGTCAAAAATTCGCGAATTTGTTCGTATTAACCGTTGTTCGTAACAACCGTGAATAAGTACAATTGTGTAAAAAAATATTAGAAATACACGTTTATATTTTAAAAATAATTACTACTATTTAAGAATGATTCGAAGATAGAGGGCTTGATCCCGGAGCAGACTGCCCAGACCAAAAGCCAACACGTGCACGAGCTTTATTCTCTACCAAGAAAGAATCAACGTCTGATTCAAAATACGTACTTGGTGGTTCACAATAACTCAAAATAACCAACAATTTGTAAAAGAAAGAATTAATTATATGCAATAGAGAATTTTTTTCGTGAATAGGTCAGAAATTCTGTTCGTCTTTGCCTAAATATGTATTTCAGCCTTCGTAATATGCGTGAGATATGTAGTGCAATTAAATAGTAAACCAAACTTAACGAACACGATGTTCGTTTTAGCCGCGATTTCGTATTAACCGAGTTCGTATTAAGAAAATTCAACTGTATTTGTTTTTGAAAAAGATAAATATTTTTACCAGAAAAATTCGCGTTATGAGCACAATTAATTTAAATGAGTAAATGAACTCCAACTTACTCTGGGTCCTTGTTGTCCTCTGTCTCCTGGCAGGCCAGGGTGACCCTGAAAAAAATCAAACACAATTCTTTAGAAATTCTTCTGGTATTCACATGAAAGTGTATCTGCTGTTAACGTCCTGGTTTACACTTTCGGCTGTAAATATTTTAAGTTGACACGGATGACATTTTAAAGAAAAAATGCAGACAATTATATTTTTTATGTACCAGGTGTATGCATATCGAATGAGACGATTGCTCACAGATGTCGCCACGCATATATGCAAACATCGCGAAACCATGACACGTGATTTTTTTATAGTTTGACCTTTTATACTCGCGTTTAGTTTACATTTGGACGAGTTTCAGCGCGCATTGTGTTTTTTTTTACTGTGTTGAAAATGTCGAATTTTATGCCTTCCGACCTCGATTCGTGGACAGCATTAATTTTTTGTTACCATCTGAAGAAAAATGCTGCCGAATCGCATCAAATGCTTGTAGAAACATACGGTGGCAATGCTCTGAGCCGTGCGCAGCGCTACAGGTGGTTTAAAAAATTTCAAAATGGTTATTTCGATGCGAGAAACGTGGAGCGTGGCAGAACAGCAAAAAAATTCGGAGACGCTGAATAGCTTCTCAAACCCGGCGAAACCGTTAATACTGATCGCTACAAGCAACAATTACTTGATTTGAACGATGCTATACTCGAAAAACGCGAGCAATAAAAGAAACGGCAGCACAAAGTGTTTTTCCTTGATGACAACGGACCTAGTCACCGTGCTAAACCGACCAAGGACATCGTTAAGGCGCTCGGCTGGGAGCCCTTAGCTCATGCGGCTTATTCGCCAGACTTGGCTCCTTCCGATTACCACTTATTTGCATCGTTGGGACACGCATTGGCTGACCAGTGCTTCACTTCTTACGAAAACGTCAAATCTTGGCTTGATGACTGGCTGGCCTCAAAAGACCAATCATTTCTTTGGCTTGTTATTCACAAATTGCCCGAAAGATGGGGAAAATGTGTAGCTATCGATGGATGTTATTTCGAATAAAGAAATATTAACAGTTTTCGCAAATTTATTGTGTTTTTTTTCAAAACAATCGTCTCATTTCATTTGCATACACCTGGTAATTTATCTATTTTAAATAGAAATTGCGAATATCATGGTTATTAAAATTAACTTTGACCTCCGTTTTGTCAAAATTATCTCAAAAAACGAAAAACCTGAAAAATGCCCCTCGGTTTTCAGTTGTTAGGGAAATTTTCACAAAACTTTTTCTAATGCTTCAAATGATCATTATAGAAATAACTAATCATTGTTTTTTTTTCAAATATTGTTTAGAATTTTTTTCCGTTCTGGTTGGTTGCAGCGTAGTGTAAAAATTTTGAAAAAAAAAATCATCAAAAGTGAAAAAAATTTTCTCAAAATGTGTTAGAGAAAGCAATATTTATTGCTTGTAAGTCTTTATTCTGTTGTGTTATATCTGCAGGTAAATTATTAAATTAATTGCTTAATATTTGAAACGCGAGACGCATTTTTTGTATTTTTCAGATTTCTCATTTTTTGCTGTAATTTTGACAAAATTGAGGTCATATTTTTTTTAAAGAACCATGACATCCAAAATTTCTCTTTAAAACATATATATCATATTTTAATATTATAAATTACTGCAAAAAAATTGTTTTCATCCGAAACGCCCAGTGTCCCCTAAAATAATTCGAACTTGCTTAAATTTGGAACTGTGTTGAAGGTCTGAAAACGCTCAAAACTGAATACCGTCAGCAACCTAAATTGACTGAAGATCTACTTTCCAATTTCGGCGAACACCAAGGTTGACTCGGGGAATTTTTCTACTCCATCCCCCTTCCCTGTTAGCTTGGAGCCTTAGGGCTGCCCTCCCCTGGGGGCGGGGAAGTGAAGTCCGTCGAGCTGCTCCGAGGTTACTATGCGCCAGCCCAGCCTAACTACCTGTATCTGTGTGAGCCTAGCGCTCCTTATACCCCTATGCTAGAAGAGTATAATTTAGAGGGTTGTGGTTTACTCGACTCGAAGGACCGCAGGCTGGGGTTATACACTATTAATAGGGCATGTTGGGATTGCGCCTGACTTCAGAGTGTAAGTTAGTTCTTGACAGAACAAGTTTTGATGCTTATAAAATACCCGCATTAAAATTTAATTATTATAAAATTATGTTAACATCGTTAACTCGCATCACAACAATATTGCAAATACTAATATATCATTTCGTTTAAATTTGATTAAAAACAATTCGTTTTTGCTTTGTTTTGTTTTTTAAATCAAACACACATGTGAAATTCCCCGTTACATTCTTCAATTAACTCTCACCGAGAGCACAGTTTATATATGTTTCTATTTTTAAAAGTGCAGCTGCAGAGTTACAAGTGA
Source organism: Octonoba sinensis (assembly GCA_038502835.1). Taxonomy (NCBI): domain Eukaryota; kingdom Metazoa; phylum Arthropoda; class Arachnida; order Araneae; family Uloboridae; genus Octonoba; species Octonoba sinensis. The sequence goes on from CM076605.1 coordinate 112,811,534, forward strand.
GTCTGCATGCATAAAATAAAGTAAGAACAACATAGGAAACTTTACTTACCCTTTCTCCATTCTCTCCTTTTTTCCCTGATTTACCCCAAAATCCTTTTTCTCCCTAGAGTAAATCATAAGAAAAATACATAAGCACTGAATGGAAAAACAAATAAATTGAATATTTAAAAGAAAATGTTGCCTAACTACCAGATAAATTGCGTGAAAAACCCGCTAACTCGGTCCCATTCTAAATATATGAAGGGTCCACTGGAAAAAACGACCTAAGTCACATACTACTTTTTGAAGTTTTCTTTATTTTTTATTCAATTAAAATGTTAGTTTAACCTATACTAGCCTACTTTTCGGTAACACCCAAATTCAAATTTACAATACATAATTTATATTCATTAATAATTTACAATAAAACATGAAGCAAAGTTCAAAAAGTAGTATGTGACTTAGGTCGTTCTTCCAGTGGGCCCTTCATATACATTAACACTAGATATTTTTGGTGTTACTAAACGCCATTTTTGGTGTTCAGTTGATGTAAAGTTGAAAATTATCCATTTTTTGATGTATTTATAATTTTTTTAAGTGTCTGTTTAAAAAATAACAGACAACAGAATGTTGTTTTAGCATGTGCTGTTTTCGTCACTCATCTACGCATCAAAAATTCATTATGATTAGGCATGTAACGAATAGTGATTTGGCCGAATAGCCGAATACCGAATATTCGGCCACTTCTTCCAGGCCTGTTCCGTACTTGTAACCTCTTCGGAGCATCTCTCCGCGCCACTGTAATTTACGCGCCAACTTGGCAGCACTTGGCAACCCTAAACTGTGTACCTTCACTTTGAGATGAGTCGCCGCTATGTACGCAACGCATTCAAACGCAAATAAAACGCTTATACAGTCCACTCTAGTTTTCTACGCTATCTCCGCACATTTGGTCCGTCGAGCCGGAGATTATTAGTGCCTATGTGATTTACGTTGTTTACATCAATATCAATTTCGCAACTGTCAATATATAATTCTAAAAATGACAGATTTAACTACGCTCAATCGGAAAGGAGGTAACATTAAAGGGCAACTAAGTAGAATCGCCAATGCCCTTAAAGAAAAGCAAAATGAACTATTACAAGCGCTGAATTACAAGCGCAATTGGACATTGTGGTTAAAATACATGAAAAATTTGATACGCTGAAAGAAGAATTCTACTGCACAGTCAGTGATAAGGAACTCGAAGTGTGTGAAACATCCTTGTCCGAAGTGGATGAAGAAATTCAGAATTTGGAGGTAAGCCTCAAATCATCTATTAATAAGCAAAAATATAAATACACTGCATTTAAATCAAATCAAAGTGATGACAGTTTACCGCATAACAATATGTTAGATGATCAGCCGAAAAAGGCTTTGATAAAACTCCCGAAAATTCCTCTACCCATTTTTAGTGGGAAATTTGAGGACTGGAATCTGTTTAAATCGCAATTTAATAGTCTTATTAATGAAAATCCTGAACTTTCTGAAAATGAAAAACTTCACTATTTACGCGGGTCATTAAAAGCTGAAGCAAAATTAATTGAAACAGAAGAGGACAGCTTTTCTTCTTTGTTCGCAGCACTAGAACAAAGATATGAAAATAGAAGATTAATTGTAGACTGTCATGTTAAAAACCTTCTAAATATTCAAACATTTAAGCATGAATCTGCAAAAAATTTACATATTATGATAGATACTATTAAGAAGAATTTAAGATCATTAAAAATATTAAATTTCGCCAGAGATAAATTATCTAATGTTTTCTTATTAAATATTGTTTTAGAGAAATTAGATCGCGAAACACGCAAACAATACGAGTTAACTTTGAAAGATACTGAAGTGCCAGATTTCGATGAGTTTCTAGAATTCTTAGAAAGAAGATGTCAGATTTTGAATAGTATAAATGTTAATGTGTCATATAAATATAACTCTGATAAATCAAAATCATTTTTGGTTCAATCTACGCCAAAAAAATGTGTTGCATGCAAAAATGAATCACATGCTTTGTATCATTGTAACAAATTAAAAAATCTGAAATTTTCTGAACGCATGGAACTAGTTAAAAAGTATCGCTTGTGTTATAATTGTTTAAGTGATGTTCATTTATTATCTCAGTGTAATTCAAAAAGTTCTTGTTTCGTCTGTAAGAAAAAGTTCGATCATCACACATTGCTTCATAAATATTCAGCGCCGCTAAACAGAACGGGAAACAGTATGCCAGACAGTGGAAACCATATGGTGCCTGAGAGGGGATCATCGCCGCAAATTGTAAACACCTCAGAATTTATTGATTCCCAAGTGACAGAAAATCCTCGTTCTTCTTTCTTTACAAATGGGAATAGTAAAAGTGTTCTCATAAATACAGCTATAATTTATATCAGAGATTCAACTGGTAAAATGAGGCCTTTAAGAGGGATTTTAGATAGCGCTAGTGAAAGTTCTTTCATGTCGGCTAGAGCAGCAGATGCTTTAGGTTTGAGAAAAGAAAAAATAAACATTCCGATTAGTGGATTAAATGATTCCTCGTTAAATATCAAGAAGAGGGTTTCAGCTTATTTGTGTAATGAAGCGAATGATTCTCATTGGGAAGTTGAATTGTTAATAGTCCCAAAGATTACTGATTTTACGCCGTCTAAGAAAATTGATGTATCTGATCTACATATTCCAAATCACATAAATCTTGCAGATCCAACATTCTTTATTCCTCAGAAAATTGACATTCTGTTGGGTGCAGAACTATTCTTTGATCTTTTAAAAGCGGATAAAATAAAACTGGGAAACAATTTGTTTCTGCAATCAAGCTGCTTCGGTTATCTGGTCTCAGGTAGCATTGCAGATAATTCTGACTATTCTTCGAAGCACTGTTTTTTATCTAAAACCTTAGATACACTTAACAAAACTTTAACTAATTTCTCGGAAATAGAAGAAGTTGAAAATCGAAACGTTTGCAATAGTGATGAATTAAATTACTGTAATGAGCACTTCGCAAAAACGCATAAAAGGAAAACTGATGGTAGATACGTAGTAGAAATGCCTTTTAAGCCAGAAGCATCTGAAGCAACATTAGGGAATTCAAAACAAATCGCCTCGAAGAGATTGGATCAGCTATGGATACGCTTAGAAGGCGATCCGACTATGAAAATGCTTTACACAGAATTTCTTAATGAATATCAAACTTTAAATCACATGGAAGAGGTGAAGGAAAATATGAATTTCGATGAAGGTTATTATCTACCTCATCACGGTGTTCTACGTCCAGACAGCAGAACAACTAAACTACGCGTAGTATTTAACGCAAGCGCGAAGTCAACAAGTGGATACTCCTTAAATGATACATTGTGCAAGGGAGGTGTGCTTCAAGAAGACTTATTTTCTATTCTAATTAGATTTCGCAAGTATATCTACGCCTTTACCGCGGACATAAAACAAATGTTCAGAATGATTGAAGTGAATTCTTCTCAAACTAAGCTACAAAAAATTCTATGGAAGGATAGCAAAGACGCACCGACTAAAGTCTACCAGCTACGAACGGTTACGTATGGGACTGCATCTGCTCCGTACTTAGCAACAAAGGTTTTACAGCAACTTGCCTTAGACGAAGAAAAAGATTTTCCTTTAGCTGCAAAGGTAATTCTTCAGAATTTTTACATGGATGATTGCCTTTCCGGTAGCTCAGAACTGAGCGAGTTCGAAAATCTCAAGTTAGAATTAACGCAACTTCTTTCAAGAGGAGGAATGACTCTACACAAGTGGTGCAGTAATGTGGCATCTACTACTGAGCTTCAAGTGTTCCCATTAGACAGAAACGCAGAAGAAGTAGTAGTGAAAACGCTAGGGATGCTCTGGAATAGTTCAAATGATTCATTTACATACAAGGTGACCACCAATCCAATTCGCAACTTTACCAAACGAGATGTCCTATCTCAAATAGCACGCATCTATGATCCACTTGGATTACTCGCTCCAGTTATAACAAAAGCAAAGGTATTCATGCAACAGCTGTGGTTTCTCAAACTGGATTGGAATCAAACGCTACCTCCAGAACTTTCCGAACAGTGGAACAACTTCATCAAAACACTACCAGACTTAGAATCAATCTATGTGCCTAGATGTTTTACAAGATCTGATACCAAATCTATAATACTTCTTGGTTTCTCTGATGCATCCTCTAAAGCTTATGGTGCAGTATTATATGTCCAAACTGTCTCCAACACAGGTGAAATATTTACTCAACTTCTCTGCAGTAAATCTCGTGTCGCCCCAACAAAGTTTATCAGCATACCACGTCTCGAACTTTGTGCATGTCTTCTGCTCGCAAAGCTCACTCAGAAGGTCTTTGAAGCTATTCAACTACAGATAGACTCTGTGAAATTATATTTTGATTCAACTATCGCTTTATCATGGATCAACACCCCATCAAACCTGCTGAAAACATTTGTAGGCAATAGAGTATCGCAAATTCACCAACTGACCGAGGACTTCCAATGGCAACATATTTCACCAGAGAACAACCCTGCTGACTTGGTTTCCAGAGGATTGGATGTGAATGCACTAACTACTAGTGAACTATGGTGGAAAGGACCAGATCCTTCAAAATTAAATTCTCCTGTTTCTCAGACTTTGAAAAACGCAGTGAAATCAACTGAGAAACTCTATGCCGACGAACTTAAGACTCTCACTAAAGTGACTTTAACTTCTTACACAGACTCAAATTTTTTTGATAACTTACTAGATATCACTAATGATTTTCCCAAACTAATTAGAATTTTAGCATTTATTTTTAGATTTTTCAGCAATTGTAAGACGCCTGGAAAACAAACAGGTTCGCTCACGCATGAAGAGTATGTGAAGGCCGAAAATTGTCTTTTAAAAAACATACAAGTAAAGTATTTTTCAGCGGAAATGTCTGCTTTAGAAAGGGGATCTTCAGTTTCTCCCTCAAGTAAGTTAAAATTTCTCAATCCGTTTATTGATCCATCAACAGGATTAATTAGAGTAGGTGGCAGACTTTCACAGTCAAACTTAAATTTTAACCATAAGCACCCTATTGTTATTCCTGCAGGAAGTAAAGTAGATAAACTTATATTCCAGTACTATCACAAAAGAGATTTGCATGTAGGTCCTCAAGCTTTACTTAACGCCGTTCGCTCAAAATATTGGCCCCTTGGTGGCAGAAATACAGCAAGAAAAGTTGTTCATGAATGAGTAAAATGTTTTAAAAATAAACCAGTAATTGCTACTCAAATTATGGGAGATCTACCGTCCGAAAGAGTAACGCCTAGCTCAGCATTTTTAAATGTAGGAATCGACTTATGTGGACCATTTGAAATTAAATATAAAGGACAAAGAAAGGGTATTTTTCAGAAAATATATGTAGCTATATTAGTTTGTATGGCGACTAAAGCGGTTCACATCGAGTATGTATCAGATTTGACATCAGAAGCAATTCTTGCAATTTTAAAAAGATTTTTTGTTCGTCGTGGCAAAAGTTCCATAATTTTCAGTGACAACGCTACAAATTTCGTTGGAGCTTCTGCAGAGTTAAAACGGTTATATCGGTTAATGATAAACAGTCTAGATATTTCGAGCTTTCTAACCACAGAAGGTATTAAGTGGAAATTTTTACCTCCTAGGGCACCCAACTTTGACGGCCTGTGGGAGGCGGGAGTGAAAGCTTTTGAATACCATTTAAAGAGAGTTATAGGCTCCGCAAAGTTAACACTGGAAGAATTTCTCACTGTAATTGTGCAAATTGAAGGCATCCTTAATTCGCGCCCACTCTCACCATTATCAGCGGATACTGATGATTTCCAAGTGTTAACTCCCGGTCATTTCTTAATAGGGAAACCTATAAATTCTGTCCCAGAACCTAACTTAATGGATAAAAAGGATAATCTTCTCAATAGGTGGCAAAGAACTCAAAAAATGGTTCAAACCATTTGGAAATATTGGCAAAACAGCTACCTAAGTCACCTGCAGCAGAGGTCAGAATGCTTACTTAAAAAACCAAATTTAATTCCAGGTATGCTAGTGTTATTAAAGGACGCGCAATTCCCCTCATGTAATTGGTCAATGGGTCGCATAATTAATGTAATTCAAGGCCCAGATGGCAATGTCAGAGTTGCAGATATACGTACGTCAAAGGGCAAATTTAGAAGACCAATTTCAAAAATTTGCATTTTGCCAATTGTAGATAATTATGTATCTCCTGTAAATAATTAAGTGATTGTTTGTGTATTAGTTATTGTTAGAATTTTTATATTTTCATGCATATTTCAATTTTTGTTTTACTTTTTATTGTGTTAAATTGATTTTATTTTTGTGTTTTTCTTTAATGTTTTGAAATAATGTAATATTTCAACGCCGGGCGGGATGTTCCGTACTTGTAACCTCTTCGGAGCATCTCTCCGCGCCACTGTAATTTATGCGCCAACTTGGCAGCACTTGGCAACCCTAAACTGTGTACCTTCACTTTGAGATGAGTCGCCGCTATGTACGCAACGCATTCAAACGCAAATAAAACGCTTATACAGTCCACTCTAGTTTTCTACGCTATCTCCGCCGAATATTCTATACCGAAATAGCCGAATATTCGGCTATTTCTTCTAGGCCGAATAGGCCGAAGCCGAATATTCGGCCAATGTCTTAGGCCGAATATTAAAATTTCTATAAAATCGTTGTAGTAGACAGTATTTGACAAATTTAAAATTATTGACAAAGTCAAACACCAATTACACACAATCTATGATGTATGATTTAATTTTGTTTGTTAAAAATATAAAACAATTTGAAAATTAATCTATTTTCTCTATTGTTTTGAATATAATAAAACTAAGAATTTCACCCACAAGCGGAATCGAAATGACAGGTTTTATGGTAGTAAGCATTAGCATTATTTTACTAATTATTTAATTCAAATTAAAGAACTACTATTAGTGAACTTTTACCTTGCTTAAAACTGTTTTATGGAGATATTTTAGAAGTTATAAAAGTTAATATTTTTATTTTATGGGGTTTTTTACATACCTATTTTTAAAAGATCTATTAAAATTTAATACAATTAACTGGAATATATTTTTATTTTCAAAAACCCCAATAACTTATGCTATCCATGATATATTCTAGGCTTTTCACATTCTCTCTTACCCAATATTCACAATAAATCAGTCTACCCAAACAAAGTCTGACTTGTTCTGATATCCGCTCTTTGTTTACTAAAGTTTTCAATGGAGTTCTACGTGGAGTTCGCTAGGCAGACTGAGCTATCCTAAAATTAATTAGACTATTTTCACAGCTTTTTCTGATTATAACCCGGTATTTACATTTAATTTAATCATTATAAAAGAAATTCATTCTTTATTACAGTAGTTATAGTGTTTTATTTAGTGTTAATTTTATGTGATGTAGAAGAACTTTATTTAGGCCTAGTTTTTAATTAGATGTGTCGAACTCGAAGTAAAACGTTGCTACGGCTTCCTTTGTTTACATTCCTTTCATCGGTGCCACGTGACCAATGACGTTTCTTGAATTGCCACCATTGGACTTTCTGGATACGTTATGAAACAAGCTTTTAATGCACGAGCAGAATGTAAAGTAAAAAATTTTTTGTGCTTATAAGAAAAGAAAGTTTTCGTTTACCTTAGCTCCCGGATGACCTGGGTAACCTGGAAATCCTGGGATTCCTATTTTACCCTGAAAAAAAAGAAATTCATTTACACAAACGTAAGAACTAGATGAAAATTTTCAACACCGATTAAGAGAGAAAGATAATGTAATGAAAACGTAGACATTAAAAATTATACTTTTTTTTTTAAATTTTAGTTTAACTTCAAATTTAATAAATTTAGTCAATGCTTAAACCAGCGGTTCCTGAACTGTCGTACGCGTACCACTAGTGATACGCGAAGCCTCTCTAGATAATACTTGTGCATGCAAAAAAAAAAAATTAAAAAAGATTAAAACATAAAAACTCAGAATTGAACATTGAATTTGCCCAAATAGCGTTGGGAGAATGCTGGCTCAAAGTTAAAAATGAACTCCCGTAATTGTCGAGAAAAGCATTGCTGTTTTTAATTGCGTTCACAACCAGTTTGTGAAATTGCTTTTTCCAATATATTTATTAAAAGTAAATTTAGAAACAAATTAAATGTCGACCCAGATTTGGGGTAAAAGCTAAGTTCTACTTAACCAGATATCGCCTCGCTTGTATCTGTCATGCAGCAGCTAACCTTCTCATTAATTTTGTTTTTTCATTTTTCACATCATAGGTATTTTGTACTCAAAGACGTATTTCTACGCATTAAAAAAATATTTATATATTTCTTATCTTTTATTTTATACATGCAGCTTTATTTTAATAAACGCTTTTCTCTGCATTAACTATAAAAAATAGTGTTAGTGAAACAAGCTAGTCGTCGTAGTATTTTTCTATAATCTATTAGTGTTCTGCTCTATATAATAAAGTTACATTAGCAGTGGTACGCAAATGGTTTGCACGAGAAATGGTGGTACACGAAAAAAAGTTTGGGAACCGCTGGCTTAAACTATCTAACCGCCATATTCACCGTTAACCTAACTCCACGCGTGAAACCACGAGATCCGTTAACTCGGAGTTGGGGCTCAGCGCTGCAAAGTTAAAAATCGGTATTCACGGAGGAAAATCAACCTGGGGTTTCCCAACCACGAAGTTAGTCAACTCGACGCCGTGTGGGAACGTACGCAGGCCCGTTATTGGTCAAAACTATCACATGATTTTCTTCATGCTTTTTCGCCGCGCAGTGTACATTTCGTTTCCCGTTTTTTAAAATTCCCGTTCTCTGCGATATAGCGATCAATAAAACACGAGTGGTTTTTAGCCCGTTTGAGAAGGTATTACTTCTAGCACTCGTGCAAAAAATTTAAAAATATGGAAAAGTAAAGAGTCCAATAAAATTTTTCTCGGAAAATGAAAAAATATATATATTTAACGAATAGGAAATTACAACTAATTTTATCATTGTAATATATCTCTTTCTGACATTAGAAATGTACCATTCACAAACGATATATATATAATATAGAAATGTATCATTATGAACCAAGCAGTAGTGTATTATTGTATCATTTAAATTTTTATTTGAATATTCTTTCATTAAATCAAGGCTGTAACCAGGGATGCCCACGGACACCCCCCCCCCCCCGAAAATTTTCGCAATGTAGCATATATTCCTCCCTGAAACTTTCATCAACATAAATGTTTCAAAGCCCCCCCCCCCCACCCCCCCAAAAAAATCTGGCTATGGCCTTGCATTAAATTCATGAGAGTATTTAAAAAATGCATTTGATTTCAATTATAACTATTGTAAATATTTTATTATTACAATCACTTCGCATTGGCAAAGTACAGTAAAAATTTGGTTTAAGTCTTACAACTGCATGAAACGGCAATTCAAAATTATGTGATTTGGGGTTAACAAGAACCCTTTTTCTAATGCAAATATGAATTCATTAATACAAATACATATGGCGAATATTTTGACTTTTTCAAAAACCTCGCAGTTTACCTTTAAACACAAAACCGCCATTAGCATTATGGATTCATTTCATGTCTTTTTTTTTTTTTTTTTTTTAAAGAAGCTTCTCACATATTCAAAACGTTTGTTAAATTTAAAAAAAAAAAAAAAAAAAAGAATATACAAGCAAATGTAAATTGGTCAATGACATAAAACACATGGTAAAGGTCAACAAGTTTATTTTATTCGACATACATAAATCAAAATATTCCACATGAACTTCGCAGGCCCAGAAGTAACCTTGGCAAAAAAAATCAGGACGCATGTTAAATGTTCAGTATATACATGTACACTTTAAAGTAGAATAAAATTATATCAAAAAGCAACAAGGAGAGAGAAAAATAAATAATTAAATAAAAATACTAAAGATATATTACCCCCCATTGTTTGGTATTTCTGTTCAATTAGGAATCATGATAAAGTTTCAAAATCTTTAATGAAGTAATAGCTCCCGAGAGAAAAACATTTTCGGAAACACACAAAAGTGACAAAGAAATCATTGAACAATACTAGTTAATAAAATTAAAACAACTCTAAAGTTGTATTTTTTGTAAGGCCTCTTCAGAAATTCAAGATCGTGTAAGGCGAAGAAAGCTCTAAAAACTCAACATATTCCAATTTTCGCAACATCCAGTCCGCCATTGCTAATGTTTACATGTACTGCGTATGCGCTCAAACCTTAACTTTGCTCTGGAGCTTGGTTGAGTTACTCGATCTGGCACGGTTTCGGGAACCTGTTTGCGCGTAGTCAAAGTTGATGGTGAATAGGAAATCCGCGGTAACTCCAGGTTGGAGACTGGTTTCGCGTCAAACCATGAGGTTAGAGTTGACGGTGAATACGGCGGTAAATTGTCTGGCAATCCACCGTTACAATACACGCCTGTCCATTAAAGTACTTTCCTACGAAGTAATTGTCCGCAATTTTCGCTCGATGCTCAGCGCCATCTGTTACTGCAAATTTTCTTTTTCCCTCCGCACGTTCTGTTTATTTCATGATTTTTAAGCAAAACTACCAGTTGTAATAAATTTTATAAACCTCACAATTTTCCTTATGTTGATTAGGGTCATTCCACGGCAACGGACGTTACATTTATGCAGCATTTTTCAACTTCAACGAGCTTTCTAACAAACTTCTTGGGTATTTTTTAGGTTTTTAAATTTTGGCTAGTAAAAGTACATGTGTTCTAAGTACGCAAAAAATTTTTTGGAGATATATATGTATTTGCTGTCTGTTAAAAAAAATGCTGAAATTTCGTTACGTGTGCTACTCATCGGGTAACACACGTAACGAAATTTCAAAAAAAAATTTATCATACGGTAAATACATATATATCTTCAATTTCGTTTTTTGCATACTTAGAACACATGTACTTTTACTAGCCAAAATTAAAAAACCTAAAAAATACCCAAGAAGTTTGTTAGAAAGCTCGTTGAAGTTGAAAAATGCTGTATAAATGTAACGTCCGTTGTCGTGGAATGACCCATTAGCAGCTACATTTGGAAGCAATACTCATAAAAGTTACTAAAAGAAGTATTTTGGGACCGTTCATAAATGATGTCACAGTTTTTTTTTCAGTATATTTGACCCCCTCCCTCCCTCCCTTTGTCACAAAATGTCACACTTCATCATACCCCCTAATTTCTCGAACCCCCTCCCCCTTGAAGCGTGACATCATTTATGAATGACCCCTTTCCTATATTTAGCTTCCCTTAACCTCTTCAGAACCCAGAGGTAAGCACAAACAATTTTGACGCAATTTTTCGGTTCTCTGATTTAAAAAATTATTACAAAACAAAATAACTAAAAAAAACATTTTTTTTAGTTTAAATTATAATTAATGCTCAATTTCCACGTTTTCCATGTTTAAAACGAAGTAAACTATCTGTTGATTCATTTCAAAAGCAATTGGGTGTTTTAGCTTTCAAATTGCACAAACAGTAGTTAATAAACAGTATTTTAAAATGCACCCGATTGGGGACACTTGGAATGAATGTGAAATGATGATTTCGGTTTATAAGAGCTTCTAAGATTGAAATCTTCACTACCTAAGCAGTCATTCTTGGTAATTATCCTTTAACTGAAATCCAAAATGGCCGAAAATGAAACATCAACAAAACAGCACGCTTTGAGTGAAAAGCCCGTTTTGATGCTCTATACGTAGCGACCGCTGGCGAGAACAAGCGGATCGGTAGTATTATCAAATGGACAAGTCTTTATTACAACGAGGACCTCGGTAGTCAGAATATGTTTCACTTCACCTGAAGCATGTGAATTTTAACCAGTCAATGCTGAAGTCTAGTACTAAACCAAACACGTAAAACTACAGTATAGGCACTTTTAAGTAAAGATTCTTACCTTTTCACCCGTTGGTCCTGGTGGTCCCATTTCCCCTCTAGGTCCTTCAAAACCCTAAAATAGACGAAAATTAAACAACGTAATTTTATCTGAAACAAATATAGGTCAAATTGAAATATACATTAGGCCAATGTACTTAGAGGAGACATTTCCTAAATGAGGCGAAAGTCTTTTACAGTGTTAAAAATTTCCGCAAAAAATAGTAATATAACAATTTATTTTATTGTTATTTTACCATATTTAGTTACAACAGTCGATTAACCATTAAAAAAATAGTACTCAAACCGCCGATTGTGAAAAAAAATCGTTTATTCTCTGTTTCTCCTTAAGAACGTCCAAGTAACCGTAATGTACGAGCGCCACCTAGGTCTCAATAAAAATCGGGCGGCCATTTTGGTTGTGGAACGAAGTGTGAAGATTAGAATTCCATCGCATAATGTTGTATAGTTCCATTTTTATCTGAAGGGGGTAAATGAAGAGAAGATGAAGTTAGTAATAGTCATAAAAACTGGTTGTGGAAACGTAACCCGTTTAATTATATTTTGATATTGCATTTTTATCTTTCTCAGAATAAAATAAAATATTATTATGGTACCTCTTGGCTTTCCCGTCTCCGGCATACCTCCTGCTCCTAATGGGTCAAAAATCGTGAAAACTTTCATTTACAGTTTTGAAACCATTAGTTATAAATGGTTATGAAGCCGTAAACTTTTGTATTTACGGCTTTTTAACCAACCAGATTGGAAATGGTTTAGGCCCCGTAAAGATAGAAAAATGTTCCAAACCGTAAATTTAACGGTGAATTAGAGGGACAGACTGCTGCTGGTTATTTAACCGTAATTTCATGATGAAATTTCTAACAGTGCAAACAATTTCTCTTATTGCACGAACAATACATATACAACATTTGCAAATCAGGGGCTAAATGCAAAACTTTCAAATGCAGCAACTTTTTCGTTGGTTTTAGACCACAATACATATTTAAAGCAGATCAATTTCTATTCTTTCTCCTACCTTTGGTCCTTCAGGTCCTTCTAGGCCAAGCGTACCATCAGGACCTGGAACACCTAGGTCACCTTTAGGTCCGTAATCTCCTTTCTGTCCGTCGTTTCCTCTGGAACCCTAGGAAAAAATACCATAATAATAAATACATGTCCGATTTAAGAGAAAATAGTTAGGGTTCATTCACAAATGATGTCACGTCAGAAGAAGTGTGACATCATGTTTAGGCAGCATAGCGTATCACGTGACAGAGGGGGGAGAGGTTCAATAACATCGGAAAAACAAACGTGACATTTATGGACGGTCCCTTAGCAATGATAAAACAGTAGTTTTATCATTGCTAAGCAAGCAGTAAGCACTACTTTTAAAACGAGTTCAACGCACTGAACCTCGTTTTAGTGCACATCATTTACAATGAACACTTAGATGTAGCCAATGGCAATTTCAACGTCAAGACCTCAACTTTTGTTCTTTTTATTCCATTTCATTTTTTATATCTTTTTTAGAAACAGCATTGAAGTGTGTCAGCCATTGTTGCTTGTCATACTGTAATGAACCGGCGTCATCCTACAACTAACTCTCCTTCACTGTAAAAAAAGTTTTATTTCAACCTTTAACCAAAAAATGGAAAAAATGGTGAAATTTAGCTACAACCAGCATTTGGTACTAAAGTTGAACCATTATAATCGTTCCTAGTCTCACATTCATGGTGAAAACTGCACCATTATAATGGTTTCTAGTTTCACATTTATGGTGAAACTAGCTAAAACTACACCATTGTAATGGTTCCTAGTTTCAGATTCATGGTGGAAGTAGCTGAAACTACACCATTATAATGGTTCCTAGTTTCAGATTCATGGTGAAATTAGCTGAAACTACACCATTGTAATGGTTCCTAGTTTCACATTCATGGTGAAATTAGTTGAAACTACACCATTGTAATGGTTCCTAGTTTCAGATTCATGGTGGAAGTAGCTGAAACTACACCATTATGATGGTTCCTAGTTTCAGATTCATGGTGGAAGTAGCTGAAACTACACCATTATAATGGTTCCTAGTTTCACATTCATGGTGAAACTAGGTGAAACTACACCATTATAATGGTTCAACTTAGTACCAAATGCTGGTTGCCGCTAAATTTCACCAATTTTTAGACTGTTTTGGTGAAAGCTTGAACAAGAATGCTTTACAGTGTAACTGCAGATCAAAAAGTCAGTACTTTCAACACACTTCTACACTCTCAGAAATGGAGCTCTCACTTTTGGCGATTCCGCAATCGTCAAGAAAATTTCGTCATTTACAACGATTCTTTACTCGTGCGATCAAGCGACTTGAAAAAGTTATAACACAAATTTCGCCAATTTGACAACAGGTTTACCCGGGGCATTTTTCACGAAGCCATTTCGTCAAATATGACGAAAGTTTCGTGAGATTTGAGCACGTGTTTCTGAGAGTTTAGGCGTAATATTGCAGCAATAACTGAAGCAAACCAAAACTAATAAGGGAGAAGGCAAGAATCGCTGGGAATTGCACTAGGTCTGCAAATGGTGGTGAGTTAATAAGTAGCCTCGTTATAAATAGATATAGGGGAAAAGACAAACCGAAATTCAAAATAAATGTTTTCCTTGAAACTAAGCCCTATTGCGCCATCTCGTTCTCCACAGATCTAATTAAATCAATTAGTCATAGTTATTTGAACAATCAAGGGGGCCAAACATTGAACTTATACGTGTTCTCATCAATTTTGCGATTTTTTACCTATAATTTGTATGGAAAATATGCCCTTCCCCCCTCACTTAGAAAATTTTTGAAGTGACGGAATTTAGAAATGTCTTATAACAGTTTTGTTAGATGAAAAATAACTTTTTTACTGAAAAATTGAAAAAGCTTATTTATACAGGTAGCAAAAATCTGCGCTGTCTGTCCTCAACGTGTAAAACAATAAATGCGAGCTCGCTTCTTATTGGCTGATATTATTAGCAGTTATGATTTCTTAGTTCCTGCAACACCATTATTAGATTTTTACATGCATAGGCACTGACGTAAAAGCAAGTAGATAAAAATCATCGTTGTAAATATGATACCCAAAACAAGGGTCTTCAGCAACATGTAGGATATCAGCTCAATTTTTGGCAATGGCGATCAATTGCACTATTCACACGGTGCTATTATTCGTCGTCATAAGCACTATTCATTGGTCATCATGCTCGAAGGATAATTTAACAAACGCCGTCATGCCTTGCACGCGAATCTTCACCGTTAGAGAAGGAGACTTTTCAGGTTTGTCCGTGAAACGGTTAATACAGAAAAAATTTAAGTAATACAAGACAAGACATCTTACCTTTTCTCCTTTATCACCTGCAGGTCCTCTTGAACCTTGATCCCCCTAAATAATAATAATAAACTACATTACAAAATGTAATAAACAAAATTGTGTCATTGGTCAATGCAAAAATTTCAAAACTGCAACAGAAGCAAAAGAGGTTTTATAAACCAGCGTTTACCAAACATTTTCGACAACACACAGTAACAGTATTTTCGTAAAATTTTAAAAAGGATTTTCATTTTTCACAAAAGTTTTGATTTATTTAAGGGATAGTCTTAATTTCTATTGAATGTATTAAAACTACGTCTTTTATTTGATATTGATATTACAAAATAAAGTAAATTACTACTTGTTAAAAATTTAAATATATTTTAGTTAAAGCTTGATGAAGTATAAAGCGTTACTGGTACATTCGAATATCGGAATTTTGTTTATAGTTTTTAACACAAAGGTTACAAATAGAATAGAAAGAACAAAAATTTAATTTTTAGTCGCCCCTAAAATTACGTAGGAACATTAGTAAATAGCTTAAGTAGTGGAACTTCAGATACAACTCCATCAAGCCTTAATTCAATACTAAAATTAAAAGTTTAGTTACTCAAAATACCCATTAATGCATTAGTAAAAAGCCTAAATAATGCAACTTCAGACAGTTTACATTTGGTCATTCAAAACTAAAGCAGGGTTCATACACTTTTGGACAACGCCCTATTTAGTAAGTCACGCCTTATTTTGTTTAGGCAGCGCCCCATTCTTCCACCAGTAATTTTATGCAGTATATACAACAAATCCTGAAATTCATTAACAATTAGAAAAACACTTTATTCTGTACTGGTGGTAACCTCTTTACAAAGTGGGGTATCGCTTAAAGGCGTGTGAACCCTATAAATTAAAACTAGTCCCTCAAAAATTGCACTAATAAAACCCCTAAGTCATGTCATTATTACATCAAGTCTAGGTTATGGAATCTTCAATCTATTGTCCTTACCTTCACTCCTCTTTGACCAGGAAATCCCATAGGACCTTGCGAACCAGGTGCACCCTAAATAAAAATCAATAATTAATTAATTAATTAATTAATTGAAGTGGATTCTTTCTTGAAATGTTTCAGCATATTTATATGTGTTCTAAACAGTGGTTTTCAAGTTGAAATACTATTACGAGGAAAAGTAATAAAGTATTCTTCAGCTGTGTAATACATTTTTCTTTTGGACATTTTCATTGCACTTATTACATGCCGAAGTAAAGTTTCGAGCCAAAAAATAAAATAAAGACCTAAATTAACTATAAACTTGTTCACTCGGAACTTAATACGATATATTCCCCCTTCGTACTCTAACTGTTCATTGTTGCCTTGTATACAAAAATTCACTTTAAGGCTACAGTATACACTTAAAATGTCGAAAATTGGCCAAAATATCGAATTGGTGTATAAAGTATGCCTACACTGTACTAATGAATATTAGATATGAAATTTATGATTATAATACTTTTAATATATAAGTACTTTCATATAGTTACACCCTTTTAAAATAAAAAAGCCTTTTTTCTCAAAATAAATTTTTTTTCTCAAAACAGAAATTTAAAACGTTAAATGGTGCCGCAATTTTTATGCTATTTGCTACCAAACTTTCCAAAAGTAGTCTTATATTAAGCAGTTATAGTTGAATGGATGAAATGTAGCAGTAATGATTATTTGAAAGAAGATATTTAACTTATTTATTGAAAAAATCATTAAATTTTCAGAAAATTTCATATAAAAGTACATTTTGCGTATGTTTTGTAAATTATCATCTAAGATGTTTTATTTTATCCATTCTTTTATCAAAGGATACTTACGGATTTAAAATCAGGAAAACATTTGAATGTTTTAAAAAATTGCGGCATGTGGAACGTTTTTAAGAAGTTAAAAAAAGAATTTAATTTTAATTTTTTTAAAACTACCCATTTTTTAAGCCAAATTTTTTGTGGGGTATTTTTTCTAATGTAAGTACAAACTGAAAAAATTTTCAGTTTGTCATAAAGAATTTTAAAAAAATTGTGTATACTGTAGCCTTAATACACACTCTGCTATTACATACCAAAGTAAGCTAATGTTTCATTCATCCGTTCTTTCTCTTTTTGTATAGAGTTTCTGGAAAATATGAATAGCGTAAAGAAAATATAAAAATGCTTTGCTTTTTATTAATATCTTATTTATTTATGCAAATTTACTTTTTTATTCATTTTTTAAAACTTATACCAATTGTCAGAACATAAATTTTTCTGCTGTTTTTAATGATTTGGAAGACGTTTATACTATAATGCTAGTAATTCGATTGGAGTAAACACTTTCTGTTGAGACATTTTCAAAATAATTCGGCAGAATTCCGAAATAGCGAGTTTTCTCAGTGGCTTTATAAGTTTGACTACCACTGATCTAAAAAACGAAAACTTAAACAAAAACAGCCATTAATAAACGGCAACATCATACCATCTCCAAAAAAAATCATTTATGTGGAAGTGAATCTGCAAAGATGCAAATCAGTCAAGTTCCTTGCTTCCGCCAGAACGCGCTGCAATTCCTCACTATTTTAACGAGCCTCAAGGGAATGAAGACGGAGAGAGAGCTTGCTCATCGTCTGGTCGTTTTGTGTGGCCAGCAGAGTGATGCCAAGTCGCGTCGACCGCCGGAGTGGCCTTCAGATTAAATGTTAATTTAATTTTTATTTTGTACATAGTTGCTATTCGTTAATTAAATGTTCTTAAATTCATTCAAACAGTATCTGTATGAGTTTTTAACCCGTTACCTCAGTCCATATTTATTCGTTACTCTAGAAACTTACCGTATCCCCCTTTGATCCCGGAATTCCTGGTTCTCCAGATGGACCCTGAAAAAAAAAAGAATAATACAGACATCAAACACTTTAACAATGCTACGTGTCATAGTTGGAGAAAAAAAATACATTAACTTTCTTGCTTTGATTAGATTATAATTTTATACATAATGACTGTTGTTGACTTTTTAATTATTTTTTTGAAAGGGATTAAATAGTCCAAAAATGCTCCAAAGTAGGCCGAAAACAGGCATGTAGTAAAAGTTTTAAATTATAACGAAGCAGAAATTCATAATAACAATGGAGGCAATTCACCGCTAGAGGGACTCATGAACGATCACCGTTGTGAGGGTGATATCCGCTCTTTGTTTACTAAGATTTTCAATGGAGCTCTACGTGGAGTTCACTAGGCAAAATGAGTTATCTTAAAATTAATTAAACTATTTGCACAGCCTTTTCTAATTATAAACCAGTATTTACATTTAATTTAATCATTATTCAAGAAATTCATTAGTTATTAGAATATTTATAGTGTTTTATTTAGTGTTCATTTTATGTAATGTAGAGGAACTTTATTCAGCCCTAGTTTTTACTTAGGTGTTTCGAACTCGAAGTAAAGCGACGCCACGGCTTCCTTTGTTTGCATTCCTTTCACCTCTGCCACGTGACCAATGACGTAGCTTGAATTGCCTCCATTCGAAAAGCATAAAAATAGAGATACCCTGAGAGTGAAGGTTGGAAATATTCTAATGAGAACAGAAGATATTCTGATAATGACGGTAGAGCTTTTCAGAAGAAAATTGATTGTCAAAAAAAAAAAAAAAAGAAATCACTTCCTAAACTGAATATTTCTTGCTATAAATCATTGGAAGGCATTATTGAGTAATTTTACATGCAGCTCAACCGTTGAAAATTACATAGCTGATTGATAATCCAGACATAACTAAGACAGAAGAAATTTTTAAATGATACCGAGGATTTGGAAAGATCACATTTTACAAAGTGATAGGATATTGTTAAGTCACTGAAAATATCGGTACTTGCGTATTATCCCATCCACCAATAGATTGGCGAAAAAATTGATGCCAAAGCTTGGCACTTTAAATGTTTGATTGCTCGGGAACGTTCATTTTTCCATTATTGGGGACCTATGGCATTTTGGCTGCTTATTTTTAATTTGGCGCAAATGGTCGACCGGAGTCCATAACCTGTTCAGATCCCAGAACTAAGAACAAACAATTTTGACGCAATTTTTTGGTTCTTTCATTTAAAAAATGATTACAAAACAAAATAACTAAAAAAATGTTTTTTTTAAATTTTAATTAATAATTAGTTGAAATAATAATGAATGCCCAATTTCCATGTTTTCCATGTTTGAAACGAAGTAAACTATCAGTTGATTCATTCCAAAAACAATGGGGTGTTTTCGCTTTCAAATTGCACAAACAGTAGTTAATAAACAGTATTTTAAAGTGTACCCAATTGGGTACACTTGGAATGAAGGGGTGAAGGGGTTAAGTGCCAAAATTTCATACATAAACAAGATATTTAAATTTCATACTTAACGAAGTCACAAAACATGCTGCATGCAAATAGGCCTCCGAAAAATCTGTGCGAAAACGAATTATTGAAAGTTACGCATCATAGAAAAGTGTTAAGAAAAGTTACGCATCATAGTAGGGTCTCCTTACCCTACAAATCTTGCAAGGAAGTTAGAAAAAAAGATAATGCAGCAAATGACTAACAGTTTGGATGAATTATAGTGTTTTTTTATTTATGCATTTAATTAATATTTATTTATTTGTATTTTTAAAACTTACCGGTAAGCCATCAGCACCAGCTAAACCCGGAAGGCCGGGCTTCCCTCTTGGACCCTGTAAAAAAAAATTTAATTACAATGCTTTGCCCATTTTTAATTAGTGACATTTTGTATTAATCAGCTAGCAAGTAAAGATAAAAAAATATTACCATTAAAACCAGAGGTGCAGAGAAACAGGAGAAGGACAATCCCAGAAAAGGTAATATGCACATTTATTTATTTATTGTTCTTTAAACTATGTTGCAAAAACCAAAATTAAAATGGAATTTAAGCAAGACACTTAAATAAATAAGCTGCACTTAATGTCTTTTAACTAAGCTTTAAAACAAGAACGAATTAAACGAAACATATTGAGAATAATTATGAAATAAAACGTTATTCTGCTAAATGTTGCTAAAATTATTAATGTTCGCCAACTTAATGGAAAAGAAAGTAAAGTTGACCACATTAGCAAGATGACCACCGGTCTAAGTTGACCACATTTGCAAGCTGACCTCCGGTCTAAGTTGACTACTTTTGTCTGGAACCGGAATTGTAGAGAAACCTTTGCAAGTTGACCACCTGTCCAATTATGAACTAAAATAGCTTCTCCAGGATAATTTTTATGCGATAATGTTAGATCGGTATTTTTCTGGATGGATGTAACATCCATATAAAGTTTGCCTAAACCTCTTTATAAGTTAACCATATGGTAAAACTACTATGAGCACTCTTTTATTCCTTAAATAAGCTTATTCGTTTTCTTTGATCTGATATAGCCATTTTGAAAAACATATTTTTAAGAGATCTTTAGCATCATATAAATAACTGACGTTTTAATACGGTATTTTTCTTAATTTTAACTAAGTACTTTACTTTTGAAGTTGCATAGGTTTCTTTGTAAGTCTTTCGGGTTAAATTTCTTTAATGGTATTTTAGATAATTTTGAGAAAAATAAAGCTGATCACTGTTTTAAAGTAACGTCATTACATGAAGCTATATTTTTATTAGTTATAAATGATTAAATGCGTTGTGTAAGAAATAACAAACAAAAATCTCCAGCCTCTATAAGTTGACCACCTGTCTGAGTTGACCACTAAAGTGCTGAACCGCAAGTGGTCAACTTACACAGGTTTCACTGTAAACAGAAAATCACAGTTGTCCATTTACTATCAGCTATGAAGTTAATATTATCTCAAGTACGGTTTCTTCATGAAGCTAGGCTGTGATCATACAACACGCTTCGTTTTCTAAGGACTTTTTTACTGAATCGTATTAAGCTATCTAAAGAATTGGAAATTTATTAATACAGAAAAAAAATTACTTTATACTGGTGGTCAAGTCCTTACAAAATGTGGCGCATTTAAAGAGAGTGACCCTGACACTCTCTTTAAATGCGACAGTCATTAGGACACACATAATTTAAGACACCCGACATAGGTGTCAGACATCCGGTAAAAATGTATCAGTGGTCTCTGAATGGATGACACATTTTAATTGTTTAGGAGGAGGGTTCATATATATGCCATACCTGTAAGCCTTGAGGTCCTAAAGATCCTTGAGGTCCCGGAGGCCCCTGAAATAAAGAATAATTACTCTTTTCATTGCTTTCAAAATTCATTAATACAGTAAAACCCCGTTAAAACGCGGGTGTCGGCGGAGATGTTTGGCACCCGCGTTATAACATAATCGCGATATAATGAAACTGAACCGCGGAACCATATTCACGAAATATACTCGCTTCGGTTGCACCACTTTTAACTTCATCCATGACTCCTAACATTTCTTCTGTTGTATAATTGTTTCTTTTCTTGTTTGCTGCCATTTTATTTGTTGTAATTTCTGTGCAAGAAGCACGCTTCTGAACCGAGCGGTCAGGCTATCGAGTGATAGGTTATTCAGATTAAATTTTTTCGCTCTTTGAGACACCTAAGCTAAAACCATATCAACCATATAAAGAGTATTTTAGAGAGGAAAGGAACACAGATAGCTTTGAAACCGATGCCGTGTTTTGAACTTCCATTTTGTTGAGATTGCTCCCTTAGAGTTTCACTCCAGAAAAGCAGTAAAAATCAAGAATCAAGTCATTAATTTTTTTAATGTGTTAGTTAAGAACATAGAAAACTATTTGACGAAATATTTTGGTTGAAAAGTGTATGTAATTAATTTCACAGGGTAAATACTCTGTGGCACTTAGTAGCTGTAAAGAAATAAATACTTATTTATTGATCATTTTATTTATGTAAATCCCTCACTTTTCAGTGTAGATACCTAGACAAACTATTTCTGTAAAAAAATACTGCAGATCAAAATGCATTAGAAAAAGTGTTAACTCAACGGTTCCCAATCTCTTCTTTCGCGTACCACCATATTTCTTGCAAACCGTTTGCGTACCACATCGAAATTAGCCTTATTATATACAGCATAATATTAGTAGATTATAGAAGCATACTAGGGCGACTAGGTGAAATAAACTATACAATTTCTGATAGTTAAGGCAGAAAAAAACAATTTAATAAAAATTTTATTAAAATAATGCTGTACATAAAATAAAACATATAAAATAAATAAAATAAGGTAAATCACCCGGTAGTGGACACTGCTCTAGTAGTGGACACTTAGATCTTTAAGTTCCTAAAATAAGCGAATGTAACATTAAACTTGAATGAAATGATCAGACCTATAGCGAAAGATTCCTAGTGCCGGTTAATAGAACTCAAGTTGGCGTGGAGCATCTATGCTAGTACATGGATCATCATATGTAATAGCTGCCTCCACAACGGTCACATTTGCTGCTCTTTACTAAAGCCGATGAATAAGAAGGAAAATATGGGGAAAAAGCGTGACATCATTTATGAATGCTCCCTTAGTCAATTTTTAACCGACTTCCCAAAGGAAGGAGGTTATACATTCATATTGCATCGGATGAACTGATTTTCACAATTTTTTTTTTTCAATCGATCAAGGGTGGTTCCCCATAGGTCCAGTACCTTTGTTTCACCATATTCGATTGATAGAACAAAAGTAATGGGCAGAAATGTAGTATGTTTTTTGATCCATAACTTTTGACTAAATAAACCGATTTTGACGATTTTTTCTTTAATCGATAGAGGGTCATCTATCTCAAATATCATACATCAATCTGACTACTTTAGTTTTTTAGAAAAAACGTTGCGGGTGAAAAATGAGTATTTTTTTATTTTAATTGGAAAGGCTTTGCTTGATTTTTCTTTGTTGGGAAAACTATTAATAAATATAAAAGTCATTGTTTGAAAAGTGTTTGTTGCCATTGTGCTATAATATTAAAAGTAATTACAGCAAAAGTTTGACTGAAGGCTTCTCTGAGGCAATAATTAAATCCAATCAGTTTGTTTGCGAAAATCGATTTCCAAACGGAGTTTTCCATACAAATGATTAGTTTTTAGTGCCATTCATTCAAAGAGGGTTGGACTTTTGATATGGATTTTTTGAAAAATAAAGTATTTACAGAAAAATATCTACACTAAAAAGAATAAAATAAATAGTTTTTGAGAAAAAAATAGAACCGACTTCAAAGCAGAGCAACTATAAATTGCGCTAAAAAGTAAAAAATAAATTCATTCTTTAAACAACATCGATGTGACTTTTAAACATAGTTTTAGAAGTCGGTGCAAAATGAGGATAAATAAAATCTTTTTAATGATTAATCAATTACAAATATAAATGGCCCAAAATTAGCAACAATTCCAAGATGAAGTAACGCATGGTGCAATCGTAATTAGACTCCTATTTTTGCACCGACTTCTAAAACTATGTTTAAAAGTCACATCGATGTTGTTTAAAGAAAGAATTTTTTTTTTTTACTTTTTAGCGCAATTTATAGTTGCTCTGCTTTTAAGTCGGTTCTATTTTTTTCTCAAAAATTATTTATTAAAATTTTTTCTCCAAGTTAACAGCATGAAATAGATGATATTCATTTCTGTCCACTACGCATGCAAATACGTGTCTTATAAATGTCCACTATAGATACAAATGAAGCGTTTAGTAAATTGGACGTAAAAATCCTAATTTCTCATCAAATGACATTTTATAGGTGTCACGACGGACAGTGACATTATAGAATTCTTACAAATAAGTATTCATTTGTGCCATTTCCAAAAAGTGCATTCATCAAGTTACACAAAATGTGCATCTTTTTAAGTGACTTTCTTTTGACCTTGGCCACCGGACTGACAGTCCCCTCATCGTAAATTGTCAACTACTCCTCCCTTTTCTTCTCCTGTGTTGCCACGCAATGCATTATTGCGAAGACGTAACCGCTGATCCCTGAAAAGCGGGATTGTGATGTTTTTCGAAGGTATGTTGCTGAACTTTTGAAACATACTGTAACCGTTGCAAGCGGCGTATAAAAGGATCCCCCAAGCTGGGGGGGGGGGGGAGATGGCACACAGACTCCCACGGACACTCTCACGAGCACTTTCGCTCTCGGAGAGAGATGAGGCTTTGAGGGCTACCACTGCTGACTTTTGCGCGGCTCTCTTTCTACTGGAATCTGGATTTACGGAGACTGACCGCGATGCTCTTGTTACGTGCTACTGAAGTTACGAGTCTCGGCGCGGCGAAGCTTTTATAAGAGGATGATTTCTGTGATGCAAAAAATGAATGCTAATACTTCAAAAATAAATCTAAGTGAAACACATTGGTAATGTTGGTGAGTCATTTTTTTATTTGTGTTTTTTATTGTTTTCTTCCATTCCCTCCTGGTGTTTTGCAAGTAACCTTTGTACTACCACTAACGTTCAGGCCCTTATTTATTCAAAATTACATTTCTTAAAGTTATCCTTTGGTGCTTCCAGACCATAAAGATTTATTTTAACGGGGAATTTTTCGGCATATATCATTAAATAATTCGTAAGCAATGCATGTGTTTTCAAATGTTTACTCCCTTGGAATCACATGCAAAATTCCTTTTCTAGCAGGAATAATTAATTTATTTATATTTATTTTTTCTCTCTTTTTTTCCCTATTGTCTGGGGTATTGTCACGATGAACAGTGACATTATAGAATTATTACAAATAAGTATTCATTTGTGCCATCACTTAAAAAGATGCACATTTTGTGTAACTTGATGAATGCACTTTTTGGAAATGGCACATATGAATACTTATTTGTAAGAATTCTATAATGTCACTGTTCATCGTGACAATAGGTCATTCATTTTTAGAGAAATAGTTGCCGATTAAGCTAAATATGCAAATATGGATGCGAGTCTCTTGAAAAAATTTTGCCACGTAAAAGAGTACGAAAATTTCCGTAACTGTGTCCACTACCGGGACATTTACCTTATATTTCATTTTGGGAAAAACTCCTCCGTGTTTGTCTGTCATTTGCCCGAACACTATCAGAATAGAAAGCAACGCAATGGCTCTCAGTCAAGTCTATCTCTTCATTTTTTGGAGTGCACGCGTACCACCAGGACAGGCTTTGCGTACCACTAGGGGTACGCGAACTACAATTTGGGAACCGCTGGTTTAAATGATAGATTTTGCACAGAACCTTTACTACCAGTAATATTCAAAACGGCATTATATACTTTTTTTAAAAAACAGCTCTCGGATATGGGTTCCTTATTTCATATTTTCAATGACAGCATAAGTTACCTACGACCTTACTTAACACTAAATTTACTAGGTTTGGAACCTAGTCCTACTTGCAAAATGGTAGCTTCGAAACAGACAAAATGACTGGTTTGCTAAATCTAACGTTAAAGTTATCTTGAATGAAAAAGAATGCGAATGCATCACTCTTTCTTTTTTCCCCCTTTTAGCTCGCAATGAAAACAACTAAGGTAAAGAAAAGACTGAAACCCAAAAATTGTGCAGCTGGGTGTAGTAAAAAAAAAAAGTCGGTCGCTATTTTTTTTTTTAAATTTCAATCCATTTTTGTAAACTTACTGATCTATTAACGGTACCCGTGTAGAATTTTAAACCCGTGAGTTGTACGTTAAATAAAATATTTTAAAAAACCTTTTTTAAGATATTTTTTCAAAGTTAATATTTTGATAATTGGCATAGCCTGAGGATAAAAAAAATGGTACATTCGTTTTAAAATTTGGTCATTATGCGACGATTTTAGCACCGTTTTTGGGCAAATTTGTGGTTATTACAAACTATGGAATTTTAATGACTAAATCTGAAAATAGCGTTTTGAAGCTTAGATTTTTTAGAATTAGTACAACCTGAGCTTTACGTAAATAGTTTTGTTTTCTTTTTATTTTAAAAAATGAAGCGGATGCTAGAATAGATAGATAAACGAAAGTTGCAAATACTCTTCCATAACTCTGCTTACAAGTCTCGGAGGAAACCCGTCCGCCAGTGCGTTGGGGGGAAAACTGCAACGTAGGCGCAGCAAAAAAACCTTGAAAAATTTAAAAATTAATAAAAATGGAACTACCTGTTGGATTTTACCGAATTTTAAATCTAAACCACCTGAAGACATAAAAAAAATTATTAAAATCAGTCCAGCTGTTTAGGATTTGTTCAGTGACATACCACACGCACAGAAGCATTATATATATACTAGCTGACATGCCCGGCTTTGCGCGGAATAATATTGCATCATTCGCAGGCTAAGTGACGCATGTCCAAAATTCTGTTGTAAATATGTAAGGAAAAATTTTCTTTAAAAAATCATGTTGGAGATGGGCAACAGGCCTGAAAAACCTTATTTAAACAGTAAAAACATTTAAACGAACAGCCTAGAAAAATTCCTTTTAGACCAAAAATAACAGTTCATAAAAATCTACATTAAAATGCCAACAACAGTTAAAAAAAATTGCCATTAAAGTAATTGCAACAGTAACTAAAATGCGCACATGCAGCGAGATAATTGTGCCAAAATGATATCGAGAGACCCATAAAAATCGTAATTACAATATCTACCACAATACATTTAAAAATCCCCATCAAAGTAAGATCTGTATTCTGTTTTAAAATGTCCATCAGATGAAGCACAACTGTCCCTAAATATGTCTGCTATAATAAAGAAAAAATCCTTAAATCCCCACATTTGAATAAAGACAACTATTCCTAAACATCCCTAATAGAATAAGGACATTAGTCTCAAAAAATCTCCATTAGAATAAAGACGTCAGTGACTAAAAATACCCATAAGAATACTGACCTTCAAGAGCTACTGTTCCTAAACTTACCAACAGTCCATCTTAAATTAACCATCAAAATAAGGACAGTTCCTATAAATCCCGATTGCAAAATCGTCAAAGGATTTCCTGAAAATTCAATTGAATAGCACTTTCATAAAATTCGGATAAAAACGAAAGAAAGGGAAGCATTTTTCCAAAGGCAAATGCTTATATAAGTTAGAAAATGTTTGGTACTGAACCAATCCTGACGCGTGAAATTTAAGTTGATAGAAAGAAATAACTAAATTATGTCCAAATAGTGCCAAATAGACAGTAAAAAAAAATAAGCAAATGTTTTATAAAATAAATCACTTGAGTAAAATATGGAAAGAAAAATCAACCTCAAGATAAAGTAATTGAAAATCGTCTGCACTTTATAACCCACAAAATATGCATAACAAGAAGTTCCGTCTAGAACTATACGAGCTTACTTTATCGTATACACCAAATTCAAATTTATAATCTAGCTATCTCTTTCTGTCTCTTTCTTATTTATCTTTAGTTCTAATTATTGAAAATATACCTTTTTCAACGGATAATACATATTCATTCATTCTTTCATTTATTCAGCCATGCATTTATTCATTCATTCGTTACCTCATTCAAGTGTTTATTCATTCATTTACGCATTCATGTATTTATTCACTCATTTATTTATATTTTCATTTATTCAATAATTTATTCATTCATTCTTTTCCTCATTCATTTATTCATTGATTTATTCTTTCACTCTTTCATTTATTCATTCATTCATTATTTCACTCATTGAGTCACTGAGAAATATCCTTGAAAATTCCGATCAAAAAATTTCATAGCAAAATAGGCTCGTAAGTTCTGGATAAACTTTCTATTTCTACATGTTCTACGTTATAAGAGCTTTCCGATAAAGTTTGTTCCAAGCAAATCGGTCCGTTAGATCAGGATTTATATAGGGTTGAAATTTCCCCGTAAGCTCTGTGTTAATTTTTTGAACTGTTCAAAAATGAACAAAAACTGTTCAAATCGATATTTCACGCCGAGAACTCCTTCCAATAAGCTTTCAATAGGAACTTGGCTCTTGTGCCCAGAGTTTACAGAATTTGCTTCAATTTTGTCCATAGGCGCTAATGTTAAAATTTTTTGAACTGTTCAAAATTGAACAAAAAATTGTTCAAATCAAAAAGTAAAATATAGAAATGAGATGTCCTCGCCGAGATCTTTCGAATGCAAAAAGAATTTTTCCAATCGGACAATTCGTTCAAAAGTTATTAGGGGGGGACAGACCGACAGACCGACAGACAGACAGACAGACCGACAGACAGCCAGACCGACAGACCGACAGACACACTTTTTCCCCATCTCAATACCCTACTTTCAAATTTTTTATTTTTCAATCTTTATTTAATTACTTCACTTATTTTTGACTTTTCTTGATTTTTAATGATATTTTCACGATACATTAAGCCTTCTTTCATGCTTTATTATTATTTTTTTTACTTTTACGGGAAAGTAGGCTAAAAATGAAAAGAATTCTTAGAATTTGTTTCGCTGATAAAGCGGACAATCTACCATGAGAAATAATATTTTTCATGAAATTGTTGAACTGGTACCATGATACTAAATCGCCAAAAAACAAAGAAGGATCAACCTCAAGGAGTAATTACAGATCGTCTGCAGTACGCTAAAAAATGCAATGAATTTTTAGAATTTGTTTCGCTCATAAAACGGCATGAATAACGATAAAACAGCATTTTTTCAATCTTGAGTTAACAAAAATCATCTAATTGGCGACAAAAGTAGTATTTATTTTGGCGAAAACACGCAAATTGAGCAGATAAATTCAGAGGTAAGCCTTGCTTTAAAGTTCGAAAACTACTTTAAATGAATATTGCGCGTGTTCTATTTGTTCTACGAACTTCAGAAGGAGATCATCTTGTGCAGTTTTTTACGGGCATCAATATGCTGCAAAAATCTAAAACGTGGGACCTTTCTTCGATGAGATATTCTTAAAATAAACAGTTTTGCTTAAAATTGGAATAAAAAAAGAACAAATTCGAATTTTAGGAAAAACGCTTCGAGGTGCACGAGGACCTGACCCAAGGTACTTGTAACCAAAATTTCGTACTTCTGGCCCGTTCCATCTCGCCAGGAGGCGATCGACAGACAGACACACACACACACACACATAAACTTTTGGTTTTATTTATATAGATAAAGAATTTAATGAACTCTTGAAATTAATAACAAGAAGTTATTGCCGTTCCTCCCCCTCTCCAGAAGGGATCTGGAGCACCCAATCCGATGTTCTGAAGAATTGTATATACTCACTTCATTGGATGATGAGAAAAAAAAAACTGGTAGCAGATTCTTTTTCCCATTCACATACACAAAAAAAGTGTGAGATGCTTCTCTATTGGTATTTTGTTAATGATTCTACGTTAGCGAACACTAAAGAGGGATAAAGAATCTTAAAACAGCAGGTATCAAGCACCTCACCTTTAATTTTACTATTAAAATTAATAGTTCGTTCAGTCATTTCATTCCGATTATGTTAAGCCAGTGGTTCCCAATGTTGACTGGGCTCCGACCCATCTAACAAAAATTTCCAATCTTGGGACACACCTCTTAGCTGTCTTAGAGAAAAGAGGGAATACATATTGGTAATGCTCAGCTCCCCTAGTGGCGACTTGTGGAACTACTTGATGCTGCCTTATTTGTTCTAGTTGAAATTTAAAAAAAAATTGTGTTACCAATATGAACGAAAGGCTGTTTAAATAAGAAAGACAACTTAAATAATATTTTTATTACTTAAATACCTACACCTGCAAGATTTTTTTTTACTAAGTTATTGCAATGGGAAGGATATATTTGTTTCTTTTTTCTCTTCATTAAAGTTTTAGCATCAACTTCAATTTTAGTTATTTTTATTCGCAGACTTCCCAGTTTTTTTAAATTCATGTATATAGTGGTCGCGACTAGGGATGTAACAAATAGTGATTTGGCCCAATTACCAAATACCGAATATTCGGCCATTTCTTCTAGGCCGAATAGGCCGAAGCCGAATATTCGGCCAATGTCTTAGGCCGAATACCGAACATTCGGCGGCCGAATATTAAAATTTCTAGAAAATCGCTGTAATAGAAAGTATTTGACAAATTTAAATTTATTGCCAAAGTCAAACGCCAATTACACACAATCTATGATGTATAATTTAATTCTGTTTATTAAGAATTTGAAAATATTTAAAATTAACCTATTTTCTGTATTGTTTTGAATGTAATAAAACTAAGAATTTCATCCATAAGTGGAATAGAAATGACAGGTTTTATGATAGTAAGCATTAGCATTATTTTACTAATTATTTAATTCAAATGAACGAACTACTATTGCTTAGGGAACTTTTACCTTGCTCAAAACTGTTTTATGAAGATATTTTAGAAGTTAAAAAAATATCTTTATTTTATGGGGTTTTTTACATACCTATCTTTAAACGATCTATTACAATTTAATACACTTAACTGGAATATATTTTTATTTTCAAAAACCCCAATAACTTATGCTATCTAAATATTCATGATATAGTCTAGGCTTTTTACATTTATCTATTACCCAATATTCACAATAAATCAGTCTACCAAACAAAGTCTGACTTCTACTTTGTTAATAATAACAAAATTAATTTTTCATATATCATAATTCACTCTTGCCAGCTTTAAGAGCAAATGATAAACATAAAATACAATATTATAACTTTAAAATCTGTTTTTGCTCAGTCAAGCCTAAAACTAGGTTATAAAAAGTAGTTTTTTCTAAATTATTTTTATTTTTTAAAACTTTAAACTAATGTATTATTTTGCAGTAATTATAATACAATTTTAAATGTTTAAAATCTACTAATTTCTTTATTTTTTTTTTTCATTTCCACTGCAGAAGAACTATTAGGCCGAATAGTCCATCAATATTCGTCCAGGCCGAATATTCCGCTTGGTGATGAAATGATTATTCGGCCAAAGGCCGAATTGGCTGAATACCGAATAGTGGCCGAATATTCGTTACATCCCTAGTCGCGACCCATAGTTTGGCAAAATACATATCTATAGAATATATTTTTTAATACTTTACCATAGGTCCTGAGGCCCCGGATTGTCCTGGCTGTCCCGGTTGTCCTGTAGGACCCTGAAACAGAAAAGTTTCTAATTAGCAAATAAACAAACAGAAGACTGTTGTTACGAAATAATGATGTAACTTCTTATGGAATGTCAATAGAAGCATATTTTACAATTATTTTTTAGCCTTCTTTCCTGTAAAAATAAAAACAATGATAGAAGGTTTAATGTAGCGTAAAAATATCGTGAAAAATAAGGAAAAGTCAAAAATGTAATTAAATAAATATTGAAAAATAAAAAAATTGAAAGTAGGGTTTAGAGATGGGGTAAATGTGTGTAATTTCTTTTTTTTAACATTCGGTATATTTATTGAGTGATTTGCAAGAACAGAAAATTTCAAAGTATTGCGTAAAATATAAAAAAGGTTTCATTAGAAGGCCTTATATTAGTTAACCTTGACATAATAACATTAGCAGGAGCTCAGCAGATGATTTTTTTCTTCAATTCTACATGAATTTTTACATATTTTATGGTATTCAGACAATGGTCGTATAAAAATTAGTTCTGAAAAGCACATGGCACCAGCACTTCTTTCTTTAAGATATTAGGCCATTAATTTTGATGGCATTTTGCTAATAAAATTTTAAAAAACCGACCAAAGGTTTGTTCACAATAAAATATTGCGCTTCAATGTTTGTTAAAATGCTAAATTCTCACCTCTTTGCCCTTGGGCCCAGTAGCACCCTCAGCTCCAGGAATACCCTAGAATATATAGAAAATATAGAAACGTCAATAATAATCACGATTAAAGAAATTAACAAATAACTTTTTGGGCAAATATTAAATATCAATAAACTAAAATGGATACAAAAACAAACTAATAGCTATTAATAATGAAGCATAACTTATTAATAAATTTATAATTCTCGCAGTGTTGATTAACAAGTTAAGATACGGTTATTATACTCGGTTACATTTCTATATAGTTGAACTAAACTCACTGTAAAAGGTTTATGTTGAGTTGCCCCCGTTTTTGGTGTTACTGAACACGATTTTTTTTTCTTTTTTGGTGTTCAACGGAGGTAATTCACCGCTAGAGGGACTCATGAGCGAACATCATTGTCACGTGTCATCCGGTCTTTGTTTACTAAGATTTTCAATGGAGCTCTACGTGGAGTTCACAGGAAAAATTAGTTATCTTAAAATGAATTAGACACACAGCTTTTACTGATTATAACCCAGTATTTACATTTAATTTAATCATTAGAACAGAAATTCATTAAATATTACAATTAAGGCTCGACCGATGCATCGGCGCCGATTGTTCAACAAAGTACCCATCGGCCATCGGCATCGGCGGAAGATGTTAACTTTACGAAAACGTCGGCCAATCGGCCTTGGAAAACATCTAAAAGCCGATGCAAGGCCGATGTTTTTCGCAGGGACAACTTTCCAAAAAACATTCTGTCTTTAACTTTATTTTTTCTCCAAAGATAGATTTCTATTTGCATACAATAACAGGTAAGCACATCAATTTAAAAAAGCACAAAAATAATGTCATTCTACAAAGTATTTGATAAAGTAGTCTGATAATTGGGGAAAATAATATAAGCGATCGCTGCCCGAAAACCTTTATTATTAAAATTATTTCTCTTAGAACAGAGTGCTCGCGAAATAGAATATGTTAAAGCAAAAGTAATAGAGGCGTCTTACGAGTGCTATTTGTTTCTCGCACTAGATTAGTTGCCTCATTTTTGTCCGTTTTTGTTTAATAAGATTGTGCATTAGATTGTGCAATAATATTATATCATCTGCTTTTAGTTTGTCATGTTTTCTATTATTCCGAAATTGTAATCAATACAAAGTCGACTAAATCAAAGTACGATAATTTTAATTTTTACCAGCGTAAACTTTTATCTCTTAGCGTTTTTCTTTTTGCTTCTTCGATCCCACGTGTTACAGTTTTTCTGCAACTGTGCAGCAATTTCGTTGCATATTGCGTTTAGTCTGCGGTTATTTTCATTGTTTCATTTTTAGTTTACAACATATAAAAGATTGGTCAAAAATAAGAAAAGGATTTTCCAGGATAAATGTTTATTGAACGAAGTTTTATGTGTCCAAGTTCGACTAGCAATTTTTAAAAATTGAATTGTCAAAATGCGAGTTCGCGCGACAGGATTTAATAACATCTATATATATATATTTCAGCTAACGTGGACCAGTTACGATTAAATTTTGCGAAACGATACGATACTGACATCATGCAACAAACAAACTATGGTAAAACGATATTTAAAAATTTTTGTTTTATGGTTAGCGTGGAAGAGTAAGATTTATTATTTATTATCGTAACTTACGGGATAACAAATTTATTTTTATTTCTTAAAATGTATTTCCATTAATAACTTAATTTTCAAGTCCGATTCTTTGGAGTGGCAACACCTCAGTTTGTTTGAATATAGCGATCTTTTCTTAAGCCTTTTGAATTTTAAACTTATGCCCCGCAGATGTTCTGCGGGAGAACAGCTAGTCTTAATTAAAATTCTAAAATTTCTTTATTTTCAAAGATTGATCAATGCATTTTTTTTATCAAAATACATGTGAACTTTTTTTATACGATAATTATTTTAATTTTTCCTCGTTTATACTTATTTTTTAGAGCATTTTTTTTTTTTTTTTTTTTTTTTTTTGGGCTTCTTTGATGCCACGTGTTAGACAGTTGACAGTTTTTCTGATATTGAACAACAATCTCGCTGCATCTGCTTTCAGGTTAGAATATTTCTTGTTATTTTATTGCTAGTTTACAGCACAGAACATATTGATAAAAAATAAGAATCAATTTTTCAGTAAAAACGTTTATTGATCTAAATTTTATGTGTCCAATTTTGACCTGCTATTCTCAAAAATTTAATTCTTAAAAAACGAGTTCGCGCGACAGGGTTCAATAATACCTTCATAAAAAATACTACAATTTCATTAATTTCAAAATTGACAAAGTTTATATATATATATATTTTCAAAATACATCTTAATATTTCTAAACGATCACTCGTTTTTCAGAAGATAAAACTGCTGGTGCTCAAAATATTGGTTTATTTCGGTGACCTTATATTGTACTCATGAAAATATAAAAAACGTGTCAAGTATTTCAGTGTAATTTTCCACTCACAAGAAAAAAAAACTAATAAGATTAGTTCTTAAAACCCAGCACTCATTTGTAATGACAAAAAAATGTCATGTCTATGTTTTTAAAGCAATATTCAATATTTCTTGGTTATGAATAGGGGGGCGTTACTGCGAGCGAAATGTTTACTATTTTATTTTTATTTTAGAAAAAGAGCTATTTTTAGTTAAAATAACTTTTATAATGAAAAATAAACATATAATCGTTAACGCTTTTCGTTTAAAAATTAATGGTGGGGGAATTATGAAAAAAATCTGAGAGGAGGGGGATGATAATTTCGTCAAGATGCAAACCCACATTATTTGCTAGTCTGTATTATAACATCTGCATTCCTCTCCATGAAAAAATAAGAAAATAAAGGCAGCTGCTCTTCGCATTTGCAGTGCAGGTGTTTTAAGAGAAAATGTTGAAGGAGAAGGAATTAGACCCGGTCCGATCCAATAGTTGTTGAGTTTGTTTTTTTTGCAAACATAAGACAAAAGAATTTAAAATCCTCTGATATAGCTTTTTTTTTAAACCTCCAAATAATTTAATTACTTTACTAGAATCGCGAGTGATTCTTTTAGTTTTAATTATTATGTGAACTTCCCCCAAACAGTTTTACGGTGCTTGAATAATGCATTTATAGTTTTGGAAACATATAAAATAAATAAATGATTTAAATGACATTTTTGACAAGCATTCAACACGTTTTAATGGTTTAAAGCGACTTTTTCTTCCATCGGCCATCGGCCGATGGAAGAGGTGAATAATCGGCAATCGGCCATCGGCCGATCTCTGAACAATCGGCATCGGCCCATCGGCCAAAAAATGCCATCGGTCGAGCCGTAATTACAATAGTTTTAGTGTTTTTTTTAGTGTTCATTTTATGTAATGTAGAAGAACTTTATTTAGGCCTAATTTTTAATGAGATGTGTCGGACTGGAAGTAAAACGATGCTACGGCTTCCTTTGTTTACATTGCTATAATCGCTGCCACGTGACCAATGACGTTGCTTGAATTACCCCCATTGGTGTAAAGCTGAAATTTTTAATATATTTAAAAAAAATTTTTGTGTCTTTCTAAAAAATATATAGACAGTATAATGTTTCTTAGCCCATGAAATGTGTTAATTCCGCTACGTATCGAAACGTCATAGCCATTGCTCATTCCTGCGAAATGGGATAAATGAGCAATCGGTAATGAAATTTTGATGCGTAGATGAGTTAACGAACATCTTATGCTAAAAAACATTTTTCTGCCTGTATTTTTTAGACAGACACTTAAAGAAATTTAAAATACATCAAAATATGAATAACTTTCAACATTACACCAACGCAGCACCAAGAATCGTGTTCAGTAACGTCACAAATGGTGGCGACTGAACGCCAAAATTTTTAGTGTAAATAAACGTTCTTTTGAAGTTTTTAAATTTGGCGAAAAGCTTTTATTAGCATTTGAAAGCTCCAGAAGAAAAACAGTACTATCGGATTTCTTCTAAAAATAATGATTCCATAAAGTCGTGATGAAATTCAGTAATTGACAACACATTAACAACACTCGGGTTGACTCCGGAAGAGGGTGAACCCTGGCGACTTTTGGCGAATTTTATTCATGCAGGGCTACAAACTTAGAGAAGGAGAGCTAATCACGGAAAACAGGCCGTTTGCATTTATCGCCAATTTGGCGGGGAATCTTTTCTAGAGTATTACTCCAACACTCAACTGCAAAACATCAGCACGCTTAAATCATACCGGAAAATTTCGGTACCCACCGCACTTCTCCGCTTAACTTCACGTTTATTTAAACACGAAATAAAATTGAAATACATAAACATACTTACAGGTGGTCCTGGAAGCCCTGGAAAACCTCTAGGTCCGATGAAACCTCTAGGCCCCTGTGGAAATATTTTCAAAATGTGATTTTTCAATGAAATTTTCAAAGACCAACTTTGTAGAATAAATATGGTGCATTAGACAATATCACTTACCATATCTCCAGGTAGGCCTGGTGGTCCTGGTTGCCCCTCTTCTCCCTAAGAAAATATTAGTAAAATCGTTACAATTATAAAGTAAGCAATTATTCGTTTCATAAAAGCCCCCTTTTCTTTGAGCAATACGAGGATGATACCGATGCATTCTACGGCAACTGACCTAACATTTGGAAGCAAAGATTTAACTTCAAATAATTAAAACAAGTAAAGTATTAAATATAAAATAGTTTATTTTACTGCCTTATACTGCTACATTAATACATTAGTATGCGGCCTTATTTGAAACCCTGTTCGTAATGAGAAGAAATATAAAAACCTGATAGTAACTGACGCAACATGAGATAGACATATGTACTGGAAAATACAAAACAAATTCCAAAATCCGTTAATTATGAACTTGTGACAAGGAAATTTTTATTTAAATGAAAATTAACGCATGAATAAAAAGATGTACACTTGTGTTATTCTTTGATGTTAGGCTAATTATGTGTATAGTAGTAACTGACGCAACATAAAAGAAAAACGTGCTTCTAATCTTCATCTAGTGACAGCAAATTGTTCATAGTGAAGAAGTTTCTTCTCACAAGGGAGTAAAAAGACAGAAAGAGTGTTTGTAAATAACTTATGTCGCCCAAAAAACATAAGAAAGTAATACTTGTTAAAAATTTTAATTTTAATGTTTCCCAAAGATGTCCACTTTTACAAGGAATTCTATATTATCCCCTTTTCTTTTTAAAATCATCAAAAAACAGTTCATAGACTTTATGACGATAGTTCGATAACGTGGATGACTATGATTTAGGTATTTAGCCCAGGGGCGGGGTTAGTGGGGGGTCCGGTTGGGCCTGGCCCATCCATCGGGGTAAAAGTTCAATTTTCGTCAGGGAAATTTTGCTTCAATTGAAGCTTTCTACCATATCCTTAATTTTTTTGCGGTAACACTTTCATCAAAAATGCATGGTAAACCTTTTGAAGCCGTCAACCAATCACAAATGAGAAAACTGTGAGTCAATGTTTTCGTTTGGCGAGAGTTGAAGCTTTGGCTCTAAAAGAACCGTTTTTTGCCCGCCCCTACTTAGTTCTAGTTATACGAATTCTTTGGAAACATCGTGCCTTCGTGCCGTGCTCTCTCTGGATCGATTGGCGATTGAATAATTTTTTTAAGCGATTTTTTTTTCTTCTCTTGTTTAAAAATGTCCGCAAAACAGAAGACTAGTTCTGCTAAATGTAATCGATATAAAGTGGAGTGCAACATATGTAAAGAAAAGTTTGATAATAATTATGTGAAGCACACTTCTGTAAAGCATCCAGATCTTGCGCAAGAAAACCGCTTAGCTCCAGTTTCATTACCGGGAGAACATAAGAGGAAGAACCCGTGGTCTACAGCTCTGCCACTAAAGAAAAGGGAAACAGATAACGACGTTCTTATGGACTTAGATGCTTGTAGTAATTCATGAAAAAGTGGTAAGAAAAATTTGTTTCTTAAAATTAATGTAACTAAAATGCAGAAAGAGCATGGAGGAGTAAAAGTTATCGAACTGGAACAAATATCAAATACTCGATGGGCATGTCAAGCTACAATGCTTGAAGCAGTTTGTTCCAGATTCACACTTTTATATAAATTACTACATGATGTGAGTACGAATGAAACTATCTCCGACAGAGTCGTAGAAGCACGTGGTTTGCTTTACCAGTTTTCCCCGAGCTTCATAAAAATATTGTTCACTTTGCGACACATTTTTCAATATACGAAAAGTGCATCAGATTGCCTACAAAACTCAAAACTGGACTATTCCGAAGCTCTTGAACTTTTGGAAACCCTACAAGACAAATTATCTGAATGCAGACAGGATTCTGAAATTGAAAAGATTTGGAAACAGTCAGAAGAGATTTGTATAGAGTTAGGCTTGTCTAAAGTAGAAGATGCGGATGTTATAGTTACAGAAAGGCGTTCTCAACGCACAATACGAGTCCCGAATCATCTGCAGAACTTTATTGTTGAGGCCCCTATACACAGAGATAAACTAGAAAATAATGAGGAATTTAAAAGGTGTATTTCTTTAATATTTATGTAGATGTACATTTCATTAATTTTTATTTTATTCACTTGAAAAAAAAATCTTTTTATATGTCTTATTATCTTTTATAGGGAAATCTTCTCGCTAATTGACAGGCTGAAAAATGAAATAGAACGGCGCTTTTTTACCGAAAATAAATCCATTATATTAGGAATAAAAGCGCTAGTTCCTAATTCCGAAACTTTTTTGAAAACGGATGATGTTATAGCCTTTGGTAAAATCTACGATTTAAACACAGACGATCTCAAGATCGAAGCTGAAAATCTGATTCGAATTATAGCAAGGAAGGATGACACTTGCAGGCCAAAAACCTTGTTAGAACTCCAACATAACGTTTCAAAAGTGTCTGATGCTTTTTATCAAATGGATATCCTTTTGAAAATTGCATGCACGATGCCAATAACGACATGTGCTTGCGAAAGAAGCTTCAGTACACTACGTATTGTGAAAAACTATTTGCGCACTTCTGTGACTGAAAATAGGCTACAAAGCCTTATGATTTTAGGAGTGCACAACAGCAGATCAAAAAAAATTAATTTGAACGATATTGTTATCAAATTTGACAGGTTATATCCACAAAGTCGGATACAACTTCATTAAAATGTATCAAGTGTTTAGAATTACATAATTAAAAATGTAAGCTTTTCTATTCATGATTATGTGCTTATTTCATTGTTTCATCTTATTCGTTATTCTTATTTTTGTTCCATCTTGTTATGATACCTATTTTATCTATATATATATATATAAACAGGTATGTATGTAGAAACTCAATGTTGCCCCCCCCCCGTCGGGGACACCATGCCCCCCGTCGGACAAATTCTGGCGCCACCCCTGATTTAGCCCATTCGCATCCCTCCACTAAGGGTTTATGTATCCTTCAAATGATTAACATAAACCAGAGCCCCCTATACTAAATGCCCTCCGATAGCGCTTTAAATCCATACAAATTTTTGCCGCAACTTTTTATATAGAGGGCGCTAGTTCCCTACTCTACTCCTATACTGCTTTTATAAGTAGATACATATGGCAAAGATTAATGAACTGAGTGTTTAAATTGCATAAACTATTTAATTTAAAACATATCAGCAAACAAAATCTTCCAGAAAGCCAATTTTGACTTGTTATTTAATGAATTTATTGAAGACAGTATAATACGTTATTCTTAAGTTCTCACATAAAGTATTTTTCTAGTGATTCAAATTATAAAATATTGGAATCCTTATTTTTTCACTTTGCAGGTTATTATATCAAAAAAATTAATAATCTTCTCTTGGAATTAGTTCTTTAATTCATACTGTATAATCTTTTAGGTAAAAATTTACTTTCGGGTGGCACTTCGCAAAATTGGCGATTTTTGTTTGGCGCCATTCCTGTTTGCAGTTTTGCAACACCGCTAAGCTTGGCAATCCACCGCGACCAGAACTTGGCGAAAATCAATGGCAATAGGCTGCCATTAAGGTACATTTGAGAATGTGTACTAAATTTAAATTAAATTGAACTAATTACCGTTTCGGTGTATAAGCGGGTACCCCTTAGTTTGGCGTTATATTTTGGCGATAATATTTTATTTCTGGTTAGGCAGTGGACATCTTACTAATCACATCTTGGCGTCAAGAAAAAATCGCCAAAAAATCAAGTGGTACCACCCGATTGCAAACTTTTATCCTAATTACTGAAAAATTGAAATTCTTAACGTATTTTTATTCTTGAATAAAAGCATTTATGACATATCCACTGTAAAATAGGAAATAGTAGCACTGTTTAAATCAATTAAATTAGCCAAGAAATAAAGAGTGGTATAAAGTTAAAATGTTTATTTGAATCTGTGCAACCTCATATTTTTGAATTTTCTATAAACAATTAGAAACATGAACGTTTCTAATATACGGAAACAAAACATGATCTGTGATATCGAAAATAAAGCATGTAAAAGAATAAAACGGCAGTGATTTGAAAATAATAAACATTTAAAGTTTCATAAAACACATTGGAGTAAAAAAAAATTAATAATTACCTTGTCTAGGCAAAGCTGTTATCCACTTTGTTCGTAGTCCTTCGTCGGAAGGGAATTCATGAAAACTTATTTTTTCAGATTTTGAATCTGAAGAGCAATACGGCACAAACGCAATGCACCATAATTTTGATTAAAATCTAACTAGTTTCTTAAAAGAAATTTAAAGTTGAAAAAAACAGGTTATCTGCGCCACCTAGCGGAGAACTTTCCACGGCCGTTTTTTCTCTCATATCGGAAGGCATTTAGTATAGGGGGCTCTGCATAAACTGAGATAATTTTTTAAAAACTTTCAAGCATTTGGCACGAGCAAAACTTTCTTCCGTATCAAATATAACTCAACAAAGAGGCAATAAAATGCACCTGTAAATTCATTAAATTTCAGCACCTTAATACAATTGCTCGAGAAACGAATTATTGATATGAAAAAAATAAGAGAAAAGATAAAAGCTTTCAAATTTACTTTTTAAATTTGCTCCTGAAATATGATTTACTTGAATATGAAATTTATTTTCAATTGTCCTGGGATAATTTTAAAAATTTCCAACTTACTTGTGGTCCATCATGCCCCGCCAAGCCTGTTTCTCCTTGCGAGCCAGTGAATCCCTGAAAGATAAAGGATTTTATTATACGCGCTTACTATGCTTGGGAGTCATTCCATTTCAAATCAGGCAGGCAGGTCTGGAACTTGTCACATGACTCTCACCGATTTTTTTTGAAAAAATTACAGTAGCTACAACTAAGGGACATATAAAATATCCCAAAAGGATTTTGCAAAAAAAAAATTTATTTCTCTAGTTACAGACGTTTAAAATTTGGGACAAAGTTGGCCGTTTTCAGAAAATCAGCAAAACACTCACTTTTAAAATGGCCACTGTTTCAAAAGTTTTTAACCGATTCGAATTATTTTTTTTCTTTAAATAATGAAGGGATGGTATTTTATTTAGACACTAATTTTTAAAATTTAGTTGGCTTCATTGGTAAGGAAAAGAAAGTGTTTCTGAAGTGAAAAAATAGTGTTTGTTCCGAATTCATGATTTTTTTTTTCTTATGAAAGAAATTTATTTTTTGCCAAAACAGAGGTGGCGATCTAAAGTGCTGTTATGGA
Organism: Octonoba sinensis; assembly: GCA_038502835.1. Taxonomy (NCBI): domain Eukaryota; kingdom Metazoa; phylum Arthropoda; class Arachnida; order Araneae; family Uloboridae; genus Octonoba; species Octonoba sinensis. The sequence continues at coordinate 112,853,026 of CM076605.1, forward strand.
AGTTTTGTATCAAATTTTATTGTAAGCCTGAGATGCACATCCTCTCAGAATTTAAATTTTGAAATTGGAAAATGTTCAAAATTTACGATTTTTGAAGTGAGATTACTCAAAAAAGCCATTTTTTAAGAATCTGAAAATCTGCCTATTTGTTGCCCTTAAAGTGCTTAATGAGCTGCTATCAATTATATTGTGTATTTTTGTCCCAGATATTTTATATGATTTTTCAACAATGGCCTTTTGTGCGTTTCTCAAAAAAGCCAGAAATTCAAACTCGTTCTTATTTAATTACTTTAATATAATATTTAATCAATATTTATTAAGAAATAGACTGTATTGTTACACAATTACTACAGATAAATTGTACTTGGCCTTCTTAGAACTTAAATAGCTCCTAGCACAAAGCGTAGCTACTGTGATTTAATGCATGTTATTGTGCTCAATCCAATTACTAGTTTCAAACTCACACGCTTTATATCAAATACCAAGCAACAGCAAATGTAAAATTTATTGTAGGAATACAATCAAAACATTATTGGCTATCCTGCAATACTGCTAAATAGTAAAAATCCATAAAATAGTAATGCTTACATGGGACGCACGAGCAAACAAGAAGTGGAAAACAGTTAGAAAACTAACAGCCTCTTAAGCAAATATAACTCAATGCATGATTTCTAAATAGGAAAATTTATTGAAAGTGTGAATGAGAATTATTGATTGGGGCAAATTAAGAATGTATCACCGATGGTTTAGCGACACTATCGAATAATTTGCACATAGATAATCTAGAACAAATATTTCAATAGCCAGAATATAATACCACAAGAAATATAACACCATCTGAACCCTCCTATTCTTTGCATTTTTTTGGTAATAACGAGTAGAAGATGATTCAAGAACTTGATTCTACTTATTTTGCTTTAAGTACATAATTTCATATGCGTTTAAAACTATGTATATCAGTGCTGTCCCATATTTAATGTAAAGTGTGCGAGTTAAAACTACCATAACAGCACTTTAGATCGCCACCTCTGTTTTGTCAAAAATAAATTTCTTTCATAAGAAAAAAAAATCATGAAGTCGGAACAAACACTATTTTTTCACTTCAGAAACACTTTTTTTTTCTTTATCAATGAAGCCAACTAAATTTTTAAAATTAGTGTCTAAATAAAATACCATCCCTTCATTATTTATAGAAAAGAAATCATTCGAATCGGTTAAAAACTTTTGAAACAGTGGCCATTTTAAAAGTGAGTGTTTTGCTGATTTTCTGAAAACGGCCAACTTTGTCCCAAATTTTAAACGTCTATAACTAGAGAAATAATTTTTTTTTTTTGCAAAATCCTGTTGGGATATTTTATATGCCCCTTAGTTGTAACTACTGTAATTTTTTCAAAAAAAAATCGGTGAGGGTCATGTGACGCCCTCTGCCTGATCTGAAATGGAATAGCTCTTGGATAATTCTACTCTCTCTATGAAAAAAGAAAAGTTAATATGCATATAATGATCAAAAATAAATAGATAAAATATTGAGAACGTTGGAATAAAAATCAAAAATTTTCGCTTGTACGGCCTAAGATAGAGGTGTTAAGCTTAATATTTACAACGAATTTTTAAAAAAAATAAAACAATAATGAAAACGATAGTTGAATGAATTAATGAAAATATTAAAAACATAAGCAGAATAAAAAGAAACATAACTTTTTGGAAGGACCTGATTCTTCATACATAAATTCAAAATATTTCAAGAAGAGTTCTTTTAATTAAACTTAATAACTTGTCTCATTTTATAGCCTTCGTTAAAAAATAATGTAGCTGTTGATTTAATTAGGTAGCACATCATCATGAAGTGATACAATGAAGTAGGAGCTATGTGCCTCGGTAAAATATGTACAATTTTCGTAATTATAAACAAAATTTTAGCACATTACTCTTCCAAAAAGGCATTCATTGAGTGCACTGTTAAAAATTTCCGTAAGAAAATAGTAAAATAGCTATTTATTTGATTGCTATTTTACCATATTTAATTACAGCAGTTTTATAACCATTAAAAAGATGGTTCTCAAACCGCTGATTGCGAAAAAAATCGTTTATTCTCTGTTTATCCTAAAGAACGTTTAACGAACCGTCATTTTCAAGCGCTCAATAAGAATCGGGCGTCCATCTTGGTTGCGAAACCTTACCGGTTGTACGTTGTTGTTAAAATAGGAATAAAGATTTATCAGTTCAAATCTGCATGTGTAAAAAGAAGGAAAAAAAAGTGGCTGAGCAGTGGTTATTAAATAGAAAGACATACACACGTAAATCAAAAATGGGAGACATCGGATTCCCGAACTGTTTCAGAATGAGAAAACCCTTCATTTGAGCTGCTGAAGCTTGTTTGTATTTTAATTTTTGCAGCAAATAAAATGATTTTCGTCAATATACAGTAAATTTAGACCAAAGATGGCTTTGGATCCAATCAAAAACTGAAATCTCAATTTTAATGCAGTTTTCCTGTTGAAAGGGAAGATTTATTGATAAATAAATGACCGCTTTGTGTGGTGCAGATGGCCGAATGGTTAGAGAGCAAGGTTGGTATACCATACACCCGGGTTCGATTCCCGCAAGCTTCGTTTTTCAGTTTCTACGCCTCGAAGCATCTACGCCTCGAAATGGTTCAAAAATGGTAAGAATTTTGTTTTGAAACCGTTTTTAAATGGTTATAAAACAGTAAACTTTTGTATTTATGGCTTTTTAACCAAGCTGATTGGAAATGGTTAGGTCCCGTAAAGACAGAAAAATGTTCCAAACCGTAAATTTAACGGTGAATTAGATGGACAGACTGCTGCCGGTCAGTTAACCGTAATTTCATGATGAAATTTCTGACAGAGTGGCTGCAAAAATGGCAAAATCTTTATTTGGCTTGTACTAGCTCCAAAAATACATTGTGATGCAAGCAGTTCTACAATTTAAGCGATGACGGCTAACTTTTTTATGTTAAGCATATTAGAAACATGTAACTAGTGAAATGTCCTTACCCTGTCGCCTTTTTCTCCTGGTAACCCAGGCATTCCAGGAAGACCAACATCACCCTAAGACAAGAAGAAGAAAATGAAATGAAGGGGTCACATTGCCTCGAAATTGCTCAAAATATCGAGAGAAAAAATTGTCATGCGTATTTCGTTAAACAGAACTGATTTAAAGCCTCATGCGAAATTTCAAACTTATGTGTCCAATACTTTAAAAGGTAATCCGGTTTATGTAAAAGACTTTAGCAGTTTTCATTCTCAGTTTAAGACCTGTACCAAGGCTGAACTTGATCGCAATCGTTATTGTACAATAGCAAGTTATAGACAACAGTTACAAGAATAACAGTTAAGCAGTAAACTGGATCAGGTTCAGCCTTGTCTGTACACACATTTTCTCTGCTTTTTATTTTCGAATATTACGTACTGTAAAATCTCTAAGGCTTTTTCTTCATCTAAGGCAAGACCTTTGAAACTTTTCATGTGCATTCAACGGAGTATGTATAGCTATACTTTTCGTTGCAGCTTTACGGTCCCCAAAACGGCAGTGAAAAGAATTTTTAAGTAGTATACAAACTCCAGCATATTTTGAACTAGAATTATGGATACCCTTATAAAAACTCCTCTAAATTAATTTTTCATCAAAATATTATAGACTTATAGATAGAATATTTTAGACTTTTTCTTCAAATATTGATTACATTCTTTATAAAAAAATATATCTATAAATTTTCGACCTTGAAAATCAAGGTTTTGTTGTTGCGTTAACTCATATTTTTATGTTAAAACAATCTTTGTCATACCATTGGTAGTTCACATATTATATGCAAAAATATCAGAAAACTTTTTCCACATTAAGAGACGTATTTCCTCAATTAAATTCAAAAGCAACGGGTGAACAGAATCACACGAAAATTGGCATGCAAAGTTAAATTCTGATGCTGAATATAAATATGTCATAAAAAAGAGGGATGTTATTCAAAGTTTGATGTTCATTTTAATATGAAGACGACCCCTTAGCAAAATTCTTACAACAAATTTTATGGAGTATACTATTTTTAATAAAATGGCACATTTCATATGTCTTTCGTGTAAATCGTGTCCGAATACGAAGCAGTGTTTTGCGCAGTTGGGCTGAATCAAGTATTTGCTTTATATCTTTGTTACCGGAAAAGTTTGAAATCCGGCATTCTGTCGAATGCCTAGCTAGGCATTGTATATAATGCCTAAAACTAAATGGCAATGTATGAAACGATTTATACTTCACATATTTCCTAGGTATTCTATAGAATGCCAAATGAGAAACCGGCAACCTATAAAATTCAATTCTGATTCGTTTCGAATAAATGTATGTGTAAAACAAAGTGCCAAAATAGAAAATGTCTTTGAGTGAAAAATGTAATGAAATGTAATTCAAAATGTCATTCAAGCCTGTTATTAAAAAAAATAGGTAGGTAAAATTCTTATTTTTTTATATGGAAAGTTTGTTTCCCTTCATAAGAAAGGCATAAATTATGTTTTGTACAACTTTCATTTTTCGTTAAGCATTTTGAATATATATTTTTTTTAACCGCTTCATTCAAAGTGTACCCTATTGGGTACATTTTAAAATACTGTTTATTAACTACTGTTTGTGCAATTTGAAAGCTAAAACACCCAATTGCTTTTGAAATGAATCAACAGATAGTTTACTTCATTTTAAACATGGAAAACATGGAAATTGGGCATTCATTATTATTTAAACTAATTATTAATTAAAATTTAAAAAAATTTTAGTTATTTTGTATTGTAATCATTTTTTAAATCAGAGAACCAAAAAATTGCGTCGAAATTGTTTGTGCTTAGTTATGGGGTCTGAAGAGATTAATGGCACTCTCATTACTTTTTCAGAATAATAATTTTACTTTTAAGAAATGCACATCACTTACATAATAACCCCATCAGGACGTTTTTTACTTCATATTTTTCCTAAATAACATTTGTCTTTCTATAGAATGCCTAGGTATTATATACAACGCCTAGGGAAAGTATGTAATACTTCTCATATTTCATACTTTGCCCAAAAACTTCCGGCATTATACACAATGCCTAGGCATTCTATAGAATGCCGGCGTTTCATATTTTGCCGGTAACATCTTCACTTGCTTTTGAGTGAACTTTTATTTCAAAACCCTATTAAAAGGGATAAAAGGAATATATATTGACTTACTTTAGCTCCTATAGGTCCATGGGGTCCCCTTTCTCCATCTCGGCCCCCTGGTCCCTGAAAATGCCGAAATATCTTGTTACTATATTAACAGAGTGCTTAGGGCTAGGGTGCAAAAGATGCTAGGGTTAAAGGAAATAGCTTTTTTTTTCATGGTAGAGCTGTACTTTATCATTTTTTTTTCTCGAGAAAACTACGAGTTTACAATTAGAATACAATGTGTAAGTTTTCAATTAGTATATAACGAATAAATTTACAATTACTGTACAAGGAAAACTTCCATATGAGTGTACAATTAGTATACAACGTATGAGTTTACAATTAGTCGAACTTCATTACCCGTGCCCGGGGGAGGGCAGCCCTAAGGCTTTGTGCTGACAGGGTAGTGGGGTGAAGTAGAAAAGAAAAGTATACATCATATTCGTTTACAATTAGTATACAACTTATGAGTTTACAATTAGTATACAACGTGTGAGTTTACAATTAGTATACAACTTATGAGTTTTCAATTAGTATACAACGTATGAGTTTACAATTAGTAAACAACGTATGAGTGTATAATTAGTATACAACTTATAAGTTTACAATTAGTGTGCAATGTATACGTTTACAATTAATATACATCATATGTTTGCAATTAGTATGCATCTCGAGACAAGAAAGTTCAATGGAATGGAACAGGTAAGAATTTAAAAAAATAACTGTGTCGGTATTCTTAAAAAAAATAATTTGAAAACTCTGAATAATAACTTGATCAAGGATTCTGAGGAATAAATAAAGTAGTTAAATAGGGGAAGATGGGAGAAAGTGGGTCACTTGATAAAAAAACCAAAATAATAGAACTTGAAATTGAAATTTTTAAACCAATATTTTTTATATCATACTTCAATGTGTAGGCAACATTTTTCATTCTCAAAAAAGTTAGGTTCTTAAATATGGAACCACAAGGAATATTTTTTTGTAAACTTTGGATGATAGTGTGCTAAACACATGGGTTACTAACTTCTGAAAAGCTATATAGTTTATCAAATAACAGCCCAAATTTGAAGGATTTCCTCGCTAAGAAACTTTGGAGAACAATTCCAGCAACTTGCGTAAAAAAATATTAAATATTGTCTTTTTTTACATCAGTTTTTCTTGGATGAAGTAAAATGGGTCATGGTTAGGCTTAAGTAGTTCTATTCTATTCTTTTTTTTTTTAATTTACTCTGTTGTATCTCACTGCAGCAAGTTCCTAAATTTAAACAATGTAGGTTGTTTATTTTATTGAAATTAAATTTAAAAAAAAATATGTCTTCCCTAAAAAAGATCACGTTAATGTGGTAGAGAGAAGTGATGTTGTTGAAGTGTTTTGTGAACCAATCTATTACAATCTAGAGCAATGCATTTCATTGTAATTACAGTTCAAAATGTTGCTAAATATGTTACTTGTATATATTTTTTTCAATTTCAAAGTAATAAATAACTGTTTTCAGCATAACTTTGCATTATGATCCATTTTACCCCACGAAGGGGTGAAATAGGTCACAACTTTATAAGCTCAGTTAAGCCATTTCATAATTAAAAAATAAATATTAAAATGATATGTATATATATATATATATTTTATATATATTATATGTATATATATATTTATATATATATATATATATATATATATATACATATATTTGCGTATGTACCGTGTGTTGAAGAAGGGGGGGGGGGTGTTACCCTATATAGTTTTTTAATTTAAATTGATGGTGCATACTTTTTCTGAAAATTTTGTGTGAAATTCGAAAAAAACATTTTCTGCTTTGAATCGCCCATGGTTATTGGAGAGGTGGAAAATTTGATTTTCTTTTTTAGAATGTTGTTGAGCCTGCTTAAACAATATATATCGATTTCAAGCATTATTATTCAATTTAGCGGCTCACCCAACCAGTTTAATTCAACTGGGATGAAAAATTTTAATATGTTAATAGATTATTCAACTCATTAGTAACATAGTATCTACTCATAAAAATTATATTCATTAAATACCAAAAACAAGTAGCGAACAACTTTCACTGGAGCGGTGAAGAATTCAATTTTTCTTTTGAAAATGTTGACAGGGCACTGCTGCAGTGCCGGATTAAGGGAGGGGGGTTGCAACCTCCCGTGATACACACATTCAAAATAGAATAAGTACATTGTTTTTAAATAAAGAATTTAAAAAATAGTTGAGGTATTTATGCATTTTAATGAATGTGAACATGGTTTTGAACTGATTCGAACTCGCCGATTTAATTTATTTATCCTAGGCATTTGCCTTTTTTCGAATATGCTTTTAGTATTTCAATTTGTAAGAAATACAGGAAGAGAGCTGGGCGCTAAACGCGTCGAACGACAGCCTATGCAAGTAATTTTAGAACTGCGATTTCAACTAATTTGAGGAAGATCCCCTTTTCCCCTCCCCTAATCCTACCAAAAATAGTGTAAAATTGAGTTTTTTGAATTTCAATTTCGAAAAACTTCTATGGATGAGCTGTTGCCGTCTTTCTTCCTATTACATACCATTTCATTTGGAGGGGACGAGAGGCAGGAGTTTCAACCACCTCCCCCTTGACTGGACTGTAAATCCACTCTGCCCTCATACAAATATCAATGGTTACAATCAGTATTATGCAGTTAAGTGTTGTATTTGATTGTGGAGGAAAATTTAATACTTTAGTATATTGGTTCACCAAATTAATAACACAATAGTAAATACTAATCTGTAATTACTGTTATTTGTTAAGGGAAAATATCTTGAAATAATTCAGTCAACAGTTATTCTCTTTCTTCATTTTTTAAAATCTAATGAGAATTTTTAATGCGTTAACATCCACTTGCTTGAAAAATAATGCAAGAAAGTAGGCTGCCAGCATAAAATAAGAAATAACTTGATGCCGCTGCTAAAGTACACATGTTGAGAAATTTGTTCATCTTCAAAACGTCGTTTCAAGGTATCTTAGATAAAAAGATCTTTTTTGCATTATATAAGGCTATTCTATTATCAAGCAGGGAGTGAACAGTATCTGTGGGAAAATTTTTAGTTTTAATCTTATACACAGGATATTCCATTATCCGCTACCAAAGAAAGGTCTCTTTGACTTCAGGGGTGACACGCAGTCAGGACGGAGAAAAAAAAGAACCTTTAAAAGCTCCATAGAATAAAACAAATACTTTAAATTGGATATTTTTCTCTTTTGAACTGAGCAAAGTGTTTCCTTAAAAAAATATATTCGCAATGTTTTTTATCTGCTAATCATAACCGTCGTTCATCAACAAATACTTTAAATATTATGAGACTCATGATACAAACAGTGTTTTTATTTTTCAATCTGCAATTTAAAAAAAAATATTTATTATATTTCATTAAAACTCATATTTCATGCTTGCATGATTTTTTTTCTTGGAGGGGATAATCTTTTCCACGGGTGACACCTATCACTACCCGCCCCGGGTATCACCGATGCTAGCTACAACACTGCATTCCATACAATTTTCACTATCAACATACTTCACACCAAGCCTCCACTGATGTTTTTTTATTTCATCAAACTGCCCTACATATGCATAGTCCAGCATCTCTTCGCCACAGCTTTTGCTTTTCTTGAATAGGCTAAGGGTATCAGTAACTGTTAGATTTTTCAGATGATCTTTACTAAATGGCTTTTATCAATGTATCAATTCTCCATTTAGCCTGCTTTAATTTGTAGCAGTTAAAATTTCATATTTAAAATTATATCAATTCATTTCTCTGATTTGATTTCAAAATGTATGTTTATGTATAAAACTACTAATACACTTAATTTTTTTAATTTTTGTATCACAATTTACCTTTTTTATTGGTTGAAATAAACATTTATGAAATAATCTATATATATTTTACTTAATGTGGACCAGTTACGATTAAATTTTGCGACACGATACAATACAGACATCATGCAAAATCCAAACTATGGCAAAATGATACTTAAAAATTTGTTTAATGATTAGCATAGAAAAAGAACGTAATATTTTACATTTATTATCGTAACTTACGGACTTGAAACAAATTTATTTCTATTTGTTAAAAAGTATTTCCATTCAGAACTCAATTTTTCATTTCCGATTATTTGGAATGGCAACACCTTATTTTGTTTACATTGAGCATGTTTATATCTAGCGATCTTCTCTTAAGCCTTTCGAATTATAAAGCGTTTTTTACGATTTTAAAATGGTTAATTTCCGATCAGCAGATGTTCTGCGGGAGATCAGCTACTAGTATTAATATATTTGAATTCAGACTCAAAAAGAATGTACTGCTATCTGTCAGAGTCAGAGTAAAAAAAATGCTATGTAAAAGCTTTGATGATGTAATAAATATAAATATGACACATGATACAAATATAGATCAATAAATATAGGTTATTAGTGATAGATTGAAATAATTTTATACCTAAATCAAAGTAGATATACATTTGCGAAAAAAGACTGGCTAAATAAGTTTTTTATCGGCTCAGAATTGACTTAAGAAGTCGCTTTTGGTGTCTTGCTTGGGGAAAAAAACAAGTTGCGCCGTAGGCGCCGCTATTTTAACTTTGCACGGGCAACGCCGTTGCGGGTGCCGCTAGTAGTACATAAAACAAAATATTAGATCCTTGGAAATTTCCACGAACTTTGATTGATTTACATGGTTTAAGGGCTTCTGAACGCATTTTAAGGAAATTAATTTCGGCATCAAAGCACGCCTCCTTATGAGACATCGAAAGGTGGCTGCCCTACATTTCTACAATGAATAGCAGAAAACAAGGAAAACTTCTGTCAGACAATTGGATAAGAGACAGAAAACTTGTCACAGCTACAGCATCAGCAACGCCGAGTCCGTTTATACGACTGTTTTCGATAGTCCTATTTGGCGCCGTGTGAACGGTACTCCACCGTAGTATACAACGTATGAGTTTACAATTAGTATTCAGCATGTAAGTTTGCAATTAGTATATAACGAATAAGTTTACAATTACTGTACAAGGAAAACTTCCATATGAGTTTACAATTAGTATACAACGTATGAATTTACAATTAGTCGAACTTCACTTACCCGTGCCCGGGGGAGGGCAGCCCTAAGGCTTTGTGCTAACAGCGTTGTGGAGTGAAGTAGAAAAGAAAAGTATACATCTTATTCGTTTACAATTAGTATACAACGTATGAGTTTACAATTAGTATACAACGTAGGAGTTTACAATTAATATACAACTTATGAGTTTGCAATTAGTTTTCAACGTATGAGTTTGCAGTTAGTATACAACGTATGAATTTACAGTTAGCATACAACTTATAAGTTTACAATTAGTGCACAATGTATACGCTTACAATTAATATAATTCATATATTTACAATTAGTATACAACTTATAAGTTTACAATTAAGTTGTGCAATGTATACGTTTACAATTAATATACATCATATGTTTGCAATTAGTATGAATCTTTTCGTATTTAGGTTCTCCGGAGAAGCCGAAATTGAGGAATCATATCGAAAATCAAGTTATCAGGAAGTGCGCCAAACTTAAGTTAATTAATTACTTTTTGTTTTTGTATTTTGAATAATGTGTACTTACTCAACTTACCCTACGACCTGGTCTACCTGGGTGACCCATCATTCCACGGAGACCCCTCGGACCCTATGATAGTAGAGATAAAAACAACGATCAATCCAAGAAACTACTTATTCCGTATGACGTTATAAGAACAAAATATACAACCTTAAGCAATTTTATAGTGAAAAAAAACTGGCAAACAAGTAAGGAGGAACGATTAGCATTCCAAAAAAAAAAAATAGATCAATCGCTTAGCAACGTTATTTTACAGCATATTAAAAAAATTGCAACAAAGATCATCAAGCAAATGAAAGTACAAGCAAAATTGGTACTTACGAAAAATTCCGTCGACCAAAAACGTTCGCCAAAAATTTCGCGAATGCACAGCAGAATAATCAAGTTGTAACTATAATGTCTTCCTAAGGTTACACAAATTCATGTGTGTTTGAAGGAAGGCTTTTCATTTTTTGGCAAAATATGTCCTTATTTGGCGATTTCGACTTCATTTGGCGAAACTGATCGACGGATTTTTCCTTAAGTTCCTTTGAAATTCATAAAAATTATATATAGATTTACAGTTTCAATCTTGACCATACTTACTTCTTCGCCAGCTTCTCCAGGTTCTCCTTTGGGACCTTGAAAACCAGGCGGACCCTAGAAAACACGTGTATTTTTTTCACAAAACACATTCATATAATATATATTGGAGTCTACCTCTAACGAAATCGCTTTCAGTTGAATAATAATTAGCTATGGGGAGAATTTCGTTATGTGGAGATTAAAGATTTTAAAACTTGTTTAACTAATATTACAAACTTTTCAGTAGAGGCGATACGTTCAATAGTATTTGAAATATGACTTTGAATTAAAAGTGAAAAGATATATTATAAGTTTGCTTGAAATCATAGTAGTTTTTTTTTTTTTTGGCAACATAAAATGCTCAAAAAGAACGAAAATTTTCCAATTTTGAGAATAATCCGTTCTAGTATGTTCTCACTAGAAAAATTAAATTATTTTACATTGCTTTGTGAGCAAGCTCATTTATCTGAAATTAGCAAAAAAGTGTTTAAAACGGTAAAAAATCGGAAAGAAATATTTGAAAATATTTGTTATAGGTAGACTACCATTTTGTTAGATAAGACACCTTTAGAAAATTATTTAACATTGCAATTTAAAGTTTCTTTACCGGGAAGAAGTTTCTGTAGAGAAACTACCACCTTTCTACGTGGGGATAATGATGAATGTTATTTAACGTTGAGGAATTCTCATATGAGAGATTACCACTTTTTTAGCATGGGGAACATGATGAATGTCATTTAATGTTAGGATTAAAAATTTCCTTATAGGGAGAAATTTTGATTAGTTAGACTACTACTCTGTTACATGGGGAACATGATGAATGCTATTTAACGTTACGATGAAAATTTTCGTTATAGGGAGATATTTTGATTTGGGATCTACCACTTTGTTACATGGGGAACATGATGTATGCTATTTAACGTTACGATAAAAAAATTCATCATAGGGAGAAATTCTCTGTAAGGAGACTACCACTTTGTTACATGGGGAACATGATGAATGCTATTTAAAGTTACGATTAAAAATTTCGTTATAGGAAAAAATTCTCTGTAAGGATACTACCACTTTGTTACATGGGGAACATGATGAATGTCATTTAACGCTACAATTAAAATTTTCGCTTTAGGGAGACTGCCACTTTTTGTTATGGGAAACACGATGAACGTTATTTTACGTTACGATTAAAAATTCCGTTATAGGGAGAAATTTTCAGTAGTAGGGAGCTTACTACTTTTTTACGAGGGGAACATGATGAATATTATTTAACGCTACGATTAAAATTTTCGTTATAGGGAGCTATTCTCGTTTGAGAAGCAACCATTTTTTTACACAAGGAAAATGATGAATGTCATTTACCGCTACGATTAAAAATGTCGTTATAGGGAGCCTACCACTTTTTTTACATGGGGAACATGATGAATGTCATTCAACGTTACTATTAAAAATTTCGTAATAGGGAGAAATTCTCCGTAGGAAACTCTACTGTATAAACCCTTTAAAGAGACAGAGAGAGAAAGAAATGAGAGCTCAACCTATTTCCAGGCAGAATATGTATGCAGACAAAATGCATAGACAGCTAAAGTAGGTATACAGACTCATACAGGGTTTGCACGCTTTTAAGACACGCCCCATTTGGAAGGACTCTACTACCAGTGTACAAAATATATTTTCTTTGTTAACCCTTATTCTCATAAAGCAGCATGATATATGCCTCGATGACATATCCTCGTGGTACGAAAAATAGAGAATTGATATAAACACAGAAAAAACCAAACTAATACATTTCAAAAAAAAGCAGAAAAAAAGAAAAACCCAGAAAGAATAAACCTCAAAGGTAAAATCATGAGTTTCACAAGAGAAATAAAATACCTAGGGGTTATAATCGACAGAGGCCTTTACTTTAACACTCACATAAATGAAGTTGTAAAAAAATCAAAGAGCAAATCCCATGAGCTAAAAGCATCCCTTGGCTACAAAAGCGAACTGAGCCTCAAAAACAAAAAAATATTATATAACCAAGTAATCCTGCCCACACTTATGTACGGTTCAAGTATTTGGGGCCAAGCAGCAAAAACCAATATTGGAAAATTACAAGTTATTCAAAACAAGCTAGTAAGAAGTATGACTAACGCCTGCCTCTACGACAGAAATAAAGATTTACACGCAAATGTACAAATAATCTCCATCACCAGATTTATTATTCGTAGTGCAAAAAATTTTTACAACTCCATAATGAACCACCCAAACCAAAAAATAAGAGAACACGTTGACTATTTCATAACGACGGCAAAGTACAAGTACCCATACTTCACAGTACTTACCAACTACGACTCTTTAAGCACTTTACATAGCCCGCTTCCAAACACCCAATTGGACGTCTAATCCTCGACCTTGTAAATACTTGTATATATTTGTAAATATGAATTAACAAACTTACTTATCATACTATGGTAATATATATATATATATATATATATAATGTCAAAAATCAAGAAGAAAAGCATAAAATAAGAAACGCTCCTGCTGTGGGAAAATTAAGCTTACCAGATACTAGTGAGAAGAAGCTCCCCAAACAACCCCCCCCCCCCTCAAAGCCCCGACTAACGGGGACTCGACGACGCCGAATAGGCCATGTAAATAAAATAATTGTACACTCATAAAAGACCTAGGGTAAAAGGGGCGTGCTCTGTAAGCCCTATCAAAATGTATGTACAGTGCAGTGCAGTAGCATGTATGCTACCTGGGGTTTTCCCCTATTTTCTATTTGTTAAGTGACGTCAGCTCGTATGTTGCATTGTTATTTTCTAGCCCTTAATTACATAAAATAATGCTCCCTGGGGTTTTCCCCTACTTTCTATTTGTTAACAAATAGAAAGTAGGGCAAAACCCCAAGTATCATATATGGCTACTTTATGAGAATAAGGGTTAATTAATGAATTCAGAATTCCTTATCTAGTCGATAATTTAATACAACTTATGGTGGAAAAGTCCTTACAAGAGGGGCGTGGCTTAAGTGCGGGAACCGTGTGACAGATTTGACGTGGCGTAGAATGCGATAATATTCTTTGCTTTTTTACGAAATGATTGTAGGAGTTAAATTTCAGACTTTACGCATTTTTAACAGTTATCCGAATTTAATACCTTGGCTTAGTTCTACAATATTAATCAAATAAACATTGCAGCTAAAACTGCAACTATTTATCAATATTCCTCATGCTTACAGGCAAACATGCTTGCAGATAAAATTTGCGTGTGTGTTCCATTTAATACCCATTTTTTCAGTTCATTATTAAGTTCCTTGATATTATTTTCTGTGTTCATATATTTTATGTTTTAATTCCTTATGTATATACATATATACGCCAAAATGAGTTAAAACAAAACATATCAAAACTGTATCATGAGTAAAGCTCATAATCCTTTAAAATGGAATTAAATATTGAGGTCTGCTTTTATGAGTTTAAAGTTGTCAAAATATGAAGCAGCCCTGTCGCTCAACTCGAAATCTCTTTTCGTGACTAAAGACGACATAGTAGACGACTCAAGATGATTTTGAAGTGAAAACTAAAAATTGAGATTGTTAGAAGCAACATTTAAAACCCGTAAAAATAAGGGGCTAATAAACTAATATAGTTTTAAAAGGATATTTATTTCTTACATTAAATATACAGGGTGGTTATAATTAAACTTCCCCTATTCAGGGCATCTTACAGCTAAAACCGTTCAACGGATTGACACCAAAATTGGTATGTGGACTAGACACGAGATCCGCTTAAGGAATCCTGAGGAAAAAAAACAGTTCTAAAAAATGGCTGCTAGGGGCGCTGTTTAGCCTTATAATAGGGTTTTAACGTAGGAAATAACCAGTAAGGAATAAGAATAATAATATCAACATTTATTTTAATTTTCCGTCCATAGCTATCACCTTACCATCTATACTTTTCTCCACCAGACCCCTACCTGTTAGCCGAGGCCTTAGGATTGCTTACGCACGGGGAGAGGTAGTGGGGTCTACGGATTTTACATGCACATATCCCCAAGTATACATGGTGGTCTTCAGTGGGTATCGAACGCGCGACCTTCCAGGTGGAAGTCCGACGTGCTAACCACTAGGCTACCACGGCCCCTTACCATCTATACTAATATTATAAAGCTGAAGAGTTTGTTTGCTTGAACGCGCTAATCTCAGTAACTACTGGTTCGATTTGAAAATTTCTTTCAGTGTTAGATAGCCTATTTGTCGAGGAAGGCTATAGGCTATATATCATCACGCTAAGACCAATAGAATCAGAGCTCCGAAAATTGAATAAAATAGTCCTTTTCTATCGGAAGAAATGATCGCATCCTTTCGAGCTTGATACTACTGAAAAGCCCGTCAAAAACTATCCTAGAACGAGTTTTTTCCTTCGTGCTAAAATTACGGAAGCCTCTAAATGAACTAGAAAAGAAGTTATAAGCGTTTTTATCTGTAGTTTGGAACTATTTTTTCACGGTAATTAACTTCAATTTTATTTGACAAAGATTATGACCGTTTAATTTTTTTTACATTGTTGCATCGTTTCACCAATTGTTACAGTCAAACAATCAAATATAATAATAATCAACGTTTCTAACATTTTGATGAGGCATCACTGTATTTGCAAAATATAATTTTTAAGATAGAACGTGCAACGCCGGGCGTTGCAGATAGTTTAAAATAAAGCTATAACAGTTCATCTGTGTCGCAAGAAGAAGTTCAGGCGAGGCTAAACGGCTAAACTTGATCCAGTTAGTTAACCATCAAGTTTAGCCTTGGTTTAGGTTATCATAAAATGAATATTTTTCTCCTTTCATAAACCTGCCTACGCTAAACCCCTGGTATAAGGCTAAACAGCGCTCCTAGCGGCCATTTTTGGAACTTTTTTTTCATGATTTAAATAATCTGCTATTTAAAACCCAGTTGCAACAAGAAGAAATTCTTCTTACACCCAAAGGAGTGGTGAGTTACCAAAATTGACATTATGTTTGTAACGTGATTTTCAGAATAGCACAAGCATTAAATTCCCTATGGCAGACGCGCAAATAAATGCCTGAGTTAGTATCACATGGAAGTACAGCCGCTTTAGTAACTCCATCCATGTTTGTCTCTTAAGTCTCTCAAGCTACATAGCAAGAGAAACTGTTTCTAGACACTTTTCATTTAATCAGTCATCAGCAAATGAGAGTTACTATACCTATACATAAACTTCGTATCATAAGAATAACTGGTAGCTCAAAGAAACGGAAATGCTCCTACTGCTAGTCTAAAATCGATTCAGTTTCTTATTGTTTCGTAGGCTTTCTCTCTCACATGCTGAGATAACAATTACAAAATTTTAAAAAATAATTATATGGTTTTAAAATATTTGTTTCTTACATTAAATATATATAATAATATTTAAATAAGCCATTATTTTGAAGCCAGTTACAAGAAGAAATTTTCTTACAGCCAATAAGAATAGCACGCTACTAGAATTGACATTGTGCTTATAACATCATTTTCAGAACAACTCGGGAAGAGTATTGCAGTTCCAAAATCCTCATTATACCCTGCAATACCCACCAACTATCTATTATGTGGCGCTACCTAGTGAGAAAAAATTCAACTAAACAACAGTCCTGAGGTCCAAATTTGCGTGCATTATCTGTTTATAAAACTCTATTTTCAAAAAATTGGATCAGTTTCGCAATATTTTTGAAGTTTTTTCTTTTTCTACAAATTTTTAAAAAGTTTTACGCGGCGACGCCATTGCACCACGGAATTTTAGGGTACATGAACGATCCTTCTTCATGTGCAAATCTACGGATCCCAAGCGGTACAGCAATTTGTTCAAGGAAAAAACGAAGTACGCATGCGCTATCTAAGTGGGTCTTGATAATACTAGTAATTATTACAATAAAAAACAACGAATAGTAACGAGCATTCTAAAAGGAGATTAATAATGAAAAAAAAAAATTTAAATTTTTTTGATTGCTGTTCCTTGTCATTCTCGTTCTCGCATGCGTGGAATTATTTTCTTTTTTTTTTTTTTAATAACTGTTATAACAATTGGGATCTACAATTTTTTGACGTGTGCTTACGAAAATAACGCACAGCAAAAGTTAAGTCGGTTTCTTTTTTTCTTCACTTTTTTTTTTTTTTTTTGCATATGAATGGTTAGTTATACTACTTATTTATTTTTCTTACTTTTGGGATTTTTTTTCCCTTCTTACTTGCGATTTTTTATTTTATCTAATTCATTTCTTCATTCTAAAACTTTCTGAACATTTATTTATTTGTTTATTTATTACTGACTTATTTATTTTATTTTTCTTACTTTTTCTGGTCTTACTAGCATGAATCCGTTCGCGGCAGGCCTTGCCAAAACAATTCTCTTCCTTCAAAGTGATTTTGGAAACTGCATTTCGCTGGTGGTGGTTATTTCCCCTTCCTCGAGCATGTGCAATTCGTTTGCTTTCTGAAAGCCTATCTATAACGCTTGGGATCCGTAAAAATGCATTTCTAACAATCAGCGGTGTGATGATTGATTAAATACTACAAACATACCGACGATATCTTAAATGGCATCGAACTTTAAGCATTTGACATCGCAAATGAGTGGAGACGATAACAAGCTAATCGGTCAAGTTTGCCGACTTGTTCTATTAGCTAGAAATTTATTTTTTAAACAAAGATTTAGCAACGCGACCAGTATGTTAAACATCTGGCGACCGCATTCTGAGCCCATCTCTTGCCAGTTAGTCTAAAGTGTGAGATCCTTTTCACATTCTTGATCTGCAAACTTGGGAAACAAAAGGGAAGTCATTGACCTACTCGGCAGCCGAGACCGCAACTTGCCCCAGGAGTTTGGAACGACAAGTCAAAAGGTCTATGAGTCAACAAACAGGTTAGAAAGCTTTTAGACAACTTGCTCGGGGGTAGTTGATCGCTCGAAAGAATCATGTGAATTCTGTTATAGTTTGCTTTTGATACCGCACTTTGTTTTTGCCTCATCCGTTCATTTCCCGCTAACACTTTCGCGGATCCCAACCGTTATATCACAAAAGTATGGTAAGTAATATGGAGGGCTCAGAATACAAGTGAACCAAGTCCATAAAAAGTTTCTTTTTTGCTACAGAGGTTTAAATTTAAAGCTAAATAGGAAAATTACCCCTTAAAATTTTCTAAATTATAAATTAAATTTTAAAAGTTCAAAGAGAGATATGTATGATGATATTTTACACAGTTGGTGCCTGCTATTGCGCTGCTAACTTGAAAATGACAAAAAGTGGACTTGGTTCACTTGTATTCTGAACCCTCCATATATGGTAATGACGTGTCATTCATGTTGCTTAAAGGAAGAATTAAATATTTACTCTTAATTCAGCGCAGTTCGCAATTATATAAAAAGCGGCTCGGTTTTTCCTTCATAAATACCTTGTAAAGGTGGTTATTGTTTTTTTTTAGTATTTTTTAAATTTATTCTACTACTCCTGATCTAGGTGAATTCAAATATATAAATAGTGGTTTTCATTTCTACTTATATTTCAACTTCCTTAGCACTTTACTATATAGCTAAAAAGTTAATACGTAATAGCTAGTGCGATGCGAGAATCACAGCACCAGCATGAACAAAATCCAGCAGTAGCGAAAATTTCCTCTACTATCGAAAACTATCGATGGTACTCGATAGTCCAAACTTTAACTATCGATAATAATCGATAGTCCAAAATTAACTATCGATAATTATCGATGGTGCCGACTATTAAGTTTTCCAAGTCTGGTAAAAATACCCTCCAATACCCGCAATCTACTACTTCGTCCTGCAGCGCCATCTAGTGAATAGGGAAGAATTTAAGCGAAAGGATTTTTTCCGGAATGTTTCTAAGTCATCACATTTATAGTCTTATTTTACAAGCGACCTTTCCGTATTCAAATTGTAAAGCTTCTTTCTAAAAACTAAATTTTACATTGTAAATGGAATCTCCTAGAGCATTAGTAAGAGAATATATTAAAAAAATACCGACTTTAAGACGAATTTTTCTGGAAAAAAAGCGAGCTACTTTTCATATGATTGTGAGCTGCATTGAATTAAGAATGAAAATTTAATTCTTACCTAAAGCAACGACAATGACACTTTATTATTTACCATTTATTTTTTTACCACGCTTTGCTATAACGGTTGGGGTCAGCGAAAATTCCAGAGGGAAACGAATAAATGAGGCAAAACAAAGTGGCTTATCCTACGCAAACTATAACAGGATTCAAATGATCCTCACAAGCAAAACTTATTTTTTGACTCATAAGTATTTTCTCTTCTCTTCCCAAAACTTTCAATTCCTACTATTGGCTAGGGGGGGTAATGAGCTGCCGGAGCTTTACCTGCTGCTTTCGACCAATCGGCGAAGGATGTAGTGCGCCGACGGCTGGCTAATCGGTCGCGTCGCTAGTTCTTTTTAAAATTGAATGTTCCGTCTTTACGAAATGACTTATTTGCTTGCTGTCGACTTCGCTTATTTGCGGGGCCAAGAGCTTGAAGGACGATTCCATTTACAATATCATCGTGTAATTTACATTTCTTGTAGCATTTGATCAGTTATCACACAGTTGATTATTAAATTTATTTTCACGGATCCCGACGGTTGTAGATAAAGATTGAAATACCAGAGAAAGGCATTTTCCAAAGTCATTTTCAGGAAGGATATTTTTTTCCCCGAGGCATGACGGGGAAAAAGTCGAATTGCGCATGCTAGAAGACCAAAAAAAGAAAGAAAAAGTAAAATAAAGTAAGTAAGTGAATACATGAAGAAGTAAAAAAATGTTTAAAGATCCCAAATATTCCCAAAATAAGAAAAATGAATGAACAAAGAACAAATGTAAATAAATACTTGAAGGACAAAGGAAAAAATGTTAACTTTTGCTGGTAGTCTTATTTTCGTCAACGCACGCTAATCAATATTTTTTCTGATTTCAACTGTGGTAGCAAGACATTGGTAGAAAAATTAGTGCAACACAGGCGAAAACGAAAATAACAAATAAAAACCAAGTATAATAAAATGAATAAATGAACAGCATAGTTAGTATATTTAAATTAGTTTTTTTTACTTATCTCATTTTTTAATTCTTAGTACCTTTCCTTGCTTTTGTAATAATAATATTTGCAATTTTATTATTTCTCGGGTGAATAATTTAGTTTTTCTCAAACAAATTGCTATAATGGTTGGGATCTGTAGATATGCGGACATGCGCATTCGATCACGTGTGTAGTGCTTGTACCCTGAATACTCCATGATGCAACGGCGCACCGCAATACCCGATGACATTAATCCAGAAATTTTTTTTTTCGGGTAAGGGGGCTCTGACTTTGAAACATTTATGTTGAGGAAAGTTTCAGGGAGGAATATGTGCTACATTGAAAAATATCGGGATTTCTGGGGGGGGGGGGCGGTAATAAATCATTTGCCCCCTCTGGATACGGCCTTGGAGACAGTTTAAAAAATTGTAGTGTTTTTTTAAAAAAAAAGGTTTTTACAGAATCATAAATCTGAAACCCTTAATTAATAAATACTCTCGAAAATACCCAGAGATCTTAAAAATACCCGAGTTTCGGGTAATTTCCCGCACACTGCACTTCTAAATAAGCACAGCAAACAAAACGTCTTCCTTTCTCGCCGAAGAATCCTCTTCTTGCTTGATTGTGATTGACCGTCTATGACGGACAAAATCAAATAGTAAGTACATCTAATATCGACGGACAACGAACATTTCTGTTCGGTAACTATGGCAACGGAGTGACGCCACGTTTTCTCCGTCGGTTTTCGTCCGTCGTTGTGAATCCTGCTGTAGGCTATGGTCACGTCACGGTGTCTGGCTCTGCGGGTGATACGAATGCTTTTCGGTTTTACCTTTCTGCTTTGATGCATCGTGTGCATCAAGTGTTTGTTGTCGTTAATTAGAACGCAATTTTGTTCATTAAAATTCTAAAAATACCCTCCAAAATACCAGCGGAAGAATAAAATACCCGATTTTCGATTAATTCCCACACATTCGCAAACTCACCAAATCTCTCATGCAGCATGCACAGAGAAACTTTTCTGGAGTGCGATGTAGCTTGAAGACAACACATGCACGTTGCATGTGTTGACTTCATGTAACACGTGCAACGTAATATAACATGAACGTAACATAAATAACATGCACGTTGCTCCGCAATATACACAACAGATCATAAATATAACTGGGGGGCCTCAGTGGCTGAGCGGTCAAATCGACTGGCTCCGGTGCCTCCCTGCGCGGAGAGAAAGAGGCTTGGGTTCGATTCGCACCTTTGCCCTGGATGTATTTCCTTCTTTGTATATTAAAATCTGTTGTGCTGTCTTGTTCTATCTGTCATATTAGACGAAGAGTTTGAGGCATATCCTTGAGAATAGCAAATAAACTCGAATATTTATGTGACCTGAAATGGTTGTAAAGAAAGAAAGAAATATAACTGGTTGGTTTAAAGAAACACAAATGTGCGTACCCCCAATATTTACCCCCTCTCACATACATTTCAAAATAAAACAAATAAAAATTTCTGTTGGGAAAATTATTAGTGGTATTGGTATTAGCATGTGATACTAGTGGTATTACAGGTGATATCCAGAAATCAAGCTAATTATATTTTGGACAACGCTACTAAAGCAATATCTTCTTATATAGAAGCGGCTTATTCTGTCTGTCTGTTCGCTTTAGAATCCCAGGCCCTTTTACTGATCGGGACCACATTCAGTACGGTTGGTGTTTACGACCCGAGAAACTCGTCGCTGCAAAAATGAAAGTTGGGACTCAATTAGTTTTTTTTTAAATTATTTTTAAAAAATTTTCAATGATTTTTGACCTATTTTATTTTTGCATTGTTGCTTTCGTTTCCAACCATATAATTACAGTTGCCGTGTGAGCAAACAAATAAATGCAGTTGCCATTGTTATTGTAACAAATGTAACAAATATACTAATAATAAAAAAAAGGTTTCTCTAGCATATTGAATGAGGCTTCGCTGCATTTTCAATCTCTTAAAAATTAATGAATACGCGAATTTAATTTAATCCTTTCCTTCTTTTTAATTTATTTCTTTATCGTCTGCGCTTTTTTTATTTTCTTATTAGAGTGGCAGCGCTCTTTTTGTCCAGTTTGGTTAAAACTTTTGTTTTTAAAAGCATAATAAAATTTTCAATAAGTTATTTCGATGATAAATATATATATTTCACAAACAATTTGATTATATAGTAAATAAATGTATAGCAGTGTGGGGCAACAAGCAAAGGCGCGTCCTCGCCGCCTCACCTGGGAATTCAGTTTGAAATAGCAGACACCTTTGCACAAATCATTTTACTTACAGTTTATAATATCTAGAACAGCGGTGATTTCGTATGACCGCCGGGCTTACTAGTCTATATATAAATATACAAAGACAAAACAGTCAATACTGTTTTCTTCTTTGTTTGTCAACCGATTTTCTTACTTTTTTTTTTTTTTTTTTGTTTACTAGCTATTGATGAGTTTTAGTGTTATCAATAAATAAATTTTCGAAACAGTTATTTTTTCCTTCTACTTTCAACGTAGATTCAAAGCCTTTTTCTAGAAGTATATATTCGTCATACTTTCATGCTAAACCTTACATTAACAATCAACAATATTTGTACAATACATATTTTGATATTTGTAATTCAAAGAAGACGAAATATCAAGAACAAAATGAAAGAGAAAAATTTCTATTGAATGAATGTCAAACCAAAATAATACTTATTTAAGGTGTCAATTAAACCATTTCGGAATTACAGTGGTACCTCGAGATATGAGTTTAATTCGTTCGTCCCTTTGTTGTATGTCAATTTGCGCGTATCTCAAAGCAATTTTCCCCATTAAAATTAATTGAAATGCCATTATGTTAATTCGTGTTTTTGAATAAGAAAAATATATTTACAAATGACAAATACTGTATAAAAACATAATAAAAGAGAATGTGAAGCAAAAAGGCGCAGCAAACAGGGTGGGCCGTGTGCAGCGTCGCAGCTGGGCCGTTCCTCGTATCTCAAATATCGCTCGTATTTCAAAACAAAACTTCGCTACTCGACCGCGCTCGTATCTCAAGTACCTCGTATGTCAGGGCCCTCGTATCCGCGAGATACCACTGTATATAAATATGATAACTCGTGCATTAGTGTTTTGAACTGCTGATTAAATTTAAAGAAAGTGTTTGCATTTCTAATTTATTCAATAACAGCGTAGCATGGCATAAAAACTTTTATTTCTATTTTCTTTACAGGAGGAGGAGTGCGGAAAGATAAAAATTATTCAAAATTGTGTTACAAATGCAGTAAATTAAATAACTAACTCGGTGATCAGTCAGTCGCACTGAGAGGAGATAATCGCTAATTGAAATATTAAAGCAAAAAAAAAAAAAAAACTGTTGTCAAACAAAAAAAAACTAAACTGTCTAAAAGTTGTTTAAATTTAAACTTGAAAATTTAATGGCGGTCGAATTTAAACCGCTGGGCTAACTATAGTTTAAATTAATGTTTCTAGGGCGTGCGTAATTAACTAACTATAACAGCAGTATTTTTTAAAATTATACTTATAAGTTGCAAATACTCACTACAGGTCCTGACAACCCAGCCAGTCCTACTGGTCCTGGTGCTCCCCGCATGGCTAACTGTAAGACACAGAAATAATTATTGGCAATGTAGAAAAACGGCAAGTTCTGCATTGATAAACGGCAATCCCTGCATGTTCAAACCGTAATGTAGAAAAATGGTAATTTTTGCATTGTTAAACGGCGATGTAGAAAAATAGCAGTTTCTACATTGTTAAACAGCAATGTAGAAAAACAGAAATTTCTACATTGTTAAAGACAATTTAGAAAAATCGCAAATTCTACACGGCAGTTGTAGAAAAACGGTAATTTCTACATTGTTAAACAGCAATGAAGAAAAAGGGCAAATTCTACATTGCTAAAGACAATGTAAAAAATGGCAAATTCTACATTGTTAAAGACAATTTAGGAAAACCGCAAAATTATACACGGCAGTTGTAGAAAAACGGTAATTTATACATTGTTAAACGGCAATGAAGAAAAATGGCAAATTCTACACTGTTAAAGACAATGTAAAAAATGGCAAATTCTACATTGTTAAACAGTAATGTAGAAAAACGACAATTTGTACAATGTTAAAAACAATGTAGAGAAACAGCAAATTCTATGTTGTTAAACGGCAATGTAGAAAAACGACAATTTCTGCATTGTTAAAACTGCAATGTAGAAAAACGACGATTTCTACATTGTTAAATGGCAATGCAGAACGCAGATAGATTTGTTTGTCAGGGACGTTGCCCCTGAAGCAAGCGCGTCGCTGCCTCACCCCCCCCCCCCCCCCGCCGGCCCTGTACTAATTACAGTATAAATTTCAGTTGCATTATCTTGTCCTTCTTTACTGTACATTAGGGAAAGAACAGTAAAAATGGCAGGCAACAAGATGTGCGTAAATAAGAGCCAACGGCTATAATACACTCGCGAATGAGAATTCTTTAACCCCTTCAGGGTCCAGAACTAAGCACAAACGATTTTGACGCAATTTTTTGGTTCTCTGATTTTAAAAAAATGATCACGAAACAAAGTAACTAAAAATTTCTTTTTAAATTTTAATTAATAGCTAGTTTAAATAATAATTAATGCACAATTTCCATGTTTCCCATGTTTAAAACGAAGTAAACTATCTGTTGATTCATTTCGAAACAATTGGGTGTTTTAGCTTTCAAATGACAAACAGTAGTTAATAAACAGTATTTTAAAATGTACCCTATTGGGTACACTTGGAATGAAGGGGTTAAATTAATTCAGGTATAAACTTCCATACCGGCTCAGCCTTTTCAACAGAGATTACAAGATTATCTATGTACTAGTTGTTACCCTCGACTTTGTTCGCGAGGAAATTTTGATGTGTTTGTGCGAGAACTCACGGCTTGATCAAAATTTCACCCATTTGGGCAAATGTTATAAAAGGCGTCCTTTTGGGCGTTGTAATGGACGCAATTCATCGCTAGAGGGACTCATGAACGATCACCGCTGTCACGTGATATGCGCTCTTTGTTCACTAAGATTTTCCATTGAGTTCTACGTGGAGTTCACTGGGCAAAATGAGTTATCTTAAAACGATTAGATTATTCGCATAGCTTTTTCTGATTAAAACCCAGTATTTACATTTAATTTAATCATTATTCAAGAACTTTATTAATTATTAGAATAGTTATAGTGTTTTATTTAGTGTTAATTTTATGTAATGTAGAAAAACTTTATTTATGCCTAGTTTTTAACTGGATTTTTCGAACTCGAAGTAAAGCGATGCTGGCTTCCTTTGTTCACATTGCTTTCATCTCTGCCACGTGACCAATGACGTTGCTTGAATTGCCTCCATTCTGGGAGGCAGCGAACAATTAGGTCATCAACTGAGATAACTTCGTACAAAAATTGCTTGGAATACCATTCTTCGCAAGAAAATCGTGATAGAGCGATTTAGAATATTAAATGCTCACCGCAAAGCGCCTTCCAGTGGCAGAGCGTGAGAACCAAATTCTTATAGCTCAATCACACAAGAGCCGGACATTTTTCCGGGATAAAAAGAAGCCTCTATGTCAGTGGTTCCCAAAATTGACTGGGCTCCGGCCCATCTAACAAAAATTTCCAATCTTGGGACCCACCTCTTGGCTGCCTTAGAGAAAAGGGGGCGTACATATCGGTAATGCTCAGATTCCCTAGCGGCGAGTTGTGGAACTACTTCATGCTGGCATCTTTGTTCTAATTGAAATTTTTAAGAAATAGGGTTACCAATATGAATGAAGGACTGTTGAAATAAGAAACACAACTTAAGTAATTTTTTTTTGTTACTTAAATACCTACACCTGCAATGGTTTTTTTTACAAAGTTATTTCAATGGGAAGGATGTATTTGTTTCTTATTTCTCTTCGCTAAAGTCTTAGCATCAACTTCAACTTTGGTTACTTTTATTCGCAGACTTCCTATTTTTTAAATTCATGTGTACAGTGGCGAGGGCCCACTCAATAATCGCTCGCGACGCACCAGTGAGTCGCGACCCATTGTTTGGGAAATACTGCTCTGCCTGTTGTATCTATCATCAGCGCTATATATCATCTCTGTGCCAAATTTCATCGAGATCCGTCCAGCCGTTTTGGCGTGATACATCCAATCTTTCGCCATTATAATAGTACAATAGAACCTCTGTTAACCAGCCTAATTGGGACCGATGGCAAGCCGGTTAAGTAAAAATACTTTTAAAGCGGGGGGTAGCAAAAAATAGGATATATATTATGCAATTTAAAAGATCTACTTGAGTTGTGATGATTTATTGTGCTTTAGAAGTTACTTTGAGAGTTACATACCAGCTATCAGCGCTTGGCAAGGATGAATTGACTGACCCACTGAACTTCAGATTAGCCAATAGCCACAGTTCATTTCATAGGACCCCTCCCCCTCCCTTTGTCCGACATCGGAATGTCGCTTTTGTCCAGGAAGATAAGGATTCCAAGAAAAGTTCAAGTAGCACCCGTTTCCTCCATATAACTAGCGCTCTAGAAGCTACTTTTGTTTTGCTTTTTGTATTTTGGAAATATGGACTGGATAAAGCGAAGGCTGGTTTATCCGGAGCCGGTTAAGAGAGGTCCTACTGTATTAAGATTATGATAAGATTCAACTGATTCTGATAGGAAAAAATTCTCCTTACCATATGTTGACTCAACATCTGCCTTAAAGGTTCCGTGTTGTCTGGTCCCTTCGTGTCTCCTTGAGGCTGATACTAAAAATAGAATAACAATTATAATATTTACGAAGTAGTCTGATGTGAGCAATACTGTATAATTTCTACAATTATTTATTTTTATTTATTTATTTCAACGGGACTGCACATTTTGCAGACCTAGTGCATTCCCCGGGAATCGGCATTCCTTCTTTCAAGTTTCACACTGTCGGCGGATGCTATTACCACTCTGAGAATTTTGACGCTACGTTTCTCCTAGAATGCGGCACCTGAACTCTCATTGATGCAGATAGCACTAGGATTTTAATTCAGCCGTAAGCATCCAAGTCAAGCCTACTCAAGGGATCTTTTACGTGCCGCATAATCATACGAAATGGACGCAGACGTTTTTCTGCATCTTGAAAATCCACCTTAGGCGTACTAGGCCTGCGCCTTACCACTACATCACCCTGTCGGCAGTTTGTGTAATTATGTAAAGCAAATAAATTTGCAGATAATTTTCAGTGTGTAAATAGTCACCATGGGTACCCCTCTTTCCTCTCAGAGCGATGGCGCCCCACCTAAAAAGCTACGGAGCCCCCAAAACATCTGACCTCCAAAAAAATCAGCGAAACCCTCCTAAAAATATCAATAGTTCATTACGTTCCCCTAGTTGGCACCCCTCTTCTTACCATTGTTAATTTCTAAAAGGTGCAGGTTCATTTTTAATACAAAAATTGACGTCTAATGGTCACAAGTAAAAAAAAATAAGAAACGGAAAAAATAATTATGATGCAAAACATTAATGTTGTCGTGAGAAATTAATTCACTTTAATTCACACATAAACTCAGGAGCTATTAAAATACATACTTACTGGTATCATAAATATATGTCCCGGTGGTCCTATAGCTCCATCCAGTCCACTTAATCCATCACGTCCAGGATCACCCTGCATGATAAAAAGTATTAATAGTACGGAATGAGCAAAAAGGTAAGGATGCGGTCTTTATAAGAACTAATTCATTCCTCAACTTCTTTCAAGGGTTGGATAGATACAGATTTTTCAGAAGCCTACACGCGTACAGTTCCACCGGCAAAAAAAGACCTCTGATTAGAAGTGTCAAAAAGAATACATTCATGTTCAAAGGAGGAATTGCTAGTAAAAGGAATGTTCCATATTCTGTCCCCGTTTTAGTTCGCTTAGCTACTTGATTTCTTTAAAACGGATGCTACGTGCCAGTTTATAAATTTGGCTGCTTTCAACAGGCAGAAAATGAAGCATTCTGATTCGCGTGCTAATAAACGCACCTGCAAAGTGAACTTCCCTAAGACTCCGATGGATTGGTCCTTTCCTGACATGCGCAGAAGCGCCCAAGAGTCAGAAGTTCGTGGCCGAACTGCATGTATGTGTGCGTGTGTACATGTTAAAAAAAAAAAAAAAAAAAAACGGCGTATGTCCGAAATTGGAGAATGTCGACAATCACCGGTCTGATAGATGGTGAATGTCGACATCCACCGGTGATTGTCGACATTCTCTTCTTGGTGTATGTCGACATCCACCATCCACCGGTGATTGTCAACATTCTCTTCTTGCTGTATGTCGACATCCACCGGTGATTGTCGACATTCTCTTTTTGCTGTATGTCGACATCCACCGGTGATTGCCGACATTCTCTTCTTGGTGTATGTCGACATCCACCGGTGATTGTCAACATTCTCTTCTTGTTGTATGTCGACATCCACCTGTGATTGTCGACATTCTCTTCTTGGTGTATGCCGGCATCCACCGGTGATTGTCGATAATATCTTCTTGCTGTATGTCGACATCCACCGGTGATTGTCGACATTCTCTTTTTGCTGTATGTCGACATCCACCGGTGATTGTCAACATTCTCTTGTTGTATATCGACATCCACCTGTGATTATCGACATTCTCTTCTTGGTGTATGTCGGCATCCACCGGTGATTGTCGATAATATCTTCTGGGTGTATGTTGACATCCACCGGTGATTGTCTATAATATCTTCTGGGTGTATGTTGACATCCACCGGTGATTGTCAACATTCTCCGATTCTGGAGATTCACTGTAACATATACTCATTCATTTCTTTTGGCGTGCACAAATAAATCGAGCAAATTAACAAACAATAATATGACAAACTTTAAACATAATTCAAGGGCTGCGGGGTGAAACGATCACCATTCCACAAATCTCTCACTTCTCAGAACTAAAGTTTCAACTTTTGAACTTTAATCATTTTTGATCGTCAGAAACGTGATCAATAGGTGGGACGTCGAGATATTTCTTGCCTAAATGATATCGGATATGGATTTTGTCTATAATAAGCTACACTATAGAAATTTTGCGTTTAGTTGACACCATTTTTTGGTGTTCAGTTGGTGAAAAGTTGAAAATTATTCACTTTTGATATACAGTAGAACCCCGGTTATCCGTATTCCCTTTATCCGAAAATTGGTTTAAACGAAGAGGCTAATGGGTCGGGTTTTTTCCATAACGGGCAAATGCTCCGTTTTTTAATAAGTCTTTTTTTCATAAAGGGCAAATGGCCCGTTTTTTCCCTAACTATTAAAATATTGTCACTACATGATAGTAATGCTAAATGACATAAACGTAAAATATTAATATTTTGCATAGAAGTTATTGCAACAACTCTGTTACATTCAAGTTCAGAACCGGTTCATCTGCTTGCCAATCCATTGTATTCAGCAGTTGGAAGAAGTCCTATGCGCAGGGGGGAACATGTTGGTTATAAACATGGCCTTTGCCTATAATTCTCGCTTATCCGAAAATTCCTATGGTACCTCGATTAACCGAAAACGTTACGGTCCCGTGCTTTTGGGATAACCTGGGCTCTACAGTGCTTTCATTTTTTTTATGTGGTTGTCTAAAAATATATAGACTGTATATAGCGATTCTTAGCACAAGCAATTATAGTCTGTGCAGTTAGAATAGGCGCGTCAAGGTCACACAACTCAACCTTTTCCTCTTCTGGTCATCATGGTTTCCGTGCTAGAAACTTTTTCCCCACGTAGGTTTGGGGAACATGATAAGCAAGTTTGTTGTTTTAGTTCGAATAATAATAGGCGGATTCAAATCAGATTTATTTCTTAATTACAAAAATAGATTGCGCCAGATAAAGTATTCTAATATTTTGAACCAATATAAATCTTATTCTATTATTTTGATGTGTTTCAGAAAGCTATTGTATAGCTCATTTATTGTATTTTATATTTTGAAATCGTTAAAATCTTATCTAAACATTCCAGATTTAATTTATGAGACATTTAATTGCATTTACTTAGTATCAAAAATGAATGAATGGAAAATAAATTCTTTCTTATTACTTTTTCTCAATTGTTCTAATATTTTGAATCGGAGGTGTAGTCATGCAATTGCCTTAACTGCAGTGCAAAAAAAAAAAAAAAACTCTGGCGCGGTTATCTTTTTCAGAGTTTCCATGGTAACAAAGCAGGAAACGCGGCCTTGACGCGCCTATTCTAATTACACAGACTATAGTTAACTCCATTACGTTAACTCCGAAATTTCATTGCGATACCTCATTTCTATGAAAATAGAACAAACGAATGTTTGACGCGTAGATGAGTATACGAACATCATATGCTGAAAAAACATTCTGCTGTCTGTATTTTTTTAGACAAACACTTAAAATACATCACAAAATGAATAATTTTCGACTTTACACCGACTAAACACCAAACATGGCTTTCAGCACCACTATTTTTTTAAACATTCTTTACACTGTGCAGTGTAAGTGCACTGTGCAGTGCATACTACTGCACAGTAAGTGCACTGTGCAGTAGTATGCACTGAAAACTCAATTTGGCAAAAATTGGACTTTGATCGCTTTTCCCCTACGGCCCTTCAATTTCTCTCAGATAAAATTATGAACATAATTTTTTTCTAATACAATATTTAGATAAGTAGAAATAAATAGATAGCTAAATAAGCAGAAATTCGCTCTTGTCTTGTATGTTTATTCCATTCTCGAATATAGGACCAGAGAGTCACAAATTAATTTCACATAAAGCAAAAAATATCAGATCTCAAGTAAAATGAACCGTCTAATTTATCCACCTAAATTCAGGAAAACTGAACTAAAGTAATAAATAAGATAATAAGTAAAAAAATAACTTACCTTGTCCCCTTTAACGCCAGGTGGTCCTGGTGGTCCTTGGTATCCCCTAGGCCCAGGCAAACCCTATTGATAGCAAAAGACATTTGGTTACTGTGCGAAAATATTTATGATCGATGCAAAGCTTAGAGACTGTTTCAAATTGTTCAACAAATTGCAAATTGCATATTTTATTTCAAAACTGATAAAATTGAAAAAAATAAATTGAAAATCGTTCTCTGTACTAGTAATGACATGATGAAGGAGATCGCAGAAAGAAATACCAATAAGGGAAATAATTTTTTTTAAATGGGTTTTGGGGGTTCGCATTCATAAAGATGGCTGTTTTCTCATTTCAGTCATGATTTCAGTGGTTGCAGAAGATCTCGATACAATTTGGCTATGTTCAAACGACTGAAATACGAAAACGTGTCTGTTTTCTTATTTCAGTCATGATTTCAATGGTTGCAGAAGGCCTCGATACAATTTGGCTCTGTTTAAATGACTGAAATAAGAAAACGTGTCTCTTTTCTTATTTCAGTCATGATTTCAACCGATGTAGAAGATCTCAATACAACTTTGCTCTGTTCAATATTTGGGACTGAATTGTATTTAATCCACTGCATTTTAAAGATCTACAACTGAGAGAATATTATTTCTCTAGCACACTATAAATACTCAAATACTACAGGCTCTTGCTCCGTCTTGCACAAAATAAGTTTATTTCATGCACGCGTTTTTAGTAGAACTGATATAACTACTTCTTCTACTTTTCACTTATTGTATTTTTTTTAATGTGCGAAAATTGTAGTACTACAAGGCCTGCATATTAAAACAACAATGCTCTACACTCCCGTTCTCCACTTTCATACTTTTTAACTTAAAAGCACTTTTGACACACAATGAAAAGCATTTTTCCCACTCAAACAATATATATATATATATTCTTCATTTGTTAAATCTTTTTCTTTAACTTTCGGTTTTGACTTTTAGACACCAAGATTGTTGCCCATTTTTATCAGAATATTTTCGTTATCTTTTTACGTTGACCCCTGACCATTAAGATTTTTTAATACTTCCTTTAATTCCCTTGATTTTTAATCAGTCATCATGATTCTTTATTTCTTAATCATTGGAATTTTTCCTTGGTCATTAGGTTTTTTTCTTCCATGTCCACTGAATTCTTATTCTTACTCCTTTGGTTCTACTTCTTAATTAGAATTTGTTAGTCTAACTCATCATGCTAGTTTCTGTTATGATTGCTTTTCTCCTCTGTAAAAAGAATTTTTCTAAATCATTGGGAATTTTTTCAGTCCTCAGAATTTTTCAGATTTCGTATATAATAAGATTTTCCTTAGGCGCTAGAATTCTTCCTTATCCAATTAGATTTTTGCCTAATCCTTGGAAATTTCGTCTTATTTTTTATCCAAGCAGGGTTCGCACACTCTTAAGCTACGCTTCCTTTTGCAAGTTTTTCACCGGTAATTGTACAACTGTGAATTCAATAATAAAGAAACACATCTCTCTTTTACACTGGTAGTAGAGTCCTTACAAAATTTCGTGTCTTAAGACAGTGCGAACCCTGCTAAGGCATCATAATTTTTCTTCAATCATCGGAATTCATCTTTAACAAGAGATGTTTGAAACTTTTCCCTCATTATTTAAAATTCACTTATGTAATCCCTGCCCCCCCCCCTTTCATTAAGCCATTATTTAGCTAAATTTGCAGCGAGCGATAGCGATCAGAGAGGGCTGTAGTCCTCTAGTTTATTAAATTTAACTAACACCCAAAAACTAAATAAAACTTTAGAAAACCCATACAGTAGCTATTTAAAAAAATAATAGTTCATTGTACATATTTCTTTGCGTTAAATCTGCAGTAAAGCCCCTTCTAACGGACACCCTTCTTGAACAGTTGTTGATTGTCCGGCAGCAAAGCTTGAGTCAAAAAGAAAACCCCTCTTTTGCGAACAACTCTATATTAACGGACAAATATTTTTGTCCTTTTGATGTCCGCTATTGAAGGAGTTATACTGTATTTGTCAATCGATATTATGTAAAACATTAATGATAATGAACTCACTTGAACATTATAATAGTGATATCCGTTATTTTCGTCAACTGGATTCCCTTCAACCTAGAATTAAATGTGAAAAAATAAAAATTACAGAAAAGTAGTTGTGAATAGACATGCAAGTTATGTCTATTCACA
Source organism: Octonoba sinensis (assembly GCA_038502835.1). NCBI lineage: Eukaryota > Metazoa > Arthropoda > Arachnida > Araneae > Uloboridae > Octonoba > Octonoba sinensis. Next base: position 112,886,553 of record CM076605.1, read on the forward strand.
TGCATGTCGGCTCACATTCATGTTGATTCACATGTATTCCTATTCACATTCATGTTGATTCACATGTATTTCTATTCACATTCATGTCTATTCACATGTACGTATATTCACATGCATGTCTACCTGTATTCACATGTATGTCTATTCACATGCATGTCTATTCACAGGTATGTCTATTCACATATATGTATATTCACAGGTATTTCTATTCACATATATGTATATTCACAGGTATTTCTATTCACATATATGTATATTCACATGCATGTCTATTCACATACCTGTCGATTCATTTGAATGTCTATTCACAAAACAAATGAAGCCTGACCACAGCTTCAAATTCTCAGATCTATGGATGGAACTATTGACCAGTTTTTTTAATATCTTAACCACCTCGAACCCAAGGCTAATTTTCAGAGATAATTCTTTGTAATTAATTGGTTCTGAACGCATAAACTACTGAAAAAAACGTTTAAGAAATTATCATAGTTTTTATTTCGGAAAAAATTAGTGTCTCCCAGAGGAGACAAACATTGGAACAAATTGACGTACACCATTAGTTTGATATATCATTAATCGCAATTAAACGAGTTATTCTGTCACAGCCTAAGATCTTGATCACGAAACATTAACAATTAAGTCTAATTATTAATTATAGTCTATGCTAAGCTGAAAAATATTTCCGAATTATCATTTCAAATGATAATAATTCTTCCGATCACTGTGGAAACTCCTATTATCATTTTTAATTCAAAATTGTGAATTACAGAGCGATTTTTTCGATGCCTTTGATGAGAGAAAAATCAAAAATCGTTGGAGAAGAAATCCCTCAAACTGTCTTTAGTATCTAATTTATATTGAGTTTAAATACCAACAAAGGAACGTAAGTCTTAAACAGAGGAGTAACTAGAATTTTCTTCTGTGAGACAGGCACTTACATGTAAATGTATTTTTCCATACTAGGATTGGAAATTTTACTTAAAACCAGTTTAAAAGCGAAGTTTATGGGAGGGGGAGATGGGAAGGAGAGGACCTACATTAAAAGTTTCTTTTTCTTGTCTACCATATATTCTGGAGAAAGACATACAAATGTCACAAACGTACACTTGACATCCAAATATCAGACCTGCCCTTGCCGTAATTAATTTGATTGGTTAGGGAGGTTTGAGTGCTAAATTAAAAATATTTCAGTCTAAGTGTATTCTTATCTGTATAAAGATGTATTGATTTCCTCTTCTGAAGAAATGGCATTTTAATAATTCTATTTTCAAAAATTTTGAGCATTAATCCCCTTTTATATTCTTTTATTTTTTTTAAACCACTGAAAACATGAAATTGTAGAATTCCATAATAGTATTAGCTACCTTTCTCTTTAAAAGCGTACCGAACCAGTCTAGAAGAGTTTTTACTGAGAAAACAGGACAAAGCATAACCCGAGACTGAGCAGTGAAATGCGTCCGAGACATTACTGTACAAATTGGACCAAGGGTGCATCGAAGGAGTCCTCCCCCAGAGCACTTGGATTTTAATATATGTTGCCAATCATACACTGTTAGAAATTTCATCATGGACAGACTGCTGCCGGTTAAATGACCGGCAGCAGTCTGTCCATCAAATTCACCGTTAAACTTACGGTTTGGAACATTTTTCTATCTTTACGGGACCTAACCATTTTCAATCAGCGTGGTTAAAAAGCCGTAAATACAAAAGTTAATGGTCTTATAACCATTTAAAAATGGTTTCAAAACAAAAGTTTTACTGTTTTTGAACCATTGCGAGGCGTAGAATCTTCGAGGCGTAGAAATCGTAAACGAAGCTTGCGGGAATCGAACACGGGTGTATGATATACCAACCGGCCATCTACACCACACAAAGCGGTCGTTTATTTATCAATAAATCTTCCTTTTCAACAGGAAAACTGCCTTAAAGTTGAGATTTCAATTTTTGTTTGAATCCAAACTCATTTTTAGTCTAAATTTACTGTATATTGACGAAAATCATTTTATTTGCTGCAAAAATTAAAATACAAACAAGCTTCAGCAGCTCAAATGATGGGTTCGCTCATTAGCAAACAGTTCGGGAACCCGATGTCTCCCATTTTTGATTGACGTGTATGTGTTTCTATTTAGTATCCACTGCTTAAGCCACTTTTTCTTCTTCTTTTTTTATATACACATGCAGATTTTAACTGATAAATCCGTATTCCTATTTTAAAACAACGTACGACCGGTAAGGTTTCGCAACCAAGATGGACGCCCGATTCTTATTGAGCGCTTGAAAATGACGGTTAGTTAAACGTTCTTTAGGATAAACAGAGAATAAACGATTTTTTTCGCAATCAGCGGTTTGAGTACCATCTTTTTAATGGTTATTCAACTGTTGTAATTAAATATAGTAAAATAACAATAAAATGGTTATTTTACTATTTTCTGACGGAAATTTTTAAGAGTGTCGTAGGGTAATACAAGAACAGTTACCAATCCTAGCATGGCAATATAAGAATTAGTAAAAATCCCAGTACGGCATCTGGTTGGTTGGTGTCACGTCCAACAAGAAGTTAAATGGATCCGAGAGCTTTGGTGACTGCTCTTTACCAGTTGTATGTATTTTTCTGTGTAAAGATCGCCCTCGAGTGGGTGTGCTCCGTTGTCCTGGAGAAATTGCAGCATTGAAGAATAGTCGAAAATATGACCAGAAGAGAGCACTTCACCTGGATAATTTCTACATTTTATTACTTATGTAATGGTTACTGAATTTACCGGGCGGTTATAATTAAACTTCCCCCGTTCAGGGCCATCCTACAGCTAAAACCGTTCAAAGGATTGACACCAAAATTGGTGTTTGGGCTATATACGAGATGCGCTGAAGGAACCACTAAGAAAAAAAGCTCAAAAAATGGCCGCAAGGGGCGCTGTTCAGCCTTACAACAGGGTTTTGAACCTAGGAGAGGACCGTTACGACATAAAAACAATGATATCAGTATTTATGAAAGGAGAGAAATATTCATTTTATGATAACCTAATCTTGTTTTTTTTTTTTTTTTTTTTTTTTTTACACACAGATTAACTGTTATAACTTTACTTTCATTTTAAATGTCAAGATGATAGATATCGACCAAAAAGTGTACAATAAATATTGATATTATTTTTATTTATTACCGGTCATTTCCTACGTTGAAACCCTGTTTTAGTCTAAACAGCGCCCCTAGCGGCCATTTTTAATTTTTTTTTTTCATGATTCCTTGATCTCATCTCGTGTATAGTCCACATACCAATTTTGGTGCCAATCCGTTGAACGGTTTTAGCTGTAGGAGGCCCTGAATAGGGGAAGTTTAAGGAAACCACCCTGTATTTTCCTACCACCAAAGTGGCCTCTTCATCTGAGGAGCGAACAGTCAAATCGTGTTTTCTCCAAAAAAGATAAAATTAAAGTTACTGGTTTTTCTTTGAACTCCTCATTAACTAGTACAAAAGTATGTTGTTATTTGTAACCAAAACAAGCTTTAAGCTTCTTTTGGTTACAAATTACAACATTCTTTTGTACTAGTTAACGAGGAGTTCAAAGAAAAAAAAACAGTAATTTTAATTTTATCTTTTTTGGAGAAAACACGATTTGACTGTTTGCTCCTCATCCAGTAATTGTCTTTGTGATCTCTCTGTTGGAATCGATCTCACATATCTGTTCATAAATCCATCAAGGTGGATCAACAGATATGCGAGATAAATGCCAACAGAGGGATCCCAAAGACAATTACTAGATGAGGAGCAAACAGTCTAACCGTGTTTTCTCCAAAAAAGATAAAGTTACTGGTTTTTCTTCGAACTCCTCATTAACTAGTACAAAAGTATGTTGTTATTTGTAACCAAAAGAAGCTTAAGCTTGTTTTGGTTACAAATAACAACATACTTTTGTACTAGTTAATGAGGAGTTCGAAGAAAAACCAGTAACTTTATCTTTTATGGAGAAAACACGGTTAGACTGTTTGCTCCTCATCTAGTAATTGTCTTTGGGATCCCTCTGTTGGCATTTATCTCGCATATCTGTTGATCCACCTTGATGGATTTATGAACAGATATGTGAGATCGATTCCAACAGAGAGATCAAAAAGACAATTACTGGTGTGGCATCTAAGGAGTTTTATGAGCCGACCTTTCCTTTCCTCCCCCCCCCCCCCAGGATAAAATTCTGTCTGCGTTAGTGTAAGATACGTATGGCACCCCTGTCGGTGCTGAAATCAAAACTAATCTCAACAACCCAGTTTTTTTCCCTTTTTGGCCGTTCGAGGGTACACTTAGATACCTAGAACAAACAAATAAAAAGTTCGGACGAAGCGGGTTGACAATGGTTTTCGCGGAAATGACATTCCAGTTTCTGTGGAAGCTGGAATGTCTGCACCCGATAGATGGCGCCACAGGTGAAATAAAGGAACTAATATTCGATTGACTTTTGTGGACTGAGTTCGAGAGTAGAAACTAGATTGTATTGACTCAGCATGTATGTATGTGTTGCGTTCGTGCTCCGCAACTATGTATTAAAATAAAATCTTTGGAGCAATTAACTGAGTGTTATTCTTGTAAAAGGAATGACCAACGACTTAATAGAAGCATAAGCGACAATGAACTCGATGATAAAATTTTATTCATGGAATAAAATCTTAATGATACTGTGCATTTTAAAATTAAAAAAATAACCGACCTACGTATTATGAGCCCTCTGCAACATCAGCCCAACGACTCAAATTGGAAACGAGGTGGTGAATTTCAATTGTTTGTGTGTAGAGAAATCGGAAAATGAGTCATTCCACAGTAACGGACGTTACACTTACACAGCATTTCTCAACTTCAACGAGCTTTCTAATAAACTTGTTGAGTGTTTTTCAGGTTTTTTTAATTTTGCCTAGTAAAAATACATGTGTTCTATGTATGCAAAAAATTTTTTGAATATATATATGTATTTTCTGTCAGTTAAAATAATTTTTGAAATTTCGTTACGTGTGTTACCCGAAGAGTAACACACGTAACGAAATTTCAGATTTTTTTTTAACAGACAGCAAATACATATATATCTTCAAAAAAAATTTTTGCATACATAGAACACATGTACTTTTATTAGCCAAAATTAAAAACCCTAAAAAATACCCAACAGGTTTGTTAGAAAGCTCGTTGAAGTTGAGAAATGCTGTGTAAGTGTAACGTCCGTTACTGCGGAATGACCCCAATGCACCTGAGCAAAGGGGTACAGGTGAGCGAATACAGGTGCGTAATGTAAACTCCTCCTCGCATTTTTTTCCTCTCGCTATTTCTCTTTTTTCTCTTCGAAGTCAAAGTTCAGGGTGGGGCAAAAGAAATGACCCGGTTTTGAAGGGTTATTAAAAAAAAAAAAAACTAATACAATTTGAGACTTAAAAAACATTTTTTATTTTGATCGGTATATAATCCCGTTTTTTGCATTAAGTTTTAAATGCACCTTCAGCAAGATGGAGCACCAATACACTGATGCAGTCCATTTCTGAAGTTTTGAAAAACTTCTCTGCACATTTCACGGGGTATGGCGGATATTTCCTCGATAATTCGGTCCTTCAGCTCTTCTAAAGCATGGGGAACTTTCTCCTTCAAATAACCTCACAAAAACAAAATTTAGGGGTCGTGACATTACGCGGGATATTGAAATGAACACAAAGATGCAGTCTATTCTCTCAGCGTGGAAAAATAGACTGCATCAGTGCATTGCTGCAGAAGGCCGCCATTTCGCTGAAGTGGTATTATAAGCTTAATGTCAAAAAATGATATTACACGCAGATCAAAATAAAAAGGTTAAGTCTCAAACTGTATTAGTTTTTTTTTTTTTTTTTAACCCTTCAAAACTGGGTGATTACTTTTGCCCCTCCCTGTAGTTTGTAAGTTAAAATAATGCAAAACTTAAAACTTAACGATAAAAGTATATTTAGGAATTTTAATATGTCATTTTGGAGATCGAAATGACAGTACTTTTATAATATAATATTTCGGCTTTGGTTTAAACATTATTTAAGTGAAAGCTGCCTTCAACAATTTATTTATCTAGTAAATAATCTAATTACTAGAATATTTACTCAACACGCTGGACGAAAGAAAGAAAAGAAAGCAATTTTGTTTTAAATTTATTAAAGCGTCATTCCAGCGAAAAGGCTTGGTTGTTACTATTCGCTTATGTATTACGCTATATTGCTTCCATTAATTAAAAATATATTGCACTAAGGATTACTATTCGCTTATGTATTACGCTATATTGCTTCCATTAATTAAAAATATATTGCAGTAAGGATTACTATTCGCTTATGTATTACGCTATATTGCTTCCATTAATTAAAAATATATTGCACTAAGGATTACTATTCGCTTATGTATTACGCTATATTGCTTCCATTAATTAAAAATATATTGCACTAAGGAACGCGGGTTAAAATGTGTCTTACTGTTTTATACAGTGTTCCCTCACCACTTCGCGCTTCACGTTTCGCGGCTTCAGTGATTCGCGGGGTTTTCCAAAATATTCATCAAAAATTAAAAATTAAAAAAATACAACCATGTCGGCAGCCACATTGCGGAAAGGAGCGTTGTTTCATGTTGATGCGCGCGAGAGAAGGATCTCTGCATGTCAAACAAAGAGATGAGTTGACTCGGAGTACATACGACGGGCTCTCAAAAGCTCCCACCATCACAAGACTCTTCGCCTCTCTCAGAAAGCAATGTTGATTAATGTTTATTACTGTATTTTACGTTTTGTAATTATCTTTATTAATTAGCGCCGACACGTTTAAGTAAATACGTATACTGTTGTCATTTTTGCCTTAAATGTCTGAAGTATAAATACTGTTTACATATTTAAAACATTCGTGTACCAGCCCGCATACACGAAAATTCTTATTAGGGGCAAATCCTACTTCGCGGTTTTTCCATTTTCGTGGAAGGGTCCGGTCTCCATAAACCGCGAAAAACGAGGGATCACTGTAACTACCTTATTCAAAATAAGCGAATAAAATGTTGAGAATCACACTGCTAGAAATTTCATCATGACATTACGGTTAAATAGCCGGCAGCAGTCTGTCCATCTAATTCACCGTTAAATCTACAGTTTGGAACATTTTTCCATATTTACGGGACCTAAACCAATTCCAATCAGCTCGGTTAAAAAGCCGTAAATACGAAAGCTTACGGTTTTATAACCGTTTTAAAATGGTATCAGAACTACATTTTTACAGCTCTTGAACCATTTCGAGGCGTAGAATCTTCTAGACGTAGAAACCGTTAACGTAGCGTACGGGAATCGAACCCGGTGTGCATGGTGTACCAACTTTGCGCTGTAATCATTCCGCCATCGACACCACTCAAAGCGACTGTTTATTTATCAATAAATCTTCTTTTCCAACGGGCAAACTACATTAAAATTGAGATTTCAGTTTTTGATTGGAGCCAAAGTCATTTTTGGTCTAAGTTTACTGTCTATTGACGAAAATCATTTATTTGCTGCAAAAATTAAAATACAAACAAGCTTCAGCAGCTCAAATGATGGGTTCGCTCATTCGCAAACAGTTCGGGAATCCGATGTCTCCCATTTATGATTTACTTGTGTATATGTTTCTATTTAGTAACCACTGCTTAAGCCACTTTTTTTCTTCATCTTTTTTACATACACATGCAGATTTGATCTGATAAATCTTTAGTCATAGTTTAACAACAACGTACGACCGGTAAGATTCCGCAACCAAGATGGACTCTCCATTCTTATTGACCACGAGACCTAGTAGCGCTTGTAAATTTCGGTTAGTTAAACTTTCTTTGGGAGAAACAGAGAATAAACGATTTTTTTTTCACAGTCCACGGTTTGAGTACCATATTTTTAATAGTTATTAACTGTTGTAATGAAATATGGTAAAACAACAGTCAAATAAATTGTTACAATGCTATTTTCTGTCGGAAATTTTTAACAGTGCACGACGACAAGAAACTGTATTCCTTATACTGCTGCAACTTACAGTTTTCGTCGCTCTCAGTAATATAAGAGCGTTACAAGAACATAAAACTGAATTTACAAACAACTTATAATCAATCAACAAGAACGCTTTTTAGCCTACTTTCCCGTAAAAGTAAAAAAAAATAATAATAAAGCATGAAAGACGGCTTAATGTATCGAGAAAATATCGTTAGAAATCAAGAAAAGTCAAAAATAAGTTAAGTAATTAAATAAAGATTGAAAATTAAAAAATTTGAAGGTAGGGTATTGAGATGGGGAAAAAGTGTGTCTGTCGGTCTGTCCCACCCTAATAACTTTTGAACGAATTGTCCGATTCAAAAAAATTCTTTTTGCATTCGAAAGATCTCGGCGAGAGCATCTCATTTCCATGTTTTACTTTTTGATTTGAACAGTTCAAAAATTTTTAACATTGGCGCCTATGGGCGAAAATGAAGCAAATTATGTAAACTCTGGGTACAAGATCCAAGTTCCCATGAACAAGCTCACTGGAAGAAGTTCTTGGCGTGAAATATTGATTTGAACAATTTTTTTTCATTTTTGAACAGTTCAAAAAAATTAACATTGCAGCCTGTATAAATCCTGATGTAACGGACCGATTTGCTTAGAACAAACTTTATCGGAAAGCTCTTATGACGTAAAACATGTACAGATAGAAATTTCACCCAGAACTAAGGAGCCTATTTTGCTACGAAATTTTTTGATCGAGATTTTCAAGAATATTTTTGCATTAATGAATGACTAAATCAATAAGCAAAAGAATGAATGAATAACTGAGTGAATAAATACATGAATGACTGAATAAATGAATGACTGAATGAACATGTATTAACCGTTGAAAAAGGTATATCTGAAGCAATGAAGAACTTAAGCTAAACGAGAATGAGAGAGAGAGATGGCTAGATTTTAAATTTGAAACTGGCGTATTCGGGAAAGTAGGCTCGTATAGTTCTAGACGGAACTTCTTGTTAATATATATGAACGCAATGGTATAAAATTGACTGGCAGTAAAATAAAGCCTGGATGTTAGTGAATTAAAATTTATTTAATACACCTTGCTACGAGTAGTCTTTGGGATTTCAATTTTTTTCATCATTTGTTGTATTTTTAATAGACTAGTTGTTCCGAAAACATTCTCTAAATTGAAAAGCATAATATTGGTAGCACTAGTACAGCAGGCAATCAAACTGTCTATTAATTTATTTCATAGACAGGGACAATACGCAGAAATAAAGAATTATTGATTGCAATAGCGCCCTCTGTGAAGTAACTAGACAACTACGGGGGTGACGTAACTGTTTTGTAAAAACTGGATCACTTATTGCTAAGTCAAATCTATTACGTTAATTTGCAATGTGTTCTAAACTAGTTAGTTCAAATCAATGTTTCTTAAGAGAAAGTTTAATACATCCAAGGGAAGAAAAGCTTCAAAACACCGACGCAAAAAGGTAGGAAAGAGCGAAATGAAATAATTAAAAGATTAGGGATAACACAACACTACCAGCTGAATTACTTTCTTTTTAAACCAATCTAAAACCGAGAACGTATTTCATTGTACCGCTAAAAGAAAAAAGTGAGATTATTTCGACTAGGCTGGAAATGGACACATAATAAATCCAAAAGAACTGTGTATACCTCTCACTCTGTCTCCATTGCTATATATATATATATATAGTATATATATATACAAGGTCACACCGACGGGGTGGGATACCTGTCCCCCCCCCAGTCCCGGAAGGCATCGGATATCCGGTAGCCAGCCGATGCTTAAATATCCGGAATCTGATTCAGACACTGCACGTACGTTCCGGTTAGACGGCATGTAAAATTTGGTTTGAAAAAAATTAATAAATTAGCACATTTTGAAAGTCGTATATCCTCTAGATCCGTCAGATAAGGTACATCGTATGTTTCCGATACCCGGCAAAATCAATATCCGATGCATCCCTAATCCTGAGCTTGCCCCCCCCCCCTATCCCCTAATGCAGTGTTACGCGTACCAGTAGTATTACACGAAGCCTCTCCAGGGGATACGCATACAGGCATTTATTTAAAAAATATGTAGAAGCAAATTAACTGTTGACTCAAATGTGAAGTTAAAACTACCTTCTACTGAACCAGATATCTGCTCGCTTGTATCTGCCATTCCAGCAGCAACCTTCTCATTATTATTATTATTATTATTTTTCATTTTTTACATGATAGGCATTTTGTACTAAAAAAAGGTATTTCAAATGTTGTTTTGGAAGTACGTATTAAAAATTTATTTTATAAATTTCATATATTTTATTTTGTATTCACTGTTAAAAATTTCCGCAAGAAAATAGTAAAATAACCATTTATTTGATTGTTATTTTACAATGTTTAAATGCAACAGTTGAATAACCATTAAAAAGATGGCACTCAAACCGCTGATTGTGAAAAAAAAAATCGCTTATTCTCTGTTTCTCCTTAAGAACGTTTAACTAACCGTCATTTTCAAGCACTGAATAAGAATCGGGCGTCCATCTTGGTTGCGAAACTTTACCGGTCGTACGTTGTCGTTAAAATATGAATAAAGATTTATCACTTCAAATCTGCATGTGTATATAAAAAAGAAGAAGAAAAAAAAGTGCCGTAAGCAGTGGTTACTAAATAGAAACACATACACACGTAAATCAAAAATGGGAGACGTCGGATTCCCGAACTGTTTGCGAATGAGCGAACCCATCATTTGAGCTGCTGAAGCTTGTTTGTATTTTAATTTTTGCAGCAAATAAAATGATTTTCGCCAATATCCAATAAATTTTGGCCAAAAATTAATTTAGATCCAATTAAAAAGTAAAATTACAACTGTAATGCACATTACTTGTTGGAAAAGAATATTTATTGATATATAAACGCCAGCTGTACGTGGTGAGGATGGCCGAGTGGATAGAGAGCAAGGCTTGTACACCACTCACCCGGGGTTCTTGTCCCAAGCACTTCGTTTACGGTTTCTGCGTCTCGAAGATTGTACGCCTCGAAATGGTTCAAAAAGGGTCAAGATTTTGCTTTGAAACCATTTTTAAATGGTTATAAAAGCGTAAACTTTTGTATTTACGGTTTTTTAACCAAGCTGATTGGAAACAGTTTAGGTCCCGTAAAGATGGAAAAATGTTCCAAACCGTAATTTAAACGGTGAATTAGATGGACAGACTGCTGCCTGTTATTTAACAGTAATTTCATGATGAAATTTCTAACAGTGTATACAGCAGTGGTACGCAAATGGTTTTCAAGAAAAATGGTGGTACGCGAAGAAAAAGATTGGAAACCATTGCCCTAAAGCAAAATCCTAGATGCGCCACTGTACATGTATAAAAACTCAGTGGCGTGAGAGCCCATTGGGGGCCATGGCCTACTGTGCCCATCTCAGGTTTCGAGACCGAGGGTCCTGGGGGGAAGAAGCAGATGTTCCGGCCAAGTGGTAGGACTAATGCGGAACCCCAAGTGTTTAGTTCCCAAGTATGCTTGGTCTTTCTTTATCGACCCCACTGAAAGGCTGAGTCGTCCCTGGCCAGCCCGGGAATCAAACCCCGGACTTATCCATTTAAATAATGTATCATACAATTTAAGATTATTAGCCCAATTGGTAAAAGCAGCTTTAAAAAAATAATAATTCTGAATGATAAATTCTTCATTCAAACTCTTAAAATGTTGAGTATTGTCCACAAAGTAATTTCCAATTTAGATGTGTAACAAAATAACTGACGCTCACCGGCGGTGTATCGTTGGAGAAAGGTCCGGGAAAGCTGTCCGGCTCGATGTAATCCGGAAAGTCATCGTCATCATCATCCTCGTCGTCATCGTTCCTTCTAGGGGATTGTGGGCTGGGGAAGACAGTGTCTTCTGGGCCCCTGCTGTAGGGAAGGGGCGTGTCACAGTCCGGAATGAAGTCTATGCACTGTTCGTAGGCAGCTTCAGGGCTGGTGACAATTTGCAACTGTTGTATGTCCCCCTGGAAACAAAGAACCAAATCGTATAAGGTCAACTTGCCTAAATGAGACAAAGTTGGAAATTTATCGGGTATACGCCCTACCTTGGCGACGGTTTTTGAAATCACGCCAAAACACTATTAAAATCTAATAAAATCTCTACATTTTACATGAATAGTTGATAGTTGAAAAATGATTTTTTTTAAGTGCTTAAAATAGTTGATGAAGTTCGTTCTTTCTTTTAAGCCAAAACAAAGATTAGGTAAATGTTCACTGAGAATCCAGTATCTGTGCATTCAAGCCCACCAAGTATCTGTAAATTTATGTGCATAATTTTCTGTGGGTAAGCTCTGGCAAGGCTGAACTTGATCGTAAAGCCAAAATGTCCTCCTAAACACTACTAGACTGAAATAAGCGTTGTTTGGTATCGTTTCCAAGTTCGCTCATTCTCTTAAGAGGAGAAATAGGTGTAAAAAAGAGTATTAAGAGCAATTTTCATGAATTTTTTTAACATATAAGAAATAAATATATTTTATTGAGATTTGGAGGTTATTTTATAGATATATTGAAGAACATTTACTAAAATTTTCAAACATTTTTCTTGCAAAATCAAGGAGATATCAGCTGCTGCACACTGTAAGTCGCCACTCGGATCGGCAGTGTGCGTACATCCTGGAGGTCACAACTTTTATCTGAAATCAAATTTTTTTTTAATTTACGTATTTTATAAGTGTCTCTTCTTGTTGATCTAAAATCATCACCAAAAAATAAAAATTTCTATTTTTTTTTTTTTTTTTGGAATAGGAAAATTAAGTACGATGCTTAATCGTTTTTTTTTCTTTTTGCTCTCTTTTTTACAATAAAAAAAGTAAAAATAAAGATATGCTTATGATTCTAGTTCAACTAGAGCGTATATGTATATAGAAAATGTGTGGTAAATTTGATAAGGGACCGTTCATAAATGATGTCACGCTTTTTTCCCATATATTTGACACCCCTCCCCCCTTTGTCACATGTCACGCTATGTTGCATAATACAGGGTGTCACACTTCTTGTTACCCCCGCCCCTCCCCTTGTCACATTTTCACGAACCCCCCTCCCCCTCGAAGCGTGACATCATTTATGAATTATCCCTAAGGATTGATCAAAAACTCGGTGAACTAGAGTGTACGCAAATTCGAAAAAAGTAGTTTCGTGAAAAACCCGTTTCAAAAAAAGTCGTACTGAGGGTAAATTTAAGGCAGTAATGAACTTTTTTTTATACTTAGAGATACTAATACTTATAGAAATTTCTATGCGAGGTCTCAATTGTTAAAAGAAATAAAAGGACATCCGTTAACGTTCTCTAATACCCTTCAGGTCATTCATGAGGGACTACCTGCCCAACTGCTCCAAAAGGGGTGCTCACTTAAATGCTTATAACTTTTAAACGACTTGGAATTTTGCTTTGAAATTTTCAGGGTATATTATTGAATAGTTGTGGAATCGATTTATATATATATGAAGAATTTTTTTTTAATTTTTTGAGACCTCGACACATATTTTCCCCCCTTTAGCTGAAACAAAGATTAGATAAATGTGCATTGAGAATCCAGTATTTAAATTTTAGGTCAATTACACATGGATGCAATTTTGCTTTGGATCACAACTTGATACTCGAACTTTAACTCCACACTTGCCGAAAGAAACCATCTGTTCCTGGTCCCCCAAATCTCATTTAGGCGGACTTGCATGAGTACATATGACTTTAATTTTGAAACTTACTAATGTTCGTAAAGTTACTTAAATATTAGCAATAGATTATAATATCAACTGGTAGTAAAAATAGCGCGACCACCATCAAGTACTAATATGTAAATTCAGTGGTGTTTCATATTGCTTCGTAAGTTCGCTGCCTCTCTTAAGCTGAAATGTAAATTAGGGAAAAAAACTTAAATATTGACAAACACACTATTAGTGGTATTAGTGGGTAAAACGAAACATAATGATTTAAGTTACTTCTTAGATCAAAGCGTTGCTTAAGTTATTATTTCTGTGGCGCCATCTGAGACGCAAAGAAACTAACGCAGTAGTTTATTTTGATACTCGGCAAGGGGACCATTCATAAATGATGGCACGCTTCGAGGGGGGAGGGGATCGAGAAATTGCGACAAAGTGTGACATGGGGAGGGGAGGGCGTAAGAAGAAGTGTGACATCAGTTTTTTCAACATAGCGTGACATGTGACAAGGGGGGAGGGGGATCCGTTGAATTATGACAAAGGGGGTCAAATATATCGGAAAAAAGCGTGACATCATTTATGAACGGTCCCTAACCGTGGTCGGCGTTGCGCAACGATTTGAATTATTCCTCAGCGAATAAAAGGTCACGTGACACTGGTTTATTTTTACGAAAATGGTAGCAAAGCAAGCCATTCTAAATTCTCGATTGATTATTGCAGAAAATATGATACGTAGTTTATTTCTTTCTAACTGTCCGAAAAATGGCATACAGTCACAAAATAATCATTATTATCGTTATGCTTACAAATGTCATCTTATATATAAACCGCTTATGTGTCTGTTTGTCACCGATAGCTTATTCCGAATTTCTTACTCCGAGAAAACTGCATTGTGCTGCCATCTACACAATTGTTTCTATAATGAAAACGACTAATTTTTAACTAGATTTGCAATCTAAGTTAAAAATGAATGTAAACGCGAATTTAATTTAATCTTTCTCTCTTTGTTTTAATTTATTTATCGTCTGTGCTTTTCAAATATATTTAAGTGGCAGCGCACTTTTTCCAGTTTCGTTAAAACTATTTACAAATACAAATACAAATACAAAAGTGACGACCAGCAAAAGGCTCAGGGCCCAGCGTGGCTGGTCCTAGTCCATTTAGCAGTCCCCAATGAACATCAAGAGCTTTCTTAAACGTTTTTACCCCACTGCAATGAACAGTCGCTTCCGGTACACTATTCCAACTGCCTACAACCCTATTGAAGTAGTAACTTTCCCTAATTTCAAGATTAGCCTGAGATTTGAAAAGCTTAAAACAATGACCGCTGGTTCTACTTTCAGCACATAGCTGTAGTCCATCAACATTTCCCGTTTTAATGAATTTAAACAACTGAATCATGTCCCCTCTGACTCTCCTTTGCTCAAGACTATACATATTGAGCCTTTTAAGCCTAACCTCATAATCTAAGTCTGAAAGACCACTTACCAATCTTGTAGCCCTCCTTTGAATCCTTTCTAATAAGGTAATATCCTTTTTTAGGTACGGAGACCAAAACTGAACAGCCTACTCCAAATGAGGTCTTACCAAACTTCTGTATAGTGGCAATACAACTTCCTTAGACCTGTTCGAAATAGCCTTTTGAAGTCGTAACTAATCAATACTCCCAGATCAACAACTGCTTCTGCTTCCCTAATGACGGAACCTTGTAAATAATAGGTTGCATGTTTATTCCCATGACCAAAAGGAAGCACTTGACATTTCCCAATATTAAAAGACATACCCCACTTAATTGCCCACCTAGAAATTTGATTTATATCCTCTTGAAACTGATTGACTTGTTCCTCCGTGTCCACAATTCCCATGATTTGTTTTGACGATGATTATGTCGGATAGAAATAAATATCTTGCACAAAAATCTGATTATATAGTAAATAATATTTTTATTTTACAGATTTTTACTATATTACTTGGATTTTTTTTTTCGGTAAGGATATTTTTTACCGAAATTATTATAGGTTTATTATTTATTCTTTAAACTTTACTGTTCTACCTGAAAAATATCTCTTTGATGTGATGCGCATTTCCGGTTACTCGCAGAATTGTATATTTATAATATAAAGAACAGCGGCCATTTCGTATGACCGACGGGCATGCTAGTTACAACATATAATCGAAAAGTAAAATTGAAAACGTGATCTAAAAAGAGTGCTTTGTTTCTGCTTATCTAAGAAGGCATGATGCGTGACAAAGGGGGGCGGGGGTTCAAATCCCTCCTGATATGAGACTATTAGTGGTATTAGTGGGAATATGAAGTATTATTAGTGGGTATTATGAAATAAATTGCAACATCATTTATATCCTTGAAACAATCCCTTTGGTATGTATCTTTGAACAATAATTAATTTTTGTGTGCACATCTTTTTCAATCTCTGACACTAAACTGGCGCCAGAACGTCACCATTTCAGAATTATTTCTATTTAATATTTCTACTTCAACTGGACTATGGTCTGTGTAATTAGAATAGGCGCGTCAAGGTCGCGTTTTCTGCTTTGTCACCATGGCAACTGCGAGAAATATAACAGCGCCATACTTTTTTTTTTGCACTGTGGTTAAGGTTTTGCACTGTGGTTTATTACACCTCCGATTCAAAGTATTAGAATAATTTGTAAAAAGTGATAAGAAAGAATTTATTTTCCATTTATTTATTTTTGATACTAAGTAAATGCAATTAAATTTCTCATAAATTAAATCTGGAATGTTTAGATAAAATTTTAACATTTACAAAATATAAAATACGATAAATTAGGTGTACAATAGCTTTCTGATAATATTAGAATAAGATTTAGATTGGTTCAAAATATTAGAATACTTTATCTGACGCAATCAATTTTTGCCGTTGAGAAATAAATCTGATTTTAATCCGTCTATTATTACTATAACCAAAACAAGAAACTGACTCATCATGTTCGCCAAACCAAGTGGGGAAAAGTTTCTAGTACGGAAACCATGGCGACCAGAAGGGGAAAATGTAGAGTTGTGTGACTTTGACAAGCCGATTCTAATTACACAGACTACAGATTGCGAAGACTTCAAATCGACTCGAACTACATACCTCGTAGTAAACACCATCAACAAGTTGCTGTCCAATGAGCACGATTCCAGTGGTGTCGATGAAGGAGTCATCACTGCGGGCTAACTGCTCAGTTAACTGCTGACCGCATTCATTGAGAAGAGTCACCGAGTTACCCTTGATACTCAAGGCTATCCTGTGCCACCTGTGCAACGAAACTTGACATTAATTCCAAAACTGAGAAAAGAAAGAAAGAAAGAAAAGGGGGGGAAATATTGAAGCACGCGAGCAACCGTGTGAATTTCATGGAAGTACAAATAGTAGGAGTGATTAAAGGGCAACATACAGTAATCTGACACTTATACGCAGACTGATATATGGAGGAAATTAATTTTAATTTTGGATTTAATTTAGATTAAAGCAGGAAAATGTACAAATAATACAGTCGACGCTCGATATAACGATCATCTGCGTCTGAAAAAAAGCTCTTTATAACGAGTGGTCGCTATAAGAGGTGGAACTTTCTTTAAAAAATATACATGCATCATGCACATTCAGTATTTCCATTAAAATTGGTAGTTTTTAAAGGATTCCAACTAAATTATTTTTTATCATAGGAATTTTTAAAAAATTATCAGTGCAAAATATTATAACAAAATATTAAACAAATTTTAAAGTAGAAAATATAGGGGGGGAAATTGCATTCACATTTCTGGAAGAACTTCTGAACGGACATGACACCTGGTACGGTCGCTGTATTGGATTAGACGATTCAAAAAGGTCGCTATACCAAAAGCAAATTTACATAGCGTTCATAGGGGTAAAGTTGGGACTTTTACCACTGGGCGTTATAATGGAGTGGTCTTTATAATGTGTGGTCGTTATAAAGAGCGTTAACTGTAGTAGTTTTTCTGCAAGTCAAAAACAATGTAACGGAAATAGATAGAAAAATTTAATTTTCTGAATTTACAGCTCATACTTTACAGAAATATGTAAAAAGTGACGACTGTCCAGGTCCGTCATATCAATTTTCTACAAGGGGAGGATACATATTTAATGCAAGATAATAAATAACAAAATACATACATGTATAAATACATTGTGATTCTAAAAGTCGGGCGGGGTAATTGTGCTCTTCTGATCTCTAAAATGACGGGCCTGGAAGACTTTTTGTTCTTTCACCTTAGTTTTAATAATCTTTTTAAACCTATTCAAATACTTATGCATTAAAATACGAACAGCAATGTTCAATATAAGCTTATTTTTGAAAAACAGTCTTTGAAAAGAACAGTAGAAAAAAAAGTGGAGAAAAAATTTTACTGACGTAAAGCAGAGACCCCTGCAAAAGTGACGCATAAATGGAAGATAAATAGCATCAATTTTTAAATATTGTTAGGAACATAGGGGTACCGTTGTTGTTTTTCGCTAAACTTGGCAACTTTAAGATCACGTTAGATAATCCTAGTTTTTGCTGGAATTTCTTGGAATGTTCATGTCACGTGTTCCGCGATGTTATACAAAAATCTCTGGCGAGAATTTTGGAAGAGTTAAGTTCAGTTTTTGACTTTGGCGAGTGCCTGTCAGTCTGAGCCGTTGTGCTGTAAGCTTCGTGCTTGATTCCGTTCGTATTTGGGGAGTTAACACGAAATGACCGTTGGTTTTACGGTGATGTGTGACCGTTGTGAGATATGTTTGCATGCTTAACTCTGTAATTAGTGTAAATAGCCTGTAAATAAATTGCTCTATTTGTACTATTTGTACAAGGAGTTAGTCGTCGGTGTAAAGTGCGACGAACCGTAACAATATTTGGGTTGGAACGGACGAAAAGCGTCGTATAACAGAGAGAGATACATGAAAGTAATCACTCTTAGGTCAAAAAAGGAAGGGGGTGTATTTGTGGCGCGCATCCTGGTGTCATCCAAATACATCATGAGCCAAGTCGTGCTTCCACCATTGTGGTACTCATCTAGAAACGGCAGGCGCGCCTTAATTCCCAGTCGCTCTGCGAAGGGGAGCTTGGATACCCAAATGGCATTAGAAACAACAACAACAGTACCAAATGGTGGAAGGCCGTGGCAGCTTAGTGGTTAGAGCATCGGACTTCCACCTGGCAGGTCGCGTGTTCGATATCCGCTGAAGACCCACCGGGTAGGGGAACCTGTTGTACTATGGACCTTGTTGTACTGTGGTCCTAATAATAAAAAAAAAATTTCACCGATTCATTTTGCAATATGGTAACACTGGTTCATGTGCTATCTGTTAGCTGTCATTTATAACTACTTTTCATAGTTGGAGTCGAACGAGGTCTGGCAGTGAGACCAAAAGAATTTGTAACCCTTAAAGTAAGTTTTTTTAGTATCTTCCTTTTGTAAATAACTTGTTTCCTTTGTTAAAAAGTTTAGTAATCTTTTTTGTTTATGTTTAACAGCTTATTTGGCCGTGTAATAGAGCGTTAAATCATTGTCAACTCCTAACCTATTACTCAAAATAAGCAGTTATTTTAAAATTGTGTAGGGTGTTGTACCTAAAAGGCAGTTGTACTATGGATAGGTCCCTGGTACCACACTTTGAACCGTGGACCTTGTTATATTAAAAATATTTTTAAATGTTAAGTACTTACAGTATAAGAAAATAGTTTAATTTTTTAACAGATTGTTGATACTTCTCACATACAAAAATGCCTCGAAGTAAAACGAGAATTACGAGACCATCGCCAAATTATGATAAAATAATGGAGGCTGTAGCGCTTTTTAAAGATAATAAATTAACAGTTTACAATGCATCTAAGACTTATAGTTTACCAAATCTACCCTGACACTTTACTTGAAAAAAGAAAATTATCCTACTGAGCCATTTAATTTAAAATCGAAACTTGCAAGTCACAAAGTGTTTTCAGAACTCTTGTTACTAGATTATATTTAAAAAGCTTCTCAACTACAATACGGCTTTACACTAAGAAATTTGATGAAATTGGCGCATAAATTTGCCAAGTCAAACAATATTAAATATCCTGAAAGTTGGGATCGAGATAAAATGGCGGGTGTCTATTGGATAAGGTTATTTTGGAAGAAATACAAGAAAGAAATTTCTCTTAGGAAACCGGAGTCAACTAGTTTGGCTCGTTTAACAGCTTTTAATAAGCAGAATGTAGCACTTACATTTGCGAACTTAAAAAAAGCTTTAGGAAAGTGTCCCAATATCAAAGAAACCGAAGTATGGATTTGTGATGAAACTGGAATTTCTACAGTGCACAAACCCCGAAAGTGTTAACCCAAAGTGGGATCAAAGCAAGTTGGGGCCATGACAAGTGCCGAAAGTGGATCTAATGTCACCGTGATTGTTGCTATCAATGCCGTGGGAGGCTTTATACCTCCAATGCTTATTTTTCCCCAGAGTCAATTTTAAAGATTATATGATTAACGGAGCACCAACTGGGACAATAGATGGCGCAAACCCTTCTGGCTGGTCCAACGAAGAATTATTTTTGAAATTCTTTGGTCATTTCCTTGAATATGTGCGGTCATCAAAGGAATATCCCTGTATTTTTCTTATGGACAATCACGAATCTCACATTTCTGTTAAATTTATCCAGTTAGCGAAAGAAAATGGTGTTATTTTGGTCACATTCCATCCTCATACAAACCATAAATTTCAGCCATTGGACAGAGCAGTTTTTGGTCCATTTAAGACTTATTACAACACTGCAATGAATGAGCATATATTAACTCCTGGTAATGCCGGCAAGCCAGTTACAATATACGACATTGCTAAACTAGTAGGTAAAGCATTCCACTGCCTTTTATTCCTCTAATATCATACAAGAAAGTAACTGCACTTTCACCCTTGGATGAGAATGTGTTTCAAGAGCATGAATTTCATCAAATGTCACTGATCGTCCGTCATCATATTCAAATGAAGGTTTTACTAGTCAATCCACTCCAGATGCTTCCAGTGATCGAATTCCTAAGCTCAATTCTTTGCTGCAGCTTTCAACATCGAGTCAGTCAACATATAGGGTCAGGTGGGGTAACATGGGTCAATTTTAGCTATTTTCATATTTAAAGTTTCATAGCAACAAAACCAGATACATTTCCCATCTTTTTTCGATTGCATCTTAACATTGAACTCCTTTAGATCAATTTTATGTCATTTTAATATTTATTTTTCAATTATGAAATAGTTTAACTGAGCTTATAAATTTGTTACCTGATTTACTCCATCGTGGGGTAAAATGGGTCACAATGCAAAATGATGCTGAAAACGGTTATTTATTACTTTGAAATTGAAAAAAAAGTAAGTAACAAATTTAGCAATATTTTGAATTATAATTACATTGAAATGTTAAAATAATATTGTTCTAGATTGTTATATATTGGTTCACATAACACTTCAACAATATCACTTCTCTCTACCACATCAACACGATCTTTTTTAGGAAGAACATTCAAAAAAAATATTTTTTCAATATAATTTCAATAAAATAAACAACATACATTGTTTAAATTTAGGAATTTTCTGCATTGAGGTGCAACAGAGTAAATTTTAAAGCAATAATAGAATAGAACTATCTAATCCTAACCATGACCCATTTTCCCCCATCCAAGAAAATCTGGTGTAAAAAATTTCATATTTTTTTTCTTACATGCTCGGCTGTAATTGTCCTCTAAAGTTTCTTTGTGCGGCAATCCTTTAAATTTGGGTTGTTATTTGATAAAATATAGAGATTTTCAGAAGTTGGTAAACCATGTGTTTAGCACACTATCATCCAAAAATTACAAAAATATTTTTTGTGTTGCTATATTTAAGAACCTAACTTTTTTTAGAATGAAAAATGTTGCCAACACATTGAAATATAACATATAAAATACTGGTTTAAAAATATCAATTTCAAGCTCTATTATTTTGAGTTTTTTATCAAGTGGCCCATTTTACCCCATGACTCATTTTACCCCATCCTACCCTAAGTTTTTTATTACACCATCTAAGATACAACCGTTTCCTGTTGCCTCTCTTAGAAAAGGTTCCACAAACCGGGATCGTAAAAAGGGTAGATCACGAATCCTCACAGACACTCCGGAAAAAGAGGAAATAGAAAACAAAAAAATTCAGAAGAAAGGCAAAAAATTTAAAGTTCCCTGCAAAACTACTACCGTTAATAGTTTACACAATGTAATTGCTGCAAAACGAAAAATTTTAAAAGATAGTTATATGGATACATCTTCTTCCGAAGAATCATGCTTTACAGTGTGGAAGGACCACTTGACTTTTCTGAAGATGAGGCTACAGTAATGTTCTGAAAAAAGAATGTTTCAAAGAAGACAAATCTTACGATATGGGAGAACCCGAACATTTATCTTCTTCTTGTGGCCTGGGGGATTTCGTTATTTTCATATATGAAGGTGAATACTCCCCTGGAGAAATAATAAGCGTAAACGAAGAATGCGTTTGCATAAGATCTATGGAAAAATCGAAAAAGAGCTGGAAGTGGCCGGAAAAACCAGATGAAATGCTATATCCTTGGGAAGATGTCAAAGAAAAAATTAAACCATCAAAATGCCACTCCAGAGGGGATTTGTATGAAATAAAAGAGATGAAAAAATATTGGCAGCGCGAGGAGGGGTATATAAAAAGAAAAATAATAAGAAGAATAATAAAATTCCAAAGATAATTATTAAACAATAAGACGTTAAAGTGATCAAATATATCATAGAATTATGAATGTTAATTAATATAATGTATATTAATTGCTAAGTAAATTGTTATGCTGTTTAATTTTTTTCATTAATAAATGCTAACAACTTTAATACGATTTAATAAAGGTTTGTAACATAAATAATGTTTTTCTCAAAAATAACAATAGTAGGTCCGTAGAACAATATATATAGGTCCATGGTACAACAGGGGTGTTGTACCTTGGTCATAGTTCCTTTGTTTTTCAAAAGGCTAAATGACATATGATTTACTTTTCTACCTTACTTTAAAAATAGCACTTCTGTTCATAAATGACCGCAAAACATTATGTAATACCTAAAATGCATCTCACTATAGTAGTCTTTGAATAAAAAATTTTTAAAAAAGTGCATCCAAGGTACAACAGGTTGCCCTACACTTGGGGATACGTGCATGTAAAATCCGTGGACCCCACTACCTCGCCCCTTGCGCTGGCAATCAAGGCCTCGGCTAACAGGTAGGGGTCTGGTGGAGAAAAGTACCAAATGGTGGTTTCAGCTAAATTTCACCGTATTTTTGGTGAACTTGAATTTCCTACAGTATAAGAGATTATTGTATTTCTTTTGCATTTTGATACTCACTTTCCGTCGTTGACAGTCACCGGAAAAGAAACCTGTGCCAGGGCCTGCAGGTCCGCGCTTTCCCGGCATTGGAAAGTGACGTTGTCTCCTATCCCAAGAGCCACCTGTTCCTGTCCTACGTTGTTGTATATCGTGAAGAGAAAAGCTTCGCTGCCCTGCTCGGGGCGGATGGTCGCTAGGATGGAGAAGTCATGCGGGAAAGGACCTGTGAAAAGGAAAATGAAATGGTGACTCAGAGGAATGAGAGCAGTGGTTTTCCAAGGGGTCCCCAGGGTTCAATTCCCATCT
Organism: Octonoba sinensis; assembly: GCA_038502835.1. NCBI lineage: Eukaryota > Metazoa > Arthropoda > Arachnida > Araneae > Uloboridae > Octonoba > Octonoba sinensis. Next base: position 112,909,908 of record CM076605.1, read on the forward strand.
GCAAGGGGTCCATGGCAATGAATGAAAAAAATGAGGGCGCTTGAAATCTAGGAGTCAGGCCCGCGCGGTCCACATGTTCAAGGTGGTATGGCGCCGAGGCTCTACCCTTAAAAAATACCCCAACACTCTCAAAAACAAGAATCCTCATTTTCGACGATTCTTCAATCGTCAAGAAAATTTCGTCATTTATAACGATTCTAAATCCTTTCCTCGCGCGATCACGTGACTTTAAAAAGCTACTGAACAAATTTCGCCATTTCGGCGAAAGGTTTACTCTGAGTATTTTTCACGAAGCCATTTCGTCAAATACGACGAAAGTTTCGTGAGATTTGAGCATGCGTTTCTGAGAGTGATGGACCCGAAAAAAGATTAGATTGGGGTTTTCTGGAAAAACGCGGGGTTTTTTATAACACCCTTTTTTTTCAGCCCAAAAAAGGCGCTAATAAGTAATACCCCCCCCCCCCCCCAAAAAAAAAAAAAAAACATCCGAATTGGGTTTTTACAACCCTAAAAAACGTGCGTGAAAAAAACACTAGGTTTAGGCCAATTATTTGGTTTTGCTCAATCTTTTTTCCCCGCGTACCACCATTTTTCTTGCAAAATATTTGCGTACCACTACTAATATACCTTTATTATGTAGAATAGAACACTAATAGATTATAGAAAAGTACTAGGAGGACTAGGTAATATAGATCACACCATTTTTTATGGTTAATGCAGAGAAAAAAGTTTATTAACATAAAACTGTAAAAAAATAAAATATATGAAAATATATTTTTAATATGTACTGCCAAAATAGCATTAGAAATACGTCTAACCCTCTCATGCATGTAAGCCTCATATGAGGTAACAAACTTTTGCTCCATTTTTTATGCAGATTGGTTTTTGTGCTGCAATTTTCATTGGAAACCACAAAAAGTTTCACAGGGTATTCAAGATAATTAAAAAATTAAGATCTCTTTAGAAGTCCACGGAGGATTCAAGAAAGAAGAGAAAATCTCATTTTCCAATCAAATTCCCTTTATTTATTTTGAAGAGCGTATTACATTACCGGGAAGTTTGGTATTATTTTATAGCTTCTTTTATTTGTTATAAAGGAAGTTTGAATATTCAGTTTTGCCATGTTTATTATTATATTTAAATAAATGTGACAAAAAAGCATAAAACATCCTCATACAGGAGCACATATTTTTGACTATACAGGACAAAAATTTACGAAAATAAATTATTACACTACAATCCTGAGATACTAAATTGGTTTGTAGCATATGAATTTTCATATATATCGCAAATAAATAAATGCATTTATGAGAGGGTTAAATAAAAAATACCTGTTATGTAAAAGAATTAAAAAACAATTCATGAGAAGGCGGCAGATACAAGCAATGTGATATATGGTTCAATAGAAGTTAGTTTTCACCTCAAACTTGTGTCTACATTTAATATGCTTCTGTAATTATCTTTAATAAATATCACATTGGAAAAAGCAGTTTCACAAAGATGAGTGGTTATGAACTAAATTAAAAACAGCAATGCTTTTCTTGACAATAACGGGAGATTATTTGAGCCAAAATTCGCCCAACTCTAATCGGGCAAATTCGATCTTCAATCCTGACGAGTCACATGATAATTCTCTTAACGACTCGTGCTCTTCATTTGATAGAGTTGCGGGTAATGTTTTCTACACGAATGAATTTGTTTTTCAATAATATTACAGAATTGTCTGTTGTCTTTTAAGCCACCTTTTCCATAAAAATAAATTAACTTTGTGCAAGTAAATAATAATAAAAATGTAATTACACGTTAATTTAAAGCACAAATGAGCATTAAAATGCAGACATATGTTTCGGGATTGCTTGGAATCCCTTTTTTAATGCGATAGGGAGCTTCTAGATGCAAAACATCCAAATGAAGCAGACAAAACAACAAAAACAAAGCTTCATTCTGTCAGTTTTCGTATTGCTAAAATCCTAAAAAGGTTTCAATTTCAAGTCGTTTTTGCTCCTAGTAACAAACTTTCCTTCTCTTCTCTTAAAGATCCTGTCGATCAACTTAATACTTGGGGTATTTACCAAATTAGTTGCCGTTGCGGCCTTTCTTACATTGGACAGACAAAACGTGCTCTGAAAATTCGGTTAAATGAGCATAAAAGTTATGTACGAAAGCAAGAGTTAAATAAGTCTAGCATTGCTCAACATTGTTGGAACTCCAACGACTCTTTTGATTTCAATTCTGGGACAATTATTCAAAAATGTTCTTCCCCTTTAGAACTTGACTTTCGGGAAGCTTATCATATTAACAGGAATAGTTCTAATTTGGTTAATGATTCTTCCTCAACTCCTTAGTTCTCACAGGTCTGGCATAAGTTTCTTCAATTTATTGTTCTTTCTTGGTTTTCTTGTTTGTTCTCCTTTTTTGTGTCTATTTTTCTCCTTTCCCCCTCCCCCTCCTTTTTACATGTGTACTTTTTTTGCATTTTGTTTTGGTATTTTCTGTACTTATTTTTATTTCCATTTTTATCTTTGTATTTTATTTCATTATTTTTGCAATTTTCATGTATTCTCACATTTTTATGCATGCTGTCGTCTTTTTGGCTTTATTTTTATTGATATTCCTTTTTACTTCCTGTACTTTCAACTGGATTCGTTTATTTTTCTCTTATTGGTGCTTTCCCTGCTACTTCTACTTCCACTTCACGCTGACTTTATCCTCATTGGTTTACAGAAAATTCTTATTAGGCTATATAAGCTCTGTTTTTGCTGTTTTGTCTGCTTCATTTGGATGTTTTGCATCTAGAAGCTCCCTGTCGCATTGAAAAAGGGATTCCAAGCAATCCCGAAACATATGTCTGCATTTTAATGCTCATTTGTGCTTTAAATTAACATGTAATTATATTTTTATTATTGATCACCTTTTACATGTTGTTTAATGTTTAATATCAAATTCTATTTATAAAATTAAATCAAAATAAAATCACATAAAAAATAACTTTACGTGATCGTATTAGGTAAGTACCTCTCAAAACAACCATACAAAGTAATTGAAGCCGTTCAATATTATTTCAATATAAAATATGGACACACAACGAAACAATTGATGAAGTATAACAGAAAGCGAATTAGCCATCCCGAGTTGAGCAGAGCTGAAAATGTGGTGACTCTAGTGCAGTGGTCGGCAACCCGTCGATCGCGATCGACGGGTTGCCATTTACGGTCGATCGCGGGACAGTTTTGAAAAGAAAAAAAAATCAAATGACTTTTGAATCAGGAGGGGAACCTTTTTATTTTTCTTCAGAAAATGCTTATTAATTTGTCAGATCATTCGTCGGGCCTAAAAAAACTTGCCAACAATATCGAATGGCAGTCGTCACATTAGCTGTGCTCTCGGTGAGTTAATTAAAATATCTGACGGCGTTTCACATGTGTGCTTTATTTAAAAAACAAAACAAACTACCAGTATTTTATCAAATTTAAAAGAAATAATACATTAGTATCTGAATTTTTTTTAATGCGAGGTGACGGTTGCTAACACGCAATATTTTAGAAATTTTAAAGTGGGTATTTTATAAGCATCAAAGCCTGTTCGGACAGGAATTAAATTATAATTTGAAGACCAGGCGCAGCCCCAACTTGTCCTATTAATTTTTAATTGTGCATGTACCCCCCCCCCCCCTCCACCCCCGTCCTCTGACTGAGTTGATCTTGGCGTTTATCCCTTCGCCGTACTTGGAAAGTAGATCTTCAGCTAGTTTAGGTGGCCGACCACTGCTCTAGTGTTTAGCACTAGAGCAGGTGCTAAAGCGCCCAGCGCGTGATACCTAGTAACGCTCATGTCATTTTCGGTTGATTGATTCAAGCAATATTTTAGCTATTTTGATTTAATTTTTTTTATGTTTTAATCCATTTTAATATCTTTTTTTGCCTGCACGAGTACCACAGTTTGTTAACCGCTGGTTTAGGCGACAGTCCCAGGGTTTGAGTTCCGCGGATGTCCACCAAGAAAAGCTGGTAGAACAAGATTCAACTGTCTTAGGTTTGTCTTTAAAATCTTCGTAAATATCTCCAAGTAAGAAATGTCGCTGTATAAAGTTGGATTTTAAAAATTGTAACAAGTGTCATAATTTCCAAAAATTTTGCAATTTATTCTCATTTTTAATTGCAAAAGTGTCTTTCATTAACAAAAGGATAACTTACAATAAGTTGCAAAGGCACTTAATAATGGTCCCCATTTTGCAACTTTTTAGTTCACTTCCAAAATCCAGGGGCATTCATTGAAATTTTTTCGGGGGGGGGGAGGCAACGGGGAGCAAGATAAACACGAAGAGAACTTTCCAAATTGAATTTTACAATACTAAAACCTTCAATTCAAAATAGCTTAGTTTTAAATTTATTTTCGGTGGCTTTAAATACTGTTAAAAAATACTTAATTTTCAGTGATTTTGACTGATTTTAACGGAAGATTTCCGTAGTGCTTCAACACATGGTTTTTCCTTCCAAAAACGGAAATATCACGTCCTGAAAATACGAGAACGGAACTTTTCCGTTTTGCGGTTGCTGTATTTTCACAACCTGATTTGGATTAACGAAGAAAAAAGAATTCGAACTTCTGTCACAGCTCGGGAAAATATTATCAGAAATGGAATACTTCCGGCAACTCTGCTGCCGTACTTTCTCCGTTATTTTCAGGAGATTTTTTTTTACAGTGTAGGCCTTGTCCAGGGCTCGAAAAATTTGATTTACGCACTCTCAAAAACGCATGCTCAAATCTCACGAAACTTTCGTCGTATTTGACGAAATGGCTTCGTGAGAAATGTTCCGAGTCAACCTTTCGCCAAATTGGCGAAATTAGTATGGTAACTTTTTTAAATCACGTGATCGCACGAGGGAAGAATCGTTCTAAATGCCGAAATTTTCTTGACGATTGAAGAATCGTCGAAATTGAGGATTCTATTTTTGAGAGAGCAGTATAAAAACTTATGGGGCTTCCTCACGGTAAAAGTGAACCGTTAAGGGTGCTGTGATCAAAAAAGTTTGGGAACCGCTGAACTAGCCATTTGAAAAATTTCGATTGCACGACAGCACATGCGCGTTAGCTCAGTGCACCGAATTTTTAAAAACGCAGAGAAAGATCTACTTACCTGCAAAAAGCTGCGAAGTAGTCACCGTGAGAACCGCTGTCTGAGTGACCTTGTAGGCAATATCCGGGGCCCCGTAGACTGGATCACCATCGTCATCCAAGTTGATGGCTCGATTGTCACAAATGCCAGTGACTTGGCTCACCCCCAGCGGTTCTTGTCCTATTTGCACAGCTTGTAAAAGATCTATAGAACCTAAAAATAGAAAGACAAATTTAATATCACGTGATGCTTTAACCTTATTTACATATAAGAGCCCCAGCACGTTATTTCATGTAAGTTGGCCGTGGGTTTTGGGGGAGCTTTCGTACCAAACGCTACAGCAACGTACGCAGACTAAATTTTTTAGAGTATGTTATTGGTTCTACATAATTTCATAGCCACGCCCTCGCGCGCACTGATTGGCATTTTTTAATTGCGTCATTAAAAGGGATCCCCCAGCCGATATTGATTGGTTGACTGCAGGATCCAACAGGAACTTCATCGCTGTTGGTTTGATTACCATAGCAACAGTTTATTACGACGGAGTCAAATGTAAGTATGATTTTTTAGGGTCTAGAGTTGCGTTTCCGAGCCGCTGGGTCGCGAAACCCTAAGGGTTTGCGAGTGGGATAAAGAAGGTTTACAAAAGTAATATTATAATGTTGAAATTTTCAATTGTTAACGTAAAAAAATAATCTTATCTTATATTATATAAGCGGCTTAAGTGTCTGTTTGTTGCTGATAGCTTATTGGTTGCTTGCGTAACTGTAATGCAGTTGCCATTGTTGCAACACATATCAAATTTTCTTATAATCAAAACATTTCTCTAGCATTTTGAGTGAGGCATCGCTAGATTTGCAATGTCCGTTAAAAATGAATGGAAACGCGAAATTAATTTAAACCTTCTTTCTTTGTTTTAATTTATTTATCGTCTGCGCTTTTTATATGTATTAAAGTGGCAGCGCTCTTTTTCCGGTTTCGTTAAAACGATTGTTTTGACGATGATTATGTTGGATACAAATAAATATTTTTCACAAACAATTTCATTATAGAGTAAATAATATTTTTATTTTACAGATTATTAAAACTTAGATGTTTTTTTCGGTAACAATATTTTTTCCCGAAATGATTATACCTTTATTATTTGTTCATTAAACTTTACTGTTCAACATGATAAATATCTCTTTGATTTGATCTGCATTTCCGGTTACTGGGAGAAGTGTATGTTTATAATATCTAGAACAGCAGTCATTTCGTATGACCGCCGGGCTTACTAGTGTTCATATAAGGGAGAATGCACATGTTCTTTTAGAAATTGTTTTCCCCATAACTCGGACAAATTACTGACTTTAATAAGAAACCACCGCACGGAATTTTCAATTAATTAATAGAACATATCTAGCATGTTGTGACCATCCTTAAAATTTTCTTCTGTAACCTTCACAAGAATATTACTGCTCGCCAAATATCCCTACTATAATACATGTCCTTATTGAAAAAATAAATAAATTGTATAAAAAAGAATTATTTGAAACCAAGCTCAACTAATTAAAAGATTTATGCTACAACGAAACCTTCAAAATGTTCAAAATATTGATAAGAATTTTATCTTTTAACGTTTTGGTGAAACGGCAACAGTGCAATACAAAGGCTCTTTTCTCTTGGCGTGATTGGCGCCAGAATATAATTGTTTGAAAGGTTCGATTCTAGAGATATACGCTTAAGATAAAAAACGTTCGATTATTCCACCACTCTTGTAGCGAATGGCGCCAAAATTTAATCAACATTACTTCTTCTCAGGATGTATGTGTGTACCAAATTTCATTTCTATGAATTAAGTCTCGAGTTTTAGCGCCCACAAAAAGCGAATAACAAGCTCGATTGCTCCTGCCCCCTTGGAGCGAGTGGCGCCAAAATGTGATCGGCACCTATTCCAAAGGAGGTCCACATATACCAAATTTAGTTCGAATCCTTTCATTAATTCTTGAGCTATAGCACTAGCGCTAATGAAGAAAACCGTCCGATGCTCCGCACCTTTCGCGCCAAAACTAATCATCACCAATTCCCAACACGGTCCATGTGTGCACCAAATTTACTTCAAATTCGTGTATTACTTTTTGAGTTACAGCGGCCACAAAAAAAAGGACCACATACAGACAGACATTTTCTAAAAATGGGTTTAGCAGACACTTTAAAAAAAACCTGAGTTTTCAGTGTGTTTTTTGACTGATTTTAACGGAAAATTTCCGTAGTGCTTTAAAACATGGTTTTTCCATCCAAAAACGAAAATATCACGTTCCTGCAAGTACGAGAACGGAACTTTCCCGTTTTACGGTTTGCTGTAAATCAGTCGAAATTCGAAAATATTCACGAATCCAATACTTTCTTCTACACACTGGATATAGAAGAAAATCAAAAGGTTGGAGATTTTTTTCACTGGTGGCAATGAAAAACTGATGGAGTTGATAAGAATTCCAACCCCTAAAAACAGTACGAGGCTATCAGCAGTTGAGCAATGTGAAACAGTTGGGAAAATCTAAGCAGTGTGGTTCAATACCACGGCAGTAAACTTCAGTAAACCCACGCTCTTTTGGAGCAGTTTTTTTTTTTTTTTTTTTTTTACGAAGAAACTCTTTCCGCTAAAAGATGCCACTTTTAAACTGCATTGCGTTTTTAGCCTACTTTCCCGTAAAAGTAAAAAATAATAATAATAAAGCATGAAAGAAGGCTTAATGTATCGTGAAAATATCGTTAAAAATCAAGAAAAGTCAAAAATAAGTGAAGTAATTAAATAAAGATTGAAAAATAAAAAATTTGAAAGTAGGGTATTGAGATGGGGAAAAAGTGTGTCTGTCGGTCTGTCGGTCTGTCCCCCCTAATAACTTTTGAACGAATTGTCCGATTGGAAAAATTCTTTTTGCATTCGAAAGATCTCGGCGAAGACATCTCATTTCCACTTTTTGATTTGAACAATTTTTTGTTCAATTTTGAACAGTTCAAAAAATTTTAACATTAGCGCCTATGGACAAAATTGAAGCAAATTCTGTAAACTCTGGGCACAAGAGCCAAGTTCCTATTGCAAGCTTATTGAAAGGAGTTCTCGGCGTGAAATATTGATTTGAACAGTTTTTGTTCATTTTTGAACAGTTCAAAAAATTAACACAGAGCTTACGGGGAAATTTCAACCCTATATAAATCCTGATCTAACGGACCGATTTGCTTGGAACAAACTTTATCGGAAAGCTCTTATAACGTAGAACATGTAGAAATAGAAAGTTTATCCAGAACTTACGAGCCTATTTTGCTATGAAATTTTTTGATCGGGATTTTCAAGGATATTTCTCAGTGACTCAATGAGTGAAATAATGAATGAATGAATAAATGAAAGAGTGAAGAATAAATCAATGAATGAATAAATGAGGAAAAGAATGAATGAATAAATTATTGAATAAATGAAAATATAAATAAATGAGTGAATAAATACATGAATGCGTAAATGAATGAATAAACACTTGAATGAGGTAACGAATGAATGAATAAATGAAAGAATGAATGAGTGAGTGAATGAATATGTATTATCCGTTGAAAAAGGTATATTTTCAATAATTAGAACTAAAGCTAAATGAGAAAGAGAGAGAAAGGGATAGCTAGATTATAAATTTGAATTTGGTGTATACGGGAAAGTAGGCTCGTATAGTTCTAGACGGAACTTCTTGTTAATCACTTGGACGGCAAAGGACACATAGATTTTTCCAAAATATATCTTTGAGATCATTCATAAATGATGTCACGCTTCAAGGGCGGAGGGGGGGGGGTTCGTGAAATTGTGACAAAGTGTGACAAGGGGAGGGGAGGGGGTAACAAGAAGTGTGACATCAGGCTTATACAACATAGCACAACATGTGACAAGGGAGGGAGGGGTCCGTTGAAGTGTGACATTTTGTGACAAAGGGGGGGAGGGTGGTCAAATATATGGGAAAAAAGGCGTGACGTCATTTATGAATTACGGGGAACAAATGATCAAATTTAAAAAATTGATTTAGAGAGGAAAAGGTATTAAAGATGTTTATTTATTGAAAATCAACTAGTAAACCCGGCGGTCATGACCGCTGTTTTAGATATTAATAAATATACAATTCTCCCAGTAACCGGAAATGCACATCAAAGAGGTATTTATCAGGCAGAACAGTAAAGTTTAATGAATAAATAATAAACATCGGAAAAAAATATTCTTACCGAAAAAAAAAACCATCTTAAGTTATAATAATAATCTATAAAATAAAATATTATTTATTATATAATCAAATTGTTTGTGAAAAATATTTATTTATATCCAACATAATCATCGTCAAAACAACAGTTTTAAAGAAAAAAAGGAAAGAGAGCGCTACCACTTTAATATATATAAAAAGCGAAGACGATAATTAAATTAAAACAAAAAAGGAAGGATTAAATTAAATTCGCGTTACTCATTTTTAACGGAGATTGCAAACCTAGCGATGCCTCACTCAAAATGCTAGAGAAATGTTTTTATTTTTAGTCGTTTTCATTATAGAAAGAATTGTATGGACGGCAGCACGATGCAGTTTTCTCGGAGTAAGAAATTCAAAATAAGCTATCGGCGACAAACGGACACTTAAGCGGCTTATATATAAGATATTGAATGTTCAATGCCTGCTTACTCAATTTTGTCCATGAACAAGGCCGATAATTATTAAAATCTTTAGTTCAATACAGGAAAATTGGTAAAGGAGGCACTTTTTAGGGACTCTCTAAAACAGGGTTTCTTAATTTTTTTTTTTTTTTTTTTTTTTTTGATGCGTGGAGCCCGGTTTAAGACCGAATGCTTTCGTGGAACCCCTGCTTCCTTCAGCAGTATGGTACTAATACTACATACGGGAAATGGATTATTTGCTATAGAAATGACAGTTTTGCCCAAATATATTTATTAGCTGCAAAAAGTAATTTCAAAAATTAGGTTAAACAAAAAATCCCTAAAATAACGTATTCAGACAAGATTTTAGAGGCAAAATTTTAGTGAGCTTAGTGGTACTGATTTTAATTATAGCAGATATACTTCATATTTGGCTTTATGTATGAAATGCGAACCCTCATGTCAGGATCAGCGCTACGTATATTACGGGCAGCAATTTGCAACATTTATTTTTTCCTGGCACCTAAGCTGAGAACGCCGCCTCGGACTCTTGGGGACCGTTCATAAATGATGTCACGCTTTTTTCCGATATATTTAACCCCCCTCCCCCCTCTGTCACAACATGTCACACTTCAACGGGCCCCCTCCCCCCTTTGTCACATGTCACGCTATGTTGTATAAGCTTGATATCACACTTCTTGTTACCCCTCCCCTCCCCTTATGACACTTTGTCACAATTTCACGAACCCCCTCTTCCCCTTGAAGCGTGACATCATTTATGAATGATCCCTAAGCTGAGAACGCCGCCTCGGACTCTTGTGTAGTTTGCAAATGGTAAAGACTCCAATACGATGAGATTTCCTATCATAATCAGTAAAATCGTGACGTCGATCAGTTTCGTCGACTATCTAAAATACTAAATAGACGCAAGGATCAGTTATTATTGTTGTTAGTATTTTTTTAACCCCTTAAAGTGGCATAAATTTCACGAAAACAAAAACAAAGAGCCAATTTGTTTTCCAGAAAAACATTTAAAAAATGTTTATTCTCTAATTATACTGAAAATAGTTTGATACTATCACCTAGTATGTAAGACAATAAAGAAATAAGTTTTCGGGATTAAGGAGAGAATTTTTTTTATGTTTTGGTACGCTACTTTAGGACATTACAGACCGTGATTTTGACGGGAACGAGAGGGAAGAGGTTAAAGAGACTGAGTCTTTTCAAAATTTTATTGCCTTTTCAATGATTTTTTGAATATTATTAGCGGGAAAGGAGCAAGTTTCCAATGGAGCCCTTGAATGATCTCAGTGGAACCCTAGGGCTCCACGGAACACATTTGAACGCTTTACTCGAAAAGGAAACAACTCTTAACCCCTTCATTCCAAGTGCACCCATTTGGGTACATTTTAAAACACTGTTTGTGCAATTTGAAAGCTAAAACAACCAATTGTTTTTGAAATGAATCAACAGATAGTTTACTTTGTTTCAAACATGGAAATTGGGCATTCATTATTATTTAAACTAATTATTAATTAAAAATTTAAAAAAAAAATTGTTAGTTATTTTGTTTTGTAATCATTTTTTTTTTTAAATCAGAGAACCAACAAATTGCGTCAAAATTGTTTGTGCCAACCCTCACTTTTGACGATTCTGCAATCGTCAAGAAAATTCCGTCATTTTTAACGATTCTGTCCTCGCGCGATCACGTGACCTAAAAAAGTTACTGCAGAAATTTCGCCAATTTGGCGAAAGGGTTACTCGGAGCATTTTTCACGAAGCATTCCGTCAAATACGACGAAAGGTTTACTCGGAGCATTTTTCACGAAGCCATTCCGTCAAATACGACGAAAGGTTTACTCGGAGCATTTTTCACGAAGCATTCCGTCAAATACGACGAAAGGTTTACTCGGAGCATTTTTCACGAAGCCATTCCGTCAAATACGACGAAAGGTTTACTCGGAGCATTTTTCACGAAGCCATTCCGTCAAATACGACGAAAGGTTTACTCGGAGCATTTTTCACGAAGCATTCCGTCAAATACGACGAAAGGTTTACTCGGAGCATTTTTCACGAAGCCATTCCGTCAAATACGGCGAAAGGTTTACTCGGAGCATTTTTCATGAATCCATTTCGTCAAATACGACGAAAGTTTCGTGAGATTTGAGCATGCCTTTCTGAGAGTGCTTAGTTTTGGGGTCTGAAGGGGTTAAAAACAAATTTTTTTTCAGGAGATGGAAAACCTTTACGGGTCGAATTTTTTACTATTTTTTTTTAGTAGGTAATAACAGTGAAATATTTGTAAACTAAAGCGATTTTTGATTAATTTTGCCATAAAAATTAATAAATTAATACCCCCTGAGAGTTCTCTTTTTCAAAACGGAGATGCTACCAATTTAGGAAACGCTAATTGTGATAATAAGAATATAAAAGCAAAACTTTATCTATAGGCTTTGAAATTGATGCATATTTTTTTTTTTTTTTTAAACTGATGCTGACATTTGATGTAAATAGTTTTAGAAGTCTCTGCAAAATTAATATAGATAAAATCTTTTCATGAATCCCCAATTACAAATATATATATTTTCGCAGACTTAGCAACAGTTCCAATATGAAGTAGCAAATGGTATAATGGTAATTAGACTCATAATTTTGCACCCACTTCTAAAACTATGTTTAAAAGTCACATCGATGTTGTTTAAAGAATGAATTTATTTTTCACTTTTTAGCGCAATTTATAACCCGAAATCGGTTCTGTTTTTTTATAAAAATTATTTTATTTTATTCTTTTGAGTGTAAATACATTTTTTATATAAATACTCTATTTTTTAAAAAATCCATATAAAAAGGCACAATTTCTTCGATTTAATGGCACTAAAAACTAATCATTCGTGTGATAAATTCCCTTTTGAAGTCGATTTTAGCAAACAAACTAATGGGATTAATTTTTGCCAAAGAGAAGCCTTCAGTCAAACTCTTGCTGTAATTTCTTTTAATATTATAGCCCATGACAACAAACATGTTTTTAACAATGACTTTTATATTTATTAATAGATTTCCCAACAAAGAAAAATCAAGCCAAGCCTTTCCAATTAAAATAAAAAATACTTATTTTTTACCCGTAACGTTTTTTCTAAAAAACAAATGTAATCAAATTGATTTGCAATATTTGAGTTAGACGACCGTCTATCGATTAAAGAAAAAATCATCAAAATCGGTTCATTTAATCAAATGTTATGGATAAAAAAACAAAAAAAATACTACATTTCTGCCCATAACTTTTTTCTAATTATCGAATATGGTCAAACGAAGGTACGGGACCTATGGGAACCTCGATCTATTAAAAAAAGAATCATGAAAATCGGTTCATCCGGTGAGAAGTTATGAGTGGACAAACAAACAAAAACAAAAAAAAAAACGACATACATACAGTATGAATGATAACTTCCTTCCTTTGTGAAGTCGGTTAAAAATTAAAATTATTTAAAACTTAAAATAAGATTAACGGGTTTGAGGGTTTGTTAATGACACAACGGAGCGGGAACAGCCGTTCATGATTGATGCCACTTATTTTAAACATATTTGACCCCCTCCCCCTCTATCACAAAACGTCACATTTAAAAAAAAAAGAAAACCTTGTCACATGTCACACTATATTGTATAAGCATATGTACTTCAGGCAAAGCATTATTTTATAGACCACATTTCAAAAAAAAAAAAAAAAATTGAACTTTAAATGACATTTTATAGCATAACAATAATAATGCTTAAATGTGTATAATGTGCACTTAAATTGAATTTAAGGCATTAACCCTTTATCTACTGCATTATGATCTGCCGTAATGTTTTCTAAATAAATAGTTTGTCTGGGTATTTACACTGAAAATTAACAGATTTACATAACTAAAATATTCAGTCTATAGGAATTTATTTCTTTACAGCTGATAAAGGCCACAGAGTATTTTAACTGTGAAATTAATTGCATAAACTTTTAAATAAAAATACTTCATCAAATAGTTTTATAAGTTCTTAACTAACTGATTCTTTTTAATGTGTTAGTTAATTCTTGAATTTTACTACTTTTTTGGAACGAAACTAAAAAAAGGAGCAATTTAAACAAAACTAGCCAATTCCCCGCAGAACATCTGCGGGCTATGAGTTCAACAATCAATCTAAACATGAGAATAATCGCTCGATATAAACATACAAAGGTGTTGCCACTCCAAAGAATCGGTAATTAAAAATTGAGTTATGAATGGAAATACTTTTCAAAAAATAGAAATAATTTGTTAAAGTGTGTACATTACGATAATAAATACGAATATTATGTTACGCTTCTTGGCTAATCATTGGACAAATTTTTAAATTTCGTTTTACCATAGTTTTTTTTTTTTTTGCATGATGGCAGTATCATATCGTATCGCAAAATTTAATCGTAACTGGTCCACGTTAAGTGAAATATATATATAGATGGCACTTTTATACACAGCATCGGTTACAAAACTATCTTCCTTTCCTCGCTAAATATTCTTTATAAAGCCCTTGCTGATATGTATCCTGAACAAGTGGAATTCAAAGAGTGTTCCAGCAAAGTACCATCAGAATATTGGTTGAAATGGTTTCTGGATGGAATTTACAGAGAATGGTACTTATAAGTACCGTCAGTAGATAAAGGGTTAAGGCGATTTACAACAAAACATAATTAGTATATAGTAGTACAAAATACTTTAACTGTACGCTTCCTGTAAAAATTACAAGCGTTATTTTGTTTTAATGCAGGTGCCCGAGAAGATTTCCTTTTAAACTTAAACTATTAACTAGAAGTTAGTTTAAACCTTAGTCATCAACAGATACAAAATCAATTAGATACAAACTAAAATCAATAAGAATACAAAAAAAAAAAAATTTTTAATAATTACATAAAAATATTTTTTTTTTTTTGATTTCATATTTGTATTTTAAGCAAAATGTGATGTCACAACTCTTGTTAAACCCACCCTTCCCCTTATCACAGCCTGACACAATTTCTGCACCCGCCCCCGCTCGAAGGGCGTGACGTCATTTGGGAAAGACCCCGAAGTGTAATTAACGACTTCAATTCATCTTAGACGGAAGATGGAGAACAGCAACTTCGGGTACAAATTTAACTTAAATGTAATATTCCAGAATATTCATAACTTACCAAATCTAAGAAATTACCAGTGGCGTAACTATAGGGTGGCAGAGCTAGCAAAATGCCACGGGCCTCCGGCACGATGGGGCCCCCAGCGTGAAAGGCTGCGAGCTCAGAAGTAACCTTACATTTTTAACAAAATTTAGCAAAAATTATATATTTAAATTAATTAAAAGTACCTGGGTGACCGAGCTTTGCTCGGCGGTATTTTTTTTTTTTTTTTCTTTTTTCTTTTTTTTTTTTTTTGAAGAAGAAGATACTTATTTAGATAAATTTGAAAAGTGAAAGTGTTTTCTGACTATAAATTTTCCTGCCGATTATTAGCTGAGCTGTTGACCTTGATGCGTGTACTGTCATGGCAAAGAACCGTCTTTAGTATAGGCACCGGTTGGCAATTTATTTTGGTTAGCGACGAAAGATGCCGCGAAAAGAGCGATATGTCCAGAACTTACCAAATATATAACAAACTAAAGTTCCACACATTAAACACAAAACAACTAATTGCAATTGTAACCAACAATTTCCTCTCCAACCAAAAATGTCTCTAACGGGCTCCTACACTAAAGTTGCACCCAAGAAGTGAATATAGGCACGTGCAATATGTACTTCCTTTCCAGATTGTTCACCATAACGATTCTTGCCTTCATCATGTTTTTACTTAAACTTGTCACAATAAGTCTTACACCATTTCATACATTCAAATTACGCGCTGGATTACTGAAGCTTTTTTTTTCAAAGGGTTCCCTAGGCATTTTAAATTTCGCAAATGGTAACAACAACAAATTTCAATCAACAAAAGGTAAGTTAAAAATAAGTGTTGCCACTCAGTGTATTGCTATCTCAATTGAAATAAAATATCTATAGCGGATGATGTTTGCTCATTCTTACAAGTACCTGCGTTGTTAAAAAAATGGGTTTTTGTGCAAAATCACGTTTTTCCGGGGAAGACATTTACATAGGTAAACGTAAAATACAAAACCTGATTTAACCACAAAATTTGGTCCAAATCGTTAGAACCGTTTTCAAGAACTCAAAATATGTATACAAGAATTGCTCGTTTAGATTAGACATAACTAAAGACCATATACGAAGTGAAATAAATTATTAAGATTTATGCGCATTCATATAAGATCAAATTTGGAACGCATCCATTGGTTGCTTCATTTTTTGGCGCGGTACTATGGTGCCGCTGGCGAGCTACTGACGCTTGGGAAATTCCCGCAATTTGTTCGCCGAGACCAAGAAAATACTGATTCCCTTAAAAAAAAAGCTCTAAAAATTGTTGAAATATATATATGAAAAAGACATACACTCACGGTCATTGAAAATAGCGCACCAAGAAGGAAGCGAGCTACAACCGCGAAACTATGCAAATTAGTAGAGTGACGTCCGGTATGCAAATGACGTAAGTTTAGTGCGCATGCGCGCGTCACGCACGATGCACTAGCGTTGCAAACAAGAAACGCGGCCTATATAAACCGGTGTATTGTGGAAGATTCATAAACGTGACGACCACGAATCGACGCTATAAGGTGTACCAAATTGTATAGAATGCCAGGTAGACATCGAAGAAGGCGAATTTTTCACAATTAAGTGAGTTTGAGGGGGGTCTCATCATTGGCCTGAAGACTGCAGCGTGGTCGATGCGCCGTGGTTCTCGCCAGGAGGCCAGGTCGATCATTCTGAGTGTGCTATCAGAAGGTGTTGGGAGCAGTGGACACGTGAAGGCACCCACGCACTCACGGATCCCACAGTGACCTGTTCCACTGTACAAGTAGATGTAGGGGTTCCTGTTCGTCCACGAACAATTTCTAGATGCCTCAGGGAAGCGAATCTGCAATCCCAGCGCCCATTACGTGTACTGCCATTAACACCGTCACATCGGCGGCTCCGACTACAGTGGTGCCAAGCGAGAGCGACGTGGAACGCCACATACTGGAGACGTGTGATGTTCAGTGATGAATGCCACTTCGTCTTGGGGACTGTTGATCACCGTGTACGTGTGTGGAAACGCCCTGGGGAACGATGCAATCCCACCCTCACTATTCAGCGACACAGTTCCCGCACTGCATGCGTCATGATCTGGGGGCCATAGCCTACGATAGCCGCTCCACTCTGGTGGTGGTACGTGGTACATTAACAGCTCTGCGGTATGTGGATGAAATCCTACGGCCTCATGTGCTTCCATACTTAACCGGTATTCCAGGTGCAATTTACCAGCAGGATAACGCTCGTCCGCACACGGCTCGGATTCGCGGGACAACTTACGATGTGTTCGGACCTTTCCATGACCTGCTCGCTCTCCCGACATCTCCCCTATTGAGCATGTACGGGACCAGCTGAAACGCCAGTTGCCGTCGTGCCATTCCTTGCATGATTTAGACAGAATTGTTTAAGATTTGTAAGCACGACTGCCTTGGGACAACATCAGACGTCTTTTCGATTCAATTTCGGACCGTATTGCGGCATGTATCGCAGCCCGAGGCGTTCCGAAGTGCTATTGAACATAGCTGGCTGGACGGCTTTGTAATTGTCTAATTGTTTAGTTTCTTTGATCAAGTGTATCTTTTATCTTTATCATTCACTGAAATAAATTTCATTTGAATCCGAGGATTTCTTCTTGGTGCGCTATTTTCAATGTCCGTGAGTGTATCTCAATCATTTGCCAGAGAAGTTCTCAGTTTTCGGTCCATCTTCAGAGATAAAATAAAAAAAGTCTTCTTGTATTAGAGAACTTGCTGATTTATTATTAATAAAAAATCATTTCATGTCATCCGTCTTTCCTGAAGTAGGTACTGCATTAATGTTATTTGTTACAATTCCTGTGACTACAGATGGTGCTGAAAGATCATTTTCGAAACTAAAAAAAACTATTTAACTCTATGGGACAAGACAGCCTAGGTAACTTGGATATTCCGTCTATTGAAAATTCTATTGCCCGATCTTTAAGCTTTGATGTTATTGAGACTTTTGCGGAACAGAAAGCTCGAAGAAAAAAATTTTATTTATAGATCTCTTGTTCAGATTAAATTGTTATTTTATCTATATATATAAAAATGAATGTATGTGTCTTATGCATTACTACACCATTCATCCGATCGCCTTGAAACTTTGGGAAGTTGTTGAGTACACTCCTGCGAAGGTTTCTGAAAAAAATTCCTACAGGTAGTTCTTTTCTTATTCCAATTTTAATCAATTGTCCACATCAATTCCCAGTATGGGAGTGAAAAAACCCTTGCACATATTAATGTAATATATCGATCGAAAGCGCTAATTTTTCTGCACAAGATGATATTTGTTTTAGGTTTCTAAGTCAATAAGAACGCCAGTTATAAGCTTTTTAGTGCGATTTCTTAGGGCTTACCTTGGTCCAAAACTAATAATTAGCAGTTTCCTCAACTCCGGGTAATAGTGTTAGCTTGATTTCAATATAAAACTTATTTTTCAAAATAGAGAGACATCAGTTTAGTTTTCAACGGAAAAACAATAATAAAGCATACCTTCGATTTAACGTTTTTCTCAAATTAGCAATAGGTTTTAAATTCGAGATACAACTTGATAAAAGTATTGTTTCCCCGATTAAACGATTTCCTTGATTTAACAATAGCATTTAAAATATCGCCAGAATAGGAATACGTTTGGTTTATATTAGATTTCAAATAACGTGGCGAATATGACACGCTACAATTTGACTTTTTAATGAGTCATTGGCGATAAATTGGAACACACTAATGAAATTGTGCTTACGTTTCTTAGGTACGGTTAAAATTCAGCACGAGCAGCCCCGTGCGATTACCGCTAGGTTTCAATATGAAACTTATTTTTCAGAATAGTTCAGTTTAATAAAGATAAAACAATAACAAAGCATATTTTCGATTTAAAGTTTTTCTCAAATTAGCAGTAATTTTTAAGTTCGAGATTGAACTTGATAAAAGTTCCGTCCCCCCGATTTAACGATTTCCTTGATTTAGCAATAGCATTTAAATAAATATCACCTCGAAAATTTTACGGACGTATAGTTTATTCTGGACTTCAAATAACGTGGCGAATGACGACACGCTTTAATTTGACTTTTTTAATTAGGCGTTGGTGATAAACCGGCGATAAAGAATACTAACAAAATTGTGCATACGTTTTTTAGGGTATGGTTTACAGTACCATTGTACAGTGCTACAATTTGGCAGTTTTAATTACCCTCTGATGACAAATCTGACCCACTGATGGAATTGTTCCCAAGTTTTCTTAATTGATCCTTCTACATGTTATATTACTTTTTCAAGCATTGACAATGTCTAATGTGTTTTGTTTTTTTTTTTTGACAAATAGACACACGATGTTTTTCAAACAATGCAGGCTTTATGCCGCAGGCGATTTTTTTATACTCTTAGCAAGGACAGCCCCGTAGGCGACGTTTTTAAAATTCAGCCCGGGCAACGCCGTGCGGGCACCGCTAGCTATAAATATGTAATACCTATGCTTTTGAAAATAAAATTTAATTAATATTTAACTAAAATGCACACAATATTAAGTAATACTGTAGGGTAACTACTTCAGTGATTTAACAAAACTAAATTACAACGTGACGATTTTTTCTGGGGCGCCATCCAATTAATTTGCCACGGGATTCAAATGGTATTGTTACGCCACTGGCCACTACCACATTAATTTATGTTTATATAATAATGCCATGAGGAGTAAATCAAAAATATATAATCAGTAAAATATACTTTAGGAAACTTTCATTTTTACTTCTCGCTAACTTTTCTATACCTATAATTCCTTCATTTTTAAAGTTAAGTACTGTTCCATTTGCTTTTGAAAATGCTTCAAATTAGAGCGTTTTTTATGTGCAACATTAGAAATACTAAAATCAAAACCTGGAACACAGTTGCAATTGGACATAATTCTTTTAGTCCTTTACAAGAAAATGCACTTAGACCGTTCATAAATGATGTCACGCTTTTTTTCAACATATTTGACCCCTCCCCCCTTTTTGTCACTGTCCCACTTTAACATACCCCCTTACTCACATTCGTGACATGTCACGCTAAATTACATTAGCATAAAACAATTTTAACTGGTTGATTTTGAATGTTTATATAAAAATCAAAGGTACGAGGTCACACTTCTTGGTACCCCTCCCCTCCCCTTGTCACAAACTGTCACACTTACTTGAACCCCCTCCCCCTCGAAGCGTGACATCGCTTATGAATGAATCCTTAGGGTGCTTTCATAAAGAGGAATCATTCATAAATGTTGTCACGCTTCAAGGGGGGAGGGGGTTCGTGAAATTGTGACAAGGGAACGGGAGGAGTTAGCAAGAAGTGTGACATCAGGCTTATGCAACATAGCGTGACATCTGACAAAGGGGGGAGGGGGTCAAATATATCGGAAAAAAGCGTGACATCATTTATGAGCGGTCCCCAAGGCAACAAAGACAAACAAAACTTCTCTTTTCTCATCTACGCAAGCGCAGAACAATTTTTGAAGGTAAAAAATATGCTCTGCACTTGCGTAGTTCTTTTTTTTATCTTTGTAGCCTTTGGGGTGAAAGCTCCATTGCAGACGATTTGCTTTTTGGTTCCGCTGGTCCCTCAAAGATTCTTCGAAAGGGACCTTCATGAAGAAAAAAATGAAGTTTATTATTATACCCGAATTGAAGTTAAAAATATATATATATAAGTACTGTTTCTTAAATAAAACTGGTAGACGAAAGATTATCAAAATTTGGCTTTCGTTAAATATTACTAATCGTTCATTTTTTATTGTTTCACAAGTTTCTATTTTCACAGAATAAAATGGTTGTTTAAGAACCGTAAAAGAACTATATGTTAAAAAAAAAAAAATCTCTGTAGTAGTATTATTATTAACTATTTAACTCACTAGATGTATCATAGAAGGCAGTAATAACATAAGAATTTTAGAGCAATTGATTTTAGTTTTGCCATCTAGTAACTAAGTATAGTACAGGGGTGGCCAAACTCCTTGATAGTCCGAGCCATTTTTCAAAATTTGAAATTTTTCGCGAGCCGCAATTAAATACGTATTTAAAAGATGTGCAAAAAGGGTATTAGTTTTTTTTTACAGAAAAATTTTTTAAAAATTTAAAAGAAAGCACAAAATATGTGTATTGAATTTAAATATTGAAAATTAAACACATTTATTTTACTTCCCTTGATAATTTTATAATATTTGGTGACAGCACTTCTCAGTAATTCTTTGAGATGCTGGTTAGTTAATACTGATCGGTGTTTGGATTTCACGAATTTTACGTTAAATTTTCGTTTTGGGGGCTGGACGAACTGAAAAAGGGCTACATTTAGCCCCAAAAGTGCTGATTTGCAACACTGGTCTGGAGTCGGTCGATTACGTCACTGTTTAGGTTCGTTCGCGCAGTTTTCGATGAGACAATTTGAAACACATGCGAAACAATAATAGTTTTTTCAAATATAATAGCACAACAATGAAAAGGAAACTCAGGTACATTAATCGATAGCCACAAATAATCCTTCAAAGAGCCGCAGTTTAGCCACCCCTGGTATAGTACGTTATGTAAGGTGCTCTCTCATTGGCTCTTTGATGGCTTCTCATTGGACGACTCGTTAACACCTTAACGGTCAGGTATATTTCAAGAAATCGGTCATAAAGGTGCCTATTTTTTTTATGCCTGAAAATTATATAAAAATATGTGTATGAACAACACATATATTCATTTTTAATTTTAGATTTGTTTTTATTTTGAAATTTCAAACACTCCACCCCGTCATTTTCACGGGAGCGAGAGGGAATGGGTTAAACGTTTTAATCTCGATACTCTTGTCCTTGACAAGATATTTTGTACATATTTTACTGTTGATATTTTATTATATTATATTATAATTTTTCGCTCGCCTTAAGTGAGACCTTGAAGAAATTTAATTAAATTTTTAATTTTAGTATTTACTAATTTTATTAAATGATACTTGACAAAAGTGTTCTCCAACACTATCACCAACACCCACAACCGCAGAAGATGAATATAAATACGTAGTCGGTTATTATAAAAACGATGTCAAATTTATTTCGTGATGGGCCGTAAATCAGTGAATTCCACTGATCACTAATTAATGTTTTTCAGACAGAAATTTGGTGCATTAAGAAACAAAAATTAAAACCATATTTTAACACTACAATAAGCAATTTAACCGCTTGACGGCCGGGTAATTTTCAAGAAAACTGTCATAAAAGTGCCAATTTGTTTTATCCCTGAAAATATTTTTAAAATATGTGTATGAACAATGTATATATTCATTTCTAATTTTTGATTTGTTTTTACTTTGAAATTTTAAACACTCCAGCATGGAAATATCACGGGAGCGTGAAATTGAAAGCGAAACATCAGCCCGTCATTTTCACGGGAGCTAGAAATAGACGAAACCTCATCCCGTCATTTTCACGGGAACATGGAAATATCACGGGAGCGTGAAATTGAAGGCGAAACATCAGCCCGTCATTTTCACGGGAGCTAGAAATAGACGAAACCTCATCCCGTCATTTTCACGGGAGCTAGAAATAGACGAAACCTCATCCCGTCATTTTCACGGGAACATGGAAATATCACGGGAGCGTGAAATTGAAGGCGAAACATCAGCCCGTCATTTTCACGGGAGCTAGAAATAGACGAAACCTCATCCCGTCATTTTCACGGGAGCTAGAAATAGAAGGCGAAACCTCATCCCGTCATTTTCACGGGAGCTAGAAATAGAAGGCGAAACCTCAGCTCGTCATTTTCACGGGAGCAAGAAATAGACGAAACCTCAGCCCGTCATTTTCACGGGAGCGAGAAATAGAAGGCGAAACCTTAGCCCGTCATTTTCACGGGAGCGAGAAATAGAAGGCGAAACCTCAGCCCGTCATTTTCACGGGAGCGAGAAATAGAAGGCGAAACCTCAGCCCGTCATTTTCACGGGAGCTAGAAATAGAAGGCGAAACCTCAGCCCGTCATTTTCACGGGAGCTAGAAATAGAAGGCGAAACCTCAGCCCGTCATTTTCACGGGAGCGAGAGGGAATGGGTTAAAATCTTATCACAAATTTCAAAGCTTTTAGTTCAAAAATATGTGTGGAATTTACAGGTTTAAAACATCAAAGCCGAAATCTGGTATTGATTCGACAGAAAATGGTTTCAGGGCATCCGGTAAAACCAGTATGATATGCATCCCAAATTCTGACCTTGACCCCTCACCTCTCCTCCCCCCC
Source organism: Octonoba sinensis (assembly GCA_038502835.1). Classification (NCBI taxonomy): domain Eukaryota; kingdom Metazoa; phylum Arthropoda; class Arachnida; order Araneae; family Uloboridae; genus Octonoba; species Octonoba sinensis. Next base: position 112,933,087 of record CM076605.1, read on the forward strand.
CCCCCCCGAGGCAAAATACGGGGTGCGTTACTGTACACGAGTATTGTGCAAAAATCAAATGACGAGAATGTACGCCGTAGTAATGCTGTACTTGTGATGGTCCTGTATTCAAATTCTGAATTTTCAAAATTTTGCTCACATTGTTTTTTAGCCTACTTTCACGTAAAAGTAAAAATAATAATAATAAAGCATGAAAGAAGGCTTAATGTATCGTAAAAATATCGTTAAAAACAAAGAAAAGTAAAAAAAAAAGTGAAGTAATTAAATAAAGATTGAAAAATAAAAAATTTGAAAGTAGGGTTTTGAGATGGGGAAAATGTGTGTCTGTCGGTCTGTCGGTCTGTCTGTCGGTTTGTCGGTCTGACCCCCCCCCCCCTAATAACTTTTGAACGAATAGTCCGATTCGAAAAATTCTTTTTGCATTCGAAAGATCTCGGCGAGGACATCTCATTTTCATATTTTACGTTTTGATTCGAACAAATTTTTGTTCAATTTTGAACAGTTCAAAAAAATTTAGCATTAGCGCCTATGGGTGAAAATGAAGCAAATGATGTAAACTCTAGGTACAAGATCCATATTCCAATGAACAAGCTAACTGGAAGAAGCGCTTGGCGTGAAATATCAATTTGAACAGATTTTGTTCATTTTTGAACAGTTCAAAAAATCAACATAGCGCTTACGGGGAAATTTCAATCCTATATAAATCCTGATCTAACGGACCGATTTGCTTGGAACAAACTTTATCGGAAAGCTCTTATAACGTAGAACATGTACAAATAGAAAGTTCTTCCAGAACTAACGAGCCTATTTTCCTATAAAATTTTTTTATCGGAATTTTTAAGGATATTTCTCAGTGAATAAATGAATGAGTGAAAGAATGAATCAATGAATAAATGAATGAGTGAAAGAATGAATCAATGAATAAATGAATGAGGAAAAGAATGAATAAATGAGGGAATAAATACATGAATGAGTAAATGAATGAATGAACATTTGAATCAGTAAACGAATGAATGCATAAATGAGTGGCTGAATAAAGGAAAAAATGAATGCGTGAGCGAATATGTATTGTCCGTTGAAAAAGGTATATTTGAAAAAATTAAGAACTAAAGCTAAATGAGAAAGAGAGAGAAAGAGATAGCTAGATTATAAATTTGAATTTGGTGTATACGGGAAAGTAGGCTCGTATAGTTCTAGACGGAACTTCTTGTTATTTCTTTAAACTGCTTTTCGTCAAGAAAGATAAAAGATAAATATAAAAAGACAACATTCAGATTTGCTTAAAGTGCCTTCAACCTAAATGCGTTAATAAAAAGAAAATAATTAGCAATAAGCTAACACGTGACTATTTGGGATTATTAGCTTTAATTTCATATTTCTGTAATTTCCGCGAAAATTTTTGTAAGGGTAAAATGTTCGAAATTTTCCAGGGGGGGGGGGGGGATCCCTTTTTGTGTAAGCAAGTGTACAGCCAACAAGGAACCTCGATGAGAGGTCACGAAAGGACACTGTGACCTTCCAAAAAAATTTCATGTTCCACGAATTTTAACTCACTATTCGGAAAATTTGGAAATTTAGTATAGCCGTTTCTCTCTCTCTCTCTCCTCTCTCTCTCTCTCTCCCTCTCTCATAATTTCTACAATCATATACTTATTACATATTACGGATGTAACGAATACTGATTTGGCCGAATAGCCGAATACCGAATATTCGGCCATTTCTTCCAAGCCGAAGACAAATATTCGGCCGATGTCTTAGGCCGAATATTAAAATTTCTGGAAATCGTTGTAATAGAAAGTATTTGTCAAATTTAAAACTATTCACATAGTCAAACATCAATTGTACACAATCTATGATGTATGATTTAATTCTGTTTGTTAAGAATTTAAAACTATTTAAATTAATCTATTTTCTTTATTGTTTTGAAGGTAATTAAACTAAGAATTTCACCCACAAGTGGAATAGAAATGACAGATTTTGTGGTAGTAAACATTAGCATTATTTTACTAATTATTTAATTCAAATGAAAGAACTACTATTGCTTAGGGAACCTTTACCTTGGTCAAAACTGTTTTATGAAGATATTTTAAATGTTATAAAATTAATATTTTTATTTTATGTTGTTTTTTACATTCCTATTTTTAAAAGGTCTATTAAAATTTAGTGCACTTAACTGGAATATATTTTTCTTTTCAAAAACCCCAATAACTATCTAAATATTCTTAATATATTCTTGGATTTTCACATTTCTTTCTCACCCAATATTCACAATAAATTATTCCAAGTCTGACTTTCACTTTGTTAATAATAAAAAAATAAATTTCTCATATTCTCCATCATAATTAACTATTGCCAGCTTTTGGGAGAAAATGCTAATAAAATACAATATTGCAACTTTAAAATTTCTTTTTGCTCAGTCAAGCCTAAAACAATGTTTGAAAAAAGTAGTTTTTTTTTCTAAATTATTTTTATTTATTAAAACTTTATACTAATATATTCTTTTGCAATAATTATAATACAATTTTAAATGTTTAAAATCTACTAATTTATTTAATTTTTTTACATTTCTACTGCAGCAGAACTATACGGCCGAATATTCGTTACATCCCTATTACATATTAATACTTTATTATTACATATAAATACTTATGTATATTTTTCATGAGACCATATTTGACGCACACTGAAAACTTTTCACGTTCGTTGCCACGATTTTTGGAGTTCAAATGGTGTAAATTTCAAAATTATTCATCTTTGATGTATTTAAAAAAAATTTATGTGTCTGTCTAAAAAAATATAGACCGTATAGTGTTTCTTAACACATGGAATTTGTTGACTGTTACGTATCGAAATATTTAATGCAATTGGTCATTTCTATGAACATAGGACAAATGAGCAATCGAATGATTTTTTGATGCGTAGATTAGTTAGATAAGTTAACGCACATCATATGCTAAAAAATATTCTGCTGTCTATTTTTTTATAGAGTGATTCAAAAGAATTTAAGATACAATAAAAAATGAATAATTTTAAACTTTACACCAACTGAACACCAAAAATGATAGGGTAGGATGGGGTAAAATGGGTCACTTGATAAAAACTCAAAATAACAGAACTTGAAATCGAAATTTTTAAACCAATATTTTTTACGTTATATTTCAATGTGTTGGCAACATTTTTCATTCTAAAAAAAGTTAGGTTCTTAAATATGACAATACAAAAAATATTTTTGCAATTTTTGGATGATAGTGTGCTGAACACATGGTTTACCAACTTCTGAAAATGTCTATATTTTATCAAATAACAACCCAAATTTAAAGGATTTCCTCACAAAGAAACTTTGGAGAACAATTACAGCCGAGCAGGTACAAAAAAAAATTAAATATTGAATTTTTTACACCAGTTTTTCTTGGATGGGGTAAAATAGGTCATGGTTAGGCTTAGATAGTTCTATTATTGTTTTAAAATTTTCTCTGTTGCAACCTGACTGCAGAAAATTCCTAAATTTAAACAGTGTATGTTGTTTATTTTATTGAAATTAAATCGAAAAAAAAAATTTTTTTTTAATGTTTTCCCTAAAAAATATCATGTTGATGTGGTAGAGAGAAGTGATGTTGTTGAAGTGTTATGTGAACCAATATATAACAATCTAGAGCAATATTATTTTAACATTTCAATGTAATTATAATTCAAAATGTTGCTAAATATGTTACTTTTTTTTTCAATTTCAAAGTAATAAATAACTGTTTTTGGCATTGTTTTGCATTATGACCCATTTTACCCCACGATGGAGTAATTCAATTCACAACTTTATAAGCTCAGTTAAACTATTTCATAATTAAAAAATAAATATTAAAATGACATAAAAATGATCTAAAGGAGTTTAATGTTAAGATGCAATTGAAAAGAAATGGGAAATGTTTCTGGTTTTGTTGCTATGATACTTAAAATATGAAAATAGCTAAAAATTGACCCATTTTACCCCACCTGACCCTATTCAGCTACCAGAGGTGTAGCTACGGTTTTCAGCGCCCGGAGATAACTGAAGATTATGCTCTCCCCCACCCGTGCCTCTGGGGGCCTAGACGCGCCCCTAAAAGAATTTTTTAAAAACTTTTATGCTTCCTAAGTGATAAATAGCTCTAAAAAGCAGCCCTTTTAACTTTCATTTTCATTAGCGACAATTTTTAATAAAAGATAAAAGAATTATTGGTCTTATCCCACTTTTAAAAGAAAAATGGGACGCTTTGGCTTCGCGAAGGTATTTGCCGGATTTCATACGCACTCCTGTGCTACATTGTTCCTTCCCGATATGATTTGTGGTGCTCTCACTTTTTTGTAGAATATATTCACACCTCTTCAGATCAAAGAATTTTCTTTTCGCATTTAAAAATGAAATAAAATAGCAATAATTAGGCGCCCCTTGATGCTGCGCCCGGAGACAGCTGTCCCACCTTGCTCCCCCCCCCCCCCCCTAACTACGCCTCTGCCAGCAACACCAAAAATGGTGGTAACTAAGCGCAAAAAATGTTAACAGAATAATATTTGCCAAGTCTCGATAGATCAAGTATAAGTTAGATTAAAATGTGCTCGAATTTTATGATTCGATAAAATTCATCTGGTAAATTCGAAACCCTCCAAAAAATATAAGTGTTCGGGGTGCCACTTCGGACCGTTGATGAATCAGAAAAGCATCAACTTACCTGATGGTAATTGTGCAGAAGACAACACAAATAAGGAGCACCACAAAATCAAAGTTAGAAACTTAGTCCGTCCTGGTACCACAGAGTCCTTCATGGTATTGCTCCAAAGTACCAACCAATAAAACAAAAAACACACATAAGCACAAATTAAAATCCGAAAGCTACGGCATCGTCGGGCATTCCTTCCCTCCCAGCGCCTCGACAAGCTTCACTGCAACCGTGTCCGCGAAGAAACATGAGGAGCAGAAAGAGGGGATGGGGAAGAAGTTGTCGACAAGCGACAGCATCTGGGAATCATCAAGATGGTCCGGTGGTTTATGAGTTGGATATGCGAGGTTAATGAAAGAAACGCGGAAAAAGAGAACGCGAAAGGGGGGTGAGAAGTGGTTCCTCGCCCACGCGGAGGCGCCGATTTTGGCAACTTTTTTCCCGCCCACCCATTATGTCTGGATTTTCCGGAGGTCTTTGGGATTGCGCAACTGCAGATGGTTTCAGTTCCAGCTCTGTGTGGAATGAGGCGTGTCGTCAAAAGAAAATCTTTTTACTCCGGGTCAAAACAAACAATTGAGGAGCTGAGGGTTATGCGATAAATCACAGAAAATCAGAGCCTCGCTAAATCAGCGCTTTTACAAGGGCAATTGAGTGGGGTATGTCTTTTAATATTGGGAAATGTCAAGTGCTTCACTTTGGTCACGTGAATAAATGAGGAGGTACCAATCAAAACCACACATGTCCATTCTAAACATTTTTGGCAATTCACGAAAAACGTGTTTCTAAATATCCTTTTATGAGAAAATATATTTATATATTTATATAGATTGATTTAGTCTTATTAATATTGTTGAGAGAAAGCTTTCAAATATTAGGAACCATCCTGTAATATTTGAATCAGCTGCTAACTCAATCTTTGTTGAAAATGGACATGTGTGGTTTCGATTGGTACCTCCTCAAATGTGCAAACTATTATTTACATGGGTCCATCATCAGTGAAGCAGAAGTTAATCTAGGAGTATTGATTAGTCACGACTTCAAGTTTAGTCAGCAGTGTTGCATAGTAAGTAACAAAGCTAACAGGATGCGTGGGTTTATCAATAAGACTATTTCGAACAGGTCTAAGGAAGTTGTATTGCCATTATACAGAAGTTTGGTAAGACCTCATTTGGAGTAGGCTGTTCAGTTCTGGTCTCCTTACCTCAAGAAGGATATTACCTTATTGGAAAGGGTTCAAAGGAGGGCTACAAGATTGGTAAGTGGTCTATCACAATTAGAAGATGAGGTTAGGCTTAAAAGGCTCAATATGTAGTCTTGAACAAAGGAGAGTTATAGGGGACATGATTCAGTTGTTTAAATTCATTAAAACGGTTATGCGCTGAAGGTAAAACCAGAGGTCATTGTTTTAAGCTTTTCAAATATCAGGCTAGTCTTGAAATTTGGAAAAATTACTCCTTCAATAGGATTGTGGTCAATTGGAATAGGTTACCGGAAGCAAATGTTAATTGCAGTGGAGTAAAAACTTTTAATAAGGCTCTTGATGTTCATTGAGGATTGTTAAATTGACTAGGACCAGCCTAGCTAGGCCCTGTGCCTGTTGCTGGTCATCACTTTTGTATTTCATCTGTATTTGTATTTGAAACATCAATTTTAAATAATTAATCGTTAGTATAAATAAAAAACAATTAGATTTTTTTCTCCCTTTGTTAATATTATTAATTTAAAATAAAGTTTTCATAATTTTGTCAAAACTGCAATTTTTAATATGGATGAAAATTATTGAAAATAATAGAGTCACTAGGGTAACTTTCATTTTAACAAGTTATTAAGCCATAACTTTTGACACTCAGTGTAATAACTTGAAGTGGATGCAGTCATAAGTACAAGAAAGCTCTCCATGCTGAATAGTAGGAATCACTAATAGATTTTTAGAGTTTATCTTATTTCAAACAAACTTTTTATTATATTGCAATATTTTACTCAATGAGTTTTTGTTTTGAGTTTAAAAAAAAACGAAAACCCGTATTTAAGTAAGCAAGCTATATTAATCCTTCTCCCCTTTGGAGCAACACATCGATGCAAAAAGTCAAAATTTTTGGGCGTACGCATACTAAAACACGCATTCCGATCTAAATTGGACGCTGCTCTGGGTCTATGAATTCAAATATCCGAGATAAAACCTCCTACATTTCGTCACTTGAAAAGAATAGTGACACAACTCAAAAAATACTGAAAATAAGATGTTTAATTGATACTTTTAAAAAATTGATCTTTTATATGGAATAAAGACACAAGTCGTAGAGATAGCAAAGTTGCCGGTAGGATAGCATAACTGTCTTTTTAGAATGAAAATAAAAAGCATTTTTTTTTCTTTTTCTTTTCTTTTGTTGTTGAACAGACGCATAACTTGTGTCTCGGAAATCTTTTTAAATGCTTCAGATTTACAATTGTTGCTGCGAAAGTATTAGAATCACTCATATTTCAGATTCAATCTTTTTTTAACTTGGTAAGTATTTTTTCATCGTTGTCACAAGCTTCACAATTGATTTTGTGCAAGCACCGAAATAAGCCATTTTCCATCCGAATTTTTTTTCCTTGGAAAATAATTACAATCGTAATTTATTAAGTAAAATAGAACTATCGCGTAAGTATGGACCATTTAAAATAAAAAACACCCTGTGCTTAATTTTTTAAAAGGTTTCTGATTTTTTTAAAATTAGCATATATTATGTTTGCATAATATTCAACCCACTTGGTCTATAGTTTTGTAATCGCAAATGCGCTAGGACACTCACTTAGGAAATCTTTCAAAATGAGGAGTAAAAATACCGTATAAGGTATACTTGTTCTGGAAAACTAATATAACGCCTAGAATTTACGTTAGAAAATAATATCAACAAATTTTTTAAATGCCTCAGCTTTGCAATTGTTGCAGTTCAAGTGCTAAAACTAAGTCCCATTTCTAAACGCAAAGTTTTTTTCCCTTGCAAAATAAATTGCAATCGCTTTTCAAGTAAAACAGAACTATCTTAAGTATTGACCATTATCAAAAAAAAACAAGAAGTTCCGTCTAGAACTATACGAGCCTACTTTCCCGTATACACCGAATTCAAATTTATAATCTAGCTATCTCTCTCTGTCTTTCTCGTTTAGTTTTAGTTCTTAATTGCTTCAAATATACCTTTTTCAACGGTTAATAGATATTCATTCAATCATTAATTTATTAAGTCATTCATGTATTTAGTCATTCATTCATTCTTTTGCTTATTCATTTAATCATTCTTTGATTCAAAAATATTCTTGAAAATCCCGATCAAAAAATTTCATAGGAAAATAGGCTCCTTAGTTCTGGATGTACTTTCTATTTGTACATGTTCTACGTCATAAGAGCTTTCCGATAAAGTTTGTTCCAAGCAAATCGGTCCGTTAGATCAGGAATTATATAGGATTGAAATTTCTCCGTAGGCGGTATGTTAATTTTTTTGAACTGTTCAAAAATGAACAAAAATTGTTCAAATCAATATTTCACGCCTAGAACTTCTTCCAGTGAGCTTGTTCATGGGAACTTGGATCTTGTACATAAAGTTTACATAAGTTGCATCATTTTCACCCATAGGCGATAATGTTAAAAATTTTTGAACTGTTCAAAATTAAACAAAAAAATTGTTCAAATCAAAAAGTAAAATTTGGAAATGAGATGTCCTCGCCGAGATCTTTCGAATGCAAAAAGAATTTTTCGAATCGGACAATTCGTTCAAAAGTTATTAGGGGGGGACAGACCGACAGACAGACACACTTTCCCTCCCCCCATCTCAAAACCCTACTTTCAAATTTTTTATTTTTCAATCTTTATTTAATTACTTAACTTATTTTTGACTTTTCTTGATTTTTAACGATATTTTCAAGATACATTAAGCCTTCTTTCATGCTTTATTATTTTTTTTTTTTTTACTTTTACGGGAAAGTAGGCTAAAAAAAACCAACTGCTTAATTTTTAGTATGTTTCTAATTTTAGTTAATGATTAAATAATATTGAATACACTTGCCTAATAGTTTTATTAAGCGCAAATACAGAAGTAGTTAAGATCATTTTAAATGATCTCCTAAGTGAAAATAGCTAGCATATTTAAAAATACTTATGGCTTAAGATACATGGAAAAACTGATAACTCCTTGACTTTAATTCAGAAATTAACAAATTCAGTAAATTTAAAAAATACTTCAGTATCACAATTCGACGCTTGAAAAAAATAGTGACACAACTCAAAAATTACCGAAAATGAGATTTTTAATTGATAATACTTTTAAAAAATTGATCTTTTATATGGAATAAAGACACCAGTAGTAGATAGCAAAGCTGCCGGTATATGGCATAAGTGTCTTTTCAGAATGAAAATAAAACGCCACTGCCAATCTTATTGAAAAAACGCACAACTCCGACTAAGTCCTAAGTGATATATTCCCTTATAGAGCAATAGAGACCTATTTTGTGTTGTGTCTGTATTGTTGTTAATGTAGGATTGTTTCATAAAATTTTACTATGGACAATATAGACATATTTGGAGTTGTTTTATTCGAATAAGACACAGCAGTAAATATTCATGTTAAAACTCTATTAATTTTATTCGATATAGAAGCAACTAAAATAAATTTTAAGAAAAATTGTTGTTTTTATTCGAAAGAGACTCAACTTAAAGTCTCCTAAATGTGATTAAAATTTCTAGGAACCCCAAAAGGCTATCACGAAAACTGCATGAAATAAACAAAAAGAATAACATTAACCAATTTTAAAAGACATTACAATAATTAAAAATTATTATGAATGAAAAAACAATAAATTACATATCGCAACAATTTGAAAACTGCTCTCCTGAAAACGTTTGTTTTTTTTTTAGTTGTGTCACTATTATTTTCAAGCTACGAATTGTTGCTGTGCAAGTACCAAAATAAGCCTTATTTTTTAAACGCAAAGTTTTCTTTCTCCTTGGAAAGCAATTACAATCGTAATTTATTAAGTAAAATCGAACTATCCTAAGTATGAACAATTTAAAAAGAAAAGAGCCCGTGCTTAATTTTTGAGTAAGCTTCTGATTTTTAAAAATTAGCAATTATGTTTACATAACATTCAATACACTTTGTCTATAGTTTTGCAAGCGTAAATGCGGAAGAAAACACTCTCAGGAAAACTTTCAAAATGATCTTGAGTTAAAATAACATTTGTTTCGAACTATCGCATAAGATGTACAGTTAAACCTGTAAAGTTGACCACCTTTGTAAGCTGACCACCTGGCTAAGTTGACCACTTTTGTCAGGAACGGAATGAGCCCTATATTATATAATGCAGAGAATGCTTTGGAACTTGACTACCTAAGTTGACCACCTGTCTAAGTTGACCACTTTTGTCAGGAACGGAATGAGCCCTATGTTATATAATGCAGAGAAGGCTTTGTAACTTGACTACCTAAGTTGACCACCTGTCTAAGTTGACCACTTTTGTCAGGAACGGAATAAGCCCTATGTTATATAATGCAGAGAAGGCTTTGTAACTTGACTACCTAAGTTGACCACCTGTCTAAGTTGACCACTTTTGTCAGGAACGGAATGAGCCCTATGTTATATAATGCAGAGAAGGCTTTGTAACTTGTCTACCTAAGTTGACCACCTGTCTAAGTTGACCACTTATGTACGCCGAATTTGAGTGAAAGCACTATAAAGAAACCTTTGTAAGTTGATCGAATAATACTATATTTATTTGTTTATATGTTTCTGCGAAGATTTTCTTTTCTTTCCAGTGGGGCTGCGGTATTGGGTCCTACAACCATTGCAGACCTAGTGCGTTCCCCAGTAATGGTACCATCTCTTTCAGCGGCACCACAATGAGTGTGGTACTTTCTCCGCATGAGAATTTTGACGTTCAGTTACCACTAGATGGCGGTACCTGAGCTCTCATTGATGCAATATGCACTAGGAAATTTAATTTAGCCGAGAGCATCCAAGCCAAATGTCTACTTAAGGGATCTTTTACATGCCGCATCATCATACGACATGGGCGCAGACGATTTTCTGCATCTTGAAAATCCACCGACTCGGGCCAGTTTTGAACCCGCGATCTTGGGCGTACGAGGCCTGCTGCCTCACCACTACGCCACCCTGTCGGCTATTTCTGCAAAGATAAAAGAAAAACTAAAATAACTTCTCCAGGATATTTTTTATGCTAAAATCTTGGACCAGTATTTGTCTGGATGGATGGAATATCAATACAAAGTTTGCCTAAACCGCTTTGTAAGTTAACCAAGTGTGAAAAGTAGCACTCTTTTATTCCTCAAATGAGTTTCTTCTTTTTGGTTCTATCTGATACAGCTATTTTGAAAAATAAAGCTTTTAGGAAATCTGTACCATCATATAAATAACTTATAAAATAAATAAGCTATTTACCTTAATTTTAACTAAGTACTTTACTTTTAAACTTGTATCAGATACGTTGTAAGTCATTCGGATTAAATTTCTCTTATATTTTAGATCAGCGGTTGGCAACGTAAACTGACTGAAGATCTACTTTCCCAGTTCGGCGAACACCAAGATCGACTCGGAGGACCGGAAGGGGTGGGGTGGGGGTTATACATTATTAATAGGGCATGTTGGGATTGCACCTGTCTTCAAATTGTATGTTAATTCTTGTCAGAACAAGTTCTGATGCTTATAAAACACCTACTTTAAAATTTCTAAAATAATGGTTTGCTAACACCGTTAACTCGCATCAAAACAATACAAATATTATTTCTTTCGAATTTGATTAAAAAAAACTGTTAGGGTTTTTTTTTTTTTTTTTTTGGGGGGGGGGGGTCCGGTGAATGGTCTGACAAACTAATGAACATTTTCTGAAGGAAAAAGTAATAATAAAATCGCCATCCAATTCAGAAGTTATTTTATTGTTTTTTTTAAACTATAAACTGTCCAAAATGTTGTCCCGGTCGACCGAAAATGGGCTTGCGATCGACGGGTTGCCGACCACTGTTTTAGATGATTGTGAAAAAAAAAAAAAGCTAGTCACCATTTTAAATTAACGTTAATACAAGAAGCTATATTTTAATTGGTTACAAATGAATAAATGCACAGTGCAAAAAATAACAAAAACATTCCACCCTCTGTAAGTTGACCACCTATCTGAGTTGACCACCAAGAGTGCTGCACCGCAAGTGGTCAACTTACGCAGGTTTCACTGTACTTTCATCGGAAAACTGATAACTGATTGAATTTTAAAATGCTCTAGCTTTACAATGGAGGCAATTTATCGCGTCACGTGATAACGATAACCGCTGATTTGTTCACCAAATTTTTAATCGAGTTCTACGCGGAGTCCACAAAGCAAAATTAGGTATCTTAAAATTAGACTAGTTTCATAGGTTTTCTGATTATAAACCGAGTCATTTACCTTTAATTCAATCATTATAACAGAAATTTATTAATGATTACAATAGTTATAGTGTTTCAGTTAGTGTTAATTTTATGTAATGTAGAAGAACTTTATTTAGGCCTAAGTTTTATTAGATTTGTCGAACTCGAAGTAAAGCCATAGTACAGCTTCCTTTGTTTACATCGCTATCACGTGACCTATGACGCTGTATGAATTGACTCCATTGCTGCTCTGCAAGTAATAAACTTGGCCACGTTTTCTAAATGCTAAGTTTTTTTTTTTCCATTGGAAAGTTATTTACAATCATATTTTTTAAAGAAAATTTACTACTATCGTAAGTAATGACCACTATCAAAAAAGAGGAAAGAAACCCCAGTGCTTAATTTTTAGCAAGTTTGTTTGTTTTTATAATTTAAAAGTATGTTTAAATAACATTCAGCACGCTTGTGTATAGATACGGTTCCCAATCTTTTTTTTTCCGCGTACCACCTTTTTTCTTGCAAAACATTTTGCGTACCACTGCTAATATAACTTTATTATATAGAATAGAACAAGATTATACATATTTTTTTGCCTGTACGCGTACCACTAGTGGTTCGCTTACCATAGTTTGGGAAACGCTGGTGTATAGCGTTGTAAGCGTATACATTAAAACCCCGTTAAAACGCGGGTGTCAGGGGACATGTATGGCACCCACGTTATAACATAACCGCGATATAATGAAACTACCGCAGAACCACATCTACGAAACATACTCGCTCCTGTTGCACCACTTTTAACTCTATCAATGACTCTTAACTTTTCTCCTATTGTATTGTTTGTTTCTTTTCTGGTTTGCTGCCATTTTATTTGTTGTCATTGCTGTGCAAGAAGGACATTCAACTGAGCAGTTTGTCTATCGAGTGATAGGTTATTCAGATTAAAGTTTACTGCTCTTTGAGGTCTCCTAAGCTAAAACCATATCAACCGCAACAAAAACAATTGTGTGCTGAGAAAGTGGGGGCTTAAAAACCTTGTTAAAGTTATCGACATGAGATTCTGAAGGGGGAGAGATTCTAAGAAAAAAAAGTAGATTTGTGTGGAACGGGAGGAACGCACTTTTCAAAGAAACAATGTTTTAAGTCTTTATACACTATCACGGAAAAGAGAATATGTTTTCTTTTCAAAAATGTCAAGGAATCTGGAATACAAAGCGTGGTTTGAACGTCGGGGGACACGACAGTAACCGCGTTATATCCGATTCCGCGGTATACCGAGGAGCGATATTACAGAGTTTTACTGTATACGGAAGTACTTCGGAAAACATTTAAAATTATTTTGAGTGAAAATAACCGACATGTTTAAGAGTATTATCGCATCTTTAGATAACTTTTATTGGAAAATTTTTACTATGCAAGTACTAAAAATAGGCGCAATTTCTAGATGCAATTTTGTCTCCTCGAAAAGTAATTTACTATCTTAATTTATTAAGGAAAATAGAACCATCTTAAGTTTTGATCATTATGAAAACAAAATCCCCGTGCTTAATTTTGAAGCAAGTTTGATTTTTTTTTAATTAACTAATATCGCTCATGGGCTGGAATAGCGGCACAACTCAAAAAATCCTGTTTTGAGATAAGCGGGTTTAAAGTTTTCATTGCTAAGGAAAATGCATAACAAATGCTTCATTTTGCTGCTATCTTACTGCCTGATATTGAATTATGAGTTGTGCTAGTATTGCTGCTGAAAAGAATGTATTTTCACATGTACATCTGTTCTTAGTCCAAAACGCGTGTTTTTTGAGTTGTGTGACTATTGCAGCCCATGAGCGAAATGTTTAAATAACATTCAACACACTTGTGTATAAGTACGTAGGAAGTCATTTAAAATGATCTAGAGTGAAAATACTGTTTAAAAGTATTTTCGCATAACATATACTTTTATTGGGAAAGTGAATAACTCCTTGAATTTGTTAGAAAATAACTGACTCAGTTCACATTTTTGAAATTATTCAGCTTCACAATGGTTGCTCTGCAAGAACCAAAATAAGTCACATTTTCTAGACGCGAAGTATTTTTTTTTCCTTGGAAAGTAATTACAATTGTAATTTATTAAGTAAAACAGAACTATCGCAAGTATTGACCATTTAAAAAATAAAAAAAATCCTCGTGCTTAATTTCTGACTTATTAATTTGCAAGCTTTTTGAAATAATATTCAACGCAGTTTTCTATAGCTTTGTAAGCGTAAATACAGAAGAACACACATAGGAAATCTTTCAAAATCATCTCGAGTAAAAACAGCGAAAATATTTAAAAGTACTACCTCATAAGGTATACATTTATGGGAAAACCGATAACCCCTTAGATTTCCGTTGTAAAATAATGAATTCGGTAAATTTTAAAAGTGTTTTAGCTTTACAATTTTGCTGTAAAGGTACTAGAATTACTCATATTTTAGATTGAATCTTTCGTTAACTTGGAAAGTAAATTGCTTTAAAAATATTTTTACTAAATTATCACAAAAATTCCATAGATTACATTTAGTTGAACATTTGGAACAAGCAGCACAAATTTCAAGTAAATAGATACATATTTGAAAAAGCCTATCACATAGTACGCAAAGAAGCGATGCTGAGAAAAAGCCATTTAAAGTTTTCGGTTAGGTAAAAAAAAAAAAAAAAAGTTAAAATGCTCATAATTTTAGTCTTACGCTGTTGAAACTATGGAAATTAGTTTCTTAACGACCGATGCTTTATAGCGTAGGACTAAAATTTGTCAAGTTACTTTTAAAAATATTACTTTAGCGATACAGGTCACTTTTGCATACTAATTGCAGGTAAGACTGGTAAATTAAGTTTTCAAATAAAATAATTAAAAAAAAGCATCGGTCGTTAAGAAACTAATTTCCATAGTTTCAACAGCGTAAGACTAAAATTATGAGCATTTTAACTTTTTTTTTTTTACCTAACCGAAAATATAAAATGAAAAATAATATACCTTAGAGTGTACGTAGGACTTTGAAACTTTGCACAAACATTCTCATAAAGCATAATTTGGAGCAAAAATCCCAAAATCGATATTTTAACATATTTTTAGTGCCGAGTCCCCTTAAATACTACTTACCTGTCAAATGGACATTTTCGATTTTCGAAATGTCATAAAATTGTCAACTTAGTGAATCTTTTATTTAAAATGTGAAGTTTCTTCACATCAATAACATTACAATAGTAAGCAAGTTGACTAGCATCCAAAAGAATTATTTGGGTGCGGGAGAAAAAATAAAACCTGGAAAATCACACAGCAAAGGGATCCATTCATAAATGATGTCACGCTTTCAGTGGGGAGGGGATAACAAAAAGTCTGACATCATGCTTATGCAACATAGCGTGACATGTGACAAAGGTGGGAGGGGGTATGTTGAAGCGTGACATTTTGTGACAAGGAGTTATGTTGAAGTGTGACATTTTGTGACAAAGGGGGGTCAAATATATGGTAAAAATCGTGACATCATTTATGAACGGTCCCAAAGCGCAAATTGAGTGTTGCCCAAAAGCAACTTCCCGTTTCAAGGTAAAACTACGGTCAAAACAAGAACAATCTTCAAACTATAGTCAAAGCAAAATTGTCTTCAACTCTAACAGCAAAAGCTTTAGAGTAAGAACAAAACAGTTCTGGTTTCGCTTCTACACCAGATTACTCGCGCCCACCCACAGTTGCATTTAAGTAAGAATGCCCCGACAATAGAAGCAAATTTAACAGTATTTTAAATTTACAGCCATTATATTTACAGACAACTAGCATTGCATACCCAACTGCACAAACAACGTTATGTCGCTATACAATGCATGGAGGTAGGAATACAGGAGGAAACACGGCCTATCTAACAGAATTGTCGCGATTGAAGTAACTGTTATGGTGCGACCAATATGGCCGACACTGCTTCAAAACGAAAGGCTTTTGGTGTGGATGAAGATCTTCCCCGTTTCACTTTTACTGATAGTATTGCTGTACTTATTTTCTATCTAGGAAACTTAAAAATACAGTTTAAAACAATTTTGTTTTATATTAAGTTTCCTAGATAGAAAATAAGTACAGCAATACTATCAGTAAAATAGAGAAAAGTGAAACGGGGAAGATCTTCATCCACACCAAAAGCCTTTCGTTTTCAAGCAGTGTCGGCCATATTGGTCACATCATAACAGTTACTTCAATCGCGACAATTCTGTTAGATAGGCCGTGTTTCCTCCTGTATTCCTACCTCCATGCATTGTATAGCGACATAACGTTGTTTGTGCAGTTGGGTATGCAATGCTAGTTGTCTGTAAATATAATGGCTGTAAATTTAAAATACTGTTAAATTTGCTTCTATTGTCGGGGCATTCTTACTTAAATGCAACTGTGGGTGGGCGCGAGTAATCTGGTGTAGAAGCGAAACCAGAACTGTTTTGTTCTTACTCTAAAGCTTTTGCTGTTAGAGTTGAAGACAATTTTGCTTTGACTTAAAGTTAATACGCATTTGGAACCTGCGGAATGCTTAAAAATTACGTAGAATTTGCAGGTTTCAAATGTCATATCCGGACATCTAATATGAATCGTCAAACAAGGGGCACCAAATGTCCGATATTCATCAAAATCCGGATCCTGACCTCGTCCCCCGGTGGAGGATTACTTGTACAAGTTTTTAAAAATCTTCATAAGTAATTAATTTTCATAAATACTGAAATGACCGTGTGATATAAAAATCTATATCTATAATACGAAGCACAGAAATAGTTGTTAATTTTCATAAATCAAGAACTTAATATAAAACAAAATTGTTTTAAACTGTATTTTTAAGTTCTTGATTTATGAAAATTAACAACTATTTCTGTGCTTCGTATTATAGATATAGATTTTTATATCACACGGTCATTTCAGTATTTATGAAAATTAATTACTTATGAAGATTTTTAAAAACTTGTACAAGTAATCCTCCACCGGGGGACGAGGTCAGGATCCGGATTTTGATGAATATCGGACATTTGGTGCCCCTTGTTTGACGATTCATATTAGATATCTGGATATGACATTTGAAACCTGCAAATTCTACATATATTTTTAAGCATTCCGCAGGTTCCAAATGCGTAGTAACTTTAAGTTGCATATATTCTCAAAACTAGCTCATTTATTTAATTTAAAAAAATATTTTGACATGCCGGCTATCCGGATCTTTCGTGCAGTGGCCAGAATGGTTTCTAGATATTTAATAAACGGTCGGATACCGATTATCGGACGCATTCTGGGAAAGTTCGGTCTAGTTGGTCGCGACCAGCTCCCCCGTCGATGCGCCCATTTTTCTGCCCATTTCAAAACAACCATCATTTAAAACAAATACTACTATCTATATATATATTTCACTTAACGAGGACCAGTTACGATTAAAGTTTGCGGTACGATACGATAAATTTAAATTTATAACTCAATTTTTAGTATCCGATTCTTTTGGGTGGCAACACTTTAATTTGTTTATAGCAAGCGATATTTTCTTAAGCCTTTTGAATTTTGAAGTGTTTTTGCGATTTTAATATTTCACTTAACGAGGAGCAGTTACGATTAAATTTTGCGGTACGATACGATAGGCAAAAAACAAACTATGATAAAAACGATATTTTAAAAGTTGTTTAATGATTAGCATAAAAAAGAAACTTAACATATTTTTTTATTTATTATCGTAACTTACGGACTTTAACAGATTTATTTCTATTGCTTAAAAACTATCTCCATTCATACTCAATTTTTAATTTCCGATTCTTTGGAATGGCAACACCTTGGCTTATTTATATCGAGCGATCATTCAAGTTTGATTTGAACTTATAGCCGCAGATGTTCTGCGGGGAATCAGCTAGTATTTGTTTTATTACATTTATAGGCAAGTAATTGTATAACTTGAACTTCAGTTTGATTGAAATGAATTATCAACACTGTAAATGAATGTTCTTGAGGTTTATTTATACATATATTGCATACCTTATGTAGCTAACGACATATTACGCTAACGTATATTTCTTTCGTAAATTTCGTGTAATTAAAATTAAATTTCCCGTTATCCTCAGCACACGAATAGCAATTCTTGGTGTGACCAATATGGCGGCGCGGTTACAGTAAATGCTTCAAGAAGTTCTTCCCATGTTCCATCCTGTTATTCTTACATCCATGATACAATCCCTCCATACATTTCGAAATTTTGACCTTTCCTTACCTCAAAACCACAGAAATTGGATTAGAACACTTCCTTCTGGATCTAAGTATTGGGTATGAAGTCATCTATGAGTAATTTCCATTACTTTTAAATATATACTTTATCAGTTAATTTGATTATTTTTTTTTTAGTAATTCGTGATTTCTTGGTATTTTTTCACGTTTGAGGAAATAATTATGCTAGCTACATGTGAAGGGCTCAAAATTCAAGAGAACCAAGTCCATCGAAAGTTTCTTTATGCAACAGAGGTTTACAGTTGAAGCTTTATAACAAAATTACCTCTTATTTTTTTTAATTATAAATTAAATTTTAAAAGTTCAAAGAGAGACTTCATTCAAAGAGAGGGTTCATTATTGCGCTGAAATTTTACATAGCAGCGCAATTGCAGGCACTAACTCGAAAAGGACAAAAAGTGGACTTTTTTCACTTGTATTCTGAACCCTCCATATAACTGTTTAAGTCTCAAGGATTTTTTTTTTACTCGTAAATGAAATGCAAAAAAATAACGAAGTGAAAAACTGGACGTTAAGTAAAGAGTTACGTCCACTTCCCAAAGTGCCCTTCAATAGCTGAAGAATTACATTATTCTTTAAAATTTACTTTATCGATTCTCAAAAGAAAAGCTAATTTTAATATTTAAATAGATCTTATTTTTCAAGACATATTAAGTTTAAGGAATAACAGTCTTAACTTCACACAATCATTTTAAAGCCTCAAGGATTTTAAATTTCATATTATTTAAAGTAAAAAATAGTGAAGTTAAAAATTGAATGTAAGAGTTTGCTATTTACCATACATTCAAAAACCCAAATATGTACGCCCAAATGTATGCAAAAAATAACGAAATCAAAAACTGGACGTAAAAGTACAGAGCTCGGTTCACTTCCCAAAGTGCCCTTCTATAGTTAAAGAGTTACATTATTCTTTGAAATTACTTTATCAATTCTCAAAAGAAAAGCTAATTTTAATATTTGAAGAGATCTTATTTTTCAAGACATTGTGTGTAGCTAAGATTGTTATTTCTTAAACATAATCATTTCAAAGCCTCAAAGATTTTAATTTGCATATGAGTTAATAAAAATAGTAAGTTAAAAATTGAATGTGCCTCAAAGATTTTAGATTGCATGTGTTTTAAAATTAATAATAATAGTGAAGTTAAAAATTGAATGTAAGAATTTGGTATTTACCATACTTTCCCTACTATCATTGAGTAGTTTCATTAATCTTTAGAATGTATTGTGTTACAGTTAATCTTTTTAAAAGTAATTATTCTCAGTAATTCGTTAGAAATTAAATTTTCAGTAGAGAAAATTATTTTGCTGTATTCAAATTATTTTAAATTCAAAAGATCATTTCTTCATCCATACACTAAGCAAGACAGCAAAAGTAAAGTTAAAAATCAAAAATTAAATACAGAATTTTTAAAAAATGTTATACCGTATTCCCCAGCAAGAAGGGCGTCACATTTTCCCACCCAGTAAGGTTCTCTCTTTATCTAATCATTTATCAGATCTATTATATTTACCTAAATAAGAGAAAATCATTCTAGAATCGAAAACTGTGTTTATTAAAGAATTAACTAAAAATCATAAAGTCACTCCGAAGCAAACGCTGAATTTCAGCTATCAACTTCTTCCCTCTCGTTCCCGTGAAAGTGACGGGCTGAGGTTTCGCCTTCTATTCTTCACTCCCGTGAAAATGACGGGCTGAGGTTTCGCCTTCTATTCCTCACTCCCGTGAAAATGACGGGCTGAGGTTTCGCCTTCTATTCCTCACTCCCGTGAAAATGACGGGCTGAGGTTTTGCCTTCTATTCCTCACTCCCGTGAAAGTGACGGACTGAAGTTTCGTGACATGTTCGGGCTGGAGTGTTTAAAATTTCAAAATAAAAACAAAACAAAACTGGAAAATGAACATATATATCGTTCATACACATATTTTTATATAATTTTCAGGGATAAAAAAATAGGCACTTTTATGACTGGTTTCCTGAAAATTACCCAGCCGTTAAACGGTTAATCGGAATTACTCGATTGCTGTAACATTGCTTAAATGAGAGCTACAAGTAAAAATCTATCCCATATTCCCGGCCTGAAAAATCCCAAACACAAATGTTAAATCAAAATAGTTTATTTAACTAAACGATACACTTTTTCAACATTCATTTTAACAATCAAATTAAGTGATCACAGCAATTGTGATCTACAATTTGAGCTTGGCCTCTTGGGGTGGAAGGAAGGCCGCGAAGAATTCACTAGCCCGCATTCGCGTGACGTCAGAGGGAAACCCCCAAAACCTCTGATGGCTAATCTTAATTTATTGCAGAAGCAATGGTGCAAAACTCCCGACATTCACAGGAAGAGCACCAGACCACCTGTTGAGAGAGGAGGAACAATTTGTAGAATTAGTATTTATGTCAGCCGAAACCGAAGTTTTGCTTAACAAGCATTTAAAGTGTTCCCTTATGAACAAATAAATTTAACCCCTGCAAAATAATTCACTGCCCAAAAACTGCACATTAATTTCAGAGATTGAAACTAACTGAAGTTCATACAAAAAGTTCGGATGCATGTCGGCCCTTTTTTCTCCCATTTCTAGAGAAATACGATTAATTGTCAGTAATTTGGTCAAATCAAAAACTCTTCAGCTCACAGTTTCCAAAAACTTAATCACGTGAATATTAAAAGGATCAATAACGCTAGACGAAAATGCAGAGATACTCACAGCAGACAAGCAAAATATCAGGTTCCAGTTCCAGAGTATAGAACATCTTTTCCAACACTTGTCCTTGCACAAGACGTCTGATGACTGGAAAAATAACTAACAGCTAAAAAAGTAAGAAAAATTAAACTAGTTTTCTTATATTTACTGAAGTATGTTTCATAAAGATGTGTTAAGAATTCACAATTGGTAAGTAGATACTGCTTTTAGTTTCAAAGAAAAAAAACAAAGATTGTTTATAGATATGTATATTTTTTTTTTTGTTATTATTGTCGAGTTATTTTAAAGTTTTAAGTTTAAATTGCCACCAACAAGGAATTAAAAATTTCACATTACAAAAGGGAATCATTTAAAAGAAATATTTAAGCATATTTCAAGTTAAAACATTTTAAAAAATATCGGAAATCACCTCACTTCCCATCATCTTTAGAAAATTCATAAAACGGCAGTACCAAAGAAATGGCTGGGGTTGCAACATCAAAAAAAAATTAAAATTCTGCAAAAAGTTCAGATATTAATTATTCACTTCAATTAATTAGAATCAGTCATCTTGCAATAGTAGTGATATTTACTACAATGAACAAATATCAAAATCTTTACGCATCAGTAATAGAATCGAAATTTCCATACTTATTCTATGACAGTTCCTTTATAGAATGACTAAAACTTATACCTGAAATATAAAGCATTGTTAGAGAAAATAAAACAAATTTAACCTTAACTCATAATATATTGTTAAACAAGATAACTATATGCATAAACGTTGAACCAAATTTGTTTCCAAACCACCTGCAGTATAATATAAAAACCAATAATAACACTCTTGAGAGTAAAAGATGAACAAAATATTTAAACCTTTACTTCAATGAACAGCCATCAAAATCTTTACGCATCAGTAATTTCAAATCAATGAAAGTGGTTAGCACATAAAAACCGTTCACACTAAAGAATTGAAATTTCGATACTTAGTTATTCTATGGCGGTTCGTTTATCGAATGATTAAAACTTATATCTGAAATATAAAGCATTGTTAAGAGTAAAAACAAATTTAACCCCAACTCATAATATATTATTAAACAAGATAACTATATGCATAAGCGTTTAACCAAATTTGTTTCTAAACCACCTGCAGCATAATATAAACCAATAATAATACGCTTAGGGGAGAAGAAATTAAATGTTATTTGAATCAGGTTAAAACAACTATAAACTATAATGAATAAATTTCAGATTAGTTTAGATATCAATAGGATCTTGTCAAGTTTCTTAAAAAAAACTTTCAGGGAAAAACAACACCAATAAAAGTCAGTCATTTAAAACCAAGGGAATACCAGAAAACAAACCATGTATAAAACAAATATTTCACCATTTTAATGAACAATTGCATAAAATTATGCATCAGAAACCAAGAATATACAAAATATTGCACCATTTTACTGAACACTTGCATAAAATTATGCATCAGAAACCAAGAATATAGAAAATATTGCACCATTTTACGGAACACTTGCATATAATTATACATCAGTAACCAAGAATATACAAAATAATTCACACTTTAAGAAGTTCGTGTGTCATTTTTTTAAAACTACATACAATAACACTAACACCAATATTTCGTGCACGAAATATTTCCTGAACACTACAGGCATTTTTTGGAAAGGTTGTTCTTTGGGAAAATCTACGAATATTGATTGAAAAACCATATCGTAGAATAGGGGGATGCATTAGCAGTAACATACACCAGCGAACAATACGCCGATTCATTGCTTATGTTTCAAAGTATATGAACACTAATCTACATAGAAAACCATATCATTGTTAGCACAAAACACACACCAAGCGTTCCATGGAAGCTTTGCTGAGTAGGGGAACGTACCTCCGACCATTGATATTCATAAATATTGTAAAACTATGTTAAATACATATACTACACACCAGGAATATGTACCTACATTTAAAACCACTTTATAGTTGTATGGCAGTAAAATCTATAACACCAAAGTAAACACTGAATAGTACATTATTACAGTCATTTTTAGAAACCAACACACAATGAAAAAACGACAATATTGTACTGGTGGTGTAAACATTAGTTTCCACTAAAAACCAACCAACACAGAACCTTTTGTAGAAACTGATTTATTGAAAAATCGATATTGTTGAAAAAGGGGACTCAATTTCAGCAATATACCAATGAACAAAATTAATTCATTTTTCAAAGTACGAATAATTATTAGCATAGAAAATCCACCTCATTGTTAACACTAAACAGACACCAAGCGTTCCATGGAAGCTGTACTGAGTAGGGAATGTACGTTTGGCCATTGATATAGTGATAAAAAATATTGTGGAAACAATCATATATACACCACCACACCAAAAAATATTCATCTAAATCTAAAACCACTTTATAGTAGTATAACAGTAAAATCAAGAACATCAAAGCAAACACCGAATGGTCCATTGTTACAGTCATTTTTAGAGACCAACACACAAAACAATTTTATTATACTGGTGTGGAGAGATTAGTTTCCACTAAACACCAACGCACAACCACCCTTTTTTAGAAACCAACACAATGAACACAAGACCATTTTAATACTGTACCGGTGCGGAAGCTTACTTTCCAGAGAACACCACAAGCATTCCCTAGACTAACTCACTCTTAAGTTTGTAAGGGAGGATGGGGGGGGGGGGGGGAGAAAGAATATTGAATCTTACCACACCTGTTAAATCAAGCTACAAGAAAAAATCCAGTAAGTAATCATTGAAGGCTTTCACTCATTGTTACTTATAGACCTTGCACATTTTGACACAAAAAAAATGAAATAATTTCATTATGGCACACAAGAGACATTAACCACCCAGGCATTCCCTGAACCTGGCCAGGAAGGTTACTCACATAATTTGCAGCCATATAGCGATCGTGTTACCAACAAGAATTTAACACACTATCAATAAACCAAACACTTTGTGATTCAGCCACCACCACAAACAAATGTACTCATACGAAACCATTTTGTAACAGTAATTAACCCGCTTAACACAGACAAAAATCTTTATTTTTGTAATAACTTAAGAAAATTTGACACCATATACAATATGCTATAAACACCACATGCGCTTATTTTGCGCGTATTTTAAGATATGAAAAAATGCTTCTAGAGTAATTCACGTTTAGAAATGGACACACTGAACACACAGTGACTATAATGATATACAATATATTCAGTAGCTACTGAACGCAGGCATTTCAGAATGCCTATATGGGCATCAGGAATCCATGTCCTGATGCGTCCCCGAAAGCATGTTGATTGAACCACCACACTGATGATCAGACTATGAAAAGAGAAGGTTATTTTAAACAGCTGCAATTATAAATGTAATCTCACCATGATAAAACACTAAAAGTTTCAGATTTTCAAAAAAATTAATAAATTACATTGAGCCGAAGGGAAATTACTTAGACAAACATTATACGAGTAGAAGGCATTTTAACATCCAAAGAAAATTACTACAAAATACTAATATAAAAACTCTAAAGATTAAAGAATTTTCGTTTAAATAGATAGAAATATCGAGAAATGGTACTAGTATTTAAAAATAAAGGAACCATCGTCAAGTCAGTAACTCCAACGACGCTTGTCCATTGCAAAGTGGATCCAACTCATACAGTGGCTTAAATTAAGGTAAGAATCACTTATTGCCGAAAAAGTCCGAAAAAAATTAGTTTTCAATTCATAGCACTAATTATGTTAAATTCAAATGAAACATGAGCATTTAGTCGAATAATATTAATCCTTAATATTTTTAAATGCGTCAAACACTTGAGACATTAAAAATACTGTTTAATAACAAATTAAAAAATTCTTAATCAGTTCTCGTAAGTCAGTAGCTAAATCAGCGCTTGTCCATTTCAAAGGGAATTCTACTGAATCGGTAGCTTAAGATTGTGCAGGTATGGATCAGTTATTGCTGAAAAAGTCTGCAAAAATCAGTTTTCATTTCGTAGCATTAATTATGCAAAAAATTCACATAAAACCTATCAATACTAAATTTAAATTTTTGGAATATTGTGTCAAACACTTAAGACTTTTTAAAATTATTACTAATGCTTATTTAAGAAATTTTCAAAATTTTACATAGCACAAGTAATTTATGAAAACTTCAAGACATTTTACCTATGATTATTTTAAAAATGTCATGGGGATGCTAAGATATTCGATACATAAAAATCTTACCTTCATATTATCCACTGCCATTTCCTCAAGTTAACAGCTCCAAGATACTTTGAGAAAAGTAAAGATTAAAAAACCTACACAAAATCTAAATAACAGTTAATGCAATTAAAAACGACAAATTTCAATAGCAAAACTCCAATAGGAGTAAAAATAGCCATATCCGGCAAAATTTTAAAATTGAAAACTTCGTTTCAAAGCAACATGACGGTGAAAGTCTGAAAAAGAACAAAACAGATGAAAGGATTGAAGATAAAGAGTGTTCAATAACAAAACTATCATTGATATTTATTATTTTAATCAAAGCAGAAATTAAACACGATGTCTCTTGAAAAATCAGACTAACAAATAACAAGCTTTTATTTTAACTAACCTATTCTTGGTAAACAGCTCTATTTAATCAAGTTTAAGAAACCAACTAATGGATGAATGAAATTTAAATTTTTTTTCCCCTGATAACAGCAAGGCTTTAGCAGATACCAAGAGGAGATGTCTTTTACCCCTTCCCTCTCGTTCCCGTGAAAGTGACGGGCTGAGGTTTCGCCTTCTATTCCTCACTCCCGTGAAAGTGACGGGCTGAGGTGTCGACTTCTATTTCTTGATTCCGTGACATGTTCGAACTGGAGTGTTTAAAATTTCAAAAGAGAAACAAATCAAAAATTTAAAATGAATATATATATTGTTCATACACATATTTTTATATAATTTTCAGGGATGAAAAAATAGGCACTTTTATGACCATTTTATTGAAAACTACCCGACCGTTAAGGGGTTAAGGAGTGCTTTGGGAATTAACTTGTCACACACTGAAGTTGTGAAAATAGAAATTTACTGAAGAGCTGCATATTCTTCAACTTGCAATAGGCTCAAGTTGTATCAAATATTATAATAGTATTATAAAAATTTAAAGTGAACCCGAAGGGTTTTACGGACGGGTAAGAAAATGTAAGGATAAAGATTACAAAGAATAAGGTTGTTAATCTTCCAAAAAATATTAGTTAGAATTTTTAATGTAAGTTAAACAAGGACATCATAAGACAATTTTTTTATAAATTTTAACCTATTTTCTCATTTAGCTTCGTGATAGGCTGGATAGATCGGGAATATTGGCTGCAACGTGTGACAAAGATTTCACAAAACCACCATAAATCCAAGGTCGAATCTTTGACACCTGTAATGAAATATTGAAAGCTCACTCAATTCACAGCAGTTTAGTACTAAACCTACCAGAGAAGTTAAATGACCGCTTTTCAAAATTGTTAAATTCCAGGTTTCCATTTTTCTTGAACTTGTTGCACGACTTTTTCCGTCCTATTTTAGATATATATCAGAAAAAGTCGGGCAGTAAGTTCAAGAAAAATGAAATCCTGAAATTTAACAATTTTGAAAAGCGGTGATTTGACTTCTCTGGTAGGTTTAGTATTATTCAATCTATAAAATTAATTCTAAAATATTATTGAGGAGTTGAAAATTTAAACCTCTCCGTAGCGACCAGCATCATTAGTAGCACCTCAATCTGAAAAAAACAAGATGCGTGATAAAAATTTAGAAAAATCGATTTAAAATGAATGGAGGCAACTCAAGCAGCGTCATTGGTCACGTGGCAGCGATGAAAGCATTGTAAACAAAGGAAGCCGTAGCATCGCTTTACTTCGAGTTCGACAAATCTAACTAAAAACTAGGCCTAAATAAAGTTATTCTACATTAGATAAAATGAACACTAAATAAAAAATTATAACTATTGCAATAATTAATAAATTTATAATAATTAAATTAAACGTAAATAATGGGTTGTAATCAGAAAAGGCTGTGAAAATAGTTTAATTTTACGATAACTAATTTTGCCTAGTTAACTCCACGTAGAACTCGATTGAAAATCTTAGTAAACAAAGAACGGATATCACGTGACAACGATGATCGCTCATGAGATCGCTAGCGGTGAATTGCCTCCATTGAATAAAACGTAACACTAATTAAAAAAATTTAACGATAGAGGGATCAAAATTTAAACTTATCCAGAGAGTTACCATTCACGGATCCAAGCCCACACAGTAGTCTCTCAAACTCTGCAAAAAAAAAAACTAGGTACCTCGTTAGAACTCACTGAAAATTACATTACAATAGAGTCTCCCTACAGCGAATTTCTCCCTATAACTAAACTTAATATTTTGAATGTTATTTAAAATTGCAATTTTCTTTATACCGAAGTTGCAGTCTCTACAATAAATTTTTTTTTCAGGCATTTTATTTTTAGATTTTGAAAAAAAAAAAATAGTAATTTTCTAGAATCCAATTCTTTCAAAGGCTATGTAAAAAAAAGGAATTTTTAAATTGAAGTAAACGCAAGTACATAATAATACAGATCATTCTTTAGATTGGAGATTTCTGAGCCTTTTTTTATGCAATTAAAGTTTAAAAACTAAACTCAGTGGCGCGCCAGCCCTTTTGGGGTCTATAGCTTACTGTGCCCATCCCAGTTTTCAAGACCGAGGGCCCTGGGGTGCAGAAGCAGACGTTCCGGTCAAGTGGTCGGCCTGACATGGAACCCCCAGTGTTTAGGCCCAAGCATGCTTGGTCCTCAGTGCAATTAAAGTTAGTATAATATAAATTTCTTCAAGTTAAATTGGAAGTCATGATCAGATACTTTTAAACTTATCGCACCTACTAAAAATGTTGTAATATTTGCTTTAATTGCAACAATCATTGATCAACGTGTGACGAAATTCTATGATAAGATATTTGTCCCTGTTATATTCTATTATTTAACTGCAACCAAATGATTTCGTTACGTCGGACACTCCACTGAAATTAAACAATGTACTGTATCAATATAACTAAGCATTAGAAATATAATAATTAAAATTTGATAGAGTAATTAGATACATTTAGCAGAACAATTAATGGGATAATTAGATAAATTTAGCAGAACAATTAATTGGATAATTAGATAAATTTAGCAGAACAATTAATTGGATAATTAGATAAATTTAGCAGGACAATAAATGGAATTATTAGATAAATTTAGCAGGACAATAAATGGAATTATTAGATAAATTTAGCAGGACAATAAATGGAATTATTAGATAAATTTAGCAGGACAATAAATGGAATTATTAGATAAATTTAGCAGGACAATAAATGGAATTATTAGATAAATTTAGCAGGACAATAAATGGAATTATTAGATAAATTTAGCAGGACAATAAATGGAATTATTAGATAAATTTAGCAGGACAATTAATGGAATTACTAAATTTAAGAAAATAATTGAATTAAATTTAAAATTAATTGAATAAGTAGATACGTTTAACAAAATAATTAATGAAATAATTATTTTAGATCCATTTAACATAATTAATAGAACTGGATAAATTTAACAGAATAAATAATGGAATTACATCAATTTAAGAAAATAAGTTATGGAATTAGATAATTTTAATAGAGTTAATCAATAAAACTATACATTTTTATAAATAGAATAATTGAAAGTCAACTTATCCACTAGTAACTAGTAAACCTATCAAACATTCATTATACGCTAATTCTTGTACTGATTAGTGCTCCTCCCTCTCTTCGATTCCCCTCAAGAGTGGGCTCACACGAAAATTTTATATTTGCTAACTAGCCGTATAATAGAAAAAACAGTCATACTAATAAATATTTGTAAGAAAATCATTCAATATTACAACCTCATGGAAAGGAAGTAAAAATGAAGAAAATAAATAAAAGAAAAAATGAAAATAGAAATTAATAAATAAAGCAATAGAATATAAGAAAGCTGATCCTCCGGGGTAATGCTAAATCCTAAGGGGCAGTTATTAAATGAAATAAATTATGCTATTATAATTTCAACCTTGAAATATTGTTAGACAATAGTGCAACATGATTTACCCACTAATTTCCAAATTATCGTATAAATCTAATTATCGTATAAATCTCACGGCAGACTACGATAAGAAAATATAAAATTAAAAAATAAATAAAATAAATTATGCTATAATAATTTCAACCTTGAAATATTGTTAGACGACAGAGCAACATGATTAACCCTCTAATTTCCAACTCCACCTCAAGGCACACTACGATAAAAAAAAAAATTAAAAAATAAATAAATTTAAAAAATAAAAGATTAAAAAACTTGGGTATTGCAGGGTTAAGGGGAAAAATAGAGAAGAAAGAAATTTAAGCTAATTAAAACTAAGCCCTAAAAGTTTGGTGTCCAGGCCCAGGGGCCCGCGGAACCGTGTGTTAATAAGGCCCTGGTCGTACCAGCTACACGTCTCGGCGCCTGCCAACTCTGCAAGAAACAATACATTAGACATTTCTTATTTCAAATAATTGATTAATATGAAATACAAATATACTCCAACTTACCTCTTCTTCGTTTAACAAAGATAAAAGTAAACACGTCTGTAAGATAAACTAGAGATTATTAAACACACAAGCACACTAAACTCGAATGGAGATGGCTCGAACCGCAAGTCCCGAGCTTTTCATCAACTTTTCCTTTTTCAAACTTCAACAAGTTCGAAGTTCAAATTTTACACAAGCACGCAAATTATCGTAAAATACCTCCAATAATCCAAGCCACAATCATTTAACTCGCCAAATCATTCTTCAGCGATTGACAGTCGAAGAACATCGATGACAAAATCTTGTTACTAACTTTCCGAGCGCGTAATCATATTGCTTGGTTTAGCTACCAAGACTTACAATATCGCAGATATAAACAAACTTTTTAAGAAATTACGCCGCAAAGCAAACTGACAGTAGAAAAAAAGATCCCAGTTTCTTTTAATCAGGAGGTGCCCATCCCCCTAAGCTACTACCCGCTCCCAAAAAATCGCTAAAAAAACCCCCTCCTCCCGTGGGCCACCCCTGTTTTATTGGACTAATTACTCAAATTATTAAAGTATATACATAAATAACAATGCTTGGTGTTTCCACCAAGTCTTACACTATCCAAAAAAAGAAAAAAGGGGGGGGTGCCTTAAAGGGGTATTTGTGTACAGTTTGTGTAAAAGTATTAATTTAAATATTACCTTGTTTTTTCATCTGTAAATGGCTTCCTTCCAAGCCTTTTTTTTTCCATCAGTCTATTTCAGAAGCCCTCAGATAGTCACTTTCTTCATCTGTACATGGCTGAAACATCACAGGGCAACCACATTTTTCTTAAAATTACGCATTTTATCCTAATCACGCGTTAGTAAAATTAACCCTCCCCTCAGCCCCCTACTAACTGTGGTTGCCGTATGATTGGGCGGCTTCGTGGAGCAGTTACATCAAATAATAGTTCCCTTAATTCACAGAGAGACTTCATCAATATACTACCAAAATATCCCCTACAAATATCTTCTTTATTTCTTTCCAAAACAGATTTAGTTTTTGACCGCAAGGACCCAAACAAAAAAAGTAACAAAACTAATGGTCACAAACTGCCAAAGATGATAAAACTTGCCAAAAGAAACAACTTTCTAGTTGGAAAGCCAGCGGCTCGCCGCAAGAGGGCGCCTAAGAATAAAATACACACATAAAAGGACAGATAAATCTTTATTGAAAACTCCACAACACATTACAATGTATAGCAACACAACCAATTACAATATATAACGGCCAAAGTAAATAAAGAAGACACACACACACACACCTGGCGCCACTCTTTAGACGCACCGTATAACATCCGACCCCACAGTGTGCGGCGAAATTTATTCCTTTCAGCAACTCTTATCACCCCGGACAGCTATGACCGCTTATATTGTTACACTATTTTTTAATAACTAGCCTAACAAACTAAGTTAAAAAATTGACAGAAAAAAAAAAGGATTTAATACACACTTTAAATATCCTTTAGACATGACTTTTCTAAAAGTTTAATTTTTAAGCAACTAACCTCCTTAGAAATCTCAATTTTTAATTTCCCATCACATTTATAACTATGCATCACATTTTTAATTACACATCGTCATTTTTTTTCACTTCACCATTTATAATTACACATTTTTAATTATACATCACATTTTTACTTACACATCCAAAGCCACGGGTCTCCTGCTTGAAACACCTTAGTCATCCAGAGGGCGTGTGTGTGTGTGTTTTTTATATATTTTAGTGTGTGTGTGTGTGCCACTCTGGAATGACAACCTCATATACCTGTTGCCTGGATCCCCGCACAACGTGGCTTACGTCTGCAACTGGATCACCTGTAAACATCTCATAGAAAAACATCTTTTCTTTATAACTCCTCGCACATGCATTTTATGCACAGAACTATTAATTCCTTGTCTAAGACTGGGTAGAGCGCCAGGGCTCAGACTGGGTAGAGCGCCAGGGCTCAGACTGGGTAGAGCGCCAGGGCTCAGACTGGGTAGAGCGCCAGGGCTCAGACTGGGTAGAGCGCCAGGGCTCAGACTGGGTAGAGCGCCAGGGCTCAGACTGGGCAGAGCGCCAGGGCTCAGACTGGGCAGAGCGCCAGGGCTCAGACTGGGGACTTCAGAATAAACGAGTCTTACTGTTATTATCCAAAGTCAAATTTAAATAATATCAATTATGAAAATCAGTTCGATCAAAATATAGTTTTAATAAATTAAATATTCAATTATGTTTCAGTATTATCTTATTTGAAATTTTAAGATTTTATTTAAACACACAAGACTAAAAACCTTTTGATCAAGCTTTTTCTGCAGAAAAATCTGCCTCATCTTTTTGATCAATTATCATAAAACTTCCAATTGTATGAATGACACATTTAATGGTTTGAAATCACATTCCACCCAAAATATTCTTTTTCAATATACCATATGAAAGTACTTTAGCAGTATGATCTGCAATCTTATCCCCCTTTGCAAAGCTATCTGAACAGTTCACAAGATGCATGAAAATTCAATAAAACACTGACAGTATACCCCACGAAGCCATATATAGAACATACAATTTCAAAAAAACACATTTATACAATGCAAAAACACTTTAATAAAATTAGAAAAAGGATAATCTTACATTAAAATTGAAAAAGTTAATCCAACTACAAAATTCCGAAGTATCACAGCTAGAACAATAATCGAACCCCACAAAGAAAATCTTACAACTTTAATAAAAAGTGATACTTCAGACTTTTGCTAGTTTAAAGCTGTCACAAGCCGTCACTAGATCCCCCAACCCACAAATCTACTACTGGTAACAGCTGTCTGGTACATTTTACTCTTTACTACCATTGTAAACTAAATCGTAAATTTGAAATTCAACAAAAATATCTTTTCATTTTTATTAAATAACACATTTTCATAGCATAAAGTAAAATTTGCGGCAAATTTCTTGCCTGATTCGGACGGCTGGTGCCAAATTCTGCAGTTTCAATTTCCTATTAAACTTTCAAGTGCCAAATAAAGCAAGTCTACTTTCCTAACCAAGGCTGAACTTGATCCAGTTTACTACGGCTACGATCAAGTTCTGCCTTGTCCTAACGTACCTTAGTAGAAATTAGGTAGCAAATTTCTTGCCTGATTTGGGCGGCTGGTGCCAAATTCAGCATTGTTTCACTTCCCTGTCAAATTTTCAAGTGCCAACTAAAGATTATAATCAACTTTCTTAACATAAAAACCTTAGTGGAAATTAGAAAGGCGGCACATTTGTAGGCTGATTTTCCTAACACAAAAAGCCTAGATAAAATCATAGCAGCTATAGAAATATAATTTCAGTAACGACTGACCGAATTCGCTTCATCTGTTTACATTAAAATCCATCAAATCCATCCTCTTCAACTGTTATCCCTCCGTAAGTTAGCACCGCAGGGTTTCAGGAGGAATAAGAGCGTCCGATATACATAACCAGGAGGCATGGCGAGAAGACAAAGTAAAGTCCCTTTCAATCCTAAATAAATAAAAAATTTTGTTAGAAACCACCATTAAAATAAGCACATGATCATAAATATTATGGTGCTTTGGTGTGTGCTGGACTTCTGGGGAATGAGCAGACATGTTTTAACAACTAGTTTATTAACAACAAAAAGGTTTAAACTTTGAATTCTAACATGTCAAAAAGGCCTCGGAATTACAGCCGAAGAAAGGAATTCAAGTTGTAGGAGTCGCAGCCCATTTACTAATTGGAAATAGCCGTCGGCATCTCAAGCAAAGCAAAAATCGCGGATTATTGCAATAAACCTAAAAAATAGCAAGCCTCATCCAGACACCAAGATTGTCAGGAATATTGACAAAACGCGAGAAAATTTATCTAGCAAACTGACATGCTAACAAGCTGCCGAAAAAGGCCGAAACTGATTTCTGTCGCTCTATCCTTTGTTTTTGCAGAATTGAGCAAGGAATCGGAGCTCGCCTCGCAATTTACAACATGTGCCTAAGAAAAACTAGTACGCCCGGCAGTCATACGAAATAACCGCTGTTCTAGATATTATAAATTGTAATTAAAATGATTTGTGCAAAGGTGTCTGCTCATTCAAACTGAATGACCCAGGTCAGGCTGCGAGGACGCCCCTTCGCTTACTGCCCCACACTACTATATACTTATTTACTATATAATCAAGTTGTTTGTGAAAAATATATATTTATCATCGAAATAACTTATTGAAAATTTTATTATGCTTTTCAAAACAAAAGTTTTAAGGAAACTGGGCAAAGAGAGCGCTGCCACTCTAATAAGAAAAATAAAAAAAGCGCAGACGATAAAAAAAAATAAATTAAAAAGAAAGAAAGGATTAAATTAAATTCGCGTATGCAATCATTTTTAACGGAAATTGAAAATACAGCGAAGCCTCGCTCAATATGCTAGATGAACGTTTCGATTATTATTAGTATATTTGTTACATTTGTTACAATGGTAACTGCATTGATTTGTTTGTTCACACGGCAATTGTAATAACACTGTTGGAAACGACGGCAACAATGCAAAAATTATATAAAACGGGTCAAAAAAAATCATTGAAAAATTTTAAAAAATTAATTTAAAAAACTAATTGAGTCACAACTTTCATTTTTGCGGCGATGCGTTTCTCGGGTCGTAAACATTAACCGTGCCGAATGATGGGTCCCGATCGGTAAAACGGCCTAGGATCCCATCGCGGACAGACACAGACAGAATAAGGCGCTTATATATAAGGAGCGATTCTTTGAATACATTAAAGATTCAGTCAGCTTACGTTCGTAAATGCGGACCATGGAGTGCCGCCATGTCAAGATTCCAGGGAAGAGGCGGGGTTTGTGAAATTGTTACAAGGGGAAGGTGTAACAAGTGTGACATCATGCTAATGAAACATAGCATGGCACGTGACAAAGGAGGAAGGGGGATATGGTTTAAGTGTGACATTTTTTGCCAAAGGGGGAAGGTGGTCAAATATATGGGAAAAATGGGCGACATCATTTATGGACGGTCCCTTAGAATAATCTCGTATTTATCCTGCTTTTATCGTTGTCCGCATCTTCGGCACTACTGAAACTGTACAGTTCTATCACGTAGAACAGTGTATTACAGTAAAACCCCGAATTTACGTTTCTCAAGGGACTGGATTAGAAAATCATAACATACGGAAAATACATAGAAGGCAAAAATCAAATAGAAAAAACTAAAGGTAGTAAAGATGACTCCTTCAAAAAGTATATTTTCGAAAAGAAAATTATTATATATATCATTTTAACACATTTAATTACGAATCCTGGCTTCTTTTGAAAATAGTCCGTAATAAGGAATTGTTTTTCTGTCATGGAGTTTAAAGTAAACAAGATAATTATTATTTTCTAGCAAAATAAATTACAAACTTTCAATAACGTGTATTAGCTTTAAAAAAGCACAAAAGGAAAATTAACTGCATATTAGAGTATTTTTCTTTTACTTTCGAAGGAAAAACGTAAAATGCGGGGAATTCGATAAATGTCAAACTACTAGAAAAATAATAATTAACTTTCAAAAACGTGAATTAGCATTAAAAAAACACACACACGAAAGGAAAAATATTGCAAATTAGAGAATTTCTTTTTCTTTTTTCGAGGGAAAACTTAAAGAGAATTCGATAAATAACAAACTTGGAATACGGATTATTTTAACATTTAGTATACGGAAAAACTAAGACCTGAGGAAAAAACTTAAAATGCGGGAGAAACGTAGATTGGGGGACGTTAAATCGGGGTTTCACTGTATGAATATTAAATTTATTTATTAATAATCATGCAAAGTACCGATGTGCCAATCGCATGACAACGTACATACCACGTCGTTGGCGATTCTGTGACGGTTTTCCGGCGCAAGTGGTTTGGCTAGAGTTTGACGAAGGGATCATTCATAAATGATGTCACGCTTCGATGAGTTGCGTGAAATTGTGACAAGGGGAGGGGAGGGGTAACAAGTGCGACATCCTAATTATGCAACATAGCGTGACATGTGACAAAGAGAGGTAGGGGCTAAATTGAAGTGGGACATTTTGTGACAAAGGGATCATTCCTAAATGACGTCACGCTTCGAGGGGGTGCGTGAAATTGTGATAAAACGTGACAAGGGAAGGGGCAACAAGAAGGGTGACATCCTGCTTATGCAACACAGCGTGGCATGTGACAAAGAGAGGTAGGGGGTCCATTGAAGTGGGACATTGTGACAAAGGGATCATTCATAAATGATGTCACGCTTCGAGGGGGTGCGTGAAATTGTGACAAAGTGTGACAAGGGGAGCGGTAACAAGAAGTGTGACATTTGTTAAAGAGAGAAAGGTGTCCATTGAAGTGGAACAATTTGTGACAAAGAGATCATAAATGTCACGCTTCGAGGGGGTCCGTGAAATTGTGACAAAGTGTGACATCCTACTTATGCAACACAGCGTGGCATGTGACAAAGAGAGGTAGGGGGTCCATTGAAGTGGGTCAAAAGGGATCATTCATAAATGATGTCACGCTTCGAGGGGGTGCGTGAAATTGTCACAAAGTGTGACAAGGGGAGCGGTAGCAAGTGTGACATGTGACAAAGAGAGGAAGGGGTCCATTGAAGTGGAACAAGTTGTGACAAAGGGACCATTCATAAATGTCACGCTTCGAGGGGCTCCGTGAAATTGTGACAAAGTATGACAAGGGGAGGGGTAACAAGAAGTGTGACATCCTGCTTATGCAACATAGCGTGACATATGACAAAGAGGTAGGGGGTCCATTGAAGTCGGACATTTTGTGACAAAGGGGGAGGGGTCAAATATGTGGGGGAAAAGTGTGACTTAATTTATGAGCGGTCCCTAAGTATCAAACTTGAGCGCAGGCGATATAATCACCCCGATTCTCTAGTGATTCAAATTAACTACGATATCGTTTTCAAGCCAGTCGAATTCGACATTTGATCGGAGAAACGAATGCAATTTTGTCAGGAAGAACGACAGCGAAGCTAATCCGACACGGACGAAAGTCGGGCCGAATGTCACCCAAAAAGCAAACGAAAGCACGGAATTTTGAGATGGAAAAAGTTGAATTGAAGCACCTAGAAGCAAAAGGGGTGTAAGCTACAAAATTGAAAATTCCGAGATAGTTAACCTCTCAAAGCAGTTTTTTTTCTGAGAAACTATTTCAGATCAGGCAGATGGTGTCACAGGACCCACACAGATTTTTTTAAAAAAATACAGTAGTTACATCTAAGGGACATATAAAATATCCCAAAAGGATTTTGCGAAAAAAAATTTTGCTGATTGCAGACTTTTAAAATTTGGAACAAAATTGGCAGTTTTCAGAAAATCAGCAAAACACTCAATTTTAAAATGGCCTCTGTTTCAAAAGTTTGTAACCGATTCAAATATTTTCTTTTCTATAAATAATGAAAGGATGGTATTTTGTTTAGATACTAATTTTAAAAGTTTAGTTGACTTTATGGATAAAGATAAAAAAATGTATTTGAAGTAAAAAAAAAATTGCATTTTTACCGATTTAATGTTTTTTTTTTCTTATGAAAGAAACTTATTTTTGTCAAAACAGAAGTAGCAGTCTTAAGTGCCGTTATGGAAGGTTTGCATCAAATTTTATTGTAAGTCTGAGATGCACATCCCTTCAAAGTTTAAAATTTGAAAATTATCAAAAATTTCAATTTTTGAAGTGTGATAAGCCATTTTGAAAAAATACGAAAATCTGCTCATTTGTTGCCTTTGAAGTGCTTAATGAGCTACTATCAATTATATTGTGTATTTTTGCTCCAGAGATTTAGGATTTTTCAAAAATGGCCTTTTGTGAGTTTCTCAAAAAAGCCAGAAATTCAAACTTGTTCTTATTTAATCATTTTAATATAAGATTTAATCATTTTTTATTAAGAAATATGCTATATTGTTACACTATTACTACACCTAAATTGTACTTAACCTTCTTAGAATTTAAATAGCACCTTGCATAAAGTATAGCCACCGTGATTTAATGCATGTTATTCTGTTTAAATTTTAATTGAAATTGAATATATTTGAAATTGGATTTCAAACTAAAACCTAACAACTTTGAAATCTCTTCAAAAATTTTAAACCCAGAGTGCAAACAAGCAAAAAAAAAGCATTTAAGAAGTTCTCAATTGTGTAAGAACTTAATGTGCATTTTAACTCTAAGTTAGCTTCTAGTCTCACGTTTAGTTGCATTTGGTCATTCATATTTCGTAAATACGAGACTAAATATGTTGACTTCCTTAATTCAGCGTTTGCTCAACTTTTTACTCTTACGGAATTCTTTTAGAAGTTCCAAGCAATCCTGGAGTACTTATTTAATCTTTACTAGTAGATATGAAATTAAATAATGAATTCAAAAAATCTTTTTGCAGAATCGCGAAAATATAATTTTTTCTTTCCTTCAAGAGCAAACCATTTAATAGAAAAACTACCAAAATGTGCATAAGTAACTACATAACTGTTTTAATAGTTACTTTAATAGCAGGGGTCTTAAGAACAGGGTCCTGTTTTTGTGAAGTTTAAGAATTTTGGTGAAAAATCGAATAGTTTTGTGAAAATTCAAACAGTGATAAAAATTATTCGCAGCTTATTTAATAAAAAATTCTGTGAAAAGTACAGATTTTGTAGCTCGGAATTTTGTGAAGTGTCCTTTTTAATTGATTGGAATTTTGTGAAGAGTCCGTTTCGATTAATTGGAATTCGGTGAATGGTCGGAAAACTGACCCGATTCTCCTCTGTCATGAAACTTGAAGTAGCACCCTCGTTGTTCACCCCGGATTATTTATTTATTTGTTTTTTTTTTTTTTTTTTCTCCGCTTGAGAGAAAATGGTAGAATTGAGTTTCCGGCACTTTAACTGGGAAACGCCCACCAGATAGATCTTTGAATATTTCAGTTCACTTAGAACTTTTTACACGACTAAAAGTTTACTTTTCAAACCTATATACCCAACAAATATCGACCTAAACGTTTTGAAGCTACACTTATATTGATGTAAATTCTATTGATATCTCCATAAACTAATGCGTCGTAGAAAAACTCTGTTCGTACGTAGTAACATTGCTAAAGTCTGACAAATTAATAAAACTAATTTTTATTACATTTCAATTTAACAAATGTCTTGTTAATCTTGACAAAAAATGCAAATTATAACATCTCTTAATATACTTGGAATGTCATGCTTAAATAGGTTCTATCGGAATAGTTCCCAATTTTTTTTTTTTTTTTTTGATAATCCTCAGCCATTGCTGTTTAGCAGTTTTCGCACTCTGGTATTTTCGAACTTTGTTTGAAATACAAAGGAATTTTAACTTCGGAACTGTCGGCCTCGAGTTTATTTAACCCCTTCATTCCAAGTGTACCCCATTGGGTACGTTTTAAAATACTGTTTATTAACTGCTGTTTGTGCGATTTGAAAGCTAAAACACCTAATTGTTTTTGAAATGAATCAACAGATAGTTTACTTCGTTTTAAACATGGAAATTGGGCATTCATTATTAATTAAACTAATTATTAATTAAAATTATTTTTAAAAAAAATTTTAGTTATTTTGTTTTGTAATCATTTTTTAAATCTTAGAACCAAGAAATTGCGTCAAATTTGTTTGTGCTTCGTTCTGGGGTCTAAAGCGGTTAAGCCGTTATCTCTTTTATATGTATCAGAACTTGACCACTTTACACGAATGAACAACATTACAGGTGAAATTTTTTAAAAATGTGCCATTCAACGTCACTTTTTAGAACAGCTAATCTGGGCTTTCCGGTTCGAACGTATTCGAATTTTTGTATCATCAACTTAATAATACATATCCCTTCTCTCCCCGGTTTGCTTATGTATTTCTTTAACCCCCACTATTTATCTCAACTAATTAACATAGTATTAGCATAATTTGAAATCAGACAGATTAGATTTACTCTTATGCATGTAATTGGTAAAATTAAATTTATTGAAATAAGTTTTATAATATTTGAAAACAGACGAGTCGGGCAAAAATTAAACATGAAAGTTATTAAGCACATTTTAAAACGGATAAAAAAACTAAACGTAATTTAACACGTAACACGTTACTATGTGTTTAAAACGTAAATTTAAACACATAGTAACAATAATGAATGTGTCCGGCATAATACCCTGTTACTTAGTCAG
The DNA here is from genome assembly GCA_038502835.1 of Octonoba sinensis. NCBI lineage: Eukaryota > Metazoa > Arthropoda > Arachnida > Araneae > Uloboridae > Octonoba > Octonoba sinensis. Next base: position 112,972,907 of record CM076605.1, read on the forward strand.
TACTTTATATAAAGCTTACCGGTTAATCCATTAAAAATATCTTCCAAAGCCCACTGGCAGCAGTCATGCGGGCTAGGCTAGGCAATGAAGTTCCAAATCTTGAATCTTGATGATGCCACAACGAAAATAACTTCAGCAGACGGTGCAATTTACATACGACGTTCTGCATAAAATGGAATTTCGACCACCTATAGATATTTTACAGATGGTATAGTCTTTATTGCTTCATGCAGAGGACTACCTTCTTAATCTCAGAAGCTTTTGAGTTGAAAATAGGTTAAAATTTAGAACTAGGGAAAAAATATAGGTATGTATGAGGCCTTTAGAAGTAAAGGAATGAAAGTGATAAAATTTAGAATTTGATGAAAACTAGTACAAATAATAGAGGAAGCACCCGTTAGCAATTATGGGTTTCATGTTTCAGTTATCCTAAATATATAATGCAGACGATCTATTTACAGGGGAAAATGAAAAAGAACGCGAACTTGTCATTGAAAAAACAAATAAAGTCGTTAAATCGTCTGCAGACGATTTATTTTTGCCCATGTTCTGTTTTTGCAGTTTTTGAATTTGTAATAGCTTATACTTTTTTCAAAGTAAATTATTCTAAATGTTGTTTCCAAGCCTGCTGCCATTCGCCGTTCTTAAAAATCGACTATTGAGAGGAAATATAGAATAGAATGGAACGCATGTAATGAACAAAGAAAGGCATGGATTCTTCTCTAGGGAGTTACAATTTAGTAACAATAAAAACTTTTACCTTTGGAATATTCACTACATATGCTAATGGTGTTTAAAATTTTGTCAAAGACAGAGAGAGAGCAATAGTTGTATCTACCTCATTACATTTGACAAAGCAAACTAGTGAAACCTGTTCAAGTTGACCACTTGCGGTGCAGCTCTTCAGTGGTCAACTTAGACAGGTGGTCAACTTATAGAGGGTGGACATTTTCCTTTCTTCTTCTTGTCATTTCTTACACTATGAATTTATTGATTTGTAACTATTTAAAATATTTTTTTCCTTTCTAATGGGGCTTCGTATAGTCATTAACCTTTGCTGACCTAGACCGTATCCCGGTCATCGGCATCCATTTTTTCAAGTAGCACCACTGTTGATGGATGCCATTGCAACTGAGAATTTGGACGCTCAGTTTCCCCTAGATGGCGGCACCTGAGTTCTCATTTTGCTGCGAATTGCACTAGGTATTTAATTTAGCCGGAAGTATCCATGCCAAACGGATACTCAATGGATCTTTAACATGCCGCACAATCATGCGACATGGGCGCAGACGATTTTCTGCATTTTGAAAATCCACCGAATTGGGCCAGGTTCGAGCCTGCGATCTTGGGAGTACGAGAAATGCGCCTTACCACTACGCCACCCTGTCGACACTATTTAAAATATAGCTTCATGAATTAACGTTAGGGGTCCTTCATAAATAATGTCACGCTTTGAGGGGAGGGGGGGTTCAAGAAAGTGTGACAGTTTGGGACTAGGGGAGGGGAGGGGGTTACACGAAGTCTAGCATCGAACATTTTAATTTCTAAAACAATATTTAAAATCAACAAATTAAACTTATTTTATGCTAATGTAATACAGAATGACATGTGACAAAAGGGGGTAGGGGGAATGTTGAAATGTGACATCATTTATGAACGGTCCCTTACTTTAAAATAGTACTTAGTCATTTTTTTTTCACAATTATCTAAAATATTAGAGGAGTATAATCTGAATTACTTACAATATATCCTATACAACCTTAAAAGTAAAGTACTTGAAATAAAGATAAAGGTAAATATCTTATTAATTACTAGCGGTACGCGCACGGCACTGCTCGTGCTGAATTGTAACCGTACCTAAAAAACGTAAGCACAATTTCATCAGTGTGTTTAGTGCCAATGACTAATTCAAAAAGTCAAATTGTAGCAGGTCATATTCGCCACGTTATTTGAAATCTAGTATAAACCACACGAATTCTTTTTCTGGCGATATTTATTTAAATGCCATTGCTAAATCAAGGAAATCGTTAAATCGGGGAGACAATATTTTTATCAAGTTCAATCTTGAATTTAAAACCTATTGTTAATTTGAGAAAAAACGTTACAACGAGGGTATGCTTTATTATTGTTTTCCCGTTGATAGCTAAACTGATGTCTCTCTATTTTGAAAAATAAGTTTTATATTGAAATTAAGCTAACACTATTCACCCGGAGTTGAGGAAACTACTAATTTTTTTTTTTTTTTTGGATCAAGGTAAGCCTTAAGAAATCGCACTAAAAAGCTTACAACTGGCGTTCTTATTGACTTAGAAACATAGAACAAACATCATCTTCTGCAGAAAAAATAGCGCTTTCGATCGATATATTACTTTAATATGTGAAAGGTTTTTTTTCACCCCCATATTGGGGAAATTATGTGGACAACTGCGTAAAATTGGAATTAAAAAATAATTACCTGTAGGATTTTTTTTTCAGAAACCTTCGCAGGAGTGTACTCAACAACTTCCCAAAGTTTCATGGCGATCGAATGAATGGTGTAGTAATGCATAAAGGACAGACAGGATAGACATACATTCATTTTTATCCTACTTTCCCGTAAAAGTAAAAAAAAATAATAATAAAGCATGAAAGAAGGCTTAATGTATCGTGACAATATCGTTAGAAATCAAGAAAAGTCAAAAATAAGTTAAGTAATTAAATAAAGATTGAGAAATAAAAAAATTGAAAGTAGGGTTTTGAGAGGGGGGGGGGAGTGTGTCCGTAGGTCTGTCGGTCTGCCCCCCCCCCCCCCTAATAACTTTTGAACGAATTGTCCGATTGGAAAAATTCTTTTTGCATTCGAAAAATCTCGGCGAAGACATCTCATTTCCATATTTTAGTTTTTGATTTGAACAATTTTTTGTTCAATTTTGAACAGTTTAAAAATTTTTAACGTTAGCGCCTATGGGTGAGAATGAAGTAAATTATGTAAACTCTGGGTAGAAGATCCAAGTTCCCATGAACAAGCTCACTGAAAGAAGTTCTTGGCGTGAAATATTGATTTGAACAATTTTATTCATTTTTGAACCGTTGAAAAAGAATTAGCATAGCGCCTACGGGGAAATTTCAATCCTATATAATTCCTGATCTAATTGACCGATTTTCTTGGAACAAACTCTATCGGAAAGCTCTTATGACGTAGAACATGTACAAATAGAAAGTTCATCCAGAACTAACGAGCCTATTTTCCTATGAAATTTTTGATGGGGATTTTCAAGAATATTTTTTAATTAATGAATGATTAAACGAATAAGCAAAAGAATGAATAAATAAGCGAATAAATACATGAATGACTGAATAAATGAATGGTTGAATGAATATGTATTAACCGTTGAAAAAGGTATATTTGAAACAATTAAGAACTAAAGCTAAACGAGAAAGACACAGAGAGAGATAGCTAGATTTTAAATTTGAATTCGGTGTGTACGGGAAAGTAGGCTCGTATAGTTCTAGACGGAACTTCTTGTTATATATATAGATGTAAGTTACCTTTATGATAGTAAAAATTTCTTGAAAATATATAATTTTTCAAAACGGCTGCATAAGATAGAAGAAAAAACCAACTTACTTAAAGATTAATAGCGTGCGCCATAAGGCTAACCTACAAAGAAGTTTAGGCATACTTTATATTGATGTTTCATCCATCCAGACAAATAGTTGTCTAACATTATAACATAAAAAATATCCTGGAGAAGTTATTTTTATTAAAATAAATATAGTAATGAATAGGTGGTCAACTTACAAAGGGTTTTTATAATACTCCCACCCAATATTGGCGTACATATGGGGTACATATGGGGTCAATATAGACAAATGATCAAATTAAGTCGTCAAGTTACAAATGTTTCCCTACATTGTACAATATAAGCCTGAGTTGTACAATATAAGTTGACAAAAGTGGTCAACTTAGACAGGTGGTCAGGTTACAAAGGTGGTCAACTTTACAGGCTTTACTGTACCTAAATTAGGAAATGACCCCGTCAAAATTAACGATTCGATTGATAAAAGCTTAACCCTACACTGCGCCGCGTTGTTTTTAAACAACACCTCCATTTTTCGTTCACTAAGCTTTTATTTTGTAATATTTTTAACATGTGGCGCATTCTTTCGTTTCATTTTGTATGTGTGATCATATTAGTTAATAAGTTTCCCCAAGATCTGGTAAACTGAACTCAAGGTACATCTTTTTTCACAAAATCGTAAGACATGTTGATTTCGTAAAAAACAGTAACTTCTTAATTTTTTTTCTACAAATTTTAAGCAACAATTTTATTTTAAAAAATAGTCTCTAATTGCTTACATAGTTTTAAATAAAATAAATATAAGTTGTCCGAAAAATTTCGGGAAAAATATATTTTAAAGCTCGTTTTTTACTTGTTGTTTTAAAACAATACCGCGCGTTCGGGGGCAATTTTTATGTTCCTGCATTATTCGCAGTATAAATAAGAACAGGTGTCACAGGTTGTTCTATTTCACTTTATTTAGTATCTTTTAGAAGATTATTGTTAAATATTTCACAAATTAGCTTAAAGTGGTAGATTAAATTATTATTTAGGAATTTTGTTTAAAATCAATTCACGCTCAACCAAAGAAGAAACGAACATTATCGCATAGACCCCCTACAGATGTTAGGTTTCTTGTTTAAAATCTTTTAGTGGAATTATTATTAAATTTTACTGGTAATCAAAGTAAAAATTTGCACATGTAACTAATAATTATTAGTTACATCTGCAACTTTTTACCTTACTAAATTTTATAAATTTATAAATAATAATAAAATAAATTATTTTAATAAATTTTCATATTTTAGTGCTATTTTATGATTATAATGCACGACTATTTATTATTGATTTGGTTTTATTTCTAAAATGATTAGATAAAATATTATTAGTGTTACCCCTAAATGCGCAGTGTTGATTTTAAACAACATGTCAATTTTTCTCGAATTCTACTTTTCCGAATTAAATAAGAATTTTTTTAGTATTTTTCCCACTTATAACTAGCACAAACAAACATTAAAAAAAATATATTTTGCAGTGTAAGGTTAAATCAAAACCTTTATCGAATGCAATTAGACTAATGTTTAATATTTCTTTATCAGTTATTGACATTTTGCAGTTTTGAATAAATATTTATAGCAAACAAGTAGTTTTTAGTATTAGAAATAAAATTTCACGTTAAATTAAAGCACAAATGAGCATTAAAACGCAGACATATGTTTCGGGATCGCTTGGAATCCCTTTTTCAATGCGACAGGGAGCTTCTAGATGCAAAACATCCAAATGAAGCAGACAGAACAACAAAAACAAAGCTTATATAGCCTAAGAATTAACTGTAAACCAATGAGAATAAAGGCAGTGTGAAGTGGAAGTAGAAGTAGTATTAAAGGCACCAATAAGAGAGTAACAAACGAATGTAGTTGGAAGTACAGAAAGTAAAAAGGAATATCAATAAAAACAAAGAAAAAGACAACAGCGTGCATAAAAATGTGAAAATACATGAAAATTGCAAAAAAATAAAATAAAATACAAAGAATAAAATGGAAATAAAATAAGTACAGAAAATACCAAAACAAAAAGCAAAACAAAGTACACATGCCAAAAGAGGGGGAGGGGGGGAGAAAAAAAAAGGGAAAACTAACAAGAAAACCAAGAAAGAACAACAAATTAAAGGAATTTATGCCAGACCTGTGAAAAATAAGGAGTTGAGGAAGAATCATTAACCAAATTAGAACTATTCCTGTTAATATGATAAGCTTCCCAAAAGTCAAGTTCTAAAGGGGAAGAACATTTTTGAATAATTTTCCCAGAATTGAAATCAAAAGAGTGGTTGGAATTCCAACAATGTTGAGCAATGCTAGACTTATTCAGCTCTTGCTTTCGTACATAACCTTTATGCTCATTTAACCGAATTTTCAGAGCACGTTTTGTCTGTCCAATGTAAGAAAGGCCGCAAGGGCAACTAATTTGGTAAATACCCCAAGTATTAAGTTGATCAACAGGATCTTTAAGAGAAGAGAAGGAAAGTTTGTTGCTAGGAGCAAAAACAACTTGAAATTGGAACCTTTTTAGGATTTTAGCAATACGAAAACTTACAGAATGAAAGAATGGTAACACAACCAAATCCTTTCTAGAAACCACATGATTGGGACCAGAAGGTTTTTTAGAAAGTTTGTTATGAATAGAATCAATTAAAGAGTGAGAAAATCCTCTATCAACAGCTACAGCTTTCAGATAGTTGAGTTCAATCTTGAGAAGCTCAGGAGAAGAGCAAATATTAATAGCACGATGGACAAGAGCATTAAAAGCCGAATATTTTTGGTTGGGAGGATGAGACGATAGTCTGTGAGGAGGTAAAGAAACAGCGAAAGGTTTACGATAGACAGAAGTTGTGAAACCAGACTCACTCCTAGAAATCAAAACATCAAGAAACGCGAGGCTACTATTAAGTTCTTTCTCACAAGAAAACTGGATATTAGAATCAATGGAGTTCATAATCGAAAGAGCATCATCAATACCTAACAAGTTACTGTCCGTTAGGACAAAACAATCATCCACATAACGAACATAAAATTGAAATTGCAATTTTTGGAATAGTTTTTCCTCAAAATAATGCATATAGAAATCACTTAAAATAGGACTAAGAGGACTTCCCATGGCTAGGCCATCTACCATAGCATAGAATTTACCATTAAATACAAAAGTGCTCTGTTGCAAGCACACACGAGTAAGAAAAACTAATTCCTCGACTTCCACAGAAGTAAAATGGAATTCAGAAAGCCTTTTCCTGAGGCAAGTCAAAGCGCCATCAACAGGAACATTAGTAAACAAAGAATTAACATCAAAAGAGGCCATAACCGAATTATTCGGAACGAAGTTATGAAGTTTCTTAACAAAATCGGTGGAATTTTTAACAGTGAAAACATTCCGACTCCTAAGTGGAGAAAACACAGAAACTAAATACTTGGAAAGTTTATATGAAGCAGTGCCAATATTGGAAACAATTGGTCTGAAAGGAATACCTGCCTTGTGTACCTTCGGTAAAGCATAGAAACGCGCACAATTAGCATTACTAGTTTTTAGTACTGAGCAAATAATGAAAATGTACCAAACACGCTACTCATTTAGTTGCCGAGGGATGTAAGTTACCTAGAAATTTTCGGATCAGGATCTTGAAATTTTTAAGAAATGTCGGAGAATTTCGGATCAGAATCATCTTTGAAAGAAATATTAATGTATCGTGGAGATATCTTTAAAAAATTTTTAAAAAAGTCAAAAATAAGTGAAGTAATTAAATAAAGATTGAAATATTTCCTTGAAAATTTTATTCTCGCGGTTATCTGAAAATATACAAGCAGAGGGAATGTACAAAGCGAATTTATGCTCTCATGCAGCGTGCTATTCTCCTTATATAAGGGATCATTCATAAATGATGTCACGCTTTGGGGGGGTGGGGTTCGTGAAACTCTGACAAAGTGTGACAAGGGGATGGAGGGGGTAACAATAAGTGTGACATCATGCAACATAGCGTGACATGTGAAAAAGGGGGTCCGCTGAAGTGTGACATATTGTGACAAGGGGGGAAGGGGGGGGTCAAATTAATGGGAAAAGAGCGCGACATCATTTATGAACGGCCCCTAAGTGAATTCATAAATCGGTTTCATCCTTTTTTTTCTCCTCTCACCCATTTTTTTTTTCAGTTTCATCTTCATTTTCTCCAAAATTCTTGACGGGCCAATAAAATATCTTCGTAGTGCCACTAGTGGTCCGCGGGCCACGGGTTGAAGACCCCCTATTCCAGATGAAAGTTGTTTTTCTTTGCAAGTATCTCACTTTTTATGTCTAATAGCGTAAATATGGTGTGAAGCTTGGAGAAGCTTTGTGATTTGCGCAAAAGATTGATTTTTTTTTTCTTTCTAATGGGGCTGCAGTATTGGTCATCAACCATTGCAGACCTAGTGCGTCCCCAGAGATTGGTACCAACTCTTTCAGCGGCACCACAAAGAGTGTGGTACCATTGCCGCAATTTTTTTGACGCTGAGTTTCCCCTAGATGGGGCACCTGAGCTCTCGTTGATGCAATCTGCACTAGGAATTTAATTTGGCCTATAGTATCCATGCCAAACGGATACTCAAGGGATCTTTAACATGCCGCATCATCATACGACATGGACGCAGACGATTTTCTGCATCTTGAAAATCCACCGACTTGGGCCAGGTTTGAACCTGCGATCTTGGGAATACGAGACCTGCGTCTTACCACTACGCCACCCTGTCGACAAAGATTGAAATTTAAAATTTAAAAAATGCTGCTCTAGATTTAATGTGTACATCCTGCTGTAGTAAAACATGAAATTACTGCAATGACACTTTTAGCTGCAGTTTTGGTGCCACCTAAATTTTGATGGTACCCACTCTCGCCCTATTGTGATAGGCGTGATGTACACCATTTTGATGTTTTTTCTGTCTTTCAACCTAAAGCATATACCTTGATTTCAAAATCGGGTGCAATGGCCATTGTTTCTCTTGACATGGTCGAAACCCAATCTGTCAGGGGCTGTTCAGTTCAATGATTAACTATTCCATTTTCAAAAGTCTAGTTTGTAACTTCTTTTATTTCTTAACAGTCACATTACAGTGAATAAAATTGCAGCAAGGAAGAAAAGAAAAGCTTATACCATAGGGGGAAGAAAAGTTACGAGTAATTGATAAGGGGCCGTTCATAAATGACGTCACGCTTTTTCCCACATCTTTGACCCCACCCCCTTTGTCACGCGTCACGCTATGTTGCATAATGCATGATGTCACACTTCTTGTAACCCCCTCCCCTCCCTTGTCACACTTTGTCACAATTTCACGAACCCCTCCCCCCTCGAATCGTGATATCATTTATGAATGATCCCTAAAGTTAAAAACGATGCAACAAAAGCGAGTATTATTTCGTGAATATGGTTCCGCGGTTTTGCTATAACGCGGGTTCCACACATGTCCCCCGACACCCGCGTTGTAACGGGGTTTTACTGTATATCAGAAGTGAATCATTTGCAACTGTACAACAACTCAACACCAAAAATCCTGTGCAGTAACACCAAAAAGGTTGGCAACCAAACGTAAAATTTTTCTCTGTGGATTTAATCTGTGGAAAAAAATGGCAGCCACGGCGGACCTGCTTACAGCTCAAAGGGGACGTGGGTAAACTTTGAAACCCACTGACAGGAATCGATGCTGTTTCTGTTTGTTCTGTTTGTTTTTCTGTTTGTTTCATTTGTGAAGAAAAGTGGGCTCAAAAAATGTCCCGATGGGTTATTAGCGGGCGGAAGTGTAAGGGAATCTGCTCTGTAGCGTGCGTTAACCTTCGAACCAACAAGGCAAAGAGGAAAAAAATGGCCGAGTTTGATGTTCAGTTCATGTTACCAAGGTCGCGTAAGTGGTGCGGAGAAAGAAAAAAGAAATCTTTCTTAAAAGGTGATAGTAGTTCCGTCTTCGAATTTCATGAAAGTTAATGAACTAAGTGTTCAGCTGAGTTGACTTAAGGGACCGGTCATAAATGACGTCAAGCTTTTTTCCCATATATTTGACCCCCTCCCCCCATTTGTCACATGTCACGTTATGTTGCATTTGCATGATGTCTCACTTCTTCTTACCCCCTCCGCCCATTTGTCACATGTCACGCTATGTTTCATTTGCATGATGTCTCACTTCTTCTTACCCCCTCCCCCCATTTGTCACATGTCACGCTATGTTGCATTTGCATGATGTCTCACTTCTTCTTATCTCCTCCCCCCATTTGTCACATGTCACGCTATGTTGCATTTGCATGATGTCTCACTTCTTCTTATCCCCTCCCCTCCCCGTGTCCCAATTTCACCAACCCCCTTCCCCCCTCGAACAGTGACATCATTTATGAATGATCCCCGCAAGTACTAGGGATGTAACGAATAGTGATTTGGCGGAATACCGAATATTCGGCCACTTCTTCCAGGATGAAGCCGAATATTTCGCCAATGTCTTAAGCCGAATATTCGGCCAATGTCTTAGGCCGAATACCGAATATTCGGCGGCCCAATATTAAACTTTCTAGGAAATCGTTGTTATAGAAGGTGTTTGTCAAATTTTAAATTATTCACAAAGTCAAACACTAATTACACACAATGATGTGTGATTTAATTTTGCTTATTAGGAATTAAAAACTCTTCAAAATAAATCTATTTTTTCTATTGTTTTGAATGTAATAAATCTAAGAATTTCACAAACAAATGGAATAGAAAGGACTGGTTTTATGGTAGTAAGCATTAGCATTATTTACTAATTATTTAATTCAAATGAAAGAACTACTATTTCTTAGTGAACTTTTACTTTGCTCAAAAATGTTTTATGAAGATATTTTAAAAGCTATGAAAGTTAATATTTTTATTTTATGGGGTTTTTTACATACCTATTTTCCAAAGATCTATTAAAATTTAATACTCTTAACTGGAAATATTTTTATTTTCAAAAACCCCAATAACTTATGTTATCTAAATATTCATGATATATTCTAAGCTTTTCACATTTCTCTCCTACCCAATATTCAATTTATCAGTCGACCCAAACAAAGTCTGATTTCCACATTGTTAATAATAACAAAATAAATTTCTCATATTCTCCATCATAATTGACTATTGGCAGCTTTTGGGAGCAAACGCTAAATATAAAATACAATACTACAACTTTAAAATCTGTTTTTGCTCAGTCGCCTAAAACAAGGTTTAAAAAAAGTAGTTTTTTTCTACATTATCTTTATTTATTAAAACTATGTACTAACGTATTCTTTTGCAATAATTATAATACAATTTTAAATGTTTAAAATCTACTATTTTCTTTATTTTTTAACATTTCTGCTGCAGCAGAACTATTCAGCCCAATAGTTTATCAGTATTCGGCCAGGCCGAATATTTGGCTAAGCGATGAAATGACTATTCTGCCAAATGGCCTAATACCGAATAGTGGCCGAATATTCGTTACATCCCTACTAAGTACGCCGTTGATACTTTTAGCGGATGTTTTTAAGTGATTGTTTAGTGTTTTTCGGTGGGTGAGGTCATTGTGCTTTGGTGAGGGGGGTTCCTCTTTAACTTTTTTTTTTTTTTCTATTTCTTTCTAAAGTTAAATCTGCATCCTTAACAAGAATTAGAGTTTTCTCTTTCAAAATATTTCACTTTTTTTCAATTTCTAATGGGCTGCTATTGGCTTATGTCGATTGCAAACCTAGTGCGTTCCCAAGAGATTGGTACCATCTCTTTCAGCGACACCACAATGAGTGTGGTACCATCGCCGCATGAGAATTTTGATGTATGGTTTCTCCATCTGAAAGGGCGAGCACCCGGAGTCTGTTGATGCGAAATTGTACTAGGAATTTAATTTAGTCGAGAGCATCAAGCCAAATGACTACTCAAGGTATATTTTACATGCAACATAATCATACGAAATGGCCGCCGACGATTTTCTGCATCTTGAAAATCCAATCTCACCAACGCATGCTCAAATCTCATGAAACTTTCGCCGTATTTGACGAAATGGCTTCGTGAAAAATACTCAGAGTAAACCTTTCGTCGATTTGGCGAAATTTGTGTAGTAACTTTTTAAAGTCACGTGATCGCGCGAGGAAAGGATCATTGTAAATGACGAAATTTTCTTAACGGTTTTAGAATCGTCGAAAATGAGAGTTCTATTTTTGAGAGTGCACCGGCCCTGCCAGGCTTGATCCTCTGACATAGGGCGCACGAGTTCCGCGCCTTACCACGACGCTACCAAAACGGCAAATATTTAACATTTATTTCTAAAAGTGTGGATAAAAATTTATTATAGCACTTTAAATTATTTTTATCAACATTTTATTATGCTTGCGGTTAATCATCCAGACACTCAGTATACCTTTTATACCAACAAGGGCTCAACCAGGGAGGTTTTGAGTGATACGCTAATAATTACGACTGTGTTACATATGTAGAAGAGAGGTTTTTTTCTTATATGTGCGTACCTTTGTTAAATGATGATTTTTCCCTACGAGCAGATCAGAAACCATTCTCCGCTCTTTATGAATTTTGAAATTTAGGAAAAAAGTGCTGAATTTCTTATCTCAGTTAGGTTGGTAGGTATGAGGCAAGGCCGTATCCAGAGGGGGGGGGGGCTACGGGCCCGCCCCCCCCCCCCCCGAAATCCCAAAAATTTTCGCAATGTAACATACATTCTTCCCTGAAACTTTCCCCTACACTAATGTTTCAAAGTCAGGACCCTCCCCCCCCCCCTGAAAAAAAATTCTGGCTACGGCCTTGGAGTATACCATTTAGAAATCTTGCGAAACGCACGTGCAAGGCGAGTTCAACTCCCGATCGGAAGCATCTTGCTCACTAGTTGTCCTTCAAATTTTAATGGGAAAAAATGTTTTGTGAAGAACGAGAAATGTTTGGAACCTATAATAGCAAATGATCAAAAAGTAGGCTCGTGTAGTTATAGACTGATGCACTGATGCAGCAAACGGGAAGGGGGTGCTTTGGGGGCGTCGTTATTTCAGCCCCCAGAAATTGTGAAGTAGATACAGGAGGGATTGGTAAAACAATGAAATTAGCTGCGATCAATTTTACTTCCCCTCCCCCCCCCCCCCCCAAATTAAGGTCTAGCTACGCCCCAAGCCTGATGGTTCAAATGAATTTGAGAAGTGAAAAAAAAAAATAATTCGCGTATTCACGCACACAAATTATTTACTTATTTATTGATTTATTTTTTAATCTTAGGTCTCGTACAAGGTTTTTAAAAAATGTCAGGTCATACTTAAAAAAAAACCTCAGGGCAATTTCAGGAATTGTTCTGAAATAGAAAATAATAAAACTACTCATCGAAAATAGTTTTCGATGCAGCCACAATAATCATAATACACAATTCACTTAGTTTAGCATTGAAAAACTTCATATAATCATAAAATAAGTAATTATAATTGTTTCTTGGAACATCGAACACAATTCATGCTTAATAAACGCTACATAAAAACTGTTAATGAAACAATTGCAGCAAATATGTATAAAGGGACCGTTCATAAATTATGTCATACTTTTTTCAATAACAGTTAATTTGATGATTTTAAATGTTTTTATTGAAACCAAAATGTGTAAGGTTACACTTCTTGTTAACCCCTACCCTTCCCTGGTCGCAATTTCTCGACCACTCCTCTCCTTTCGAAGCGTGACATCATTTTTGGATGACCCCAAAGACCTATAGTATAGCGAATCTATAGGAAGTCGACAATTTCTTTAAACACGGATTGCCATAAACAATAGTTCCCAACAAGTGGTCCGCGGCCCACTAGTGGTCCTCCCCTGACTTTCTCCAAGGGGTCTGCGAATGGTGACGGCAGTGTGTCCGCCAAGTTCAGAAAGTCAGCCAAATTAAGAAACGGCGACACCGGCGGCCAATGTGTATATTTACCCGAACCATTTTCGAGCTACTTTCGACCCCATCATTACCCAAAAACTATTCAACCTACATACTTGAAATTTTGTACGTCTAATAGAAATTCCCGTAACCCCTAGAATATCAAATTTCATGATAGACCTTTTATGGTTATGGAATTATTAAGGTCTGAAAAGTCATTTTTTGCCATAAACAATAGTTCCCAACAAGTGGTCCGCGGCCCGCTAGGGGTCCTCCCCAGACTTTCTCCAAGGGGTCTGCGAATGGTGACGGCAGTGTGTCCGCCAAGTTCAGAAAGTCAGCCAAATTAAGAAACGGCGACACCGGCCAATGTGTATATTTACCCGTACCATTTTCGAGCTACTTTGGACCCCATCATTACCCAAAAACTATTCAACCTACATACTTGAAATTTTGTACGTCTAATAGAAATTCCCGTAACCCCTAGAATATCAAATTTCATGATAGACCTTTTAGGTTATGGAATTATTAAGGTCTGAAAAGTCATTTTTTGCCATTAACAATAGTTCCCAACAAGTGGTCCGCGGCCCGCTAGGGGTCCTCCCCTGACTTTCTCCAAGGGGTCTGCGAATGGTAACGGCAGTGTGTCCGCCAAGTTCAGAAAGTCAGCCAAATTAAAAAACGGCGACACCGGCCCAATGTGTATATTTACCCGAACCATTTTCGAGCTACTTTGGACCCCATCATTATCCAAAAACTATTCAACCTGCATACTTGAAATTTTGTACGTCTAATAGAAATTCCCGTAACCCTTAGAATATCAAATTTCATGAATAGACCTTTTATGGTTATGGAATTATTAAGGTCTGAAAAGTGTCATTTTTATCACTGACTCCCTCACTCACTGACTAACTCATTAAAAACCTAACTTACTTCTAAGTGACTTAGAAACTTGAAACTTGGTAGCAAGGTAAACAATTTAGCGTATATAAAAGAAAAAATCCGAAACTTCAAGAAATTACATTATCTTCGAAGTTACTAGCATACTCATAAGTAGCATCATACCTAACGACTTCAAACAGCAGCCATATTTTCTGCCGTTTAAAGTAAACAATACTCTCTCGCGCTTGAAGGTAAATAATTGATGCATTGAAATTCACTTTCCGCTTTAATTTTTCGCCTTGAGGCTTAACTCAAGCTGACTACAAAGAATCCAGTGTCGTAGTTATACAGCTTTTCAACGTTTTAAATAAAAGATTAATTAAGTCAAGATAGGTTGACGGACTTATTACGGAGAAATGTAAACAGACGAAAAAAATCTTAAATAATTGAATAGCGACTATTCAGCTTAGTTTAATTTAGTATAACTTATCGTCAATATAAAAACACATATTTTAGCTTTTCAAACATTAATGATATCCCAACAAAACATAAATGTGAATAAAATGATTTTTATAAAAAAAATAGAACCGACTTCAAATTATAAATTGCGCTAAAAAGTGAAAAATAAATTAATTTTGTAAAGAACATTGATGTGGCTTTTAAACATAGTTTTAGAAGTCGGTGCAAAACAAGGATAGATGAAATCTTTTGGAATCATGAATCAATTACAAATATATATATTTTTTCCCAGAAGTAGCAAACAGTTCCAATATGAAGTAGCACATGGTGTAATGGTAATTAGACTCATAATTTTGCACGGACTTCTTAAAACTATGTTTAAAAGTCACATCAATGTTGTTTACAAAATTAACTTATTTCTCACTTTTTAGCGCAATTTATGATTTGAAGTCGGTTCTATTTTTTATGAAAATTATTTTATTTTATTCTTTTTAGTGTAAATACATTTTCTATATAAATACTCTATTGTTTTAAAAAAAATCCATATCAAAGGGGACACCTTCTTTGAATAAATGGCACTAAAAACTAATCACTTGTATGAAAAATTCCGTTTTGAAATCTATTTTAACAAACAAACTGATTGGATTTAATTTTTGCCTCAGAGAAGCCTTCAGTCAAACTCTTGCTGTAATTGCTTTCATTACACTATCTACCAAAAAGTATTTGGACACTTTGGATTTTAGACATTTTTAAAAAATTCTGGAGAAATATTAAACTTGTATTTTGCACCATGGAAAGAACATTCTTAAACTCACATTTAAGAAACAAAATTCAGGCTTAGGGCAATTAGGGGGCGGTCAAAAAATTAAAGAAGGAAAAAAAAAAAACACTTTTGAACATCTTGTATAAAAAATGATTGAAATGTCCTGCAACTTTCGCAAAACATTTTTAATTACATACGCAATGCTTACACCTTCTTTCGTCAGAATAGCAGTAATATTCATGAAGATATGGGCATTTGTTTTAAATATTAGAAAATTTTCGCAAGTGTTTTGCTTATACCTCGCAAAGTTCTATCTCCAATTACATGAAACTTGCAGACAATTTGACAAAATAAAAAGTAAGTATGGTACCAAAGCGTGGGGAAAATGTAATAAATAGTCGATGAGATTTGAGCAGTTTTATTAAAACAAATGTGATTGCGCATGCGCGAAAGATATTAATTATTTTTTTTAAATATTTTTGTAGTGAGATCTATGGAGCAACTTATGTAAAAGTTTCAGTTGACTATTGATATTTTTCAAAGAGATATACACCATACAGTGAGCCGTATTTAGCAAGCCCTGAAATTGGAGAAAAATGATAAGGGGTTTTCCACAAATTTTTTCATTGCATGATAAATTGGAGAATTGACATATGTTAAACTCAATTAAATTGCAATGTTTGTGTTCATGGAGTTTGAACGCTATTGTTTACTTTGCCAAAATTATCATGCAATACAAAAAATGGGGAAAACCCCTTATCTTTTTCTCCAATTTGAGAGATTGCTAAATACGGCTCACTGTACGGTCTATATCTCTCTGAAAAATATCAATAGTCAACTGAAACTTTTACATAATTTGCTCCATAGATCTCACTACCACATTATTAAAAAACATAATTAATATCTTTCGCGCATGCGCAATCACACTTGTTTAAATAAAACTGCTCAAATCTCATCGACTATTTGTTACATTTTCCCCACGTTTTGGTACCATACTTACTTTTTATTTTATCAAGTTGTCTGCAAGTTTCCTGTAATTTGAGATAGAACTTAGCGAGTTATAAGCAAAACACTTGCGAAAATTTTCTAATATTTAAAACAAATGCCCATATCTTCATGAATATTACTGCTATTCTGACGAAAGAAGGTGTAAGCATTGCGTATGTAATTAAAAATGTTTTGCGAAAGTTACAGTACATTTCAATCATTTTTTGATACAAGATGTTCAAAAGTGTTTTTTTTTTTCCTTCTTTAATTTTTTGACCACCCCCTAATTGCCCTAAGCCTAAATTTTGTCTCTTAAATGTGACTATAAGTATGTTCTTTCCATGGTGCAAAATACAGAAAAACAAGTTTAATATTTCTCCAGAATTTTTTTTAAATGTCTAAAATCCAAAGTGTCCAAATACTTTTTGGTAGATAGTGTATTATAGCACAATGGCAACAAACACTTTTTAAACAATGACTTTTGTATTTATTAATAGTTTCCCCAACAAAGAAAAATGAAGCCAAGCCCTTAAAATTAAAATAAAAAATACTTATTTTTCACCCGCAGCGTTTTTTCTAAAAAAACAAATGTAGTCAGATTGATGTGAGATATTTGAGTTAGACGACCCTCTATCGATTAAAGAAAAAATCGTCAAAATCGGTTCATTTAGTCAAAAGTTATGGATGAAAAAACAAAAAACATGCTACATTTCTGCCCATTCCTTTTGCTCTATGAATCGAATATGGTCAAACGAAGGTACGGAACCTATGTTAAACCACAATCGATCGATTAAAAAAAATCTTGAAAATCGGTTCATCTGCTGCGAAGTTATGAGTGGACAAACAAACAAAAAAACGACATACACACAGTATGAATGTATAACCTCCTTCCTTTGTGAAGTCGGTTAAAAAAAGGGCCAAGTTCGATAGAGCAAACGGCCTTCGGAGTAGTCGGTGTCAGCGAAAAAAAATTGATATCTAACGGGTGCCAAGTTTCATAGCAGATCCTTTAATCACAGCTGTAAGAGTGTACCATGTTCTCTACTTTATTTAAAAACATTTTTTATCGGATTCCTAACTTGGCAAGTTCTAATTAAGATAAATTACGTTCAAGAAGACGATAAGAAGACAATTAGAAGTTAACTACACTGTTAGAAATTTCATCATAAAATTACGGTTAAATAACCGGCAGCAGTCTGTCCATGTCCATCTAATTCACTGTTAAATTTAAGGGTTGGAACATTTTTCTATCTTTACGGGATCTAAACCTTTTCCAATCATCTTGGTTAAAAAGCCGTAAATACAAAAGATTACGGTTTTATAACCAATTAAAAATGGTTTCAAAACAAAACTTTTACCGTTTTTGAACCATTTCGAGGCGTAGAAACCGTAAACGAAGCGTGCGGGAGTCGAACCCGGGTGTATGGTATACCAGCCTTGCGCTCTAGTCATTCGGCCATCTACACCACGTAAAGCGGCCGTTTATTTATCAAAAATCTTCTTTTCCAACAGGGAAATTGCCTTAAAATTGAGATTTCAGTTCTTGATTGGATCCTAAGTCCTTTTTGGTCTAAATTTACTGTATATTGACGAAAATCATTTTATTTGCTGCAAAAATTAAAATACAAACAAACTTCAGCAGCCCAAATGATGGGTTCGCTCATTCGCAAACAGTTCGGGAATCCGATGTCTCCAATGTTTTATTTACGTGTGTATATCAATTACGTGTGTTTCTATTTAGCAACCACTCCTTAATCCACTTTTTTTTTCTCCTCTTTTTTTATACACATGCAGATTTGAACTCATAAATCTTTATTCATATTTTAACTACAACGTACGACCGGTAAGGTTTCGCAACCAAGATGGACGCCCGATTCTTGTTGAGCGCTTGAAAATGACGGCTAGTTAAACGTTCTTTAGTAGAAACAGAGAATAAACGATTTTTTTCGCAATCAGCGGTTTGAGTAATATCTTTTTAATGGTTATTCAACTGTTGTAATTAAATATGGTAAAATAACAACCAAATAAATGGTTATTTTACTATTTTCTTACGGAAATTTTTAACAGTGCAAATAAAAGAACAAATATTTTCATTAATTATATACACATATTTTATAATTAACGAACCAGCAAATGTTTTTGCTCATGGAGAGATTATCTGCAGGGCCGGCGCTAGGCTGAGGCGGTGAGGCGCCGGCCTCAAGGCGCGTCGTTCCTGGGGGCGCAAAGGCCATAAATATTGACTGCATCTTTTTAAGTAACAAACAAAAGTTTTCATCTTAAAAAATTAAATAATTTTCAACTATTTAGTTTCACAAATACTTCAAAACTTCATCTAATTTCATTTTTGCATTAATATATATTACACGTTTAATTTTGATAAAATCAAACACAGGAACACATCTTGAAACGTTTCCGTTTCTTTCTTTCCTTTGTTGAAAGGATATATTTTTTACTGGGTTATTTCATGTTTTGCACATTATCCTTTTCTTCTCCACAGCGACAGGCGGGTTCAATGTATCCGGAGTCGGCGTTTTATAAGTGTTTGCAGTCCCAGAAAGTGTCTTCTCTATTTTATGACGAGCAAAACGCAATCTATTGCTTTTTCTCTTTTTGTGTTTTTTATTTTCCTTATTTCAGTCCATTTTAATCAGCGATTGTTTTCCTTCAGATTTTTTAAAGTTAAAATTGTATAATTAAAGTTTGTATCGATAATTTTTAATCTCTATTCCTGCATAATATATAGTAGGGGCGGATTTTTTTTTTTTTTTTTTTGCCTCAGGGCACCATTTGTGTTAGCGCCGGCCCTGATTATCTGACAATGTTTAACTTTTCACCAAAAAATTATTTTCAATCTTGCTTAATAAAAGACTTAAAAGAAGTAATTAGTACATTAAGAATTATACCAAATGGTGTGCTGCTGCTTTGTCCTATATGTAAGCATTATAGTGTATTTATTTCAGTTTGAAATAAATCATCAGAGAATTTTCTGACTCAATTTCATACTCAGATTTGCAAACAAATTCTTCAATAATAACAATTTCAATAATAATCAGTTATTTTTTATTTTCATCGAATGATATTGGTTCTGTCTTACATAAGCGACGTCATGGCATTCCTCATGCAGTATCTGCGACAAATGCTTGAAAGTTCTCGAAATACAACTGCTCCTTTTTTTATTCCACTTTCATTTGAATAAGCCTTAATGTACTTTGTAATAACGTGTGCATATAAAACAAAGTTGTGGTTTTTTTTATTTAGATTTCGACC
The DNA here is from genome assembly GCA_038502835.1 of Octonoba sinensis. NCBI lineage: Eukaryota > Metazoa > Arthropoda > Arachnida > Araneae > Uloboridae > Octonoba > Octonoba sinensis. The sequence continues at coordinate 112,992,712 of CM076605.1, forward strand.
GTAGAAATCGAAGGGTCCAAGCAGTCTAAATTTACAGCGCGTGCGCAGCAAGCAAGCGGAAATCTGAAGTTTCTTAATTTCGAAGAGAAGTGCGAGGCAAAAAATAAATTTTCTGGGCAAAGACATGAGAAATTCATTTCTAATAAAAAAGCAGTCTAATTCAAGGTTTCTTGTTCGTAGTTAAAAATTTATAATGAGTAAAGTTAAATCATAACAATTTAAACTTTTTACTTTCTATAGTAACTGTTAAAGATTATTTATTCTGTTTTTTATAAAGTAAAATTGTTACTTTAAGAAATATTTCATTTGATATTTAATTAGCCTTTTTTTTCTGAATAAATTTACTTTTATGTAATATAATAAGTTAAATGAGCAAAAATTAAAAATCAAGGGTGAGATTCGAACCCTGAACGTTCGAATTGAACGCCGACAGGTTACCAAATAGGCTACTTCGTCGCTGTTCCTTGAACGAACGTATTAGTATGTGAACTGAGTTTGAAGTTTTAATTGCTGCTTTCTCCTAATTAACTGGTCATTCGGCATTTTTACATTTAGGATTTAACACCCTAAAGAGATCACAAAGACTCGTCCCTAAATGAATTTTTCATGTCGTGCCCTTGTAAATTTTTTTTTTTTTTTTTTTTTTTTTTTTTACAATTACGATTGCTTGAGAAATTTGAATATCGCTGACAGAGTTTGTTCTTGTCTTATGAACGACTTTGAAACTTAGGATGAAAAAGATTTTAATGCGCGATATCGTCTACAAAAATCCACATTGCTTCAGTTTGACTCTGAGGTCACATGGTAGAATTCAGCCAATCATAATAGAACTGTCAAGAGAGGCAGTCGAAAGATCAACAATGCTAAAGTCTGGTGAATACGGAATTCGACAGCGGTCTTGACATAGTTTCTTTCGAATATTAACTGGCCCGGCTGTTTGACCGTGTTTGGTGAATAAGGCCGTTAAAAAGAGTATAAAACAAAGTCGCTTCCCGTGTCTGTACGCTTAGATCATTGAAAGTACGCAACGGATTTTAATGCGGTTTTCGTCAATAGACAGTGACTCAAGAGGAAGATTTATAGACCCGTAAGAAAAAAATCTGACAGGTAGATCCTTTTTTTATTTAATTTTTACTAAAATTTCCACATAAATTCCCCAATTTGGGGTGGAAAAAACATTGCACATTTTAATAAAATATATCGATCGAAAGCGCTGATTTTTCAGCACAAGATGAAATTTGTTCGAAATTTCTAAGTCAAAAAGAACAACAGTTATAAGCTTTTTAGTTCGATTTCTTAAGGCTTACCTTAATCCAAAAATAATAATTAGCAGTTTCCTCAACTCCGGGTTAATAGTGTTAGCTTAATTTCAATCTGAATCTTATTTTTCAAAACAGAGAGACGTCGGTTTAGTTTTCTGCGGAAAAACAATAATGAAGCATATCTTCGACTTAACGTTTTTCTCAAATTAGAAATAGGTTTTAAATTCGAGATTGAACTTGATTAAAGTTCTGTCTCCCCGATTCAATGGCATAAAATAAAATTAATATGATATTGCAATTTCATTCTTGCAATCACTCTAGGATCACCGCCAAGACTCATTCAAGATGAAAAATAATGCAACAAATGACGCCGTGCAACAATTTGGCAGTTTTAATTACCCTTTAGGCGACAAGTCCGACCCTACTGACGGAATTGTTCCTTTGAATTTTTTAAAAAAATTATCAGTGCAAAATATTACAACAAAATATTCAACAGATTTTAAAGTAGAAAATAATATGGGGGGGGGGATTACATTCACATTTCTGGAAGCAGAACTTCTAAGCTGACATAACACCTGGTACGGTGACTGTATTGGATTAGATGATTCAGAAAGGCCGCTATACCGAAACAAATTTACATAGCGTTCATAGGGATAAAGTTGGGACTTTTACCACTGGTCTTTCTAATGGAATGGTCTTTGCAATGTGTGGTGGTCATAAAGAGCGTTCACTGTAAAAATATAACACATAATGAGTATTTTTTACTATGTGTTTCATTAACTTATTGAATTAACTGTGATAAAGAGAAATTCAACTTCTGGTTGCCAGGTTTCCGTGCTAGAAACTTTTCCCCCACTTGGTTTGGCGAACATGATAAGTACGTTGTTGCTTTTGTTATGATAATAACAGACGGATTAAAATCAGATTTATTTCTCAATGGCAAAAATCGATTACGTCAGATAAGAGTATTCTAATATTTCGAACCAATCTAAATCTCATCCTAATATTTTGATGTGTTTCAGAAAGCTATTGTATAGCTCATTTATTGTATTTTATATTTTGTGAATGATAAAATCTTATCTAAACATTCCAAATTTAATGTATGAGACATTTAATTACATTTACTTAGTATCAAAAATAAATAAATGGAAAATAAATTCTTTCCTATTACTTTTTCTCAATTATTCTAATATTTTGAATCGAGGTGTAGTCATGCAATTGCCTTAACTGCAGTACAAAAAAAAAAGTCTGGCTCTGTTATCTTTGCCGCAGTTGCCATAGTCACAAAGCAGTCAACGCGACCTTGATGCGCCTATTCTAATTACACAGATTATCACTACGGCAGAGTACTTTAAGTAGCAAGTTTAAGTAGAGTACTTAAAGTAGAAAATAATATGGGGGGGGGGATTACATTCACATTTCTGGAAGCAGAACTTCTAAGCTGACATAACACCTGGTACGGTGACTGTATTGGATTAGATGATTCAGAAAGGCCGCTATACCGAAACAAATTTACATAGCGTTCATAGGGATAAAGTTGGGACTTTTACCACTGGTCTTTCTAATGGAATGGTCTTTGCAATGTGTGGTGGTCATAAAGAGCGTTCACTGTAAAAATATAACACATAATGAGTATTTTTTACTATGTGTTTCATTAACTTATTGAATTAACTGTGATAAAGAGAAATTCAACTTCTGGTTGCCAGGTTTCCGTGCTAGAAACTTTTCCCCCACTTGGTTTGGCGAACATGATAAGTACGTTGTTGCTTTTGTTATGATAATAACAGACGGATTAAAATCAGATTTATTTCTCAATGGCAAAAATCGATTACGTCAGATAAGAGTATTCTAATATTTCGAACCAATCTAAATCTCATCCTAATATTTTGATGTGTTTCAGAAGGCTATTGTATAGCTCATTTATTGTATTTTATATTTTGTGAATGATAAAATCTTATCTAAACATTCCAAATTTAATGTATGAGACATTTAATTACATTTACTTAGTATCAAAAATAAATAAATGGAAAATAAATTCTTTCCTATTACTTTTTCTCAATTATTCTAATATTTTGAATCGAGGTGTAGTCATGCAATTGCCTTAACTGCAGTACAAAAAAAAAAGTCTGGCTCTGTTATCTTTGCCGCAGTTGCCATAGTCACAAAGCAGTCAACGCGACCTTGATGCGCCTATTCTAATTACACAGATTATCACTACGGCAGAGTACTTTAAGTAGCATATTGTGATTCGTTTCAATAAAACTAACTTGTATGATTTGTGCGAACAATCTTTCTCACGATATGCATTGCCTCATAACCAAAATGCATCAATTGGAAAGCCAATCACTTTTTTATTCTGATTCAAACAGCGGGCGCACCTAGACCGATCGACGGGCGCCGTGGTGCCCGCGGGCATAGGGTTGGGGCAACACCCCCTGAACTAGAAAGCCTCCGGACTGAAACTATTGCGCAACGTCCGTAGGCCGATTTTCACCCCGCTCGTCAGCCGATAGCATTCGTAATTCGGACATTACTGGATTTTGGCAGGAAATCTTTTGCATAAAAACAAAAGGATGCCATCAGAAATTGTAGAATGAGTTCAACACATGATGTAAAGCATATACTTACTCAGTATGGAAAAAAAAAAAGTTAATATTTCCTCTTCGAAAATCATTTACTGAATTCAGATAATTAACCTCTACTTGTCACGAAACATCACTGCTACAGTATAATTGCAATTTTAAACATTTTAGAGGTGTTATTTTGATACATAGATACTTATCAAGATATATTGAAGGATTATATTTTATTTAGGCTCAATATTTTAACACTAATGTTTATTTCTATATCAGAAAAAAAATCTATTTTCATATAGTTTTTAATAATACTCCTGAAATTTATGAAGTTATTTATGTCACACTTGTGGTGATAAATGCAAATCCTGACTAAGGTTGTTAAGATGCTAAGACTTTAAAATTCAAATTGAAATGAAATAATAACGGAAAGCTTTCTGTAGATTTTAAATTGTTAATGTAAAAATAATTTTCTAGGAGCCTGGTCACTTCTAAACAACGCTATACGACCACTTGAAAATAGTATTCTACTCCACATTGGTAAAAGATACCAACAAAAGTGAAGAGAAAGTATTTGCATAGTGTTCTTATCAGGTTCCCACAATTACGTTTTCTATTCCGGTGGTCTTTTATGACTGTGATTGGAAAGGGGCTATTGAAAAGAGAAGCTTTTGTCCGGCGGACATTTTATGACTCACTCATCTCAGAATTCTAGAAATTAGGAAGATTCCCTTTTTCTAGAAAATGAAAGATGTTTTAAGGTCATCTTTGTGTTACGCCAAACGCCATGACCTTTCCTTCTGAAGGCTACAGAAAAAACTATGTGACGAATAAAAGAAATGTTTTAAATTATTAAAAATCGGAATTGCGTTTTTCACTCTGATGCGAAGTTCAAGTTAAAAATTATTGGTTTACTAAGAAGCAAAAAGCGAACTACAGAGGTAAATCATTTCCAACACTAAATTATTAAGCTATTAATAATAATTTAACTTTGTGCGTGTAAACTGTAATAGAATTTTAAACTGGAAAGGTTTTGAAAGAAAAGTTGATGCATTGTTTCTTCGATTTTTGTACGTGCTAAGTTTGCGTAATTCATAAATTTCCCCCGAAATATAAGAAGTCTCAAACATTGAAAAAGCTATGATACTGGAATCAATTATAAATTAATGATGTCACGGTTTTTCGATGTATTTGACCCCCCCCCCCCCCTTTGTCTCAAAATGTCACACTTCAATGTACTCCCTTTCCCAATCACATTATATTACACAAGCAAATTTACTTGTAGTTCAGAAACAAGGCACTACGTTGTAGATCTCATCTCCAATTTTATCTTGAACTTTTAATGACATGTCTGAGCATAACAATGATAATGATTATGTGTGTGCTTGAAGAGTAAACCATTAGATTAAGGTTTAAAAGAAAAAAAAAGTAATTAATATATAATGTTAAAAACATTAATCTTTCGAATTTTGCAGAAATTAACGCGCTACTTTGTCTTAAAGTGTAGATGTTTATTTTTTTTTTTTTCAAATTTAAACATTAACTAGAAGCTTATTTAACCCTTAATCAGCATCGATGCTTTCGTCACAAAATAAAGTCAATGAGAACGCAAAACAGAAAAAAAAAAAGATTTCATAAGGAACTCAAAAATATTTTCGCATACTAATAAAAGTGTTTTTTAAAGTATAGGAAAGCAATAGTTTTTTAGTATCAATTTTTACTATAGAACTTATTTTTTTTGTTTTGAGATGTGTGCTCTACAAGTGGACTCTTCAGTGGACGTTATTTGATGTTTTGGTTGCAAAAACAAGCTGATTAATAATGTGAGTTGATCGCCAGCGCGGCAGAAGCAATAGATTTCGGCCTACAGAGGGAAGGGAATCGCTTCTCTGAGAGGCAGTCCAGAAGCTTTCTAGTTCAGGGGGTGCTGGTTGGGGACCCCTGGTATAGTAGGTTCAGATTAAACTGTTTTGTGTTAGAAGTAAAGATTCACTTCAAAACTGAGAGAAGAAATAAAGTTCTTTATTTTTATGCTTTCGAAGAACAAACTGGTTACAACCGAAGCAATGTATTCAGAAGCTTCTTTTAATCATGTATCAGTAAAAAAATTCACAGTAAATATCTTTAAAAATAAAAAGCTGAAAGGAAAAATAACACCAATAAAAAAAAGCCTTTAGGCATCCATAATTCAATCGTAAAGTTGAAGCTATACAACTGCAATTGTTTTCGAAAACCTTTCTTCAGAGGACTGGTGCGATCCGTTTTCAAGAAAAAAACTAAGAAATAAAAAAAGGTAAAACAAGATAGCACTCGGCAGTCAGATATTTCCTATCAGAATCGTACTTTGAAAGAGACACCTAAAGCTGGATTCACACATACAACCGACGGACGGACGGACAAAATTCGTCCGTGACGGAGAAACATGAGTTCAATTCACACTACAAAGGTTCTGCGACGGGCAGTGGGTTTCAGCCAATGGTTGCAAGGCGTAAGCTCTATACATGAGCCAATAATGGGATGCGTTCGTCATTTGACTGCTCTGTATTTAGACATCGATTTCAGAAGCAGACGATGCATTTAATAAAGTGGAATTTTCATTCGGTTTCAGCAGCGATTTCATTTCATAAAAGTGTCGGGCAGAGATAAATGTTTGTTTAATATTGATATTCATATTGCATAAAAAGAAAATTCTGTTTCTTTTCAACAAACATAAATAATATCATTACTTCATCGGTCTTATCAATGAGCTTAATAAATGACAGAAAATGCAGTAATTTTAAGTTTTGCAAACAGCAATAAGTTTACATGTTCGCAGGAATATTAAGCGTTTTACTGATGGTAACACACATAATATGAATTCCAAGATTAGGATTAAGCAAATAGTAAAAAACGTTCGATTCATATGCGAGCGTTGGTGCAATTAATTGTAAATAGATGCCCAGAAATGCTACTGATTTTGTCAGTCGAAAATGATACGCAAATCCTTTTCGTTCTTTATTTAAAATCGATGCTTAGATGAAATGTAAATTCTCTGTCCAGTAAGAAAAAATTATATATCTAACAATTTTTTTAAAAAGATCAGATCTAGAAATTACAAGATAAAATTGAATTGTTTTTATTTGCGCTAGAATTAAATATTTCTTCAAAATGAGCTGTAAATCACTTTATATAATAAAGTGTGGCATTGTTGTAACACTTAAATTCCCTGTTAGCTTTCCTATATTTTCCCTAATAAATATGCAAGCATGAGACAACTTTTAGAAATCCTAAAAAAGGCAGTTTACTAAATTGTGTCCCTGCTAACTGTAAAAAGCATTTCTAAAATAAGAATATTGTCCCTTGCATTTTGAAACCTGTACACTAACTACAAAGAGTATAACATATAGACGATACACTTTTGCCAATGAATAAAAAAATTGTGCCTTTGACACTAAATATTAATAAGAAATGCAAAATGCTTTTATAAAAGTAATATGCTTATGCTAATAAATACAAATCTCATAAGAAAAACATTGTCTTTTTATTTTCCTCTTTCAAATAACTCAACAGTGTGCACATTAATTCTGTACTCACACATTAAAGTCACAAAACAAAATTTTGAAGGAAGAATTTATTGAAGTACTTAATCATAATACTGAAATCAAAGAACATTACAAGATTTTGATCATACATAATTACATATATCAATAATTTGAAGACAATAATGGACAGAAGAAGTACAATTTCAATATTTCAGCCTGTACAAGTCAAACCAGTCTTTTCCATAACATCTGTAAAAAAAAAATTAATACTGTGACATAGTCTTTACAAATATAACATATACAGAAAACAGTTTCCAACAAGTTGTTTTTCAGGAATTAAAAAACAGTATTGAAAATATAATTTAAATTCGGTTGCACATTAATTATTAATTTGGACACAATTTACAATTATTGAATATGATTTGTGAATTTTACAAAAGAAAACTTTGTAAAATGTATTGTTTTAAGATACAATCACTTTTATAATTCTAACTAACTAACTGACTCAATGGCACAACAGCCCAATGGGGGCCATGACCTACTGAGCCCATCCCAGCTTTCGAGACCAAGGGCGCTAGGAGGGAGAAGCAGATGTTCCGATCAAGTGACGACCTGACACAGAATTCCCAGTGTTAGTTCCCAAGTGTGCTTGGTCTCCATTTTATCGAATCCATTGGAGCAATGAAAGGCTGAGTCGATCCTGCCCAGCCCGGGAATCAAATTCCGGACCTTTGGCATGGTAGCTCAAAAGGTTACCACTCAGCCTCCATTATCATCCCAATGAACAATTTGATAATTACAAGTCGATAATAATGAGCCGGCGCTGTGTGGTCACCTGGCAGGGTTCACACTGGGGAAAAATACAAGGTGGGATTTTCCTCCTTGACCAAAATTTTAAGTGGGATTTTTAAAGTTTAAGCCCAAAAAATATTGCGGGAATCGCGCGGCCTAGCGCGAACCCTGACCTGGATTGCCCAGCCAAAGATCCGCACCTAGTTTTGACAATTTATGTTACCAATACACATGTATTATTGACACCTACATATGGAATGTATGAATTACAATAGTGTCAATTTTTTATTCTCGCTTTTGCTTTTGGTATAGTTTTGCACTTTCTTGTGTTATGTAATAAATGTGTATTATCAGTCCACAACTATATGAAATACTACAAGTGAATTTTTGTCCATGAAGCATGCAAAACTGAAGATATGTATACGTTTCAAACCGACAATATTGATCATGTGATACATATAAGATTAAAAAATAAGTAACAATGCAAGAACATAATAAATAACACAAACATTAAATAATTATGATTTAATGTAATTATATTAAAACTCACTCCTCCTAGTCTAGGGATAAAATTGGTTTGGATGTAAGTTAAGGGTCAATATTCATTAAAAAAAGTGCAAGCAAAATATAGAACAAAGAATATTATTTTATTTCATCACAATTTCTGCAAAAAATTGAACCAAAAACAATTCTCCCCAACTACAGGTCTAAAAATATACTTACATGTATAAAAATACCGAGTAGATGTACCAAATGGTCAGTTGTGCATCTTTAATCAAAAAACGGCAACCCACAGCAATGCCAGTGTCCAAAAAAGTTATTTCCTAGGTAAAAAAAGCTGCAAAAAAAAAGGCAAATGTTAAGAAAGCATGTTGATGATCGTAAGCGAAGAACCACACACAGCAATTAATTTACAAGTATTCTGGTATTTATCAGTTATATAGGCAGTAGTGCATAGTGCTGGAAAAAACTTGGGGAATGCTTATAGATACAAGCATTAGTTGTCGATATCAAAAGCTCTGAGGGGATGCTTGTGTTAAAATTTTAAAAAACAAGGGAGAGAAAAGGGTGTTTTAAAGTAAATATATGGGGGTACATCATCCTCCTTCTATTACACCTCTGGTTATAGAGCCCACATTGACACTGATCTATAGAATTGTTACCAACATGAATTCATTAGTTGAGGTGTTAGTTAATATTGCGATACGATAAAACTAAATATTAATTGTACTTTAATTACATTTGATTTGGTAATGTTTTTGCATCTGGGTAGCATGGATCCTATAATTAGGTTTACCCAACAGGTCTAACCCAGAACAAATTAGTGATCAACTTGTTTTACTATTAAATTTTGATGTCGTTAAAGTTTACATTGATTTTGGAGAAGCAACTCCGGTACTCAGGCTTGCCTGCATGTAACCTCAGCTTGTTTATTGTAGGAACTAGGTTTTAATATACCAATAAAGAAACTGATATAAATTAAAACTTTTTAAACATTTAAGTAGCAAACTAAATTAAAATGCAAATTTTCTTCACAGTCTGACATGAAATCACCTCGACAAATAACAATGTTAATAAAAATGATTTGTAAACAAAACAAATCTGTTGACAGAGTGATCTTTTAACCTGTAAATTATGAACTGAAAGTGATTTTTCATACAATGGATCCGACTTGTTGACGAAGTTATGTCAGTGAATCCAACTAACTAGTTATGTTTATGATATTGGCGATAAGTGTTTTATATTTTTACAAAAGAAATGAATAAATAAATGTCCAGTGCAATAAGCAAAATATTAAATTCGAGCAACAAATAAATATTAATACGCAAATGAGGTACCGTAGTAGAAATGTAAAATTTTCTAAAATAAAAATGCAGATAAAGTAGCGCCGAAACATTAAATGCACAAAACTTTTCAAACACCCACGCTTTGCTACTTACTATTATTACATTATTTTTCTCGTATCGTGATTAATAAATCAAATTGAAAATAGAAGATGCTAAGACACAAATTTTAAACGCAGTATTGTGAATAACAACATAAAACAGCACATTACTCTTAATGCTTTAATATAAGTGCTTGTGCTGCACAGAAATAGTAATAATTATAAATCACTCACTTGTGCTGCGTTTCCTAATAAACACAACAGCAAACAAAACATGGCCGAAGCTCTCTCTTCTTGCTTCATAATGATTGGCCAAGCAATTCGTCTGTGACGGACAATATCAAATGGATTTGATATTGTCCGTCGACGGACATTCCTGTTCGGTAACCATGACAACGAGGTGACGCCACGTTTTTTCCGTCGGATTTCGTCCGTCCGTGGCGCTGTGTGAATCCAGCTTCAAGCACTCAATTCACACTTTGATGGGAAGTGACAGGCACATTTTGAAATGCTTGCTCACATGTACATCCTCTCAGTGATGTGTCTAAGAATATATATCTATATATAACTACTATAGCAGCAGGTTACAAATTAAGTTAAAAAATATTAAAACTGCTTCAATCACTCAGAGTACTTTATCATGGTTAAGCTTTTATTAAGAAAAAGAGAAATGATTGCATATTGTAATTTTGAAAATGTATCTGAAATTCAAAATGAATACTCATATAAAAGAAACCAGAGTTAGAGTTCATTGAAGCAAATCAATTAAGTGGAAAGGAGTGGAGGGAGATGAACTCTCTGAGTTTCAAAAACTAGGCAAAAATTACATTTAGCACGCATGAACGTCAAAAAAAAAAAAAAAACTATTGCTTAAAACACGCGAGAAAGAAATAGTTCAGCTGCAAATGATCACAATCGGGATGCAGTCAGAGGGAAATACAAAACACATTTCTTCAAGTGCGGCGACCATTCCACCACAAAACATGAGAAATTGATAAAAGATGCGTTGAAATGTCAACTATATTTTCAAAAAAGGTTCCCGAGGTCAACACATTCTTTTCATCCAATCAAAAATGGTGATTCTCTACATCTCGCCGTATCCGATGTCACGTTACGAGGGACGGAATAGAGTCTCGACCACCAATGTGGAGACAGAATCATTCGTAAGCACCGTGCATTTCGTAAGCACCAAATACTCTGATAAGGAAAAAAGTGCTTTGCAGCCTCGAGTCAAATTCACCACAGTTCTGTTCCGGCAATCTCACGAGACCGCATCGCACCGTCAGACCGCCGCACGGTCTCTCACCGCGCGTGACCGGAGCACTATTTCCAGAAGGGCCGCACGGCACGGACGAAGCTCTGCATGTCCCGGGTGCTCAGACAGCTCAAAATGACATCCGAGCACGTCACGGGGAGGGGATCAACTCGGGGATGAAGCAGGGAGAAGCGCCATCTGCTCCGATCCATCGCGAGCCTCCTCTCCTCGGCCGACCGCATCCGGAGAAAGATGAGGTCCGCGTAGCGGGGGAATCCTCGCTCCAGACGATCATGCGGCACGACGCCTCGCACGTCCGGGAGACGCGGCGCCACCCATCCACCTCGTGGTACGAGACCGAGGAGGCTCCCACGCGGATGTCCTTCATGAGCCGGATCTCTTCCCAACACAGATATAATTCCGCGAGGCAGAACCGCCGTTCTTCCGGCGCGAGCCGCAGCTTCGCCCAGTCCACGGCGACGTCTTTTAGGGCATACGAGGAAAGGATCTTTTTCGGGACGTCACGTCTCCTGCCTCTCAGACCCAACTGAAGGGGGTACTTTCCGTCGTTGTCCCGAACGTGCGGTTCCACGTCGTTGAGCAGGAGCGTCTTTACTACTCTTTCGTAGCATTTCGCAGCAGCATAGTGGAGAGGCGTCCTCCCCCGATCGTCTCGGAGGTCGATGCCGCCCTCCGCTCTCGCGATGCGCTCCGCCGTGGTCCTCTTGCCAAAACACAGGGCCCAGTGGAGGGGCGTCATGCCCGTGCAGTCCTGGACCCGCGTCCTCGCACCGCCGGCGAGGAGCTTCCTCGCCGCCCTCGTGTACCCATCGAGTGCGGCAACATGGAGGGGCGTCCGTCCATCGCTAGCCTGGATGTCGTTTCCGCGGTCCACTTCCGCCAGGAGCTCCGCCGCTTGGACGCCCCCCACCCACAGAGGCTCGTGGAGGGGCGTCCTGCCCCACCTGTCACAGAGGCGTGTGTCTGCGCCCCTGGCGAGCGTCTCCCTCATGGGCTGCGCGGTGCAGGGGACTCCTCCCATCTCCATCGGTCAAAGTCACCTCCTCCTCCTCGGATGCTCTCTTCGACGCGAGACCCATTTCCCTGGAAAGAGAAACCATTGCACGTTAAATATGTTGGCATTTCTCACTACTTATACCTTGAAAACGGGAATCTTTAACGCGTACGGGTTTTTAGGCAAAACAGTAATTATTGCGTCGCGCGTCGTGTCACGTGACCGGGCTCACGAAGCGATGACGCATCCCCGTTCTCCGATGTTCCAATCCGCCAGATTAGCATAAATTGTATTCAACACGGACTATCTTCCTTTTCTACTTGCTTGCTCGCTTACCGCGTCGCTCCTTTCCGGAGCCAATTTTGAGGCCGTCGGTATTGGCAGATAGCTGCCATGCTTGACATGTTTTTTTTTTTTTTTTTTCAGTTTGATGATTGTATTTAATCTTTAAAGAAGTGTTAGTTAACTTTTTCGTAGCGTCGGTCAAAAATCTTTGTTAGTCTACCATGTTTATTTTAATTACTTCACGTTCTTCTATTTTTATTTAAATCTATTGTGCCGTACCAATAAATGTATTGGATGATTTTAACTTTCGTCAGTCTTCGTACTTTAATACAAACTCTGCTCAAGCACTCTGCTGTTTAAGAAAACTTTTTAAGATTTGATTTTTATCAAAATAAGGTCAAGATTTGCGGTCTTGTTCGAGAAAGTAGCGATTCAAAATATGAGGAGGAAACGCCACCATTCCTTTTGCCTTAGAACGAGCTTGTTTTGAAACTTTAATTGTAACCCTACGACCGATTATTTTTTTAATTTATATTTCGCGAAATAGGCCGAGCACGAGGTGCCCAAGGATGAGTGACGGTAAACCCATGTGAAATCATCCAGAAAAAGGAAAAATGTTGCTCGATGTTTTTGATTTTTTTTTCGTCAGTCAATTTATTGTCATCTTGAGACCTCAAAACAAGAGTTAAAAAGTTTTTAAATCCCTGAATTCTTTTATTACAGCCGTTTTTCAGTCGTTTTTCGTAAAAATACTACTTTGCAAAAATCGTTATAAGTTTTTTATTTTTGAATTATTCATGATTTTAAAAACATGATATTCCGCAAAGAATGAACAAAATTTTATTACGGTTTCCTCTGTGACACTTCTTTAAAAATTTACCAAAATAGAGCTTCAAAGTACCGTCTTAACAACGAAAAATACCATTTTTCACCATAAAATTTTAAGTGGACGACAGTAGGACACATGCCTAAATTTTTTCCCTTGAATAGGTATCTTATAATACTTTTCACAGAAAAAGTATGAAACATTTGGAGGCTTTCCTCCACTTCATGTAATTAGCAAACCTGGCAACCCTTCCCATAGACATAAATATGTAGGAAAAATATTACGAGTGATATAGATAAGGTTTTAGAGATTTGGAACCTTGAAATCGGCTCAAAAATCACATGTATTTCCATATTGCTTTTGCATCTTAAAGTCATTACACTGTGAATTAATTTCATCAATTTCATTCAAAGTTAGCTTTTAATGTTTTTAAACTTAAAGTATGGTAGTATTAAAATGCACTAATAATCCATCATCGATAAACACCTATCCTTTCCAAATATACCTGTTTTATACATATTGTGATCATATAAGCATATCTGATTTTAGTTGCTTTGTTTCATTGCTGAGTTGCTAAAATTGCGTGTATACTGACGTATTTATTTATTCAATTAGTTATTTATTATTAGTTATCTATTAACAAAAGTGCAATGTAAAAATGATTAGTTATAGCTTCAAATTTGCCCTGGTGGAGTAAGAAATCTTTAATACCATGACCCTTTTTACTTGTAGTGGGAATCACATGTGGAATCCGCCTTTTAGGAATGGAGGTGAGGAAATAAAGATTGGAAATCACATGTTTTAAAAAGATACAATTCCTTTTTCTTTAAAAAGTGCACAGCAGCGCAGTATAACTCCTATCGATAGCAACAAGTACTAGGAATTAGCAATCCTTTATTTTAGAGGGGAGTGGGTTGAACAAACACACGGAGTGGAAGAGGAGCTAAGGATGCCCTCGAAAGGCTTGGAAGGATTCATCAACAGGAATATTACCTGGGAGGTTCTTCTTCGGAATTCTCAGAGTGATGCTTGGACGTTCCACCTGTTGACAGTGAGGCACGTTCTCCCCCAGCGATAGTTCCCTGAAACCGAACGATCCATTTCAAACAGGTGTTCCATGTTAATTTCCAGCACGAGGTTCTCCGAGTCAACAGCATAATCAGAACTCAAGATTGGCAATACAGGTTAAAACCGAGGGTTCTCAAAGTGGTTAGCCCTCTAAGTTAACCCTTCCCCCAAGCTGGCAGCCTCAGTATAAAAAGAGTACATTAATGCTTGAAATGTTCTGAAGAGCATAATAAAGAGCCTCAAAATTTAAAATAACATAAAGAGATATAGTGCCCCCACACTTAAGAGATTAATATATCTATAATTATTCAATTTTTACTTCTTCATAGAAATCCATCATTTTTTGGCTTTGCGGCCAAACGTTTATCACTGGGGGAACAAAATAGGTTACTACCGGGCCATTTAGTCAAAAACTTCACACTTAAAAAATGGCCTGACATACACTTATATTATCATAATAGGATTAATCGGTTTAAACCGAGGGTTCTCAAAGCGGTTAGCCCTCAGCCCTCTAAGTTCACCCCCCCCCCCCCTCCTGAATGCAGCCTTGTTGGCACAAAAGGAGTACATCAGTGCTCGAAATTTTTGACGAGCATAATGAAAAAGCTTCAAAATTTAAATTAAAATAACATAAAAAGATGTACGGTGTTCGTACTCTTTTGGTAAAACAAAAAATAAGGACATCTTAAGGACCTCATAAATTTTTCGAAATATACAAACTGTTACGTTTGTATCTTTTCGGAGAAAGAAGCATTTTTGAAAGACGAAACTGATTTCACGTCATTCTTTTATTAGGAACGCAACACAGACACGTTAACGGTGTCTTTGATTCGTTGCTTTTCCGAAGTCCGATACAGTCAGGGAGTTGGATAATTATTGGCTCTCGTAATAACAGAAATACACAACACAAGCATTCATCATATATAAAAAACTTATGTTATGAATAACTATCAAAAATGGTTAGCGCTATTAAATGCGACTTTTAAAAAAAAGTGACAATAAAGAAAGAAGTCAAAAGAAAATGCTGCACTTTTTCTTGAAAATTTGTGCTAACCCTTTAACAGTTTCATTTTTTTCCAGAGGTCGGTCGAACAAGTGTCATATTTTGCTATTGCATTTTTTGTTTCATTTTACATTTTTAAGTAGGAATATGTTACCAGAGAAGCCACTCTAATCTAAAAGTTTTCAGTAGTAACCTGAACAATTTTCAGTAGTTTTCAGTGCTTATCAGTAGTTTATAATACCGGAGATACGTGGATGCAAAAACTACTCGATATTCAACCTAAAAGCTAAATATTTGCTTCAGCTGAGAAATGGTGGCAACAGAATTTTAAAAAAAACCTGCTAACTCCCTGATTAGGCTCCAAAAATTTCCCTTTTGCATTTCCTGAACTTTCAAAACAATTTCCTGAACCTCAAATTTTTTTTCATAGGTACTGTGAATAGGAACTGTATTTTGTGGCATATAAGACGAAATGTAATTTAGCTAGTTAAAATTTATGAAAACTACTTGATTCAGACAGAAATGAAAAAGTACTTATTTTAACAGGGGTCGCAATGGAAAATGTATAAAATATAGGAACAGCGGAAAATGGTACAAAAAGGGTGTACTGTTTTAATAAAATGTGCGGATTATTAAAAAAATAATTTCCTTTAAAAAATCATCAAAATGATGAAGAAAACATTTCTAAAATTATTTATTGCATTTAATAAGACTGCAAGAAATTAAAACCCAAAAGCTCTTTTTTATTGATACAGAATAAAAGCAACAATTAACAATCAAAAAGCAAACACGAAACATTTACGAAAATCGCGATCGCAAAAATGAAACTCCACATCATACCTACAAATTACCAATTGTAATTACAATTCATCCCCCTTCTTTTAAAAACATATATGCCTAAACATTCGCGGCAAAAACGTTCCCGATTTATCTCTGAAAGTTCGACTTACGTGCGAGTTTCTGTTTATGTCTGAAAGTTGGGGGTTCTGCTTACATGCGAATCGACTTACACGCAAGTAAGTATATACGGTAAGATATTGATAAAAATAAAAAGGAATTTTATTTACTTACTTCATAATTAGATTTTAAAAAGGGTTAAAATGGAAAAAATACAATTCTTGCACAGGATACAGAAAGATTGCGTAAAGAAAAGAACGCATACGTTTTCTTGCTTGCACGTGGAAAGACCCACGATATTTTAAAGAATTACATAAATCAATTACGAAATATGCATTGCTGCAATTTAAAGCAAAAGAACCAAAATGAGGGCGGAAAATTTAAGGTCAAGAAGCAAAATAAAATTTCCTGAACTTCGGCAAAAAAAATTCCCGAAATTTCCAGAACTCTACCACTTCTGGAAGGAGAAAATAACGTAATTTTCTAAGTAACCTAATCTGCAACTGCTGAGAGTTTTTTTTTTAAGAATGAAGATCATTATTTTATACTTATATTACTTTATTTTCTCAAGATGCATATTGTTCCTGTATCGAGTAAAGAAAAGTCTTAAAAATTCTAAATCGGGGGGAGGGGGCATTGGGCTCTCTGCCCCCCCCCCCCCCTGGTGGCGCCAATGGGAAATCGGCAATCGAGCTGACCACGCGCAACGAAAGGAAATTTCCCGGACGCTTGCCGGTTTGAATAATTTTCCCTGATAGTTGGAGAAAATTTAAATATCCCCAGATATTTCCCAAAACATAAAACTTCCCTGAATTCCCGTTATGTTTACATCCAATAAGATTATTTTTCAATACAAAATACAAATTTAATTTCTAACTGAATTCGTTAATTAATTTAGGACCAAATAGTTAATAACCAAACGAACAAACGACGCGACCTGTCGGTGAATCTTTGTTTTTTATACGTGCGGCAAGCGCGAAAAGTTGAACTCTGCTAAACTATTGTATTTTCCGTAGAAAAAAAAAAGCGCTTTCCGTAATCCGTAGTCAACTTCAAATTTTTGTGTTTTTCAGTAGATACTACGGAGAATCCGTAGCATTCGGCATCTCTGAACTGTTACTAAAAGTAACATTTCTAATATTTTTAAGCATTTTTTGGAACTTTTTTTTCTTTAATGAAAATAATAAATTTTCCCTGCAAGTTGTTTTTTTTCCCTCGCAAAACAGGGAAGTTACATTTACAGTTAAAATAGTACAATTACTTAGCAGTTATTCTTGATTAGAATTCAATTACATTTGCTATTATATTTTTATATAAAACATACTTTCACTTTCATTAACTCACTAGCATCCAGGTCATCTAGTAAATTTTCACTACCATCATCAGAATTATTTAGAGAAATTTCAGATTCTGCTTCTGAGTCACAGTCCGAATCATAAGACATTAGCTGTATACGCTCTGAATTATTCATTATTTTAAAAGTAAAAATAACTATTATGCAACTTTTACATGGATAAAATTATCAAGCGCGATTTGCAAAATATAACCAAAATGATAGATACTAAACTACAGAAAACATGTGAAAAAAAAACCCGCGCTTTTGGACCAATCAGAATAAAAAACACTATAGACAGCAAACTATGATTTAGTGGACAACTATTGCCATGTCAGGGTTCACACTGGGGAAAAATACAAAGTGGGATTTCCCACCTTGACCAAAATTTTAAGTGAGATTTTTAAAATTTAAGTGGGAACCATTCATTTTGTTTTTGTCTTTAAAAATATTACTAAATTGTCAGATCATGATCCCATACAAACTACGTAATAAAAAATGATTATATAAGCTATGCTCAACAAAGAAAAAATAAACATCAACAAGGTTCCCTTAAACCGGATCCTTCACAAAATTCGCGATCGAAAAAATGGGTGCTTTATAAAATGTTAATGAAAAAGATGCTCTGGTATTTTGATTATTTAACTAAAATTCTTTGTATGATTTTTACAAAAAACTCCGAAAAATTAGTTTAATATTTCCTGTATTTTTTCTGACCATATTCATTTTATCTATTGATGTTTTTCAATGAAGACAGTATATTTTAGAAACCAGCACCTTGTGATCAAGGAATATTACCTTTTCCGCTCCTTTTTTTTTTTATTTTGTCCTCTGTGAATAGAATGAATGAAGATAAGCCTGCATTCACAAAGGGCTTAAATTGTTCAATAATCCCAAGGAATGAAGAAGTTGTCAATCTGTCCCCCATGCTATTATATATGATAAATAGGGTCCCTAGATTCTTCTTTTTATTGAGGATAAGATGGTAGTTGAAAATTAACATGCTAAATTTGTATTGAATTATCAGTTTAGAATAGTGGTTTTGTTTCGCGATGTTTTGAGCGCGTGTCCCCTGGTTGCGAGAACGGCGCGCAAACGAACTTTTTTTGAGTGGGATTTCAAAAAACGCTGCGGGAATCGCGCGAACCCTGCATGTATACGAATAATTTGCAACTAAAAATGGAAAAATGCGGGCAAAATAGTAAAAGCGAAATAGAAATCAGATTGCCCGTACGCCGTAAGGGCACATCAGTAAAGGCTCGGCAACTGTGCCCGTACACCGTACGGGCAAAACAGGGAAGGGGTTAATTTACGTCGTGTTTTTCTTCTTCCCATTTTGCTCAACTTATGTTGCCAGTATCTCGATTGAGGCTTACTGAATAATACAGAAGAGTACAGATACTAAAGCAAAAGCGACTCGGATTTGAATGCGGTGAAGCATTGTCAACTCATTTTTTAAAAATCATATATATATCAGCTTTTTACTCTAGATCCATCCTCTTTCAAGTGTTTGTGCAACCGACAACACAAACTAGTACTCTAAACCCTGTCAAACATTTATTCCCCGGAGGAATTTGCGTTTATGAGGCATAAGTGTAAAATTTTTATCTCTGTCATAAAGAATTCTTTTTTAATTATTTAAAAAAGCTTACAAAAATTTATTTTTATAATGATAATCTGTATTTTGATTCCAGTAAAACCATTTAATTGAATATTAAGAGTTTAAATAAGAGCCTTAATACATTTAAAAATAACGAAACTACAAAAAAAAAAAGAAAGAAAAGAAAAAAAAAATTTTTAATGACATAAGTACATAAATGTGTTATTTAAATTTAACTGTTAGCTCAACTTAGTTTCAGTTTTTAAAAAAGGTTTCAACTTTGTTAGCAAAATTACTTTTCCTTAATAAATTTTGAAAGCAAAATTTGAATTTGTGCAGAATCTACATTTTGCAATCTATATCATATGACTAAATATACAAATTGGTAGACATGAATTATTGCTTTAAAATAAGTTTCCTCATTTATTTTCTTTCCTGGTAATGTCTCCACAAGCAATATAAATGAAGATCCCGAATAGGATTTGTAGCAGACTTCAAAGTCAAGTTAAAACAGAAAAAAAATTTTCAGCTTGAGAAAAATATTTCATTTCGAAAACAACATACAAATGAAAAATTGCACAGTTAAGAGCTCATTTGCTTTCAACTTCTTCCATTACCCTTAGAAAAGTAACTACATTGGAACACCGCTATTCGTACACAATTCGTTCCAGGAGGCAGTTCGAATGGCGAGTCGTACGAATGGCGAATTATTTTTTCACATAAGATACAATGTAATTTGGATTAGTCCGTTCCAGACCCACAGATGGTAGCTTTTTTAAACCTATAAAAAATAAGTGCACAGTACTGTACATGAAATTATAGATAAATAAAAATTTAACTGCACTTTGCTTGTACTGAGGTGAGCTGATGGCATAAGTGGAATGTTGAGAGTAGGAAGAGAAAATGGTTGGAAGAGGAATCCCTTTAAATAAAAACATCAGGTAACATCCCTTCATGTGCTTTCTCCCTTTCTGCTGTTCTCTTTTTCCTGTTTTCTTTTTTTTTTTTTTTTTTTTTTTTCACTAAAAGAATCTTGGGTCTCTTTCTCTAAAAACCTATCTAATATTGTCTGCCTTTGACGATTGTTCATTTCCCCATCACTCTGTGTTTTCTCTCAGGGGTGACACAGTTCTTTAATTTCTGCAACGGAAATGCTTTCCTTGCTACTTTCCTCCTCTGAAGAAGAAAGTTCTTCAACCACTTCCTCTTTCTGCCCCGTTAGAAAGTTAAAATTATCAGTAAAATCTCAAAAAGTATTAAAACTTTTTTAAAAAATCCAAAACGCCAAACAAAATGCCTCCAGACGAGTCCAAAATGAGCATAATTTCTCGATTTTTACTTTAAAAAAAAAAAAGCCAAACTGGCAATCCAGCTGGCCCCTGGCACCGTACGAATCGCAACACAAGTTCGAATGGCGGGGCTCCACTGTATCTATAATTTTACTAAAATAAAGTTCAAAATATTGAACACCATTTTAAAATAACAAATAAAACAAGCAGATTACAGGGTGCAAATACTAAAATAACTGTCAACTTAAATGATAATCGATATATTTACAGGATGCAAAAAGATAAATTTCAAAAGATGTGTGCAATTTTCGGCGAAGCAAGTGCTAGATGTTAGCAAGTTTCCTACAGTAGGTTTTTACCTATATGTATTTAAGTTAATAAAATTGATGTAAATTAATATATTCCTTTCTATTAAGTTCCTTCAAAATTGATCAAAGTTTTGTAGTGCAATGAGTTTAGATTTTTTATTGAGCTAGACATCAAGGATATGCTTCTTTGTAGTATATATCAGTGCCCCCCCCCCCCCAAATTAAAAATGTTTTTTAAGTTTCAAAAGCAATTTTGTTTACTCATTACGTGTTAAGAGCTGCTCCTACTTGCTTCATTAATGATTGTTAAGGATTTAGATGATTTAGTAATTTTGAGCTAGCGCTATATTTTTAAAGTAAAAAGTTATATTTTAAAATTATAATTTTCATGAAGAAAAAATTTTTTTTATTTATTTTGATTAAACTTAATAAATAGTATTGAATCTCAAAATTCACCCCTTTATTGAAAATTCCCATTTTTTTTTAATTTGTAAAATCAGAAAAAATATTAATTTAAGAAACTGTAAAATCACTAAATACCAACGAGTTTTCATTCAAGTTTAGAAGCCATCTTGTAGATAGATTTCTGCTTTACGTGAGCTAAACTCTCCTGAGTCTAGCTCATGTAAATCAAAAACACGCTAAACCAAAAAACAAGAAAACCCTACTATGTTAAAAAATAAAAATTGGTTCCTTAGGTGCACCTTTCCCTAAAAAATAAATAAATAAATAAGTCTTTAAACATTCGTTTTTCAAATATTGTTCCTTTTTTTTTAAGGAAAAAAAATGAAAGAACTCGTTTAATTTGTTTCTCTGCGGTCATAAATGGTGTACAAATGCATGCCGCTTTGATTTGACTTCTCTGCTAATATCATATTTGCTGAATAAATTAGCAGAGATAAATAAATAATATATTTGCCGAATTTCGGAACGTGACCCAAAGTGGCAGATATACAGGACCAAAAATGGCGGTTTCATGTAAATGTCAATGCATTTTACTTCAAATTGCAGTGCTTTTGCAACTAGTTGATAAATAAGTAACTTTTTTTAACTTATTCTTTGAAAAGGTATAAGCAAATCGATGTGTTGTGATATATTTTTAATAAACAAAAAAAAAAATGTATATAATACATTCATGGATTTTGACAAATTGCAACACACAATTCAGCTACCCATCCACATGACCAGTTCACTATTTTGCTATCGCCTGCAATTGCATGAAAAAGAAAATAGAGCTACATCTAAAATTGAAAGCCGGAATAGTGCTTGTCCCGAGCAAGATGAATTTGGAATTTGATTAGGTAGTTGAAATGAAACAAATTTGATTCTTGTGAGGGATGCAAAAGATTGCAAAACAAAAAAAATACATGGGTATTTTCTTATACTAATAAAAAACAATAAGCACCTGGAATGAAAAAATAAGGACTTTTTAAGGCCTTGAAAATGAAAATGGACACTAAGGACTTCTAAGCACCGTACGAACTCTGATGTACAGTATGGGACCTCAAATCCGGAAAGCTCGGGTCCGCGATCTTTCCGGATTTTGGGTCCCATTAAAAAAAATTTGTAAGTAGCATCAGAGCCCATATCATTTGCTCTGGCACTTTTTGTTAGCGTTTTACTTTTATAGCATTATTATTATCGTATATACTCGGCTATAAGACGCGAAAGTTATCACAAAAAACAAAGTTGTCGTAGGCTTACAAATTCGAGGCAATGCATCGAAACATCAAGACTTTTCCCGGTGTTATTTTAACCTCTTTAATTAAACAATAAAAGAGAAGAATTCTGTCAAATTTTGATGTGATTTTATATTCTCAAACCGCTAGATTTGTAGTAAAAGATCAGACTATCGGAAAAATGTGGGAAACGCGGATTTTTAATTTCAAGAATGTTCTGTATCGCGTGAAAATTAGAGCTCATTTTTAAAAATAAATACAAGAAAACTACAAGAAATTTTAAAAAGCAAAATTTAATGATATTAACTCAAAATTAAAAAAGAAGTTTACAAGACAAAATTAATTAAGAAACTCTAATCGTAAAAACGAACCCTTTTCAGAAAGTAGCTAACTAATTTTTTTTGAAAACAGCACAGTTCCGATCTTAACATGTTCATTACATTTCATTTTCCTTCTCTTTAAAATGCCTAGTTCCAAAAAAAAAAAAGATGCAAAACACTTCCCTTTTTTTTTCAAAAAACAAAAGTCTTTTTTTTTTTTTTTTTTTTTAATATTTCAACTGCCAACTTTTCTCAAAAAAGTTCCAGATTTTGGGTTTTCCGGATTTCGGGATTCCGAAATTGGGGTCCCATACTGTAGTCACTACACTTTAGAGATAAATCTACCTATATAAATGAAATTTATATGAAAAGGAAAGACTGTGTGTGTGCAAGTTAACGATACAAAAATTCCATTATCATCAGATTTGAAGGGTTCGAACATTAAGAAAGTTCCAAACCCTCCGAATTTTGATTTTATAACCAAAGAATTGCATAAACTGGTATTTCTGAAGGACGAAATTTGGGGCAGTTTTGAAGTTTGGGCAACCTCTAATTTAATTAGAAATGAAGTTATATGCATTTTTGCCGTAGTTTGAAATTACTTTTGCACAGTCATTAGGTTTTATTTGTTTTTCCTAGACGATTGATAAAGCGCTTTATTTTAACTTTATTTGTGTTGTTTCTGTTTTGCTTCCAGATATATCTGCTGAATGAAATTCTACTCACAATTGCCTTTAGCAGTTTGCGGCCCCACAGATTTACTCAAATATATTTCTTATTAATAATTGTATTTGCTCTATTATTAATAATAATAAGCATCAATTTTTTTTTATTTTTTTTAATGTTTTTTTTTTTTTTTAATTTCATCTCTCCTTTTATTCTAAAAAGGATTTTGACTCCTAAAGATTTTAAGGTTTCCTTATCTTAAACCGGAGAGACATGTTTTGAGAAGTAACCGATACCCTTGGTGTGTCAGGGATTTTCGACATACCTGGACGGTCACTTACTGGGAAGGTTCTTCTTTTCGCTGGGGCTGCATTCGCCCCAGCTGTCACAACACGATGTGCTGGTCTCGGCGCGTCCACCAAACTCTTTGTGCCGCTGCTGAATTTCTCACACCATTCGTACATCTGAGTCAGCTATAAACATGCAGCCCCACGCTTTTCTCCTCCAAATTCCTTCCCTGTTAGCATTTGGCCTTAGGAATGCCCTCTCAGGGCGTGAGGAAGTGGGGGATAGTGGGGTCCACGGATTTTACCTGCACGTATCCCCAAGTGTACATGGTGGGTCTAGAGCGGGTCGGGTATCGTACCTCTGACCTTTCGGTTAGAAGTCCGGCACCCTAACCACTAGGTAGCAGCCCCATGCCGGGCCAAAATGCGTCGAGGGATTTCTATCGGTTTATCGCGACTTCACTGTGTGGAAAACGGATATGGTTCACTCCATCAGAGGGGCCGCCATAATGGAAACTCCCGCGTCGCGCTTCCGAGTCACGTGGGGTCACGGGACCAAACCCAGTTGATGGCAGGAGTGTCCACGTGGAAGCGTACTGGGTCTGATCGTCATGAGATAGATTTTAGATTTCCTGTAGCAGTTCCGGTTTGCTATAAATATATATAATATATATGTATATTTCTTTCCAATGTTAGTGTGACCCATTCTTAAATTACTTTGACCTGGCGTTACTGCAGTAACCTCTGTTCTGTTACATGTTTCATACAATTAACAATGACAGTCAGAATGCATCGCAACTTTCGATTCACGGTTCTCAAATAATATTGCCCAGAAGTGGGAGCAAGTACTCTTAGTTTTAGTTTTGGTGAATCCAGTTGTTTAATTTACAAACTAATTAAATTGAAAATTCTTAATGAAAAAAATTTTTAATTAATCATTTATTTTTTTATAATCATAAATCTAGTCCGTCAATTTACAAGCGTATTAATTATTAAGGGAAAGGAGGGTAAGAGTACGCACCTAGTGGATTGTTCGCTATAAAAATGAGAATTGAAAAGTGAGAACCTTGAAAATTGACTGAATCATAGTTTATTAACTTAGAAACTTAGTTACACAAAATGAAAGTTTTATCTTAAAAAATTATATGAAAGAAATCAAGCTGGAAAAAAAAATTGCAAATGCGTACTCTTACCCGACCTGGCAGATAAGAGTACGCACTCAGGAAGGGTAAGAGTACGCATTCAGAAAATTTAGCAGTAGTCACATACAAATGCTCCAGTGCCTTCGTAACTGGAACATTCATCATGCTACCACTCCTTACATAATGCACACTGAATCCAATCTTCATCATATGATTGTTCGCAGCCTGGGCATATTGTCGCCTCATTGTTTCCTGAACTTGTTGAGGGAACTGGGTTGTCGATACAATGAGGAACAAGTTTTTTCTTTACTTTCACGGTTTTTCCTTTTTCAGTTTCGGCCCCATTTTTACTTTTCATAGTAGCTCGATTAGCCTTTGCTTCTTCTAATTCTCTCCTTCTCGCTACCTTTTCCTTATGTGCGTACTCTTACCCGCCGATGTATTGCTCCTCAAAATCGTCCAGAGATGGCTGTAGCATTCACAATAGTAAAATTCTGACCTGCCCACATTGTTCGGAAGGGAACAAAACTCATAATGATATCTACTTAAAAAGCTAACATCAATCCTTTATTGATAAAAAATTAATATTTCTTCACAGAAAAATTACATGCCAACATGCAGAAATCATATTTTACCTGATAAATAAACGACAGCAAGGATGAAAATAACAATGGCGGTCTCTTGAGCCAGCTGAAAACAAACGTGTTGAGTTGATCACACTCGCTTCTGCTTGTAGTGTTGCCAACAGGGAAAAAAGTCCCTGCGTACTCTTAACCGACTGCGTACCCTTACCCTCCTTTCCCTTAAGTTATTAATGAAAAATAAATTCTTATTCAATCATTTATTTTTCTTTCATGCCTTTTTCATTTTTTCCGCATTTTTTAAATTTTTACAAAATGGAATAATATTGCAGAATATTCTGAGGTTGGGCCTCTATCAGTCTTTGTGTGAGCCCCATGTTTATTTTTCGAATAAGGTAATTTGGATTTTAATTAATAGAAACGACATATAGTTTTTTTCCTTTTGTGTTACGTTGCTGAAACATTAATGTTAAATTGTGTTATTTTCCTGCGCGAAACATGCGAAATTCCAAAGAGCATTCCCTTTTACAAATTGATCGATAATGTAGCGTATAAGAAAATGCTTTCGAATTTTTTTGCGAAATTCATTTCCAAATCTTTTCAAGGATTTTATTAAATATTTTTAGTACCAATGACAACCTAGAGATTCTAGAAGATTTCTAATGTAAAATTGATAAATACAGATTTTTTATTCCGGGGTATTGAAAACTTGCCTAAATGCATAATTATAATATTAGTATTAATTTATTTCTAAATTTTAGATCTGAGGCTGAAGGATATTTAACTTCACGCAGCAATAGTAATGTTCCAGAAGTTTCAAAATAGTAACAAGGAAGTTTTTGAAAAACAATATCGAAGAAAATTAAACTTTACTTAAAAACACATTCTTTAATCACTAAGAAATTATCCTTTTGTGAGAAAAATTAAAATTAAAATTGACAACGTTATGCATCATAAAATTTCAGACATGTGTTTCAGGAATTACAAGGAATTCCTTTTTCTAATGAAAAATAGAATGTGATCTTATATAGATGCAAAGATATCCGAAAAAAAAAACGAAAAAAAAAACTCTTAATTCATTCTTTAATGCTCCCCCCTCCCCGCACCTTTTTGTTACTCTTTAAATATTGCAAATTTGGATTATTTTGGAAAGACTCTGCTTTTTATTCATTCATTTTCATTTCCAGAGCGGAAGACTTACTTCTCAGGAATATTCTTTCCTTCATAATTTTAAAATTTCCAATTGCATTATATAAAAAAAATCAAATAATAATAACTAAGTAAATAAAAAAAAATAATAATAAAAATTGGAATACTTGAACGACATTATTTCTGGAAAATCTATATTATGTCCTTTCTCTCCATGAAAGTTAACTTCGTTAAAAGTAGTACAAATTTTGCAGTTTTCACTTTTTCATATTTCCTTACATTTTACCTCAAGAACTGAAAGATTAAATAGGATGTTTCTCATTAATAAACATCGAGAGAGATTAATACTTATTAATTTTTACACCGCTATCTATCAGTAGTAATTTAATTTCACCAAGCATTTATAGCATATAGAAAGAAAAGCATTATTAATGAATAATTTTCCTCATGAGGCTTTATAAAAAATCAACATGTCCAAATTTCGGCCGAAATGCTCATCACTGCTGATAGAGAGAAAGAAGATCAACGAAAGTCCCAAACGGAGAAAATGAAGATTCGCAGTCTGGAGAAAGAAGATTTTCCAGTTTCCAAGGAGGATTCGCGCACTGAGCAGCAAATATTTGTTTAGTGAATAAAGCGCCAAATCTTACAACCACGCCAATACCTTTTGGCTAGTCACTTGCCTTTAGGCATACCTTGCGGGGTGAAGATTCGCGTGTTCTATGGATATGCATAAAATAGTTTTTACATTGAGCAGAAATGGAGGGCGAGATAAAACGTGCGTGAGCTTCTCCTCTCCTTTAATGATGATTAGGTATGAAAAAAAAACTTCAAATGCTTTCTACTCTCATGACGTCACTTGAGGTGTATGAAACTGCAGCAAACGAATTTCGGATTATCCCTTGTACATCAGTGTATTTTGCATATTTAACTCTTATTAGAAAACACAAAATACGTCTGTCCAGAATGTTTAAAACGAGGAACTAAGTATTCCAATGTTATGGCACTTTTATTAATTCATGGTAGTATGCATGCGCAAACATTAACAAAATTTCCTGTCGATAACTTTTATGCGCCAATTGCATAGCGGTTCTTATGGAAAATCTCAAGGAATTACTACTTTCAAAATTCGTAGATATCCACGACCGAATGAATTAAATTTCAGTTGTTTTTTGGAAAAAAATAAGTTTTGTCGATATAAGTTACTATTTAAAGCGATTCTTCTAACTTCAACGACATTTTCCTTCAACTTTTAACATTCAGCAAATTCGGAATGTTGAATTTATCTGGCGCAGAGAAAAGAAAGAAATGTTAAACTGTATCATACATCTTCCGTTTTAGAACTGAAATATCCCCCCCCCCCCCCCAGTGTTCACATGAGTAGTGTACTTTCTTGTATTCCTAAAATTCATTCTAGATATTTGTACAATACCTAGTTAACTGTTCATTTTTTTAAATTTAGATTATCTCTCATTCTATTTCAATGAATCTAATTATTGTATAATTTTTGCCAGTGGTCGAAATTCGACCCTAATATAATTTTTAAGTTTGACATCAATTGCAAGCGTGTAAAAATAAAATATTATGCCTTAATTTTCGAGCAATTTGAATAGAAATGGTTTACAATGACGTTTGATTTTCGTGAGGATGATCAAAGTAAACTCGACGTTATAATCGCCAAAGTTGCTGAATAATACCCATCCAATTATATAAATAGAATAATGCTTAAATTTAATTACAGTGGTACCTGGAGATACGAGTGACCTGACACACGAGTTATTTGAGATACGAGTGACCTGACACACGAGTTATTTGAGATACGAGTGTCCTGACACACGAGTTATTTGAGATGCGAGTGACCTGACACACGAGTTATTTGAGATACGAGTGTCCTGACACACGAGTTATTTGAGATGCGAGTGTCCTGACATACGAGTTATTTGAGATGCGAGTGATCTGACATACGAGTTATTTGATATACGAGTGATCTGACATACGAGTTATTTGAGATACGAGTGCCCTGACATACGAGTGATTTTAGATACGAGCACTGTGAAGCAGCGAAGTTTTGTTTTGAAATACGAGCAAAATTTGAGATACGAAGAACGGCTAACTGCGACGCCACGGCCCACCCAGTTTACTGCGCCTGCGCAGTAAATTATTTGAGATAAGAGCAAATTGACACATGAGCAAAGTTACAGAACGAATTAAACACGTATCTCGAGGAATCACTGTAATACGGTGATTTCGACTGTTGGGCGAATTCCAGTATAAATAAATGAGTCAAACACAATTGAAACAACTGTTCAAATTTAACAACACATCTATTGCATTTTATAAACATCTACAGTTTTGTTCATTCATGTATAATGCATGTTCAAACAGGACAATCATAGATCTACATACTTGCCAACCTTGGAGGAAAAAAAATAGGAGATTTTTTCAATGACGCCTCCATCCCCCCCCCCCCCTCCTACACACACACAAAATGAACAATTAAACTGACTTATACAAAGTTTTTTTTTAATGTTCATTACAGCAGTATTTGATAAAATTTTATCATCAAATGTTTGGTCGAAACATTTTTTAGCAAAATGATTTTTTATGAGCAATAGGATGTTCTCTAGATTTTCATTTGACAGCACTGGACGAAACTTCATTTTTCAGTTTTATATTCGATGAAAATAGGAAGAAATTTTATTCATCTATTTTGTAACAATATATAATGATTACTGCAAAGGAAAAAAAAAAGCCAAACCCTAAGAGGATGAAAAAAAAATTAATTCTATGCAAAAAATATTTTAAAAACTAGATTATTAATAAGGGTGCAATATTAATAGTTACAACTAACTAAATGATCACCAAAATTTTTAAAAAGGCTAAAATATTTCATTGGAATTTCGAGTGGGTGTGGCAAAAGGAGATGTGCAAATCCTCTACTACAGAGGCTAAACCGTAAAAAATATTAAAAATAATGGTAAACCAAAAGGTATCGATGTCCAAGAGATTGAATGAGATAGTACACAAGAACTAGGGACTTATACCGAAGCGGATGCAATCGGATTTTTAAAAAAAATCGGGACTGACCCTTGAAAGCATATGAAAGACAAAATGCGGAAGTTTTACTGATAATTTGTAAAAGTTTCGTAAAGCAAGTATCTACGCATGCTGCTTCAAAATTTTCTCATTTAAAGAAAGGAAAAAGTGCCAAAATTACGGATATTCGCGGAACCGAAATTTTAACTTTTCAAAAATACCAAAAATACGAAATTTCGTCAAAATACAAGAAAATTACATAAAAACTACTCGGCGAATAACTACGATCCCGAGTGCCGTCCATTGAGCAAAAAAAGATTGAAGCTTCATTCATTTATTGTAAAGCGAAAATTACAAAAAAAGGGAGAAAATTGTGTTAAACGGGAGATCGGGTGGGAGACAGACGCAAAAAACGGGAGTCTCCCGTTAAAAACAGTAGACTTGGCACGTATGGATCTAATGAACTCTTAATACTGCAAACAAGGGTAACTACAGTAGTTTCAAAGTTACAAAATGTTAGTTTCCATCTACAATCTGCTGCTATTTACCCAAGTAGCTGTACAAAAATGGCATTACAATAAAATCATTTCACGCGTTTCTATCAAATTTTAACTAAGCACAAATTATTCTTTTTCTAATATCACATTTTGTGTCTAATGTTTTGATCTTACACACCATTACTTTACCAGAAATCAAACTTATCATTTTTAGTTTTTTCTATATCCAAAATATATAGAAGAAATGGCTAATTCATGAATTCTTTTTTAAAATCTTTGTTTAAGTATTAAAATTATCTACATTCACAGCAATGACATATGAAAGGGTTTGGAAAGGGCAAGTTCCAACTTTTTATATATATATATATATATATATATATATAAGAGAGAGAGAGAGAGAGAGAGACATTCTAAGGTCTGAAGGACCTTATAGGTCACTGGTCAAACATAGGATATATACACATAGGTCAAAATCTATCACATTTCAAATGAGGGGAAAATTTTGCTTTTTTTCCCTTGAATTAACAATATCAGCGTATTGTTTAAGTTAGTACAGTATCTGTAGAAATGAAAGCAAAGTTCTGAAACCAAAATAATGACTACAAAAAAGTGAACAGATTTTTTAAAAATTAATACTTCTTCATTGTTTATTCTTTTTGAATTATTAATGAATCAGCAAACATATGTATTCACAAAAAATATTTCAAAATTATTTTCCAGATCATGCGAAAACATTGTGGAAAGACATGACAAATATAGGTGCTAAATTTTGAATCAATCCATAAACATCGTTCGGTTTCACTTTTGGGTTGAAATATACAAAATTCGCAAAAGTGATGGAAATTGACAGAAACATTCAAATTTACATTTTACTTACAAATTTCTCATTGCAATCCCGATAGCAGAATTTTCTGTATCAATCTACAGCACGAGGTTCAGAAGTCAAAACTTAATCTGCGGCACCAAAGGATGTGGAACCAAATTTACAATCATAAAAAAATAGTAAACTATGCATTTTAAAATAGTTGACATATAACAATAAATTCAGATAATCAATAAATATTACGATTATTTTATTTATCAATAAATTAATAAAATCTAAAATTGAACATGTAATGAATGCAAGCTACGAGAAAAAGAAGTAAAGACAATACAATGCAGTTTAATATTTGAAAATGATTTATTTTATAACTTAGTGAAAATAGGGTAATCATTTATCTGAATCATTAATAACTAACTACTTTTGAAGTAACATGTTTAAAAAAATTTTGTAAAGTGGGTAATTAATCTGCAAGCTTCAAGATAAATGCAAGCTGCGTGATTTCTGCTACAGGGATTACAATAATGCCGAAAAGTTGGAAATAAATGTGATAAATGTGAGTACAAACTTCAGAATTAATCAATAAATGTTTTCTGGTTCCATTTTTGGATGTATATATAAGAAAATAACAAAAAAAAAAAATTTATATTTTAGTACATTTTTATATTTACGACTGAACAGAAACATGTTTCAAAACATGTTTCAACAGAAACATGTTTCAACAGAACATGTTTGACATGTTTCTGTCTGTTGAACATGTTTCATGTTCAACAGAAACATGTTAAAAAAAAATTTTTTTGTTTTGCAAACAAAAAATTTATAAAATTAAAAATAAATCGAAATCGAAATTTTTAATTTTTTTGAAAAAACTTTACTGTACTTAGCTTCCTTTTAGCAACAGGTATGCAAAATTTCAGGATGGTATTCCTGTGGTATCATGATGGGGAAAAAATTTCTCTTTATGAATGTAAATGTTCAAAGAGAATTTTTTTTTTTCATCATGATATCACAGGAACACCATCCTGAAATTTTGCATACCTGTTGCTAAAAGGAAGCTAAGTACAGTAAATTTTTTCCAAAAACAATTAAAAATTTCGATTTTGAATTAGTTTAATTTTTATAAATTTTTTGTTTGCAAAACAACAACAAAAAAAATTAAGTAGCTGTGTCATGTTATATATTTTATAAAACCTCATAAAATATTGAACAAAACAGTACAAGTTATATTTTTTTAGGTCAGATAGTTTTTTTAATAACAGCTGTCTAAAGTTTCATAAATATGCAAAATTGATGATTTGGTCAAAATTTGAAAAATTTATAACTCAAAAACGAATGAATATAAAACCCAAAACTTGGTATTTTTCATCTATCATATGAATACTCCATTTGAGCCAAAAATAAATGAAATCCAAAGACGCGAGGTTTTGGCCATTGGTTGATACCCATGCATGAGTTGCCAATCTTATTTGTGCAACATAAATATTGGGTTAAACATTCATATTGATGACTATGGCAATAAATAATAAAACAATGACAGACACAGACAAAACAGGACAATGAACACAGGAAACTAATTGGTGTCAAAGAATGTGGAACTGTGGCAATGACTAGGTGTCTCACAAACAGAAGATTCATGTGTAAACAAATTCAGAGATACCTTGCAAACAAAACACACTTAGTAGAAAGTTTTGTAAACAACGCCTTGTTTACCTCAGGAGAAAGTAGATTTTTTCTTTTCTACTTCACTTTTACCGCACTGAGTAAGAAGCTTTTGCAATTCTCCTTCAAGTGCTGCTTTCTAGAGAAATAAAATATACAAATTAGTTTCAAAATGAACCATTAAGGAGAATCACGATCACAAAATTATGAAAGATTTGTTAGCATAAAAATAATTTCCTTAAAAATGTAAATTTCTTCATCATTTCATTTTTTCTTACTGTTAGCTTAATGCTATGCTAACAGTACATAACATCTAAAATTAAATTGACGAATTACATCTAAAATTTTGCTGTCAATTAAAGCAGCCAATTCTTTAGTAGAAAAATTAATTTTCTCAGATCTAACTGAATTTTTCAAATAAAGCTTTAAATGGATAAAGAATAAAAATAATCATAATAAATAAAAAATTTGAAAATTTAAAAAAAGTGAAAGAAAGAAAAAAACGAAGAGAAAGAAAGAAAAAAACGAAGAGAAAGAAATAACTATTGAGTTAACACATGTTATTTCAGTATAAAAACAATTTAAAAGCAAAAGTGTAAAGTTTCTAATTCTAAAATGCATGAATGTGAGTTTGTTTTTTTTTTAAATTTCCAATAATTTGAACAAATGGAAGGAACAATATAGTTAAATAACAGTCTGCAGAAAGCTAATTCTTTGTCAATATAGCGTTAAAATGCAAGTAAATGCTGCATATAATTGTTTTGAAGCTACTTTCTAGTGGCTCATAGTTAATTATAAAAGCTATATGATGCTTAAAAACTGCTGTATCTAGACTTCATTTGCTTAATAGTGCTTTTCTATACAATGTGCACTAAATAAATTAATGTTAACCAAAAGGGGAAAATGCAATAGCATTTTAAGCTGATACAGGAATTAAATTTTGTCAAAGCTGGTGACAAAAAATTGTAAAGCGCCACAGAACATCCCCATGACCTAACGAAAATCAGTTGTTTTAAACTTCTGAGAATGACCTGATACAACACCTATACCTACCCAGCATTCTGACCAGAGAAGTTTGGGCATGAAATTTTATTGATCAAGGATTTCTCTAGATCTTTTTTTTGGTTATCAGTTTCAAATGCCAAGAGAATGGCGTTCAAGCTGTTGAAGTAATATATCATCCTTAACTCGAAAGGTTTAAGCCAGTAATTATATTATAATTTCCTGTTGATGAATAAAACTGAGATTAAATAACCTAAGATTAAGTGGTAGGATAAACATCTCAAATTTTGCAAATATTTTTGCCAACACATCAACACTATAAAAGCTACGAAGATGATAAAAAATACAACACATTTGCTTAATAAAACTCCTAAAAATAATTTTCCAGTTCAATGGATAGCTATCTTTAATTATTATTTACAGAATGATTCAGTTTTATTTCAATCTTATTTAATTAATTATCTCTTTTTGTATCAGGGTGGCTACAAAGAGGAGGGTTATGATCCCCCCAAAAGCATTGACAGATAAGATTGAAATAAAACTGAATCATTCTGTAAATAATAATTAAATATAGCTATCCATTGAACTGGAAAATAATTTTTAGGAGTTTTACTAAGCAAATGTTTTGCATTTTTTATCATCTTCGTAGCTTTTATAGTGTTGATGTGTTGGTGAAAATATTACAATTTTTTGTGATGTGCAAGAAATTCTACTAAATTATTTAATAAAATATGAAAATACAGTAGAGCAGTGTTTCCCAGCCTTTTTTCCCTTGCGAACCCCTTCTAAGATCCCAAAGAAAATGGCGAACCCCCTTCTGTAGTCGTTAGCAATGGGTAACAAAATTATAAAATTTGCTAGCACATTTATTTTCCACATTGTGCAATACTTCATAACAAGAAATGAAATCATAATTATTGTAACACATCTAAGTTTAAATAAAAACTAAAATACAGCTGCAAATATTTTTCTTATTATTTGTCCTTTTTTAATCAGTATTATTAGAGCAATGAACTAAAAAATTTTAAAAATTATTTTCTCCATAGCGTTTATATTTTCGAATTTCTAATTGCGATATGGCACTAAAGCAGAAAAGTTGGCTAAAGTGAGATAAATGTGAGTCCGAATTTAAAATTAGTGAATAAATATCTTCTGGTCCCACTTTAGAGTATGTATAATGAAAAAGTAACCTAAATAATGCACAAATTTACATTTTATGTAGTAAATTTCCCCATTTCCGACTCGTTCTTCGCGCTTGCGAGGAAAAGGGGAGGAAACTGGTAGGCGAAAAATACAGTTTAAAATTTAAAATAAATCAATAAATATCTTTCGGTTCCAATTTTTAATCCTAATTGGTACCGAATTGATAAAATTGGTTGTGATCCAAATTATAAATCAGGCAAAAGTAGGAATAAGCGCACTTAAAATTTTGTATCTATGCTTACTATTACATTTCTTCCTTATACATATGTAAATTTATCATTTCGTGTTTTTGTTTTACGTTAGCGATAAAAAATTACGCCGTTACAGTATTATTTTCGCGAACCCCCTTTCTGCACTGCACGAACCAATGGGGGTTCGCGAACCACCGGTTGGGAAAGGCTGCAGTAGAGCATAGTTTATACGAGGCCCAATTCTTGGATCTACCCAAAGGGTAAATCAATCATGCAACGATATCCTTTATTATACAACTTTTTCCAGTATAACCTCTTTGGCGTCTTATAAACGATGCTTCGCTGCATTAGTTATAAGTTTAGATTTAACACTAGATTTACCAGACCAATCCTTTTCATTGTTTGGAAGCTTCCATCTTTGTTACTAATTATAGTGCAACTTTCAATGGCATTGGCTTTTCCTAATACACAGTGAGTAGGAAAAGTGAATTTTATTATAATGAGTAGCAACTTGGAGTAAAACTTAGAAATGATTGAAAACAGCCTGGTAAATCTAGTGTTTATTAAAGTTATTAGGCGCTGGCTGCGTAAGGAGACTGTTAGTCCCAAACCCCTTACTGGCCGATTTGAGGATTTTTGTGAAGCTCCAAACAGTTCGAGAAAATTTCCGAAGTCCAGAGTCTTGAACAGGACCCACTCCCCTAAAATGTTATTCTGTATCCACCCCTGTTTAGCATACATTCACAATTTCTCCAGTTAGGAGATCATGACAAGGAATTTCTACAGCGTGAAAACACCTTGTCCACACACATTGTTAAAAATGAATTAGTATTACCTCCGTCACACAATGTGGTGACATAAAGAACAACAGCGCCAAATCAACTTTTATTAAATTTTTTGCATAACATTTTCCCCACCATTAAGACTATACTCAACTGCAAAGTTTCTTGACTATGGAGAAATATGCTGAGAGCAAACGAAGAAAGTAGTTCTCCGCGCGGTGTCCGATTTGAAAGTTAAACTAAGCACTTCGCTATAGAAATGTGCTAAGGTATTTTAACCTGCGCATATATAGCGTTTATTTGTCATGATTTTCAAAAAATGTTATATATTTTCAATTTTACGAGCAGTTCAACGCGTAGTGATACCTTGATTTAGAACTGAACGCTCAGCCAATAAGAGCTCACGAGCAGTTGGCGATCTTCCCATAAGCGGTTTGGCGAGATTTTGAATGGCTTATGTTTATGCCTGACTCGCAGGCTTGTGACTTTGCTTAAAGCTAAATAGTTATCATTATTCCATTCGTTAATATCGTAATTTTCCATTAAAAACAAACTTACACAGGAAAAAAAAAAATAGGCTCGTTGGATAAAAGGAAGGAAAAAAATTATTCATTTGAAAACTGAAAGTGTTCAAAAGTCCAACCGTTTTTATGAATTATTGAAGGGAGGAAAGGATTTTTGGAAGAAAATATACTTTTAATGATTACCTTAACAAGAAATATATTTGATCCAATAAAAGAAATTATGATTACGTAAAAAGAAATAAGTTTTTAAATTTTGTTACATCAGTTTATCTTTCTCTGATAAACTGAAAAATGAGTTTTCAAACGCGCAATGTACCAAATAGAATGCTTAATCGGATTATTTCGCCAAGTTGGTGTGCCGTCTTTTCGATCCTCGTCCTTGTAACCCCAAAAGCCTCGCCGTTTACTCATTTCTTCTGCCGCGCATTGTGACATCATTGTCAAGAAACGTTGCAGTCTAGTATAGTCTTGTAATCTCTTTCAAAACATTATGGGACAAAAACGTTAAATGAATTTGTTAAAAAGTTAAATGAACATTATGTTGCATTCAAGAAATTACGTAGGCGTACTTTTGCCATCGTCTTTTCTTGCACGCTCAGCGATGCATTCTTCCGATATCCGCTATGAGAGAGCATTTTGTTCAGCTTGTTGAGCTCCAGGCGAATGCGTTCCAGCTTGTTCTCCCGACTCTCAAGATGCACAGCGGGTATTTCCTGCAATCGTTTACAATAATCACAATGTCAAAGGAAAAATATATTCTATTAAAAATTTCTGCTAAGTTTTTTTGTTATTATGCTACACGTAGGTTTTGTATTTTCTTTAAAGACAATCTAACAATCTCTTTCAATTCCTACTATTAGTTCACACTCTCCTTACATCTTGTTCGAATTTTCAATCGATAATAAAATACTTTTTATTCCTCCCCTAGCGTTCCAATACATTTTTTAACCCTCACATGCATGTAAACCTCATCTGAGGTGACATAAATTTTGCTTCAAATTTTTACGCATAATCGTTTTTATGCTGCAATTTTCATGTCGTCCAACTGGACGACATCTGGAGACTCCAAACAGTTCTTGGAAAACACAAAAAGTTTCATAGGGTATTCAAGATAGGTAAAAGATTAAGATCTCTTTAGAAGTCCATGGAGGATTCAAGAAAGAAGAGAAAACCTCATTTTCGAATCAAATTCTGTTTATTTATTTTGAAGCGTGTATTACATTACTGGGAGAATTGGTATTACTTTATAGCACCTTAATCCTTATAAATGAAGTTTGAATGTTCAGTTTTGACATGTTTATTATTATATTGAATAAATATGACATAAAAGCATAAAAAGTGCTCATACAAGGACACACATTTTTGACTATACAAGACAGAAATTTCCAAAAATAAATTATTACACTACAATCCTGAGATACTAAATTGGCTTGTAGCATATTAATGTTGTTCATAACACAAATAAATAAATATACACATGAGAGGGTTAAAGTTGTAGTGGATGACACGTGATGTTAACACAGTACTTTCAAATATTAATTCATTAATGAAGTTTAACAGCTAATAATTTTATTGACCAAAGTATGAATTGACTTTAATTTTTTTCATATATTACTTGTTTTCATTTCATTTAGGGCACATAATAAATGAATCGGCAAATGGAAAGACACTACTAGTCCAAAAAAGTTGCTTTGAGATATTTGCAAAAACCACAATTGTTTTAAAATATAACAAATACAGTCAACATTACGATAATGGAATCTTTTCAAAATTGTTAGAATGACCCATAAGAAGGATCTTATAAGCCTAATTCTTTTTGCCACTTATCAAAATGTTTAAATAAAACATTAATAATTACTGGACATATACTCTTTTTTCCTCTTGAGTTCATGCAATTAATTTTCAGTGTTAAAAATAAGATTACAATACAGAAAGAATATATTTACATTTTTATATACATTTAATCCATTAATATATTCATGAAAATACACTTTATAACCTTGACATTAAACAAATCTGAAGAAAAAACAAGAAGTTCCATCTAGAAGTAGGCTTGTTTAGACAAGCCTACTTTCCTTCATATACCCAATATCAAATTTATAATCTAGCTATCTCTCTCTCTCTCTCTTTCTCGTTTAGCTTTGGTTCTTAATTGCTTCAAATATACCCTTTTCAACGGTTTATAAATACTCAGCTGAAAATTAAGGTTCCTAAGGAAATTAAGAATCCCTTTTTTCTTTGTTTCTTACACACTACCTTATTAATTTTAAATATTCACTTCCAGCTGTAACCAACTCGATTTTAACAGATTGTGAAGAAAAAAAAATATATCCATTCAATTCATATTAATTTTAAAAATCAGTACTAAACAAATGAGAAATTGAAGACATCAAAAAATAAAAACACGTAAGGTAAATGACCTAGTAGTGGACACTGCTCTCTAGTAGTGGACACTTAGATCTTTGAGCTCTTAAAATAAGCGAATGTAACATTAAACAAATGAAATGATCAGAACCTACAGCAAACAATTCCTAGTGCTGGTGAATAGAACTAAAGTTGGCGTGGAGCATCTATGCAAGTACATGGATCATAATATTTAATAGCTGCCTCCACAACGCTCACACTTGCTGCTCTTTACTGAAGCCGATCAATAAGAAGGTAAGGGATTTGGGGAAAATATATGGGAATATATGAATGGTCCCTTAGTCATTTTTAAAATTATCTCTCCAAGTTAACAGCATAAAATAGATGATATTCATTTCTGTCCACTACTAATGCAAATACGTGTCTTATAAATGTCCACTATAGATACAAATGAAGCATTTAGAAAATTTAACGTGCAAATCCTAATTTTCCATGAAATGATATTTTATAGGAAATTAATTTTTAGAGAAATAGTTGGTGACGAAGCTAAATATGCAAATATTGATGCAAGTCCCTTGAAAAAATATTGCCACGTAAAAGAGTACGAAAATTTTCTTAACTGTATCCACTACCGGAGCATTTACCTTACATTTTAACAGATTCTGAAGGAAAAAAATATCCATTCAATTCATATTAATTTTAAATATCAATACTTAGCAAATGAGAAATTAAAAATATCAATAAATAAAAAACATAAATACTAAAAACTCTAAAAATGACATAAACAAATTAATAGCATAATTTAAAATTTTACTTGAAACTGTTCTGAATTCACTGATGGATACTCACACCTAAATCCATGATAACAGTCATGCCATGGTCGTGGCTCTGAAATACCCAGGTATCTTGTGGGTGGTGCTCAAAGAACTCTTGACCTTGAGTAAGGTGAAAGGTCACAGACTCCAGCTTAGCAAGCAGAACTATCAAATTGCAGAAAGGGTTCAAAGCTTGAAGGGTATTCTCATCTTCCACGGCAATAGTTACTGGTTTTGAAAGAAAGAAAATGCAGAAATAAGCAAAGTACACAACATGACGGCCTTTCAGTCAACATTGTCAGATATATATCACTTGATATATATCATGATATAAATTATGATATAGATCATGATATTTGTAGGCTGGTACATACACAGTGTGTTAAAGAATTTTTACGACTAGCTTTATAACACAAAAAAATTCATAAATGAGTCATGCTTTTTTCCCACATATTTACCCCCCCCCCCCCCTTTTTCACATGTCACGCTATGTTGCATAAGCAGGCTGTCACACTTCTTGCAGGGCTCCCACCGCCTTAACACCATTTGTAGCAGCTTTCGGAGCAGGTAAAATATCCTTTTTGTATCACTTTGGAGCAGAAGAATTTAACTTTTGTATCAGTTTGGAGCAAAAGAAATCGACTTTTGTATCAGTTTAGGAGCCGAAAATATCAAATTTGTACCATTTTTGGAGAATTTTTTTCTTTATTTTGTAAATATTAAATGGCTGTTTTAAAGCAATGTCATTTTCATACATCAAGGGTAAGAGCAGTTTCAAGTCTTCAAAATGATAGGAAATGTAAATGTCAGTCATCCTTCAAAAACTGAATTAGATTATTTCAAAAACTGGATTATTTTTATATTTCTTATAAGAAATTATTCATAACCTATTAAAAAAGTAAGGCTAATTAAACCTATAACCCTTATAAAGGTGTTTTTCAACTCCTTTTCTCAAGAAACAGATTATTTAAAAAAATGTTCTGTTGCTTTTTTTTTTCTTCTTCTAATGATTAAGAATAGCTGGAAGAAAGCTTAAAATTTTCTTCTTTTCAAAAATCATTACATTCTCTCTTTTTTGTTTAATAGCTAAAACACTATTCTTACAAGAAAATAAGCAAAAACTAACTAATATGAAAGGTTAAACTATTTAAAACTATTTATCATTAATTAAAATTTGTTTTTTAAATGATACTTATTTAGGTATAACCATTGTGATTATAGTAACAGTAAAATTTTAAATGAATTAAATATAATTTCATATTTTGTCAAAAAATATATTTGAACTTGATCCTATTTTCTACCTGCAGTAATATTTATTATTTTTCTGATTAAGAAATATTCCTTTAAATTTCAAGCCTAAATGCTCACTTAGATCAGAGTTCGTACGCTTTTGGCAAAACCAAAAATAAGGACTTTCTAAAGAATTTTTAAGGAGCTACAAAAAAATTTAAGGACCTCACAAATTTTTCGAAATATACAAACTTATGTTTATTTCAAAAGGATAAGCATTATTGAAAGAGGAAATTGATTTAACATCGTATTTTTGTTAGGAACAAACGCACAAACACTTTTATGGAGCTCTCTTTGACTTGTTGCTCTTCTAATGTCCAATAGAGTCAGGGAGTTAAATAATTATTGGAGATAGTAATAAGAAGCACACAACGCAAGTACTAATCATATATAAGCAAATTATAATGATATGAAAAAATATCAAAAATGGTTAGTGCTATAAAATACAAGTTAAATGAAAAACTATTTAAATAAAAAAAAATTGCTAAAGAAAACGCTGCACTTTGTCTTGAGAATTTGTGTTTAATTTAGATTTTTTTTCATTTTACTTAACTTATGTTGTCAGCATCTCAATTTAGGCTTACTGAAATCTTTATCTCTGCCATAAATATATTTTATTTTGGAAACAACATACAAATAAAAAATGGAGCTTCTTCGCTTAACCTTTAGGTTACGGCGCTCGAGCTCCCGAAATTCTCTCATACAACGGCAAAACTACGGAATATTTTTCCCCTCGGTGTAACCACGGGGGTCCTTAACTCCCATTATACCTCCTTTGAGTGTGATTGACTTCATTAGAAGGTTTGCCAAAATATAAACTTTTGTTTATCAGTTGCTATTTTTTTGCTCCCAATCGCCAATTCGAAGTAATTATATTATTTCTAAAGTTAATTTCCGTAAAAAAGTAAAAAAGAAAGAAATCAAAATAATAATAATAATTTGGAAACATGCAGGTTTTTTTCTTCCTCATTTAAATTACAGCTTATTATTGAAGTCTAAGGGGAGTTTCCCTATGTTTGTCTAAAAAATTTTGCTAAGCAAAAAAAAGGCAATCAAAATTTTTGCCCAAATTAGAGTTAAAATTAACAATAAAAAGTGATGTTTCATATAGTTGAATAGTAGTGACCTTTCATTGTTTTAGAGCATCAATATATATATATTATTATTATTTTGCGATTTTTCCGCTCTGTGATTTTTGATTTGCTTTTTTTCGGGACTTGTACGTAATTTGCCTAGTTTTCGACAAACATCTCAGGTGCGAAGTCATGATAACAGTATATATTATTTTAAATATCTGCAAAACATTATCAACAACTTCAATAAACAAGTAAAACATTTTAAGTATATTATTAGTACACGAATTCTGTAATTCGCAGCGTTTTCAGCGGTTTCACGAACTGAACAAGGAAGTAAAGTATCTCCTCATTATTATTGCTGAAACTGATGTCCTCAAAACGGATTTACTTTATCCTAATTCACTTAAAAATTGCAGGTATGAATAGACAATTTTTCTTTTATTCTATTTTCACCACAATGACTTGTTGATTTACTCGCATAGTAACTGGAAAGTGGTCATTCACCGAAGATAAACAGAATTCGCTTCAAACTATCTGTTGTGCTTCTAAAAAACCCCTGTCTGCTGATGGCTCCGGGGGGAGGTCCTTTGTTAACAAAAGCAAGACCCAATGTGCAGCTATTGTACTTGATATCCCTTCACTACCGATGGTTTATCTTTATCATTTG
Organism: Octonoba sinensis; assembly: GCA_038502835.1. Classification (NCBI taxonomy): domain Eukaryota; kingdom Metazoa; phylum Arthropoda; class Arachnida; order Araneae; family Uloboridae; genus Octonoba; species Octonoba sinensis. The sequence continues at coordinate 113,035,374 of CM076605.1, forward strand.
CTTCACTGCTGTATTTTTAGTTGAATGCACTTACCGGGATGTATGACATGATGGGGTGGACTCTTATTATTACGACTTCGACACGCGTAGTGTACATGTGGTTTTTATTAGAAAACCAAGAAAGGAAGAATTATAAGCATAGACCTCCAGCGCATCGAGCTGCTAATTGGATTATAACCCAATGGCAGAGCTCTGAGCGTGGCAGAATAACTCTTTTTAAAATTAATACCAAAAGATGACAAATATTAAAAGTTTTATTCAGGCTCGTCATTTCAATATTTTCTGCGGGGGGGGGAGGGGGGAGCAAAGGGAATATATTAAATTTATAGATAAAAAGCCCCAACACGCAATAATACGTAAACACACGTATAAATACATTATAAATCTAAAAGTCAGTGCTCCTCGACACCCCCCCCCCCCCCCGAGATAGTTCAAGTGATTGGCTATGTTTCAGTGAGTATTTATATGACTATAAATGTTATCCGTCGATTATATGTGTGTCTAAAACAGAAACATTCCAAATACTCGCCAGACAGTAAATCAGCGCCGCGTATTTCGCCAAGAATCGTCGCGAGGACAGGAAATGCTAATAACTCTCGATTACTTTCTCACCTCCTGGTGATTTCCTTCCGCTCAGGAAGGGGACGAAAGGTCTGGTACATATGCTGTACCGCAGCCGTAAGGAAGGCCAAACTTTTTTGTGGTACATATGCTGTACCGCCGTATTCTAAAGGTTAAAACTTTGTTCATAACCTTTAAATTATAACTACCAAAATTTAACTAAAATAAAGTTTCAAAAAATTGAACTATTTTTTTTAAATAAAAATAAAACTGTCAACTTTTTAAATAATTGATATATTTACAGCATGCAAAAAGATAGAAGCCTTAAAAACTGCGTGCAATTTTCGGCGAAGCACATGCTAGATGTTGGCAAGTTTCCGAAAAATAGGTTTTTACATTTTCGCGTTATAAGTTATGAAAATTCATGTAAATTATTGCATGTCTTTTTAAAAAGTTTCTTGAAAAATTTTCCTGTTTTGTAGTACAATCCCTTAAGATAAAAATATTTGTACATCAGCTTGAAAAACCGGATCTTTTTGCAAAAAATCGAATTTTCGAAGTTCTCAAATAAAAACGGAAAAACTAGGGAAAAACGGGGCGTTTGGCAACTACGGTGTATAAGTTTAAGAAGAGGTCGATTCCTTCAATTTACTGCACATTAAGAAATTTCTCGAGACACAAATTTTGATTAACGCAGCAAATATCCATCATCTCCCACACAACAAAACCGCACAGCGAACGATCGCGAAACCAAATTGGTCGATGAAAATTTGCTAAATATTAAAACTTTGCCTTTAAAACAAATTTTCGATACGGGAATTTATTTGGTCTAGAAAAAAAAAAAAAAAAACAATTGGAGAGCAAACTGTTTACCGAAAGATCAGCTGAAAAGCGATCGGGAGAGTTGGCAGCTCGGCGCTTATTATAGTGTAAGACGTAAGAAGAATGATAATAAAAATAAATAATTCTTTTACCTTTAACAGTATAAATAGGCGATAATCATACATGCGATTGGTCAAATGTAAAAAAAAAAGAAGAAAGTTTTTTTTTTTTTTCCTACATATTAGTTTAATATATCTCTTATTGAGCTAAATGTCAACAATACGCTTCTTTGAAGTATTCCCCCCCCCCCCCCCAAATTAAAAAAAAAAGTTTCAAAAGCAATATTTATTTACTGATTACTTGTTAAGAGCTGCTCATACTTGCCTTTATTGATAATTGTCTAGAATGTAGATGATTTAGTAACAATTTTCATGCAAATATATATATATATTTACTTTGTTACTAAACTTAATAAACAGTATCGAATCCCAAATTTGAAATCCCGAAATTTGGCCCTTTTTCGAAAATTCCCGATTTTTGTTTATTTATTAAATTTTTCCCCCTTGAGTCCTTAAAAGTCCGTTTTTCAAATTTTATTCCTTTTTCTTTCTCTTTTAATAGCAAAATGAGGGAACTTGTGTGATTTGTTTTTCTGTGGGCTTAAATGGTACCCAGTTACTGAGCACCATTGCATTTTGTACAAATACTTGGTGTTTTAATTCGATTTCTCTACTAATATTTATTTTATTTATTTATTTATTTATTTATTTTTTAAATGTAGCTCGATTTGATTTTTTTTCCATACAATTGCAGGAAATAGCAAATTGGGAGCTGCCATGTGGGTAGGTACAACTTCATTTTACTGAATTGGGTGTTGTAGTTTGAAGCATTTTATCAAAATTCATGAAATTTTTTTTTTTTTTTTTTGTAAAAATTTACTTATACCGTTTCCAAAAAAAATTTAAAAAAGCAAGAGTTAATTATTTTTCTACCAGTTGAGAAAGCACAACAATGTGCAGTAAAAATGCGATGATGTTTATGTAAATACACCACATTTGATTCTGACAATCCGCCGTTTTGGGTCTGTCCGAAAGCCGCGATAGTACCGTACCCTAGCAAACCAAATTTGAGGTTTGATTAAGTAGTTGAAATGAAAGAAGTTTGATTCTTGTGAAGAATGCGAAAGATAGCAAAACAAATACAGCGGCATGGGTACCTTCTTATTTTAACAACAAAAAAAAATTAAGCACCTGGAATTAAAAATAAGGACTATTTAAGGACTTTTTAAGGCCTTAAAAATGAAAATGAACATTAAGGACTTTCTAAGGACCTTTAAGGACCGTACGAACCCTGTAGATGCTTTGGAAGTAATTAATGGCACCAAAAGTAATTTGCTGGGTTTTATAATTTTGCAGCAAGAAAATTCAAGAACCAAATTATATTTTTCAGTTCTATAATAGAAAGGCAAAATGAATTTCTTATTATAGGTTGATAATTTAATGTCTAATGATTTTTTTTTCTAACAATTTATCTTTACATCTTTCAAAAATTGTGTAATAGTTACAATTAAATTTTAAGAGTCCTAGGGTTACAGCAATTGGATGCTGAAAGAAACTAAATTGAATTAAAAGAAAGAGGAAATGCATGATAATTTCATAACTTTCAAATCTGGTTAAAAAAATGAAACTTTAAGCAAGAGTACTTTTATGAGGTTGTTCATCCACACCAAAATTTCTATTTCTTCTGATAAAATTGCTTAACATATTTGCTAAAGATCATCAATTCATTAAGATATACATGCTCTTTTTAATGATTTTCTAACTTAGCTGTAATTTTTTTACTTACTTTGTTCTTTATATTTTTTAATTGGTTGTGGTTATATGATATAGATTATAGAGCTTAAAGAGTAATGAGAAAAGAAAAAAAAGCTGCAATTCAATGTTTAATTTCACAACGTTTAAAAGTCTATCTCTAAACACTTTCGGGAACAAATATATATTTTCAAACAATGTTTTTATATAAAAGAAAAATACATTTTATTTATTTACTTTGAGAAAAAACATTATAAATAGTTGAAATGAAAAAAATCCTATTTTTGTAGCGGATGCAAAAAGATTGTAGAACGTATGCACTCCTTTGCTTGCACGTGGGAAGTAGGCTTAAGGACTTTTTACGAATTGTTATAATGGAGCAATAATCTTTTTAACATATGTTCTGTTATTGATTTTTTACATTGATTAGTATTTCCTAAACATTAGAATAGAAAATACAAAGTGCACTGAGGAAAAACGCTAAGTTTATTTTTTCCACGTTCTATGAAATTTTAAACTTTTTTATCTATTTCAATAAAAACTTACTAAATAAAATGTTCAACATAAATAGTGATTAAAAGAATTATTTTTCTCTCTATCATACTGCAAAATATTAGAAATCGTCTCACTGTTTCTTCTACAAGCGTGGGATACATCACTCATTCTGCTCAATTTTCTCATCCACACTTGATGTTCTTAAGAGAGGGTAGAGCTAATATTCATTAATAAACTGCTTCAAAGGTAAAAAATTAGTTGACTAAAGGAAAAATGTAACGAATGATGCTGATTTTAAGGTGAAAAAAATATATCTAAAATTTTTTCGATTTTTTTCCCCGAAAATCGCGATTTGGCGAAAATTTTTCCCAAAAAAAAAAAAAAACGCATTTTGTAGCAGCATGTAGCAGAGAAATCGTTTTGGCGCAGTTTTGCGCAATTGGCGCAGCCGTGGGAGCCCTGTTCTTGTTACCCCTCCTCTTGTCACATTTTGTCACAATTTCACGAACTCCCCTCCCCCTCGAAGAGTGACATCATTTATGAATGACCCCTAGCTTCTGGTTCATAACCAAATGTCTTTCCTCTAAACCAGTCAACGTGGCAACAACAATATGGGGCAGTCAATTTTCTTTCTGAAGATAAAATTCTTCTAACACAAACCAGGTGACGTAATGAGCTCAAAAGAATCAATTTCGATATCTACACAGTGTATCAAAGATTTAAGACTAGGTTTATAAAATGAAATAAAATTAGTAATTATATTTTTTAATTATTTTTATTCAAAATAATCTCCTTCAGTTTTAATACATTTGTTATGTGGTTTAACAACGATTCGAATGCCTGTTCCAGCTCACATTGAGGGACTGTCTCCAAAGCTCGCTTCGAAACTGTTTGTACACAGTGTGTCAGAGAATTTTTAAGACTACAGCTGGAACTAAGCTTACAGGGGCGCTATTTGTGTTATCGAGCATTCGTGAAACTCCCTAACTATCAGCTTGATACACTGCCAAAACCTCAGTTTAGTTGTTTACTATTTGTTTTTACTTTGATGACATTGACACTATACATGTCTGGTTTTTGCCAATTTTAAAAACATTTTTACCAAAATTCAAATATTTCTGTGAAAACTAAAAATTTAAACATATTGTGATAAAAAATTTTACTATTTTCTGCTGCTTTAATTCTGAGAAAAGAACAATATTGATTGCTTGGAATTTTGTGAAGGGTCTCTTTTGATTTATTAGAATTTTGTGAAGGGTCTGAAAACACCTGAATTTCCTGTGGCGCGACCCCTGCCTATACACACATAAACTGATAATAAAACAATAACTATAAAGTAATAATAATAACAATAATAATCGTTGCACAGCCTTATTTAGGTAAAACTAGAGCAAATGTAAAGCTATCAGTCATGCGTATTAGGCCCTAGCTAGTATCCATTAGGAAAGTTGAAACAATTAAACTAATCCCATGTCTGATGTATAGGCATTCGTAGCAGCAGAATAATCGAAAAAATCACACTGAAGTGCTGTGTCACAGTGATTGAGAGACACACGAATAGAACAAAGATGATGAACTAAATGCAATGTGGCATAAGGAAATATAAGATCAAAATTTACAAACCAGGAGGCCTCATTTTTGTTGCTCCATGTCTAGCTTTCAGTGACCTGGCAATTTCGATCAATTCGGTGATTGTGTACAGATCTGCTTCCAGCATGGTATTCCTCCAGCCTGGATACTGTACAAAACAAATACAGTCCGTATTAATGAAAAGTAAACAAAATTACAAAAAAAAAAAAAAAACAACCATTGAAATAAAATACATCCTTACTCTAAGTATATTTACATGAAGAGTGAGACTCAGTGAGAATAATAGTTAGACTATTACTATAGACTATTATTATAGAATAGAACAGTTAAAAGTAATATGTACAGCAGAAGCACACCTTGGAGCTAGAGACTTTGCATTTTATAGATTTTGTATTTCATGTAATACAGGGTGGGGCATAAGCATTGACCCGGTTTTGAAGGGTTATATAAAAAAAACTAATACAGTTAGAGACTTAAAACTTTTTTTATTTTGATCCGAACATAATCCCAATTTTTTACATTAAGTTTTGAATCCCACTTAAGCAAGAGGGCGGCCTTCAGCACCAATACACTGATGCAGTCCATTTCTGATGTTTTGGGATCTGCACATTTCAAGGGGTAAGGCGGATATTTCCTCAATAATTCGGTAATCCAGCTCTTCTAAAGTATGGGGAACTTTCTCCTTCAAATGACCCCACGCAAAAAAAGAAGGCTTAGGGACCGCAACATGAAGCAGGATATTGCACACAAAGATCCAGTCGATTCTCTCTGCGTGGAAAAACAGACTGCATCAGTGCATTGCTGCAGAAGGCCGTAATCTTGCTGAAGTGGTATTCAAAACTCAATGTAAAAAAAGGGATTATATACAGATCAAAATATAAAAAGTTATAAGTCTCAAACTGCATTATATTTTGTTTTATAACCCTTAAAAAACGGGTCATTACTTTTGCCCCACCCTGCATATAAAATAATATTCGGTAAATCTATAAAATAATATTCAGAATATATCAATACATTTGCACATTAAAATAAGTTTAATGTACAGAGAGCATAAAAGCACAAATTATGCAACTTCATTATCATACACGAATAAATATGCATTTCACAATCAACAGTAAGTTCATTATTCTGCACTTTTTTCTGGCTTCAAAGTTTGATTATCTGTATTGACCAAGACAACCTTGAACTACTCTTTTACTGTAAAAACTATTTTCCATTTATAAAAACTTTGAACGGAGGTGGAAAAATGAAAAACTGATTTAAAATTTTATTTGCTAGATAATACTGCTATTTTTGCAATGCAGAGAATGCACGGTTTCTTTTTTCACTGCACAACTTGCTGTTTTATTCCAAACAGTTATGTTTTATACAGATGGGCATTTTAGAGGTCTTCTACTTTAGTATATTTTAGATAATTAATTATTACTAGTTAACTTTTTAATATTAGAAGGTAATACATATGCACAATATATAGTTTACAATAATAGACACAAGTTATAGCACAGAAATTTAATTCTGAAATAAAAGCGATGAAATTCAAAAAGAAAGGCTTCCAAAAAGATAGATTTTGAACGCTAAGAAATCTCTATATATATATATATATTAATTCAGCAGTTCCTCGTCTAAATTCAAAGTTTGATAATTTTATTCAGAAACTAGCTGCGACGCCCGGCGTTGCACGGTCTGTCTTAAATTATATATTGCAAATACAGCGATGCCTCATCAAAATGCTAGAAACGTTGATTATCATTTTTTAAACATTTGTTTAACAATGGCAACTGCATTGATTTGCTTGTTCACACGGCAACTATAACAATGGTTGAAACAATGCAACAATGCAAATAAAATAAAACGGTCATCCTCTGGGTCAAATAAAATGAATTACCGTGAAAAAATAATTTCAAACTACAGAGAAAAACGCTTATAACTTCTTTCCTAGTTAATTTAGAGGCTTCCAATTTTGGCACGATGGACAAAACTCTTTCTAGAATAGTTTTTTACGGGCTTTTCAATGGTATCAAGCTCGAAAGGATGCGGCCGTTTCTTCCAGTGGAAAAGGCCTATTTTATGCAATTTTTGGAACTCTGCTCCAATTGGTCTTAGGGTGATGATACATAACCTATAGCCTCCCTCGATGAACGGGCTATCTAACACTGAAAGAATTTTTCAAGTCGGACTAGTAGTTCCCGAGATTAGCGCGTTCAAGCAAACAAACTCTCACAGCTTTATAATATTAGTATAGATATACCTGGGTGATTTTTCTTTAAACCATAACCACCTGTCAAGAATTTTTTATCGAAATTTGTTTTTAAGCTTTTAAACCATTCATAGTGAAAGTGATTATTATTATTTTTAATTTTATTTCATTATTAATTTTTTTTAGCGATGCAATTTTGATCATAATTTTAAAATTAGAAAATATATTAGTGCAGAATGAAAGTAACTGTTGTGAACAGAAAATGACTTAAGAATTTAGGGTACTTACGGAAAAACCCATCAACAATTTTCATCAAATGAAGCCAAGGCAATGTTTTGCCAAAAAAGGAAAAACCTTTTTTTAACACAAGCAAATTTGTGTAACCTTGAGAAGACATTTTAGCAAAACTTGATTATTTTGCTGTAAATTTGCCACACTTTTTGTGAACTTTGTTGCTTGGCAGAATTTTTTGTAAGCACCGAATTTAACGATTTAAAGAGATTTTATTTAAAGAAACAAAATCAAATGATTTTGTGTAGGATCAGGATCCACTTCGGGAGAGGAAATTTTTTTAAAAAGCCTTCAAATTACTTTTAGGGTCTATTTTGAGATGAAAAAAAAGAGATTTTATTAAATATTTTAAATCCTACGGAAAGCAGAACAAGAACTTTTAAAAGCAGAAATTATTCATATAATAATAATAATTGCATGTTCCCAATTTGAATACAAGAAATATATCAATAACATTAAATGAAATAAATTACTTCTTCTTGCAAAGGATATGATGCTACACAAATGCTGACAGCAGGACTGACATTAGCAAATGCTGGTAATCTCTGATATAATTCCTCTGCGAGGAATGGCATCACAGGTGCGATGACCCTCAAAAACGCTTCGATGCAGGTCAGCATGACTCGAGAGAAAAAAAGACGTTTTTCATCATCAGTTATTAAAGTTGCTTTCACATATTCCTGCAAAACATCAGAAAAATGTTCTTTATTTGATCAGGGATCGAAATTAAGATGCAAAAGTTAGGCGTCATTGGCACCTAGCCTTTTTTGCTTTAGTTGCCAAAAATGTTCTGCAAAGCATTTTTTAATTTTATTCAAATTGCTTATGCAGAAGTATCGATGGATAACTGCTAAGGACTGTTATGCAATTGCTTAAAAATATCTCAACACATTACGACCATAGTGAGAAAATTAATAAGTAAAAGAAAAAATGTCAAAAATCAATTTCTATTAATAACTTTCAAGAAGTTAGTAATTTTACTTAAGTTTGCATCTTTATAAATCAGGCCCATTATTTCAAAATTATCCAGGGGTTGGTGGGTCAAGGGTATAAACTTAATACATATTAAATTAAAAAACCAACAAAGTACATGTACATACATATAAATACCTTATATTTCTAAAGCTAGGGGGGTAATTGACCACGCCTCAACCTTCCAAATGAGGGGTCTGTTATATATATCTTTATTTTAATCGGTGCTTAATGAAATAAAACATCAGTTTACGGGTTTAACTATTTTTTCAAGAAATTTGAGGGTCAAAAAGTTACGATAATCTCTACAAATTCTCAAGCACTTTTTGAAGAATTTAGAGACCTATTAGACAGTTTCACAAAAATAATGAGAAAAAAAGAATTATTGTATAAAGAAATTAGAAGAAAAAAAAACATGTTAACCCCTTCAGACCCCAGAACTAAGCACAAACAATTTCGATGCTTTTTTTTGGTTCTCTGACTTAAAAAATGATTACAAAACAAAATATCTATAAAAAATATTTTTTAAAATTTTAATTAATAATTAGTTTAAATAATAATTAATGCCCAATTTCCATGTTTTCCATATTTAAAACGAAGTAAACTATCTGTTGATTCATTTCGAAAACAACGGGGTGTTTTAGCTTTCAAGTTGCACAAACAGTCGTTAATAAACAGTATTTTAAAATGTACCCAATGGGGTACACTTCGAATGAAGAGGTTATGCATTTGTAAACATACTTAGAATACATTACCAAGCAATAAATATAGAATAAAAATTACGCTCTCTTACAAAAGGTATTTTTTTTAAATGAAATAGAAAGATAAAATAAGCAATTCGTAAAGCACAACAAATTAATCCGCCATCAAATTATGCACATCTATATTCGAATCAAAACCAAGACAATTTTTTCAAAGCATTTCCTTAAAAAAAAAAAATATGATCACACCACCATAAATTTTAGTCACAAGATTGGTATCCTAAGTGCTAGTGGTATGATCAAGGGGGAACAATACATGCAATAGAAAGCCATGAGGTTTTTATTTGTCTATTTGTGAGAAGTGGTGCTTTTTGAGTTGTGTTACTTCTGTTGATAGGGGGCAATATAGCCCCTTTCACATTAATTCAAAATACTGCCACACCACTGGCTTTTCTCCAAAGCATATAACCAAAGTACACTAAAACCTGTAAAGTTGACCACCTTAGTAAGCTGACCACCTGTCTAAGTTGCCCACTTTTGTCAGGAATGGAATTGAGCCCTGTATTATATAATGTAGAGAAAGCTTTGTAGCTTGACTGCCTCATTTGACCACCTGTCTATATTGACCACTTTTGTCAGGAACGGAGTTAACCCTATTTTATGTAATGTAGAGGAACCTTTGTTACTTGACCACCTAAATTGACCACATTTGTCAGGAACTTAGTTAACCCTATATTATGTAATGTAAGGAAACCTTTGAAACTTGACCACCTGTCTATATTGACCACTTTTGTCAGGAACGGAGTTAACCCTATTTTATGTAATGTAGAGGAACCTTTGTTACTTGACCACCTAAGTTGACCACATTTGTCAGGAACGGAGTTAACCCAATATTATGTAATGTAAGGAAACCTTTGAAACTTGACCACCTCATTTGACCACCTGTCTATATTGACCACTTTTGCCAGGAACGGAGTTAACCCTATTTTATGTAATGTAGAGGAACCTTTGTAACTTGACCAGCTGTCTATGTTGACCACTTATAGTTACAAAATTTGTGTGGGAGTATTATAAAAAATCTTTTATAAGCGGACCGCCTAACTATTACAATATTTATTTGTTTGTCAATTTTTGCAAAGATAAAAAAAACTAAAATAACTTCTCCAAGATTTTTTTTTTATGCTATAAAGTTAGACCAGTATTTGTCTGGATGGATGAAACATCAATATAAAATTTGCCTAAACCTCTTTGTTCGTTAACCATATGGGAAAATTAGTATGAGCACGCTTTTATTCATTAAGGGGACTGGGCACCTTTTGACAATTTTTTTAAATCAAAGAACTTTTACCTATTTCATTTGTATGTTATGATGTGCTATTGTTCAACGAAATGATTTTCACATGAAAAATCAAAATTCAACTAACAGAAAATTTTAAAATTCGATTTTTTAAAAATTATTTAACAATTTTAAATTTCCTTCTTCTTTTTCATTTCTTGACTTTTTTCTACCAATTTTTTTTAAGTACTTATTATAGTATGGTTTACAATTTTAGGGATTGGTTTTGCTATTAATTAATTAGTTTTTGAGAAAAAAGTTTTTAAAGTTACATCGATGGTAGGACACAGAAAAAAAAGCGACTTTTGTTACATTTTCATTTAAAAAATTTTTTTTTGAAAATATATAGCAAATTCTATCCCTAATTTTATCAAGCACATCCTATCGAACACACACAAAAAATTTCAAGTTGCTACACAAATATATGTAGAAGATTTAGCACACAAACCGAGAAAACGCAGTTTAAAGAATACAAAATTCTACTAAAATATCAGAAATATTCGAGTTCTCTTACTTCTTAACTACATTTATATTGGTTGTATCGCTTCAAAAGTTCGCTCAGATATACTAGGAGAGTCAAACTACATCTTGAGCAAAAAATTGAAAAATCGGTATTTCAGCCATTTTCTACATTTGAAAGGTGCCAAGTCCCTTTAAATAAGATCCTTCTATCTGATGTAGCCATTTTGAAAAATTATGTATTTTTAGGAAATCTGTACTATCATCTAACTAACTTACATAATTAATGAGATAAATACCTTTATTTTAAGCAAGTACTTTAATTTTGGAGATGTATAGGATACGATGCAAATCATTCAGGTTAAATTTATCTAATGATATTTTAGATTATTCAAAAAATAGCGAATCATTAAAATTCATTTTAAAGTAACGTTACTACATGAAGCTGTAGTTTAATTAGTTGCAAATGTATAAATGCATAGTGTAAGAAATGACAAAAAAAGAAAAAATCCTCCTATAAGTTGACCACCTGTCTAAGTTGACCACTAAAGTGCTGCACCGCAAGTGGTCAACTTACACAAGTTTCGCTGTATATTAAAACTTAGTTCATAGATATGAATGGCAAACAAAATAATTTTTATAAACAAACAGAACAGACTTCAAATTAAAAATTGCGCTAAAAAGTGAAAAATAAATTCATTCTTTAAACAACATCGATGTGACGTTTAAACATAGTTTTAGAAGTCGGGGCAAAATTAGGATAGATAAAATCTTTTGTAATCATGAATCAATTACAAATACATATATTTCCGCAGAATTAGCAACAGTTCCAATATGAAGTAGCAAATGGTATAATGGTAATTAGACCCATAATTTTGCACCGACTTCTAAAACTATGTTTAAAAGTCACATCGATGTTGTTTAAAGAATGAATTTATTTTTTACTTTTTAGCGCAATTTTTAATTTGAAGTCGGTTCTGTTTTTTTATAAAAATTATTTTATTTTATTCTATTTAGTGTAAATACATTTTGCATATAAATACTCTATTTTTTTAAAAATCCATATCAAAGGGAAAAACTTCTTTGAATGAATGGCACTAAAAACTAATCATTTGTATGATAAATTCCCTTTTGAAGTCTATTTTAGCAAACAAACTGATTGGATTAAGTTTTGCCACAGAGAAGCCTTCAGTCAAGCTCTTGCTGTAATTTCTTTTAATATTATAGCCCATGACAACAAACATGTTTTTAACAATGCTTTTATATTTATTAATAGATTTCCCAACAAAGAAAAATCAAGCCAAGCCTTTCCAATTAAAATACAAAATACTTATTTTTCACTCATAACATTTTTTCTATAAAACAAATGTAGTCAAATTGATTTGCAATATTTGAGTTAGACGACCCTTTATCGATTAAAGAAAAAATCATCAAAATCGGTTCATTTAGTCACAAGTTATGAATGAAAAAAGAAAAAAGTACTACATTTTTGCCAACTATGTTTGTTCTACTTATCGAGTATGGTCAAACGAAGGTACGGGACCTATGGGAAACCACCCTCGATCAAATTGAAAAAAGAATCATGAAAATCTGTTCAACCGGTGAGTGAGAAGTTATGAGTGGACAAACAAAAAAAAAAAAAAAAAAAAAACGACATACATACAGTATGAATGTATAACCTCCTTCCTTTGTGAAGTCAGTTAAAAAATATTGTGTTTAATATATGTTAATATTATATTCATATCGACGTTTGATACTTTTTCAAAAAATATATTTAATGCATAAGGAGAAAAAAAATCTGAGCCTGTCATCAGAACGAAGCGCTCAAACAAAAATTCAAACTCAATATTGTGGAATATTACTCAATATTGTCCACTTACTAAATAAACATCACAGAAATTCTGCACCCAAAACTGCCGCACAGCAGCGGCCGTCAGATGGAAATTGTGGCTCTCGAAATTGGAATTGCTCACGGCCACCAACCCGGCCAAACGGCTAAAAATCCACCGGTCAACATCGCTCATTTGCAAATTCAGCACCTGTCAAATAAAATTTGAAAAACAAAAATGAGGAATGCATTTCATGCTGTAGTCGGAAAACAACAACTGATGGCAGAAGTGACACTCGGCTCAAAAGTTGTCTTCCTTCTGCTGGTCAGCATTGGAAAATATCTTGATACAGTACCGAACCCCAAATTCGGAATCCCGAAGTTCGGAAAATCCTAAAATTCGGCACTTTTGCCGAAAATTTTCGATTTTTTTTTTTTTTTTTGTAAATTCAGAAATATATTAATGTAAGAATCTGTTAAATTAATAAACGTCAGTAAATTTTGATTCAAATAGAAGCAATTTTGTAGATACATTTATGCTTTATATGAACTAAACTCAGGAAACCAAGATAAAACCAGAAAACCCTACTATGTTGCAAAGTGAAAATTGATTTCTTGGGCTCAGTTAAGCATTTTTTCCCTATAAAAAATTATTTTTTCCTTAAATTCTTAAAAATTTGTTTTTCAAGTTTTATTCCCTGAAAAAAGAAAAAAAGAAAGAAAGATAAAGAAACTTGCTCTATTTTTTTTCTTTGTGGTCATAAATGGCACCCAGTGGCCTTTGCAATTTGTACAAATGGCCTGGCATTTTAGTTTGACATCTCTGCTAATATTTTTTTTAGATGTAGCTCTGTTTTCTTTTCATGCAATTGCAGGCGATTCAGTGAAACGGTTCACTACCATGGTGGGTATGCTTTGTTTTTGCTGAATTTTGTGTTGTAATTTGGAGCGTTTTATTTAAATCCACGAATAAGTTATTTTTTTGTTTGGTAAAAATATTTTAACACATGCTTTACTTATATTACCTTTTCCAAAAAAGTTACTTATTTATGTACCAGGTAAGAAAACAGTGTGATCTGAAGTAAAAATGCACATATTAGAGTTGATGTTGTCGTAAATCCGCCATTTTTGGTCGGGTTCCGAAATTCGGCAAATTTCGAAATCCGGCTTGGCGCCGAGCATGCCGAATTTGGGGTTCAGTACTGTATTTATATGAATATTCAAATATCGGATATTTATGATGTATATCGACCATATATGATGATATATATCATGATGTTTTCACGCAAACTATTTAAAAACTATGCTTATTTAAATGCATGTTATTACATTAACCAAATCATCATTAATTACTAATTAAATCCCATTTAGTCATTACACATTTGCTGGCATTTATAAAAACAATCAATATATTTTAAAAGATTTTTTAATAATCATTATTTCATTTGAAACAAAAATTAGGTTCATATAAATGTGTACTCCTTATATTGTCCAATTTTTAGTTTCACAATTACAATTTTGCATCCAATGGAGAGTCTAACATAACAACTGGATGCAAAATTGCAAACGTGAAACTGAAAATTAGAATTGCATAATACAACTAGGTCATTCATATATGATGGGTGGGGTTTCGAGAGATCGACAGTTTGTGACGAGGGGAGGGGTAGTAAAAAGTCTGACATTACACATTTTGGTTTCTGTAAAACATTTAAAATGAGTTAATTAAATTCATTTTTAAGTAGGCTTGCCATATTTTTGGTTAGTGAAACTGGGACACATTAATATGGGATGGACATAACGGGGAATATGGAATCCCCCCCCCCCCAGTGGTTGGGGGATTTGGGGAAATTTTTAAAAAATTTAAAGCGAAACGGTGAGTTTTAAGCCTTTTTTCAAGCCTCGCAAGTGACGGGAGTGGGGAATCTGGAACCCTAAATTGGAATTTATGGACCCTGGAATCCCCCCCCCCCAGTGGTGGGGGGATTTGGGGAAATTTTTTAAAAATTTAAAGCGAAACGGTGAGTTTTAAGCCTTTTTTCAAGCCTCGCAAGTGACAGGAGTGGGGAATTCGGAACCCTAAATTGTTAGTCTACCCACCTTTAAAAATAAAAAAGGAATTTTTACTACTTAATTTTCTTTAAAAGATTTTTTCCCCCCTTTTTAATGAGAATTTTTTCTGGTCTACCATCTAGAAAGCAGTGTTAGTAAAATAAAGTTCAAAATACTTCATAAAATTGTTTAATTAAACAATTAATGACTAAGTCTTACTTTTTAAAACTACAACTTTTTGTCTAACTACAAAAACCATTTCAAAAAAACATTTTTGTCAAACTAAAAAAGCAGTTAATAAGTTAACCACGTTATTCTCCGTTTTCAACCCACTCATATTTCCGACTTGAATGTCCTTTTTTCAAGACGTCTTTGTTAAGCCTGACCTTTTCATAAAAATCTGAGCAAAGAAAACGTCAAAGTTTATTTTACATACAATCAATGCTCTTGCAGTGGACTAACTCATTAATGCTCTGTCATCTTAAAGATTCTTAATGTCCTCATAAAAGATTCTTAAAAACATAAATTCATTACTTTTTACATCTTACAGCCGTTTCTAGGACATTGATAAAACTGGGCAAGAGCAAAATACCGGGACGTTTGGCAAGCCTATTTATAAAGCTTTTTTTATTTTCATTATTGGATTTTATAGTTTCATTGATCCTTTTGTAACCTAAACATCAATGCTGATTAAGGTTTAAATTTACTGCTAGTTAAACGTTTAAAAGGACATTTTCTTGGTGTTGTATACCTTTATCTTATTTTATAGAAATTCCGTACACCTGCAGTCATTATTATTGTTCTGCTCAAAAATATCATTTGAAGTGTAAAAATAAAATTAGAACAGCACTTTGTTTCTGAACTGCAAGACCATATGCTTACGCAAATATAGCACGGCATGTGAGAAAGGGGGTATAGGGGTATGATGAAGTGTGACGTTTTGTGACAAAGGAGGCTTGAGGTATGATGAAGTGTGACATTTTGTGACAAAGGAGGCTCGGGGTATGATGAAGTGTGACATTTTGTGACAAAGGAGGCTTGGGGTATGATGAAGTGTGACATTTTGCGACAAAGGAGGCTTGGGGTATGATGAAGTGTGACATTTTGCGACAAAGGAGGCTTGGGGTATGATGAAGTGTGACATGTTGTGACAATAGGGGAAAATATTTCCTGGAGGACAAAAATAATCTCTAAGAAATTGAAAAGAACGTAATTTAAACCACTTTTTATTTTTTGGATAACAATTTTATTGCAATTCTACAAAACAAGTTTAGCAAGATAGCAGACTAATTTCCAAGATGTAGATATGAAGCTGATAAACTTTAATAAGTGTAAAACCAGTAATAAGAAACATATACCATTTTAAAAACTAAAAAAAAAACGATAATTAGGGAAAAAAATCTAATGAAACTGTCTAAACCCTTTATCCTTTTTACAAAAAAAAATACACTAGTATAATCATGGTCAAATAATCGACAAACTCCTATTGCTTAAAAAATGAATAAAATGCTTGCTGCTTAAGCGAAAATTAGATATAAACTACAATTTGATTAAAAATATTCTTTTTCATATGATTAATATAAGAGCCTTTAAATATCATGATATATATGACAATATTTATCATATGTGCCAAGTGATATAAATCCATCAGCAATGGTGCTGGTATGATGAGAAACAATGCCAACCAGGCAAAATTTTATGGGAAAATAATTTAAAAGAATCTACTTTTATGATTTTCTTCCAAAATCAAAATCAGCCAACTAATCCACCGTCAATATGAACAAAATTCAGAGAGGAAGCAGTTGAAATGGCAAATTTGGCGATAAAACAGTATACCTTCTGCTATTAGTTCTTGGTAAGTACCCTATATTGGTGAAAAGTGGGAAATTTGGTAAGTAGCCAGTGGCCGGTTGACTCAGTTTTGTTAGTGATAACTTTTTAAAGTTAGTAGCCCCTTTTTAAAGTTGTTAATAAGAATTGGAAATTTACTCCAAAACCGTTTAGAAAATAAATAAATTATTGAAATAAAACAAGAAATATACAGATTTGATTCAGTGCATGCTAAAATGTTTCAGAACTTTTAAAATGATTTAAATATATACAGGATGCTGAAGGATTGGAACTTGAAATACAGTGGGAAATTTTCGACAAAGTACGTGTTCAATATTGGCATGTTTCCAATGGAAAGACAAAAAAAGGCCATTTGCTCACAAAAAATGGGGGTGGGGGCTTACAGTACAATGAGCTAACAAGGGACCATGCAGGGGTGGCGATCGTTAACAGATTTTTTTTAATCTCCACTTCTACTACTTTAATCACCACGTGGCAAGTGGCGAGCGGTGATTTTCATCTATAACACACTATAGTTTTATTTCATGAGATCTACTTACATTTTTTAAAAAATAAACAACAAAACAAATAAAAATACTCACTTCTTCTGTTGTTAGTGGTGTAATGCTGCTTTTCGGACAACTTTCACTTATTTTGGTGAACAATCTAACACCTTGCCAGATTTTATTGCAGAAGTGCCTACAGGTTCGTATGGATTTAATGTCAATATTAATCTTCTGACCTACAATACAATAAAAAATACATATTTCTTGGTGCGGACCAAACATTAAGTAGCAATTCTCAATTGAAACACAATTTATTAAAACCAGGGTTTGTCGATACATATCATGAAAAATATCCTATATTTATTTTTAAAATATTGGGATCTTTGGTATTTTCTTGTGTGTAAAGTATGCTGAAAATAACATTCTGCATTCTATATTTGTCTAAAAAATAGAACTTTAAATTTTCAATTGTTATTGAAGATTAAACTAGAATTTGTAAATAAAATGCTAAAAGGAGCTAACAAAAATAGTTTCCTCTAGTGCAACCCTTCATCATTAAAGTCTTCTTTAGAAATTCCAAACAGTTGTTAAAACTCCCACTACATTTTGGTGATAAGATTATTTAACTGTAATTTGTTTAAACCAACTGAAATTGGTTTCAAACAATTAAGTAGACCCTCCGCACTCGGTTTCAGCAACATATTAAACATATTCGATCCAATTTTTTACTCTATTGAAATTTTATTTTTTTCTTCTTCAACAACCTGCCTAATATTGTTAACTTTTTTCAAGTTTTTTTTAATAATTTTGAAATGAGTTATTAATTCCTTAGCATTTTAAGGGGTCGATTCAGAATTTTTTACAGGGCTCCGTTTTTTGTGAATTTTAGAGAGATTTTTGTGAAAAATCAAACAATTTTGGGAAAATTGATACATCATATAGTGATGAAAATTTTTATTATTGATTGCCACTTTTATAATAAATAACGGTGTGAAAAGTATGCCGCTTATTTAATAACACTAGTCGACAAAAAAAACCTTTTTTTCCCTAACACAAATACAATTAGCTATTTTCAACTAATTTTGTAGCGTAGAATTCGAATATAATTATAAAAAGGCTGTAACACGTAGTTTTTTTGTTATGACTATCGTATAGCACGAAAAGAAACTCAAAAATGCACTTAAATCACAAATTTTATCATGATTAATCTCCTTAATTCATCATGGAATTCTATTTCGATTGAGAAAAGATACATATTTTAGACTAAATAAAACATAAAACTATCAAACTTTAATAAATGCTATGAAATGTTTTCATTTTTTTTCTTATGTGACGTTAAATATTTTCTCTTTATAAACTTGCAGTAGCCACCCATCACCGCTGGTTCCCAATGACATTGCTATCGGGTATCCATAATCTTAATGTCCTTGTGAAATCTTTCCCCTTGTTCATCGCTACGTTCACCAAGATCTTTTTGGGAAAAAATTCGAATGTGAATGTAGAAAGGGATTTTTAAGTGCCATCCCACACCCCATGGTTTGGAAGGACTTAAGAAGATCTTAAATTAGGATTTTATAATTTTTATCTTTCTTTTTTGCTAAAAATCCTTTCACCACCTTCACAAACGATTTCCAAGCTGCTAACTCTGTTTGATTAAGCTTCCTTTCGAAAACAGGGTCGCAAATCACTTGGCTAATTTGAGGTCCAATAAAAACATCTTTAAGTTTTGCTTCACTCAATTGTAGAAAACATTCTTTTAAAAATTTTAATCCTTATCTTTCTTCTTCGTTCATGGGCTTCACAAGGTTTCACAAATATAAAAAGCAACAATACTCAGTAAATCTCTCCTGAAGATCCATTAATATAGCTACGACCTTTAAGTCTCCACAAATTCGCCAATTGAACTGTTTATACCTAAATGCAATTAGAATAGTCACCACGTTAGTGTACGTTTCTTTCATGGCAGCTAAATGGGCTATTGGTTTGTGAAGCAAATCATTCAGTTCGTCTTGACGAATAAAATGGAGTTCGCTGTTTGGGTTACAAGTAGCTTCAACAACATATGTTTCAGTTGTGTCCTCAATGTCACTCACCTCTCTTGAATGTCAATATCTTTTGAATTCAACGGAACAGTTGGTACCATTAAGTGCTTGCCCTGAGGAACTGTCTGTGGAGATGGGATATTCGGATACTCAGTTTTATGTTTTTGATTTTTGGAATATCCTTCTATGTTTGAAAGACGAAAGTAACAATCCTCAACAGCCTTTGAAGGTCCTCGCCACACCATGGGGACAGCAAGTGGTAAAGAGCTTTTTTTGCCTTTCATGCACTGACCAAGAACCACATTGCAACTCACACAACACATGTGAGGAGCCCAATTTTCATCTTGGTCACCAATTTGGCACCCGAAGTACAAGAAACAAGCCTCATTCATTTTTTACCTTGAGATTTAAAAAAAAAAAACCGCCGACAAATGTAACAAAACTTATCTGGTATAGTTTTGCAATGTCTGCGCTCAAAATTTGCCATTTTCAACATGAACTATAATACAAAAACCCACAACTATATTCAACAAGGAAGGTTTACATAATGGGATGCCAGAAATAACTAGATACGGCGAGATTGTAGGATACCAGAAGCAATGGGTTGCCACATGCGACAAAAAAATAATGAAAAATAGCAGAAAGCTCCCATTTTTGTTACACAAAAATGTGACGCGGTGGAACTTTTTTACCTGCAGATATTTGAATAACAATATGAATCTATAATAAAAATAGCAATTTGGTTGTTGTTAGCGAACCACTGTAGAGCAGTGATAATTAATTCTAACAAAAAGACGATTTGGTAGCTCGAAATTTTGTGAAGGGTCCGTTATGATTGATTTCAATTTTGTGAAGGGTCTGTTTTGATTAGTTGGAATTTCGTGAAAGTTCCAAAAATGAAATAGAATTTCCTCTGGTGAGATCCCTGATTTTGTCTCTTTTAATTGCTGCTACAGCATCTGATTTAAAGTAATGATTTCTTTTGAAACATCATCTGATTTAAATCTTATACAATCCCTTCAGAATTACTTTCTAATAAATAAAAAATGCAAATATTATGAATACCTTTTGCTCCATACTTTTATAAGCACTCTTCTCATGTTATTATCTGATTCTGTACTCCTTTCGAATTATTTTTTAATGCATCAAAAATGAAAAAAAAAATAGGAATGACTTTCGAATAATAATATAACAAAAGCACTTTTGCTATGTTATTATTTGATTCTGTATAATCTGTCGCAAAGTCACTCAAAGCTCACATAACTTCAGTTAAAATGTTTTGAAAGCAGAATGGAAAAAGTTTCTCCTTGCAGTAAGTATGGTTGAAGAAGTTTAAACATGAATGGCAAGTGACATGCATAATTTAACCATTTTATGTAAGATAATAGTATAAAAATCAATATTTCTTACTTTGAATATCATGTGACAACAGAGAAAAACGTAATCCATCTGTACCACATTCCGGTATCCCGTTAGGAAAATTATGTTTATATCCCGATGTGATGGCCTTTTGTTCCTCAGGTGTCAGGATACCCTGGGATTCTTTTGTTCTTTCTAATAAATCCTGAAACATTTTTCAAGGATATATTTAGATTTAATGGTTAAATGAAAAAAATATATATAAAAGTGCAGCAAGCATTAGTACAACAATCAAAGTGAAGTTTCTTAGCAACATTCTTAAGAAAAGATTCACAATAATAGTTAACTTAAAAAAACAACAACAATAACTACAAAAATCAAAAACACATACAGAATTGTCGTCAAGAATTGTCACAGAATTGTCAAAAACACATACAGAAACAGCTCTAAATCAGTGGCTCTCTACCTTTTTTCACATGAAGACCCTTTTTTTAATAACTAAGCAACCTGCGACTCCATATATGTACACACACACTTTCACACAAGTACTTTGACCCAAAAATGATACGCTAAAGCTATTTCTGAATGAAACCTCGCTGTAAATGCGTTTATTTTATGTGATCCAAGGACTGTAAAATAAACAAATTTACAGTGAGGTTGGACTGAAAGATTGCAATTTTGATTTACTTTTATGCGTTGACTACAGCCAGGGTTGTCAGATTTTCTGCCCGGGTAGCTACCCCTTTTCCCCGCTGGGCTGGGTTTTTTACCTTAAAAACCAGCGGGTATTTTGGGGAAAATGGGTTTTTTAAGAATTTAGAAACCAATAATCCCTTGTAAAAGATTTCTTTTTGATGAAAATTCTACATATGTAAATACTATTCAATATAAAATTTATTGTTTTTAATTTACATAATTAAAAATTAGGTATACGAAGAAAAAATTCAAAATTATGTCTTAATAAAAGAGAAATAACAATTAGTACAAGAAAGTTGAGGAAAATAACTTGCACAGTTAGAAAGCAAAAATTTATCTTTATTATTAACATAAAAGTTTGGAAAAGCTTTAGTTACATTAAAAAAGGATTTATTTTTAATTAAAAAATAATTTCAAGACATCATATATCTTATATGAAAATGTATAAATTTATTTTCTGTACTTTTCAGACCAAAGCAGTTTTGGTTAAAAAAAATTTTTCTTTTTTATGATAAGAATAGTTTTTGTTTTGATCAGACCAAAATATATTTAGTGAAAAAACAGTTTTGGTTTAGATTTGACAAAGTTAAAGATTTAGTTAATGAAAAAAGCACTTCTGGATATCCTATATTTTATATGAAAATATGTAAATTTACATTCATTCTGTACTTTTCAAAAGTAAAAATAATTCGAAGCTCAATTTTCAATTTGTAAAATGCTAATACCCTCTATTTTTCCTAAATATTCCTTTATTAAAATGATGCTTAGATTTGTTGAATAGATTATAATTGCGATAGTTAAAAGATGAAAAATATGTGGTATGTATTAACTATGTAGAAGAAAAATCATGAAATAAACCTATACAAGCAGCAAAATGTAATATATCTGTATCTGTAAGATACATACATATATATATAAATATGCACATGTTTTATTTTTCAAACAGTAATTTTTCCCTAAGTTTTATTTATAAATAATTTTAAACTATTAAATATTTTACCTAGGATGCTCTGATGATGAATGAACCAATTAGAAAAACTTTTAGAGTAAACATTATTTAATTTTTTACTGTGTCACCCATACTGATCACTGAATTTAAAAAGTGTGCATACATATACATGAAATAAGATCAAATGAAATTAAATGCAACATTCAAGTAAGGTAGTTGAAAAAGAACTTCTGTTTTAATAAAAAGTAAATAAAATTTGATCAAAAATCTTTTGTAGTGCCAGCTGAATTATACATATTCTAATATTCAAATATATACATACATACCATACATTATTAACTTGCTTCAAAAAGAAATTTCATTTTCCCCATTTTACCCAAAAAGCCCGGGGTTTCTACCCAAAAAACCCAGGTTTTTTAATAAAACCCACCCGGGGTGGGCTTTTTACAAAAATCCCGGGTTTTTTACAACCCTGACTACAGCTGAGATTATAACAATAGAATGGAACTAAATTTGGTACACACACAGACCCTAATGGGGAGTAGTACTGATTTTTTTTTTTTTTTTTTTGGCAGTAATGGGTCAACTGTTGATGACTACGTTTTTCTTATTATGCATCACTGCTCTCAAGAAATAAAGAGACATTTTTTTAAAAAATTTGTTGTCACCACACAACGAAAGATACACTGCTTCTATTTGAATGTTTCTGAAAGCTGAAGAATTTATTCAAATTTTTTTTCATCATTTAAATATTTTTCATGTATTATTTGAATATTTTGCATACATTTTGCTCTTTTAACAATTTTTGATGGACTTTATTCTGGCCCAATATAACAAAAATTGTAGCAACAACAATTTTTTTGTAACTTATGTTCTTAAGTTTAGCACACAATAAGTCAAAATGATATTTAGTTTTAGAAAGAATCATTTTTCTTATGTGATAAAGTTTTTTTTTTAAATTTAAAATTAGTAAATATATGGCAACCTCATGAGAAGACCCCATCTGAGGTTGCAACAAATAGGGTGGGAACCCAAGCTCTAGATTCTCAATATATTAGTTTAGTACAGAAAATTCAAATACACAAATTACATTTAAACAACAATACATTTTCAATTTGGAACTCCAATTGCATGCAATTTAGAAAAACATTTATGCTATAAATATCATTTCTAAGAATCTCATGCATTTCTTTACAGTTAACGATAATTGCTCAATATTTTCCCCAAGTTATTTATTAAAGTTATATCATGAACAATGGCATATAATGTACTCAGCATTGCTTAATATATACCATCCTATAAACTGAAAATCTTTTTGGAGAACACAAAACATAAAAACAGCTGTAATGCCGACAAAAAATAATTTATAAAATTAAAAGTGATCTTATTGGAAAATTTTCAATTTTTCTGGCCAGAAGTAGCACATAAAATCCTGTCATTGTTGCATAAATGACACTGATACTGGCAATCAAACTAGCATCAATAAAATATCTGCACTACAAAAGACTCCTTTTATTACAAAAATGGGAAAATTTTATAGGTTTGTATTTTTGCCCACCAGAGGTTCTTTTCTTGTTTTTCCCTCATCCTATGAAAATATTTTATTCTATGCAGGGCTTGTTGCCTCCCATAACGGCTCGGAATTTTTTGCACTTTAGGAATTTAATAAAAAACTTACCTCCAATGATATTCCATTAATTATATCCAGGGGATCCACAGTATTTCCCAAAGATTTGGTCATCTTACGACCATAGGCATCGCACACCATTCCATGCAGCAAAACCTTTGACATAAAATGGTTCATAATTAGGAATCTAGTTTGGGGAAACAATACCTCTGTAGCAGCTATTGTAAGTACCATATGCATGCTTCTATTTAATTGATAAATCTTCAGGGGTCACAACAGAGAAAATTCAGGACCCTTCATGAAATTTCAATCAATCAAAACGGGCCACTCACAAAATTTCGAGCTACAAAATCGTACATTTTACAGGGAAAAAAATAATAATTTTTTATCACTGAATGGTTAAACTTATTTTATGAATTTTCACAATACTTGATTTTTCAAAAAAATTTTTTAAAATTCACGAAATGTGGCCCCTATTAAAAATTCTGGATAAATCCCTGATCTTTCAATAAGTAAATAAGTATCAAAACAACTGTTTTGATCTAAATACTATTTTTAAATCATCAATAATTCACATTTTATCTGTATATTTCTTTTTTTATTCACTTATTTAATAATTTATCAACTTGCCACATTTTATCCTAAATTTTCTACATTGTTTTAAGATCTCCGTTTCAAAAACCTTCAATAATAAAATTATTTGTTTTTTTATAAAACAAAAAAACTTTTTAAACAATTTTTAAAAATTAGATTGGAATTTATTTACTGACACAGGACTTAATTGCTTTAAAGAGCTCAATAATAACTAAAAACATTAGCTGAGGTTAAAAACATATAATGCTACATTAAAATAAGTAAACAGCCCTCTAAATAAACATTTTTACTATTACTTTTACCTTTTCACATCATTCTAACAGATAGGAATATGAAGATTCATAATCTATTTCTTATAAGCACTCACGGTTTGTAATGAATTAATGTACTACTAAAAATGTTTTTTTGACACTTGAAAATACAAAATTATAAAGAAAAGGATCCAAAAAATTAATCAAAAAAAATTCAACAGAACTTCGAAAAAATACTGATCATCTATACATAAATAGGCCAAGACCAAACAGTTAAGAACAATTTCCTCCTATATTTTTCAACCGATTTTCTTACTTTTTCTGTTCAGTTGTTATTGATCAGTTTTAGGGATATGAATTTTAAAATTTTGGAAACAGTTTATGATTATTTAATCATTTTTTCTGCTTTTCTTTAGTCAGGCAAGTCCCATTTATAGTTGTAATGTTATATTGTAACAGGTAGCTGATGGCAACATGCCCTGGTTGAGTAAATGATCAGGTAATAAAGATAAAACTCATAGTTAATAATATTAAATCACCAAAAATGTTTTAAGTTACATGGTTTTATTTAAATTCAAAACACCGTTGCATTATCCAAAC
Organism: Octonoba sinensis; assembly: GCA_038502835.1. Classification (NCBI taxonomy): domain Eukaryota; kingdom Metazoa; phylum Arthropoda; class Arachnida; order Araneae; family Uloboridae; genus Octonoba; species Octonoba sinensis. The sequence continues at coordinate 113,060,940 of CM076605.1, forward strand.
AAAACTATTGTTGCCAAACAGCAAATGATAATGCTGATCATTTCCTCAGAGCCAAAATTATTAATTTTTTTCCCTAATTAACGTTATAATAAATTATAAAATGGATGGATTATTGTATTGTCATCGAAGATAAGCTTGTGTGCAAAATTTGAAGATAATTTATGCAGTAATAGTTGTCGAAAACCGCCTTACAAAATTCCGCCACAAGTCAAGTTAAATAAAACCATGTAAAAAGACTTTGTTGCCATTAAGCAGTATAATTAAAAGCAATTATAACAAGAATTTGAGTGAAGGCTTCTCTGAAACAATGCAATGAAAAATGAGAATAGTGTATGGAAGCAAGCATTTGAGTTTTATTCAACTGCCACTCCACTTAGTACGACACTGGCATAAGTACAAGCGGCTACCTTTAAGAGAGGCGACAATGATTTACAATTTGCTTGCTTTAAAATTGAGGATCATCAAAATAAACTCGACGTTATAATCGCCATTTTGTTGAATAATACTCATATAATTATATAAATAGCATAATGTTTTCAATGCCAAATTCAATTATTATGGTGGAATTTCGACTGTTGAGCAAACTAGTGCACAAAATTAGCTAATTATCAATATTTATGCAGACTAAAATTGACAATACTTTTGAGTGCTTAAAAAAATAGTGAGAGTATTCACCAATTAATAAAATATTTCTGAAAACATCAATTTGGTTTTATTTTTAAAATATGAGGAAATGTTGAAAATATATTTTTTTTTTGAGTGCAACATAGTTTAAGTAACAACCAATGCAATTCACAAAAAAATATATTGCATTCTTCAAAACTATGTATTATGAACATTGCAATTGGTTTGGATGTGCTCTGTAGCAGCAGTTTCCAATCTTTTTTTTCGCGTACAACCATTTTGCGTACCACTGCTAATATAAATTTATTATAGAATAGAACACTAATGGATTTTTTTTTTTGCCTGCACGGGTACCACCTGGTGAGACTTCGCGTACCACTAGTGGTACGCATACCACAGTTTGGGAACCACTGCTCTATGGTATTTCATGAAATGCAAAGAACATCAATGCCAAATACCGATATGTCAAAATGATCTACTAGATGTGACTTGTAATAAGAATCTTGCAAATTCATGGACAAACCTTATTAAATGGCAACTTCCCCGTCAAATGCTCTCCCAGCATCACCATCCTTGCAACCCAAAAGAACAAAATGTCAAATCCAGTTTCCATCAAGCTGAGAGGATAAAATTTATTCAAGTTTTCTTCCTAAAAAGGTGACTGTATAATTAAACAGATCAGGATTAAAAGTGAAAACTGCACCACAAAAAAATAAATAAGAAATTGTAATATTTTTCAGAATTTGAAAGATAAAAAGCCAAATTGAGATTCAGCCTCTGACTTATATATATAAATGTTTACACTTTAAAAATGCAATATAAGATGTAATGTTGAATTTTTATAGAACTTCAATACTTAGAATTCTAATCAACCAAATCCCCAATTGTAAAAAAAAATATTCGGAAAATGAACATATTGAAAATTGGGGAAGAGGGATTTAATTGAAGGGGTTGGATAAATGAAAAAATGTACTTGTGAAGATTGAATTATTTCAGAAAATTTGTGCATTCTATAATTTGTTACTGCTTTTTCAAATCCTTTTCAATACAGTACTTCATCTTACCTTCAGAAAAATCTGTTTTACATTTAACAAAAAGTTCTGTCTAGAACTCGGGGGTGATTGCGACAAAAAGTAAAAAAACCCTGAACAATTTTCATGCTAAAAGTCTGTATCACTTTTTATGCACCATAAATTATACAACAGTTTTTATACACATATAGCTACAACAGCATGTTTAAAATAACTTTTGAAATTAAAATTTATATTTTACTTACCTACTTCTAACTAATAAGAAAAATTTAATTTTTTTTTTTGCCAATAAATTGTAATTTATAGTAAAACATAATGAATAGGAATTTCCCATGACTATATATTTTTTGCCAAATTTTTGCAGTGAAATACTTTTTCTATTTAGAGTTATTATTTTTTCATTTATTTGTCAAGTATCTGCAACTTTTAAAATAAAAGTTGAGAAAATAACTCGAAGTCCAGCGCCAATTTCAGGAAAAGGATGTAAAAAAAGGGGTTATTATGCAAAAAGAATGAAGTTCGGAAAAATAATTATCACTTTTGGCGATGTTTACTTTACATCGGGAATGTAAATATCGCCAACCTTGGGATTTGGCGCCAGAAAAAAATTCCAAAATGGCGCCAACGCCCAGTTATCCATAACAACGAAAGCGTGTGGGACGTGGTATCGTTACAACCCTTGCTGCGTAAAGGGTTGCTACAAAGAGAATGTTTATTGCTTTTCGGCGTATTTTTTTCCCCCATCCACTAAATTTTCAATTTTGAAGACTAAAAACTCTGATTTTTAAAACAAGGAACGAGGATATGAAAAACCCGGATTTCCGGGGTACACCCGAAATATAATCACCCCTGAGAACTATACGAGCCTACTTTGTCGTATACACCAACAATTTATAATCTAGCTATCTCTCTCTCTCTCTTTCGCACTTAGCTTTAGTTCTTAATTACTTCAAATATACCTTTTTCAATGGTTAATACATAGTCATTCCCTCGCTCATTTATTTATTACATTATTTATTCCTTCACTCATTCATTTAATCATTCTATCATTCGAAAATATCCTTAAAAATCCTGATCAAAATATTTCACAGGAAAATAGTCTCGTTTAGTCCTAGCTGAAATTCATATCTGTACGTGTTCTGCGTCACCCAATGAAGTTTGTAACAAGAAAATCCGTCCATTAGATCATGATTTATATAGGATTGAAATTTCCCCGAAGGCGATATCAGGCACTTGGAAGCAAAGGGGTGTGTGACCAAAATGAAAATTTTGAGATATCTAGTGCAAATGATAAATTAAACACCCTTCTGTTCTGTGGGAAAGAGACTTTAGTGGTAGCTTTGACAGATTACTGCAAAAAAGCGTGGTTTTAAAAAAATGACTAAATAAAAGCTGCATTCCGTTTTGTGGCAAAGGGATGCAAGTGCAATTACATCCGTTTGCCTCTCAATAAAATTATTTTATTTTTTTCAGTTAGTTTAAATACGCAATGCAGACGATCTGTTTACGAAACTTAAAGCGGAGAAGAAGAAGAAAAATTGGAAAAGAATTCTGAATTGTTGAATAATAATAATAAAAACAAGGGTTAAATCATCTGCTGATTTTATTTTTGACTTGTTTTGTTTTCGGCAATTTGTCTAATGGCAATGGTTTTTAGTTTATTGATAAATATAATGATTCAAAATTTATATTATGCAGTTTTAATAAAGTTTATATCACTAACAAACGATCTTTATTACTGTGCAAATTAGCAAAATGAATAAGACACGTTTTTCATTGAGTGGCAAAGGGGTGTAAGTGAACTAGTTGGAAGCAAAGGGGTGTAAGTAAAAATAAGCTATTTTTTAAAAAAAATCCTACGCCAAATCTAATCATCAGAAACACTTTACACTTCATACTTAAACTAACATATACATATAGAACTCAAAAATAAAAATATTATTTATATGAAGAACCTCTAGAATTTCATATAGGAATTAAACTTCGAACGAGTTTTACTCAGAATGATACTTTTGTCACTTACCTCCCTTTGCTTCTCACCGCCTCATTTGTTTTCCAAGAAGGCGATATGTTAATTTTTTTCGAACTGGTCAAAAATGAACAAAAATTGTTCAACTCAAAAAAATTTCATGCCGAGAGCTTCTTCCAATAAGCTTGCTAATAGGAACTTAGATCTTACTCCCAGAGTTTACATAATATGCCCATATTCGCTAATGTTAAAATTTTTTGAACTGCTCAAAATTAAACGAAAAATTATTCAAATCGAAAAGTAAAATATGGGAATGAGAACTCCTTGCCGAGATCTTTCGAATGCAAAAAAATCTTTCGAATCGGACAGTTCCCTCAAAAGTTATTGGGAGGGGAGAGACATGCTTTATTATTTTATTTTATTTTATTTTTTAACTTTTACGCAAAAGTATACTAAAAAGTGTTTTCCTATGAAGTGCAGATTCTAACTTTAAAATAAATTCTGGTTCACATCCAATCATATGAATTTCACCATGTCCGAACCAGACTGGACACAACTAATTTGAATAATTGGAGTTTGCTATACATAGCTATCAAAATTAATTCTTTTGAGTTCAGGGCATCACCTGCTTTGCACCAGAAGAATTTTATTTTCAGAAAATGAGTTTGAAAATCGACTGCCCCAGACTATTATAGCCATGTTGACTGGTTTAGAGGAAAGAGATCTAGCTGGGGAACCAGAAGCTATGGGCTCTGATTTCAAAGTTGCTTTCAGAAATGAGCAGGTTGAGTAGATGATGCGACATACTGAGTAACCCTCACTGAGTTGTCTCATTGTAACTTTCCTGCCATTATCCCATTCAAAACACCACTGCCAGGAAAAAGTCCTTCAAGATTGCACCTTACCCCTGAACATTTTATTTAAAAAACTATGCCGAAGGCATCAGAACTTGCTGAAGTTCTTAAAACAAATACAGAACAAACAAACAACATAATTTTATATGTTTTACATTTTTACAAAAATTCTTAAAATACATACCTTTGATGGCCATCCGATAGCAGTGAGTGGAAATAACGCTGAAGAAAACCAAGTGTCCAACACATCATTGTCTAAAACAAAAATTAAAAACCTTAGACACACAATTCTCCTGATACAAAATCTCCTGATAAAAATACAAAACCAATCCTTTGTGCATCAGACAAAGTATATAAAGAATTTAAGATCATAAAATGCATTTGTACACAAATTATTTGAGTCGAGAACTTGTTTCTCTCAAATTTCAAGGCGGAAAGAAGAATTCAAGATAAGGAGGTTTTGAGATACAGAGGTTTAAATAAAATTTAAAAATAGGCAATTGAAACAAAATTCAAAGAGCTTATAGACTCTTTAGATTAAAATGTTGATGCATTTATATTGTTGAAGATTTTTTGACATCATAAATTGTTATTATATATTTTACAAATTTTAGCAAGTACATCAACAACAAACAAAGGTTATACATATCTTTAGAAGGGGGGATTATATTTTAATGATTGTCCTTTAAAAATGTTAACTTTTTACCTTTCCCTCAAATAGAAAGAACATCCAAATCCACAGGTTGATCCAGCATTTTTAAGCATGGTCCGTTTTTGTGAATATTTTTTAAAAAGTTTGTGAAAAGCCGAATAATTTTGTGAAAATTCAAAATTTAAATATACAGTGAGACAAATTTTCATTATTTTTTTGCCGCTCATTCAATAAATAATACCATAAAAAGTATTATTTGGTAACTCGAGATTTTTCTCCTAAGAATTTTACGACAGGTTCGCTTTCAATTGACTGACATTTTGTGTATATGATTAATTGGAATTTTGAGAAGGGTCTAAAAACGAACAGTAATTTCCTCTGCCGGGACCTGAAACCTCTTTTCATCCCTATCATGTTGCCTTTACTTGCAAATCACAACATTGAATTATCAGAGCCCCAAAAATTTAGAAAACACATCGAAAAGACATTTCCTTATGAGTTTCAAAAGCAAAGCTCATGAAGTTTTACAGCTGTTTGTCAATGACCCTCCTTCAATTGTCTAAGTGAGTGGAAGTCCTAAAATATTTGCTCCTTGAACATAGTTTTCTGTTGGCTACATTGCTCCCTGCAACTTTTTAGGACAATGCAATTGTTGAAATGCAAACGATTGTCTGCCACTTCTGCTGTTGATATTGGTACTCGAATCCAAAAATAACACTGTAGCTAAAATTTACAATATTGAGGTTTGAGGGAAAAATTAATCAAGACAAAACTTTGACGCTGAATTTAGGATACAAATGAAGGCAAATTGAAAATTTTCGACATAGGGAGATTTCTGATATAGTTAGGTTTGAGATACACAGGTTGGAGTGTATAATAATTTTAAGGCTATCTTGACTACTTGTAGGTTTAACACACTAAATCATTCTGAGTTTCAAAGATCACACAGAGGGATAAATGAATATTTAATCCGTTCTAAAATAAATTAGAATCAGAAGGGAAGAAAGGAAATGAAGGCTTCTTTCTCTTTATTTAATTAAACTACATTTTTCACTTGCATAAAGCTGATGAAATTTGTACAATTATTTTCTTAAATTTAAATGGCAGCATAATCTTCCACTTGGATTACATGCATCTTGACAGCTTGATGCATTGATATAGGGGTTTCTAGTAATCTTGAAATCTCAAAACACACGTTTTATATTTTATTTATATATATATATATATATTTCATTTCTTGTTTCTTGCACAAAGGCAAATGTTTCGCTTCTCAAAATTAAAAAATTTCTAAAAAAACATTTCAAAACAACAAACAAAACATTTCTTTTGAAGCTTCAAAAAGCTTTTTTTATTATTATTTTTTTTTTTAAGGTGAATTTCAAACTTAATCTAAATTTTACCCCAAGAGAAGAATGAATTTCTAAATGAGACAACACGCTGAGAAAGAATTATTGCTTTGAACACTTTTTTATGATTAACAATTCTAAAAAGAAAAAAAATCTATTTGAATAAAGCATAAATATATCATTTTTTATAACAAAAATTTTTTAACAGTAATATTTTAAGCTGAAATTGAAACTAATTACAAAACCACTAACAGTTTCTCAAAAGAGCAATTTCTGTGAAGAAAAGGGAGAACTTATCAAAGAGATGGCTGAATGCATTCTATTGTTCAACTCAAAACTATTGAGCATGCTTGCACAATACATCTGCACACATTTATAAATTACACAGAAGCACAGTCAATATCAAACATACGAAAGAAGTTTACTCTGCAGTACTTTATTCACAATAACTATAAAAATGTCACAATAAAATTTGCATTTGGTTTCTCAAAAGGAAAAGCACAAATAATTGACTATCAAGAAAGAAGTGTAAGAAAAAGTTCTGAACACCGAGCATACAAGACGAAAAAAATGGCCTCCTTAAAATAAGTTTTGGGTCATTCCACAGTAACGGACGTTACATTTACACAGCATTTTTCAACTTCAACGAGCATTCTAACAAACTTGTTGGGTATTTTTTAGGTTTTTAAATTTTGGCTAGTAAAAGTACATGTGTTCTAAGTATGCAAAAAAAAATTTGAAGATATATATGTATTTGCTGTATGTTAAAAAAATTTTTGAAATTTCGTTACGTGTGTTACCCGAAGAGTAACACACGTAAACGAAATTTCAGCATTTTTTTTAACAGACAGCAAATACAAATATATCTTCAAAAAATTTTTTGCATACTTAGAACACATGTACTTTTACTAGCCAAAATTAAAAACCCTAAAAAATACCCAAGAAGTTTGTAAGAAAGCTCGTTGAAGTTGAAAAATGCTGTATAAATGTAACGTCCGTTGCTGTGGAATGACCCTTTTAAGCTTCTACAAAATCAAGTTTGCATGCAATAAGAGAATCTAAACGTAGCTGCAAGTAAGGAGTTATTAGATATAGTTTTCAGAAAAAAAGTAGCTATACCTAATCTGCTAGTATCTTTCTCGTAAAAGTCAATGTTCAAAAGTTTCATAACATGATGGAAATTTCAGAATTCTTTATCACATTGACACTGATTTTTTTAGTTACCATAGGTTCTAATTTGACAGTTCTTATCTATTTCTTGTACAAACAAAGAACTTTTAACAATTTCAAAGGTCTTGGGTCAAAATAAATTAATTTAAATTTTTTTTAAAAAGACTACAAAAGTGAAAGATTCATGCTTTTCAGTGAAGCCATAGTTTGCAATGAATTACAGTACCTTTACAATAATATTGTACCTTTACAATAATAATGGGATGCCCACCAAGAGGGATTATAGCAAAGGCTGCGCCATTGAGTATTTCAAGTGGGGGGAGGGGGGTTCAATGCAGGGGCTTTTTGGGGTCTTGATCAACTGTTTGGTCAATTTCGGGGGGTTCCATAGTTTCTAGGGGTGAGCAACCCTGATTATTGTGTAATTTAAAAATTTTTACTGGAGTGAAAAGTGGATAAAAAATATTTGCCATTTGCACAGATTTCTCACCAAGTACTCTCTGCCATCAAGATACAAGATCAAATGTATAAGATCAAATTTAATAAACTACGGAACTTTTATAGAATACTCTTTTTATTATGATTCACTTAATACAGTAAAAATTCATGTAAAGAACATTTTACCTTGAACTGCAGTAATACTTTCAGGGTCTAATTTGTATTTTTCTGATGCTTTTTGGACTGCGTCTTTTTCACTAACAGCAGCTATCCAGTAGGTAGTCTAAAAATAAATAATCAACTACTATGTACTTTGACAGTTTTTTATTTAAAATATCCTAAGTAATTAAAATAATCTTAATTATCTTTAAAAACATTTTAAATAAATTTTAAAATGTTAAATTTATGTATAAAATTTTTTTTTCCTCTTAGAACTGATGAACGGAGCTTAACAGAAGATTGTGAGAAACGGCAATTTCCATTTTCATCAATGAAACATTTTCTAATCCTCATATTTTTGTTTGAAGAATAATGGGGTGGGGGGGGGGGGTGATATTCAGGATTATATATTATTATAATTATATTCAGGGGAATGACTTTCAGTTCTAAAGGAGCCAGAGTAAAAGTTTTGCTTTGCACAATTTCATTCAGGAAAAATATGATTTTTAAAAAAAAATTTAACATGCATTGTAAAGAACTTTTTGGTAGTGGAAACTAAAAAGGGGAGTAGAGAATTCAAAAAGACTGAAGATGTCTGAGCGTATGCAGTTTGATTTGAATCATATTTTTAAAAAGTAATAAATAAATAAACTCTCCATCCTTAAGTATTTGGTCGTTAAAGGAGATTTCAGAAGCGGAAATTTCGCACTCGCGGTACATACTGCTTTTTCTCTCCATGGTTACATTGTTTTGTTGAATTTTGAGTTTATTCACTGAACATTTTATATAATTTTTTAACAGTGGCAGGATCAGAACTTCCTCCTGTGGACTAGGTTTGGTCCCTATATGTATATATTGTTGTAACTGAATTGGCAATATGGCTTGAAGCCAAAGTTTCTGGCGAGTAGACTCTCCCCCCTTTGTTGCACCTCTCGTTTTGAACATGCCCTCTTCATTAAATAAACTTTCCTTCATTGTGATAATAGCCACCATGCCACAGATCTTGGGTTCAATTCCCGGGCTGAAGTAGGGTCAACTCAACCATCCATCCCTTCAGTAGTCGATCGAATGAGGACTACACATGCTTGAGAACTAAACACTGGGGTTATGCATCAGGCGATAACCAGGGTTTATGATTTTTTTTATTTTTCAAAAAAAAATTTAAAAAATCGGATTTTTTAAAATTTAAATCGGATTTTTTTTATTTTTTTAAAAAGACCTTAAATATTTTGGATATTTATTAATACATCCATAGAAACAATATGACATCTTAATCAATATACAAAAACACACTTTAAGCTATTTTCACAGCAATAAATATTTTTTAAAAATAATAATGATGAACAAATTTTAATACAAATGCATGCCTCAAATGAAACTTAACCCTACTAGGAATAATAGTACACTCATAAGTACAGAGAAAATAAATCATTTCAATCTGAATTATTTTGATGTTGGAAGCTGAAAAAAGTAACAATTGTATGTACTTAATTTTTATATTTGAATGTACTTTAATCATTTTTCAATTTTATAAATGAAAGCCTTTAATATTTTTACCCATTTACTAAAATCATATGCTCACACCATTACAAAAAACTGAAACTTTTTGTTTTAATCAAATATCTTTATTGAAAACTGCTATGATAGAAAATATTTTAGAAGGAAAAAACCTTAAGCTATTAGGGACATGGATGAAACTTTAAGAATACATATTCTAAACACAAACAGTGTTTGTTTTAAACACTATCATTCTGAATTATTTATTGTGTGACATCTATTAAACTGATCTAAAGTACTATTTTAAGATAAAAAACACAGAATGGTTCATGATTATTACGAATTGTAGTTTAAATGATTGAATGAATTATGTTTTGCTGTTATAAAATGCTTGAAGAATATTGTAAACTTTAAAAAAATAGTACGTAATTCTAACCTTATGAAATATATTATGCACACAGACAGATGGACCTAGGAAGTTTTGTTTGAAACAGTGATTGTAATTGCAACATATTTCATTTTTACAACACTTTCTAACATTGCAAAATAAATGATTTTTTTTTTTTTAAATCACTTGATTTAAATCGCGATTTAAATCAAGCCGATTTAAATCAACGAATCCTGCCGATAACCTGGTTGACATATCCTTTTCTGCACACTAGGGGCATTGGTCTCGAAAGCTGCGATGGACACAGCAGGCCTTGACCACCTAAGCGCTGTTGCGCTGCAGAATTCAGTTCAGTTCATTTTTAATAAATTCAAACAATACACACATAATATTACCTGTGGAGCAGATGAGACTGATATCCTATATGCAGGTATTTGATGACCCCACCACAGTTGTCTTGATATACACCAATCTCTGTAACACAAATGGTGAAATTGCAAAAAATAAATAGCACACATAGATTAAATAAATGATAAAATCTGCAATTATTGAAGCACAAAAAACGCGTAACACTGACTACACATGTTTGGGGGTTACAAGGAATGTACGTTTCAGTGCAGAAAAGGTTCTTTAGATACTCTAAGCAGCAATCACAAAAGATGAAAAGAAAGAAAGAAACAGGAAAAGATGGAATTACTGAAATTTTTCTCAAAATATATCATTTTAGATAGCCACCAGTGGTAGAAGAATAGGAGGGGTAAATTAACCAATCAAAATGGAGGAACATTTTTCCTAAATTACAAACGCAGGACAATGCATAAGTATTCCATTAGCCAAAACCAAAGCGGAAGGAACACATTGCTCAAAACAGTACAACATGTTAAAAGATGAAAAGCAATAAATTAAACAACACTTAGACATTATCGAAGATAAATTGAGAAGTAACACAAAATTTAAAAAAAAAAAAAGCAAAACAGTTCTCCAAGTAAATACAAAATTAGTCAAAAAAAAAAAAAAAAACCTTTTAAAAGAAAAAGTATTTTTAGGTCAAAGGGGAGGTTAAAAAAAAATTATTGGATGCACTAAACAACATTTGTTTAAGTAAATCTTAAAAAATTCTTCAAGTAGTACCAATAATAAACTATCAATCTACTTAACCTTTTACACGCCAATGTTCCAATATTGGAACATCAACTCTAAAAATCTGTGAAAAATACAATTTTATCGGCATTGCCGATAAAATTTGCGCTGCAAAAATTTCTTTGTGTATTTGAACTACTGATGGATTTTTTGACATAATTATTATATTACTGAAAGTTGTAGTATCAACAATAAAAAAATTGAAATTTATTCATTTTTTGTAATTTTATCAAGCAAAACTAAAAAATTCATACAAAATTTGAAATTTAATTAAAAATTTCACAACTAAGTGAGAACAATTAAAAATAGTCGTATTGTGAATTGAACATGTTTTATTTTAAAAAAAAATATGTTAACATAGCTCTTATTGGCAATGAAATTTGCATGTTCCAAAAATGGAACATTGGCGTGTAAAGGTCTATGTTTTAACACATTACAGTTATTTTGGTTACATTGCATCAAATAAATAAAGACAATTTTTTAAATGTTGGAACTCCAGGTAAATGTTAAGAAGATGTGTTTAATGAATGTTTATTTACATTCTGTTCCCGTCTGCTTCCCCCTCCGATTTCCCCATCCGCAGCAACCCTTCCTGTAACCTGAAGGGAAGCACTTGACCTGAAGGGGATTAGTTTTCTCTGAAAACAACATATGTTTTTTGATAGCTAGACTTCGTTTATGACTTAGGTGTACAAATTAGAAGATAAAATAAATAGTTCAAGGATAAGATAGTTCATCATGGTGGCGCTAGTGGAGACAACACAGAGAAACACATGTTTAGGGAATCATGAGAAAGACTTTCAGCTATTTTTCTTCTCTGCGATTTTTCTCAGTTAGTGAGTTTAACAGTCAATGTTTGTCTAATATATATGGCTGATTCAATTTGTTAGACTTTATTATTTGAAGCTTCGTTACATATGCAGAACATCTATAGCTGAAAGACTTCATGAAAACTATCCCTGGAATTACGGTAAAACTTGGCTATTTTCCCCTGGAAGTAGTGCTAATCACAAAAATCTTATGTAATTTGCCTGCAATTTCTTTAACAGTTTTCAAAACACCACTAGTTTGAACTTAAAAAGCGCAAATTAACTTTTTTTTAAAACATGTAAAAAAACTAAGAGTTACCCGCCAATGTTCCATTTTTGGAACAAGCCAAAAATCATGTACAAAAAATTTTTTTTGAATAAAAACTTACCCATAGTTCTTATATTTGCTTTATAAAGTTATTTTTAGCAATAAATAGTTTGTAGCATGTTCCAATCATAGTGCGGCGTTTAAAAGGTTAATATCAATGATAAACTACTAACAAAAGGGAGAGTATATCATAGCCAAACAGTTTTATCAATTTATTTATGCATATTTTCTGCTTATTTATTTATTTTGAAACACAATTAGATGATGAGAAATGGTTACCAAAGGAGAGTAAACTTTTGCCAATCATTTATTTTAAAGTGGATCATAACAAATATAAGTTTTTGAAACATTGTTTTTTATAAATAAAATTGGTTTCAACATGCTAATAAAATTCAAGTGATAATATAAGTGAAATTTGGTAATCAAAAAAGTACTTTCTTATGTATTTCCTTTTCTTTCCCCTTACCTTAGAACATATTTTATCGCATATGTTCATAAATAGGTGTTCTTTGAAATAGTTTAACATAGATGAAAAGAGTTTTAAAATTTTTAATAAAAGTGTTATGTTAAGATATAAATTACATAGATTTTTTTTAAGTACTAAATACACTTAATCTAGAGAGAGCAGTTTACATTGTCAGAGCCCAGGTGCTTCCCTCTCGTGGGTGTCAAATTTTTCAAGTGGTAATGATATCTACGGATAGTGGTAGCATATGAAGGAATTTTTACCAGTCCCTGGGAAACAGACTAGGTCTACCAAAATGCAGTTAGAAATAACAACTCAATTTAGAGAATATTTACAGATGAAACAGCCGAGACAGGAAAGTATCAACAATGGTAGATGATTTTAGTACAAGTAGTTCCAGCCTTTTCCACATAAATTTTGATTACTATGTTCATAAATAAAATAATTACTTGAGATTCTTGAACCATTCATGCCAAACTTTCTGATGGTAATCAGGAACAAAACACAGCTTGCCTCCTTCAACAGCCTGCAAGATAAACAAACGATAAATATTTCCACTATATCTCAGTTAAAGCATCAGCTAAACTAAGATCATCCTTTTACAAGACAGTGGTAAATATCCTTACTAGGGATGTAACGAATAGGGATTTGGCCGAATAACCGAATACCGAATATTTGGCCATTTCGTCCAGGCCGAAGCCGAATATTCGGTCCTTTCTTCTAGGCCGAATAGGCCGAAGCCGAATATTCGGCGGCCGAATATTAGAAGTAGAATAGAATTTAGAACTATTTAAAATTAATCTATTTTCACTATTGTTTTGAATGTAATAAAACTAAGAATTTCACCTACAAGCAAAATAGAAATGACAGGTTTTATGTTAGTAAGCATTAGCATTCTTTTACAAATTATTTAATTGCAATGAAAGAAATACTAGTGCGTAATGAACTTTTACCTTGCTCAAAACTGTTTTATGAAGACATCTTAAAAGTTATAAAAGTTAATATTTTTATTTTATGGTGGTTTTTACATACCTAATTTTAAAAGATCTATTAAAACTTAATGCACTTAACTGGAATATGTTTTTATTTTCAAAAACCACAATAACTTATGCTATCTAAATATTCGTGATATATTCTGGGCTTTTCACATTTCTCTCTAACCCAATATTCACAATAAATCAGTCTACCCAAACAAAGTCTGGCTTCCACTTTGTTAATAATAACAAAATGAACTTATCATATTCTCCATTATAATTAACTATTATCAGCTTTTTGGGAGCAAATGCTAAATATAAAATACAATATTACAACTTTAAAATGTATTTTTGCTCAGTCAAGCCTAAAACAAGATTAAAAAAATAGTTTATTCTAAATTATTTTTATTATTAAAATTATAGTGGACTAATGTATTCTTTTGGAATAATTATAATACAATTTTAAATGTTTAAAATCTACTAATTTCTTTATTTTTTTACTTTTTTACTGCAGCAGAACTATTCGGCCAAATAGTCCATTAATATTCGGCCAGGCCGAATTTGACCTTACCCAGTATTCGGCCAGACCGAATATTCGGCTGGGTGATGAAATGACTATTCGGCCAGGCCGAATATTCGGCCAAAGGGCCGAATAGGCTGAATACCAAATAGTGGCCGAATTTTCGTTACATCCCTAATATTTACCACCAAATTCATCAACTTTAAAGTTGATATACTTATCAACTAATAAGTTTATTACAGTAAGCTATTTTACACTCTCTGTTTGGCAGAAATTTAAAAGGACTATGTGAAATATATATTCACCACCAAATGCCTCAATTTTTTAAAGTGTTAGGCATGCTCCCCTTCCCTCCAAAAAGGGGGGCACTAAAATTGCATTGATGACACATACCTACTACCTTTTTGAAACTAATCTAAATCCAAGAACTATTTTAATACACCACTACTCCAAGAAAGCAGACTTACAAAGGGTTAATAATTTTAATCAAAATCACAAAAATACTGATAAGTACTCAGATGAATTACCTCGACAGCTTTTCTGCCCATCTCTGTGCAGTCCAGGTACCACTGCTCCTTTAGACGGGGCTCCACTATATCGCCTGTCCTGCTACAGAATGGAATGCTGAGGGCATGGCTTTTAGACTCTTTGAAGAGGCCTTTATTAGACAAACTGTCTCTCAACAGCTGGCGCACAATCAAGCGATGTTTGCCCTGAAAACAAAATTTTACTAATACCTCAGAAAAGTGTTCAATTAACGCTAATTTTAAAACAAAACAAAAAATCTATAGTCAACAGATTATGTAGATTCTTCCATAACCACATTCATATTAATTGAAGAGGTTTATGTAAGGCATCATTCATAAATGATGTCATGCTTCGAGGGGGGGGTCATGAAATTGTGACAAAGTGTGACAAGGGGAGGGGAGAGGTAGCAAGAAGTGTGACATCAAGCATTATGCAACATAGCGTGACATGTGACAAAGGGTCTGCTGAAGTGTGACATATTGTGACAAAAGGGGGAGGGGAGTCAAATATATGGGGAAAAAAGAGTGGCATCATTTATGAACAGCCCCTAACCTAACTAGAATAGGGATATAAGGGTCCGTTCATAAATGACGTCACACTTTTTTCCCATATATTTGAACCCCCTCCCCCCCCCTTTGTCACAATATGTCACACTTTAGCGGACCCCCCCCCCCCTTTGTCACGCATCACGCTATGTTGCATAATGCATGATGTCACATTTCTTGTTACCCCCTCCCCTCCCCTTGTCACTTTGTCACAATTTCACGAACCCCCTCCCCCCCTCGAAGCGTGACATCATTTATGAATGAACCCTAACAGCCATATGATATATTACAACAGCCTTACCTCAAACACAAAACAACTAGTAAGCCCGGCAGTCATACGAAATGACCGCTGTTCTAGATATTATAAATACAGTAGAACCTCGGTAGCTCTACATGCGGATAAGTCGACCACCTCGGTAAGTCGATATTTCCATCCTCTAATGGTTGGCCCAATGCAAATTTCAATGGGCGAAAAACTCTCTAACTTGACCACACAATTTAAAGAAATCCCTGTAAGTCGACCTCCAGTTTTGTTCTTATCAACTTTTTCTTCCGGTAATTTTTAACGATGTATAATTCTGAGAATTTTACAGTGATGTTTCTTCGTCAATAAATCAATTCTTATCTGGAAAGTCTCTGAAAAATTCCCCTATTCCCCTTATACCTTGGATTTTTACTCATGAGGTATTCTGATTTAATTAAATAAGTTTATATGTTTATTTATTTGTAACATATAACTTTTCAAAATAACAATAATAGATAAATAATAAACGGGGATAATTTCATTCAGTGGAAATAACTTGAACTTTAATAACTTTAATGGCAAGTAAATAACAATACAGACCAATATAAGCAATTGAAGTTACGGAATCTCGGTAACTTGACACCTACTTATCTCGACATGTTTTCGTGTTTCCTTGGGGTGGCGAGTTATCGAGGTTTCACTCTACTAATGCAAACAAATGTTCATCTTCCCCCCCTGACCCGCTCAATTTGCCGTTCAGTTGTAAACCACTTCAAAAACAGATGATTGCTAACGCAAACAAATTGCTTTAAAAAAATGTTTCGTTTCTACTTAAACGTCTAGATGGCAGCACACGCAAGCAACCAATAAGCTATCGGCGACAAACAGACACTTAAGCCGCACATATATAAGATAATTTCATGATCATGTCTGAAAAATGTTGTAAGAGCAAAAACTGACTGCAATATTGCAACAAATTGTTATAATATATCCACTTCCAAGATTTTGAAGCAGTGCCTGAACTTATAAGATTTTTTTAAATGCAAATTGTAATGAAAGACTGTTCAAAAACTCAAAAAGGTCACAGGTTCCCTATAACACATTCTTAAAAAATTAGGTATAAAACAGATTTCAATTGACTCATCAAATATTTGATTCAGAATTTTAAAAAAATTCCGACAGGTTGCTAGACAAACTGTGCAAAAAACTTTTCTTGAAATTATCCCATGCTTTCCTACACTTTTAAAACAAAACAAAATATATTCATCATTAAAAATCAATAGTCACACTTTCAACTTACACAAGTAACAATTTATAGGAAATCAGATTATTAGTTATAACATCTTAAATAAAAATTGATACATATGTACAAAATTCTCTTGCAAACAAAACAATTTCTCATTTATTACTTATAGTTAGTATAGTTAGGTAACTTTCTCATTTATTACAAGGCATAATTTTGCAATAGTTTTTAAAAAATACATCAAAATCTTAAGCAATCATATAACAATAATCATATTTAACACTTTTGTTATTTCATTTATGCAAAAATCTAGTTTCTGCAAAAAAAAAAGAATATAATCTATTTACCTTGAAATTCTCAATTTCCTGATTGATAGTCCCATCATCATTTAAGACATCATTGAACTTTAATTTATGTCTTTCTCCAAGCTCAAAATCCTTAAAATCATGACCAGGTGTGACTTTTAATACTCCTATAATTTAAAAGTTAACTAGCAAACAACACGTAATGTTTCAATATCTTGAAATTGTTTAAATTCAAAAACATGACCTTAAGGAAGCAATTGCAACTACATTCAGCTTTGCATATTATAAATCTGAAACATTACTTAACATCAAATACATACCGAATACATAGAAAACTAAATTTTAGGACTATGGCTTGCATTTTAAATGCTTTTCCTGGGAAAGTAGTTGTTTTCTAACTGCAGCTCTCTTGCATTGTAGGTGGTTTAGGGGTTTAAAATATACATCCATAAAAATAGACATATAGATAGTTGGAGATAGTGTTTTAACAAATAGGGAGGCAACGAATACTAAGTAGATGAAGAGATTTCACAGAAAAGTGATATATATATATGTATATATCAGGGTTCCTTGATTCAAATCGTGAGTTAAATCAAGTGATTTTTTTTAAAAAAAATCATTGGTTTAAATCAAGTGATTTTTTTTCAAAAAAAAAATCATGGATTTTACTATGTTAGAAAGTGTTGTAAAAATGAAATATATTGCAATTACAACCACTGTTTCAAACAAAACCTCCTAGGTTCATTTGTCTGTGTGCATAACATATTTCATAAGTTTCGAACTAATTACTCATTTTCTAATTTTACAATATTACTCTTATTCTTCAAGCATCTTAACAGCAAAGCCTAATTGCTTCAATCATTCAACTTAGAATTCATGTAATTCATAATAAGACATTCTGTGTTTTTTATCTTAAAAATAATTATTTAGATCAGTTTCATAAATTCCACACTATAAATAATTCAGAATGATAATGTTTAAAAGCAACAATTGTTAGAATTTAGAATATGCATCCTTAAAGTTTCATCCATGTCCCATAATAGCTTAAGGTTTTTCTTCTCCTGAAATATTTTTTTTATCATAGAAGTTTTCAATAAAGGTATATGATTAAAACAAAATGTTTCTGTTTTTAATAATTGTGTGAGCATATGGTTTTTATATTCTAAATGGGTAAAAATATTTCAGGCTTTTCATTTATAAAATAGAAAAATGATTAAAGTACACTCAATATAAAAATTAAGTACACACAATTGTTACTTTTTTTTCAGCTTTCACTAACAAAATAATTCAGATTAAAATTTGTTCGTTTTTTCTTGTATTTATGTGTACACTTATTCCTGGTAGAGAATATTCATTTGAGTCATGAATTTGTATTAAAATTTGTTTATCATTATTATTATTTAAAAATATTTATTGATGCAAAAATAGCTTAAAGTTTGTTTTTAAATATTGATTAACATGCCATATTATTTCTATGAAGGTAACATAATAAATATCAAAAAAATTTAAGGTATTTTTTAAAAAATAAAAAAAATACGATTTAAATAAAAAAAATCTGATTTAAATTAAAAAAATCCGATTTTTTTTAAAAAATCAAAAAAAATCACGAACTCTGGTTTATATACACGCACTGTGTGCCAAGGAATTTTTAATACTAGGCTTTTGAAATAAAAAGAAAACTAATAATTGTATTTTTTATGTACTTTTATTCAAAATGAGCTCCTTTGACTTCAATGCATTTGTTACAGCGGTTTAGCAACAATTCGAATGCCTGTTCCAGCTCACATTGTGGGACTGCCTCCAAGGCTTGAGTTGAAGCTGTTTGCATAGTGCCAAGGTCATCAAATGAATTGAATAAACAAACAACTTGAGGGGCAGTGGATGAGCTGATAGTTAGGGAGTTTCACGAATGCTCGATAACACAGATAGTGCCCCTGTAAGCTTAGCTCCAGCCATTGAACTAGAGGGAAGGTGGAATGAGTGCTGCCTGCACCTCTCTGTGTTAAGGGCGCAAGCCGGTTTTAGAACTGGTTTCAGGCAGTTGACAGGGGCGAGGACGGCAAAACATAACGTCTTCCGTATTGGAGACACAGGAACTTGAGCGATTTCAATCTCAACAAATTGAAATCAAAATGATAGTAGAGGATTCTTTTTTACAAAGATCTACCTGACATCAACTTTGGAGAAGGGAAAAAGAGAAATCGTTGATAAAATTCGGCAAGTTTAATACTTAGCGTAAAATTTAATTTGATGAAAAAATGTTTATTTTCAGTGTTTTCTTTAATTTCTTCAGTTTTTTTTTTTGTTAAACCTTAA
Organism: Octonoba sinensis; assembly: GCA_038502835.1. Lineage (NCBI taxonomy): Eukaryota > Metazoa > Arthropoda > Arachnida > Araneae > Uloboridae > Octonoba > Octonoba sinensis. The sequence goes on from CM076605.1 coordinate 113,080,486, forward strand.
TAAATTCACTATACAAAGCATCAACTACCCATAATTTAACATATTTCACAAAACTAAACATTTGTTTACAATGAAGGTAACTGTAAATTGTATTAAGACTATATTGAGGCAAAGTTATGCCTTTTTAACAAAAAAAAAAAAAAATCATTTCAGTAATAGTTCGCATACAATCTGCTTTAGAGTGCATTTATCAAGCTAACAAGGAAAAGGTATTTCTTTAACAAATATTTCTTGATAAAAAAATGTAATTTACTCATGAAAAACTTATGTTTTTCAAAGCGATTTCTTCCTCTCAATAATTCTAAAGTATTGAGTCTACGTTTTTGATTAAATTATTCCCTACTTATGTAACCAAAATTAAGAAGGGAGAAAAAAAACTTCTTTAAAGTAAAAGAGAAATTTTAATGCTTCATTATTTATTTAAACGTTAAATAGCACTGTGAAAAAAAGAACGTTGCAAATTCGTTTCCTCATAAAAATTGTTTATTACCAAATAATCTATTTTCGTCTAAGCCTAAAAAGAGGAAGAATAATTTTGCAAACAATTTTAGGGTTGTTCTTCGCTATGAAATTCAACTCGTATTTTGAGGTATACCGCTTCATTCACAAGAAAAAATTATCACGCCGTCCTCGCTCCTGTCAAACGGTGGAGAAAAATCGGCTCGCCTTTTCCCCCTGCACTGTCATTCCACCTTGCGTATAGTTCAATGGTTCCAGCTGTAGTAATAAACATTCTTTGATACACTGTGTACAAACAGCTCCGACGCAAGCTTCGGAGGCAGTAACCACAAGCTGAGCTGGAACAGGCATTCGAATCGTTGTTAAACGCGAGCTTCGGAGGCAGTAACCACAAGCTGAGCTGGAACAGGCATTCGAATCGATGTTAAACTGCTGTAATAAGTGTATTGAAGCTGATGGAGCTTATTTTGAATAAAAATACTTTAAAATAAAATTACTAGTTTTTATTTTATTTTATAAACCTATGCTAGACTGCAACGTTTCTTGACAATGACGTCACAACGCGGGGCAGAAGAAAGGAGTAAACGGCGAGCCTGTTGGGGTTAGAAGGATGAGGTTCGAAAAGCCGCCACACCAACTTGGCGAAATAATCCGATTAAGCATTCTATTTGGCCCATTGCGCGTTTGAAAACTCATTTGTCAGTTTATCAGAAAAAGATAAACAGATGTAACAAAATTTAAAAACTTATTTATTTTTACATAATCATAATTTCAAATATATTTCTTGTGAATGTATTTTCTTAAAAGTATATTTTCTTCTAAAAATCCTTTTCTCCCTTCAATAATTCATAAAAATGGTTGGACTTATGAAAACTTTCGTTTTTCAAATAAATAATTTTTTTCCTTCCTTTTATCCCCTGAGCCTAATTTTTTTCCCTGTGTAAGTTTGTTTTTAATGGAAAATTATGATATTGACGAATGAAATAATAATAACTATTTAGCTTTAAGCAAAGCCACAAGCCAGCGAGTCAGACATAAACATAAGCCATTCTAAATCTCGCCAAACCACTTATGGGAAGATCGCCAACTGCTCATGAGCTTTTATTGGCTGAGCTTTCAGTTCTAAATGAAGGTATTACTACGCGTAGCACTTTTCGTAAAATTGAAAATATATAGCATTTTATGAAAATTAGGACAAATAAACGCTATATATGAGTAGGTTAAAATACCTTATCATATTTCTATAGCGAAGTGCTTAGTTTAACTCGAAAATCGGACACCGAACAGAGAACTACATTCTTTGTTTGCTCTCAGCATATTTCTTCATAGTCGAGAAACTTTGCAGTTGAGTACAGTCTTAAAAATTCTTTGACACATTGTGTGTGTATTGAAAATATAAACTGAATAGCCAAAAGTAACAGGACACTTTCACTTTTAGACTTTTTTAATACTTTTATGAAAGTATATGTTCGAAACGAAATGTTCAGTAATATCAGTCATATAAAAGACACACTTTCAAACAAAAGTTTCATCATGCATGCATTTAGGGGACCAACAACAAATTGAAGAAAAAGAAGCTATTTTTGATCATTATGTATCATACAATGGTAGAAATAAGCTGTACATTTCAAGGAAGAATTTACTTGCTATGTACAAAAACTTTACCCTTTTCTCTAAAACATGCATGCATATTCACAAAGTTATAAACATTTCTTCTTAACAGGCCTGTAGCCAGACTCCAACTCCAGGGAGGGCAAACTTTTGGACAGGAGGGGTAGACTAGTTTTTCAATTTTTTTCTAACATGTTAGAATATATGCTCCATTTTGGGCATTTTCTTAAAGTTTAAATTAATCATTTATTTAATAACTACTGCAATTATTTAATTTCTTAATTGATTAATTAAACAATTAATTAGTGAAACTAATACTAATTTAATTCAATACTGAAATTATTTGATCTTAAAAGAAATACTTGATTAAAACTTACAAAAGGCAGAATTGAATTTTTAAAGCCTATTCTAAGAATGTCTTTTGTAAATTAATAAAATATATGAAATAACATAAAAAAGTGAACGTTTTTCAAAGATAATTTTAATGTGAACGATCATTCAAAGTAAGATATTGAAGCATAAAACATGTATCGATACGTTACAGTAAAAAAACTGGACTGCCCATGATCCTTTCATTAGTGCCTGGTTTAGATTGAAAACTGGAAAAGAAAAATGAGCTGAATAAAGGAAAACGTTCATGTTTTTAATTTTTTCTAAAATTTGAATTAAGAGATAAAGGTCATTGGAACAGGATTTTTTCGATATGACTTTGTATTTAAACAAATAAAAAAGTTAAAAACAGAAATACCATAGATTATTAAGGTCCAATTAATCACGCTAGGACGGGCATTTCCCGACCTGGCCCCCCTCTGGCTACAGGCCTGCTTCTCAAGATGGCAATTTCCCTTGCACGTGTTCAGCCTACAACTTGCAGAATTTTGGACAAAATTTAACCAAACTCATAGAAAAGTTCGGAACATAGAAAAAAATCATTATAATGAAATTAGATAAATTATAAACATTCAAAGGAATTAGTACTTTATTGAGAATGATTGAAGGATAGCAATTAGTTTTTAAGCATACAGGGAAAAGCATTAAAAATTTCAGTTGAATATCATTAAAAATTCAGAAAGATATCGACGGTTTAGTGAGTTGTTTTTGAATGATTCCTGGAAAAGATGGTTCCTAGGAGGTTGTTCCCAAATCCAACACATATGTTCACAATCATTTGGTGCATCTATGTCGCAATTTGTGACAAAAATAAGTATTTGTGAATAAATCCTTGCCATACAAGCTCTTGGTAATAAAAGTAAGGATTTTTTAAATTTTATTTAGGGATCATTCATAAATGATGTCACACTTCGAGGGGGAGGGAAGGGGGTTCGTGAAATTGTGACAAGGGGAGGGGATGGGGTAACAAGAAGTGTGACATCATGCATTATGCAACATAGGGTGACATGTGACAAAGGGGGGGGGGTTCACTGAAGCATGACATATTGTCACAAAGGGGAGAAGGGGGGGTCAAATATATAGGGGGAAAGGTGTGACATCATTTATGAACGACCCCTTATGTATATTTTTTATGCAGTGTTGATAAAATTATTTGCAGCAACTTGCTTTTTCAATGCCTTGTTTAATTTATATTGAGAAAAAAAATAAAAGTTTTTTTTTTTTTTTTCTGAGAAAAAAATTAATTTGAGGATTTATTCTTTTTTTTCAAACTGATGATTGAATTAGTGCTGCTTAAATGCCACAAAACAAAAGGATGGCCAACAAACTGCCAAACAACCCCTTCCCTTTGTAAGATATACTAGTTTAGAGCAATGTTGCACATCTAGGGCAAAAAATTTTACCAGAACCAAAGTCCTTATTGATGCTCTCATCTGCAATAATAGGCAACTGTTGCCCAGTATAGGGGTGAGCCACAGACTTTCCTATCAAATGAGTATGTCTGGGATCGTCGGGGTTCACTGCCACTGCCGAGTCCCCCAACATGGTCTCGAGTCGCGTGGTTGCCAACAAAATTTTATCACCTAAAATGGAAACAAAAAAACTCTTACATAAAGGCAATTGGTCAATGTGCTTTATGATAAATTTCATCAATATGGAATGGTTTTAAAAACTAATGAATGCAAACAAAACAACTGAATCATTTTTATTTTAAAAATGTCATCACATTTATCAAATGATAAAAGCTACTTTTATGATGACTATACTTCATAAAATTGACACGAAATTTTCATATTCACATAAATGTATTTTATGTTTCAAAACTACTGCACATATACATGAGTTTCAAATGATAAACAGCTATATGACCAAATAACAGAGACAGCTGTTCCGTTTAAGAAATAGAATAGCCATGAGTGAACCAGATAAACAAATATTACCTGAATTTGCTACGGGATAATAAAAATAGTCTAACAATCCCAGCTCCACTGGATCTGTTAAGCCTGGAATTCTGATCTTCGTTTTTCCGGGGATTTCGATGTGATCTACCTGAAAAATAAATAAATAAAAACTTTAGCAATTTTATACACCATTAGTTTTACTACCCTGTTAAATATACACATATGGCAGGGCTCGAAAATTATATTGCCTGTCATGCCGAGGCATGAAAGAACTCCGATGGGCATGAATCTTCTACTCTTACATGCCCGCAGGGCATGAAATCTTTTAATGAAATTTTTTTTCCAGAACCTTATTATTTCATATTTTATTGAATAATCAGTGAAATTCATTTTAATCGGTACCGATAAAATCATATCAATGGATTTAGCTAAGTTGGAACTCGCTGATGCTGCTGGTTTGATATACAAAAACTGTTGATATAATAAATTATGTTTCAAGTTTTTTTTATATAAATTATGAATTGTGCATATATACTCTGGAAGTGCTTCCATCGTTTGAAATATAAAAAAAATGCAGTAAAAATACAAAATTGGGGAAATCAGCAATTATTGCAGACTTGTTTTGTGACGAGACAGGAAAATGATACCTTCAAATTTAACTTCATTTTTAATATATTAAAAGTTGTTCACACCAGTTCAAAAGCATTTTAAAATGTTAAGGGCTCTAGATCACGTAAGCTAAGAAGATAAGCACAGCAGGCCAAAATTTAAAAGTTTAGTTGTGTGTATGCTGCTTGAAGGAAACAAGACATGTTGACAGACATCTATGTCAACAAGAAAATTAATAATACAAATGTATTTGGCAAATTTCGACTTGTCGCAACTTATTATGTAATATTTATTTGCAAAGCATTTTTTTAATGATTTAGATTAACATTAAAACAATTCTTGATTCAGATATAAAGCTGTTTATTAATATTTTTCTGATTAATGCAAATCGACAAACTCAAATGCTTTTATTAATACGCAATAAATCAACTTCTGGGCGTGCAAAAATTTTGTTCCGGCATGTTTTTTTTAGACAAACATGCCCAGAAAGGCATGTACCATTTTTAAGATTTTACGAGTGCAGATAATAGTATATGGGGAAAATGGTGCTCTCAATTTCCAGCGATAAAGAGTCACTATTATTATCCCCTTAATGGTCGAATCATTTTCAAGATAATAGCTACAGAAGGCCTATTTTTAACCAACTACGCAATAAATGGTCTGGTGCTATCATTAAGTACACAAGACAAGTTCGTACACTCCAGCCTTGATTTTAACAGGAGGGGGGAGCAAAGGAGGGTTAATGCATTTCTTTTTTTAAACATACAATGAGACATCAATTTTAAAAAATCTTTCACTTTTCAACAAGTATTTACTTGGATCATAATGTACACTTTACGACTGGAAAAAATAATAAATTTCACCATGACCTAATTAATATTTATACTAAACTTATTACATAATATTTTATCAATTGTTACATCAACTACAAAAATTCTGTTCAATTTTTTTTTTACACAAAGCATTTTGTCTTCCAATGCCAAAAATTTTTGAAATTTTAAAAGTTTAAAAATTTTAAATTTTCCCCCCAAAAAGGGGGAATTGTTAAAATTTTAGGAAATAATATAATATTTTTTAGGGGGTATAAATTATTATTTAAATGGGAAAAAAAACTAATATTATAAAGCTGTAGAGTTTGTTTGTTTGAACGCGCTAATCTCAGGAACTACTGGTCTGATTTGAAAAAAATTTTCAGCGTTACATAGCTCATTTATGGAGGAAGGCTATAGGCTATATATTATCACGCTAAGACCAATTGGAGCGGAGTTCCGAAAATTGCATAAAATAGTCCTTTCTATTGGAAGAAATTATCGCATCCTTCCGAGTTTGATACCATTAAAAATCGCGTAAAAAACTACTTCAGGAACAGTTTTTCTCTTCGCACTAAAATTGGAAGCCCCTAAATTAACTAGAAAAGAAGTTATAAGCGTTTTTCTCTGTAGTTTGAAATTATTTTTTCACAGTAATTAACTTTAATTTTATTTGACCCAGATGATGACCGTTTTATTTTATTTGCATTGTTGCATGGTTTCAAGAATTGTTACAGATGCCCTGTGAACAAACAAATCAATGCAGTTGCCATTGTTAAACAAATAAAAAAATAAATAATCAACATTTCTAGCATTTTGATGAGGCATCACTGTATTTGCAAAATATAATTTAAGATAGACCGTGCAACGCCGGGCGTCGCATCCCCATGTCATTATAACATAATCTGGGGTCGATAAAGCATTTTTAACAGGGTCCGTTTTTGGTGAATTTCAAGAACATTTTTTTTTAAATCAAAAGTTTCTGTAAAAATTCAAAATTTAAACATACAGTGGTAGAAAATTATTATTTTCCACTTATTTAATAGATAATTCTGTAAAATGTACAATTTGGTAACTCTGAATTTTGTGAAGGGTCCATTTTGATTGACTAGAATTTCGTGACAGGTCCAAAAACGGACCTGAATTTCCTATGACGCAACTCCTGACATAGTAATGTTCATTTATTTATTACATAAAATTTATTTTTATAGGGCTAAATGACCCTTATTTCCCTTTAAAAATTAATTTTAAAAACATACATCAAAAGATAATTGTAAATACTTTAATGAAGCACCATTACTATTTGAAATAATATTGACCCAGGGGATGCACTAGCAGAAATTCAGGTCCATTTTTGGACGTTCCATAAAATTCCAATTAATCAAAATAGTCCCTTCATAAAATTCCAATCAATCAAAACAGATGAAATCCTGAGCTGCCAAATCGAACTTTTGACAGAATTATTTATTAAATAAGTGGCAAAATATGATAAAAGAATTTCATCACTGTATGTTTAAACTTTGAATTTTCACAAAAATGTTTTTAAAATTCACAAAAAAACAGACCATGTTAAAAATACTGGATTGACTCATGTGATCTTTTATTAGTTTTTCAATAAATGTACGAAAATTAAGACTGTAAGCCTTACTTCAATATCTGAAATAACTGATCTTATTTCACTGGACCAATTCACTAATTTTTCTTTCCGGTATATCAATCCTTCTTCAAAAAGTTGAACAAACACTTTTGTCACAGCTCTTGAAGCATTCTACAATCCCAAAGAGAAAATAATAATTAGAAGAAAAGAAATCATGGATGATTCTCAGTACAAAAAAAGTTCCTGAACTACACCAAAACTTTTGGAAAACGTATGAAGAACAAATTTTAAATTTAGGTTATATAATTAGATGAACACCTCCACCCCACATCCCCAGGCATACTTATGTATGAATATATAAGCTAAAAAAATCAAGTGCTTAATTAAAAATACTGTAATATTGATACTGGAAATCCTTTTTTTTGTTCTGAAACAGTATTTTTTTAAGTATTAAATATTTTATACATCCCAAAAAGCAGATATTATTCTCAAGGAAATCTGAGAATTAAATATTTATCAATTAAATATTTTTTGAATACCAATTTTTTTTTTTTTTTTTTCATTTTGTAACTTAATCTTTCTTTTCTTTAAAATAATTCAACAGCACGATGCTAAATTACAACATTAGTGTTAGGTTTCATATTTAAATTGAACCCCATCTCCAAGTAAAAATGTGTAAATATATTTTATTAAGACCTTTCATGTTTCAACAAAAAGCAAAATAAATCTCAACAACCTTTTGAGAAAAAGAAAATATTTTATTAACTAAGTAAAATAAAAATACAAACAAGTTGAAAATCCCTATTGGCAATCAAGCAATTTTGCATGACTCATTTTGACAGTAAATATTTGGAAATAAATATTGTTCAATTTCATAAACTACAATGTGCTGTTGCATTTTATATAAATTTTTATCTTATTACTTTAATAAATTTTTTGTCAGATATTTTTTTTTAATTTAATGAAGAAATAAATAAATAAAAACTGCAACAAAAATGATTTTGAAAAGTAATTTAAAATACAGATTTTAGACAGTATAAATAATGGGAACAAGTTAAGCTTACAAGGCAGAAATTTTGTACTGAGATTAGTATACAGTAGGGCGTTTTACTGCACACTAAATGTATACATTATCAATTTAAAAAAGTTTTGAACTTTAATTTCATTTTTATGCAAAAATATTTTCTGCAATAGAATCTGTATGAAACGCAAATTTTTATTTAATCGCTATACTGCACAAAATAAAAAATTATATTTTTATTTAATAAACATTTTGATTGGAAATAAAAATCAACATAAGAATTTCTGTTAATTATTTTAAAGTTTAGCACCTTCACAATCACAATTGATTTTGACAGTGACAGACTACACACTAGACCAGTAGCAGATTTAGGCTTAGGCCCGGGCCTAGGCAAATTTTGAGGAGAGTCAAAATTTTCAAGAAGACTAAAATTAAAAATCGATTAGGTTTTCTGTAAACTGTAAGACCACATTTTAAAGTTTATTTTATTGCTCCCTCTTACTATCTAAACATAGTACCATTTTGAGGGTGGAATTTCTTTGTTAAAACAATTAATTAGGCCAGTACTAAAATCTGAAATATCTAACAAAAAGATTTTAAAAAATGTTTTTTTAATGCTAGCATATTATCTATTTACGAAATTAGATTTTTTTTTCATATTTTTCATTCAAAATTTAATTGTAACATTTGTTTGCTCTTTGTTATAAAAAAAAACATTAATTCACCGTGATAAATTATACAAGTGTCAGTTGACTCAAACAATAAATTTTTTATTTTTCAATTTCTTGTAAAAATTTCATAGTTTTGCATAATGTGAAGCCGCCAACGCTCAGCATGATTGATCAGTTTTAAAAGGTCGCAGAATGAATTTGAAAAATCATAAGGGGCCATAGGCGCCCTCAGACCAAAATCCGCTACTGCACTAGACTATAACTGATAGATGTTACATTACGGTTCGCATACAGAAAATAGAAGAATACATAAAATTAGGGAATAATTAGAGAGAGTGCAGATGTTATGTTATGATTTTCATACAAAAATCATGGCAGAACACAGAAAATTGGGGACAATTAGAGAGAGAGTTGACTGCATCAAACATACATCAAATTTCATAAATATAAAAGTGTTGAAAATACCTCATCCATCGTAAAAGAAGCTCTGGTAAAATCAAGAGAAGATCCAAGTTTTTTCAATTGCATCTCAATATTCTGCTGCGTTCTAAATAAATAATTTTTAAAGATTAAAGCAAAACCTTCTTAGCACACAAATATATGTACATTCCCCCCTTGCTTGTTCCTGAGCTAAATTTAACGTTCATCACTTTGAGGTAATAATAACACTGACAAAATACTAAAATATATAAATTTCTTGTTTACTTACTAGAAAATGAGTTTTAAAAAAATCATTGCAGTGGTAAAAGAATATTTAGCATCGGATTTTTTTCAACTGCATTAAAAACTTATTCTAGCAACACTCACTCCAATTGCTGCAAACAACCAAAAATTCAATTTCCTAATTCAAATGAATCACAGCCATTTAAGTACTTAAGTCCTTTGAAGCTTTTTCAATAACTCAATAAATCTTATTCAAAGATGAAGCAATCCCTTTAAATTTCATATTTTGTAGAAAATGCAAGGGAAAATAGAAATAAAAGAATATTAATTACTGAGCTTTCCAATCACCGATTTCTTTTAAAAGAGCTTCCTTTCCTAAATCGTGCCGACTTAAATTCCTTTCCTTGAACAATTTCTTTTCTACTACCGTCTGAGTGGCAATACCTCCATGATCGTAACCTGGAAACCAGTAAACACTTTCTCCTTTCATCCTACGCCTGAAATATAAAAAAGATTATTACCGTGAAAATTCTTTCTTTGTAACTTTTACTTCAGTTTCTGAAAAATATAATATGGATGCCAAAATTTGCCTACAAAGGTAAAATTTGTAGGGAATAATTTATTTTAACAATAACATATTTGTATTCTGTTTTCTTATGTGCCCACCACACTTAGCGTTTTTACAATGGGAAATGTACTGTACAATGATAAAGGATCTAATAAATTTTAAAAAATATGTTTTACTAGTATTTTTAACATTTAAAAAACTATTCAATGAAATTGTAATGAATTTCTGCTCTCAAATTTAATTATATGTACAGAACATAGGTTTAAAAATTATGTTTCATAGAGTCCTTGAAGTTTTTTTTTTTTTTATTTATCATGGTTGAGAAATCATGCAAATTGATTATTAGCCATGTTTTACATATTAACATAACTAATATTTAACTCTATTTCAACAATATTAAAAATTGTATGACTTTTTTGTAAATACTTAGTTTTACAACTAATTCTCAATAACATTTAATTAAAAATATTAAATGAGACAAAGCTCAATTTCTACCTCATTAGAATAGAATAAATACTTAAAATAAGTACTTTGTAGACACACAGACAGACAGACATTTATTATGCACCTAGACAAAGAGTTCTCACTAACAAGCCCACAATCATAACTGATCAAAAAAGTGAGCAGGTGAAGTAATTAACATTTTCTTACTAATTTTTATTATTTTTACACATGAAAAGACCAAATAATTGGAAACAAAAATCTTTGAACACGAAATTTTGAAAAATTAATTTTCATGTAGATTTTAATCCCCCACACACACAATAGAGTTTGTTTCAAATGAGCAATATTGCAGAGTTCTTAACTGTAGTGAGTAAACAGAGACAAAATTAATATCACATTACCATCTTGAAATGCAGTCCTGAATGGCAACAGTAAGTGTATGCCCGATGTGCAGATTTCCGGTAACGTTTGGGGGAGGTAGTGCAAGGCTAAAGATGGATGGTTTATTCTAAAAGAGAAGATAAATTAATGTTAATAAAAGTACAAGTACTTTCTAATTAATCGAAGGAGAAAAAATACTTTTTTAAATAAATTATACGCAAACCAATAAAGGGATGATTTATGACTTATTTCAAACATATATAAAAAACAAACATATTTATGTAGGTAATACACAGTTTTTTTCTGTAGTATAAAATGCATTTAAAAAGCTGAACACAATTTCCGATAAAAAGCTAAACTTCTCAAAATTATTTTTAAAAATGATAAAATGTTAGATCATTATCATGATACATTTTCCCCCTCTTGGAAATACAGCTTGAAGACTTTAGTGTCAACTAAATTAGGTGGGACAAAATAAGCAAATACATTATTAAAAGAAAATGAAAATCTTCATGATCGCAGCAGCCTCTGCCTAACAAAAAAGGTTGTGCCTTAATTAATTTAATTATTTTTACTTTGGGAGCACATTAATTTATGCACATTTTTTAAGACTGGTAGTTTACGTTTTTACAGGAAGTGATTTAATAACTCACTTTAGGTACAAAAATGCACCTTCTTTCATAAAAATCTCGATTATGAAAATGGATCTCCAGAGTAATTGTCATTTTAAATATTAATCCATCAACATTATGCCCCTTAAGACTGATGACATACCCCCCAAAAACCTACAGAGCCAAGAATGATGATCTCCCTAGAAAAACACCCCTAAAAATTTCAATTACATTGTCTGTGCCATGCCCCTCTCGTTGTCTTGTATTGTTCATGAATGACTAATTATATTGCAGAATAATATTTGCACTATATTTTCAGAGAAGTGTTTATTGATCTATTTTTCTTTCTTTAAAAAAAAAATCACATAACTAATCCCCATTTAAACAAAAATAATTTAAAATGCACAAAGAAACTTGAATTTAGAGGCAGAATTAAAACTGCACAGTAAAGTTTACTTTTCAGTTTAAAAATGCTAAAAAAATGTGAACAATCTTCAAATTTCTCACTCTTTCCTTAGCAACAGACACTGGTAACACACGCAAAATAAAACAAAAAATCATTGCAATTTCCAAAAAAAAAACGAAAAACTTGTTTACTTCTTTTCGATTTTTAGAGCTTGCATCGGGATTGAAAAACATGTTCTTCTCCCACCATTCATACCAACCACTCTCCACCTCTTTGGGTTCATAAGCAGAAGGATATGGGCCAAGGATGTCTGCAATCAAAAAAGTACAAAATAAATTATACATTTTTTTCCATAACATTAATAATTTTCCATACCATATCAATCACACAAAAAAACCCTTTTTCAATGCAAAAAAGTAAGCTTCCATAGCCTCAAAACACATGTCTGCAGTTTCTGTAAATTTTGCATTGATTTTTAATTTTTACTAGGCATGTAAGAATTTTTGGCAGACCAATTTAACAGAACCAGGCAATATGGTAGAAAAAATAAATAAAGAATAAATAGACTGGAACAACTATGTCTAAGCGTTATAAGAGTCACCAAAATGGATCCTGCATGATTATAAGAATAAATTTTCCACGAAGTTTGGGATTATATAAAAATAGTTATTCATGTAAAATGAATTTCAAGTTATGAATTCTTCAGAGGAAATTTGAGTCTGTTTACAAACCCTTCACAAAATTCAAATTTATCAAAATGGACCAGGGCTGGCAAGTTTCTGCCGGGGTGGTTAAAACCAGTGGTTATAACGGGTTTAAATCGGCATGGCAGAAACTAAAAAATAATACTAATAAGAACTTTAATATGTGATTCATAATTCACACATGTAAACAATTAGGTTAAAAGTTAAAACTAAAGATAATGAATGTTATTCAAAGTAGCAAAAAGTTTCAAAATGATCATATAAATATACTTTGTTTATAATACTAATTTTTTTTCACTTGAAAAAAAATCATAATGGTAATCTGATGCTGTACAAGTTTAACTATTAATATTATTGTTTACAGTTGAATTTCTATTTAAAGGTAAAAAAAATACAATAACTTATATGATATTTTAGCAAATCATTTTTCAGAGCATTTTTAAATAAATAAGACAAGGCAATGGCAATAACTTTAAGATTATCTATTATATACAAATAGAAATGGTTCTTGAGAAAATACATCAGTAAATAATAGAAGCACAAAAAATATCAGAGAAATCTTTTTAAATGAGATATCTCTTACAATTATTTTTCAAAATTACCACTCTAACTCAAATATACTATTACTTTTTACACAGAGCATTTCATAGGATACGACTAATTTTGCTAACCTTTCTGAACCCAGACTGTTTCTTAATTTGTTCTGAATGAAAGAAAAGCTTTAAAATATTCTTTCAAGGACCAGTATTTCTTTGCTGACAAGGTCATTATTGTGGATGCAAAAGTTACTAAATTAAAAAAATCTTAATTTTTACCAGTATTCGTTTTTAAAGACGACACTATTCATTTTTCTAATACAAATTTATTTTTTAATTAAAACTATCCACAATATATTTTATTTGTTATTTATTCTGAATAAAATGTACTTTGGGAATTTAATACTACTAAAAAATACTCAGATAATGTCACAAAATGTGTTTGTGCCAGTTATTGCCGGTTAAAACCACTTTCTGAGGAGGGATGTGTTAATATTTCTCACGAGCGAAAAATATATTTCTGTTGAGAATAATAACTTTAACTTTTTCTTTTAATCAGCTCGCGAGATTATACGTTTTTTAATATATGAAAAAGAATACATAACAGAAATTTTAGAACGTTTTGATATGCAAAACTGTAACTCTGTGAAAACACCAGGAGTTGTTGGAATGAATTTAGATGAATATGAAAATTCCAAACCAGTGGACATGAAATTGTACCAGGAGATGTTGGGTAGTATAATGTATCTAGTTACTGGGACACGACCAGATTTAGCATACAGTATCAGCAAGTTATCTCAATATTCAAAAGATCCTAGAGAAATTCATTTACAAGCTTTGAAGAGAGTATTGCGTTATCTACAAGGTACTAAAGAATTCAAGTTAAAAATAGATAAATGCAAAGAAAACCTACATATTAATTCTGATGCAAGCTGGTGTACCAGTAAAGATTCAAAATGATTCAGTGGTTATACCGTTAAGATAGGAAACTCATTAATTGGATGGAAGAGTAACAAACAGAAGATCGTAACTTTGTCAACCATGGAATCCGAATTGGTTAGTTTATGCGATGCAGTATGTGAAGGACGGTGGTTGATAGATTTATTAGAAGAGTTGAGACAAGAGGAATTAGTGCATCGTCCAATAAAGATACATACAGACAGCCAATCCGCAATAGATTGGATATATAACCCAAGAGTAAACAACAGAAATAAGCATATATCAAGAAAATATTGAACAAAATAGGAATGAAAGAATGCAAATCTGATCCATCTGTATTTATCAGCCAAGATACTGATAAATATATTGCTTTAGGAATGTATGTTGATGACGGGATCATTATTGGAGAATCTGAAGATCTCATTGAGGATTTTTTGAGGAATTTAAGAAAGGAAATTAAGATTAAAGAAATAAAGAATAAAATCAACTTTCTTGGAATCGACATAGACTTTTATGAAGAAGGAACTATGCTCAAACAAAAAGAATCATACAGTCCTGTAATGAAACCCGAATCCTTTCGAACGCTATTGAAAATATCAGCTATAAATGATTACAAAGTTAGAATTTTTGATGTGGAAACTGCTTATTTAATTAGTAAGTTAAAAAGATCTGTTTATATGAATCCTCCTGATGGTTTTGATATTGAAAGTGGAAAAGTATTACTAGTCACTGGAAGTTTGTATGGACTCCCAGAATCAGGAAGATGCTGGTATGATAAACTAAAGAAAATGGTTTTTTCAAGATAGTAGTGTGCTCTTATATTTGTAATGTGTATTTGGTATGTTTATTTTGTTTTATTAAATGTTATTTATGTTTTTGATAACATAATTTGCCATTTTTTCGATTCACGCATAACAAAATGGTAGCAGAGCGTGGTTAAGTGGTTTAATGGTTGCTAAAAAGTGAAGTAAATGCAATTTGATATTTCCTCATTAGGGTTAGCTTTCTTAAGCAAATGAATGAAAGAAATATTTATATTACATGCAGATTAGACTAACCGCTAATTCAGATTTGTAATATGGCTGACTCTAGTGTCGGAATTTCGAGGATTGAACCTCTAAATAGCAAAAATTATGCTTTATGGAGCACAAGAGTAGGAGTTCTCATTAAAGCTAAGCATTTGTATGATGTAATTGCACAAGAAGAACCAGTAGTAAATGAAAAAGATGAATCGAGTATTAAATTATATAATGACTGGTCTGCAAGAAACGATGAAGCGTATGGATTAATTATTTTGACTTTGTCCGCAGAGCAAGTTATGACTGTTAGAGGAATTACTAAAGCTAAAGAACTGTGGGAATTATTGAAAAGACGTCATGAAGGAGTAGAAAAACACAGAAAGATTAATTTGAAGATTAGATTAGCGAAGATTGATAAAAGCAACCGAGAATCAGTAGAAGAATATTTAATAAGAGCACAGACAATTGCAAATGAAATTTCTGATCTGGGAACTCAAATAGAAGAGAATGAACTGATTGGATATATTATGGAAGGTTTACCGAAGAAATATAGCGAAGTTGTTACAGCTGTTTCTTCAAATCCTGATATATCTTATGAATTGATGAGAGAAACTTTGCTGACATATGAAAGAAAATATGACAAAGTTGAGACTGAAATTCAAGCATTTAAATCTAATGAATTTAACAGAAAAAAGGGATGTTGTTTTTTCGTGTGGAAAATTCGGGCACAAATCCTTTGAATGTTGGAACAATCAGAAGAAAATTTCGAAATATGAAAGAAATGGAAACAGAGGAAATGCAAAAGGACTAATGAATAGAAACAGAGGATTTGAAAATGAGAAATTCAATGGCAAGCAAGGTAGCTATGTTCACAAAGAAAAGAAAGAACACTCTTGTTTTTCAAAAGGATTTGCTCTTCAAACAAAACTGCATGATAAATCAGATAATTATAAAAATGATAAAGAGACATCATGGATGTTAGATTCAGCATGTTCATCTCATATGACTTATCAAGAAGAAATAGTAAGTAATCCAAAAGTCGAAGAAGTAAAAATTGCAACAGCTGAACAAAATAGAAGCATACAGTCAAGATTTAGAGGTGATGTGAAAGCTATTGCACACAATGAATATGAAGACACCAATATTAAATTAGGGGGTGTCCTATACGTTCCAAATTTGAGTGGAAATCTGATGTCAGTTCCAAGTCTGGTGAAAAAGGGTAAGAAAGTTATTTTGGATGATAAAGGTGCCACTATTTATGAAAAACAAAGTGGAGAACTAATTGCCAGAGGAACATTTGAAGATGATGCATTTTTGATTAAACTTGAGGTGAAGGAAAACATGAATGAAAAATGTCATAAAACAGAAGAAATAACTAAAGAGATTTGGCATAAAAGATTAGGACATGTGAATTATAAATATTTAGACAAAATGATAAATAGAAATCTTGTCAGAGGAATTGAAGATATAAAAGGTGATGAGAAAACTTGTGAAGCATGCATTCAAGGTAAATTAACTAGGTCCCCATTTCAGCAAGTAACTGAAGAGAAAACAAAACAAATTCTGGACAGATTACATGTTGATTTATCTGGACCTATGAATATTCAATCTTTAAACGGAAGTAAATATATGTTGTTGATTATTGATGAATTTAGTAGGAGATATTTTGTCGAATTTGTAGCAAGAAAGAGTGAAGTATCGAGAAAAATTATTGACTTTATTGAAAGGAGAGAAAATGAAACAACGAAGAAAGTGAAATCAATTCGTTCAGATAACGGAACTGAATTCATAAACGAAACATTACTTGAATATTACAAAAGAAAAGGCATCAAAGTTGAAAAAACTACAGCTTATTCCCCACAGAGCAATGGAATAGCTGAAAGAGGGAATAGAACTATTATTGACACAGCCAGGACTTTATTAGTTGATGCAGGTCTGCCTGTATGTTTTTGGGCAGAAGCAGTTTGGA
Source organism: Octonoba sinensis (assembly GCA_038502835.1). Taxonomy (NCBI): domain Eukaryota; kingdom Metazoa; phylum Arthropoda; class Arachnida; order Araneae; family Uloboridae; genus Octonoba; species Octonoba sinensis. The sequence goes on from CM076605.1 coordinate 113,097,794, forward strand.
CCGCAGTATATCTGAATAATTTGACGCCGACAGCGAAAAGAGAGAAAACTCCCATGGAATTATGGAGTAATAAGAAACCTACAGTACGACATCTAAAAGTATTTGGATGCAAAGCGTTTTATAGGAATGATCAAGTGAACAGGAAGAAGTTCGATATTAGAGCAAGACCAGGTGTGTTCCTAGGATATTCCAAAGATCGCCAAGCGTACAGGGTTTATGATAAGGAAGAAAATAAAATCAAAGAGAGTAGAGATGTAATTTTTATAGAAAATGAAATGGGATATGTAGAGGAAAATGACAGTAATTATAATATAGAAGAACTTGACTACATAACAATTCAATCAAGTGACGTAAATGACTGCCAAAAGCATGATGCAGTGAATAAAGAATCATTGGTGAGCATTCCCAAGGATAATGAAGATAATCCACATGGAATAAAGGACCCGAAAGAAAATGCTCTCAAAAGAGGGCTTCCACCTGGTAACTCAAAAGAAATTAGTATTCAGGGAAGAAGTGAAGACGTAGAAGAAATTGAACTACCATTACTAGATCGAGGGGTTAGACGATCATCTAGGGAAAAGAAACCTATCACAAGATACTCAGCAAATGTCACTTTAGAAAATATTCCAAAGACTTATCAAGATGTATTAAATTCTAAAGAGAAACAAAAATGGACACAAGCTATAGAAGAGGAACTGAAATCAATGGAACAACATAACGTATGGAAGATCGTTGATCGACCTAAGAATACGAAAATTCTCAGAAGCAAATTTGTTTTTACACTGAAAAAGGAGAGTGAAAATAAAAGATACAAAGCTCGATTAGTTATTGACGGTTCAATTGTTATGCGTGAATCGAAAAAAGTGGCAAATTATGTTATCAAAAACATAAATAACATTTAATAAAACAAAATAAACATACCAAATACACATTACAAATATAAGAGCACACTACTATCCTGAAAATCCATTTTCTATTCTTTTCATATATTAAACAACGTATAATCTCGCGAGCTGATTAAAAGAAAAAGTTAAAGTTATTATTCTCAACAGAAATATATTTTTCGCTCGTGAGAAATATTAACACATCCCTCCTTTCACACGACGGGAAAAATGATTCCAAGTTTCTGAAGATGAGTACGCATCTTCACTTGGCTCACATCTTTAGTCATCACATCAGCATCCATTTCCGTACCTGCTATATGATGTATGTCAAATTCTTTATTTTCCACTTCTTCTTTTATAAAATGGTATTTTCTTGATATATGCTTATTTCTGTTGTTTACTCTTGGGTTATATATCCAATCTATTGCGGATTGGCTGTCTGTATATATCTTTATTGGACGATGCACTAATTCCTCTTGTCTCAACTCTTCTAATAAATCTATCAACCACCGTCCTTCACATACTGCATCGCATAAACTAACCAATTCGGATTCCATGGTTGACAAAGTTACGATCTTCTGTTTGTTACTCTTCCATCCAATTAATGAGTTTCCTATCTTAACGGTATAACCACTGAATGATTTTGAATCTTTACTGGTACACCAGCTTGCATCAGAATTAATATGTAGCTTTTCTTTGCATTTACCTATCTTTAACTTGAATTCTTTAGTACCTTGTAGATAACGCAATACACTATGGGACCTCAAATCCGGAAAGCTCGGGTCCGCGATCTTTCCGGATTTCGGAATTTTCCGGATTTTGGGTCCCATTCAAAAAAATTTGTAAGTAGCATCAGAGCCCATATCATTTGCTCTGGCACTTTTTGTTAGCGTTTTACTTTTATAGCATTATTATTATCGTATATACTCGGCTATAAGACGCGAAAGTTAGCACAAAAAACAAAGTTGTCATAGGCTTACAAATTCGAGGCAATGCATCGAAACATCAAGACTTTTCCCGGTGTTATTTTAACCTCTTTAATTAAACAATAAAAGAGAAGAATTCTGTCAAATTTTGATGTGATTTTATATTCTCAAACCGCTAGATTTGTAGTAAAAGATCAGACTATCGGAAAAATGTGGGAAACGCGGATTTTTAATTTCACGAATGTTCTGTATCGCGTGAAAATTAGAGCTCATTTTTAAAAATAAATACAAGAAAACTACAAGAAATTTTAAAAAGCAAAATTTAATGATATTAACTCAAAATTAAAAAAGAAGTTTACAAGACAAAATTAATTAAGAAACTCTAATCGTAAAAACGAACCCTTTTCAGAAAGTAGCTAACTAATTTTTTCTGAAAACAGCATATTTCCGATTGTAACATGTTCATTGCATTTTATTTTCCTTCTCTTTAAAACACCTATTTCCAAAAAACACGATGCAAAACATTTCCCGATGTTTTTTTTTTCAAAGCAACAATTAATAGAAACTTTAATATCAAAAACGAACCTTTTTCAGAAAATCGCGAAATAATTTTTTTTTGAAAACAGCGCAGTTCCGATCTTAACATGTTCATTACATTTCATTTTCCTTCTCTTTAAAATGCCTAGTTCCAAAAAAAAAAGATGCAAAACACTTCCCTTTTTTTTTCAAAAAACAAAAGTCTTTTTTTTTTTTTTTTTTTTTTTTAATATTTCAACTGCCAACTTTTCTCAAAAAAGTTCCAGATTTTGGGTTTTCCGGATTTCGGGATTCCGAAATTGGGGTCCCATACTGTACTCTCTTCAAAGCTTGTAAATGAATTTCTCTAGGATCTTTTGAATATTGAGATAACTTGCTGATACTGTATGCTAAATCTGGTCGTGTCCCAGTAACTAGATACATTATACTACCCAACATCTCCTGGTACAATTTCATGTCCACTGGTTTGGAATTTTCATATTCATCTAAATTCATTCCAACAACTCCTGGTGTTTTCACAGAGTTACAGTTTTGCATATCAAAACGTTCTAAAATTTCTGTTATGTATTCTTTTTGGTTGAGCATAATTCCTTCTTCATAAAAGTCTATGTCGATTCCAAGAAAGTTGATTTTATTCTTTATTTCTTTAATCTTAATTTCCTTTCTTAAATTCCTCAAAAAATCCTCAATGAGATCTTCAGATTCTCCAATAATGATCCCGTCATCAACATACATTCCTAAAGCAATATATTTATCAGTATCTTGGCTGATAAATACAGATGGATCAGATTTGCATTCTTTCATTCCTATTTTGTTCAATATTTTCTTTAGTTTATCATACCAGCATCTTCCTGATTCTGGGAGTCCATACAAACTTCCAGTGACTAGTAATACTTTTCCACTTTCAATATCAAAACCATCAGGAGGATTCATATAAACAGATCTTTTTAACTTACTATTTAAATAAGCAGTTTCCACATCAAAAATTCTAACTTTGTAATCATTTATAGCTGATATTTTCAATAGCGTTCGAAAGGATTCGGGTTTCATTACAGGACTGTATGATTCTTTGAAATCTCGACCCAGTTTCTCTCTTGAACCGTCAATAACTAATCGAGCTTTGTATCTTTTATTTTCACTCTCCTTTTTCAGTGTAAAAACAAATTTGCTTCTGAGAATTTTCGTATTCTTAGGTCGATCAACGATCTTCCATACGTTATGTTGTTCCATTGATTTCAGTCCCTCTTCTATAGCTTGTGTCCATTTTTGTTTCTCTTTAGAATTTAATACATCTTGATAAGTCTTTGGAATATTTTCTAAAGTGACATTTGCTGAGTATCTTGTGATAGGTTTCTTTTCCCTAGATGATCGTCTAACGCCTCGATTTAGTAATGGTAGTTCAATTTCTTCTACGTCTTCACTTCTTCCCTGAATACTAATTTCTTTTGAGTTACCAGGTGAATGCCCTCTTTTGAGAGCATTTTCTTTCGGGTCCTTTATTCCATTTGGATTATCTTCATTATCCTTGGGAATGCTCACTAATGATTCTTTATTCACTGCATCATGCTTTTGGCAGTCATTTACGTCACTTGATTGAATTGTTATGTAGTCAAGTTCTTCTATATTATAATTACTGTCATTTTCCTCTACATATCCCATTTCATTTTCTATAAAAATTACATCTCTACTCTCTTTGATTTTATTTTCTTCCTTATCATAAACCCTGTACGCTTGGCGATCTTTGGAATATCCTAGGAACACACCTGGTCTTGCTCTAACATCGAACTTCTTCCTGTTCACTTGATCATTCCTATAAAACGCTTTGCATCCAAATACTTTTAGATGTCGTACTGTAGGTTTCTTATTACTCCATAATTCCATGGGAGTTTTCTCTCTTTTCGCTGTCGGCGTCAAATTATTCAGATATACTGCGGTCCAAACTGCTTCTGCCCAAAAACATACAGGCAGACCTGCATCAACTAATAAAGTCCTGGCTGTGTCAATAATAGTTCTATTCCCTCTTTCAGCTATTCCATTGCTCTGTGGGGAATAAGCTGTAGTTTTTTCAACTTTGATGCCTTTTCTTTTGTAATATTCAAGTAATGTTTCGTTTATGAATTCAGTTCTGTTATCTGAACGAATTGATTTCACTTTCTTCGTTGTTTCATTTTCTCTCCTTTCAATAAAGTCAATAATTTTTCTCGATACTTCACTCTTTCTTGCTACAAATTCGACAAAATATCTCCTACTAAATTCATCAATAATCAACAACATATATTTACTTCCGTTTAAAGATTGAATATTCATAGGTCCAGATAAATCAACATGTAATCTGTCCAGAATTTGTTTTGTTTTCTCTTCAGTTACTTGCTGAAATGGGGACCTAGTTAATTTACCTTGAATGCATGCTTCACAAGTTTTCTCATCACCTTTTATATCTTCAATTCCTCTGACAAGATTTCTATTTAACATTTTGTCTAAATATTTATAATTCACATGTCCTAATCTTTTGTGCCAAATCTCTTTAGTTATTTCTTCTCTTTTATGACATTTTTCATTCATGTTTTCCTTCACCTCAAGTTTAATCAAAAATGCATCATCTTCAAATGTTCCTCTGGCAATTAGTTCTCCACTTTGTTTTTCATAAATAGTGGCACCTTTATCATCCAAAATAACTTTCTTACCCTTTTTCACCAGACTTGGAACTGACATCAGATTTCCACTCAAATTTGGAACGTATAGGACATCCCCTAATTTAATATTGGTGTCTTCATATTCATTGTGTGCAATAGCTTTCACATCACCGCTAAATCTTGACTGTATGCTTCTATTTTGTTCAGCTGTTGCAATTTTTACTTCTTCGACTTTTGGATTACTTACTATTTCTTCTTGATAAGTCATATGAGATGAACATGCTGAATCTAACATCCATGTTGTCTCTTTATCATTTTTATAATTATCTGATTTATCATGCAGTTTTGTTTGAAGAGCAAATCCTTTTGAAAAACAAGAGTGTTCTTTCTTTTCTTTGTGAACATAGCTACCTTGCTTGCCATTGAATTTCTCATTTTCAAATCCTCTGTTTCTATTCATTAGTCCTTTTGCATTTCCTCTGTTTCCATTTCTTTCATATTTCGAAATTTTCTTCTGATTGTTCCAACATTCAAAGGATTTGTGCCCGAATTTTCCACACGAAAAACAACATCCCTTTTTTCTGTTAAATTCATTAGATTTAAATGCTTGAATTTCAGTCTCAACTTTGTCATATTTTCTTTCATATGTCAACAAAGTTTCTCTCATCAATTCATAAGATATATCAGGATTTGAAGAAACAGCTGTAACAACTTCGCTATATTTCTTCGGTAAACCTTCCATAATATATCCAATCAGTTCATTCTCTTCTATTTGAGTTCCCAGATCAGAAATTTCATTTGCAATTGTCTGTGCTCTTATTAAATATTCTTCTACTGATTCTCGGTTGCTTTTATCAATCTTCGCTAATCTAATCTTCAAATTAATCTTTCTGTGTTTTTCTACTCCTTCATGACGTCTTTTCAATAATTCCCACAGTTCTTTAGCTTTAGTAATTCCTCTAACAGTCATAACTTGCTCTGCGGACAAAGTCAAAATAATTAATCCATACGCTTCATCGTTTCTTGCAGACCAGTCATTATATAATTTAATACTCGATTCATCTTTTTCATTTACTACTGGTTCTTCTTGTGCAATTACATCATACAAATGCTTAGCTTTAATGAGAACTCCTACTCTTGTGCTCCATAAAGCATAATTTTTGCTATTTAGAGGTTCAATCCTCGAAATTCCGACACTAGAGTCAGCCATATTACAAATCTGAATTAGCGGTTAGTCTAATCTGCATGTAATATAAATATTTCTTTCATTCATTTGCTTAAGAAAGCTAACCCTAATGAGGAAATATCAAATTGCATTTACTTCACTTTTTAGCAACCATTAAACCACTTAACCACGCTCTGCTACCATTTTGTTATGCGTGAATCGAAAAAATGGCAAATTATGTTATCAAAAACATAAATAACATTTAATAAAACAAAATAAACATACCAAATACACATTACAAATATAAGAGCACACTACTATCCTGAAAATCCATTTTCTATTCTTTTCATATATTAAACAACGTATAATCTCGCGAGCTGATTAAAAGAAAAAGTTAAAGTTATTATTCTCAACAGAAATATATTTTTCGCTCGTGAGAAATATTAACAAAATTCACTACAAACGGGCAATGTTAAAAATCTTGGATAGTCCCCTAGTTTTCTTTAAATATTTTGTTTTATCTGCTTCTGTTGTAGGCATTTGCATTATCTTTCTGCTTAAAATCTCCAGCAGATGACGAAGCCCGCCCCCTACCCCTCTTCCCCACACAGAAATGTGGGGCACCAAAATATTTGTTGAAATAACAGACACAGGATTCTTTGTAAAAATTTTAAAAAGGTTGAAGAACTGTTTATACTGCTGCAGCGTTTGGCAATATTTTTTGGTGATTGTTTAGAATTGGATTTATTAAGCGCTCAACAGTTTCTTGATAATGTAACAGTTGGCGACTTTATCTCTCCGGCCCTATCTGGCCCCTTTACCGAAAATCACCAATCAGCAGCATAAACAGCCCTTTCACAAAATATAGTTAGTTGCTCATGCGATTTGAATCAAGTACGTCATTAAAAAAATCAAAATATATTCACCTTTCTTAAAATCTGTTAATTCATTTTTCCTTGGAACACTACAAAAACACTGCAAAGAAAGTACCCATTAATAGAAATATTTCATTACGAACTCTTCTTCTTTTCTTTTTGCACACACAGAACACATTGTACAGAACTTTCGGTTCATCAAAAAACTTTAATTACATAACAATGAAAATAATATGACAAGAAAAACTTACGCAGCATTTCGAGCAATACCATATATGAGAATAAAGTTTGCTGAAGTTTTTGATTGAATTTTTACTGCTGGTTTTACATAATTTTACAATATTAACACTCAGCATTTTAACTAAAAATGCAAAATTGTTTACAAACACGAACTACGTGCAAGATGTTGCCATCTCAAACATTGTAATATCATATTAAAAGATTTTAACCACGCATTCGATAAATACAAAAAATGAGGCCCTTCACGGTTTCATTTTTTAAAGATAATTGAAGAAGGAAAAATTTACATCGGAATAATTTTGTACAAACTGGTTTTTAAAAATGTTTCAAATATTCCACCTGTAAAATAGGTTGAAAACAAATTGTTTCCACAATGTTTAAAGCTCTAATAATCTTTAGCAAAAAGTTGACAGTTTGGTGTGGCCATTTGGCAGCAACTTCGTTCTGATGTAAACATCAGTGAATTTTTAAACAAATTTTGATCCGAAAATCCAATATTTTATTACTTCTGCTCGTTGTTGAGCTGTGATATTTTGATCATGCGTCGACGAGGAGCTGGTGGATATGGAGCGATTCAGAAACAACAACTTGCTCAATCTAGATTCAAAGATAAAGGCTCTGAAATCGCCGATGACCAACTGCAACAAATGACTAAACAGATGGAAACCTTCAGATCAAACCTACAAGAATTCGCATCCAAGTATAAAAACAAAATCCGAAAAAATGTCGAATTTCGTCAACAATTTCAGGAAATGTGTGCTGCCACTGGTGTAGATCCTTTAGCTTCTAGTAAAGGATTTTGGGCGAATATGCTCGGAGTCGGAGATTTCTACTACGAGCTTGGAGTTCAGATCGTTGAAGTTTGCCTGGCTACTCGCCACCGCAATGGCGGCATATTACCATTAGAAGATCTTCAGCAGCTGGTGTTAAAATCGAGGCGAGTAGCTTCAAAGCAAGAAGAAATAGGCTACGACGATCTTCTCCGTGCCATTGATAAGCTGAAAATTCTCGGAGAAGGTTTCAGGACGATTGCCTGTGGGAAGAAGTACATCGTGCAATCTGTTCCTGCTGAGCTGAGCATTGATCAAACGCAAGTGATTCAAAAAGCGAGTGTGACGGGGTATGTCACTCTCTCAAGTTTAATGGCGGATTTTGGGTGGGAAAAATTGCGGGCCCAGCGCTCTGTTGATGATTTGATTCGAGAAGGACTTGTATGGGTGGATGAACAGTTCGCTGGAGAGTTTAGTTACTGGTTTCCAGGACTGCAAAAAGTATCATAAATCTGTTTATTTATTTAACCCAAAAATATTGTGTGAATTGTACCTTGGCAGGTTTTTTAATCAAACTTTAGATGTAAAATAAAGTAGTGTTGCTGAACTTGGTGCCAAATAGTAGGCTCTTAAATCAAATATTCTCCTCATAAAATAAGTTATGTTGGCAGATTTTCCAAATCTAACTTTTATTGCCAATCTTGCTATTCCCACATTAGTTTTAACTAGGGATGTAACGAATAGTGATTTAGCTGAATATTCGGCCATTTCCTCCAGGCCGAAGCTGAATATTCGGCGGCCGAATATTAAAATTTCTAGAAAATCGTTGTAATAGAAAGTATTTGTCAAATTTAAAATTATTCACAAAGTCAAACACCAGTTACACACAATCTATGATGTATGATTTAATTCTGTTTGTTAAGAATTTAGAACTATTTAAAATTAATCTATTTTCACTATTGTTTTGAATGTAATAAAACTAAGAATTTCACCCACTAGCAAAATAGAAATGACAGGTTTTACGGTAGTAAGCATTAGCATTCTTTTACAAATTATTTAATTGCAATGAAAGAAATACTAGTGCGTAATGAACTTTTACCTTGCTCAAAACTGTTTTATGAAGACATCTTAAAAGTTATAAAAGTTAATATTTTTATTTTATGGGGGTTTTTACATACCTAATTTTAAAAGATCTATTAAAACTTAATGCACTTAACTGGAATATGTTTTTATTTTCAAAAACCACAATAACTTATGCTATCTAAATATTCGTGATATATTCTGGGCTTTGCACATTTCTCTCTAACCCAATATTCACAATAAATCAGTCTACCCAAACAAAGTCTGGCTTCCACTTTGTTAATAATAACAAAATGAATTCATCATATTTTCCATTATAATTAACTATTGGCAGCTTTTAGGAGCAAATGCTAAATATAAAATATAATATTACAACTTTAAAATGTGTTTTTGCTCAGACAAGCCTAAAACAAGATTTAAAAAAAGTAATTTATTCTAAATTATTTTTATTTATTAAAATTATAGTGGACTAATGTATTCTTTTGCAATAATTATAACACAATTTTAAATGTTTAAAAATCTACTAATTTCTTTATTTTTTTACTGCAGCAGAACTATTCGGCCAGGCCAAATTTTACCTTACCCAGTATTCGGCCAGACCGAATATTCGGCTCGGTGATGAAATGACTATTCGGCCAAGGGGCCGAATACCGAATAGTGGCCGAATATTCGTTACATCCCTACTTTTAACTCCCCTACCTTTGGGATCATTCATAACTGATGTCACGCTTTGAGGGGGAGGGGGGAAATTGTGACAAAGGGGTAAGTGTGACATGATGCTTATGCAACGTAGCCTGACATGTGACAAAGGGTTCAAATATATGGGAAAGAAGTGTGACATCATTTATGGACTGCCCTTTTAGTATTTTGCCAAAACTTAATAATGGGGCAAACTGACAACTAATAGATGTTTGATGTTCAGAGGGATTTCATTTATAAAGCTCACTGTAATGTTGAATGTAAAATATGTGTCAAAAGTCGCCAAGGACCAGTTTGCATAATATTTTTGAATTTTGCCAGATTTTCTATAATCTTCACTATTTTTTTGAATTTACAAAATTGTCAATACTTCTATATTTTAAAAAACAAAAATTCACAAAAAAGAAAGAGCAAATAGTTGTCAACTTTATGCTGTTATACAAATTAATCGCTATGAGTATCCTATGAACTTTCTAATATTTCTAACTCCAAATGTATTTATATCACCTAACATATCAAATTACCAGCAAATGTAGCCAATTCTTCTTAAATACCATAATGCTGAAATCTATGCTTGTTTCTTTTTGATATCATTTTCTTTAAAGTTTTAAATTGTAAAAACAATTGAAAAACTTTGTACTCTAATTGTAAAAAATTGCAATATGTAAAAAAATAATATGCAAAGTAAAAAATTGCAATATGGATTAAAAGCCCAACTTTGTGAAGCTTTTTTATATTATTTCTATATATAAAGAGTGTATCGTCTTGCGATCCTCAATACCCAATCGGTTGTTTTTTAAAATACTGTTAATTCAACTAGTAATAAAAAAAATAATTTCAGGTTAATTTAAAGCACAAATGAGCATTAAAATGCAGACATATGTTTCGGGATTGCTTGGAATCCCTTTTTCAATGCAACAGAGAGCTTCTAGATGCAAAACATCACAAAGTTAATTTATTTTTATAATTCAACTAGTGTTTGTGCAATTTTGAAAATTAAAAACACCCGTTTGTTTTTGAAATCAATCAGCAAATGGTTTACTTGGTTTTAAACACGGAAATTTGGTATAAATTATTATTTAAACTAATTATTAATGAAATTTAAAAGATAATAATAATAAGCTATTTTATTTTGTAATCAATTTTAAATAGAGAAAACCATAAAATTGAGTCAAAATTGTCTGCTTAATTCTGGGAACTCAAGAGGGTATAATTATTTTATTTTAAAATAAATATAGCTAAAACATTAGCTTGATATGCAATTAAATCTAATGAAAGTTAAGGTCTTTGAGAAGACCTTTTAGAAATAGTGATAATGAGAAAAATCAGTTTTGAAAGTTCCAAATTTTGTAAAGGTTCATTCAATGATTACAAGTTCATGTCCCATTTTTTAGTTGTTTTCTACAAAGCACAGTATTGCAATCATTATTGTGTATCTTTTCCTAGTCAATAATTATCTGAAAGACATGTTTTAATATACAAAAAGTATTCATGTTTGTGAATAGATTATTTCTAAGATATCAAGTTGGATTATGGAAATCCTGCAACTTGATCCAAATACAGAAATATTTTTAACTGTGGGTGGTGATATTTAGTTATTTTAACCAAATTCCTTTTTTTTTTTTCAGAAAAATTTTTCCTTCTGAAAAAAAAATATCGTGTGAAGCTGCATCTGTTATTTTTTTTAGTTGTGATGTTACAATTAAAATCTGTTAATTGATTTATTGTATCTTTGTAAATAGAAACAAATGTTTTTCATGTATAAATGTTCTGCCACTGTTGTAAAAATATAATAATTTATTGTGCTGTAAAAATTCCTAAAGCTGTTAATAAATGAAAACTATCCGGTAATCAGTATTACATTTTTTATAGAAAAACAAGGTTCCAAATTAAAATACAGGGTTGGTATTTTTGCCGGGAAAGGGGGGGGGGATTACGAAAATAGTTAATGTTCTTCAAAGTGTACAGTAAGGTCTATATTGAGAGCCTAAATAATTAAATTCATTTTGAAGTATTATTCAATAACTTTGTTTTGTTAATTAATATATATTGTAATTAAATAGTTATTTATTGAAAGTCAAAGTTACTTCTGAAGAAAAAAAGAAGTGGCCAAATTAAACTCAAAATTGTACATTAAAAAGCTTCTGTTACGTTTTATTAAGGCAACTTTATTTTCTTCCTTTCCCTTTTGGAAAGAAAAAGAACAAATAGTAGGTTACTTGTAATAATTTCCCTTTTCTGTGGTTTTAGTATTCAAAGCTTGAAATTCATCAATGGCATTGTCAAAGGTCAACATTATAACATCAGTTACAAAAATACTTAACCCCTTAACGGTCGGGTAATTTTCAAGAAAACGGTCATAAAAGTGCTAAACACTCCAGCCCCGAAATATCACGGGAGAGAGAGGGAAGGGGTTAATGCAAGCAGTTACTAAAGTTCTAATGAGGTATTAATAATGTTTTGATTTTTAATGAATGGTCATTTTTATGGAGGAATTTGCATGTTTGGGTGGAAATATTCTTCTGATTGTACAGTACCGAACTCCAAATTTGGCATGCTCGGGACCGGAGCCAAGCCGGATTTCGGAATTTTGCCGAATTTCGGAACCCGACCAAAAATGGCGGATTTACGAAAACATCAACTCTTAATATGCTATATTTTTACTTCAGATCGCACTGTTTCCTTAACTAGTACATAAATAAGTAACTTTTTTTGGAAAAGGTAAGATAAGTAAAGCCATGTGTTAAAATAGTTTTACCAAACAAAAAAAAAAAACTTATTCATGGGATTTAAATAAAACGCTCCAAATTACAACACACAATTCAGCAAAAATAAATCATACCCACACCATGGTAGTTAACCGTTTCACTGAATCACCTGCAATTGTATGAAAAAGAAAATAGAGCTACATCTAAAAAAATATTAGCACAGAAGTTAAACTAAAATGCCAGGCCATTTGTACAAATTGCAAGGGTTACTGGGCGCCATTTATGACCACTAAGAAAAAAAAAAGGAGCAAGTTTCTTTATCTTTATTTCTTTTTTCTTTTTCCAGGGAATAAAACTTGAAAAACAAATTTTTAAGAATTTAAGGGAAAATGGTGCTTAACTGAGCCCAAGAAATCAATTTTCACTTTTCAATATAGTAGGGTTTTCTGGTTTTATCTTGGTTTCCTGAGTTTAGTTCATATAAAACATAAATATATCTACAAAATTGCTTCTATTTGAATCAAAATTTACTGGCATTTATTAATTTAACAGATTAATATTTTTCTGAATTTACAAAAAAAAAAAAAATCGGAAATTTTAGGGAAAAGTGCCGAATTTTAGGATTTTCCGAACTTCGGGATTCCGAATTTGGGGTTCGGTACTGTACTAATATGTTTATTTTAAATATGGGGGAAACTAAATATTAACCCTGTAATGCCCAAGTTTTTTTTTTTATTTATATTTTATATATATTTTTTTCGTTCGCCTTGTGGCAGAGTTGGGAATTAGAGGGTTAAGCATATAAAATCTTTCAAAACATTACATATACACTAGTTAGATTCAGACCTACGTTATAATACAGATTTGTCCATTTAACTACTTTCCTACGAAGTAATTGTCCACAATTTTTGCTTGATTGATACGTAGCACAATCTCTTATTGAAAAAAAAATTCTTATGCACGCTCTATTTATTTAGTGATTTTGAAGCAAAACTACTGTTGCAATACATTTTATAAATATTAACTCTAGCTTCCTAATTTGCAAGCAATACTTACAAAAATTACTAGGGAAATTATTTTTATGCATTTAGCTTTCCTTAAACTTATCATATACTTATTTCAATTTATAAAAGCTTCTTTAATTTACATCTTCACTACCTTAACAGCCATTCTTATTCAGAGGCGTAGCTAGGGTTTTCAGCTCCCAGGGACAACTGAAGATTTTGCGTCCCCCTGTGTCCCTGGAGGCCTAGGGGCTCCCCTAAAAGGAATTAAAAAAACGTTTATGCTTAATAAATGAAAAATAGCTCTAAAAAGCAGCCCTTTTAACTTTCATTTTCATTAGCGACCATTCACTTTCAAGGGAAAACTGGGACACTGGCTTCACAAAATTGTCTGATTTCCCACACACTTCTGTTCTACATTGGTCATTCCCAATATGGTTTGCGGTGCTCCCATGTTCTATTCGCACCTCTCAAGTTCAAATAATTCTCTTTTCGCATTTAAAAGTAAAATAAATTCACATTAACTTGGCACCCCTTGACGCTACGCCCGGGGACAGCTGTCTCTCTTTGCCCCCACCTAGAGCCACTGTAGAGTACAGGCCGACCCATCGCCGCCATTTTCTTTCCCAAGCCAAAATGTAAACAAGAGCGCGCTGCTAGATTGGCGCCTTTATCGCTGTTAGTGGCGCTTTTAACAGCTACGCCAAAAAGAAATAAATAAATGGGACTGAGCTATTACAAGAATACTGAAAAACGCTTTCTGAATTCAAAATGCATTATATATACAAACATTTTTAATTTGATTTAATTATTTATTATACTTTTTATTTGTTTGTATTTATTCATATTTCATCATTGGAAAAAATTCTTAATTTTTTGAAGCATTGCTGTTGCTTTTTGCTTATGAACACCAAATTTAGAAACATAATTTTACTGATCAAAAATTTAATAACTAAGACGAATACAAAAATGTATATGTTATTGTTAAAAATAAAATATCAAGTTTTGGGGATATGTTGTGTGGTTCTTAGGCATCAATTTGTAACAGGCTTCCTTCACAGGAATATTCTGCACTATGTCTATGTATTGTATTATTCATGCAGCAGATATTGAATGAAGTTTTATATAGATATTACATAATCTTTTTTATTGTAAAACCATCATCATATGGAAAACAAGAAATTTAAAAGCTTCATTTGGTTCATAAAATAAATAAAAGCTTGAACAGTACTTCAAAGAAGTTTAAATTAAAATATATTTATCATATTAGATCAAGTCAATAGTTAAATTACCACCATATTATTAAAAATGTTTCAAACTGGACCTAGTATGTTTTAAAACTGTTCTTGAATCTATATTCATAAGTCGTAAAAATGCACAAAATAATAATTTAAACTAACCTTGTCATAAAAAACTACAGTTTCAATTATACTTTATTTCAGAATTATAGTCTTTTTAATTACAGAGGGTTTAATACATATCTGTAAACAAAGTCCAATTGATAAAATTTTATCATCAACCAAGTCAAATAACAGAAATGACAATTTAAATAACAAATAATCTGTTGACAAAAATGAGATTCAGCGTTGCATAATAAGGCTGCATCCAGAAATTTTTCGAGGAGGGGAATGGGGGATGACTTTGATGCATTAAGAAGTTTCAGGGAAGAATTTATGCCAAGTTATGCCACAATATGTAAAATGGTAATACCCTCTATCTTTCTTAAATATTTCTTTATTAATATCATGCTTAGTATTGCACAATAGATTATAATTGTGATAATTAGAAGATGAAAAATATGTGGTATGTATTAACTATATAGAAGAAAAATCATGAAATAAATTTATACAAGCAACAAAATGTAATTTATCTGTATCTCTGTGTGTATATACATATATATTACAAACAGTAATTTTCCCACAACTTTTATTTATAAATAATCTTAAACTATTAAACAATTTACCTAGGATGCTCTGATGATGAATGGATCAATCGGAAAAAGGTTGAGTAAATATTATATAATTTTTTACTGTCACCCATACTGATCACTGAATTTAATAAGTGTGCATTGATATACATGAAATAAGATCAAATGAAATTAAATGCAACATTCAAGTAAGGTAGTTGAAAAAAAAACTACTTTTGTTTTAATCAAAAGTAAATAAAATTTGATCAAAACTTTTTTAGTGCTTGCTAACTTAAAACACATGTTTTTTGCAACCCTGAAATGACAGGCCTGTATGTTCAATACTTTAAAAGTATAATTCTTAAAATAATTTTATTTGGGCTTTTACCGGCTTTTTGCCTGATACCTGGAGTTTCATCCTAGGCCTCATTGTTCAGGGGTTTTTTTGGTAATCCAGGTACCAGCCCCTTCCCTGAACTCGGCTTCGGAATCCTAAACAGTATGATCTTAGTAAATTGAAAATGCTACAGGACAGCTAACTTACTTATTGCTCTTTTTTTTCTTTGCTGCTGATGCAGATCCAAAAATGGCTTTCTCGGCCTTTTTTTGAATCAAACAATTTGTAATACCTTTACATCGAATGGAAAGATATCTGATGATTAATTTTTCTTTTATATTGCAACAGCTCGCTAAAGCTTCCACATGGGGTATACATGCACATCTAGCTTTGATTTCATCCAGCATTTGGCCATCTATGGATATTTTCCCCTGAAGCAAGGCATTTCTGTTGACTTGCAAACATTTTTCAGCTTCTTGGCAAATGCTGTAGATCAATGAGGATGGACTTTTTAAGCCCCCCATATTGGAGCGATTTAACAATATTTTCATATTGCTAGGAATGGCATCATCTGTAGCATTCAGAATTACAATACAATTCTCGCATAATTTTCCTTTTAACAGAAAATTTATCGCTGCTCCAGCTATGTAGAAAATGTCATTCTTTTCCACAGTTGACAAATCAACTTGGGAATTTTCTTTATCTTCATCATTTGTAGCATCAACATTTTCTGGACTTTTACTAAAAGTAATGTCTAAGAGATGACGATCGCTGTCTGAAGCATAATTTGTATTTTTCAAATCTGTGATGAATTGCGATACGCATATCATTTTTGTTGCTCTTTTTGCCTGCAATGAAGTAGGCTTTGAGGCGGATTTTCTCCTCACTTGTGAAAAAACGTTCTCTAGTGCATCTTGAGTTACTCTCCCTGGTAGGACAAAATCGTACCCAGCATTCAGAAGTTCAGTCGATAAGTTTATCATGCTCAATGAAGACATTATCATTCCCGTTTGCAGGGGCTTCCAACACTTTCCTAACTTGATGTTTTGGAGAATGTCAATGAAGGAATTTAAAAATTCAATTTTCTTCTCAAAATTCCTTTTCGTGATGCTTTTTTTCCGATGTCTGGCCGTCATCAACTCAAACCATTTGCTCATTAATCTAATAAACCATGCACTGGTAATGGCTTCTTTGGATATTTGCTGCAAATGAACAGCTTTTTCTAATGCAGCTGCTGTTTTGATGGAAAAAAGCTGCACTGCAGTTGCCACATTCATTTTAGAAAAATGAGAAGGAAACAGGTGTTCCTTATTTAAGTGGTGCAGTGACCTCAAATAGGATTCTGATCTCAGTTCCAAGATCCATAGCTGCTTGACGTAGCCAGAAGAAATGCCTCTTGATGGAAGACTTTCCTTCAAGCATACGTCTTCTGGCAGAATAATTAAGTTGCTCAAAAAAGCACTTCTCATATTTTTTAATAAATGAGGAACATCTGCAATGCTGTGAACTGCAGTGCCCCCCATTTCAAACGATGCCTTTCTTTCATATCTTGTCACACCAACTCCAAGGGCTTTCCACATGGCTTGATTGGAGGAGCCCATGTCGGAAACAGAGGCCTTTACAACAATTCCAGTACTTTCTACTGCAGTTATCGTCTCGGTTAACAACTGTTTCATAACATGTCCTGATGTTGAGGGACCCGTTATTTCGTGGACCCGTTCTTCCTGGAAACAAGCCACAACTTGTTTCCAGGGAGACTTTAGACCTCGTATCAAGACCAAAGTATAGTGGTTTCCCACAATTTCCTTGTTACCTCGAGTAACATATCCAACAAATGTTTTTGACGAAGTGTCAAAATCTAAGTTGGGGGCTATTTCCATCTCATCAATGAGAATGGAACAATACCTGTCCAGGATAGGCATATTCTGCACTTTTGTACGTAAAATGTCCACAAAATTGTGCAACACTCCAAAATCAACAGTTAAACTTTGAATTCGCCGATTCAAGGTGCTGTATGCTGGTGTTGGGTAATCCGTTCAGCGAAGAAAATTGTACCCAAACTTGCCTAGGGCAAAGCGAAGTTTAAGGCCTTTAATAATGGCATCATTTGACCAATGATTGATACTTTTCTTGCTCCTCCCAGAAAACTGAACTTGCTCCTCAGATAAAAAGGATAAGCTGACATTTTTGTGTTCAATTTCAGCTTTCAATTGCTTGTTCTCGTCTTCAAGCGCTTTTAATTTCTGCAGGAGATCTTGTTTCTGAAAGAAAAGTACAATACATAATTTAATGTGAGGCGTTATAAAGAAATTACAAAGCAAAACACAGTTGAAGTACAAATCACAACGATTATTTGCTTTCAGTCATGCACCTAGGTTGTGTAAAAACCATTTTTTAAATGGAATATTTGTGAATTTTATTCCAGCTATTAACAGCTAATTACTTTGATGCATAAGAGAAGTAGATGTTGTACAGACAAAATGTTAAACACATGAGACTATATAAAGCAGTGGTGTTGTCGAGGTGGGGATGTAGGGAGAAGGGGTACCCCTACTTTATTTTAACATAAGTGTCCCCCCACTGTTTTGAATTTTAACATAAGCTAACCACAACTTTTTGATATTTGTTTTTGTAAGGATTTCCCCACCTTTTTTTTTCTAGGACTATACCACTGATTTAGAGTTCTTGAATTAAAAAAGAGGACTTTTAAATTAGGGATATACCGAGTACTCGGTGAAATTCTAGCCGAGTACTTGGCCATTACCGAGTAGCTGTAAAAAATTCGTAATTTTGTTAAGACTATTAATAGTAGATAAATTTATAACTGATTAGTACAAAAATATGCAAATATATACGCGTAATATGCAATACTTAAAAAAAAGTATGAAGTATATAAAATATTTTTACACAACTTATATATTGGTAAATTTCATATGCTAATTTGACTATGTTTTTTACTTTCTATATTTTGTTTGCTACTTTTTTAAGCTGTACGTGCCAAGTACCGAGTAGTACATGGCCGAGTGCTCAGTACATCCCTATTTTACATTTTGCCTGAATTTGGTATAGCGCAATTGTTTATGCACAATTGCGCTATTCTGCGAGGGGGGGGGGGGCGCGGCACAAGTAGTGGTCTTTCCGTACCTAAAACTTCCCATCCTGTGTGGTAAAATGCACAGAATAGGATGGCACCAAAAAAGGTTTCAATAACATCACAAAAAAACTTTAAATGAATAAAATCTGAAATTGTGAGAGTTACCTCTTCAGCATCAACACTATATGGTGAACAATCATCTGATGCTAAACTTTCATCTAGTAGAGAGCCTGGCTTTGGAATACCAATTCCTTTTATGCGTTGAGGGGTCAAAAGTGGAGGAGGATTTGGAATATTAAATAAGGTTGGCACTGCATTGGGTTTAAGTTTTTTCCAACCATCAGCTCGATTGCCTTCAAACTGTGATTCTTCAAAATGTTCCTGTTAAAATAAATTACGCATTGTTAGTTGGAATAAAAATTAAATTGACATGCAGTAAAGGCATAGGTATAAAAGTAAATGACTATGAGATTGTAAAATACACATAGAATGTTACAGTTTTTGAATCACAAATTGTTTTAATTTAAATTGGTACGGTAGAGTATAGGTACTTAACTTAATACTAGTTTCATTTTAAACCATATGTACAGTTAAAGTCAGTTTCAGGAGACACATTGAGATTCTTTAACAGAAATAAAAAATATAGAAATATTACATACATAAATCGGATAAATGTATACAGTACAGGCAATTTGCAATAGCTCGCGAAGTCCGAAAACTTTAATAATATAACTGATATTTTGTCAGGTCCCTACCCTCTTCGCTCCAAATTCATGTTAATTATTCTCCATATCATGCTGTTTACTTCCTTTAACTTGAAGTTTTTTCAATGATAACTCTTGAAATTTGATAGCTGATAGAGCGGAGAAACCTTATCCTATGATAAGTAACAAAGTAAAAAATTCTTTCCCTCACTAGATTCGAATGATTGAGAATTGACTGTACATATGCATATACACACACACACATATATATATATCTACACATGTTGCATTCAGTTTCAGTTTTTATACACAAATCATTTAGTATAAAAATTTAAAAACTAAAATATCCTGTTTATAGACTCAAGCACTTAAGGTGTCCCATTTTACAATTTATAGTAATTCTACTTTGGAATTTTAACAATTGAGTAAATAGCAAATAAGAAATTTAATTTTGATAATTATTCTTTGTAATAATTAATTTCATTT
This sequence comes from Octonoba sinensis, assembly GCA_038502835.1. NCBI lineage: Eukaryota > Metazoa > Arthropoda > Arachnida > Araneae > Uloboridae > Octonoba > Octonoba sinensis. The sequence goes on from CM076605.1 coordinate 113,117,842, forward strand.
AACTCTAAGTTACTGTATCATTTTATGAAGGGGAATAAAAATAAACTATTTTCTGCATTCAAATTCCGCGATAAATTTCTGCATTGTGTAGGTGAATCAAAAAATGTATATAAAATAACCAATTTTTTATACTTGAGTGAAGTATCATGCATTATTATATATTTCGCTCAGAAACAATACAAAAATAGCTAAATTTACTGAATTTAGTTCAATTGGCGACGAGCACATTTCGTCGCCAACAATTGTTGCAAACCTGTATTTCATAACTTAATGTTTCTTTTTAAAATTACATCCATATTTACAATATTCAGAAAATTTTTTTTGTAAAAAGAAAGATAAACGAAAGTAATTCATTTCAGAAAGGTAAAGCATTAGAATAATATCAGTGTACTTACAATGCAAAGCTGCGAATGTTTCGTTGGTATCCAATTTTCACGCCGGCAATTAATAATCCATTTCTTCCTTCTTTCTTCATCTGTTGGAAAACAAACCATTCTCGACTTTTTTCTGGAGTGATTGGTGCAATTAACTGCAGCACAACCACCCATTTTTCAATCGAAAAAGCAAAAAACGCTAACGAAATACCAATAATCTAGTCTTAAGCTAGCACAACGCAACACGACCCAGCGAACGAGTGGGAAGGAAAATGGCTGACGAGTCAGCTCCTAGTTATAGGAGCCTTACCCCCACCAAGCTACGCCTCTGTTCTTATTACTGCTATCCTTTAACTGAAATTCAAAAATCATGGAAAATGAAACAAACAAAACAGCACGCTTTAAAGCTCTATACGTAGCGACCTATAGTGATGACAAGCGGACCGTCAATATTATCAAATGGACAGGTCTTTACTAGAACGGAGGTCTGGAGCTACATTAACTATCTCCGACCAAAGTCACGAAGAGGTTGGTATAAGATAGAATAGAGAAACTCCCAAATCGACCATTACTAAGTGCTTCAAGTCATTTTAAAATTGTTTATGTTTTAAATGACTTTATAATTGTTTATGTTTTAAACTGTTTCACCCTTTTGATTTTTTATATAAAAATATGCTATGAATTTGTTTTTATTTTATTTTTTGCACGTGAGACCTTTATGTCAGAGAGGGAAAAAGGAGAAGAGATTGCAACTTTATGGTTTTCCTCTCCACTTCAAATATTCTACTTTGATTTATTAAGATATTGGCCTTGCTCTGTTCCTTCTTCAAAGTGAGCTTGACTTTGCCTGCAACAAAACCTGCATGTTGTGCATCTGAAAGAAATATATATTGTAATGTAAAAAAAAAAGTTGGTTGGTTGGTAAGACGTCGAAACATTGCGCAGCACACCTAACATCCCAATGAAATATTTCGCTATGCCTGCAACAGTCAAAAAGGTAACAATTTTTTTTTTCCTACAATGATAATTAGAAAGCATTTATTTTTTAAAAAAAGCTTTCTGTGGGGTCACATATGACCCCAATGCGATTTCAGCTTAACATATCTTGTTAACTAACCATTTGTGTTTGATGGCATTTTGCGACTTTTAGTGCTTTTTTTTTTAATTTTATTTTTTGCACATGAGACCTTTATGTCAGAAAAAAAAAGAAAATTGCAACTTCTGTCTAAGAGAACTGGATAAAAAATGTCACAAGAGTTTCAAAAATCCTTTGTTCCAGGTCTATAACAATTGCAAGTAAAACTAAACACAGAGGTGCGACAGGTCATTGGGGGCCATGGAGTTCGAGACCCTGGGGTGTAGAAGCAGGTTTTTTAGGTCAAGTGGTCGGAATGACGCGAAACCCCCAGCGTTTAGTTCCCAAATATGTTCAATCCTCATTTTCTTGACCCCCACTAAAGGGATGAAAAGAGTCCACCCACTGAGCCTGGGAATCGAACCCCGGACCTGTGGCATGGTAGCACGGAAGTCTGCCACTTGGGCTCAATTGCAAGTAAATTTCCAGTTATTTTATGGTTTCCTTAAAAATTAACATTTTTTTAAATACGAACTAAATTTTAATAGTCTTTACTTTTTCCTTATCAATAAATAGTGTAAATTTTAAAAATACATGCAAGATCATAATAATGTAATGGAAAGAACGCTTGGGGTCAAAAATAACCCTAAGGGTCTATGGGAGGAACCCACGAGGGTTTAACCCCTTAAAGCAATTTTTCTGAAAACTATAGTCTGTAATTAGAATAGGCGCACCAAGGTCACGTTTCCTGCTTTGTCCCCATGGCAATTACGAGATAAAAAACAGAGCCAGACTTTTTTTTTGCACTGGAGTTAAGGCAATTGCATGACTACACCTCTGATTCAAAATATTAGAATAATTGAGAAAAAGTAATAGAAAACAATTTATTTTCCATTTATTTATTTTTGAAATAAAGTAAATGCAATTAAATTTCTCCTAAATTAAATCTGGATGTTTAGATAAGATTTCAACACTTATACAAAGTATAAAATACAATTAATGAGCTATACAATAATAATAATAATAAAATTACACGTTAATTTAAACCACAAATAAGCATTAAAACGCAGCCATATGTTTCGGGATTGCTTGGAATCCCTTTTTCAATGCGACAGGGAGCTTCTAGATGCAAAACATCCAAATGAAGCCTATACAATAGCTTTCTGAAACACATCAAAATATTAGAATAAGATTTAGATTGGTTCAAAATATTAGAATAGTTTATCTGACGCAATCTATGTTTGCCATTGAGAAATAAATCTGATTTGAATCCGTCTATTATTATTATAACTAAAACAACAAACTGACTTATCATGTTCCCCAAACCAAGTGGGGAAAAAGTTTCTGGCACGGAAACCATGGCGACCAGAAGGGGAAAAGGTAGAGTTGTGTGACCTTGACACGGCAATTGTAATTACACAGACTATAGTACAGTGCAAGTTATTCTTGGCAATTTCCGGTTGTGGGGGGTGTGACTAGGGAGCGGGCGAGGTAAAAGTTACATAGACAAAAATTATACATACAAAAAGTGTAAACGGATCTCAGAAGGGCATTAGAAATAAATAACAGACAGGCATGGGCAAACTTTCGCCTGGGTCGGACGCAGGCGAATGCGTAAAGTGGTTAAGGCAATAATAAATTCACAATTTTGCCTTGGAATGTCTTCTTTACTTTTGTAAACAATGAGTAGATGCTTTTTTTTTCAGTTAATGTATTGATCTCACAAATTTAAATCAGTTCTTTTGCGCAATAGAATGAAATATGAAATTAATATATAAAAGTATAAAAGCAAGGTGCTAGTTGCAATTTTCATGAAAGCAAACTACTAAAACCATAGAAATATAATTTCACGTTAATTTAAAGCACAAATAAGCATTAAAACGCAGACATATGTTTTGCATCTAGAAGCTCCCTGTCGCATTGAAAAAGGGATTCCAAGCAATCCCGAAACATATGTCTGCGTTTGAATGCTTATTTGTGCTTTAAATTAACGTGAAATTATATTTCTATTACTGTTTACTTGCACAAAGTTAAATTATTTTTACTAAAACCATGTTCTTTTTTTTTTAAAAAGTTCTTGATAGCTGTTTTAAGATAAGTATCTGTATTTTTAAAAAATACATCTCTTTCTAATCCTTGTAATTTTAAATACTTGTTTTGTTTTTGTACAAATGGATAGGTCTCAATAGAAAAAATAATATCTACTTAGTCACAAAATTTCATTAACTTCCAACTTAAACCAAGCTTGCAGATATTTCTTGTTCTTTAATTCTTGTAGTAATCATCCTTTTGCACCCTTTTAGATGCAAGACATTTTAAAATTTTTCAAGTCTACCCAATTGGGTATATTTTAAAACACTGTTTATTAACTTGTGTTTATGCAATTTAAAAGCTAAAATACCCAATTGTTTTTTAAATGAATCAACAGATAGTTTACTTCGTTTTAAACATGGAAATTAGGCATTAATTATTATTTAAACGAATTATTAATTAAAATTTTTAAAAATGTGGTTATTTTGTTTTGTAATCCTTTTATGAATCTGAGAACCGAAAAATTACGTCAAAATTGTTTGTGCTTAGTTCTGGGGTCTGAAGAGGTCAAGATGAAAAAATACTATTCCTTAATTTTTAATATTTTTCATTGAAACTGGTTTAAATATTCCAAATAAATAAATAATTTTTTCAAAAACAAAAAGATTCATACCGTATGAGCACAATTTTATTCTGGATTCATACATCTTAAAATATGTAAGTATAAACAATTGTTATTACAAAATGCACTTTTCCCCAATACACAAATAGTTCAAAATTTACACATAGCATAAAACTTATACAAAGGTGCCATTCAATTTACTAACATATACATTTTCATCTCGGGCAGAAAAAATCATTACAATGGATTGTGTAAAAAAAGAGCTAACAAAAATATAAACTATACAACCTACAAACATAACAATTATTAATTTTGAAAATTCATTTCTTAATCCGTTTTCCACACTTTGTTGAATAAATCCATAAAAGAATCATAAATCATGAATGTAATAGCAACATCCAGGCACACCCTGCCGAGCCTTGGAACTGTGCCCTTGTAGAATCTATATAAAAAGAGAAACATACATTATTTTTTACAATTTTTCTCATTTCAACATTCTATCATTAGCCTAGTTTTTATGTGGAATTTTTTTTTCATACTTCCAAGGTATTTGATAAAACGCTTTTGGGTTGGGCAATTTTTAAATTTTTTTTTTAACATTTTTTATGGCAGCCAAATGGCACTTTTGGTTATTCTAATAAATCATTTTCATCTGGATGTGATTACATATCAGGGCCCGATTTACATTTTGAATCACTATAGGCAGAACTCATGTTTGGGGGCCCCTCACGCAACAAAAAAATTTTATGCATAAAATTTTGGGGGCCCCCAAAGTGCAAAAACTAATTTGTTTTTCAAATGTCAAGGAGTCAGACCAACATTTGGGAGCCCCCAACGTGCAAAATTATTTTGTTTTTAAATTACAAAATGTTTGAATAAAATCTGGGGGCCCCCAAAGTGCAAAATCGATTTTGTTTTTCAAATTTCAAATTGTCAGACCAAAACTGGGGGCCCCCAAAGTGAAAATTCCTTGTGGTTTTAAAATAATTTAATAATACAAATTTTCTATGAAGCAACAGAACACTAACAGTTTAAAAAATAATTTCACGTTATTTTAAAGCACAAATGAGCATTAAAATGCAGACATATGTTTCCGGATTGCTTGGAATTCCTTTTTCTATGCGACTGTTTTGCATCTAGAAGCTACCTGTCGCATAGAAAAGGGGATTCCCAGCAATCCCGAAACATATGTCTGCATTTTAATGCTCATTTGTGCTTTAAGATAACGTGAAATTATTTTTTATTACAGTTTATTTGCACAAAGTTAAATTATTTTTATTTTCACTAACAGTTTTTTTTTAAAAAAATGCTTTTTTTAAACATTTTTTCTAAAAAATCTTAAATTACAAAAAAAATAAAAATAATAACCAAAATTAGGGCTCCCCCCTCAAAGTGGGGGCCTTAGGCCTGGGCCTCATTGTCCTAATGGTAAATAAAGCCCTGATCACATTAAGCAGCGTCCACTCTCCACTTTTTAATTAAAAAGATTTGACCTCAACATTTAAGACATACATAACATCGTCCCAAACATCAAATTGCTTTAAACCTTTCACTTGTAATATAAAGGCACTAGCACTTGTAAAGACGTAACAATGCAAAAAATACCAATTTTACTTCTCAAATTTTATAAAAATGGATTGCAGCAGCAAAGTAAGAAAAATATACTTACGCAAAGAAGCCTTCATTTCTGGCAATTTCAATCATACAATGAAATGTATTTTTATACTTGTGTGCTTCTAAGCCCTGGGGGAGAAATAAATTTGAAATGATTAAAAATTGAAATTCATTTAATACCTAAAAGAGAAAATGGTTTTAGAAAATGCTTAATTGATACCAAAAATTATTTATAAACAACAAAATGAAATAATGCATCACCATGAGACATTTACTTTTTCCAAAATATCAACCGGTTTATTAATGATTTACATTTCCTTACTCTTAAAAGTTTTCTAATTTTCTCCATGAAAACACCATTTGAAACTTAACACAAATGATGTTGAAGGAAAATTCACAAGTTTCAATCGCTTGGTAATTTCATAAGCTATCTTTTTCTTGTACAAAAAATAATAAAACAATGTGCAGCTTAATTTTGAAAAATTTACAATATTTATCAAAATACCGAATTAAAATAGAAATATAGAAATCAAGCAACGAGAAACTGTTGCCGTAGCAACAAGTTATCAAGTTAAGAATTGTAATAAAGGAATTTAGTAATTTAGAAAAACCTGATAAAAACCATCCCAGCAATAATAGGTTTTTGGCAAAAATAGTACATTTTATGCATTTTATTTTTCTTTTTTTGCCAGCCAAACTAAAACGTCAGATAAGAGATTGTTTTTAAATCTATCGAATTCATACTTAATTTAGGTACTAAATTAAATGAGGCACTATATGCATTATAGTACTAGAAGTATGCATTTTATGGAAAAATATTCAATTACATAACAAAATTAAAAATTAAACTGTACAAAATTTATAGTAAATGCATGTAAATAAATTAGGTGAACTGTTTATTATGCTTTTATCCAGTTACTACTCCAGTTTCTACCGAAGAATTTCAAAGCACGGGTGGGGGGGGGGGGGGGGGTCTAGTACTTTTATAACTGATGTTATGATGTAGGTTTCTCACAATGACGTTGGTGAATATCTGAATTTGAATAGTAAAGGCACAGAAAAATGAAACTACGGAAAGTGGTGAAAAGAACTATGTATTTTTTCTTTTTTCCAAAAGAAAAAAAGGAAGAAAATTAAGTTTCCTTAATGAGATATGTTTAAAAAGAATGTTTCAAAATTTTTTATTTTATTTGAACTATTTTTTTTAAATTTTATCTTAGACTTTCATTAAATAGCATTTTTAATTAAAATATTTTAGAAAGTTGCCTCAAAATGGCTATTTGACAATTTGTTAGGTTTTCTTGTTAGTTTTCCTTTTTTGTATCTATTTTTTCCTCCCTCCTCCCCTCCCCCTCCTTTACATGTGTACTTTGTTTTGCTTTTTGCTTTTTTATTTTCTGTACTTATTTTACTTCCATTTTATTCTTTGTATTTTATTTTATTATTTTCGCAATTTTCATGTATTTTCACATTTTTATGCATGCTGTCGTCTTTTTGCTTTGTTTTTATTGATATTCCTTTTTACTTCCTGAACTTTCAACTGGATTCGTTTGTTGCTCTTATTGGTGCCTTCCCTGCTACTTCTACTTCCACTTCACACTGCCTTCATTCTCATTGGTTTACAGATAATTCTTAGGCTATATAAGCTTTGTTTTTCTTGTTCTGTCTGCTTCATTTGGATGTTTTGCATCTAGAAGCTCCCTGTCGCATTGATAAAGGTATTCCAAGCAATCCCGAAACATGTCTGCATTTTAATGCTCATTTGTGCTTTAAATTTAAAGTGAAATTCTATTTTTTTTTCAATTTGTGCTTCATTTACATTATTTTTTCCTTGTACTCGCATTTTATCACAAAGCAATTTTGATCAACTTTTATATTACTCCTCTAGCCTGTTTTTTGTCACTATGCGATATCTTCCTTATTCCTTTATCAAATTCCATTTTAAAGCTTATCGTGACAGCTAATGACGAAAAACAGACCCACGGTCTAAAAATGGGTACCACTTCTCTTAAAGTTGAAGTTTAAAGTCATTTAAAAAGAGGTCCTTTAAGGGATGCCAAATTGGTGTTGCGTTTGCTGGTCAGTGGTCCACTGACTGAACGGTTAGAGCGCAAGGCTGCTATACCAAACACCCGGGGTTCAAGTCCCGCGCTTCGTTTAAGTTTTCTCCAATTCATTGTTCTGCTAGACCGTTGATTTTTGATAAACTAAATATTATTTTTATATTTTATTTGGTGTTTTTATTTTCATGCAGTAAATTAAAAAATAGTAGAAAATATACTATTAAAATTATTTATTAAATTAAATACTCATTGCATAAAATAACTTTAACTTTTTGGAATGAGTCCATCAAACATACTCTATTATTAATTTATTAGCTGCTGAATTTAAACATTTTATGTAAAAACAAGATATTCTTTCACATTCATTTATACTATAAATGGGTAGAGCCTAACCAATCAACAGTAACTATATTTTTAGCAATGGAACTTTTTCGTTAGTGTGTATTTTATTGTAATTAATACTACTAATAAGAATAATTGTCATTATTATTGTGATTATTTTATTATTTTGAATATCTAAATAGTAGAGGAAAAAAATCGTAGCAGCCATTTGTACCGATGGTGTTCAATGGCATGTCTTCTTTTGTACCAAAACCCTTTTGCTTTTTTCTATTCTTCATAATGTCCTTTCTCGCAAATGAGTGCGGAATTCCACACAGGTCGACTAATTTTTCTTATAGTACTGTTAATACATGAACAGATAAGTGTTCTACAATTTAAAGGTTTTTCACAAAACTGGCAGATTTAGTAAGAGCGCATTCTGCATTTTAAAACATAAGAAAATACAGCCGAACCTGTTTATTTTGAACCTGCCTATCTTAAAAACTGCTCTATGTAGAAATTTTTGAGTTTCCCTAAATTTGTACCCTTAATTCAACCTAAGGAACATTTTTCCTGGAAGAGCTTTTCCCTAAAACATCTTCACTTCAAATTTTGACACCATTTTCGAAATTCAAAATCTAATAATTTTAACCCAAAGAATACAGTAACTCTTTGACTATTGTTTCAGTGGAGGCAATTCAAGCAACGTCATTGGGGCCGTTCATAAATGACGTCACACTTTTTTCCCATATATTTGACCCCCTCCCCCCTTTGTCACAATATGTCACACTTCAGCGGACCCCCTCCCCCCCCCCCTTTCTCACGCTATGTTGCATAATGCATGATGTCACACTTCTAGTTACCCCCTCCCCTTGTCACACTTTGTCACAATTTCACGAACCCCCAACCCCCCTCTAAGCATGACATCATTTATGCATGATCCCTTTGGTCACGTGGCAGCGATGAAAGCAATTTAAACAAAGGAAGCCGTAGCATCGCTTTACTTCGAGTCCCACAAATGTAATTAAAAACTAGGCCTAAATAAAGTTCTTCTACATTACATAAAATGAACGCTAATTACAACACTCTAACTATTGTAATACTTAATAAATTTCTTTTATCAGGGTTCACACTGGGGAAAAATATAAGGTGGGATTTTCCTCCTTGCCCAATATTTTAAGTGGGATTTTTAACGTTTAAGCCCAAAAAAAATTTTTTTTGAGTGGGATTTCAAAAAATATTGCGGGAATCGCGGCCTAGCGCGAACCCTGTTTATAATGATTAAATTAAATGTAAATATTGGGTTACAACCAGAAAAAGCTGATCGTCTCATTCATTTTAAGATAACTCATTTTGCGCAGTGAACTCCACATAGAACTCAATTGAAAATCTCGGTAAAAAAAGAGTGGATATCACGTGACAACGACGATCGCTCACGAGTCCCTCTAGCGATGAATTGCCCATCTTTATAACTTTCTCTCAAAACCTCTTTGCCTCCCATTTTTCTTCATCCCTGCCAAACCCACGCTACGATCACATAAATACATGCAGAGAAAGAAAAGAACTTCTACTTCGACTAACCTGCATTCTTGTTTTGACGACATCTATGGGCGTGTTTCCGAAAACGGAAGCGGCTCCCGCCACTGCTCCAAACATGCCAACCAAAAGCTTGTTGACTTTCTTGTTGGGGTCTCCCCCTCGATACCAGTCCTTCAGCGATTCCATCACAAAGAAACGTATCGCTTGGTTGCTGCCTTGCTTCATGATGGTGGCAGTGACGCCTTGGTACACACCTCCCAGTCCTAAAACATTTAAACGGGTACATAAGCAACAAGTTGGAAAAGAAATTTCAGCACTTTTATTTTTATCAGATTACCAATGCCTGATTTGCACACAAGCTATAAAAAGGCTTGGGGGCCCCAAAATTATTACCGTCGAAACAAATTCCGGATCTTTAGGTAAAAAACATTGCATTTGTTAAACTTTTTTTTTATTAAAAAAAAAAAACTGATTTTTTTAGTTTAATAAATCAAACTATTTTGATATAAATCAAATTTTTATTTTCTGGACAGACCCACAAGACTGCACATTTATTATGTTACACTTAGCATGAGCTTGTGTAGCATCTCATTATAGCATGGGATGTTATATAATGCGCAAAAACACATTTTAAGCTATTTTCACTGCCAGGAGCTATTTTTTAATGACTTTAAAAGTGAACAAAATTTTAATAGGAATGCATGGATTCAAATGAAATTTAACCCCTACCAGGAATAACAAAACACTCACACACTCAGGTACAGTAGGAAAAAAATAACAAATTTAATCTGAATGCTTTTGCAGTTAAAAGCTGAAAAAAAAATCAAACATTTATGTGCACTTAATTTTGCATTGAGGGCACTTTATTCATTTTTCCATTTTATAAATGACATAACTTTTAGTTTACCTATTCATTAAATCATCACTCTGTTCATTACTAAAAACTGAAACCTCTTGTTTTCATCAGATATCTTTATTGAAAATTTCTAAGATGAAGAAATATTTCACAAGTAAAAAAACATTAAGCTATTATGGAACATGAAAAAACATTCGTAAGGATACATATTCTAAATTCTAAACAACTTTGCTTTAAATACTATCATCCTGAATTATTCATTGTGTGGTATTCTGTAAGTAGAGCTAATACCATAATTAAAATTAAAACAGACTAAGTGGATCATGATTACTATGAATTGCGATAGGAATTGTTGAAGGACGAATTATTCTTTGATGTCAAGATATCTGAAAAGTAAGAATAATATTGTAAAATTTAAAAATAATAATCACTAGTTCTGAAGTTATGAAATATGCAATACATACACACAGACAGAGGAATCTATGAAGTTTTGCTTGAAATAAAGGTTGTAAATGCAACGCATTTTTTGTTTAAAATAATTTTCTAACAATAAAGTCAATTTTTTTAAAAAAAATTTGATGATTTAAATCAATGATTTTTTAAAAAATCACTTAATTTAAATTCAGATTTAAATCAACAAACCCTGCTTGTAAATGTATCGAAACCTTTAACCCCCTCATGCATGAAAGCCTCATATGAGGCAACATACATTTTTGCTTCAAATTTTTATGCAGATTCGTTTTTGTGCTGCAATTTGCATGTCGTCCTCATCTAGACACTCCAAACAGTTCTTGGAAACTACAAAATGTTTCATAGGGTATTCAAGATTGTTAAAAGATTAAGATATCTTTGGGAGTCCATGGAGGATTCAAGAAAGAAGAGAAAATCTTAATTACGAATCAAATTCTGTTTAGTTATTTTGAAGCATGGTTTACATTACCGGGGAGTTTGTTATTATTTTACAGCTTCTCATTCCTTACAAATGAAGTTTGAATATTCAATTTTGTCATGTTTATTATTATATTGAATAAATATGGAAAAAAGGCATAAAACATCTTCATACAAGAACACGAATTTTTGGCTATACATTGCAAAATTTCGAAAAATAAATTATTATACAACAATCCCGAGATGCTAAATTAGTTTGAGGCATATGAAGTTTTTGTTTATAACACAAATAAATAAAAGCATGCGTGAGAGGGGTAAACTATTTCGCACATTAAGATAAATATTTTGTAACTTCCTTTTTGGTGCCCAACTAACCTCATAAATATTACTAAAATATTTTGCTGCTAAAATAATTATTTTCTACACAACTCCTAATGCAGTTGCCTCTATCAAATCTGCACAGCTTAGAATCAATAACTAGTAATATTTCAAAATTTTGGAAATTTCTCGTCACTATTTTGTTTTTCCATTTTGAAATGCTATATTGCAAAATTATTTCATATACACCAAGTACAGGTCCGTTTTCAGACCCTTCACAAAATTCCGAGCTACCAAATCTCGCTTTCTACGGAATTATTTATCAAATAATTGGCAAAAAATAATAACTGAATGGTTAAATTTTCAAAAATATTCGATTTTTCACAAAACTATTTTAAAATTTACGAAAAACAGACCCTGTTAAAAGAGCTGGATCAACCCCTGGCACAATACATGGTAGAGAGAGAGATCTAGGAAATGTAGGGTTGTGAGAAATTAGTTGAAAGTTCTTTTTTTTTGGGGGGGGGGGGAGGGAACAGGAACAGGGAAGATGCTTGGAAAAGATATGTTCCTTAACTTTCATCAAACCATTAAATAGTCCTAGCTCCATCAACATTTCAATGCAAAGACTTTTTGCAGAGTTCTAGTTTTGCAGAGGTTTCAGTTTTGGATAGAAATGAAGTTTGAGCCACATTAAGGGGAAAAACCCTTACCAGAGGCGTAGATAGGGTTTCAGCGCCCGGGGACAACTGAAGATTTTATGCCCCCCTGTGCCCCTGGGAGCCAAGGGGTGCCCCTAAAGGAAATTAAAAAAACTTTTATGCCTCCTAAATGATAAATAGCTCTAAAAAGCAGCCCTTTTAACTTTCATTTTTATTAGCAACCATTCACTTTTAAGGGGAAAATGGGACACTTTGACTTCGCAAAGTTACTTGTCTGATTTCCCACGCACTCCTGGGCTACATTGGTCATTCCCGATATGGTTTGCGGTGCTCCCACCTTTTCCGTCGAATATATTTGCACCTCTTCAGATCAAATAATTGCTTTTTGCATTTAAAAATAAAATAAATTAGCAGCAATTTGGCTCCCCTTGACGCTGTCCCCCTTGCCCCCCCCCCCCCTAGCTACGCCTCCGACCTCTACCGCGAATTTCTCATGTAAGAAAACAGTGGTGAAGTCCTGGGAAAAAAGGTCGGGGGACACTTACACATACGAATATCAAAAAGTGGGAGTACGCCTATGTTAAAATTCAAAATAAGTGGGGGGACGATTGTGTTAAAATAAAAAGGCAGGGGGGACACCGTCCCCTCTCGACGACACCACTGTAAAAAAAAATCAATAGTAAGTCTTTTCTGTATATTCAGCAGAGCTTTTTATATCAAACTTTGTTCTTACAGGTAAAACTCGAAGAAACCTAGAATCGGGCTAGCTGCTTTTACTCCGCTTTGAAGCACCTATAGATGCTTTACACTGATGCTAGAGTGTGTACGTTTTATTCTGTTGCTTTTAGATATAGATCTTAGACCGTGCATTTATGTTAACTAATGTTAGCAATATCAACAATAATAAATAATAGTATCTGCTTTTCCTTATAATTTAACAGGAAAACCAACCTCAATAGAGATAAAATGTATTTTTTGCCACATTTCAGGCATTTAGGATCAGTAGATTTATAAAATAATTTATTTTCACTTTAACGATCTATCAGTTATTTTGTAGAATAACTCGTTATTTCATTGAATAACTAGGTAAAGTACAACATTTTTCATCTAATATATACTCTAACTGACTTGTCTAGTTCTGTCATGAAGTTCCTGTGTATGCTATAAAATAACTGAATTATACACTTTAACGGTAACATGTACATATATTTAGAAGAAAGACATTTTTCAATTTTATTTGCATTTTTCTCATAGCTGCTAGCCATGTGTTATGTATGTACAATGCACTTTCTATACAGAGTTTGCAGCCCATGCTTAAACCCGTACAACTATAATGTTGGCCCAGACAACGTCATGCATGAGAAGAAAACCATGGGACGTCCCAAGTCGGTATTTCAAATTGTGCGACATATGCTAAATCTTTCAAAACAACTAGGTACACAGTTTGAACATCAAATATTTTGAACTTTGTTCAGTGCACGATGGAAACTGACAGCACTTACCTTGCTGTTTCACTATTTGCCCAACACCGTGGAAGAAACCACGAAATTTGGGATTCGCCGACTGCTGGTCATTGATGAATTTAACCTTCACCGTTTCCATCGGGGTCACGGCAAATATGGCCTCGGCAACTCCCGCACCCAAACCGCAAAGCATACGTTTCACTGGAGGCAGGTTTCCCTTCTCGTCCACGCTCCGCTTCTTCAGGGATTCGAAAGTGCCAAATCTGGAATAAATACACATTCAATTCCCATGGAGCATCAAGTTGTTCAATAATCGGCTCTTTTCTGCGAAACCACTAAGCCCTTTTTTTGGCCTACTTTCCTGCTAAAGTTAAAGAAAAAAGTATGAAAGGAGGCTTAACACGTTGACTGCCGATACGCTCAGTTTTTCAATCTCCAAGCAATATTTACCGTAATTATCTGTGTATAGCCCGCGGGTTATCTACGAAAAACTTCTTTTTTTACTACCTGCGGGCAATATAACGATGCGGGCAATACATGAAATTAAAAAAAAAAAAGTATTTTTAAAAAGACGACTACAGTTTAAAAATATCGCAATATCTTTTCCTGAATAACTAAATGCAGAAATAAATCATAGCTTTTGAAACAAATGGTGCAAAGCAGATTGGGGCTCGGGGGCTACATGCGAATGCATTGCTTTTTACGGGTGCAACCCATGTTTTTTTTCTGGGTGCGGGTTATACAACGATGCGGGTAATACACCGAACTTAATTATTTTGGAAGGAATTTTTCTTCCTGCGGACTATACAACGATGCAGGCTATATACCGATAATTACGGTAATCGGATCATATTCTTCAAAACACCTTAAATAAAAAATTACAAACTTTCTATAAATGTATAGAAAAGTGAAAATAAGTTGGCAACTACGAGATAATTCGTAAGTTGGTTTCTCAGCAAAACACACCTACTACGAGTTATCTTGTAGTTGGCAGTCAATGTGTTAATGTATCATGAAAATATCCCTTTAAAAAAAATGGCAAAAATAAGTTAAACACAGATTGAAAATTAAACAATTTGAAAGTAGGGTTTTGAGATGGGGAAAATGGGTGCTTGTCGGTCACTCTATCTGATCCCCCCCCCCCCCCTCCCCAACAACTTTTGAACAAATTGTTCAATTCAGAAGATTTTTTTTTATTCGAATGATCTTAGCAAGGATATCTCATTTCCACATTTTATTTTTTAATTTGAACAATTTTTCATTCAATTTTGAACAGCTCAAAAATTCTTAACATTAGCAGTTTTGGAAAAAATATGAAGTAAATTATGTGAAATAAGTTCCAAGTTCTTTGCATGAGCTCATTAGAAAAAGCTCCCAACAGGAAATATTTTTTGGTTTGAATAATTTTTCGTTCAATTTTGAATAGTTAAGAATTTTTAACATTAGCATGTATGGGAAAATATGAAGCAAATTGCGCAAACTCTGGTGATAAGATCTAAGTTCCTTCCTACAGGCTGATTTCAAGAAGCTCTCAAAGTTTTTTTTTTTTTTTTGTGATTTAAACAATTTTCATTCATTTTGAACAGCTCAAAAAAATTTGAATCCTATATAAATCTTGATCCAACAGACAGATTTGCTTGGAACCAACTTTATCGGAACAGGCATATGATGCAGAACATGAACAGATATGAAGTTCATCCAGAACTAAATGGGACTATTTTCTCACGAAAAGTTTTGATCTCTATTTTTACGGATATTTATGAATGAATACATACTAACCATTGAAAAAAGGTACATTTGAAACAATACAGAACTAATACTAAACGAGAAAGAGAGGGAGAGCTAGCTAGGCTATAAATTTGATTTTGGCATGTACAGAAAAGTTAGCTCGTATAGTTTAGGAACAGTACAAATGAACAAAGTGAAATGTCAGAAGAAAACTGAAAACTGAATCTCACATTTTGTATTTCATCAGAAAGTCAGGAATTAGAGACTGGAATTTGTGCATTATTTTTATGGTGTGATTGTTGTCATTACTAGTCAGGAGTCAAGATTAACAGAACACTTTTTACATGGTTTTATTTAACTCGACTTGTGGCGGAATTTTGTAAGGCGGTTTTCGACAACTATTACTGCATAAATTATCTTCAAATTTTGCACACAAGCTTATCTTCGATGACAATACAATAATCCATCCATTTAATAATTTATCATAACTTTAATTAGGAAAAAGAATTAATAATTTTGGCTCTGAGGAAATGATCAGCATTATCATTTGCCGTTTGGCAACAATAGTTTCGTTTGGATAATGCAACGATGTTTTGAATTTAAATAAAACCATGCAACTTAAAACATTTTTGGCGATTTAATATTATTTCTTTAAGTGATCACAAGCGAAAGTTAGCATATATACTTTCCTACTGCATTTATGTGGTTTGTACTCCTGTTTACATAGTTGCATACAGCGGTCGAAATTTGACCGTAATTCATTAAATCGGATTTAATTTGTAAGACATATTACACATAAATTTTATCTTTCTGCACTCCTTCTCCGGTAAAGGAAAATGAAATAAATATTTTTATACCACCCTAGAATTAAATGAATATCAAAGCAAAATATTACTCATCTTAAGCTATCATTTAATTAATTTCTAAAATACATATATATGACAGGTCAGTGAGTTCAGATTGTTTGTCCAGTACAATGCCAAACAAAATAAAATAACAATTTGCAAATAATATCTAATATAATAACTGCAGTGACGCATTACTTTGCATTAGCGTTTTGAACTCTCGATTAAAGCGAAGGTGAGTGTTTGTATTTCTAATTTATTCAATATGATTTAATGAATAAATTAGAAATACACTCACCTTCACTTTAATACAGAGTTAAAAACGCTAGAGCAAATCAACAAACTAACGAAACCCTGATTCGAAGCAAAATAATGCGTCACTGCAGTTATTATATTAGATATTATCTGCAAATCGTTATTTTTTTTTTTTTTTGTCATTGTACTGGACAAACAATCTGAACGGACTGACCTGTCATATATATGTATTTTAGAAATTGATTAAATGACATCTTAAGATCAGTAATATTTTGCTTTGCCATTCATTTAACAGACTACATTTTCCCTTTCATTTTGTTCTCGACATTTCTTTAATAGCAAAGAGGATTGTACAAATTTTGTAGTTGTAAGGAGTAGTATGAATGTATGAGGAATTATGAGACTTCTAGAAAAGGCTCTTATCTACATCAAAAGTACTGAAAATCAAGTTTTACATGCTTAATATTTCTTTCCCGCAAGAGGGCAGTCTGATTGACAATTTGTTTACTTCGACATGCACTACGTCATAGCACGTCATTGGAGCTTGGAACAAGGTTTTTTTTTCTCTTTCCCTCGATTTGTTCTGTGGTGTGCAAGGGGAAGATGGCCCCTTGGAAAAAGTTTGTACAAATTTTAGAAGAAAAGTAATTCCTGAAAATTGTTGATGGATGGAAATAACATCGAACTATGTTTAAGTATAGTGAAAGAAGATTATGATTATAAATAATTTTATTCCCTTTCCAAGAAATGAACTTAATCTCATGAACTTTGATATGAATTTCGAACGTGGAGTCACCGTTTTGATTTTTCGATTCTAGCCCACAGTATCTATAGGAATACGAATTTATAAGGAAATGGAGAAGAGATCAATTACTTCATTGAAAAATTACATGAACTGCTGTAAATAAGTTAGTAATGTGATCTACGATTTCTCCCGCCTTTAGTAATGTTTATCTTCACCTATTGAGTTCATCTGATCGTCGTCGAGTTTTTTTTATTCAGAATTGTTCCTATAATGTATTTTAACGTATTTTAAATTTCACATGTGGTGTACCATAGTGTTTACTACTTTAATGAATCCAAATTACAATAAGCTTGGCCAAGTAAAACTGTACATGTTGTTTGCTTTGACGAAAAATAAATTAATTTTGGCAAGTCAAAAATTTTATCTGTTATCTCTTATTGTATTCTCATGAATATTTTCTTATAGCCCTAGTATTTAATATTGCAATGCCAAAATAGAACTATACAATGAAAAAAATTTTTAACAAGTAGGATAGAAAAAAAAATTACCATTTCCTTTTTTTTTTTTTTTTAATTGACAACACTAAACTAATCAATAGCTGCAAAATAAAAAAAAGTAAAGAAATTGATTGAAAAACAGAGGAGAAAATGGAACTATTTTGTTTTTGACTGTTTTTATATATAGATTTTAAGGAGAAAAGTCAAAAAATTAATAATGAATCTCATCACTTTTAAGGAACCGAGTTGAAAAAATAAACTTTGAATAATGTTAAAGATCAAGCTGAATAAAGTACTGGATAATTGCTAAACAAATCAAAACACTTGTTGAGATTAGAAAAAAATTAATTTCTCAATCATCTTTTAAGCATGAGAATTGAAAAATATCAAGCAAAATAACAATTGTGAATTAAGGCTTAAGTTGGAAAAAATAATAAGTAAAGATTTTTAAGGTCAAATTAGGATTTTTAAAAATATTTTTAAGATTGTAAGTTGCTTTCAATTACAGACCTATATAAAAAATTTTTGTGTGGTCCAAATGCGACATAATATGAGGAACCAGTTAAGAATGCCATAAAAATAAACAAAAAATGAATTTAAATAAAATAACAGCTTATGTAAACAACTGGATTGTAAAGCTGGTGACTTGCAGAGTACTTACTATTATTTTACTGCCCAGCAAAAGGTTCAAAGACATTTCTCGTAAATTACGGGCTTTCGTATCTTTAAGGATAAATGCGAAAAACATTTAGAGCAGTTTTGTAAAAGGTAAAGATCTCTAGAGCAAAATGTTGTTAAAAATAAAGGACTATTGTCTTAAAGAAAGAGTTTTAAAAGAAAACTCGGGTCTTTGTATAAACAATTTTGGAACAGCAAGAGCAAAATAGGGAAAATTATACCAGTGGCTTAGCTAGAGCCGGATTTCAGGGGGGGGGTTTCTTCGTGAAAAGTCGGCCAATTTCATTGTTTTCCAAGAAAAATTGGTCAAATTCTGGACAATCTTTACCATTTCAGGGGGGGGTTTTATCCCCAAAACCACCCCCTTATCTACGCCAGTGAATTATACATATTACATAAGATTTAAAAAGATGTGGAACAAATGCAAAAGCTTCTGTATGAGTTTTGCAAAATTTATGAACTTAAAAAACAGACTTAACCCTTTAAGACCTGAATTTTTTTAAACTAAACACGCAACATGTACATGTAGACAAAGCTTTCGGCGATTCCTGAAAAGTTAAAACGGTACTTGTAATAGAAACTGTTGAGGAAAATGGGCAAAACCACTGTTTCCATGAACCAGCGCAATCATTGGTTTGGCAATCCAGGAAAATTGCGTTTAACTTAATGTTTAACCTGCACCATCACGTAAGCTAGGGCTTAAAGCAATGGTCGGCAACCCGTCGATCACTAGCACATTTTTGGTCAATCACAACAGCATTTTGGACAGTTTATGGTTTAAAAAAAAAAATCAAATAACTTTTTAATCAGAAGTCGAATTTTTTTTTTACGGTCCGGTGAAGATTTCAGAAAATGTTTATTAGTTTGCCAGACCATTCACCGGACCGAACCTAAAAAAAAAAAATTGCCAATAATATGGAACGTCAGTCGTCACATTAACTATGCTCTCTGTAAGATTTAATTGAAGAATGTAACGACATTTCACGTGTGTGTTTTAGTTAAACAAAACAAAGAAAAACTTTTTTTTTTTTCAAATTTGAATGAAATAATATATTACAGTCGAAGCTCGATATAACGACCATCTGCGTCCCACAGAAAATGGTCTTCATATCGAGTGGTCGCTATAAGAGGTAAAATTTTCTATAAAAAAAATATACATGCATCATGCATGTTCAGTAGTTTCATTAAAATTGGTAATTTTTCAAAGATTACAACTAAACGCTTGAATTTTTTTTTCTTATCATTTTAATTATAAAAGAAATTATCAGGGCAAAATATTAACAGATTTTAAAGTAGAAAATATAGGGGAAAAAATTGCATACACATTTCTAAAAGCAGAACTTCTGAGATGACATGGCAATTGACCAACAGCATGGTTCCTCTTATTTCGGAGAATCGTCCATCGGAAAACCACGCGATTCAAACGATCAACTACTAATACATCTGTCAACCCTTTTTCCTAAGAAATCCGGAAGTTCCCCGTTTCCTTCCTCTTTCCGAGTCTTTCTGTACTGTGATGAGAGATAATCCCCCTCCCCCCCCCCTTCATAGTTGGACTGAACACTAAAGACTCCATGCAGCCTGTCCGTAAAAACCAAGGTCATTTAAAGTTAAAAATTTAGAAACATGCTTCTATTTGGAAAAATACGAGAAATACTGTCCATTGAATGCGGTCGCTGTATTGGATTAGACTATACATAACGGCCGTTATACCGAAAGCAAATTAACATAGAGCTTATAGAAATAAAGTTGGGACTTTTACCACTGGTCGTTATAATGGAATGGTCTTCATAATGTGTGGTCGTTATAACGAGCGTCGACTGTAGTATTGTTTTGTTGTGTGTGTGTGCGAGTCAACTGTGTAAAAATAACATTATTTTCGAAATTTTGAATTACGCATTTTATAAGCATCGAAACTTGTTTTGACAAGAATTAACCTCCAATTTGAAGACAGGCGCAATCCGAACATGCCATATTAATAGTGCATGCACCCCACCCCCAGTCCTCCAAGTCGATCTTGGTGTTCGCTGAACTTGGGAAAGTAGATCTTCAGTCAATTTAGGTTGCCGACCGCTGGCTAAAAGGGTTAACAATAAGTACTTCTGGAAGAGTTTAAGAAACCAGCTGTGTGCATCTCAATTAGTTTATTTTAAGAAACAAGAATACAGGCATTCCAGTCGTTTATTTCTACTACTACGGCTACAGTCTACTTGTTGCAAACCAATACACACAAAATGCAAAGCAAAAGTAGCATTTTAAAATCCACAACTCCAACCCAAAAACACACAAAAAAAAAAAAAGCAGGTGGTGAAGAAATGCAGAAGAAAAGGATTTTGGCAATCCCCTTACCTGTTAGTAAGTAAGCTAAGCCCCGAAGAAATGCGTCGGCGTAGATTTAAGGATGAAAGCCTGAAACTTAGTTCAAGGGTGATTGGTTTGTTAGGAGCACCAAATGCTATCATAGTCACGGACTTGATTGTAAGAAAGTGCTGTCAATACAAGAGCCCTTATGTGAGTGAGAATACTATAAAAATTTAACAACAAAAATATTGAACACAGAGATTTAGTTCAAAGGAGGAAGCTCTCCGAGACGAAACAGACTGTTAGAATGAGAAAAAGGTAGTGTTAGTAATGATCTGATGCATTGTTAGAAGTGAAATTATTAAAAACATTAAAGTAACTTTTAATAGTAGGGGACCGCTTAAGATCTTTTATGGGACCTAAACTCGGAAACGGAACCTGCACAAAAATCTCAATTTCCTCCATGAAAATTTCGTATCGTTCTTAGTGTAACTGGGCCATAAATCTCCAGTTCATTATATCATTTTCACCAGTGGCCCAGCTAGACCCGGATTTGGGAGGTTCGTCAGAAAAAATGAGCTAATTTCCCTGTTTTACAAGAAAAATTGGTCTAACTCTTGACGATCTTCACCATTTCTAGGGGGTTATCCCGCCCTTATCTACGTCAGTGATTTTCACAGAGCCAAGTCTTCTATTTTTCGGAGGTGGGACAAAAAATTGAAACTGCCACCCTTGCCCAAATTTCTTCAAGTTTATCAACCAATTTTAATTTAAAAGGAAATCAGAAATAAAGGTTAATGTACAAAACATAGGACAGGTTTAATACTGAGAAATTTTTTTATGTGCAATTTTTTTTTTTTTTTTGCTTCAAAGGAAAGGTAATAGTTTTTTCTGAAACAGAAGTTAACTTCAGGCTATCTTTGGCAACGATACCGGAAGTTTGGGGGGAAGGCAGCTCCCCCTAGGTAATTTTTCAAAATTGAAAACCTAAAATTGCAATTTTGCGCCATCTTAGGGGATTTACAAGAGAAGAGAAGTGGTTTGAGGTCATCCTCTAAAAAATATTTTTAAATTGAAGTCTTAAAAATGCAATTTCAGGCTATCTTTAGTTAGTCAGGAGGACTCCCTCTGGCTTCGCACTCAGGACGCCACACTTGAATCTGCCACACCCCACAAGTTGCCCCAGGCGCCAGCTTTCGCCCTCCCCCTCCACCCTAGATATAGCCACTTCATTTTCATAATTACTCGATTTCATGCAAAGTAAGGATTTCCCTTTTTTTTTCATTTTAAAAGTAGTGCACCAATGACTTTATCCACAAAAATTCATTCAAGAGATTTATGTAATTGACTTTGTCAATTTTTTTATTGAATGCTATAACTTCTTTTTATGTTAGTTACAATCAAGCACGGATACAAGAATTCGCTGAGGAGGGGTCAATGGCTTTGCGATTTTACCTATCTTCCAGAAAATGTGTTCCATAGTTGAAAACATTATTTTGTTCGCCATTCAGTTTATCTGTAATAATACTTGCCTGGGAGGAGTTGGGGAAATGCAAGAAGAATAAATGGTCGCAGATTGCGACCATTTATTCTTCTTGCATTTGTTCTTGGCCGCAGTAACATTAATTTGCCAGACTTGAAATTATAAAAAAACTTAAAAAATTTTTTTTACAAACTTAATTTAAAATTACAACAAACAAACATTGAAAAATTTTGGCTATATTCCTGATTTGCTGTCCAAAGCACTTTTAAAAAATTTCACTCTTAGTTAAACTTTAGCGACTGTTTTGCATACCAATCTTGGCAAATGTGATCTCTTTTATTCTTGAAATTCTTGATTGCAGAAATGGAAGCTTCACTTACTCAAATGCTTCAAAGTAAGTTAATATATTCTCAGCATTTAGGACTTTGTGTTACTTAATTTCACAATATTAAAAAAAAAATGATTGTTAAAAATTTTTCACAAAAAGAAAACAGAAGACTTTGGAAACATTCACACAGCCATGAAGCTGCAATAGTACTAAAAAATACTGTTAAAGACATGCCTCTTATTAATTTCATTATCAATCTTACTGTTAATTTTTATATTTAAAAAAATAGATTGTAATACAGAATCATGCGAAACAGAAGAACCATGCAGCACTTTATTTAATCTACATAAGTTGCATGAAAATTCAAATACGTTATTGATACATCCATTTCCAAGTTATTATAAAAATTCAAAACTACTATCAAAATTTCAAAACTAAAAATTCAATAATATAATATCAAATTAAGAAATTTTTTTTTAATTCTAAATTTTTAAAAATGTAGAGATTTTTGATCAAAAGTGTAAAAATGTATACAATTCTGTCATTTATTACAAACCTAAAATTTACTTTAAAATTCCATAGCTCTAACTTGGTGAAGCACTTAATAACATGCTGTGTTTATATGATGAAACAAATAAAAACTAACAAAAACAAGAAAAAAAAGAATTTTAATTTTGTAGTACTTCAAAAAAAATTATATAATTCAGAAGTACTTTAAAAAATTTTTTTTTAAACCTTCATCTCCTGTGAAGTATAAGAATTTTGTAAGAACAAGTCCAAAACAAAGTAATGTGAAGTATGCAAAAGTGGGTAAAACTAATAAAGTAAAACCCTGTTATAACGGGGGGCAGGGGACATGTTCAACACCTGAGTTGTAACATAATTGCAGCATAGTGAAACTACACTGCCGAACCACATTCACGAAATAATACAGTGGAAACCCCGATTTTACGTCCCCCGAATCTACGTTTTTCCAGCATTTTACGTTTTTTCCATCAGGTCCCAGTTTTTCCGTATACTAATAATGTTAATTTAACCCGGATTGTAAGTTTTTTGTAAATGAAATTTCCGCATTTTACGTTTTCCCTGGAAAGTGAAAAAAAAAATGTTCTAAAATAAGCAATAATTTTCCGTCTGTACTTTTCGTCAGCCGATGAAGATCAACAAAAAGAACCGGAAACACAGCCCGTCCCTTCTTTCACTATTGCAATGAAGAGCTTACAAATTGTGAAAGACTATTTTCTTTCTTATAAAGACCAGGGAAAAACTTGCAACGTATTTCAATCCTAGAAGACGCTGCATTTACTTTAAACTTTTTTCAATGACTAAAAAACAATCCACTATTACTAATGATTACGGATGATTTTCAGCTTAAACGCCAGGAGTCTCATCTAAATGAGTTAAAATTATCTTAAAATGGTATGTATAATAATGTTCTTTTCCTAAAATATAGATATTATACCTTTTGAAAGAGTCATCTTTACTACCTTTAGTTTTTTTCTATTTGATTTTTGCATTCTATGTATTTCCCGTATTTTACCTTTTCTTCGTATTTTACGTTTTTTTTTACCCAATCCCTTGAGAAATGTAAAATCTGGGTTTCACTCTACTCGCTTTCGTTGCATCATTTTTAACAGACTTCAAAAAAGAAGGAGGTTATACATTCATATTGTATGGATGTCTGTTTTTTTTTTTTGTTGTTGTTGTTTGTTTGTTCGTCCACTTAGAACTTCTCACCGGATGAACCGATTTTCATGATTTTTTTTAATCGATCAGGGGTGGTTTCCCCATAGGTCCCGTACCTTCGTTTGACCCCGTTCGATAATTAAAAAAAAAGTTATGGGCAGAAAGGTAGTCATTTCTTTGTTTTCTTATCCATAACTTTTGACTAAATGAATCTATTTTGGTGATTTTTTCTTTAATAGCTAGAGGTTCGTCTAACTCAAATATCGCACATCAATTTGACTACATTCGTTTTTTAGAAACAAAGTTACGAATGAAAAATAAGTATTTTTTTTTTTAATTAGAAAGGCTTGGCTTGATTTTTCTTTGTTGGGAAACTATTAATAAATATAAAAGTCATTGTTAAAAAAGTGTTTGTTGTCATGGGCTATAATATTAAAAGAAATTACAGCAAGAGTTAGACTGAAGGCTTCTCTGTGGCAAAAATTAATCCAATCAGTTTGTTTGCTAAAATCGACTTCAAAAGGGAATTTATCATACAAATGATGAGTTCTTAGTGCCATTAATTCCAAGAAATTTTGTCCTTTGATATGGATTTTTTAAAAATAGAGTATTTATATAAAAAATGTATTTACACTAAAAAGAATAAAATAACTTTTATAAAAAAAATAGAACGGACTTCAAATTATAAATTGCGCTAAAAAGTGAAAAATAAATTAATTCTTAAAACATCGATGTGACTTTTAAACATAGTTTTAGAAGTCTGTGCAAAATTACGAGTCTAATTACCATTACACCATTCGCTACTTCATATTGGAACTGTTGCTAATTCTGCGAAAATATATATATTTGTAATTGGGGGATTCATGATCACAAAAGATTTCATCTATCTTGATTTTGCACCGACTTCTAAAACTATGTTTAAAAGTCGCATCGATGTTGGTTTAAGAATTAATTTATTTTTCACTTTTTAGTGCAATTTATAATTTGAAGTCGGTTCTATTTTTTTATAAAAATTATTTTATTAGCTTTATCAGTTACTCGTAACTTTCATCTATAGTATGATTTTTTTGTACAGTGTCGAAGGTTATGAGAGTCCAAAAAGCCTGAAGCAGGTGTACATCAGGTCTATCACAATAGAGATTTAAATTTTAGTGTGTGGTGGTGGGGGGGGGGGGGGGGATCTTTTGGTGGAATATTTGTTTACTCGGAAGAGACTGCTGGCTGGCTGGCTGGCTTTTCGATACAATGGTTAATAAAGGAATCACCTTAAAATGGCAATGATAAAAAGCGGTTAAAATGTTGGGGGACATGAAATAACCGCAGTATATCTGATTCCGTGGTATACTGAGGCACGTTATAGTGGGGTTTTACTAACCTTCTGCGTAACCTTCCAACATCCACCAAGTGCATTTTTGTCCCCCCCCCCCCCTCCAAAAAAAAATGTTTCAAATTCCACAATTCTACTTCTAAAAATAGGCCGGCAGGGTGACATAGTGGTAAGGGGCCACATATACCCAAGGTCACAAGTTCCCACCTGGTAGAAGTTGGTGGATTTTCAAGATGCAGAAATTTTGTGTACATGTGGTATGATTATGTGGCATGTTGAAGACCCCTTGAGCATCGATTTAGCTCAACTACTCTCGGCTAAATTGTATTCCCAGTGGAATTTTGCATCGACACGAGTCTGGGCCTTCTAGAGGAAACACCGAGTGTCAAAATTCACATGTGGCGATGATACCACAAATTAGTGGTGCTGCTGAAAATAGATGGTTACCATTAACAGGGGAATGCACTTGGTGTGCAAATTGCAATAATCATTAGATAGAAACTTCTAAAAGCAGCAAATATGTGTCAATAAATTTTAATTACGTACGATCCCCTCCATTTTTTATCCCCTTCATTTCGTATTTGCATGAAAATTATGCCCGTTTGAATTTCTATGAAGAAATAGGAAAATAGAAAGTTTGTGGGTGTATTTTGCCTTTTCAATGTCTATTTTAAATATATAATTTTTGCAAAATTTACAGCATGTAGGGCCGGCTCTATCAATGTGCAAAGTGTGCAAAGTACAAAGGCGCCAGCCTTTTGGGGGAACCTCAGATTAAGAGCAAAAAAAAAAAGAAAATAATCCGTGTTTCATAAAATTAATTCAAAAATTCTAGTTGTCTTAACGTAAGCAGACCCAATGATAGCGACTCCTCCCAGATACTCCATCTTTCAAGCGAAAGAACGTAGCGTCAAAATTCACTTGTAGCGATGGTACTATACCCACAGCGGTGTTTGATCGAGATGGTTAGATGGTACCAATCCCTGTGAAACGAGATTACGAGAGCAATTACGAGAATCCAACCGCAGCCCATTAGAAAGAAAAAAAATAAGTTATTTGCTTCATGTATATAATTATTAAAGTTTTTAAAGTAATTGAAAACGCAATAAAATTATACACAATTTGAATTTATATTATCTTAGTTTGTATGATGAAAGAGGGCTAGGGGCGACTATTTTTATAAAGTCCAAGGGCACCGAATACCGTCGGGCCAGCACTGACAGCATGACTAAAACCTCAAATAAGTGCCCTACAAATTGAAAGAATTGATTTTGACTGTTTAAAAAAAAGTACTGTTTCCCAGCTGGATTAAAACCAAGCTCCATAGCAATGAGGTATGAATTAATGAGGTACCGGTGGTACATACCTGACAGCAGACTTGGGCACAGACCCATAGATCAGCACACTCAGTCCTCTATATAATCCCTTGACACCATGATGTTTGACAGTCTGTTTGACAACATCCACTATGCCAGTATACTTGGGTTTGGCAGACCTTTCATCCAACTGGAGCTGTGTCTTTACGTATTCTGTCGGAAATGTGATGCAGATTTCAATTCCACCTGTGATGCCGCCTAAGGAAATATATATTTGTTGAAATCAATGAATTTGAAGTGATAAAAGAGTTTGACACAAATAGGGTAACAGGGGTCGCACCAGAGGAAAGTCCGGTCTATTTTCGGACCCTTCACAAAATTCCAACTTATCAAAAAGAACCCTTCACAAAATTCCAACTTATCAAAACAGACCCTTCACAAACTTCCAACTTATAAAAGAGGACCCTTCACAAACTTCCAACTTATAAAAGAGGACCCTTCACAAACTTCCAACTTATCAAAGAGGACCCTTCACAAACTTCCAACTTATCAAAAAGGACCCTTCACAAACTTCCAACTTATCAAAAAGGACCCTTCACAAACTTCCAACTTATCAAAAAGGACCCTTCACAAACTTCCAACTTATCAAAAAGGACCCTTCACAAAACTCCAGTTCATCAAAAAGGACCCTTCACAAAATTTCAAGCTGCCAAATCACTTTTCATAAAATTATTTATTAAATAAGCAGAAAAAATAATAAACATTTTTATCACTATATGTTTAAACTTTAAATTTTCACAAAGCTATTTGATTTGTCAAAAAATCTTTTTAGAATTCACAAAACCCGGACCCTGCGAAAAATGCTGGATCGACCCCTGATTAATAAAACCACAGGCTGATCCAGCATTTTTCACAGGTTCCCGTTTTTGCCAGAGATCTAGAGTGGAGCATGGAGCAGGAGGATGGAGTTTTGTTGGAGCAGGGACAGAGCTGGAGTAGCACTTCATTGCTCCTGCATTTTTCATAGAAATCGATTAATATTTACAAAAGCACTCTAAAATTAATTTGAAGTGAACAATGAAAAAGAATGAAAGATTATTTTTATTAGTAAAAATTAAAAATCAATGTAAAATAGGTGTTAAAAAGAAATAGGAAAAGAGAATTTTACCTCCCCCCCCCAAAAAAAAAACAACATATTTCCCAGAATATATAAGCTAATCTCATAAAAATGAACCCAAATAATTTCAAGGAGCATCATGATCAATCAATCAACACATTTCAAGCATTTTCAAAGACATTTAAAGTATTTCTTTTTATAGGGTGATGGTAATTTTTTCTTCATTCATTGCTGCTCCCTATTTGCCTTCAGGACAGAACTTTGAAATATCTGTGACCAGGCCAGTCGTTTCAAAATTTTTGACGGGGGGGGGGGGAGCGGGTTATAAACTTAAGGTATATTGCATTAAAAAGCAACAAAATACATGGACATACATATAAATACAGTATATTTCCCAAGGCCAGGGGGTCAATTGACTTCCCTGCTCTCCCCTCCAAATGAAGGGGCTGTATGTGACCTTATATATTCATGACATTACGAAATTTTAAGATGAATCTCCAAATGGCT
The DNA here is from genome assembly GCA_038502835.1 of Octonoba sinensis. Classification (NCBI taxonomy): domain Eukaryota; kingdom Metazoa; phylum Arthropoda; class Arachnida; order Araneae; family Uloboridae; genus Octonoba; species Octonoba sinensis. Next base: position 113,146,481 of record CM076605.1, read on the forward strand.
GTCATTGAATGTAGCGTATTGAAAATATAGTGTAGTAGCACAAAAATACCTAGAAATTGTGATAAAAATATCAGAAATAAGCTTATGATCTTTAAATAAGTCAAATAAATAGTTCTTTTGCTGAAAAATTAAACTGAATAATATGAATAAATCAAAAGGTAAAATGCTAATGTGACAATTTAATCGAAAATTCCAGTCTATTAAATATTCATGCAAAACAGAGTGAAAATCCCCACGCGCCCCACCTCCCTTAGTTTTCCAAATCGTCGCTTTGAAAAAGAATACAGTAGTACTCTAAAAAGTAAAATTTTTCAGGAGAAGAGTTTTTCTTTTTTAAAAAAACTTTGTTTATTTCTCAAATCTCAAGGAAAACGCTGACCGTCTTTATTGCTGAAAAAAATTGTATTTTTTTCACGTTTTCTAATTCTTAGTTCTAGTTTACTTACTTTTTCTTTTCATATATTTTTTAAAAGAAAAGTTTGAGCGTTGCCATAACTATTTATCTACTCCCTAGTGCAAACTATTAGGCCTACAAAGACACTTCGTTTTTCTTTAAAAAGATAGTTTTTTTAACAAAATGACACAAAATCTCATTTTTCCAATTTTTTTTGTTACAACAGTATTCTTTCAAAGCAACGAAATGTATTTTTATGTATATTTTTAACATCATGCATCAAAATAATATACCCTTTGTCGCCCCCCCCCCCCTTCTAAAAAGTTTGAAATGACAGGCCTGAAATGAGATAAAATGAGTTGCGAAAAGATCAACTTTCAACACAACCGAAAAAATAAAAATTCTTATTGTTATAAAACAAAAGAAATTTCACTAAAAGATTAGCTCAACAAAAATAAAAATAAAATTCATATTCTTATAAAATAAGCAAAACATTAAAAAAAAAAAGGGACGCGTATGACGCGCAATAACAGCCGCAAGAAGGAAATCCGTTCTCTCCTAAAATGAGCAATATTTCTACAAACAAGATTTTCCCCCGTTAGTAATTCCTTTAACCCAGAACCGTAAATATTCTCGAGCTATACTGCAAACAAACGAGAATGACGAAAACAAAGACAAATTAAATGGAACGCGGAAAGCTCGTGTCATGAGAATTAATGGGGTATCAACACGTTACTTGCTGAGTCAACAAATATATAAGCTTCTCTTGCGAGATATTTCATCAAAATAACATGAGAACACAATTGTTATTAAATACTGTTCCTTGCTCAAATCGACGAATGTCTTTTTTCTTGTGTTAAAGAGTTAACTGGCAACGGAAGATGTTGTAAAAAAGAATGACGTCAGCTCGCCAGATTTTCGAAAATGACTGCTGAAATACAGTGAAACTAGTAAGCCCGGCGGTCAAACCAAATGACCGCTGTTCTAGATATTAAATAAATTGTTATTAAAATGATTTGTGCAATGTGTCTGCTCATTCAAACTGAATTACCCAGGTCAGGTGGCGAGGACGCTCCTTTGCTTACTGCCACACACTACTATATATTTATTTACTATATAATCAAATTGTTTGAAAAATATATATTTATCATCGAATAACTTATTGAAAATTTTATTATGCTTTTCAAAACAAAAGTTTTAACGAAACTGGGAAAAAGAGCGCTGCCACTCTAATAAAAAAAATAAAAAAGCGCAAACGATAAAGAAATAAATTAAAAAGAAAGGATTAAATTAAATTCGCGTATACATTAATATTTGACGGAGATTGAAAATATAGCGAAGATTCACTCAATATGCTAGAGAAACGTTTTGATTATTATTAGTATATTTGTTACAGCAATGGCAACTGCATTGATTAGTTTGTTCACATGGCAACTGTAATTATATGGTTGGAAACGACGGCAACAATGCAAAAATAAAAAAAACGGGTCAAAAAATCATTGAAAAATTAAAAAAAAAAACTAATTGAGTCACAACTTTGATTTTTGCAGCGATGAGTTTCTCGGGCCGTAAACATTAACCGTGCCGAATGTGGTCCTGATCGGCAAAACGGCCTAGGATTCTATAACGGACAGACAGAATAAGCCGCTTATATATAAAGAAAAGAAGAAGATACAGCAGACCCGACGTTTTTACGGAGGGGGGGGGGAGTTGATGGATACAAAGATGGCACCCCCTGCAAAAAAGGAACCCCCTTAAAACCCGCAAAAATTTACAGCACCGCAGCCTGCGCCACGATGTCCTCTCTCCCCCTCATGTACACCCCAAATGTATGTTTAAAAAGCAGCAAAATATACACAGTCTACTATAGATTTTTAAAATAAAATTTCGTGAGCATTCGGTGATACATCGGTTACTGATTCTGCCGGATATCCGCTGTCCCCTGTATGACGTACGCGTACTGGCTCTGAAACCTTTTACACATCCCTATAACAATTTTTAAGCATTCCACTCCTTCCGACTAGGTAGTAAGTTTGTAACTGACATATTTTCAAAAAATTTTACTTAAATTTCAGAAAACAAATTTGACATGCCAGATAATTGGACATTTTGTGCGGTGGCTTGATCGGCTTCCGGGTGTTTAAAAACCTGTAGGATACCGAAAGACGTCGGATATTGTTCCGACTTCTGCTGGGGAGTCTCGTTGGACGGTAACCTATTCGTAATTTTCGTTACTTTCGTAACAGCAAATTAAATTTATTTTAAAATTTGCCTTGATTGTCATAATCTGATTTTAAAATTTCATTGATCATTTTGTATCGTAAACACTGATGCTAATTAAGATTTAAATTTACTTCTTAATAGTTTAAAAGGGCTTATTCCTACGCATTTCCACTTAAGATAAAACTGGGCGAGTTATTTTTTCAGAATTCGAACCATTAATATATTTTACCGTTTTATACTAATAATTTTTTGTGTTGTAAACCATAACGCCATTTTATACAAACTAAGCACATAAGTAATCATTATTATTATGCTCACAAATGTCATTAAAAGTTCAAAAATAAAACTAGAAACGTGATCTACTCCGCAATGCTTTCCTTCCTCAATGCAAGTACACAGGTGTATGTAATATAGCGTGACATGTGACAAAGGAGGGTAGGGAAGCAGGGCCCGATTAAGACAGTCAAGGGCCCAAGGAGCAACATTATTTTGGGGCCCCCTATGGCACGAAAAATGCCTCAGCGATTAAAAGATACTATTTAGCAAGCTAGTCAGTCAAGATATTGATCTGATTGTGCATAGTTTACCTTGTTTGCGCAAATACTTTTAGCTCGCCATTTAAATGAGTTAAGATCTTTCCATTTTGTAAAAAGTTATCTTTTAACTCTTTCTAAGGCGATGGGAAGTATATGCTGCTTCCGAAATTCATCAAATTATATGTGCTTATAGTAAGCTATTTTACTCTTTCTTATTGGCAGAATCTTGCCAAAGACTCTGGGAAGTCAAATATATTTACCACCACATGCATCAATATTCAAATATTATAACTATCAAAGGGGGGGGGGAGGAAACTTGCTAATCTTACTGTCCTATATGAATTTCTTTTTTGAAACAAAAAAAAATATTTTAACATACCGATACTACAAAAAAAATGGCCCTTTAAAAGGTTGGGAGATATTTTCAGAAATCTTTGTTACAATTTGGGAGTCGAAGGCCGCGGCCTAATTTGCCTTTGCGGTAATCAGGCAGTGTGACGAAGTGCGACATTTTGTGACAAAGGAGGGGGGGGGGGTCAAATATATTGAAAAAAAATCATTTATGAACGGTCCCATCTCCCACAGTAGTTTTTACGCGGAAAAAACATCTAGCTCGAAATTGGTGCCCTTGGGGGAAAAAGAGAAAATGAAACCAGAAACAGTACAGAAGTTGGTTTGACGCAAACTGGAAAAAAAAACAAACTTCCTCCTGTGTATCGCATTTGTTAGCTACAAATACTCACCACTTCCTCTTTCGTCATGCTTAGAAGCGGGCAGGCAGAAAATAATCTCGGAACGTGTTTACAATGTTGACAAAATTCAAAATTATGAATTCACCACGCACCTGGCAATCAATCAAACCACATTTATTTTTGGCGGTCTGGAGCGGAGTAGCAACATGGAGCAATAAAATTTTGCTGAAACGGAGCAAAGAAATGTTTTGCGCTTCACAGCTAAATTTTTAATAATTACATTCAAAAACTTAAAATGGGAAAGTTTTAGTAGATTTTGAGGGGGGGGGGAGAAGGGAGAAAAAGAACATGGAGCAATAAGATTTTGCTGGAGCGGAGCAAAGAAATGTGTTGTGCTTCACAGCTAAATTTTTTTTAATTGCATACAAAAACTTAAAATGGGAAAGTTTTAGTCGATTTTTTTTTGTGGGGAGGGGGGGGGGAGAGGGAGAAAAAGAACATGGAGCAATAAAATTTTGCTGGAGCGGAGCAAAGAAATGTGTTGTGCTTCACAGCTAAATTTTTTTAAATTACATACAAAAACTTAAAATGGGAAAGTTTTAGTCGATTTTGGGGGGGGGGGGAGAAGGGAGAAAAAGAACATGGAGCAATAAAATTTTGCTGGAGCGGAGCAAAGAAATGTGTTGTGCTTCACAGCTAAATTTTTTTTAATTACATACAAAAACTTAAAATGGGAAAGTTTTAGTCGATTTTTTTTGGGGGGGGGGGACAGGGGAGAAAAAGAACATGGAGCAATAAAATTTTGCTGGAGCGGAGCAAAGAAATGTGTTGTGCTTCGCAGCTAAATTTTTTTTAATTATGTTCAAAAACTTAAAATGGGAAAGTTTTAGTCGATTTGGGGGGGGGGGAAGGGGGGTTTTTTAGGGGATACACCATCGCATTACGGGGGGTGGTCAGTACCGGATCTTGGAGTTGTCCATGGAGGGGCAAAACTTAAAATTATTATTCATATTTCGTAAACTTTTATGGGCTGGGAATTTTTTTGAGGATTTTTCACATTGGGGTCACTGATAAACCCATAAAACTTTCGTTAATGTTTCCACGGCATGGCCCTTTCAGTTCAACATTAGGGGAGTAGAGGAGGCATATATAAAGTGTCCCTTCTTAACAGGAGAGATTAAATTCTGACAGTCGAGGGAGAGGGGATTTTGCTCCGGGAAAATTTTGAAAACTACATAAGCGGACTGGTGCATTTTGAGGCTTTAGGAGACGCATTTGGGACTGCAAAAATATCACGCAAAAAAAGCAAACAAAATCTTTTCAAAATGAAACACTGTTACTCATTAAAATACTCTAAAAATGCAGAACAAAATTACTAGCATTTTTTTAAATCTAGCCCCCCCCCCCCTCCTTCTTACTAATTCCCATATCGTAGAGACACGTGATCTGCCTTCTCAAACGATCTTACAAGCTCCCCCGCCTCTTCCAAAAGGATGCTTTGAAAATTTTTAAAAGAAAAACATTGCATTGTTTGAGCATGACATGATTTATATTTCACTATTAAAAGGGGGGGGGGGGGGAACCTCAAGTTTAAAATTTAACTTTTGACATTGCAAAATTTGCCGCCCTAAAAACTGCCTTCCGAGGAACCCTTCCTGCCATAGGAGACGGCCGACTGATCAACGACGCAACATGTTCAGTCTACCACAATTTTAGAGTTTCCGGTAGTTTGTACAAATAAACATATTGATCAGTTTTAATCGTCAGCAAAATAGCCGATCAATGATTAAATCGGAGCGCCGAACTAGGATTTTAATTCTCTCGTTCCAAACGTTTAATTTTCTAAATTAAAGATTTTTTCCCTTTTTTCGTCCTTTCTCTTTTTTTCTTTATGCATCACTGTTGCATTTGCCGCCCCACAGAAGTGCAGCCCGGGGCATGAGCCCCCGGCAACAAGAAATTTTAATATCTGAAAAATCTTCACTGCTTTAGAAATAGAAACAAAAGCAGAACAAAAAATGAAATCACACGATTACAAAAAGGTACAGGTTTAAAAAAAACGCTCTAAGGCGTTTTAAGTAAGGAATAATACATAGTCACTTAACGCGGTGCTTGACAGTTGAAGCGGAGAGGAAAAAAATAAACAAGGAGATAGCGTTTCCAAGTTCAAGGGCTATAGAACGTTCCATGAACCGTCGACTTGATCTAGAGCCAAATCTAAATGCCACACGTGTGCTAAAGATTCATTTCACTTTCTGGAAGCACGAATAATTTCATAAATGATATCATAGAGCAGGGGTCGGCAACCCAACCCGTCGATCGCGATCGATCTCGAGCCCATTTTCGGTCGATCGCGGGACAGTTTTGAAAAGAAATTGAACATTTTTTTTCTTCGGAAAATGCTTATTAATTTGTCAGACCATTCTTCAAACCTAAAAAAACTTGGCAACACAATATGGAATGTCAGTCGGCAAATTAGCTGTGCTCTCGGTGAGTTAATTAAAATATGTAACGGCGTTTCACATGTTTTATTTAAAAAACAAAACAAACTACTAGTATTTCATCAAATTTGAAAGAAATAATACGTCAGTATCTGTTTTTTTTTTTTTAATGCGAGTTGACGATTGTTAACACAGCAATATTTTAGAAATTTTAAAGTAGCTATTTTATAAGCATCAAAACCTGTTCTAACAGGATTAACCTATAATTTGAAGACAGGAAGAGCTCCAACTTGTCCTATTAATTATTAATAGTGAATGTGTATGGCTTTTTAGGTAAAATAAATAATATTTGCGTATGGAAAGCCGCAGTTTCACATCCAAAGAGCCGCAAGTTGCCGACCCCTGTTCCCTAGACGGAACTTCTTGTTCTTAACTTGATTACAACCTACCTAGGCCTTTAATGGGGTACGGAGTTTTTTTTCCCCTTTGTGAAGTTAATAATACGTAGTATTTCTTAGTCATTCTACTCATAGGATCATTCACAAATGATGTCACGCTCCGAGGGGGGGGGGGGGGGTTCGTGAAACTGTGACAAAGTGTGACAAGGGGAGGGGAGGGGATAACAAGGAATGTGACATCATGCATTATGCAACATAGCGTGACATGTGACAAAGGGGGGAGGGGGGTCAAATATGTGGGAAAAAAGCGTAACATCATTTATGAACGACCCCTATTGTCTTTCAATATCTTTTAGAGGGTTCTTTCATTTGTCATATTCCAGGTCCAGGGATCAATCCATCATTTTTTAGCAGGGTCCGTTTTTTTTGTGAAAAGTCAAATAATTTTGTAAAATTGAAAATTTAAACATGAAAAAATTTTTATTATTGCCACTTTTATTTCAATAATGGTGTAAAAAGTACGATTTGGAAGCTTGGAATTTTGTGAAGGGTCCATTTTGATTGATTCGAATTTTGTGAAGGGTCCGTTTTGATTGATTGGAATTTTGTGGAAAGTTCCGAAAATGGACCCGAATTACCTCTGGCGCGACACGAGGTCTGAATAGAGAAGAAAAATATGCAGAAAACTACAATGTATAATATATATTTTAACAGAAACCAGTTTAAAAAATACAAAGGGGTTTTCCACCCTTTTTCAATACTAATAATAAAATCATAAAATTTCACTTAACGTGGACCAGTTACGATTAAATTTTGGGGTACGATACGATACTGACATCATGGGAAAAAAAACTAAATATTGTAAAATGTTATTTAAAAATTTGTTTAATGATTAGTACAGAAAAGTAACATAATATTTCTATTTATTATCGCAACTTACGGGTTTTAACAAATTAATTTCTATTTATTGGAAAGTATTTCCATTCATAACTCAATTTTTAATTGCTGATTCAATGAAGTGGCAACACCTTAGACTGTGGAACTTGCATTTTTTTTATAGCCGGCAGATGTTCTGTGAGGGATCAGCTAGTAAAAACTCATAATTCCGTTTCGCTTTCAAAAAATTAAAAGCAAAAAGGATATTTTATTTTGCGTTAATATGCAAAAAAAAAAAAATATGTAATAGATTTTTCTTTTCAACTCAGCAGATTTACAAACTTCACTTACGAAAAACATCTACATTTCAAAGCAAGCACATAATTAAAAAGCTGGGTTCAAAAAAGTGGCTCCAACGTTTGCAAATCACGCGAGCATAAATTATTCAATCTGTTTACGACTTAACGGATAATAAGAATGAGAGGGAGGGGAATTGCAAAGAAAACATTGCCATTCTTCATGTTAGATGTCCACGCAGATCATAAAACGTGGTCGTCTACAGTTTTGATCAACACGTCATCATCGAAGGAGGCCTCTTCTGGGGCTAAATTTAGGTTACGTTGAGAGACCCGATTGATTTATGAATGTTTATCTCTCGAATCTCTCACGAGGCCAAGTTTTTTTTTCTCCCGAGTTCTTATCTCGGTTCGCCGTGAAGAAATCAACGTTCCGCAGAGCAAATCAAACTTCTACTCAGAAATTTCTACATTTGCGGATTTTACTTTGCATATACTAAATCAGTATTATGTAAAAAACATTTTGAATTAAATTTAACGTGATCACGAAAAAACTGCTAGCAAATCCATGGCTCAACAAGTAGTCTGAGCACACGCTAGATATTTCAAACGGTTAGCCAGTAAATTAGTGAACTCTTTTAAATGTTACTCTATGGCTAAAACTTTTAAAATTTGGCAAGCTTTAAAAAAAATAATAATGATTTTTTTCCTATAGGAAACTGCAATCAGAAGAACAATTGTGTAATTTTTTAAACAAAATGCAATAGCTCACTTATATTTCTTTACCGATGGAAGTTTGAGGATTTTCTGTTCCACCAGTACTTTCAGAATGTGCAAGTCAGAATTTAGTACGCCGAACTTACAATTTTGTCGCTGTGGCGAATGCTTAGTGCGGGCCCTGACAGCGATGTCTCTGAATCACCCCCCCCCCCCCCCCCGGAGCTCCTTGTAGCTGGAGCCATAGTTTAGGAATGGAATCAGACATTTATGGGGTTCAACTTTGCAAAAAAAAATTTTTTTTTTACCTTGTAACGCTTTTTGCAAAAATGAGATTTTTTTTCTTTAGAATGTATAAATTCAATTACACAATATAAGTACTCACGTCTGGGGTCAATGAAATTTTTTGGGTTTTTTTCAGGAGGTTTAGCTGCTTTTGGGGGGTGCACCACTGCTCTTAGTGAAGGAAAAAGCACACGAAATGATGGAAAAGCTAACAAAATAACAGATGCAGAAGAGTTGTTAGCCCAGCCTGCAGTTAATGAAAACAAGTTCATTGTGTGGTCATTATATAACTTTAAACAATTTCTATTATATAAGACAAATGATCAAAATGTTTTGTACTTAACTTTCATTATAAGTTATCTGAATTGCAAAACTAAAATTTCCTCTGAGCAATGGCTGTTAAAAACTAATCAGCACAATTTCCAGTGAAGCCTATCTGTGTACTTTTTGTTTGTTTAATCCTCTTTTTTTTTTAGAAATCCAAGACCTTATTTCCACACCGGTCATTATAAATGGGACACAGAATGGACTCACAAAATACCAAGCTACTAATTTGAATTATTTCTTAAATAAATGGCAAATAACATTTTTTATCACTGCTGTAATTCTGAATTTTCTAAATTAGAAAAAGAAACTACCGCAATTGAATTGTAGACATTTAGAATAGTTTGTAGTTTACCAGAAACAGCTGTTATCTATGGGACCGTTCATAAATTATGTCACACTTCAGCGGACCCTCCCCCCCCCCCTTTGTCACATGTCAGCTATGGTGTAAAATGCATGATGTCACACTTCTTGTTATCCCCTCCCCTTTTCACTTTCTCACAATTTCACAAACCCTCCTCCCCCCCCCCTCGAAGCATGACATCATTTATGAATGATCCCTATATTGTGGTGAATAGTTTTAAGGCGGCTTCTGATTTTTATTTGGGACTGATAATTTGACCAGGACCCACCTAACCTAATCCAGAACCTCTCGTTGGCACTCAATTTTTTTTTTTGGGTTTTACTTGTATATAATAAGAAGCGCTATACCAATCCATAAAAACTATTCCCTAGATAGGAAATATGAAACTTTTTATTCTATATTTCCTTTCATTCATCACTTCTAAAAATGGACTCAAATTTCCTCTGGCACAACGCTGAAATAGTATCACTGGCATAAAACAAAAGAACTCATAAATTACAGTATAATCACCACACATTAAGAAATAATAATTAAAAAACCATTTAAAATGAATTATTAACCTGGTTCAAAGTGATCCTGCCATTTAGGATCACTTTGAACAATATTAGACAAGAAATCTTTTAAAGAATTATTTTAATAAAAGCATTACAGCAACTTAGAACCCAAAAAATAAAATTTACAAATATTTTAAATTTTTACTTTACAACATCTAAGGATTCCTACAGTTCATGGGAATGCTAAACAACTTCAAGAATTTTAAAAACTTGAATCATTTCAACACCTCAAACCAGCATTGAAAAACAGCTTCCAAGGAGCGACTTCAGAATGCCTGCACAATACAATTATCTGTGTACTGTGATGCACACGTATTTCGTAAAGTAACAAGAACTTCCGTCTAGAACTATACAAGCCTACTTTCCATATATACTTTATACCAACATCAAATTTATAATCTCTCTTTGTTCTCATTTAGCTTTAGTTCTTTATTGTTTCAAATATACCTTTTCAATTTATAATACATATTCATTCATTCACTCACTCATTTTTGTCCATTCATTCACTCACTCATTTTTGTCCATTCATTCACTCACTCATTTTTGTCCATTCATTCACTCACTCATTTTTGTCCATTCATTCACTCACTCATTTTTGTCCATTCATTCACTCACTCATTTTTGTCCATTCATTCACTCACTCATTTTTTTTCCATTCATTCACTCACTCATTTTTGTCCATTCATTCACTCACTCATTTTTGTCCATTCATTCACTCACTCATTTTTGTTCAATCATTCACTCACTCATTTTTGTTCAATCATTCACTCACTCATTTTTGTTCAATCATTCACTCACTCATTTTTGTTCAATCATTCACTCACTCATTTTTGTTCAATCATTCACTCACTCATTTTTGTTCATTCACTCACTCATTTTTGTTCATTCACTCACTCATTTTTGTTCATTCATTCACTCACTCTTTTGTTCACTCAGTCATTCAGAAATATGCTTAAAATACAGATTAAAACATTTCATGGGAAAATAGGCCCATTTCGTCCTTGATGAACTACATAACTACACGTTCTACGTCATATGAGGCAGGGAGAAGCAAAGACGTGAAAGTGACCAAGAAAGATTCCAAAGTAAAACACATTTAAAGTTTAGATCTTATGGGACCTTTAATGCTAATTTTTTTCTAAATCATGTTGGGGTAAAGCACACGTCAGTACCGGATCTTTGAGTTTTCAGAGGTGTGGCAAACCTTAGAAATGCCGCCCCCCTCCATCCAATTACTGTTGATATTTCATGTAACTTTTATGCACTGGGCATTTTATTTAAATTTTATTTTTTGAGAATTTTTCACTTTTGGGTTACTGATAAAACCATGAAACTTTTCGTTAATGTTCCCACAACATGCCCCTTTCAGCTTAACATTAGGGGGTAAGAGCCATATGTAAGGTCCCATTAAATGGAGATATGAAATTCTGACAGTTTAAAGTGGTCCAGGGAATCTCCCCCGTAAAAATTTTGAAAATTATACGCAAACTGGTGTATTTTGAGTCCTTAAGAGACTCATTTGAGACTCGAAAATATTAGGAAAGAAGCAAACAAAAACTTTTAAAATTTTTCACACTTTCACTCATAAAAATGCAGAACAAAATTGACATTTCCTTTTTAATCCAGTGGGCATCCTTCTTACTGCTCATACCGAAGAGCCAGGGGTCTGCTTTCTCAAACAACACTTACAAGCTCCCCCCCCCCCCCCCCACAACCTCTTCCTAAAAAGATGCTTTGAAAATTTATGAAAGAAAAACTATTGTACTGTTTGAGCATAGCCTTATTTATACATACTTCACTCTTACAAGAGGAAAAAACCTCGACTTTAAAAGATTAAATTTTAAAATTTTGACGGTAAAATTTCCCCCCCCCCCCCTTCCCAACCTAGCCTCAATTTTGAAGTTCCCGACAGTTTATACAAGTAACTAATTCTATTAAAATAGGTTTTAATAGTTGGCAAAATAGGAAATAAATGATCAAGTCGGATAAACCAAACCATACTGTATATCTTGCTACAGAACTAGAAGAGTGCTTGCTCTAACATTTGCACCAGTCGTTTTCAAATTTCCGATTTTGTCACTTACACCCCCTTGCTTCTAGATGCTTCATACATGCTACTTCCGATAAAGTTTGTTCCATGAAAATCCGTCGGTATTTATATAGGATTCAAAGCTCCCTATAGTTGCCAATGCTATTTTTTTTAATTAATAAGTACTTTAAATTGTTCCAAATGAACAAAAAATGTTTAAATCAAAAAATAAAATATGGAAAGGAGAAGCGGTTGCTAAGATCTTTCGAATGCAAAAAAAAAAAATCTTTAAAATCGGACAATTCCCTCAAAAATTATAAGGGGAGGGAGGGAGGGACAAACCGACAGACACACATTTTCCCCATCTCAAAACACTACTTTCCAATTCTTTATTTTTCAATCTTTCTTTAATTACTTAACTTATTTTTCACTATTTTATACTTTTAACGATATTTTCACAACACATTAAGCCTTTGTTCATACTTTTTAAAAACCTTTTACAGGAAAGTAGGCTTAAGGGTAAACTGATTTTATAACCTGCCAGCCGAGTGCAGCAACGTTACTTTGTCGAATATACCACAGAATATAAACTGGGTTCAAGGTTAATCCACACGGTTCAAAGTTACCATGAATGACTATATAAAGCAGAACTCGGATGAATGAAATTCAACTGTATCTTCACTTGGAAGTAGATCTTAGTTCTTAGACCTAGTGAGTGCTGGACAAACAAAAATGCGATAAAACCTCTAAAGTTGACCACTTTTGTCAAGAACTGAATTAGCCATATATTATATAATGTAGGGAAACCTTTGTAACTTGACCCCGTTATATGACCACCTGTTTAAGGTGACCACTTATGCCAGGAACGGAATTATCCCTATATTATATCATGCAGGAAAACCTTTGTAACTTGACCCCGTTATATGACCACCTGTTTAAGGTGACCACTTTTGTCAGGAGCGGAATTTGCTGTATGTTGTATAATGCAGGAAAACCTTTGTAACTTGACCCCCTTATATGACCACCTGTCTAAGGTGACCACTTCTGCCAGGAACGGAATTAGCCCTATATTATATCATGCAGGAAAACCTTTGTAACTTGACCCCGTTATATGACCACCTGTTTAAGGTGACCACTTATGCCAGGAACGGAATTATCCCTATATTATATAATGTAGGGAAACCTTTGTAACTTGACCCCGTTATATGACCACCTGTTTAAGGTGACCACTTCTGCCAGGAACGGAATTAGCCCTATATTATATCATGCAGGAAAACCTTTGTAACTTGACCCCCTTATATGACCACCTGTCTAAGGTGACCACTTATGCCAGGAACGGAATTATCCCTATATTATATAATGTAGGGAAACCTTTGTAACTTGACCACTTAGGTACACTGAATTTAGGTGGGAGTATTTATAAAAAACCCTTTGTAAGTTGACTGCCTAACTATTATATTTATTTGCCTGTCTATTTTTTCAAAAGATTAAAAAACTAAAAACCTTCTCCAAGATATTTTAATGCTACAAAGTTGGATTAGTATTTGTCTGGATGAACGAAAGATCAATATAAAATTTGCCTAAACCTCTTTGTACGATAACCCATAACCTTTTATTCTTTCAGTAAGTTTCTTCTATTCTTTTTTCTCTATCTGATATAGCCATTTTGAGAAATGATGCATTTTTTAAGAAATCGTTACCAACAAATAAGTAACTTACATAATTAATTAGATATTTGCCTTTATCTTAACTAAGTACTTTACTTTTAAAGTTGTAATAGGATACATTGTGAGTCATTCAAATTAAATTTCACTAATGATACTTTAGATTATAAAAAAAAAAAGCTAATTACTATTTTAAAGTTTCGTTAATACATGAAGCTACATTTTAGTCTTGCAAATAAATGTATAATGTAAACATTGACAGTGGCGGATCCAGAAAAAAATTCTGGGGGGGGGCACAATGTGGCTGATGTGCGTGGTTTCAGCTTAAAAACAAAATAGAGGGGGGGGGGGACACAACTCCAGAAACTGATCCGTTTTAATTTCCAAATATAATTTAATCAATTATTTAATTAAACTTAATTGATTTATTAAATTTAAATTATCAATAAAATTTTAATTAATTATTCCCTAATTAAATCCAAAAAAAGACATTTTTTTAAAAACTGGACATATATAATAAAGGAATATATACTGTGAAAGCACTTTTTTTTAACTTTTGGTTTTGTTCATATATAATTCGCGAAATTTTCAGCTCGCAAAATCACCAATAACTTCTTTTTCGCGAAAATTTAGGGGGGGGGGGGGTCAAATGGAGTCTTCTTCAAGTCTATTGAAGATTTAACGTGAGCATAAATCAACTGTCTAAGTGATTTTGCAGGTGTCTGCTTCTTTCTGTCTTAGCAATTACCCGGTTATCTCAGTTTGTCACATAGAATTGAAAGAATAGAAGTCACATAGAATAGAAGTTTTATCGCTCCATCTGCAAAATAGTTTCTTCTTCCTCGTTGTTAGCGTAAAGGAAGAAAAGAAAGTCAATTCTTTCTAGTCCTTACTTAAAGCGTCTGGAGGGGGCACGGGCCCCCGTGCCCCCCCCCCCCCCTCTGGATCCGCCACTGAACATTGACAAAAAAGAAACCCCTCCACCCTCTATAAGTTGACCACCTGTCTATTGACCACTAAGTGCGGCACCGCAAGTGGTCAATTTGCAGATTTCACTGTACTGGAATTTTTTAGTGTCTCTGTTAGGATAAAGTTGCAAAACAACTAAAGTAGTAACATTGAGTTTGGCTGTCAAAAACTTAGTTTATCAGGAATATAACTCAAAACTAAACTTTTCTTGTACATTTCAAAATCTTATATTATACAAAAAACATAAGGTTAATGTGTCTAAACAAGTTTTTCATAAGTTCATCGCATTTAGGGGGCATTTGACACTTCATTTAAAGCATATTTGCATGCAAGGAGAAAAAGATTACATCTACTTATTTGTTTCATGCCAAATAAAGTCGATTCAAAAAATATAAATTTTAACTAAAATATTATGCATACACTAGGGGAAAAATTGTAGGGTGGAATGGTAGGATTCACGCCCAAATTTCTCAAATCCCAGTCTTGAAAATAGGCCGTACGGAAACTCCTACCTGCGGTTAGCAGAAGGATTGAAGAATTTTGGTGAAAATGCAAATATATGCAGTTTTTCACTTGCATATAAAGTTATCGATATTACTATTTAAAAAATACTATCAAAAAAAAAAAAAAACATTTTACTATAAAATTACGAACGGAAAGTTTCGCATTTCGTCCCTGAAATGCAAATGTTGCAAATTGTGTTGCATCAAAATATCATTCTCGATATAAGATTGAGCTTGAAAAGTTTGTATGTAGCGTCTAAACTAAAAACTGGCTTGTATCAAAATCTCAGAACAGAAATAATATTAAAGTAGTTACAGGAATTTTACAGACGAAATACCTACAATTACCGTTATGTTCAAATATATCAAACTGTACTACATTAAAAAACCTCAAGTAATTTTTAATAACGATTATATTTAATAACGAAAAAATTAACTAACGCTAATATTACCCATACAAATTTTGAAAATTAAATAAAATATTTTAGAACTTACCGGCAAGAATGCCTTTCAAAGTTTTCTGAGACGGCAGAAAACTAGAACTGGTCATTGCAGCACCAGATGTTACCATTACAGGCCGACCAAACGGATTTTTGAAATTACTTTTATTATTCATCTTCAGACCAGGAAATATATGTATCACAGATAGATTTGATATAATATGAATTGTCGAAAAGCCTAGAGAGGTACCATTGCCTGGAAAATTGTATAAAATGGATGCCGGTTTTCGAGACCTAAAGCATAGGTGCGGACACAGACATAAAAATACTACACGGAAAAATAAATATTTAATCAGAAAATCTGATTTTCCGACAAGCTCCCATCAAAAAGTGTTTATGTGGGTCAGTGTTGCCAAAACCTCTTCAGCACTCTTCAATTCATAATATTCCCTACAGGGAAAAATGATTTTCCCTTGCGTTTTCGATGTGAAAAAAATATGCTCGACATTTGATTGGTTTTCCACACACGTGCCTTTAATCGCACTGTCTCATTGGACAATTCGGACACACCTCTCTTCCGCATGACGCAATGTGTGACATCATAACTTAATTTTTTACATATTTGTATTTCGTAAGTATTAAATTAATTTTTAAAAAGTGTGACTTAATGAATTTTATTTCTAAGAAACTACATAAAAGTTGGTTTGGAGTTCATAAAATAAATTTAAGTAGTTGAACCAATGATGTATGAATAGAGTTATATCACCAACTGGAGTGATATCTAAGTGGTCCACCAAACTTTATACAACGACCATTTCAGATCACATGCATTTTCAGAGTTTAGTTACTTTTCTCAATGGATATGCCTCAAACTCTAGTCTAATATGACCGAATGAGCAAGATAAGACGAAAGAATATTACAATACAAATAGAGGGAAATCACAAGAATACACCTAGGACAAGAAGCGAACCCATCACCTTATCACTGCGTGCAGGCAGGCACCGAAAACAGTCGCTCGCTCAACCATTAAAAGGCCCCAATTTTGAATACAGTAACCCCTCGTTATATCGCTCATTCGGATATATCGCACTTTTTTTATGTCTCCCAAAATTTTAAGTTTGAGCTCTGACGGCATCGGTTATATATCGCGCTTTTTTGTTGTCCCCCGACAAGCGCGATATAAGGATTAATATATAATATAAGGATTAAGGCGCGATACTGTATTAAACTGCTTTTGAATGATTTGTCACGCGTGAGCACAGTGAAGAATCGTGGGCTCGATTCCCACTTTCCCCTGGGTGTATTTCCGTCTTTGAATATATTGTAGTTCTGTTGTACTGTCTTTGTTCTATCTGTTATACTAGACGAGAGTTTGAGCCATATCCTTGAGAATAGCAAATAAACTATAAACTCGAATATTAATGTGACCTGAAATGGTCGTAAACAAAACAAAACAAAAAAAAAAATGATTTGGCACCATAGGGACAGTTTCGTGTGCTTTCAAACAACTATGGAGGTATACTTAGAGGAGAGTGTGTCAACCGCCGTAATTTCAGTGGCAAAAAATTAGAAAGCAACAGATGAAAAGCAGAGGTGTTGGAGTTCTGCCCGCTGTATTAAGCGATTCCGTACTAATTAGCTTTTTAAAAACCAATTTTTGGCTCCTATGTTTTTTTTTCTTTTTTTGCCTAAATGCTACTTGATAATTGTTAAAACGTATATTTTTCAAAGTTAAGAAATTTTTCTTAGGTTTAAAAAGATTATTGCTACAAAAGGATTTTTCGAGTTCTTTTTAACTTTAATTTTTTCTTATTTTCCCCCTCTATTCCTAAAAATTATGTCGTTCAGTCTTTTCATTTAACACTCTGACATGTCACTAGAGATGCAAAAAAAAACCCGGCAATTTTAAAGTGAGGGAAAAAACCCGGGAATTTTCGGGAAGAAACTGGGAAATTTGGGAACATTGGGAATTTTGAGGGGAAAAAACAAACTTAAGCTTTTTTCAAATAAACATAAATTATTTACTCACTATAAAAATCTTTTCAGCATTCAACTATTGTTACAGAGCATATAACATTGTAACGTTATATTATTTCTATTCTATAAATATGATCTAGCGTCAAACACATTTATATCACACCTATAATTGATAAAATTAACTTGTAAGTTCCAATCGAAATCCTCCATAGCCATCGGGCTCCAGAACGTGCAGTTCTTGTCACCAAGACTTTTGGTGGACTCGAATCTTGCACTAGCACTGTTTGCATAGGCACGACAACAACAACCTGTAAATTCAATAAGTTATATTGTTGATTCTAAAAATGTAATTGATTTGGTTATTTATGCAGAAAATAAGATTAACCTTCAAGATCGTTTTTCTTCTTTATCCATAGATTGCAAATTACTATAAGAAATAATGCATATATACATATCTTATCTGTTTCAATTCATAGCATTTCATTGCAACTTTACCTACACATTTGGCGGGGTAATTTTTTATGTGAAAACACTACGTTTAGTTACTAGGGTAAGCTCAAAATATTCCGAAGATTTATTAAATTTATTTTTTCAAAATAAAAATCGAATATTCCCAATTTTTGGGATTCAGATTTTCCGATTTTGCTTTAAATTCCCGGGGGGGAAACCCAGTTTTCTTCCGGGAATAAACCGGGCGTTTTGAAAGCCTTGCAGCGCTACATGTCCTCAGATAAAGGAGCACCCCAACACCAGGATTGTTCCAAATTCATGCTTTGGTCTTAGTCTAGGTCTACATGTTTAACTAGCATTCACGTTTTACTGAAAATGCTCTGAACAATGAAGGAAAACTCAATGCCAAGCAGAGGTCTTTAATCACATGCGGTCTCATCCAGCGGCGGACTGGCTATGCGGGCATTCGGGCAAATGCCCGGTGGGCCGGTCGCAAAATATCTATCCTTTTTCATATAAAGTTAAAGTATACAGTTTTTAAAATGTTAATTTAAAAAATCGGAGGACCGAAACTTTGGCGTAATCCGCGATCTTTAGAAAGTGCAATGCAGCCAATGGGGCAAAATCTCCAGAGTCTGGCAGTTGGGCCACATGTGTGTGTGTGTGGGGGGGGGGGGGGGATCAGAATTTTTCAGGGCCGGCTGGTCCGTATAGATAGCCAGACTGAAGTGCAAAACTTTAGGGACTGAAAAATTGATTATATTTTATTTTTTTTAAATTTTGACAGTAAATAAATAAATCAGTTTTGCGCTTTAAGCTGCTTCCTAAGTTGTCTATATCGATGAACTCTCGGGGCCGCCTTGAGAAAATTTTAAGGCCGGCTCGTCCGTATAGAAATCCTAGGCGGCCCCGCCTGTGGTGCAAACGTTTAATAGCCGCAAAATTGATGTTTTTTTTGTCTTTTTTTTTAAAAGTTTGAGCAGTGTCGGCGGGGAGGCTAAGGCGTTTGCCTCACGGCGCAACGCCCTGACAGGCGGCAGCTATTAATTGCTGATTAACATATTACGTATTATTGCCCTTTTATGATGAATAAGAAAAATAAGTCCGTCTTGTAGACATTTAATATTGTTCAAATACATATCTACATATTTAC
Organism: Octonoba sinensis; assembly: GCA_038502835.1. Lineage (NCBI taxonomy): Eukaryota > Metazoa > Arthropoda > Arachnida > Araneae > Uloboridae > Octonoba > Octonoba sinensis. Next base: position 113,165,767 of record CM076605.1, read on the forward strand.
TGACCCAATATTTTTAATCCCTACCATCTACAAAATACGGCCCTGAGAATTTCTCAATCCAGGTGATGCAAATTTTCAGGGCCAGCGTGAGATATTTGCAGGGCCGACCCTGAAAATTCCTACAGATGGCCCAGAAATTTTCTCGATGCCAGTTGTCTCTCGGCCAATTGTCTCACTGCGTAACGCCCCAAAGTGCGGCAGTATTTAGCAGCTAATTAATATATTACGTATCATTACACTTCTGTGATGAATAAATATTTTTAGTTCTTGCAATCTATCATTTACGGCCCTGATAATTTCTCATGGCCTGCTTGTCCATATAGACAACCTAGGGGCCCACCTAGGATGGAAAATTTTTGGGGCCGCAAAATTTATTTATTTTTAATTTTGAACTGTGCTGGCGGGAGGCTGAGGCCCTAAAGGCAGTATTTACAACATAAAAAACAACTTCTTTACTTAGACCATGTCTTTGAAAAAAATAAAAGCTTCCACGTTTGGAGAATACGTTCTGGAAATGGAAGAGCATAGTGACGGTGAAGAAGAGGAGGCAGAGCAAAATGAATTTGGGGATGAAGTCATTGTAAAATCATCATTGCTGAAGTCAATGTGAAATCTAAACTTTGCAAATCCTCCAATAATTGTTGTCTTTGTTGTTATAAACATCTGAGTCATTATAATTTTCTTACAGGCTCTTATGGGGTTATTGGACCGGCTTTTAAATAATTGTTAAGTTTGTCTTTCTCACAAGTACGTTGTAAACGAAGCTTTTCTATTTTAAAGTATACTAAGCACAGATTAAGAAGCAATTTAACTCTGGACAAATTGGAATCATTTGTGTTAATATAGTGTGGAAAAGACATATTTGTAAAGCTTGACATGGAAAGTCTAATAGATGATGTAGCAAATAAGAGTCCTCATGTCCCCTTTTAAAATCGCTTTTAAAATATTAAATGGCCTTTAAAAGAAAAATAATTTTTAAGCAAATATTGCAATGTATATTTGATTGCGGGTGAGTTTTTTTTTTAAACCTGTTACTATTTTGTATGTTATAGTACTGGAAACCAGAACAATAAAAAATTTTTTCAACGTTTTCATAACTAGAACTAATTTTCTTGATGATAACATACTGAGTGTCGCACACTCAATACACAAAGATGGGGTACATAATTTTCCATGTTTATTCTTCAGCTCGTTGCTGTCAATGCGTAAATTTCAAAAATGGGGGGGGGGGGGGTGCATAATATCTGATTGCGTTCATTACCCATTCTTTGGTAGTGCCTCCCCAACCCCTCCCAAGGGCCGGTCTGTTTGAAATATGCCCGGGCCCAATTTTCTTCCCAGTCCGTCCCTGGTCTCATCGACCAATTAAAATGCACATAGGAACGGGGCTAAAATCGATAAGAATCACTTAGTAGTGAGTTCATTGAATTTGCATTGGATACGAGTGTTGGTAAACACTTTTAACAAATCTCAATTGAAATTAACAATAAATAATTAACTAAATTGCACATCCAATTAAAAATTCACCAATTCTCTCAATAAATGCTTTAGTAGGGAGTGCTGCGAAACGTTGGCCGACTATCAAGCAGCATTCCTTCTTATTCTAGGTGTTTAAGCAGCATTGTAGGTGCCAAAATGTCTATTCACATCTGCAATTTCTGGAGTTTTTATTTTAATGTTTTTACTGTTCTATTTCAATATACAGGTCTAGCATAGCCCAGTGGTTGGGATGTCGGACTTCCAACCGGAAGATTGGGTACGCGATACCCGACCCGTTGTGCACACTTGGGGATACGTGCATGTAAAATCCGTGGACCCTGAAGTCCTGAGGCAGTTCGGAGGGTGGAGAATTTCTTTTCCCTTCACTCTTAAGCCAAAAAGGAAGGCTACGTATTTGTGGTGGCGCCATCTAGTGTCATCCAAATACATCGTGAGCCAAGTCGTACTTCCACCGTTGTGGTGCTCAGTTATAAACGGAAGGCGCTCTTTACTGCCTTCAGCTTCAATATCTGAAAGGAAGTTTCGGCAGCTTTTGAAACGCTTTTTCTGGGTGGGACGGGGACGTGGCGATGGAATAAGTCAGGAGGGAAACTTCAATATGCACTTTAATCTTTATTTATAGCAATATATATATAATAAAATAATTTTTGGAAAAAAATAGAACCGACTTCAGATTATAAATTGCGCTGAAAAGTGAAAAATAAATTGATTCTTTAAACAACATCGATGTGACTTTTAAACATAGTTTTAGAAGTCGGTGCAAAACTAGGATAGATAAAATCTTTTGTAATCATGAATCAATTACAAATGTAAATGGCCCAGAAATAGCACAGTTCTAATATGAAGTAGCACATGGTGTAATGGTAATTAGGCTGATCATTTTGCACCGACTTCTAAAACTATGTTTTAAAGTCACATCGATGTTGTTTAAAGAATTAATTTATTTTTCACTTTTCAGCGCAATTTATAATCTGAAGTCGGTTCTATTTTTTTCCAAAAATTATTTTATTTTATTCTTTTTAGTGTAAATACATTTTTTATATAAATACTCTATTTTTAAAAAATCCATATCAAAGGGCAAACCTTCTTTGAATGAATGACAGTAAAAACTGATCATTTGTATGAAAAAATCCGTTTTGAAGTCGATTTTAGCAAACAAACTGATTGGATTTAATTTTTGCCTCAGAGAAGCCTTCAGTCAAAATCTTACTGTAATCGCATTTATTATTATAGCACAATGGCAACAAAATCTTTTTCAACAATGAGTTTTCTATTTATTGATAGTTTTCCCAACAAAGAAAAATCAAGTCAAGCCTTTCCAATTAAAATAAAAAATACTTATTTTTCACCCGTAACGTTTGTTCTAAAGAACAAATGTAGTCAAATGGATGTCCAAAATTTGAGTTAGACGGCCCTCTATCCATTAAAGAAAAAGTCATCAAATTCGGTTCATTTAGTCAAAAGTTATGGATGAAAAACTAAATAAAAAAAATGACCCTATTTCTGCCCATAACTTTTGTTCTAATTATCGAATATGGTCAAACGAAGGTACGGGACCTATGGGAAACCACCTTCGATCGATTTTTAAAAAAATCATAGAAATCGGTTCATCGGTGAGAAGTTATGAGTGGACAAGCAAAAAAAAAAAAAAAAAAAAAATAACGACATACATACAATATGAATGTATAGCCTCCTTCCTTTGTGAAGTCGGTTAAAAAACTGGCAAACTATTATAATAAATAGCTGCTTTTTAAACATTTTTAATACGCTTTTATTAGTGACTTCAAAGGTTTGGCGACCACCAGTCTACATGTTCACGCAATAAGCCACGTGATCAACAGTTCTCCGGCCATCTCTAGGAGTTGGCCTAGTCCTCATTAACATACAGTCCTGCAGGTGATGGGTCTGGACCAGAGTTCGAAATTAGCGGTCGTTATAGTCGTCTTACGTAATTCTAATTTTCAGTTTCACGTTTACAATTTTACATCCAGTCGTTATTTCAGACTGCTAAGTCGTCAAAAAGAACGACTGCATGCAAAATAGTAATCGTGAAACTGATAATTAGATTTGCAAAAGGGGACGACTGACGAATACGGATTTCGAAAAATAATTGATTGTAAAATAAAGATAATAAAACACAGAAGTTTGGTAAAACATTTATTAAATTCTTTCACTCATAAAAATTAAAAACAACAACACATAAACTCCAGAAAATAATAATAAATAGAAAAGCACATATAATTTTTTAATCACATTTTTTGAAGCACAAGTACTTGAAAATCAAAGCTTTTTTAAATGAAACTTATGCTGTACCCGCAACCGTGATGCAAGTACATATATTATAGAAAATATTTTCCTTTTCGAACAAAATCTCATCCATTCGGATCTGCGGATAATCCGAAATCAATCCAATCGTTCTGATAAGTTGAATACCGGTTAACTTAATCTTCTGATTGTTTGGATCTTGTACAATAGAACAACTGTAACCCGGTTAATTCTCACGTTTTAACAATCAAGTTATTTTAATAAAATAAAAATATAATCATGCTTTTACAACGCGGTTGAAATGAAAGGATGAAGAAAAAAAAAAACACATTCATCATTGATATTGAACACGGTTAATTCAAACCTTTCCCTAATCTGACAATGTGTAGTTCTTATTTGTCTGATAATCCAGAAATCCGAAAGCCTAATCTTACGGTTTTATTGAGATTCCCTATAAATGCGAACTTTGTAAATATGAATAGAATGATTACCATGTCCTGGTCCATACATCTTCTAATTATAAAGGCCACTTAATAATCTGAGAACACTGTTAATTATAATCTTTTGATAGTCCCAAAAATCCCTAAATTTTCCTGACAATATTTTATAGTAAGAATCTATATAATTCGACTGTTTTAGTTATATATATATATATGGGGGAGGGGTTCTTATATCTAGCTATAAAAAAACTACGATCGCTAATAATACGTGAACATTGAAGGATGTCCACCCATTTTTTAGAAATAAATCATAATAATTTAGTATGTGCACAAAACCTTTGTTTAATAAACCGGAAGAAACAGCTAGAAAAATGGTACGATCCTAAGGTTCGAGTTGGTCCTTATTTTGCCTTTTATCGCTAATTTGGCGGGGTTTTTTTTTTTTTTTGGCACTCTTTTATTTTTAGAATTGTACAAAACAGCAATTGTTTAAGTCCTCCAAGCCCTTCTGCATCAACATAACAATTTCGGGCGGAAAGGGGAGGGGTTATCGCCCCCTTAAGCCCCATCACTCCAGTGATCTCTAGAATTCGATACTAAGTATCTCTTGACAGTGGCCAGTCTGGCCCGAAATCAGCGACCCCCCGGGAGCCCTGAGCACATGAATGTTCAGGTCAGCCCCCCCCCCCCCCTCGATAAAAACGGAATATTTAACAAATGTATTTAAATCCACTAGGTATATGACAAAAATTATTTTCCGCATAAGTGTTATTGTGCACCCTGATTCAAGCTAGAATCCTTTTTTGTTCTTCAGGGTTCCCGCTAGGCCGCGCGATTGCGCGATTCCCGCAGTATTTTTTGAAATCCCACTCAAAGCAAATTTGTTTGCGCGATTTCCCGCAACTAGCGGACATGCGTTCAGAACATCGCGAAACGAAACTACTATTCTAAACTGATAATTCAATACAAACTAAATGGAGTATGTTAATCTTCAACTGCCATCTTATCTTCATTAATAAAAAGAAAAATCTAGGAACCCTATTTATCATATACAATAACATGAGGGAAAGATTGACAACTTCTTCATTCCTTGGGATTATTGAACAATTTAAGTCATTTGTGAATGCAGACTTATCTTTATTTATTCTATTTACAGAGGACAATATCAAAAAAAGGAGTGGAAAAAGGGAATCTTCCTTGGTCACAAGGTTACAAGAGAATGCTGGTTCCTAAAACACAGTTTTTCTTGAAAAACATCAATAGATAAAATGGCATATGATCAGAAAAAAATAGAGGAAATATTAAACTAATATTATAATTTTTTTGTAAAAATCACACATCAAAACATTTTGGTTAAATAACTAAAATACCAGAGGATCTTTTTCATGCTTAACATTTTATAAAGCACCCATTTTTGCGATCGCGAATTTTGTGCAGGATCCGTTTTGTGTGAACCTTGTTGACGTTTATTTTTTCTTTGCTGAGCATAGCTTAGATAATCATCTTTTATTACATAGTTTGTATTGGATCATGATCGGACAATTCAGTAATATTTTTAAAGACAAAAACAAAAAGAAAAGTTCCCACTTAAATTTTAAAAATCCCACTTAAAATTTTGGTCAAGGTGGGAAATGCCACCTTGTATTTTTCCCCAGTGCGAACCCTGAGATTCTTCAACAAAAAGTGAAAATACGAGTAACCCAGCGCTCTTTTCCACGAATCTTTAAATCGTATCAATTATTAATTAGTCTAACAAATCTAATTTCGCAATTCTAAGCAGCAAGTAGAAACCATAAAAATGCACGATCTTGAATTAAATTTTGTAATACCCTCTGCAACACGGACGCGGATTTTCCTGGAGACAACAGACAGTAGATAATATTATGCACAGTTGTTTAGGTAGTTCCTGATAGGGATCCCCCCCCCCCCTCTTTCTTGGTTGCGGCCCTATTTCCAGCATGTCACAGTGAACCCACACCATCTAGAGGTGACGTCAATAATAAGTGGTCTTGGATCTAAAAGTCTGACGAGGACAAGAATTTAGACTACTATATAAATGCACTTTTAGTAGCGTAATAAATGCATCCATGGAGAATAGAAGGTCATAGATCTTAAGCGAGGGAGTTTTAATCTTAAAGGGAAAAATTTAGGTTATAAAGAAGGGTTCCAACGTAGTTTTTGAGTCTACGACAACGAGTCCCGGTCTATAAAAGAAGAAAATGCTGAATCATCAGTCACTCTTTCGATTTCGTGATTTTTAGTGACTCATGTTATCGAAAATGACGGATAAATTGATCTGTGAAAACTTCAAACAGTGCTCCAATGATGAATATTGACAGATGAATTATGAAAACTCCTCGCATCACATGTTTCCACAGAAGAAATACACAGTTTCTTCTACTTAAGTTACGTACCCTGTTTACCAACAATGCTCAAATTGTGATCTTCCCAGATCATGATCTTTATCGACATTGCGCTGTGCTTTCAGGAGATGTTTGTGCTGGATCTGTATGTATGCCACGATTCAGGCTCTATCATCTTAGATGGCTTAGATCCGTGAATGACATAAGTTCTGCGTGTATGCCAAGATTCAGGATGCATCATCTTTGATGGCTCAGATCCGTGAATGACATAAGTTCTGTATGTATACCATGATTTAGTCTGTATCATCTTAGATGGCTCAGATCCGTGAGTGGCACATAAATTCTGCATGCATGCCACGATTTAGGTTGTCCTTTGATGGCTCAGATCCGTGAATGACACATAAATTGAACAGCGATATTTCCAAATAGTCAATTTTCTTAAGATGAATACTGAAAGCCGAAAAATAATAAATCCTTACATAAGATGTGCACACCTCATTAATGGACGAGAGCAGATTTTGTTCGAATCTCCATCGATAGCGTGCTCTTTTTGAGGCCAAAATTTTCTTGAACATGATTTTAGAGCTATAATAGGACAAACATCCTTAAAAACCTGAATCGCGGCTTCCATTGTTGATGGTGCAGATCTACTAATATGGCGAATGACAGCCAAATTGAGCAGTACACTTCCTTGCTTGAAAGATGAATATTGACAGATGAGGAATGATGAATCGTTAGGTGTCTTCATTGGACGAAAACAGACTAGTCACACATTTCCGTGTCCTTTAAATATAACAGTCTCATAGCGGTTTTTGTTTTTTTGGTTTAGATTTTATGAACATGATTCTGAGCCACAATAGAGGACAATGCGGCTAACATGGCTTGCATGGTCTCTGGTGGTTCATGTCGACTAATACTGTGAATGGCGGACAAATTAAATCGTGCAGTCTCCAAGCAGCACGTGTTCTAAAGATAAATATTGACAGATGAATAATTGAACAATCCTCCCCCCACATTCCCTGGACGATAATAGACTGTTTGATTATTTACACTTCTTCCACGATAACAGCCTAGTCATGAACTTTTTTTGAAGGGACAAGACTTCTGATTGCATTTTGAAATCACAATACACAACAAAAATAACTGATGTGCTACAGTTCTACCAACAACAAAAACAGCTCTGACTGGCAAAGTGCCAAGAAGAATCCATTCAGGTTCAAGGGAAGAACGTCTGTAAGAGGAACGTACCGTTTCTGTTCTCGTTTTACTTCATTTAGTAGGGGAGAGTGTTGTACCTTGGGACATTGACAATTTCTAAAAACCTATTGGCAACATTAACATTTTTTTAATTTCTAATTGTGACCTTAACCAGCAGATAGCATCACAGTAAAAGGCAGCATTATAAGCACTGAATTGATGACTTGTTGAGAGAAAGAAAATTTCATCACTCAAAACTCGATATTTTTCTCACTCTAATTTCATTTACTGAAATAGCATTTGTAAACTATTCTACTGAATTTTAATTGGATATTGAACAGAAGATTTTTAAATGTTTTGGTTCTGAGAAAGTGATGATACTGCATTTTGATTGACCCCCATTTTGATTTTATTTAAACCATGTGATGATTGTACCTTGGGACATGTCTCAAGGTACAACATACACATGGTTCTTAATAATTTGGATATATTTTAGTATAAAGAGAGATATTCTAATCAAATGCAGTCTTTTATATGTAGTTTTTTTATAAATGCAGTCAAATTAGGTTTTGAACTTTCAAATTTATTATTTGTGTAAATTACACATTACAGTAATGTATCTTCTTAATTTAGTGCTTTAAAAAAATAAAGTTTTTGATTTTTCGTATAAAATTGGTTATGTATATGACTGTTGCATGAATCATGAAGTATGTCCCAAGGTACAACAGGGGGTTGAATCTTGGGACAGTTTTCAGTTACTACTTAAAATGGCTGGCAGTTTTTTATTTTTAAACTGTTTGAATTTGAAAAAATATATTATAGAGGAGAATGTTGGTGTATTTAAATAGTGTCTTCAGACTTTAAATCTAATTTTAATTTTTGAAGTTAAAAATTAAAATGTGAAAAGTGTCCCAAGGTACAACACTCTCCCCTACACTTGATTTCTGCCAAACTGATGCTATATGCCAGTTTATAAATCGAGTTGCTTTCAACAAACAGAGCAAGAAACATTCTGATTCGCATGCTCATAAACACACCTGCAAGACGAACTTCCCTAAAGCTGGAATGGATTCGTCCTCTTCTGCCATGCGCAGAACCGTCCATGGGTCAGAACTTCGTGCAGGAACTGTAGAGATGAATACTGACGAAAACCACAGCTCACAACAGCTGCCTTGACTGGACGAATGCAGACTGTGTTCTCATCTCTTCCACCCCTCTAATCGTGCTCCTCGGGGGCCAGGATCTCTATGGGCACGACACTAGGCCTGTACAGGACGAACGTGCTGAAGAAGTAGTAGCTGAACCCCGCTGCAGCGAACACGGTTAGAGCGAGCCAGGCGTTGTAACTCATGATGATCAGCATCAAGAGGTATCCCATTGTCACTTGCACCATATAGAGTAGAGCGTGGATGGAGTGGACACGGAACCTACGAGAAACAACACAAAAATCCATTAAATTCAAAATTTGTCGACGAATTAAATCTGAAGAAGGTCTTTCACGAAGCGACTGACTATAATCGAATTAACAGAACCAGAGTTTGCACTACTGTCAAAATTCGACCGTTATAATTAAATTTAGCATTGAAAACATTACGATATTTATACAATTATATAAGGGACCGTTCATAAATGATGTCAAGCTTTTTTCCCAAAAATTTGACTCCTCTCCCCCTCCCCTTTGTCACAATATGTCACACTTCAGCAGACCCGCTCCCCCCTTTGTCACATGCAACGCTATGTTGCATAATGCATGATGTCACACTTCTTGTTACACCCTCCCCTTCCCTTGTCACACTTTGTCACAATTTCACGAACCCCCTCCCCTCCTTGAAGTGTGACATCTTTTATGAATAATCCCTAAGTACAAGTAAGCCCGGCGGTTATACGAAATGACCGCTGTTCTAGATATTAAAAATATACAATTCTCCGGAAATGCACATCAAATGAAAGAGATATTTATCAGGTAAAACAGTTAAGTTTAATGAATAAATAATAAACATATAATCATTTCGGGAAAAAATATTCTTACCGAAAAAAAAAACATCTAAGTTATAATAATCTATAAAATAAAAATATTATTTACTATATAATCAAATTGTTTGTGAAAAATATGTATTTATATCCAACATTATCATCGTCAAAACAATAGTTTTAACGAAACTGGAAAAAAGAGCGCTGCCACTTTAATATATAAAAAAAGCGCAGAGGATACATAAATTAAAACAAAGAAAGAAGGATTAAATTAAATTCGCGTTTACATTCATTTTTAACGGAGATTGCAAATCTAGCGATGCCTCACTCAAAATGCTAGATAAATGTTTTGATTATATTAGTATGTTTGACATGTGTTACAACAATGGCAACTGCATTACAATTACGCAAGCAGCCAATAAGCTATCGGCGACAGACACTTAAGCGGCTTATATATATATATATATACGTACGTACATATTGTGTGTGTTTTTTTGGGGGGGGGGGTGGGGGGTGGAGACGTATTAACCTAAGTATATGACTTCCTATTTTAAATTGATGGCGCATACATTTCCCGAATATATTTTTGTGAAAAGTCCCGTTTTTTTTCCCCTTAGAATCACCCGTTCCCTGCTGGTCACTTCTGTGGTGACCTCCTTTCCATCCACTTGTCAAAATGTTCCGAAGATGTCATCCCTTCCAAAGTGTGACATCACTTACGAACGGTCCAATAGCATAATGGACCGTTCGTTTCGTTGTATTGTTTCTCAAATAAAATAATTTTTATAAAAAAACAGAACCGACTTCAAATTATAAATTGCGCTTAAAAGTGAAAAATGAATTCATTCTTTAAACAACATCGATGTGACTTTTAAACATAGTTTCAGAAGTCGGTGCAAAATTAGGATAGATAAAATCTTTTGTCATGATGAATACGATTACAAATATATATATTTTCGCAGAATTAGAAACAGTTCCAATGTGAAGTAGCAAATAATATAATGCTATTTAGACTCATAATTTTGCACCGACTTCTAAAAGTAAGTTTAAAAGTCACATCGATGTTGTTTAAAGAATGAATTTATTTTTCACTTTTAAGCGCAATTTATAATTTGAAGTCGGTTCTGTTTTTTTATAAAATTTATTTTATTTTATTCTTTTTAGTGTAAATACATTTTTTATATAAATACTCTATTTTTAAAAAAAATCCACATCAAAGGGAAAAGCTTCTTTGAATTAATGGCACTAAAAACTAATCATTTGTATGATAAACTGATTGGATTAATTTTTGCCAGAGAAGCCTTCAGTCAAACTCTTGCTGTAATTTCTTTTAATATTATAGCCCATGACAACAAACATGTTTTCAACAATGACTTTTATATTTATGAATATATTTCCCAACAAAGAAAAATCAAGCCAAGCCTTTCCAATTAAAATAAAAAATACTTATTTTTCACCCGTAACGTTTTTTCTAGAAAACAAATGTAGTCAAATTGATTTGAAATATTTGAGTTAGACGACCCTCTATCGATTGAAGAAAAAATCATCAAAATCGGTTCATTTAGTCAAAAGTTATGGATGATAAAACAAAAAAAATACTACATTTCTGCGCTTAACTTTTCTTCTAATTATCGAATATGGTCAAACGAAGAAACGGGACCTATGGGAAACCACCCTCGATCGATTAAAAAAAGAATCATGAAAATCGGTTTATCCGGTGAGAAGTTATGAGTGGACAAACAAACAAACGAAGAAGAAAAAAAAACAACATACATACAGTATGAATGTATAACCTCCTTCCTTTGTGAAGTCGGTTAAAAAGAGCGAAAATCGGAAAATTTTTGAGAAACCCTGGAGCAAAGAGCCTTTTGTTAATCTTTATGCATTCAAAAAAGAACATATTTGTAGAATTTGAACAGAATGTAGGCTTTTGTTTTTTTTTAGCGAATTCGATTCTTTAACTATTGGTCTACTTTATGCAACTAAAGCCATCTCTGGAATAACACCTTGATTAATGTCCAAATATTTGAGAAATTATATTACTGACGTTTCAACGATGATTAATATTTAAAATACACTTAAAAAGGAATGATTGATTAGCCCGTGGAAATCGATGAGCAATTTTCGCTACATTTTTTTACGTTGCATATGGAAATCGCGGGATAATCAGACAGAGGATTAATGCATAAATTTCACAGAACTTTGTTCTGTTGTAATTAGGGATGTACCGAGTACTCGGTCCTCGGCTAGAATTTTACTACTCGGAAAAATTCTAGCCGAGTACGGGGCCATTACCGAGTAGTTGTAAAAATGTCGTAATTTTTTTTAAAGATTACTAATACAGTAAAACCCTGTTATACCGCGCCTTAGTATACCGCGGAATCGGATATACCGCGGTGATTATCATGTCCCCGGACGTTTAAACCACCCTTTATGATTGCCATTTAAAGGAGAGCACACAAATATTCTAACTCTGATGTACACCTTTTTCACGCTTTTTCTGTCTTTCAACCTGTGACACTATACAGGTTGATTTCAAAATCGGGTGCAATCGCAGTGACTTGTTTCTCTTGACGTGGGCGGAGATCAAGAGATGTTCAGCTCAATGCTTAACTGTCTTCCATTTTTAGAAGTCTAGTTATGCTGGTTTAACTTCTTTTATAGTGTCATCAACCTTTGTATTCCAAATTCTGTAGCATTCCTAAAAACAAAACACATTCTCCAGTGTATGAAGGCTTAACACATTGTTTCTTTGAGCAGTGCGTTCCTCCCCTTAACAATCTATTTTTTTCTGAGGACCTCTTCCCCTTCACTATCCCATGTTGACAATATAAAAATATTTTTAAGTCCCCTTTTTCTCGGAGCACAGTTGGTTTATAATCTGTCGCTCGATAGACTAATTTGCGATTGCGCAGTTGAGATGTGTGCTTCTTGCGCAGCGGTTATAGTGAATAAAATGGCAGCAAAGAAGAAAAGTTTCGAGTAATCGGTAAAGCTAAAAATGATGCAACAAAAGCGAAGATTATTTCGTAATATGGTTCCCGTGGTATACTTCACAATACCGCGGTCATGTTATAACGTGGGTGTCAAACATGTCCCCCGACACTCGCGTTTAAAGGGGGTTTTACTGTAGTTGATAAATTTATAACTGATTAGTACAATAATACAAAAATATAAATAATGGCGTAAAACACAAAGTTTTTCTACATTTTCTGGAGACAGACGATTTCATTTTTAGCCTACTTTCCCGTAAAAGTAAAAAAAATAATAATAAAGCATGAAAGAAGGCTTAATGTATCGTAAAAATATCGTTAAAAATAAAGACAAGTCAAAAAAAAGTGAAGTAATTAAATAAAGATCGAAAAATAAAAAATTTGAAAGTAGGGTTTTGAGATGGGGAAATGTGTGTCTGTTGGTCTGTCCCACCCTAATAACTTTTGAACGAACTGTCCGATTCGAAAAATTCTTTTTTCATTCGAAAGATCTCGGAGAGGACATCTCATTTTCATATTTTACTTTTTGATTTGAACAATTTTTCGTTCAAATTTGAACAGTTCAAAAAAATTTGACATTAGCGCTTATGGGCGATAATGAAGCAAATGATGTAAACTCTGGGTACAAGATCCACGTTCCAATGAACAAGCTTGCTGGAGGAAGCTCTTGGCGTGAAATATTAATTTGAATAGTTTTTGTTCATTTTTGAACAGTTCAAAAAAATTAACATAGCGTTTACGGGGAAATTTCAATCCTATATAAATCCTGATCTAACGGACGGATTTGCTTGAAACAAACTTTATCGGAAAGCTTTTATAACGTAGAACATGTACAAATAGAAAGTTCAACTAGAACTAACGAGCCTATTTTCCTATGAAATTTTTTTATCGGAATTTTTAAGGATATTTGTTAATGAGTGAAATAATGAATGAGTGAATAAATGAAAGAGTGAAAGAATGAATCAATGAATAAATTAATAAGGAAAAGAATGAATGAATGAATAAATGAGTGAATAAATTAAAAAATAAATAAATGAGTGAATAAATAGATGAATGAGTAAACGAATGAATGAATAAATGAAAGAATGAATGAGTGAGTGAATGAATATGCATTATCCGTTGAAAAAGGTACTTGAAAGGTATTTGAAATACTTTAGAACTAAAGCTAAATGAGAAAGAGAGAGAAAGAGATGGCTAGATTATAAATTTGTATTTGGTGTACACGGGAAAGTAGGCTCGTATAGTTCTGGACGGAACTTCTTGTTCATTATAAATGTCTTTTAGAATCTTTCTTTATTCACAACTACTCGGTGTTCGGCACTCGGCCGAGTTGTAAATTGCTGAGTACTCGGCAACTCGGCCAAAGTGCTACTCGGTACATCCCTAGTTGTAATGGTAGAAAACATCTAATCTATGGAAATGGAAATGTTGTAATGGTCGAAAATATCTGTAAAGACTATGGAACTTCTTTTTTTTTTTTTTTTGTAAAGGGCAAACGCAAGGCGCTTAAAAGATTTATCAGACACAGCCTCCATACATTTTGCAAATAAAAATCGTCTGCAATAAAAAGTCATTATTCGGAAAGCTGCTTGCAAACTCTCTCATACAATCTGAAAATATATTAATGCTTGTTAAGCACAGACAAATATGCTTCATGTCATAATAAGCATACAAAATCCAAATTCTTGCGCAACTGTTGAATAGTTCCTTTTCAGAGCCACAGCTGCATCAACAAACAGAAAAATGCATTAACTATGCAATCCATACTTTCCTTCCCGTTCCTTTTTGGAATCATTGATTACCGAAAGGTTTTGACGAAGCGAAATGGACTGATCGACAATTTCGATACCTCAAGCACAGGTTTTCGCCGAATCACAATTTCCTCCAAAACGAAAACAGGGGAAAAAAGAGAGAGATTAACTTGGCTGAACTTATTTTCTTCCCACAGGGGAAAACTGCACGTGTAATGATAGATTCTATTCAAATGGAGGAAGTAAATTGCGCAATTTCGATTTTTTCGCAGAATACACGTTTGATAGCTTTTTTTGGTTTTTAAACTCAGTCTGTAAGGGGGAAAAAAAAACCTTATTAATTCAATTTTGATTTTTTTTTTTTTTGGATTATTAAAAATTATTTTATTGGTTGCATAATTTTTTATTTCAGCTCATTTCGAATTTACATACTTTTGAATTGAGAACAACACAACAGGGTTGCTAAAATTAGCCATTATGGTAGCTTAAGATGCTGCGGACTAAAAGTATTTTCAACAGGGATCATACTCAAATAATCAAAAAAATGTTCGTGACTTTTCCAGGTAGATAGATCAAAGCAGAATTCCAGGTTAACGTTCCAAGTAAAAAATTTATTAGCAAATGAACTACTTGTCCATTAAATACGCATGCCACAACATTTTATATAATACAATATTAACCTCATATTTTAAAATTTCACACAGATGCTCATTAAGATAACAAACGTACCATAGAATTTCAAAAGCAAAATTGTATGACACAATACTGCCAAAAGATATTAGCTTTTATATATATTTTTAAAATTATTTATATATATATATTTTAAATTTAAATTTTAGAAAGCTAATTTAA
Source organism: Octonoba sinensis (assembly GCA_038502835.1). Taxonomy (NCBI): domain Eukaryota; kingdom Metazoa; phylum Arthropoda; class Arachnida; order Araneae; family Uloboridae; genus Octonoba; species Octonoba sinensis. The sequence continues at coordinate 113,181,099 of CM076605.1, forward strand.
AACTATAAAACATAAAATATATAAAGAATAACTAAAATAAAAATTAGGATGATCCCAATGGGGACAAATCAAGCGTTTTAAATCTATAATAACGCATGAAAACAATATATTTAAAGAAATGCTGATGTAGGCACTTTTATGTCATGACAATATAATAAACATCATTATATAAAGAAAAAACCTATATAGGAAAAGGAAGGCGAGTTAATTGAGGATCTGACATCGCGACGAGCGTAGTCAGGGGTCCCTGGTAAAGGAAAAAATCCCTGACTTTTCCAGGTTTTGTCAAAATTTACGTTTTTCCCTGACTTTTCCACGACTTTTGCAAAGGATATCAATTTCCATGACTTTTCCAGGAGGAGTATGAACCCTTTTTCAATTACTAGCCACAAACAATTCTGGCTATAATAATAAAATTACACGTTAATTTAAAGCACAAATGAGCAATAAAATGCAGACATATGTTTCGGGATTGCTTGGAATCCCTTTTTCAATGCGACAAGGAGCTTCTAGATGCAAAACATCCAAATGAAGCAGACAGAACAACAAAAACAAAGCTTATATAGCCTAAGAATTATCTGTAAACCAATGAGAATAAAGGCAGCGTGAAGTGGAAGTAGAAGTAGCAGGAAGACACCAATAAGAGAGCAACAAACGAATCCAGTTGAAAGTACAGGAAGTAAAAAGGAATATCAATAAAAATAAAGCAAAAAAGACGACAGCATGCATAAAAATTGCAAAAATAATAAAATAAAATACAAAGAATAAAATTGAAATAAAAATAAGTACAGAAACCAAAACAAAATGCAAAACAAAGTACACATGTAAAGGAGGGGGAGGGGAGGAAGGAGAAAAATAGACACAAAAAAGGAAAACAACAAGAAAACCTAGAAAGAACAACAAATTAAAGAAATTTATGCCAGACCTGTGAAAAATAAGGAGTTGAGGACATGTTGAATCACTATAGGCACAACTCATGTTTGGGGGCCCCTCACGCAACAAAGTTTTTTTAAACATAACATTCAGTATGTGTTTGTAAAACTTGCCAGTCACACTAAAATTTGAGGGCACCCAAAGCACAAAAACTAATTTGTTTTTCAAATGTCAAAGACTCAGACTAACATTTGGGAGCCCCCAATGTGCAAAATGATTTTGTTTTAAAATAACAAAATGTTTGAATAAAATATGGGGGCCCCCAAAGAGCAAAATCGATTTTGTTTTTTCAAATTTCAAACTGTCAGACCAAGATTTGGGGGCCCCCAAAGTGAAAATTCCTTCTGGTTTTAAAATAATTTAATAATACAAATTTTCTGTGAAGCAACAGAACACTAACAGTTTGTTTTTAAAAAATGCTATTTTTAAATATTTTTCTAAAAATTTTAAATTCCAAAAAAATAATAACCAAAATTAGCGGCCCCCCTCACAGTGGGGGCCCTAGGCCCGGGCCTCACGGGCTTATTGGTAAATGAGGCCCTGTATTTACGTAATTATATAAGAATAGTTCATCTAAGGGATCATTCATAAATGATGTCACGCTTCGAGGGGGGAGGGGGGGTTCGTGAAATTGTGACAAGGGGAGGGGTGGGGGTAACAAGAAGTGTGACATCATGCATTATGCAACATAGCGTGACGCGTGACAAAGGGGGGTCAAATATGTGGGAAAAAAGCCTGACGTCATTTATGAACGGCCCCTAATTTGGCGATTATAACGTCGAGTTCCTTTTGATTATCCTCGCTCAAAGCAAATGTATTGTAAATAATTGTCACCGCAGGGCCAATGACACTCATCAATGGAGCCGCTTGTACTTCTGCCGATGTCGTACTCAGTGGAGTGGCAGTTGAATAAAACTTAAACGTTTGCTTCCATGCACTACTCCCATTTTTCATTAGTTTCAGAGAAGCCTTCACTCAAACTCTTATTTTTATTACTTTTAACGTGACTGCTTAATGGCAACAAACTCTTTTTAACAATGAGTTTTACACTCTCAGAAACGACTGCACAAATCTCGCGAAACTTTCGTCACATTTGACGAATTGGCTTCATGAAAAATGCCCCGAGTAAACCTCTCGTCAAATTGACGAATTTTGTTTAGTAACTTTTTTAAGTCACGGTGATCGCGCGAGGAAGGAATCGTTGTAAATGACGAAATGCGTCTTGACGATTGAAGAATCCTCGAAAGTGAGAGTTCTATTTCTGAGAGTGCATTTAGTACCTAATAGTTCACTCAACCAAGACACGTTGCCATCTGCTGAACTATAATAACTGCTATCTATAACAATATAACATCAAAATTTCAAATGAGGCTTGCTTACGAAAGAAAAGGGGAAATAATGAAGTAATAATAATCTGTTTCCAAAAATGTTTTAATGGATATCACTGAAAGGTCTATAGCCTCACTCTCAGAAACGATGCTCAAATCTCACGAAACTTTCGTCCTATTTGACGAACTGGCATCGTGAAAAATGCCCCGAGTAAACCTTTCGTCAAATTAGCGAAATTTGTGTAGAAATTTTTAAGTCACGTGATCGCGTGAGGAATCGTTATAAATGACAAAGTTTTCTTGACGATTATAGAATCGTCGAAAATGAGGATTCTATTTCTGGGAGTGCTATAGTAATTAAACAAAAAAGAGTAAGAAAATCGGTTGAAAAAACAGAAGAAAAAATGGTTCTTAACTGCTTTGTTTTTGTCTGTATATATATATAGATTTGACTTTTGGATTGAGAACACAAGACAATGACGTCATTCCTTCCACGCAGCAAATACCTAACTAAGTTAGCGTACGTAGCGTCTAATTGTGCATCATCATGTGACTTTTTTACAATCGCAGTACACACATATCGGGATGCCCACAGATTATCAAAAATTAAATTTCGTGACACGATCAGAACCGTTCGGTTTGATATATCGGATATTGATTCTGCCGGATACTGGATATCCGGTGCCCCCTGTGCGACGCATACGTACCGGATATCCGGCTCTGATGTTCGAAACTTGTAAGTTCTATACACATTTTTAAACATCCAGCTTCCAAACACGCAACAAGCTTGCAATTTACACAAATGTTACTTAATTAAATTTTAAAAAATCAAATTTGACATGCCAAATAAATGGATATTTCGTGCAACGACCAGATTTGACATTTAAAAACCGGTCAGATATTGGATATCCGGCGTCTTCTGTGTGTGCGTGGACCGGTCTCGTTGGACGGAAAATCTTCGTGACCGATTTCCAAATGCGTGTCTTTTTCGGGACTTTCGTGACCTGTAAACACCCCGCTGAAACTCGAAAAAATACACAATACGTCTCGCGGGACGATCTCTGAAATTAAATATCTAGAAATAGCTGGTACGGTGGCGTCGTGGTAAGGCGTGGGACTCGTACGCCCCAGTTCACAGTATAGAACCTGGTGAAGACCACCATGTATACTTGGGGATATGTGCATGTAAAATCCGTAGACCCCACTGCCTCTCCCCGTGCGTAAGCAATCCTAAGGCCTCGGCTAACAGGTAGGGGTCTGGTGGAGAAAAGTATAGAACCTGGCAGCGTCGGTGGATTTTTCAAGATGCAGAAAATCGTCTGCGCCCCATGTGGAATGATTATGTGGCATGTGAAAGATCCCTCGAGTAGACATTTTTTGACTTGGTTACTGTCGGCTAAATTACATTCCTAGTACAGTTTGCATCAGTTAGAACTCAGGTGCCGCCATCTAGGGAGAAACTGAGCGTCAAAAATGGCGGTAATGGTATCACGCTCATTGTGGTGACGCTGAAAGAGTTGTTACCAATCTCTGAGAACGCACTAGGTCTGCAATGTTTAAGAACCCATTAGAAATACAGTAGAACCCCGGTTATTCGAAAAGCACGTGACCGTAACGTTTTCGGTTAATCGAGGTACCATAGAAATTTTCAGATAAGCGAGAATTATAGGCAAAGGCCATGTTTATAACCAACATGTTCCCCCCTGCGCATAGAACTTGTCCCAACGGCAGAGTACAATGGATTGCCAAGCAGATAAACCGTTTCTGAACTTGAATGTAACACAGTTGTTGCAATAAATTCTATACAAAATATTATCATTTCATTTATGTCATTTAGTATTATACATTTTATCATGTACTGGCGATATTTTTGATAGTTATGGAAAATAGGGCCATTTTTCCCTTTATGAAAAAAGAATTAAAGAAAAAACAGCATTTGCCCGTTATGAAAAAAAAAAAAACTATTCATTTGCCCTTTCGGGTAAGCCGATTTTCAGATTAACGGGATTCGAATGACCGGGGCTCTACGCTCTACTGAATTAAAAAATACATCAAGAAATACTCACTTCTTCCACGGCCAGCGAGGATCTTTCATATCGACTAACAACGATCTCTCGGAGTGAGCCCTAGAAGACATGCTCATCCCGTCGCCTTGGTAGCTTTTGCTCAGAGAAGACACCAGCTTTTGCCGCATGGTCTTCACCGTTTCGTAGATGAAGGTGAATATGGCCACAGAAATGCAAAGACCGACCATCCCTACGTGAAGAAAAGTAGGCATAGTCAGATTTTGATATAAAATTATGGGCTACACTAGCAAAATTCTAATTCAACCTTTCACCAAAAAAATGGCCAAATTTAGCTGCAACAACATTGTTAAAAATTTCCGTAAGAAAATAGTAAAATAACCATTTATTTGATTGCTATTTTACCATATTTAATTACGACAGATCAATAACCATTAAAAAGATGGTACTCTAACCGCTGATTGTGAAAAAAATCGGTTATTCACTGTTTATCCTAAAGAACGTTTAACTAACCGTCATTTTTAAGCGCTCAATAAGAATCGGGCGTCCATCTTGGTTGCGAAACCTTACCGGTCGAACGTTGTTGTTAAAATATGAATAAAGATTTATCAGTTCAAATCTGCATGTGTATATAAAAAAAGAAGAAAAAAAAAGTGGCAGTGGTTACAAAATAAATAGAAACACATACACACGTCAATCAAAAAAGGGAGACATCGAATTCCCGAACTGCTTGCGAATGAGCGAACCCATCATTTGAGCTGCTGAAGCTTGTTTGTATTTTAGTTTTCGCAGCAAATAAAATGATTTTCGTCAATATAGAGTAAAATATAGTAGTACAAAATAAAGTTCGTCAATATAGAGTAGTACAAAAACGACTTTGAATCCAATCAAACACTGAAATCTCAATTTTAAGGCAGATTGCCTGTTGGAAAAGAAGATTTATTGATAAATAAACGGCCGCTTTACGTGGTGTAGATGGCCGAATGACTAGCGCGCTAGGCTCGTATACCATACACCCGGGTTCGATTCCCGAACGCTTCGTTTACTGTTTCCTACACTTCGAAGATTCTACGCCTCGAAATGGTTCAAAAACGGTAAAAATTTTGTTTTGAAACCATTTTTGAATGGTTATAAAACCGTAAACTTTAGTATTTGCGGCTTTTTAACCGAGCTGATTGGAAATGGTTTAGGTCTCGTAAAGATAGAAAAGTGTTCCAAACCGTAAATTTAACGGTGAATTAGATGGACAGACTGCTGCCGGTTATTTAACCGTATTTTCATGATAACATTTCTAACAGTGGAGCATTTGGTATACTAAATTGAACCATTACAATGGTGTAATTTCACCATGAATGTGAAACTAGGAACCATTATAATGGTGCAATTTCACCTATTTTCACCATGAATGTGACACTAGGAACCATTATAATGGTGCAATTTCACCTATTTTCACCATGAATGTGACACTAGGAACCATTATAATGGTGCAATTTCACCACTATATAGGAGCCATTATAATGGTGTAGTTTCACCATGAATGCGAAACTAGGAACCATTACAATGGTGTAGTTTCACCATGAATGTGACACTAGGAACCATTATAATGGTGCAATTTCACCTAGTTTCACCATGAATGTGAAACTATATAGGAGCCATTATAATGGTGTAGTTTCACCATGAATGTGACACTAGGAACCATTATAATGGTGTAGTTTCACTATGAATGTGACACTAGGAACCATTATAATGGTGCAATTTCACCTATTTTCACCATGAATGTGACACTAGGAACCGTTATAATGGTGCAATTTCACCTAGTTTCACCATGAATGTGACACTAGGAACATTATAATGGTGCAATTTCACCTAGTTTCACCATGAATGTGAAACTATATAGGAGCCATTATAATGGTGTAGTTTCACCATGAATGCGAAACTAGGAACCATTATAATGGTGTAGTTTCACAATGAATGTGAAACTAGGAACCACTATAACGGCTTAACTTTAGTGCCAAATGTTGGTTGCAGTAGTTTTCCTCGTTTTAAAAATTTTTTTGGATGAAAGGTTGAACTAGATTTTTTTTACAGTGTAAAATTACAGAGGCCTGTGAAAAAATACTTTTTTAAAACTTTAAGGGTGAATCTGCAGTATTTTGTACAGCTGATTCAAAAATTGAATGTTTTCTTTTATCACCCACCTCCTTTTTTCACAATATACAACCATCAACGTTGGCGTATATATCGATAGGGGTCGATACAGCATTTTTAATAGGGTCCGTTTTTCGGGAATTTCCAAAAGATTTTTGTAAAATTTCAAAATTTAAAATTAAGTGATACATTAAAAAAAAAATGCCGCTTATTCAATAAATAGCGTTTTAAAAGTACGATTGTGAAGGGTCCGTTTTGATTCATTGGACTTTTTTGAAAGGTCCGAAAACAGACCTGAATTTCCTATGGCACGAACCGTGATACATCACTTATTTATAAGTTCATAACCAGTCTTGGAGTAATCGCGATTACGTAATCGTAATCTCCTGTAATCGATTACATTTTGGCAAAATCGCAATCGCAATCTGACAATGGTATACGCTTATAATCATAATCGAAATTGCGTAATCCCTTTTCTTGCGTAATTTTACTCGTAATCTAAAGGAAAAAATCTGATCCCTTATTAAATCAAAAATTTAATCAAAAATCATTAATTTTTGATTAGTGACACTGTTTCAATAATGAGAGTTGTGTGCGTAATATCAGCTAATATTTTGCTAATCTAATCGTATGCTAAATCGTAATCGGTTATCATAATCGTAATCGGTTATTTTTCAACGACTGTAATCGCTGCCGTAATCGTAATTACTTTTTGGCAAAGGATTACAATCGTAATGGTAATCATAATCTCTCAATTTTTCTCTTTGTAATCGTAATCGTAATCAATTACGTTTCTTCGTAATCGACCCCAAGCCTGCTCATAATACATCATAATATGTATATCATGCGGATATAATCCCATTGCAAATTTATATTATTTAGAGACACTTTAAATTCATCTTGGATTTCATCAATAATTCACTTCTAGGTTAAGAAATAATAAAAATATATATATAATTGTGAAAGAGGAAGCATCATAACGGAATGATGGAACATGATTCATAATGATGCGAGCGGGATAAGATGAGTCTGAGAATCAGCTAATCCACAACGATAATGATTTTTTCTTGACTGGTTAACTTTGACTCACTCAACAGACAAGTAATATTAAACTCATAGTCCAAAGTCATTTTTCTCTATGCTAATTTTCTAATCATAGTACTGATCAACATCAATAGAAACTTTTACTGTTATAGGAAACAATTCTCAGGGGTCGATCCAGCATTCTTAACAGGGTCCTATTTTCGAGAATTTTGATAAGATTTTTGTGAAAAATCAAATCATTTTGTGAAAGTTCAAAATTTAAGAATGCAGTGATAAAAATGTTTTATTAATTGTTGCCGCTTATTTAATAAATAATTCTGTTAAAAGTACGATTTGGTAGCTCCGAATTTTGTGAAAGCTTCGTTTGATTGATTGGAGTTTGTGAAGGGTCCAAACACGCGTCTGAATTTCCTCTGGCGTGACCCCTGATGTAATGATGAAATATTTTTATTTATTTATTTTGTAAAAGTTATTTTTGAAGGTAGCTTCTTTGGATTTTGCATCTAGACATTTTTTAATGTTAGGCCTACCTACAGAGGCGTAGCTAGGTGGGGGCAAGGAGGGACAGCTGTAATGCTGGCTGCGCCAAATTAATGTTAATTTATTTTATTTTTAAATATGAAAAGAACACTATTTGAACTGAAGAGGCGTGCATATGTTCGACAAAAAAGTGGGAACACCGCAAACCATATCGGGAATGACCAATGTAGCCCAGGAGTGCGTGGGAAATCAGACAAATAATTTTGCGAAGCCAAAGTGTCCCATTTTTCCCTTGGGAAGTGAATGGTCGCTAATCAAAATGAAAGTTAAAAGGGTTGCTTTTTAGAGCTATTTATCGTTTAGGAAGCATTCCCTTTAGGGGCTCCCCTAAGCCCCCAGGGGCTCAAGGGGCGCAAAATCGTCAGTTGTCCCCGGGCGCTGAAAACCGTAGCTACGCCCAGGGCCCGATTTACATATTGAATCACTATAGGCACAACTCATGTTTGGGGGCCCCTCAAGCAACAAAGTTTTTTTAAACATAACATTCAGTATGTGTTTGTAAAACTTGCCAGTCACACCAAAATTTGGGGGCCCCAAAGCACAAAAACTAATTTGTTTTTCAAATGTCAAAGACTCAGACTAACATTTGGGAGCCCCCAATGTGCAAAATGATTTTGTTTTAAATTCCAAAATGTTTGAATAAAATATGGGGGCCCCCAAAGAGCAAAATCGATTTTGTTTTTTCAAATTTCAAATTGTCAGACCAAGATTTGGGGGCGCCCAAAGTGAAAATTCCTTCTGGTTTTAAAATAATTTAATAACACAAATTTTCTGTGAAGCAACAGAACACTAACAGTTTGTTTTTAAAAAATGCTATTTTTAAATATTTTTCTAAAAATTTTAAATTCCAAAAAAATAATAACCAAAATTAGCGGGTCCCCTCACAGTAGGGGCCCTAGGCCCGGGCCTATTGGTAAATAAGGCCCTGGCTACGCCTCTGCCTACCTATGGCTAAACAATAGCAATTAAAATCAAATACTATATTTATCCTAAATGTAGTCCTAAAACTGTCTATAAATCATTCAAAAAAATAAACTTTAATCACTTTATATTTCAGTAACAATAGACATGGTAATGAATGGCACATAATAAACACACTGGTTAAAATTTTGGTAAAAAAATAACAAAATGAAATGGTTGTTACTTATTTGAACCAAAGATGAATTGTCTGCCAGTAAGAGCATGTTGTCATGTATTGCTAATAGTTTGATAGTGTAAAAAGTGGCATCTGGTGGTGAGCTAGAGAAAAATAACTTCCACACCATGGTAATGACAATTACTTCTAGGGACAAATTTTAAGGGGAAAAAAGGAATATAATTTTCCCCCTTTATGTGAAATGATCCAAATATATTTAAAATAGAGGAGAAATGAAATATACCTAGTTGGTTGTTGTCTATGTTTTTAAAGCTTTCCAATTTTTACAGTACAGATTCAAATAATAAAGTTTGCCATGGTGATGACATTTACAACTTTAAAAAATTTTAAAACATTAAAATTTACCTTTTTTTAATATTTAAACTAGTGTACAAAATAGGGTTTGAATAGAAGTGTGTGTAAAAATTTTAAAATTCATGGAGGACTTAAATCAATTAGTATTTTTAAGCCAAGGACATGAAATTTTCCATTATCGGAGAAAGACCCTTTAATATTCTATTCTTCCAAATTTATCGTGGGTGTGCACTACGAACCCTCTTTTTCTGGATGTAATATAAAACCCCTAGACCCCTGGTACAGTGGTACAACCAATGTTAAAGTTCTGTTATATGCACAGAAGTGCTTTAACAGTATGGCACAGATCAGAGGTCGGCGAATCACGAAGAGCAGCTAACAAATATACGGAAAGAGTTGCAGAATAAAGATAAAGATTTACAAATAATAAAAGATATTCTTGAACAAATTAATAATCCTGAAATAAACACTTCCATAAGCAAAGCAGAAAAGCTATTAGCAAAGCAAATTCAAAATTCGGCACGTGATTCACAAGTGGATCTTGAATTGAAATCGAAACATTCTTGTGAATTCTGGGGAGGGGGGGGGGGGGGAATTGCCTGCTCACGACTCTCCTAAATCAGTGTTTCCCAACTGATAAATATAAGTTCAAACTGATAAAGTGAATGATTTAACCCTTTATCTACTGCATTATGATCTGCAGTAATTTTTTTTACAGAAATAGTTTGTCTAGGTATTTACACTGAAAATTAAGGGATTTACATAAATAAAATGCTCAGTCTATAAGTATGTATTTCTTTACAGCTGATAAAGGCCACAGAGTATTTTCCCTGTGAAATGAATTACATATACTTTTTAATCAAAATATTTCGTCAAATAGTTTTCTAGGTTCTTAAGTAACACATTAAAAGAATCAGTGTCTTGATTCTTGAATTTTACTGCTTTTCTGGAGCGAAACTCTAAGGGAGCAATCTGAACAAAATGGAAGTTCAAAACACAGCATCGGTTTCAAAACTATCTATGTTCCTTTCCTCGCTAAAATACTCTTTATAGAACCCTTGCTGATATGTATCCTGAAAAAGGGGAATGTAAAAACTGTCTCGGCAAAGTACCATCAGAATATTGGTAAAAATGGTTGCTGGGATGGAATTTATAGAGAATGGTACTTATAAGTACCGTCGGTAGATAAAGGGTTAAATCACATACACTCTGATTATATATAATACATACATAAAGCAACAAAAAACACACATATTGGTGAAAAAATTTTTGTCAATCATTCAATCGATTGAAAAGGAAGCATGCGAAGCATTATATGCATTTTGACTTACAATCAACGAAACTTAAAATTAGTTCTAAATATAATGCAGGAAGTGAAAAGCTTACCGCCAACGGACTGTATGGTTAAACCTTTAAACAGTAAATCTTCCACATGGAAACCGAATTCGAGGTAGGATTTATGCATCTGGAACAAGATTTTTTTTTAAATCAGCTAACATATTCAAGTAATTATTAAAGCTGAAGAAACAGAATAATTGTTAAAAGTGAATTTAAAATACCTTGTACAATGACGTTACAGCTCAGTTATAATATAAACGATGATGATTCAAAAGTAGAAAATGTTGTGATGTTGCATGAATAAAAATTCTAAATACTGCGTATACTTTAGTCCTACTAAATTTTAAACTTAATTTGGAAAGTTAATAGATGAGCTGGAGGTTTTTTCATAGTGCTCTTTAATGAATTCGATCACAATGAAGAACAAAGTGTATGAGTCACGCTCTGATTCTTAATCGTGAAGAAACAGATTGTCGAATTGTCGTTAGCTGGTACAACGAATACAGCTGGTCAACCGTAAGTAGTTGCTGTCAAACGAATGGGGAAAAAAACAAAACAAAATGTTTTGTGGTCACAGTTTAGTGTTATTTTTGACTGGAAAAATAAACAGGACTAATTCCCTTTTAATTACTTTTTCTTCCTGATTGTGTGCGTTTTTAATTTTAATGATTTAAAATATTTAATTAGACGTATTTTTCAAGTAAATATAAAGTACTTTTGTTCACATTTTAGCATCGAATGGTGGAGAACAACAATCTGGATCGAATGTTCGTTTTTGATCCATTTAAAGAACGCTTGTAATTATTTTACTTACGAAATTTTTAGTGTAAGGAATCAGCCTTATTTTATAGATGTTTTATCAGCATTTCCAAAGGCACTTAATTCATTTGTTATTAAATAAACAAAACGTATTCTATGGCAACACGTTATTCCTGAGAGGAACCGGTGTTTCGTTTGGGATTGTTGGTGTAAGTTTTAAAATTCATCCAGTTATTATTATTTTGTTATATCGTTGTAATGCCAGAATAAAAGACTATAAATGTAACCATGCTTATAAAATATTTACATCTCACAAACCTTGTTAGGATATCAAATCGTACGAATAAAAAATGGAACGCGCAGTGACTTGCCAAATTGCTTGCTCACTTAGGAGTGATTTAATTTCTGTTTTTGGTTCAAAAGCCTCAACGGGCTATTTTATTACGTCATCCAACCAATATTTCTGTATTATTTTTGGTGCTGGCTGTTTCAGAGAGCATAGCTCCGCATTTGGTTTTTGGAATAGCTGAAAACCAGGAAAACTTCCCAGAGCTGATGAGGGATAAAAATTCAAGCATTTCCAATGGGGGATATATTACATTTGTATCAGCTTATTTTGGCAATCAACGAAAGACCAGTGAGATCATGTCCCCCAAAATTGCTATATTAAGCAAAGCTGAATATTTCATACTACACATTTTGGCCAAGATTTCTGTATTTAACATTTGTTGCTCTTCCAGTTGAGGGACCACAATATAACAGCTGCACATGCAAAGACTTTTCTAAGTTTTCCTTCCCATTTCTAACATATAACCTATACTGTAATAAAAAATAATTTGAAATTATTTTTTATTACAGTTCACTTGCACAAAGTTAAATTATTATTATATCTAACCTATAATAATATAAAGCAGGATGTTATGTATGCTGGCACAAATCGTGAAAACTACCTGTTGCATTTTGCTGAAACTTGCAGTTGTCTCTATTAGCATTAAGCGGGCTTAGACCCGTCTGGGAAAATTCCATCATCTGAAAGTTTTTAAAGAGTTTTATTGAAAAAAAAACCTTGTACATATTAATATAATATATTGATCATAAGCGCTGATTTTTCTGCACAATTGTTTGAAGTTAACGCAAGTTATCCTAAGCTTTTTTAGCTCAATTTCTTAAAGCTTTCCTCGACCCAAATTATTATATAGCCAATTCCTCAACCTGGTGTTTATAGCATAGCTTCATTTCATTATTAGATTTATTTTCCAAAATAGCTAGAGATCTGTTTAATTTTCAGCAGAAAAACAATTAAGTATATCTTGAATATGAATTTAATGTTCTCCTCAAATTAGCAGTAGGTTTTAAATTTGGATTACACTTAATGAAAGCTCCGTCTCCCTGATTTAATGATATCCTTGATTTAATAGCATTCAAAAGTTCATAGGCAGCTGTTAGTTCAGGGTATACTGTGATTGCAGTCTTGCAATCAAACAAATAATTATTGTCAAGAAAAGGAATACATACGGTTTGTTCTGGATCCCAAATAAAAATGCAACACATCATGAGGTGGTTAAAATTTGGCTTTTTTAATTGGCGTTGGCGACAATTCGGAACCTACTAATGATTTTTTTTTTTTTGTACATATGTTTTTTGAAGTATGATTTACAATGTCACTTAGGTATAGGCAGATGACCATTTTAAAAATTTTAATGCAGGAAATGCTGATGTTTTTAAACCCTTTGCACATGCAACGCTGCAGACGACATTTTTATACTTTTTGAAAAAGCAGGAAAGTAGACAATGTTTCCTAAACGCTTGGCACGTCAGGGGTTGGCATGAGTTACTTCTTTTTAGTGTTGGTCACTTTAAGCCGTTTTTTTATATTCACCATTTTCACTTTTTAGAAAATGTTTCGTCTTTAGCACCGAAAAAGGTCAATAATGAAAGAAAATATTTTTTGAATAAAAATTTGTCAACTAGATCATTTCCTGCTCATGTCTTTGTCCTTTTTGAGCAATTTTATGCGAGCATTTATATGATTGGTGCATTCTTTGTTGGAGTATCCAATCCTTCTGCATCCTTGACAAGAAACTGATTTTTTTTTCTTTTTTATTGTTTATTGAGTTTTAACACAATGTAATTTCATAAAATTAATTTTTGTTAAAATATCGTATTTAAAATATTATTAAGATTCCAAAATCATTTGAATTTGGGATCTCAACTGCTATAAAATTAAGTGTTGAGTTGCATTTCTTTCTTTCCTTATGCATAGTTTCTCTCGATTTTTGTACAGTTTCATATCTCATGACACTATATGGTTCTAATTAATTTAAAAAGCATTAAACAAAAAACAAATTGTTAAAAATTATGGTGAAGTTTAAAAAAATTAAATTTTAGCTTAAGCAAACTCCACAATTAGCATTTTGGTGAACCAACAATGTTATTTGGTATATTTTAAAACATGAATAGTTTTTTAAAGGCAACCAAAAGATAAATAAATGAATCAGTATTAAAAATTATAATTTATTTCCGAATTCAAAATTGAAATCATTGTAATGTTTTCCATAGAAATTATTCAACTTTTTAACTGTTATGTTTTAATTATTGAAAAGATCAGATATTTAGACAATCAAAAATTTCTTAATCATTAAATTCTCAGCACTAGTAGGAACTGCAGTTTGTCTTCCTTGAGCTAGAACAAATAATTTGAAATTTTAATTTTCTTTTTACAAATTACTAAAATCAGACATTTACAAATACAAATACAAAAGTGACGACCAGCAACAGGCTGAGGGCCCATCTAGGCTGGTCCTAGTCAATTTAGCAGTCCCCAATGAACATCTAGAGCAGTGGTCGGCAGCCCGTCGATCGCGAGCCCATTTTCGTTCGATCGCGACAGCAATTTGGACAGTTTATAGCTTTTAAAAAAAAAAATCAAACGACTTTGGAATTAAAAGGCGAATTTATTATTATTTGTTTCCCTTTAGAGAATGTTGATTAGTTTGTGAGACCATTCATCGGACATAAAAAAAAAAAAAACTTAGCAATAATAAGGAATGTCAGCAGTCACATTAATTATGATTTCGGTGAGAGTTCTTTGAAGAATTTTTTGGCATTACAGATATGTGTTTTACTTACGAACGAAGCAAAACAAAATCTGACAGTACTTTATCAAATTTAAAAGAAATAACGTATTAGTGCCTGAAATATTATTTTGATGCGAGTTAACGCTGTTAACATAGTATTATTTTAGAAATTTTAAAGTAGGTATTTTATAAGCATCAAAACTTGTTCTGACAAGAATGAACCTACAATTTGAAGACCAGTGCAATCTCGACATGCCTTATTAATGGTGTATTAATAGTACTGTCCCCGGTCATCCGAGTCGATCTTGGTCTTCGCTATTTTGGAAAGTAGATCTTTAGTCAATTTAGGTTGCCGACCGCTGATCTAGAGCTTTCTTAAACGTTTTTACCCCGCTGCAATTAACAGTCATTTCTGGTAAACTATTCCAATTGCCTATAACCCTATTGAAGTAGTAATTTTTCCTAATTTCAAGATTAGCCTGAGATTTGAAAAGCTTAAAACAATGAGCTCTGGTTCTATTTTCAGCACATAGCTGCAGTCCGTCAACATTTCCCATTTTAATGAATTTAAATAACTGAATCATGTCCCCTCTCACTCTTTTGCTCCATTCTATACATATTGAACCTTTTAAGCCTGACCTCATAATCTAAGTCTGAAAGACCACTTACCAATCTAGTAGCCCTCCTTTGAACCCTTTCCAATAAGGTAATATCCTTTTTTAGGTACGGAGACCAAAACTGAACAGCATATTCAAATGAGGTCTTACCAAACTTCTGTACAGTGGCAATTCAACTTCCGTAGACCTGTTCGAAATAGCCTTATTGATAAGCCCGAGCATCCTGTTAGCTTTGTTACTTACTATGCTACACTGCTGGCTGGACTTGAAGTCGTGACTAATCAATACTCCCAGATCAACAACTGCTTCTGCTTCCCTAATGACGGAACCTTGTAAATAATAGGTTGCATGTTTATTCCCATGACCAAAATGAAGCACTTGACATTTCCCAATATTAAAAGACATACCCCACTTAATTGCCCACCTAGAAATTTGATTTAAATCCTCTTGAAACTGATTGACTTGTTCCTCCGTGTCCACAATTCCCATGATTTTGACATCATCAGCAAAAATATTCATGTTCCCAGAAATACTCTGAGTAATATCATTAATAAAAATAATAAATAATATTGGCCTTAAAACTGAACCTTGTGGAACACCACTCAAAACATCAATCCACTGAGAATAATTGCCCTTCACTACTACTCTCTGTTTCCTCCCAGTCAGCCAACTTTTAACCCAAATTAAACTTTTCCCACCAATACCAATATAAGGGTCATTCTCTAAAAAGGTGCAATTTGCTGTCCCATGTTCACAGCAACCTAAGAAAAGTGTTTTACATTTCTTTTATTGTTGTTATTTATCTGTATCCCCTTAAAGAACAAAATAACAAGCATTTAACTGAGCCAAATAGCGTAGGTTTTTCTCAAGACTTACTAAAATTGCTAAAATGTCATTACCTTCCACTGTCCCTCACTAGAATTTTTGTCTTTAAAGGTCTGCCTATATATTAAAAAGAACTAAAATACATCTTTAAAATAAGTTTTTGTAATGCCTCAAGTATTCAATTTTGAAATAGTTTCCTTTTTTGTTTGATTGCAATTAAAAAATATTTCTACACTAGTTATAACCTGTCCCCAGCATTCTGCATCATTACCATCCTAGGGTTTTTACTGGTATTCAAGACCACTAAGTGTCACTAGTAATTCAAATAACAGTCGATCTTAGTAACAGTCAGCTTAGATTTGTAGGTGAAGTAAGAATTTTATGTGTGGAAATCTCTAAGCATTCTGCTTCAGTGTACTGAGTGACAAAGCATGTGAAAAAAACATTATTGCTGTAATTACCATCCTTATGTATTATGAGTTACTTTAAGCAGCATTGAGCATTTTTGTTCTTTATATGCTCATGTCAGGTGAATCTTTATTTTAAATACGTAAAACTTTTATAAAAGCAGCGATATTTTGTGTTCTGTGAGGAAAAATAGTGTTCAGTATCATTACCATCCATGTCATTACTGTCCAGCTGAAAAGCATGTGGACGGTTATGACAGACTGGTGATGGTAATGATACTGTGGTGCATTTTAAATTTTACAATCTAAATTCAAATATAATGTAAAGCATTATTAATCATTATTAATAATACTTAAGATGTTTGATTGTTAGAAAATTACTTTTTTAATAACTTAGGATACTTTTTTTTTTAAGTTTAATGGAACCGTATTAAAAAAAAATTAAGAAGTTAATGCTTTAGCTTCGTGTGGTTTTAATTTTGATTTTAGATGATAAATATTATCATCTAAAATCAATAAATATTATATGATAAAATTTTTTTGTAATAATTTGTTTCCTGACCATATCTTATTTTAATAATTTCATTTAATTTTTAATTCACCCGTAATAATAGATTAAGTTTATTACAAGTTCTGTAATTCTTCACTTTAGTTTATATTTTATCTAATGATCTCCTCCCATTGTTGAAGAAAAAAGATGAATAAATTTCAATAAGTTTCTGTTTCTTTTTTTAAATTTTTACTATATATTTTTTTAAATTAAGATTTCATACAAAAAAAGAACACTGTGTTTGATCCTTAATTTAATTTAGGTTTTAATTTAAACATAATAATTATTGATCATAGCATTAATGCAAATTTTGGTATTCTTCATTTAAGCCCTAATTTTGATTTGTAGTTTATCTAATAGTTTCTCTTTATTGTAAATGGTTAAGTAATGGATAGTTTATTTAGTCATTGCCATCCTTGCAGTGTAATTGCTTGTCCTCCAGCTATTTATGCTTGAATTTTTTAAATCATGGTCTTAGAATGTTTAATTTTATTAGTATTATATCAAATAAGTATAAATGGAAGTATAAGACTTCAGTTAACTAGGAAAAAATAAAAGAAATGCATAGTATATTTTTAAAAAAGGAAATAAACAGACATTCAAAATTAATTTGAACAAGAAAGACAGTTTAAAATTATTATTTAAGTTTTTCCCATTAGAATATTACTAGTTCATTATTATAAACTATAAAACAATTTATAAAAATCATATTTATAGAATATCTGCAGGATTTATGGCATAGGATGGTAATGACACTTTTTGTCGAATTTATGAATTTATACCTTTATATCTCCAAAGTAAATGTAGATGTTTTGTGGACTTTTCTAGTTTTAACAAAATTACGTATCTTGCCTTTCTAAAAAATGCCAAATTGCACTCCTAGTGAAAAGTTGGAAAAATGAAAATATATGAATGCAAAATAACACCTTTCTGAAGAATGGTCCATAAGCAAGTTTGCTAAGAAGAGCTTCATGCGGTACTTTATCGAACGCTTTCTGAAAGTCAATGTAAACAACATCTACGCACTTTTTATTCTTTAATGCCATGGTAACCTTGTCATAGAAATGCAACAAATTAGTTGTACAGGACCTACCCTTTTTAAAACCATACTGAAAATCAGTCAACACTCCATTTGCCTCCAGGAAATTCAATATTTTGATGTTTATCAGAGTTTCAAAAATTTTACAAAGAACGGAAGTAAGACTCACAGGCCTATAATTTCCTGCCTTAGTCCTAGACCCTTTCTTGAAGAGCGGCGTTATGTTTGCCAGCTTCCAATCCACTGGCACAGTCCCCGAGTTATATGAAGATATGAAAATAGTCAAGACAACATCCACTAATTCCTCTGCACATTCTTCTAAAATTTTTGGATAAACAATATCAGGTCCTGGAGCCTTATTTGCTTTAATGTTTTTCAAATGGAACAACACATCATCCCTAGAAAATACAAAATCCTCAAGCTGTGTAATATAAAGCTGTGGTAAAAATTTATATATTTTTTTGTACTTTTAGCTTATTTCTTATGTTTCTTTGACGCCACCTACTAGGCACAATAATAGCATTTTGCTGCAATCCTTTTGCATCTCCTTTCATTTAACAATATTTCTATTTATTTTATTAATAATTCTCAATATAAAGCATGCTTACTGAGCAAAAATGCAAATCAATTTTTCATTATAAGTATGTTTTTTGGTCGAATTTGACTCTCGCCTTTCAAAAATAAATTTCTCTTTTTTTCAAATAGTATTGATTTACGCATCAATCGTCCTTAAGCACTAGTCCTCTCTCTCTCTCACACACAAAATTATACCATACACCCCAGCCCGGTGGTAGAAATTGCGCGACACGGCAGCGAACGCTGCAGATTTATCTCAAGGCTTGCAGATATTTTGTCACCTTAGAAAAAAAACTTTTAATACTAGTTAGATTTTTACTACTACGACCCTTAGTTAAGTATTAATGACTCAGATAAATGTTTAACCCATTTTCACTAACTTATATAATAAATAATTTTCAACTATTAAACTGTGTTGTATTGTCATTCAATTCAATCAATTCTTCATTTTCTCTTAGCTTGCATTCATTACATGTCAATTTTTGATTTTATTAATTACTTTAAATTGAATAATTATAATTTTTTATTTATTGTCTGCATGCATTACTGTTATATGCCAACTATTTTAAAATGCATAGTTTGCTATTTTTTATGATTCTAAATTTGGTTCCACATTATTTGGTGCCACAGATAAATTTTGACATCTGAAACTCGTGCTGCAGATTGATACAAAAAATTCTGGGCACCCTAGTTTCATTAGCATGAAATCTGTAGTTTTATTTCTATGTATTGTAGTCATTTTTGGTTTCTAATTTTTTTTTATTTTGTTGATCACCTGATAGAATTACTCAGCTCATCTAAAATATCCTGTCATGCCTATATGTAGTTCTAACTATGAGTGCAGAGCCCAGATACTAACAGATGGAGGTGCCAAGTTATCTAAATATGTATCGAAGAACAGCGGAATGTCCATTTGCATCGCTGAAGCAAATGGACCCCTTGTTGGTGGCTATTTATGCTTTGGTAATGTATCATTTTTTAAAACAAATCTTCTGTAATACATTGTTTTTTCTTTTTTTTAATAACTAGCAGTTTTACCCTTTATCTAATGACTGTACTTATAAGTACGATTCTCTATAAATTCCATCCAGAAATAATTTTTACCAATATTCTGATGGTACTTCGCAGGAACACTCTTTAAATTCCCCTTTTTCAGAATACATATCAGCAAGGGTTCTATAAAGAGTATTTTAGCGACTAAAGGAACATAGATAGTCTTGAAACCGATGCTGTGCTTTGAACTTCCATTTTGTTCAGATTGCTCCTTTTTTAGAGTTTTGTTCCAGAAAAGCGGTAAAATTCAAGAATTAACTCACTGATTATTTTTAATGTGTTAGTTAAGAACTTAGAAAACTACTTGACGAAATATTTTGATTAAAAAGTGTATGTAATTAATTTCACAGTTAAAATACTCTATGGCACTTATTAGCTGTAAATAAATATATCTTATAGACTCGGCATTTTGTTTATATAAATCCCTTAATTTTCAGTGTAAATACCCAGACAAACTATTTCTGTAAAAAAGATTACAATTACCCCCCTTGCGTACGCCACTGATTAGGTATATGTAGATATTTATAACTTACAAAGTGAAATACCAAATCTGTTTGCATGCTTAACAGGAATTTGCTTTTTTATGGTGTTTAACTAATTGAACATCTCTAAAGTGTAGTTGAATTTTTTGATGCTATTTTAACTTGACTTTTTCAGCAGTTTATTGCATTTTTATGAACAAATTGCTGAAAATATTAAATTGTATTGTGTTGTGTCCTCCCACAAAACAAGGAAGAATGAGTGAGCTGCCCCTGAGTCAAACGGGGCTCTTATAGGCAGGAGTCCGACTTCCGTCCTTTTGGGAGGTCTCTCAATTTTTGGACCAGCTCCCAGGTGAGAGACTGCCACCTGGAATTGACATCCCCAGAGGTATCGTTTCACTTGGAGGACATTGGAGCCACAACCTATTTAACGTGCACCAGCTCCCTTTAGCGTACATGGTCCCAAAGCAACCAGCCGCGAGAGGTTGTCACCCTCCCAAACCACTGACCTCGGTCAATGCTGCTTCACTTTCAGTGTTCTGCAGGAGTTGAGCTTCTTCCGACTGGTCCACAGCAGGACTACAAATTCTATTGTACTCTTTTTATACCAACAAGATCACAACCAGGGGTAGGCCGAGGGTTGGCTGGGAGGGATATTGCTGAGAAATTGGTTTTAAACCATATTGCCAATCTTAGTATGGTAATTTATAGGCATGTAAGGACTGGTATGACCCCCCACCACCCCAGGAGAAAATTCCAGTTGTGCCACTGTACAACATTAAACTTGAAATAGGATTTATACTCAACTAAGATTTTAAATCTTTTATGATGTTGGAGTATACAAAAGGCTGAAATAGTCGAAAAATGTTGATTTTTTTTCTTCCTTGCCCAACTTCTAAAAAATTAGTTATCAATCCTTTAATATTGGAAGGGAGTTTCTCCTCCACTTGAAAATGTGAATTTTAGTCCCTGATTATTATTACTATTATTTTTTATTTCACTTTTACATTTTTAGTCAAATGTCCTTTTAAATTGTATGGCATATACTATGTAAACTCAAGAGTAAATGTCACAGAAATTCTTTACACAACCTATCTATAAAGTACAATTTAACAGAAGCCACCTCACAGTAGAAGAAATTTTGCAATTAAGAAATCTGTGTTTTTGATATTGCCAAAACTACAGCATTCTTTAGCAAATTAAACTTAAGACAGTACTTATATCCTGCATTCTGTTCTAAAATGACAAAATTGCACAAAGTTCAGGTGGGAAAAAAGTAGTGCACCTCCCCGTAAAGAAGTTTTCTGATTGCGCCACTCATACTGTCATTATGTATGACAGTTATACCGTGTGACTAAAATTATAAAATCACAACTAAAATTATAAAATCAGGGAATTTTTAGGAGCTCAATCATAGAATTTTTCTTGGATTTTGTTACTACCATGAAATTACAAAAACAGTATCGAATAATCAAACGGTTTGTTTCCTACAATGATACAGAAGATTAACACAGTATTTTCAGTCTGAATACTTTTGATAAAATATCAAATTTAGATTTATTTCAAATGAAATTTTCTAATCCTTGAACAAGTATAAAAAATATTTAAAAAGCAGCATCTGCAAAATAAATTTAATTCAATGTTGAACATAAATTAAAATTTGAAATTTCTGCCGATTTGAATAAATATTTATTCATTTATGTTTTTAAATGAGTATCAATTTGAGAAAGAAATTAATTAAAAAAAAAACTTTTGTCTCTCTCACTCTTAGCCGTTTATGGGTTTTGAAAAAGGTAGTTATGAACATAGTTACAGATATAAAAATTCTTATTTTTGAATAGGCTGTGGTTTTTTTTAATTTTTAAGTTGGGTAAAAGCTCTATTTTTTCAGGTTTAGTTTTCAAAATATGTCGAAGCTGCTCTTTTTCAAGTTATATTTATCTTAAATTAAAAAAAAAACACACACACACAAGCTTACATTTTAATGTTCACTATTTTGGTCACCTCTTTTAAAGCTGTAGTCACTTTTTTCACTATTTTGAAGATTCCAAAGTGTGCCTAGCCCTGAAAGTGTTGTTATCTAATTATTTTGTCAGATCTATGGTTATTGTGTAAACTAGTCCTTAATGCCCCCCACTTAAATTTTTTTTTCAGTAATCACTAATAAATTATTTTGGGGAGACTTTGGGCCACGTGGAGTTTGAAGGAACTTTTTGGCAATGAACAATCAATTCTGGCAAGCTAGTCTTTTCAATTCAGTCGGAAGTTTGATAGGCTTTGAATTTAGACTTTAGTTGAAGCATTTTTTTCGTT
Source organism: Octonoba sinensis (assembly GCA_038502835.1). Lineage (NCBI taxonomy): Eukaryota > Metazoa > Arthropoda > Arachnida > Araneae > Uloboridae > Octonoba > Octonoba sinensis. The sequence continues at coordinate 113,203,602 of CM076605.1, forward strand.
TTTGTTTATAACTATCTTGCGCTTGGTTTAGGTTTATCAGCTGATATTAGTGTTTTAAATTTTATTTAGGAACTGAAGCCCATGACGATAATGGTCTACCTCATACTCTTGAGCATCTGGTCTTCATGGGAAGCGAGAAATATCCATATAAGGTAGGCTACTTGATTCAATTTCAGTACCTAATCGTTTGCTATTTAATAAAGATTTTTAAAAGTTTTCCCCAAAAGATGTATTAATAAAAAAATGTTAATAACAATAGCTTATTGTAGCTAGTGATGTAACAAATAGGAATCTAGCCGAAAACCGAATATTCGGTATTCTTTCTAGGCTAAAGACAAATATTTGAGAAAAGACTTAGGCTGAATATCGAATACTCAGCAGCTGAATAGTAAAATTTCTAGAATTTGTTATAATTGAAAGTATATCAAATTAAAAGTGTTCACAAAATGAAACACCAATTCCACACATTAATCTGTAATGTATGATTTAAATCTGTTTATTAAGAATCTAAAACTGTCTAAAATAGTAATGTACTGCTTTGAATGTAATAAAACTGAGAATTTCACACACAAGTGGAGTCGAAACGACAGGTTTTAATGTAAGCTTAGGTATTATTTTACTAATTATTTAATTCTAATTAAAGAAATATTATTGCTTAGTGAACTTTTATCTTGCTCAAAATAATTTTATAAAAGATACTTTAAAGGTTGTAAAAGTTAATATATATTTTTGAAGTTTTTTTTTTTTTTTTTTGCATACCTAATTATTAAAGATCTATTAAAATTTAATACATTTCACTGGAAGATATTTTTATTCTCAATAACCCCAAAACTTATGCTGCTGTCTTAATATTCATATTACATTTCACTCTTACCCAATATTCACAGTAAATCAATCTACCCAAACAAAGTCGGACTTCCACTTTAACTTCCACTCCGACTTTCCACAATAACATAATAAAAGTCTCATATTTTCTATCATAATTAACTATTGCCAGCTTTTGGGAGAGAGATGCTAATTTAAAATACAATATTATAATTTTAAATCTGTTTAAGTTGCAAATTTTGTTCAGTCAAACCTAAAAACAATGTTAAAAAGAAATTCTAAATTATTTTTATTTCTTCAAACTATATCCTAATGTATCCTTTTGCAATAACAATAATACAATTTTTAAAATGTTTAAAATTTGCTAATTTCTTTATTTTTTTCACATTCCAACTGTAGCCGAACTATTCAGCGGATTATATATCAGTATTTGGGCAGGCCGAATTTATTCTTACTGAGTATTCAGTCAGCTTATAAAATGACTATCCGGATAGGCCGAATATTCGTTACATTTCTAGTTGTAATTTTGTTTGCTATTGTAAAAACAAGGAAAATGTAAATGATTGGTATATGCCAAATTTTGTTTTATCTTCTCTCAAAATAATATAAACTATGCATTTTCATTTTCATCTTGCTGTCAAAGGTGTTAATTTTTCAAAATTTTCTAAAATTCTGAAAATCTCATGTCATTTGGCTCTGAATTTTGTTCTTTTTATCTTGGGAAAAGAACAAAAGTGTTGCTGAACTTTCCAGAAGTGTGACTTGAAGCATAAAAAATATCTTTATAAAAACTTTTTCCATGCTTGGTTTATTGCAACGTAAAGTGTTGAGCATGCAGAGTAAGCGCTAGGCTGTGTGATTCTCGCAATATTTTTTGAAATCCCACTCAAAAAAAAAAAAAAAATATATATTTGTGCTTAAATTTTAAAAATCCCACTTAAAATTTTGGACAAATTGGGAAATCCCACCTTGTATTTTTCCTCAGTGTGAACCCTGGCATGCGAAAAATGCTTTTATCCCATTAAGCGTTTAGCACTGAAAGATAATTATTTGCTGCATTTTAAAAAAGCTTGTTTTTTTTTTTGTTTCATTGTGATTATAACTGAATTATAAAAATTATAATTCAGTTACTATTCTATTACTGCTTCTGAATCTTATCAAACTGATTACTGGCAAGTGTAATATAAAAAATTGTCTTTCTTGCAAATGAAATTTTCTGTTAGATCGGATTTTTTTGTTTGCTCCGAGAACGCAGTTTCTCTAATTTTCAGAACAGGGGAAAGGAAATATGTAAATAATTCTATAAATTGGCAACTTCTTGGTAGTACATCAACAAGTTGGCAACAATTAGGAGCAAAACAATGAGATGATTTGAGTTAATGCATATTTCCTAACTTTTGTTCTTTATTCCACTGCTATACATTGCTAAAGTATTAATGCTGAGCTAAAAAAAGTAATGGTAAAAATTATAATAAATAGATAAGTTAGGAATGCAAAACTTTTCCTTATTTTTTAAAACTGTACTAGCAAAATATATCGTGCATAGGCGAAGGTAAAAGCTTTTTGAAAGTTGAAAATTTTTTGTATTTCAAAAACATGCATTAATGAAAAATTTCATTAATATATTGCATTGTATTACTTATCTACATTTTTTTATTTTTCATAACCACAAGATAACATTGGTAATAACATTATTTAATAATTAAGATAGCAACTGAAGTTGAACATTTTAAAATGGACTCTTTACAAAAAAAAGCTAAATTTGTTATAATAGCTAGTAACCATTACGTATTAAGATTTTAAATGAGACAATATAAAAAAGTATATATAACACATTTAAATATACATTATATTATAAATCTATTCAGTTCAGAGTATCCCATTCTTTTCTGTTGAATAAATTTTTAAAAACTACGGAAAACTTTCACCCATGTATGCATGCATGCATGCATCCTTGCAAACTGAGACAGCAACATTGTGTTCAAACATTTCTAAGTGCATTGGTCGCACCAAAGGAAATTTAGGTTTGTTTTTGCACTCTTCACAAAATTCTGAATTATCAAATAGACCCTTCACAAAATTCCCAGCTTCGAAATCGTATATTTGTCACAATATTCCAATCAACCGAAATGGATCCTTCGCAAATTTTCGAGCTGTTAAATCTTAACTTTTTACAGAATTATCTAGTAAATAAGTGACAAAAAAAAAGCAAACTTTTTTGTCACTGTATAGTTTTTTATCGCCGTCAAATTTTGAATTTTCACAAAAATATTTGATTTTTGGCAAAAAGATTTTTAAAATAAACAAAAAATGGACCCTGTTAGAAATGTAGGATCGACTTCTGAAGAAAATAGAGCTATGGAAGGAGCTGGATGTGTATGAAATTCAAAATTCTTGTTTAGATCATTTCACATTTCTTTCAGGGAGTCCTGGATTTGCTCGCCAATCGCTGTCTCGCTCAAGGCACTAATGCATGGACTGACACAGACCACACTTGTTACACAATGTCTACTGCAGGAGCGGAAGGTTTCTTAAAACTGCTTCCGATTTATTTGGATCACTTATTGTATCCTACCCTCACGGTGAGTTTTAATTTTTGTGCCTTTCTCTATTTTGAGCAGTGCTTAAAAAACTTTCTTTGTTATATACATGTAATAATAACATGCCCCCGGCTGGGCATGTAATTTTTTAATCAAATATTTCTTTTCAAAACTTTATTAAAACCTAATTTTGAGTTGTAATGACTTAGTATGTAATATTTATTTGTAATGTAATTTTTTAATGATTTAGATTAATGTTAAAATAATTCTTGAGTTGGATAGTAAGCTGTTAATTTAATTTTTTGTCTGATTAATGCTATACTACAAATTCAAATATGCAATGAAACAACTTCTTGGCATGTAAATTTTTTGTTTGGGCGTGTAATTTTTTATACAAACATGGCCAGCAGGGATTGTAAAATTCTAAAGATTTTTCGAGCTCTGATACGTACTCTATTTTGCATATGTTATTCAATTGTTGGAGATATTTATTATCTCCAACAATCTCCAATTTAATCTTACAACAATTGATAAATAGGTTTTAACTGTTTTTAGAATGAGTGTCTTCATTTTCATAGCTTGGTGAAAATCGTAATTCTTTCGTTTAGGGAAAAACTTCATCTTAATTCTTGAGATTACTTTGGATTAGGGTTTGCGTTGCAATACTTAGAATTATGCGCTGAATGTATAGGAATGTTGAGCCACCAAATGTGTTTTTTTAAACAATTAATATCAATTCTTATTGGTTGTTTGAATATAGCTGTATTATATTATTTTTCTTTATAATTATTTATATTTCAATTTTTTAATGACAACAATTTTATGCTATTTTTGTGACCATGGCAACTTGATTGATTTTGTGTTCAAAAAGAAATAAGTTGATTGCTGCAAGAGCGACATTTGTTTTTTAATGTCGAAAATGCCATTTTGTTCAGAGTGAACTATTGGTTAAAGGTCCTCCATTGGTAAAAACTATCCAAATTTTTGCCTACATGAGTTTATCAGTTACAGATATATTCTGTTGGTGATAAATGCATATACATTAAGGTGCGGAAATTTAGATAAATCTCGGAAATTTTGTATCTTCATGCAGTGCAAATTAGTCCCCCTAAACAATAAGTACCCAAATATCAATTTTATCAAGCAAAAAAAAAAAGTAAAATAAAATAAATAAATAAATGAAATGAAAAAATAAATAACGTATACAAGCAAACATTGTTGTAGTATTGTAGTGTAACATTGTAAAAGACAAAAAAGGAAAATATTAATCAGGAATTCGATCCTGAAGTTAGATCACGGAAGTGTCAAACATTGATGATTGCAACAACCAAAGAATAGAGGATATTTTGAATTGGAAAGTGAAAAAGAAGTATTAAGTTCTCTAGGATTTTAAAGTCTTTTTAAATGTATACATTCAAAAAAGAAAGTGGGAGTTATACTTTTGTTTTCTAATTTCAGCACAAGCATAAAAATCTACCTATCTCTTCAAATAATTAAATCAATGACAATCCTTTAAAAAGAAAAGGAAATTTACTGAATGATAATATATTTATACATTACACCCTTCAACCTCCATGCTTGCATCCTCGTCTCTATTTTGACATTTTGGAATATAGTTATCTTTATTTTAGCATGGGGGGGGAGGGGGGCTCTTATAACTCTTCGTTGTGAAGTGCCCAATACTCTATTGACCATGCTAACGGTAGCAGAAATTGCGCTGCAGATTTAACTTGAAGCTTGCAGATTAATGAGCCACACACACAAAAAACTTTTTTTAAAGAATTGTGCTCTTGAATGCAGCAAAAGATGTGTGAAAATATAGACAAAAGGTCTCTGTGATTTAAGGAAGCTTTTTAAACTGTCCCCGTTGCAGCTGAAAGATAAATTGCCCCTTATTTAAAAATTTTCATCATTTTGTGTATCAATTCCTGTATCGGAAGCAATATGTGAGAGTTGGGGCTCAATAATAAGTAATGTGATGGGAAAAAGATCAAGAGGCAATAATGGGTCCAGGGGTGCCCATCCCCCCCAAAGGTTATGGTGCATCACCCCCCCCCAAAAAAAAATATTTTACCATACCCTTGGGGCCGTTCAAAAACCACGTGACACACTTTAAGGGGGAGGAGGGTAGAGGCTATCATCATGTTAACTACGTTTATAGGAAATTTGTACAAATTTGGGGGTTGAAAATGGCAAAAAAAGAACAATTTACGTTGTTTTTTAACGGCCTCCTTCATGCTTTCGGAATTCTATTGACTATGAGGGATGGGGGGAATTGTGGTGAAAATTAGCATTTGCCAACCCTAATGAAAGGGACGAATATAACTTATTTTATAATGAACTTTCTCTTTAAACATGCAATTAACTTTTTCGAATATTTCACTTCTTTTATTATTCCCCCTCAAAAATTTCAAAATCCCCTCCAAAAATTTTCCTGATGGCGCAAGTTGCGCCATGCTACCCCCCTGTGGGCACCCCTGGATGGGTCAATGGGAGACATTGGCACATCAGATATGCATGTATTTGTTATACTCGATGATCTAGAGAGTGGGTTCTAACCTTGAGACCCTAAAATTAAGCACAAACAATTTTGACGCAGTTTTTTTTGTGCTCTGATGTAAAAATGATTTCAAAACAAAATAGCTAAAAAAATGGTTTTTAATTTTAAGTAGTTTAAATAATAATTAATCCCCAATCTCCATGTTTAAAACAAAGTAAACTATCTGTTGATTCATGTCAAAAGCAATTAGGTGTTTTAGCTTTCAAATCGCACAAAACAGTAGTTTAAAATGTACTCGATTCGGTACTGAGAGTCGCAAGAGGTTAGGAGCATACGTAAATTTTTAAAAGCTTCATTAATTGAAAAAAATGGGAGTTCCTACTTTCAACATTTTAAGCATGTGTCAACAAAGTTTGTTTCTAGACCGGTTACTTCAAAGGTAGTTGGGTTATTAATGACTCAGACAAATGTTTGCCCTGTCTTCACTAAGATATATAATAAATAATTTTCAATCATTAACCTGTGTTGTATTTATTGTCTTTTCTTCATTTTCTCTTAGCTTGCATTAATTGGATATTCAATTTTAGATTTTATTAATTTATTTATTAATTGAATAATCATAATATTTCTTGGTCGTCTGCATGGTATTATTGTTATATGTCAACTATTTTATAAAAACATGTTTGCTGTTTTTATTTTTGTAAATTTGGTTCTACAACGTTTGGTGCCGCAGATTGATGCAGAAAATTCTGTACAATACCAAAATTTATCAAAAGCAGAACCTCGGGTCTCTAGGGTATTATAAAGAATTTTTTCCATTGATATATGTGTTTCTATTTTATGGGCTTATTTTGAGTTTCATTTGGCTTTTTTAAAGCTTCCATTTTCTCCCTACTCGGCTGCAATGTCATTTTTCTTTTACTTTTCACATTCTCTCAGGACTCCGCATTCGTAACAGAAGTGCACCACATCAACGGAGAAGGGGAGGACGCTGGGGTGGTGTACTGCGAGATGCAGGCCCGCGAGAATTCCGGGGAGAGTCGCTGCCACCTGGCGATGCTTCGCTCGATGTACCCCGGGAAGTGCGGGTACAAGTCCGAGACGGGTGGACTCATGAAAAACCTGCGAGAGAGTACCACCAATGAAAAGGTATTGTTCATTGAGGATGATTGTATTCTGGTTAAACACTGGGGTAAATCCTTTTTTTTTTTTCCTTTTGTTTTTGAGCTAAATCAGTATTCTGTTTTTTATCTTAATAACTACAAAGTTTGCAATCCATGTTGTGTAAGTATGAAGGGAAAATAGAGATTGTTATGTCCTCAAAAAAGCAGAGTTTATGCATATATGCACATATAAATCTTTCATGGTAGAAAAGAAGGGGGGAAATCAAAAGTTCAAATTTTTGCATCCTTTGAGTTCAATGTTAATATTTTTTCAAGTATTCATGACTGTATGCTCATGAAAATTTTGTTAAAACTTCAAGAAATAGTGAAAAAATATTTTGATTTTTAGTCAGGATTCGTTGATTTAAATCAAGTGATTTTTTTTTCAAAAAAATCATTGATTTTACTATGTTAGAAAGTTGTAAAAATGAAATATGTTGCAATTACAACTACTGTTTCAAAAAAAAAAAAAAAAACTTCTTAGGTCCATCTGTCTGTGCATAACATATTTCATAAGGTTAGAATTAATTAGTATTCTTTTAATTTGACAATATTTTTTTAAATTTTATAATATTCTTCAAGCATCTTAACAGCAAAGCATCATTCATTCAATCATTCAAATTACAATTCATAATACATAATCATGAACCATTCTGTATTTTTTATCTAAAAAATAGTATTTTAGATCCATTTAATCAATGCCACACAATAAATAATTCGGAATGATAGTGTTTAAAACAACAATTGTTAGAACTAAGAATATATATCTTAAAGTTTCATCCACGTCCCCTAATAGCTTAAGTTTTTTCTCTTCTAAATTATTTTTTTATCATAGAAGTTTTCTATAAATATACTTGATTAAAACAAAAAGTTTCAGTTTTAATAATGGTGTGAGCATATGATTTTTTGAAATGGATAAAAATATTTCAGGCTTTTTTATTTATAAAACTGAAAAATGATTAAAGTACATTGAATGTAAAACTTAAGTACACACAATTGGTACTTTTTTCAGCATTAACCGCTAAATAATTCAGATTAAATTTGTTCATTTTCACTGTACGTATGAGTGTACTATTATTCCTGGTAGGGTTAAGTTTCATTTGAGTTATGCATTTTTATTCAAGTTTGTTTATCATTATTAATATTAAAAATATTTATTGCTGTGAAAATAGCTTAAAGTGTGTTTTTGCATATTGATTAAGATTCCATATTGTTTCTATGAATGTAACTCATAATAAATATCCAAAATATATAGGGTCTTTTTAAAAAAATAAAAAAAAATTTGATTTAAATAAAAAAAATCCCCTTTTTTTTCAATCAAAAAAATATTTAGTTAAAAGCTCTGTTTTAGAAATTTGGACAATAAAGTGAAATGAAAAATAGTGCTTTAGTCAGAAGCTTAAGTGTAAGAATAAAGTAGCTAGGTGACTTTTCACTGGCAGTTTATGAATAAATTACTGTATTCTATGTAGTGTGCTGTTGTTAAACTATTGATTTTTTTTGTCTTAATTTATATTGTTGCGATCCCTAGTTAAAGTTACGGCTCATACTCATATATTTCTCAACATACAACATTTATTTCATGAAACAAATACACATTGAAATTGAAGGAAATATTTACAGACAATATTGAGGGGAAAAGACCTTCTAATAGTAAGGTTGTGTGCAGCAGTGGCGTACGCAGAATTTTTTCAAGGGGGGGGGGGATTCATAACGTTCTGAAACTACTAAAAGGAATTCAAGTATATAATAAAGCACTATTATTTAGGGCACAAGGGGGGGGGGGGTTAAACGCCCCCCCCCCCTTGCGTACGCCACTGGTGTGCAGACTGTTTCTAAGTGGTTCTCACCCTCTTTGGTGTTGTTGTTGTTCCTCTCTTATTGGTCAGTTCTCAGTGTTCACCTGAACAGAGTGGTGGACACGTGCTCATAACGTGATTGTGTAGGTGTTTTTCTATTTCGAATATCTGTTGTAAAAATTCAACTGGACTGCCGCTGCAATATTAAAAATAATTTTTGAATGTCGCTACTCCGTCAACCTAAAATATACTGATCTTTCATCCACATGCTATGACCCTTTTCCCTTTCTCTTCAGTAAGCAGTTTAGCAGATAGTCCACGTAAATTTATCAGGCAGGGGAGATAGTTTTCCGGGTATACACCAGAATTCCAGTATTTTTTCGCATCTTAATACCAGAAATTCGGTATTTTCAAAATTTCAAAAAATTTAAATTACTGAAAATCAGTGATTTCCCCCCTCATTGTTTTTTTAATTTACTTCGAATTTCCGATGATAATGCCGTTAATTATTACTATTGATCATTATAATTCTATTAAAATGCAATTTTAAGGTTATTCTACTAATAGGCATTCTTTCATTTTCACCTGTTAATGCCTTCATTTTAAAATAATGCCATCTTTTTGCATTCGCTCTTAGAATCAGAGTTTTTCCAATGTTTATTAAGCTTTATTATATAGCAAATAAATAAAATTCTCCTTTTTTGCACTAAAACCTTGATTTGGAAATTTTTAAATGTTTAAGTATGTGTTAGGGAGTGATTTTTCAAATGTGAAAAGTTCATTGCTGAATTCAGGTTTATTTATGTGTCAATTATTTAAAGTTTTGCTATATATACATAAAATATATCCAATGGTTCAGTAAACAAATGGTTAAATAAATAAATAAGAATAAAAATTGAAAAAAAAATTGAACAGCATTTAAAAAATATCTACACCGCACATGGGGCAATTTCATCATAGCAATATATATATGTTTTTTGAATGCATGTATTCTTCGCAATGTATGAATAGATCTTTTAAAGTAAAAATAATTAGTTGATTCTCATGTCTAAACAAAAAGTTTCATGTAACATATATCTTTATCAATAATAATGTTAAATCTTAAAATCAATTCTCATTGTATAGTTTATGAGATTGGCTTAGTACATCCTCTTAAATTCTTTTTCATATTTAGTAGCAAATGTAGTTTTCATTAATTTCAAAATATAGTTTTTGAGTACAAGTCTTTTTTTTAAAGTTACCTGAATCGGATTTTGGAATATGGTGCCTGCTATTATTAAAGATAGGGGGTTTTTTGGGCTGTATTAAAATCTAAAATATATATATCGGTATTTATTAAAGGTAGTAAAAGTGGCAAGCCACCTACATTTTACTTTCAAGAACTTCGGGTACTTTTCTTCCAATGTACTACCACCTCTGATCAAGCCAGAATGGTGCAATGTTGCTGCAGCTTCTATCAATACTTATTTATATTGCCATACTTGCAGGCTTGAACAATGCATTTCAGATTTGGATTTGGCCTCATATGACCAAATGTTATTCTATTGTTTTACTTCACCAATGTACAGTACAGAACCTCTTATCCGGGAACCAAAAAACCGGGAAACCTGAAAACCGGGAATTTTTTCGCGAATTTTCCCACCAGTTTTGAAAAGTTCGCGTTTTTTTGCCCATTTAGTAAAAATACGAATTTGTTAAAAATACCTTTAAAAGTACCCATTTTTTCGTTACAAGTAACAGGTTCAGTGTCTATAAGTCAAAACAATTTAGTCTAAAAACGATATTTTTTTAGGGGAGGGGGCATCATCTTATTTGCAGAAGAAAATTTAAAAAAAAAAAAAAAATTCTCCAACGAAAATTGAGAAAACCAGACGTTTTTTCTATTTTATTTCAATAATTAAACACGAAATAAATTCGTATTTAGATTCTTATTTATTTATTTAATTGTCTGGTGAGTATTTGAAGACGAATTGCAACAAAAGTCGGACTATATGAAAGTTCGGAAAATTTCTAATACCGCAGATTCACGAATTTTCCGTAATAGCTGATCGTGTGAAAATTAGAGCTCGTTTATTTTTGTTTTTTATATTTTTTCCTTTATTTAAGAGCTGCAATAAGGTAATAAGAATTTAAAATTGATATTAACGCAGCACAAATTGTGACTGCGAAAATGAATTCTTTATTAAAAACGAGTTTGCAAAAGCGAAGTCGTTATATAAGAGTATGAAATTTGCGCGTTTCTGCATGTAAACACTTTTTTTAGGCATTTTAAGGAGAAAATAAATGTAATAAACATGTTTAAGATCGGAAATTTGCAGTTTTCAAAAACGTTATTCTGAAAAGGGTTCGTTTTTGCGATTAGAATTTTTATTAATTGTTGCTTTAATTCAGAGTTAACATCATCAAATCTTGTTGTTTTTTATTTCTTGTAGTTTTATTATATTTATTTCTTTAAATGAGCTCTAATTTTCGCTTGATATAGAATATTCGCAAAATTGGAATTTGGCATTTCTCGCATTTTCCCGATAGTCGGATCTTTTACTGCAATTTAAATTCTTTAGTAAATGGCTAAAGAATATTGAATCAGATTAGAATTTGACGGAATTCCTTTCTTTTATTGTTTAATTAAAAAGGTTAAAATAATATCGGGAAAAGTTTAGATTTTTCGATGTTTGCCTTGAATGTAAACAGATTCCAACTTAGTTTTTTGTACTAAATTCCGTGACTTATAGGCGAGTATATACGATAATAAAAAATGCTATAAATGAGCAAAATGGTAATAAAAACTTCCAGAGCAAATTATATGGGCCCTGATGCACTTACAAAATTTTTTGAATGAGAACTCAAAATTCGGAAAGATCGCGGCGCCGAGCGTTACGAATTTGAGGTCCCATACTGTATTTAAATCATTTAATAAATATCATTTTCAAACCCCCTCCCCCTCTCTCGTTTTTACTTGTGAATGCTATTGATTTTTATCTTTTAAATATAGTTCTTTTCTTTTAATATTTCTTAATTTAGAAGTATTTATTTACTGTTTACTACTTATTTTGAAGTATTATTACCATTTGTTATTGTAATTTGGGTTCGATAAACCTCCGATAGCGGCATTTTTTAGCGATCCAAAAAACCGGGAAATTCGGTTATCCGGGATAGCGATGGTCCCGAGCATGCCGGATAAGAGGTTCTGTACTGTATAATACAGTTGAACTTGAATAATTCGAAGCTGAAGGGACCACAACCAAACTTCGAATTACACAAGTCTAATTTTTGTAGCATAATTTTTGGCCCATGAATGCCGGAATATTTATTCCGTCAAAAATAACGTCAATAATCTTTTCTGACAAATGTCAAGGCATATATAAATAATACATATATAAAGTAATTGAACATTGTATTTGTCGACAAAATAAAATTTATTTTGTACATAATATAAAAAATAAAACTATAGCGTATACATATGAAAATAGGAACAAAAAAGTAGAGTATTACTTTTACAAAATATTCTTTGGTTAAGTACTGAAAATTATATAAAAAATTACCTGCTACAGTTTTAAAAAAATGGAGAAATTTGGGATTGCTTCTCCGAATTGAGTCCTTTGGTTTTAACACAGACAGAATATATTTTCTATGCATGATCTGATCATTCGAGCAGCCAATAATAATCAGTCACATGACTAAACATTGTAAAGAGAGGGATTAGACTTAATTCACTGTTAACCAGTACCAGTAAGTGTTAAAAGAGTACCTGAAAAACTTTCGGTCTCAGGGATCAATGCGGGAGGTCAGTTGTCACATTCCCAACAGGTGAATGAAAAGAATCTTTCACAATAGAAAGCAAGACAAAGCCCACTGATCTACCATTTGTTGCAAACAAAGAAGTAGGATAAAATTTTTGCAGACAAAAAAATTATTTCTACCTACTTTTGTCGATTTCGGCTGAGAAAACCTTCGAATTAAAGAAGTTGAACTTTGAATTATCAAAAACGTTTCACATTGATTTGAATACAAAGTTCAAGGGACCAAGCGAAATCTTCGAATTATCCAAGTTCTACTGTACTTAATTTCTTTGTAAGGCAAAAGTTCAAACCTGATGTACATACATTGTTCATATTACCTTAAAACTAATTTTAAAATATGAGTGTGATAATGAAATAGTGAGATTTTTTGCTCTGAGTAAAAATTTTAATATTTAAATTTACCCTTATTTTTGCTTTGCTGTGTGATGTTAAGTATCTTATAAATTTTAACAAATGCATTATGTTTTCAGATTCATGCTTATCACAAAGAGTTTTACAGACCAGAGAATCTGTCTGTCATAATTGTCGGTCAAATAGAAGCTGATAAAGTATTTGAAGCACTGAAACCTGTAGAAGATAGAATAATGCAAGAGGTTTGACTTCTCTCAAAAACATTCTTCTCTTGTTTAAATCTCTTTTAGGGTTTATGAGGCATGCTATGTTTTGGAAATATTCTGTGGACGAAGAATGTACTGTCTAGTAAATTAGTAGCATTTATAGAAGCTTAATCAATGGGGGGGGGGGGGGGGGAACTTTTATATGCATATAAAGAAAATGACCTGAGACTTGTAACACATTTCCAGCTAAAATAAAGATGAGATTGTGTATTTTATCGTTGATAGTTCCAAGTTTCTTCAAATTATATCCAAGATTTTTCTCCTTTTTCTTTTCAAAAGTTGTCCACAAGCCATTCTAACTCACTGAATGTAAAAGTGCAGGTGACTTCAAAAAGTGGTTAGCAACTTTTATGTTTGTTGTCCAAAATTCACAATCTTTTTAGGATCCAATTTGATGGCGAATGCATCTCATGAGATAAGAAGTGGTAATTTAAGTAGGTTTTGGCTTTATAAATTTCACTGTGCCGCCAAAAAACAGAAAAAGAAATTTGAAATTTATCATATGCATATTAGCACTGTTTGTCACTAGTTTGTTGTTCATGCATATTTAAATTAAAAAAGACTTTAAATGGATTTTTGTAAGTAGAATTGAAATGTGATTCCCTTAAAGTTAGTTCAGAAGTAAAAGAAAGAGAAATCAATAGGTGTTTACTAACAGTTTTTAAGATCACTATTTTTATATAAAAGCAACATTGTACAGAGAAGTAAAAATCTTATGGGGAAATAATACTCAAGGTCTTTTAAAAGTACCAAGTACAAGTAATTATGAAATCATAATAGATATGTTAAGTTATATGTATATATATTTGCTTATGTTTGAAAAGTGGCTCTAAATTAATATGTCCATGTAAAAATCTATCTATCGAAAAAAAGTAAAGTTTTTAAACATCATAAATTTGCAATTAATTTTCATTTATGCGCCATCTTTTTAGCTATCAACATAAATAAATAAATAATAAAAATAAAGCTAAAAAACATAATAATGATAATAATAATGTTTTTGAAGCGTTTTTGCTTTTCATTTTTAAATTCATGCATTGAAAATTAAGCATTTAGTATTTTTATTTGAGATAAAAATATTTTTTAAAAAATTCAATCATTTTGTGTAATTTTTTAAAAATATATATTTGCTTCTACTAATAAATTTCCTAGTTTTCAGAATCACCTCTAAATATCTTGAATGTTACCTACAAAATGTTTTTGCTTTTGTCACGATGGAACTGTTTTGTGTTTATTGTTTCTGTTATTTATTTATTTATAGACTGATAGTCCTCCATTTGTGAGACCCTGGCAATCTCCTGTTCCTGAATTACCAGAGTCTGTCATCTTAAACATTGATTACCCTTGCGACGATGACGAGTATGGTTTGGTCATAGCGGCTTGGCGCGGGCCTACAGCAAATGTGAGTATTTTTCAAGTTAATTAGCCGTATTGAAACATAAACCTTTACATTGTCAACATTCAGGTTACTTCTCCCCCTTAAATAAATAAATAAAAGTAAAAACTGCACCAGTGGACCAGTATCGGTTATTTCATGATATGCAGTGTAACCCCGCTATTCGTTCTCCTCGTTATTCGTACATCTCGCTAATAGTACAGGCGCCAGGGAACAAGGTTACCAGCATTTTCTTCTTTAAAGAAAAAAATTGAGAAATTATGTTCTTTTTGAACTTGTCTGGGAATTATTTGTTTGGTGTTTTGTACTTTTTTTCAGTTTTAATACTTTTTGGGATTTTATTGACAGTTTTAACTTTCTAAACAAGACATTTTTTAAATTTTTTCCACTTTTTAAAGAATTAATTATTTTTCTTCCTGTTTTTAAAAAAAATAGTACAGGTTTTCTTTGGCCTTTTTTCCGAACGGTTTGGCTCTTTGAGACCCTTTTCGTCTAGCAGCCCTGTCTTCAGTCTCGTCTCCCTTTCTGTGCGTTACACTTCCTTCTTTGCAAGATCCGTGGAATGTTGAGACATTTTGTTGTTATTTCTATCAAAAATAGGGCAGCCATGGGTCCAAAAAAGCTTAATTCAACGAAGCCTAAAAGAAAAGCAGTAAGATCTACAACTGAATTTAAAAAAGAACTCGTTGCAAAGTTTGAAAGCGGAACCCGCGTACAGCACAGTACATTAGTTTTTCATTGGTTTAAATATGCAACCACCTGTGGGCCTGGAACGGATTAATCCAATTAATGTTGTATCTTATGTGAAAAAATAATTCGCTATTCGTTATTCCAGGGCTGGTACTTTTCCGGCTGTAGGCCGAAACTCCGGATATTTTAAGGCTTTTAAGCCCAGAATTCCGGATCTTAAAAAATTATTTCTAGCTTTTTTTAGCGCTATCCTTGTGTTTTTTGAAAATTTTGTGAAATATGTTAAGTTAATTTGCAAAATGTGATGAAGAATTTTTCATAGGTTTTATCTGTATTTTGTTTGGAACTGTAAGATGGAAGTTATGCAGTTAACAGTGCATTCGGAATGTTCTTCAAAGATTAATAGATCTGTGAATACATAAAAATTTATTCAATTCTTACAAAAGTTGTACCTGCATTTTTATGTGACAAATGACGATTCAGAATAAAACTTTTCTTTACAAATAGTAATAATACTGTATATATACATTATACATATAATAGCTTAAAACCTTGTTTCAACCTTAAAGATTCCGCAAATTAGTTTCCGGATTTTTTGGGGAGGGCCAGTACCACCCCTGTTATTCGTACAACTCGCTATTCTAACTGCCTCCTAGAATGAATTGTGTATGAATAGCGGGGTTCCACTGCATATACCAATTACATAATTTGCGTTATTTCAGTACTTCTACTATAGGAGTGTGGGAGTCTGTAAAATGATTTTTACTACTTTTCGTAATGATTTCAAAGTTTAAATTGATCATGTTCCAAAATTGGAGTTACAAATTTGGCACCTTTTACCAGCACATCAACGATATGTTATTCCCCCTACCCATTTTTAAACAACCCATTTTTTGTTTAGAAGTCTTGTATAAATTAGAAAGTAACTTTTCAGACAGTTTTGTGAGCAATTATTTCATGAAAAATAGCAAAGTAAAACGGGTAATTGTTTAGGTCAAATTTTGTTTTGAATTATAAGCTAAGGAAATGCAGTAAAATTTCACAAGGGGCTTTTATTTTGCAGGACGATGTATCTGAAAAAGAAAATAGGTATTTTGCTGTACAATGTGTCTCGGAAAAATCCTGTTTGTAGTTGGGAAAAATAACTGGACAGTCGATGTAATAGTGGGGGTCAATTCAGCATTTTTAACAGGGTCTGCTTTTTGTTAATTTTAAAAACAATTTTGTGAAAAACCAAATAGTTTTGAAAAATTTCAACATTTAAACATGCAGTGACAACACAATTTCATTATTTTTGATTGATTATTTAATAAATAACTCTGTAAAAAGTAAGATTTGGTAGTTTGGAATTTTGTGAAGGGTCCGTTTTGTTTTATTGGAATTTTGTGAAGAGTCTGAAAATGGACCTGAATTTTTTTGGCGGGACCCATTAATAAACTACGTTGTTTAAATGTCAGAAGTGTTATATTTGGGCAAAACATTAAGATACTAGCAAGTTACATCCAGCAGTTCAATAGCAACGTTTTTAAAAGATTAATTTTTGCTTGTAAGGATATTTGCATAAGTAGGGGGAAGGGGAGAACCAGTTTTAAAATTTCTGCTGTTGATTGGCTCTTCTCATCCCTAAAAGTATTTTATGAATGTGGTGCAATGAAAAAATGAAATTTTTTTAAAACGTGCTTTTTATTAAAAGTGAAATGAGGTTAAAAAATTTGAGATGTAGGAAAAATAAAATTATAAAACAATAAACATGATGACAATGATAATTTTTTGTGTAGGTGTCTATTTTTAATTTGGCATGCTCATAAAATTTGCTAGTTTTATTTTGTACATAAGTAGTCTACATAGTTATAGTCCTATAAATTGTATATTTTCAGGATTATTCTCAGCTAATATCAATTCAAGTTTTAATGGATTATTTCACCGACACTTCCGTGTCTCCTCTTAATCGAGAATTTGTGGAAATTGAAGATCCTTTATGCAATCAGGTAAACGGGAGTTGCTTTCAATAGTCTTTACCTTTTTTCTTTCATACATTTTTTTGCTGTATTTTTCCATTTTATTACTTTTTGCAGTATTTTAAAGCTAGAAAATCATTTTTAAATCAGCATTAATTTTAATGTTTTGAGTTATCTACACTATTGAAGTCATAGAGTAAACAAATTTATGATTGTCTCTCAGTGTGAGCCTATCTTCTTCCAAATCTGAAAAACTAGCCCGATTTTTAACAAACTTCCCAAAGGAGAAAGGTTATATCAATTGATATCGTATGTATGTTGCTTTTTTTTTGTTTGTCCATTGATAACTTCTCACTGGATGAACCGAGTCTGATTATTCTTTTTTTGATTTCTCGAGAATGGTTTCCCATAGGTCCCGTACTTTGGTTTGACCATGTTCCATAATTAAGAAAAAAAGATATGGGCAGAAATACAGTGATGTTTTTGATTTTTCATATATAACTTCATGTATGTAGGGGGGAGGGCGTATAATTAGTATGTTTTTTCACTTGGGGACCTTTCATAAATGATGTCGCACTTTTTCCCCACATATTTGACCCCTTCCCCCTTTGTCACAAAATGTCACATTTCAACATACCCCCTCCCCCCTTTGTCGCATGTTACGCTATGTTGCATAAGTAGGATATCACACTCCCCTCCCCTTGTCACAGTTTGTCACAATTTCATGAACCCCCTCCCCCCTCAAAGCATGACATCATTTACATTATTTATGAATGATCCCTTGTACTGTTTGAACTCCTCCTCCTGTATTTTCGCGAATTTCAGCAAAATTTTGTAAGGAGTTTATTTGGTGTTTTACTCAGGGCTCCCACGGCTGCGCCAATTGCGCAAAACTGCGCCAAAGGATTTTTCTGCTACATGCTGCTACAAAATGCGTTTTTCTTTTTTGAAAATTTGCGCCAAATCGCGATAAAAAAATCGAAAAAATTTTAGATAATTTTTTTCCCCCCCTTAAAAACGGCATCATTCGTTACATTTTTCCTTTAGTCAACTAATATTTTACCTTTGAAGCAGTTTATTAATGAATATTAGCTCTACCCCCTCTTAAGAACATCTAGTATGAAAATTGAGCAGAATGAGCGATGTATCCCACGCTTGTAGAAGAAACAGTGAGTCGATTTTTAACATTTTGTAGTATTATAGAGAGAAAAATAATTCCTCTTATCACTATTCATGTTGGACATTTTATTTAGTAAGTTTTTCTTAAAATAGATAAAAAAGTTTAAAATTTCATGGAACGTGGAAAAAATAAACTTAGCATTTTTCCTCAGTGCACTTTGTGTTTTCTATTCTAATGTTTAGGAAATACTAATCAATGTGAAAAATCAATAACAGAACAGATGTTAAAAAGATTATTGCTCCATTGTAACAATTCTTAAAAATTCCTTAAGCCTACTTTTCACGTGCAGGCAAAGGAGTGCATACGTTCTACAATCTTTTTGCATCCGCTACAAAAATCGGAATTTTTTCATTTCAACTATTTATAATGTCTCTTCTCAAAGTAAATAAATAAAATGTATTTTTATTTTAAATAAAAACATTGTTTTAAAAAATATATTTGTTCCCGAAAGTGTTTAGAGATAGACTTTCAAACGCTGTAAAATTAAACATTGAATTGCAGCTTTTTTTTTCTTCTCATTACTCTTTAAGCTCTATAATCTATATCATATAACCACAACCAATTAAAAAATATAAAGAACAAAGTAAGTAAAAAAATTACAGCTAAGTTTGAACATCATTAAAAAGAGCATGTATATCTTAATGAATTGATGATCTTTAGCAAATATGTTAAGCAATATTATTAGAAGAAATAGAAATTTTGTTGTGGATGAACGACCTCATAAAAGTACTCTTGCTTAAAGTTTCAATTTTTTAACTAGATTTGAAAGTTATGAAATTATCACGCATTTCCTCTTTCTTTTAACTCAATTTAGTTTCTTTCAGCATCCAATTGCTGTAACCCTAGGACTCTTGAAATTTAATTGTAACTATTACACAATTTTTGAAAGATGTGAAGATAAATTGTTGGGGAAAAAAAAAAAATAAATCATTAGACATTTAATTATCAATATATAATAAGAAATACATTTTGCCTTTCTATTATAGAACTGTAAAATACAATTTGGTTCTTGAATTTTCTTGCTGCAAAATTATGAAACTCGGCAATTTACTTTTAGTGCCATTAATTACTTCCAAAGCATCTAAGTGAGCATTTAGGATTGATATTTAAAGGAATATTTTTTAATCAAAATAATAATAAATATTACAGCAGGTAGAATATAGGATCGACTTCAAATATATTTTTTGATAAAATATGAAATTATATTTAATTCATTCAAAATTTTACTGTTGCTATAATCACAATGATTATACCTAAATAAGTACCATTTAAAAAACAAATTTCAATTAATGATAAATAGTTTAAAATAGTTGAACCTTTCATATTAGTTTTTGCTTATTTTCTTGAAAGAATAGTGTTTTAGCTATTAAACAAAAAAGAGAGAATGCAATGATTTTTGAAGAGAAGAAAATTTTATGCTTTCTTCCAGCTATTCTTAACTCTTAGAAGAAGAAAAAAAGAACAAAACATTTTTTAAAATAATCTGTTTCTTGAGAAAAGGGATCATTCATAAATGATGTCACGCTTCGAGGGGGGAGGGGGGGGGGTAATAAGTGTGACATCAGGCATTATGCAACATAAGCGTAACATGTGACAAAGGGGGGAGGGGGTCAAATACATGGGGAAAAGGCGTGACGTCATTTATGAACGGCCCCAAAGTATTGAAAAACACCCTTGTAAGGGTTATTGGTTTAATTAGTCTTACTTTTTGAATAGGTTATAAATAATTTCTTAAGATATATAAAAATAATCCAGTTTTTAAAGGATGACTGACGTTTACATTTCCTATTATTTTGAAGACTTGAAACTGCTCTTACCCTTGATGTATGAAAATGACATTGCCTTAAAACAGCCATTTAATATTCAAAAAATAAAGAAAAAAATCTTCCAAAAATGGTACAAAGTGGATATTTTCGGCTCCTAAGCTGATACAAAAGTCGATTTCTTTTGCTCCAAACTGATACAAAAGTTAAATTCTTCTGCTCCAAACTGATACAAAAAGGACATTTTACCTGCTCCGAAAGCTGCTACAAATGGTGTTAAGGCGGTGGGAGCCCTGCAAGAAGTGTGACAGCCTGCTTATGCAACATAGCGTGACATGTGACAAAGGGGGGGGGGGTAAATATGTGGGAAAAAAGCATGACTCATTTATGAATGGTTTTGTGTTATAAAGCTAGTCGTAAAAATTCTTTGACACACTGTATATACCAGCCTACAAATATCCAGCAAAATTCCAATAATTTTGTACTGCAAAACAGATAGTTCCATTATAAGTGCATAGAGCTGTACGCTTATAAAAATGAATTATTCTTTAGATTTCGCAGCCCAAAACATCAACATATGCTCAGGTATCGGTAAATTAAAATGAAAACTAGATTTTGAAATATTGGTTAAAATTATCTAATGCTTCTCCGGAAAAGGAAATGGTTGAGGAAATTAATAATATTGTTTAAATAAATTTGTGATGAATGAAATTAGACATTAATAAATTCTTTTTCAGGCTTATAAAGTGTAAATTTCTTAATGTTTCCACTTTCCGAAGCGAAATTCTTTACTTTTACTTCCAGGTGGATTATACAGTAATTGAGAATCAAGTTTCTTGTATTTATCTACATTTTTCTAATGTTCCGGTGAAAAAACTTCCAGAAATAAAAGAAAAGTAAGTTTCTCCGTGAAATTTTATTTAATTATGACATTTTTCATAATATGTATGAGCTATGTCAGCAAGAGCTGAATTGTTTATGGATAGAACAAGTTAATGTGCAAGCTGCAGTTTGGAGCAATTAAAAAGTAAATCAGTACTGCAATGCTGGAATTGCAAAAGAATATTGTACTGTGTGTACAGCCAAACTTCTCTAATCCACTCTAGAATTTTGCTTAAGGTGTGTTAAGTAATTTTAGAGGTAAATCTGTGGGAAAACTTTTTTCATTGTCATGTTAAAGTTTCATTCACAGGTTTAAATGAATAAAAACTTTGTTTTTGATGTTTATTGACATATTGTTGGAATATTCACACCTAATTTAATTCTATTTCATACGATATGTTTTTATAAACACAGGGTTTCCACAGGCGACTAAAAAGCAACTATTTGCAACTATTTTCAGCATCAGGCGACTGGCAACTATTTTCTTCGAAATTGGGCGAAAAAGCAACTAATTTTTCCAAGAGGCAACTATTAGGTGACTTTTTTTTGCCTCTCTCGGAATTTTTTTATTCAAATGTACCAAAAAATATTTTTTAGAAAAAAAATTTCTTTTATTTCACAGAAAATCGTCAATCGTGATATAATTTTTCAAACTTCCATCTTGGCCCAAGCGACTGCCTACACTTCATATTGACCTTAAAGCAATTGCCAATGAAGCCGACACTGCTGTCAATGAAAGGGATTAGTTTGCTTTTTTCATGGGTGATTTGGTAGTCAACACAGAAGCTGAGCCGTGTGCACGCGATATGCATTTCAATATCGCTTTATGCGCCTTTTCTCTTTATTTTTCTGTAACCCTTACCTTTTCTCTCGAACACTAGCAACCAATGGCAGTGGTGATTGACCACAATATCCACGGTGTTGCACGGCCAAAGATTGCAACGATATGTCCGAAACACCCAATCGTTACATAGACAGACATGTGTTTTTTCTGTATTTTTGGAAAGTAAGAATTTCGTTTCCACGAAAATCCCTTTTTTCTTTTCAATGAAAAATTTTGAAAGTAGCCTAGCCTGCCAATTTTTACAAACTACGAGTAAAATTTACACGTTTTTCCTGTTTTCCGCTCTTTAAAGGCTCGGTCTTGATTTTGTACGCATTTCGAATTACGATTGCATCGGCTTCGGAAAAACTTCCTAGTGCTCATTTACTATCAGATTCTGCATCTTGGAGCTCAATAACTTTGAACTTACCATAATTTTTAATCTTTGTTGCATTTCAACTTCTGTAGTACAAACTTGCACGGGCGTCATTTTGTCACGCCCACTTGAAAAATTCGACCGAAAATAAAATAATTTCTGTCAAAATTCTTGTAAGTTTTAGTGATCATACAAGTTAATTACAAGAATTAAATAATTCAGCCTTGTTAATAATCTAGTTTAAAAAAATATTTTTTCGAAAAATGTTTTTTTTTTCTTTGCCATGTAATTTCAAATTGATTTTTTTAAATTTTTGATTATCTCTAGCAATTGTCTATTGGGTGATTTTTCCAATATTATAAAATAATTGTTAAATTTGAAAAAAAGTAAACTTAATATTTTTGATAGTGTCTCCTCATGGTCTTAGAATTTCATTAATCAAGTAGCTCAATATCATACATGTATCTAAATAAAAGATCAGCTATTGTGTGTTTAAATCTCAAGTATGTTTATTTTCTATTAATAATCTTGCTCTTCTCATATTGCAATCTTTTTTTTTACTTCACTCCTTATTCATTGATATTTTTAATCTTTGGTAGATAAGAAATAGTTATTTCAGTTTAAGAAGTTAATGCTCGGAAACGTGTTTATTTCATATAAAAATGCAATTGCTTTTTTATAAATTACACTGTATTCATAGCAACTCTTTATGTATAAATATAAGATCCGAATGTAATAAGTAAATACCCATCACTGAACAAGTTAATTAAGACTTGTTTGTCATTGAGCCATGGCTACTATTTAGGCTACTATTTTCGTGCTTTTATGCTACTAAAGCAACTATTTTTGTTCCATTTCTTCTGTGGCAACCCTGTAAACAAAAGATACCTTTACTTTTCTGGTATTGCTACAATAGAAATCTCTTGATAGTTCATTCAAAATCATGGCAAAATTAATTTGGCGGTTAACATACAAATGTGGAACTCCTATTGTCCACTTACCTCTTAATTTTATGGCAACCCCTGTCTTTTTTGTAATTCAGTCCAGCATTTTGGTCATAATTGTTTGAAATCAAAAGAACTTCCACTGTGACAAACATAATTTAATGTATTTTTGTTACCCAAGCTGCAAACATTATTTTCTATCTTTTGGTGTCATATTTTATGAAGTTTTTTTTATTTTTATCGAAAAATATGCAAAATCGCGAAATGTATAAAGCCATGTGCTTTTTGTAAGTACAAAAATGCATTATTCACACTGACAAAATAAAAAAATAAAAAGTCCCTCTGTTGCTGGCAACTGGCAACAATTTTGGTGGTTTTTCAGTGTGAAGAAATTTCATTCCATTTAGAAATTAAAATTCAACCTGAAATTAAGCGCAAAAATTAAAGTTGTGAGTTTTAAGGTTACAAGGGACCAAACCCCCTTTTCAATGCAAAAGAGAGCTTCTAGATGAAAAACATCCATTATTCTTCCATTGGATGGTTTTCAGCTAGAAGCACACTTGTTTGCATTGAATACATTTGAGTTCTAACCTCGAAACTTGTGTCTGCAATTTTTGCACACTTCGTGCTTAATTTTTACCTTGTAGCACTAAGGTTTGCATTTCATTCCAATGATCAAAAGTCTGCCCCCCCCCCCCCCCACGACTGTTTACCTTTGCACCTTCAAACAATGACTTCCTGTATTCAATATTTGTTTTAAAGTAATTTAAGACCTTGATTTTGAAAATTATATTCTTAATGTAGAATGTATTTTACAGGTTATATTCTGTATTAGAAAATGTGGCAAATGGAACAGAACCATTGGATATGGAGCGTATGAGGACTGTCATTAAGAAGAAAAAACTGTACATATTAAGTCACGTGAGTTTTCTTTTTAAGTTGAATTTGTACTCGAACTTCTATTGGTCGGCCGACTTGTAACTACGATCGCTTTTAGTGCAATGTATTAAATTTGCTAATGGAAGCTATTCACCGCTAGAGGGACTCGTGAGCGATCACCGTTGTCATGTGATATCCGCTCTTTGTTTTACCAAGATTTTCAATGGAGTTCACCAGGCAAAATGAGTCATCTTAAAATTAGACTATTCACTTTCACAGCATTTTCTGATTATAGCCCAGTATTTACATTTCATTTAATCATTATAAAAGAAATTTAATTGTTGCAATAGTTGTAGTGTTTTATTTAGTGTTCCTTTTATGTAATGTCGAAGAACTTTATTTAGGCCTAGTTTTAAATTAGATGTGTCAAACTCGAAGTAAAGCGATGCTACGGCTTCTTTTGTTCACATTGCTTTCATCGCTGCCACGTGACCAATGAGGCTG
Source organism: Octonoba sinensis (assembly GCA_038502835.1). Classification (NCBI taxonomy): domain Eukaryota; kingdom Metazoa; phylum Arthropoda; class Arachnida; order Araneae; family Uloboridae; genus Octonoba; species Octonoba sinensis. The sequence continues at coordinate 113,228,241 of CM076605.1, forward strand.
CTCGAATTGCCTCCATTGAATTTTAAAGAGATTTAGTTTTAAAAATACTCGGTCAAAAATTTTTAAACTTTGGTGCAAATAAAATATTTTCTTGCCATTGCCATGAAAATATTTCATGTTGAGCCTTAAATTAGTCAATAATTGCCTTTTCTGCCATTTTCTTGGCAGTTGACTATTTAAAATATGTATTATTCAACTCAAATTGTCCTCTCTCTGGCAAATTTCCACATTTTAAATAAATGTTGTTTTATTTAATCGCTGCATTTCGAATAACAATTTGTTTAGACAAACTAAACACTTATCTGTAGAAAGTTAATTTTTTTTTATTTTTGAAAGTTCTTTGGACATACCATGCTACTTTTTTTTTGATATTGAAACATTTAATTTTCTTTAATTCTGTAAGTTTTATTATAACTGAAAGTGAATTTCTGCGTCTCGCTTTTCCTTTGCAAATATTTTTTATCTCAGGTCTTGGCTGAGGTAATAATAATAAACAAAGAATTATGTTATGGTGTCTGCTATTTGTACTAATTCTGAACAACTAGAAAACTGTTGAAGACGGAATTATATTTTTGAATCAATCAATTTTAGGTTAGATATAACCATTTAATTTTCATTTTTATTATTTTCCGTAATATTTATTTAATAATTTTTTAGTGCAAAAAAAAAAAAAAACAAAGAAAGTGTAACATTGCGTTAATGATACTTGCTGTAATAATTTCCTCACATTTCATCAGCCGTCGAAATTCGATTGTAATTCATGAAATTTTCAGTTTCAGACGAATAAACAACATTTAGACATTTAAATTTTGCTGTTCGACAACAGTTTGTTTTGTTTATATAATTCCAATTAGCGATCATCTCTCCTCAATGTAACTGCTTGACCACTGAGTTAGCTATTGAATTTAATGCATTTGTAACACATACCATCCATAAATTTTATCTTTCCGCCCTTCTTTCCTTATAAAGGAATAGAAATAAAAGTTTTCATGCAACCTTATTATTATTGAATAAATTAGTAACAAACAATCATTTTCAATTTAATCAAGAGTTGAAAACACTAATGCAAATCAACAAACCGTTCATTAAAAGCAAAATCACTGCACTTTATATTATATTAGACATTTTTAGCTTCAAATTGTATTTATTTTGTTTGACACTCTGCTGGACAATCGATCTGAATTGACCGACTTAACCAATTATATTTTGGAAGTGGATTAACTGGCACCTCGAGATTGATGTTATTTTGTTTCGACATTCATTTAAAAGATTATATTTTCACTTTCAATTTCAGGACTGGTACTTTTCCGGCCATAGGCCGAAACTCCAGATATTTTAAGGCTTTTAAGTCTGGAATTCCGGATTTTTAAAAATTATTTCCAATTTTTTTGAGCGTTATCCTGAAATTTAACGCCGTAGCCGCTAACACTAAAATACGTAACTTTGCCGCCCATCGTGCAATTGGATGGCTACGGATACACGCAATGTTAATTTGCAAAATGTGATGAAGAATTTTTCATAGGTTTTATCTGTATTTTGTTTGGAACTGTAAGATTGAAGTTATGCAGTTAACAGTACATTCAGAATGTTCTTCAAAGATTAATAGATCTGTGAATACATAAAAATTTATTCAACTCTTACAAAAGATGTACCTGCATTTTTATGTGACAAATGACGATTCAGAATATAACTTTTCTTTACAAATAGTAATAATACCATATATATACATATATAGCTTAAAACTTTGTTTCAACCTTAAAGATTCTGCAAATTAGTTTCAGGATTTTTTGGGGAGGGCCAGTACCACCCCTGCAATTTGTTCTTGACATTTCTTCTTTGAGCTGTGAATAGTAAAAAACCTGTTGAGTATTTTACAAATATTGTAGATTGTAGATGTAAGAAGTAGTGTGAAAATACGACGAGAAAAGAATAATTAAATACAGTGGAACTCGCTTAAGAGCAAATGCCAAACATTCGCGACTTTGTTCGAGTCAGCCGTCATTCGTAACAACTGTGAATAAATAAATTCAGGCACTTAGAAGCAATGGGGTGTAAGTGACCAAAATGAAAATTTTGAGATAGCTAGTGCAAAGGATAAATAAAACACCCTTCTGTTTTGTGGGAAGTAGATTTTAGTGGTAGCTTTGACAGATACTGCAAAAAAGCGTGGTTTAAAAAAATGACTAAATAAAAGCTGCCTTCCGTTTGGTGGCAAAGGGATGCAAGTGCACTTACATCCGGTTGCCTCTCAATAAAATGATTTGATTTTTCAGTTAGTTTAAATAGGCGATGCAGGCGATCTATTTACGAAACTTAAAGCGGAGAAGAAGGAAAAAATAGGAAAAGAATTCCGAATTGTTGAATAATAATAATAATAAAAACAAGGCTTAAATCGTCTGCAGATTTTATTAACCTCTTCGCGACGGGCGAATCATATATGCATTCGGCACGAACGTCTCTCACAGCCGGGCGGATCATATATGCATTTCAGAAGAACTGGCTTAGTAGACGGCCAGTGCATATGTGAATTTTAAGCTGGAACAATTTTTAATGAGCACTAGATGGCACCCTGTGTCCATTATATTTGAATTGCACATAGTTTCAGTATCCTGACCTTCAGTTTGTTCATGTTCTGCCTCTGTCTGGAATTTTTCAAGTCAGCTGTTGCGGGGAGGGGGGGAAATCTGAATGTAAACAAACGGAGCTCGGCTCTTTAACTTACCACGTGATATAAACATTCGCGTTTCTTATAGCTCTCTGAATACTTTTTTTTTTTTTATCTTTCGAGAATGTGTGGGGTCTTTGTGGGTTTTAGCGTCAGTTCTGTTATAGTTTTTGTTGCTTTCGGATCTATTTCGCGTACTTTCCTTGGTATTTTGGAAATCTATGACTTCAGATTATTATGGAGAGAAAGCGTTATTTGTCAGAAGAAGAATATACTCGTATGATAAATGAACCAGATAGTGATATAGATGAAAGTGATGATTCATTTTCTAAAGAATTAGAAAGAGACATTTCCAGCGATTCTGATACGGACATTTTGTCAGATACGGAGCTCGCTGAGTGCATGCCTTCCACTTCCAGTAGAAGATCGGGTCAAGATGGTAACTTATGGACTCGAGAGCTTCAGGAATTGCATCCTCATTCATTTACTGGAATACCGGGAACAAATCCTGTAGTGAATGCAGAAAAAGAAATTGATTTCTTTAATATTTTCGTTGATGATGACCTGCTAAATTTGATTGCTGCAGAAACAAACAGTTTTGCTCAAAGCACTCAAAGAAATGCTCCATCAACTTCTAAGTCAGCCAAATTTTCAAATTTGACTACTGAGAACATAAAAGTGTTTTTTGCAATGATAATACTGATGGGAATTATCAAAAAACCGAACTTAAAGATGTATTTCACTACAAATGAGATGTTCGCTACTCCGTTTTTTAACAAAGTTATGCCTCGGGATGTGTTTCTAAACATTTTAAAATTTTTGCATTTCACCTCAGACCAGAGTGCTAAAAAGTTGGGAAAATTAGGACTAATCATAGAAAATCTAAAAAATAATTTTAAAAGAACCTACGTACCTGAGGAAAATATTTGCATAGATGAATCCCTTTTTGCTTGGAAAGGACGTCTTGGCTTTCGTCAGTACGTTCCATCAAAAAGATCGCGTTACGGCATAAAAATTTATAAGCTATGTGAATCAGTTTCGGGCTATGTATGGAATTTTTTAATTTATTGTGGTAAAGACACAGAAATGTTAAGCAGTGAGGGATCTTACGGAGAAAGAGTAGTGAAAACATTGATGGACGGCTTGCTTGAGAAAGGGTATAATTTATATTTGGATCGATTTTTCAATTCCCCATCTATTGCGGAAGATATGCATTCCGTAAAAACGAATATTTGCGGAACAGTATTAAAAACAAGGAAAAGAATGCCCAAAGACTTTCCAGAAAGGAAACTAAAAAAAGGTGAATTGGATGCGATGCAACTCGGCAACATGAACATCATTGCATTCAAGGAAAAAAAGAAAGACGTTTTCATGCTAACCACAATACACTCGCCAGAAATGTCTAAATCTGGCAAAAAAGATAGAGTTACCGGCGAGGACATTTTAAAACCTACATGTATCCTCGATTACAACAAAAACATGGGTGGTGTAGACATTGGAGATGGAATTATGACACATCATTCATGTTTTAGAAAATCAGTGAAATGGTACAAAAAATTATTTTTCGGGCTTATGGACGTAGCAATATTCAACTCCAATATTCTTTTCGACAAAAAGCACGGCACTAAAACGCCGCTCCTGCAATTTAAAATGAAACTAATCGAACAAATTTTGGAGAACTACGGAAATTACCGAGAAGAAAAAGAGTTTACAATCAGACATGTACCCGCAGCTAGTCGATTGTCTGGTAGACATTTTCCTACCCTTAATATGAACAAAAAGGGTGAAAAAAGCCGAAGAAAGTGCATTGTTTGTTCACAAACCGTGCTTAAACAAAAAAAAACTCAACAAACATTTTATGCTTGCAAATCGTGCAATGTAGGACTTTGCGTTTCTCCATGCTTCGAGATTTTCCACACTCAGTCTGCATTTTAAATTCGTTATTTCTTTTTGTAAATAGCCTTTGTAGTATTTTTTTATTAGTTTGAAAGTTTGTTAATGTGTTTTGTCAATTAAAACTTAGGGAAAATTTGAATAGCGCTTTTGGAAATTATTTTTCAAGGTAAGTGATATTTTTTTATATATTTTCATGCAAATTAGAGGAAAAACGTTATTAGATTCTAGTTTTAATGTATATGAAAGCTTATGTAATAATCTAAAATGATACCAAAAATTACGACGTTAGGACTTAAAATTAATTATTTATGAATATTTTTCGAAAGTTAGGCTTAGCGACGCAAAACCCCCGTCCTGTAGCGTAATTCCTTTACTTCCGCTTCGTCCACAGGGAGCGTTTTAAACACAGGCGCCCCGTCGCGAAAAGGTTAATGTCATGTTTTTTTTTTCGGTGAGTTGTCTAATGGCAATGATTTTTAGTTTGTTGATAAATATAATGATTCGAAATTTATATTATGCAGTTTTTAATGGAGTTTATATCACTAACAAACGATCTCTATTACTGTATAAATTAGCAAAATGAACAGGACACATTTTTCATTGAGTGGCAAAGGGGTGTAAGTTAACTAGTTGGAAGCAAGGGGTGTAAGTGAAAAGAAGCTATTTTTTTAAAAAAATCCTACGCTAAATCTAATAATCAGAAACACTTCAAACTTCATACTTAAACTAACACATACATATAGGACTCGAAAATAAAAAAAATATTTACACGAAGAACCTCTGGAATTCAGTATAGGGATTAAACTTCAAACGAGTTTTACTCAAAATGATACTTTAGTCACTTACATCCCTTTGCTTCTCACCGCCTCAATTTGTGTAAAAAAAAAGTATTAGAAATGTATGTTTATATCTTAAAATGATTACTACTATTTATAATAAAAAGTAAAATAAATAGTGAAAACACAGGATTTATTTTTATTAATATACACTTTTAAGTCTTACTAGTACATTGAGAAAAAGTGAACTTACCTTTTAAAATTTAACAATTTTGGAAAATAACCTTAATGGTTAGTTGTTTTTTAGGTACATTAATTTTTTCATACGCATATCTTGGCGCAAAATGCCTAGTACCGTTTGTATATTGTCATTTTCTGGACTCTAAAATTGATTTACAAACTGAGATAATGTGCCTTATCCACATTCTAGAAAAGGGGCCTGAAATAGAGAGACGCGGGTGGTCATTTTAATTGTGCGAACCTGTTTTGATGACACCTGCTGAAGAACCCTTTCGAAGAAGATTTATTCGAAGATAGCTTGTTTGATCCCTGAGCAGACTGTCCTGTCCGAAAGCCAAACACGTGCACAAGCTCTATTCTCTGCCCAGAAAGGTTCAACGCATAATTCGAAATACGTACTCTGTGGTTTATTATGACTCAAAGTTACCAACAATTTCTTTAAAAATATATATATTCAATCGAGAGAATTTTTCATGAATAGGTCAGAAATTTTGTTCGTCTTAGCCGAAATCTGTATTTTAGCCTTCGTAATATGCGTGAGATATTTAGTGTCATTAAATAGTAAACCAAACTTAGTGAGCAAAATGGTCATTTTAGCCGTGATTTCGCATTGCCCGTGTTCGTATTAAGAAAATTCATCTGTATTTTCAATTTTTTTTATTGATAACACTAAAACGCATCACTTGCTATTAAATTTTAAAAAAAGCAAGAAAATCGGTTGATAACAGAGGAGGAAATGGCTCTTAACTGTTTTGTCTTTGTCTGTTTATCTATCGATTGGTGATAGATTTGAAACATCCCAGTTTGGCTTTGGTGGATGCTATATTTCCCTCGTTTAACGGTATCCTTGATTTAATAATAGTATTTAACAGCCCATAGATGATCGTTAAATCGTGGTCATGCCTGTGTTATATATATATATATATGTATTTTAACTTATGTACAGTTCAATCCTTTAAGGGGACTCGGCGTCTAAAAATCCACCTTCTCAAATTGAACGTAATTCAAGGTGTATTGACTGGCAATGTATGTTTGTGAATCTAACTTGATGTGTTATAGAAGAAAAACATAAAAAAACAGTCCAAAAAATTCAAAATTTAAAATGTTACTCTTTTTTTTTAAATGGGAGATTTTTGCCTGGATGTTTTTTACAAGAAAGAACAAACTATGCTCCTCACTTTGTAGTATGGAATTTTTGATGTCTTTATTAGTTCTTGAAAAAGAAATTTAAAACTGAAAAATCTAAGAAAAGTTTCGGTATTGCAAGATTTTTAGTTAAGTTGCGTTAAAATAACTTCTAAAAAATTTATCAAAAATTTCATACTGGGTTACATTTAGTTGAACATTTGGAACAAGCAATAAAAATTTCAAGTGGAATAGATACATATTTGAATTAGCATTTTAACTATCACATACTATGCAAAGAAGCGAAGCTGAGAAAAGACCATTTAAAGTTTTTGGTTAGGTAAAAAAAGTTGAAATGCTAATATAAAATCAAAAATAAGATATCTTAGAGTGTATGTAGGACTTAGAAACTTTAAACAAACGTTCTCTAATATATAAAGTACAATTTAAAGCAAAAATCCCAAAATCGAGATTTTGACTGGTTTTTAGTGCCGAGTCCCCTTGACAGTATATTAGATTTTTCTATGTTTTTAATAGTGCTCTTTTTCTTTCATTGCAGATGGAAAATAATCCTCACGATCAATTAGCTAGCTGTTTGATAGGAGACTTTCTTTATGGATCAACATTAGAAGATGTGAGCATTCTTTATTTCTTTTTCTATAAAAAGCTTTTACTGTCCTTTTGTAAAAGAGTGAATTTTTTTTTTTTGCCTTTAAAAAATTGTTAACTTTTCGTTATGTTAGTTATGTTTCATGTCATTTTCCTGCAAATTAAAATTTATGTATCTCAAAATGTTTTAAGGTGTTTTAAATTTACTAATCCAAAATTTATTTTGTACTAATATATATAATTTTGACGTCAAAAATTTTAATGATTTTTCTTGAGTACAGATGAAAATCCGATTCTTGTGGATTTTAATTCTCTCCTAAACGACACCCCTCACCAGTCCCAATCTCCCACATCTTTTGTTTACTTTCTGCTTTAACTCCATTGTGTTATGTGATGCTGAAATTTTCATTTTTAATGAACAAAAAATAAAGAATTTTTTGAGTTTTAATCTTAATCCCTCTCATTTATGGTTTAATCGGCATACCTTTTCGTAAATCTTTTTCCGTAATCCTTGCAGTATTAGAATTTTATTACAGTGTTTTACAGACAGTAAATCTTGGCTATAAGATATACAGTGCATATTTTTTTGCTTTTTATTTTTGAAGCTGTTTTGAATTGGTAATCCCACCATACTTAATATTCTATTATAGAGTTCTTAAATCCCTGAAATATTCATAATTTTTTGGAAATGAACTTCTAAGATGTAAAGAATCCTTATTTATTGTTTTTATTATTATCAGGCCCCAAAAGTGGTTGACCCAAAAAATCTCTGAAAATGCTTTAAACATTTGCCAAAAATGTCAAGTTGAGAAAAATACACTTAACTTTTTGAAAAATGCAATTAAGATCGGAGGTATAAATTTAATTGAAGCAGTTTAAATATGTTTTTTGAAAAATTATACCACCATCATCTAATGACTTTTCTAAAAAAGTAAACAAATAAAAAGTAAAAACAATGCAATTAATAATTGGGAAGCATGTAATTAAAACGGATGACAAAAATGGGAAAATAATTAAATAATAATAAACTGTTTCTAGAAAATTTTTGATTATCACTAAAACTCGTCAATAGTTACTAATCAAAAAAGAAAAAAGTAAGGAAATTGGGTGAAAAACAAAAAAAATGATTAACTGTTTTGTCTTCGCCTATTTATGTATAATTTTTTAAATTTCAGCACTGGCCCATATGAAAAAGATTGCATATTCATGCTTTATATGTGTGTCATAATGTTCTGATTCGAGGTTTATGCTAATTAAATGGTTTTTTTTTTTTTTGCTATTTCAGCTTCAACATAGGGTCCAAGAAATTCCCACCATAGAAAACTTGTGGAAGGAGGATGCTCAGTTTTGGCTTGATCTGCTTCAAAAGTATCTCATTGAGGGGAAATATGTGATAGTAAGTACGGAAATTTACTAGCAGTATTTTCTAGCATCTGGAAGTGGTCTGGTTGAAGCAGCAGATTGTAATGTATGATCCAATAGGTATTGGAAATTTTCAAAGGAAACCCAATCCCCTTGATAAAATATATTGAGCCCATAAAATAGTGGGCACTTAGTTGACGGCAGGGCTCCAAAAATCTTTAAAAAGTTTGCTCTTTTTTTTGCCACAAAATTTTTACATGTCCAGAAGTTGTTTTATTGCACATTAATAAAATATTTCAGTTCATCATATAGCATTGTTCAAACAAAAAATTAAACTCACAGCTTAAAATCTGAATCAAGAATGATTTTAACATTAATATAAATCATTTAAATATTACATTACAAACAAAATACTACATAATATGCCTTACAAGTCAATATTTTCAAAAATTTAAATTGTATTATCAATTGTATTGTTAACATGCATGTCTGCAATTTTGAGCTCCAGTAAGGATCCGGTGATTTTTCAATAAAATACGAAGTAATAAATTTTGGGGAGAAATATTTGATTTAAAAAGTATATGTCCTGCTGGGCATGCATGTCAGGCAATATAATTTTCGAGCCCTGGTTGACGGTATATTTTTTTATTGGCTATAAGGTTAATAAAAATTGCATAATTTATACCTGAATTTTGTTTCTACTTTTCCATAACTATTTGGCTGTTGACAAGTCTTGTTTACTTAATTACCAACCAGCCTCTGCTATTAATCTTGCTATTCTATGCTATATATCTATGTATGGTCCTATTTTATGCTACCTAGGATTTGTCTTCCTTCCTTTGAAATTAATGATGCAGTAAGAAATGAACAAGTGAAACTCTACTGTGTATATATACACACGTATATATTTATCAGGGGTGATTGTGACACAAAGTAAAAACCCTGAAATTTAATTCATTTATTTTTTGCAAATAAATTGTAATTTTTAGTAAAACATAATTTCCCATGACTATATCTTTTTTGCCAAAGTTTTGCTGTAAAATACTTTTTCTGTTTAGTATTATTGTTTTTTCATTTATTTGTCAAATATCTGCAACTTTTGAAATAAAAGTTGAGAAAAAAATTCGCCGATTTCAGGAAAAGAGCGTAAAAATGCATTATTATGCAAGAAAAATGAGGTTCGGAAAATGGGTTCAGCTTTTTGCGCTGTTTTGCGGAAAAATAACTAAAAAAATAAAAACTCCAAGGTTTTTTTTTTTTTTATCGTTCGCTATTAAATTGCACTTTTCACAGAATTATTTATTTAAAAAAAGATAAATAATAATAAAAATTTTTATCATTATAAGCTTAAATTTTTAATTTTCACGTAAATCTTCTATTTGAAAAAATAGCTCCTTATTAAAAACTGTTGGATCAACTCCTGAGAATACCCTGTCAGAGGACAGGCTCTGTCCTCCCCCCAAAATTAGCTGAAATCATTACTCTACCTGAGAGCTATAGTATTTTAAGTCCATTTTTCACAAATTTACACTTAATGGACATACAAAGTGCTGACTACAAAGCAATAGCTACATTAGGGCTCCTAACTTTTAAAGTTCCCATTTAACATCTTTATTCTAGTCTTATAGTACGAAATTATTTTTTAAAGCTTCATCGCAAAAACTCGAAAAATGGACATAAGATATGACAGGTTGATCCCTCGCAGAACATCTGCGAGCTATAAGTTCAACAATCAAATTTGAGAATGATCACTCGATATAAACAAACTAAGGTGTTGCCACTCCAGAGAATCAGAAATTAAATATTGACTTATAAATAGAAATACTTTTTAAAGAATAGAAATAAATTTTTTTAATTCCGTAAGGTATGATAATAAATACAAATATTATGATAGTTTTCTATGCCAGTCATTAAACACATTTTTAAATATTGTTTTACAGTAGTTTGATTTTTGCATGATGTTAGTATTGTATCATACTGCAACGTTAACTGATCCACGTTAAGTGAAATATATATATATAGATGGCTCTTAGGCACAGAATATGAATTGACCAGAATTAGCTCACTACATCATCCCGCTAACATTACACTCCTCCTGAAATATATTTCTTTATTCATTAAATAAACGTTTGTTATACTCATTCGAAGGATGACTCGTTAAAATTGTTTTCCGAATTTCAGGTTTTAGGAAGCCCTAGTCCTTCACTGTCAGATTCAATGGCCAAAGCAGAAAAGCAGAGAATAGAGGAGCAGCAGAAGAAGCTGGGTCCTGCCGGTTTGAAAGAGAAGGCTAAGATTTTGAAAAAAGCCATGGCAACAAATGAGGTACTACAATACACATTTAATTGTTGTAGAGTAAATTAATAATCATAAATTAAGATGATACTCTAAATGAACCACCATATCATTCTTCTGACTAATACAAGAGTGGCAATCAGCAACAGGTTCCAACTGGGTCGGTCTTATAGTCAGGGCCCGATTTGCATTTTGACTCACTAGAGGCACAACTCATGTTTGGGGGCCCCTCACGCAACAACAATTTTTTAAGCAAAATTTTGGGGGCCCCAAAGCACAAACACTAATTTGTTTTTCAACTTTCAAAGAGTCGGACTAACATTTAGGAGCCCCTAACGTGCAAAATGGTTTTGTTTTTAAATTACTAAATGTTTAAATAAAATTTGGGGGCTCCCAAAGTGAAAATTCCTTGTGGTTTTAAAATAATTTAATAATATACACATTTTCTGTGAAGCCACAGAACACTATCAGTTTGTTTTTGAAAGATGCTATTTTTAAATATTTTTCTAAAAAATTTTTAATTACAAAAAATAATAATAACCAAAATTAAGGGGCCCCTTCAAAGTGGGGTGCCCTAGGCCTGGGCCTCACAGGCCTAACGGTAAATAAGGCCCTGCTTATAGTTGAGGGTTATTTCGGGCAGTGCTGGGTGATATATGAATGACTGCATTTGACTAAACTGTATTTATGTTTTTTGAGCTACTTTGAGCTGGTTAAATTTTAATGTATCATGAGGAAATTAGGTACTTTTCCCTTTTCGAGGGAGGAGGGGGGGGGGGGGGGTAGTGGCAATGGATAAATTTCTTTACACCAATTTAATTTGTTTTGGGTGTGGAGTTTGGTTTCGTGAAAAATATTTAAACATTGCCAAGAGCAATCCAAAAGGGTATAGTAGTTTGATTTGGCAAAAAAAAAAAGAAATTTAACCATCACCAGCCCCTCCGAAACGGAAAGCACCACAGATTTTGTAAAGTTTGTAAGTAATATGACATGTTCAAAAAACTATAAAAATAAATAATTAATAAATAAATAAAATAAAGTTTGAAAAAATGAAGCAATTTATAACTTTTTAAAAAAGTTATAAATTGACAGAAAAAGAAAAAACTACTTTTTCTAATTAATTTCTATACATCAGAGAATTGTTACAATCCTACTTATGAAATATTATGGGATTCTAAACTTATTTCAGCACAAATTGTCATTAGTGCAATTCAATTTGATGTAAAATTAAGTGTTCTAAATTGTACCAAAAGGCTATTAATAACATAACTGAGTATTTTAGATTGAATTTTTACAATTTTTTTTCACAAACATAATAAACAGAGGGTAAAATCTGCTGATTCGCAGATTTCTGACTGTGGGTGTTTTTTTTTCTTTTTCCTCATTTTATACCCATCATTAAGTTAAATTTAATTTAAAATGGCTTGAGACTGAATGGGTTAAATTACTTGAACTTTTATCATAGTTGATTATTGTTTTATTTTGAACAAATAAAGTGGTATTAATATTGTTATTATTAGATTATCAATTTTACTTTATTGTCAATAAACGGTATTGGTCGGGTCATACGGGGGATAATTCCTGGTCAAAAGACAAGATCTGAATTTCTCCAGATGTTTAATAGATAATATTACTACTAAATTTGGCACGGAACAAGCTTACATAACATGTGATGTAATGTTTTTTCATTTAACCAATAATTAATGTATGCTTTATTAAATTTTACTCATAAAGTGATCAATAATTACCCTGGCTTTGGGTTAAATATTGGTCACATACCGGGTAAATATTGGTCGCTCCTTGTTTTTGCTGCAAATCTATGTACAGTGAAACCTCTCTATCCAACCACCTCTCTAAGCGACCAAAATGTGCTGGAACAGAATTTCCCCGCATTCAGTTAATGCTAACTTGACCTCCATTAAGCAACCACACTTAAACAGTTCCCCTCTCGAAACGACCACATTTTCTTCCAGGAAAAAACCAAACTACTGTCACTTTTATTATTTCTGCATCACTCAATTGCAGAGCTGCCAAGTGTTCCGAATTATCCGGATTCGTCCCGATTGTTTTACCGTGTTCCGAAAATACGATTTCTCCCACCAAAATCCGATTTTTTTGGGAAGAAAGAAAATTATTGTACCCTTTTTTCCCCCACTCATTTGCTGTGATGAAACAGCTATGCCTTTCCCACTAAAACGCAAATTCTGCTGTTTTATGCGCCTAAACGGCGATGTTTTAAGGAAACTGCACCAAATGGAGGAAATACTTCTAATTACCGATTTTTTTACGCATTTCCGAAATCCAACTGCATCCACTTCAGTAAAAACATCCTAATTTTTTTCATATTTTCATATTTCGACCACTTAGATGTCAATAATTTTGTGTTTACCATTATTTTTGTTCTTTCTTTTATGTTTTATTTTTGTAATAGAGGGCTTGACGCACCCTATTCGGAAATTGCAATCGAGGTGCATCCGAGTTCATTCAAACCGGCACTTTGTTAGAATTATCCTTAAATTTTAGCAGGATTTATATTTGGTTAATGAAGAATTTGGAAAATGAAATTGACCTAAAAAGTTGTTAAAAGCATTTTGGATGGTGTTAGAGTCTGCAAATCAGGGGATCCTATACTGGAGAGATTGGGTTACAGCTGGGAAATTTGTACTCTGAGTTACCACACTTCAGAGGTTTCAGACATTTTATTTAGTCTTTCTTAAAATGTTGGCAATCATGTCAGTTATTGAACTTGTTAAATATTGTAGAGCCTCATTAATGTTATTGTTCTAAAAATATTTACTCAAAATAATTTTTGCTTTTCCACTTTTTATATATTTTCATACATATTTTAAATACACTTATATCCACTTTAGTAACAGAGTTTTTTCTTTCATGTCAAGTACTCATATGATATTTTATGAAATAAAAAATATTTAATCAAAAATATTAAATGACTTTCTAAGTCTAGCTAACAAAAGGTTACATTCTGAACTGAGAAAAATATTTTATAAGCAGACCATGAGAAAAGCCATGCGTAGCGAAATGCTCAATCATTAGTAGAAGTTTTTCTTACGCATGATGTGTTCCTATTTTTCCCCTGAAGTGTCCCTAATTTTTGTCTCCCAGGGTATGCAATTGCTACAATCAGTGAAAAACGGTGCTTTAGTTTTTGTGTCATTTTCTACTCCCCTAGAGGGACATGTAATCCTCCAATTCAGATGTCAATTGTTGGGCTTTTTTTCCAGAAACTCTTCGAGGAAGTTAGCTTTCCTACACATGTGCATGCTCCTGGGCAGAAATACATTAGCCCAAACAAACAGGCCTACCACATTGTCCTCTTGATGAGATAAGGGTAGACTGATATCCCCGTTTTTTCACCGACAAACCCTGGGGTGGGTTGTTCTTACCCCATTTCCCAGAACCTTGGTGGTGACCGAGCGGTGGGGACACAAGCAGTAGAGAATTCATTTTGATAACCAGCAATAGATATTGAAAGAACATTTTTTCAACGTTTTATAAGAGGCATCTACAAAAAATCGATTCTTTACTTGCGAAGATAGGATAAAGAAGTGTGAAAGTGGTAAATCCGGAAGGAAATCGGCAGAAAAATTTAAAAAACAAGAAAATGCATCAAAGAGTGGGCACAGTCAAAAGGAGTCGAGAAAGATCAGAAAATTTTTCTTTTCGCCATTTCGCAGGTTATGATGATGAAGGCATTTATAATCTTGATGAATATGGAATAATTTTTCGTGCTTTAACCAACGGAAAGTTTAACAGAAAAGTCTGAGGATGCAAAAAAGAGGAGGGGCTCGAAAGAACGCTTAACTTTAGTTTTTTGAGTGAATGCGTTAGGTGAGAAAGAAAAAGCTCTTGTGATCACAAAATCTTTAAAATCGGGTTTATGTTCATTTATTTAATTATTATTTAATTCGGACTCTTCTGGATATGTTTAATGTTGTTATTGAATATTTTCAAGTAACCTGCATTGAGCGACCACTTTTTGCGGAACGAGAGGTGGTCGCTTTAGAGCGGTTTCGCTGTATTTTTTGCAACCTGTGTAAGAAAATAAAGTAGTTAAGGATTGTTTGGCATATTTCAGTTGTTTTGTTATACCAATTTCACTAACTGAAAAATGCGTGACTTTAATTATGACCAGAAATTACCCCACATGACCCTAGTTTCTTTTATTCATGTACCATGCTGAGCTCGGGTATCAATTTAAAGTTTAAATGATCTAAAATTTCAGACTTCTCCCCCAAAAGAAGTCATCCAGTCAGTCTCTGTACCATCCGTCAAGTCTATAAAGTTTCATCCAATCCAGAGGTGTTGCAACGTAGAGGACAAAGGGAATTCCGCTGTGGATTTTAAGATCAAGGATATGCCGTGCAGATTCCAATTGGATGTTATCAATACGAATTTTGTGAGGGTATGTATACCTACTAATTTCATGTGCCTCTTTATTTTATTAATTTTTTTTTAGTTTCATGTGCTCCTCGCTTTATTTAAACGTCATTTTTTTTTTTGTAAATTAGTTACAGTTCAAAAAAAGAATTTGTTACTTTTACAAAGTTTTTTTTTTTTTTGTTCAACCACGAAGTTCTGGAACTTGGGCACATCTACGCATGGCAGAAAAGGATGAATCCATTCGAGTTTTAGGGGAGTTTGTTGTGCAGGTGTTTGTGTTTTGGCATGCAAATCAGAATGTTTGCTTCTCATTTTGTTGAAAGCAACGCAATTTATAAGCTGGCTTATAGCATCCATTCGAGAGAAATCAAGTATGCTAAACGAACTAAAACAAGAACATAAATGGCACATCCCTTGTGCCAGCAGTTTCTCCCTTGAACATAAATGGATTCTTCTTGGCACTCTGCCAAGTCAGCTGACTTGGCAGAGTGCCAAGAAGTTTTTTTTTTTTTAATGGTAGAACTGTTATCCATCGTTCAAACATCTTTTGTTTTCTTACATGTTTTAAGGGGTCCTGTTCCAAGGGCTATCTAAATAATGATGTTAATTTTAGCTGTTTAGATTCTTTCCGAAACTTTCAGAATCGCATTTCTACTGCCTAAAAATTTTTCTGACCTTGAAGAGTAGAAAAAAAAAAAAAAAATTCAGCCCTTGGCCGATGTTTGATGCCTATGACTCAATTGCTGAAAAGGTTGAGTCATGCAGTGTGATTTCTGTTCAACAAATGATTGCAGATAAAGAAGAAAATAAATAAAGAGGATACCAGCAATCTGCATTAGGCAAAAAGAACTGATTTGTTTTTTAAGAAGAAGAGTCTGAATACAAACTCAAATTTCTCAATATTTGAAGTAAATAAATAGACTTGCTCATCTGCTGTAAAAAGTTTTTGCTCTATGTATATTCTACATTGTTTGTTCCCTTCAATTTTGCTGTTAAGTATAGTAAAGTTACTACTGCCATATTCTTTCAGGCGATGATGTTTTATGTTGACTTGCATTTGTCGTTATCTCGTGTTCATCATTTGAAGTAAATGGTCCAATGAGGTCCTTCTGTATTTGCAGGGGTCAATCCAGCATTTTTAACAGGGTTCAGTTTTTGAAAACATTTTTGTGAAATATTAAATAATTTTCCGAGTATTCAAAACTTAAACATATAGCGACAAAAAAATGTATTATATTTGTTGCTTATTTAATAAATAATTCTGTGAAAAGTACAATTTGGTAGCTCGGAAGTTTGTGAAAGATTCGTTTTGCACTGAAATTTTGTGAAGGGTCCATTTTCATCGACTGGAATTTTGAGAAGAGTCCATTTTGATTAATTAGAGTTTTGTGAAGGGTCCAAAGGCGGACTTGAATTTCGTCTGGTGTGACCCCTGATTTGGCACATGATGGTGAATTTTTAAAAATAGCAGTTGTGACATGCTACTGAAATTTTAAGCAAAAGATAGAGTGAAAAGAATAAAATTTCATTAATAATAATAGTAAGAAGAAAGAAAAAGTAAAAATAAATAATTCCCAATTAGGAGCATTTTACCATTAACTAAGTAAAAACGTTCCTGTCACAAGTGAAAGTGCAATATTCCTACCATTATAATTGCCCAAACGGCGAACCAGTGTCATCCTCTGAAAACTTTTTTTGCATCGATCTTATTGCCTTTTGGGCCTAGCGCTTTCAAGTTCCTTGTTTAAATTGAAGAATGTCTTTAATATCAGTATCATCTTGCATTCGTACTGAATTTATTATTCAGTTCATTCCATTAATTTTCATTCTTCTTATGATGACACATGTTTCAGTGTTACGAGGAACCTCCTTACCAATGCAGAAAAATTTGAGATGATGTAAGCATCAGTCACATTAAAACCAAACTGTTGGTGTCCGTTGCTTGCATCTTGAAGCTCTCAACTGTAGAGCTTTTAACACTAGAAAAGTGTTCCCTGTAACCGGAATAATGCGTCATTTTTCGATATTGTGCTGCACTAACATTGCTCTCTTGCCTTCTTTCCAGAATTCGGGATTTTTTTGCTTTAAATCAGATTTTTTATATTTTTTTAAAGAGACCTTAAATATTTTGGATATTCATTATGTTACATTCATAACGACAATATGATATGCCAATCAATATGCAAAAACACATTTTAAGCTATTTTCACAGCAATAAATATCTTTTAATAATAATAATTATGAACAAATTTTAATACAAATGCATGACTCAAATGAAACTTGACCCTACCAGGAATAATAACACAGAGAAAATGAACAAATTTATTCTGAATTATTTTGCTGTTGAAAGCTGGAAAAAAGTAACCATTGTGTGTACTTGATTTTTACATTGAGTGTACTTTATAATCATCTTTCTATTTTATAAATGAAAATCCCGGAATATTTTTACCCATTTAGTAAAATCATATGCTCACACCATTACTAAAAACTGAAACTTTTTCTTTTAATCAAATATCTTTATTGAAAACTTCTATGATATAAACAAATATTTTAGAAGGAAAAAAAAAACTTTAAGCTATTAGGGAACATGAGTGAAACTTTAAGGATACACATTCTAAATTCTAACAGTTGTTGTTTTAAACACTATCCTTCTGAATTATTTATAGTGTGGCATTTATTAAATGGATCTAAAATACTATTTTTAAGATTAAAAAAGCACAGAATGATTCATGATTATTCTGAATTCTAATTTGAATGATTGAATGAATGATGCTTGGTGCTTGAAGAATAAGAGTAATATTGTAAAATTAAAAAAATAGTAATTAGTTCTAAACTTATGAATATGTTATGTACACAGACAGATTGGACCTAGGATGTTTTGTTTAAAACAGTGGTTGTAATTGCAGCATTTTTCATTTTTACAACACTTTCTAACATTGCAAAATCAATGATTTTTTTTGAAAAAAAAATCTCTTTTGATTTAAATCAATAATTTTTTTTAAAAAAATCACTTAATTTAAATCAACGAACCCTGCTTCTTTCTGTTTCCTTGCAAAGCCAGATACTTGCTGTTCTTGTCATACTTCAAGCGTCATTTGCAATTTTCCTTCTAAGTTTGTAATTAAATGATCTTCACGTAAGCTTGTCAACTTTTAATGGACGTATTCTGTTTGCTTTTTTAATATCCACTGGCCAGGTAGCAGAAATTGCACAGCACGGCAGCGAGCGCTGCAGATTAATTAGCCACCTTACAAAAAAATTTTTTAATACTAGTTAGTTTTTTACTACTACGACCTTTAGTTTAGTAGGGTTATTAATACGACTCGGGTAAATATTTACCCTGTTTTCACTAAGTTATATAATAAATAATCTTCAAATATTAAACTGTGCTGTATTTATTGTCTTTACATCAATTTCTCTGATTGCATGTTCAATTTTAGATTTAATTAATTTATTTATAAATTGAATAATTATAATATTTAGTTATTGTCTGCATGCATTACTGTTATATGTCGACTATTTTAAAATGCATAGCTTGCTATTTTTTATGATTGTAAATTTGGTTCCACATCATTGGGTGCCACAGATAAATTTTGACTCCTGAAACTCGTGCTGCAGATTGATACACAAAATTCTGCTACTGAGTCCACGGGTGTCTTGAATTTTCAAAGAGCCTCTTTTAATCTGAAGCATATTTTTGAAAGAAGAAAGAAAGACCAATAGCAGCTGATCGCATTTGTTGGTTTCAGCAAAATACAGTCTGTTCTGACCAATTTTTATCTTTAAAAAAAGTATTTCATTACTCAATACAAAGAATTTTTGAGAGTTTTCTTTTATTTTCCTTTCTAATAAACATACAAACACACATAGGCACATGTGTATACATTATGTATATAATGTTTTATTATTGATCTTTGAAATTCACATATTTAACGAAGCAATTTGTCTTTATTTTGAACAATGCTAACATGAATTGTGTTGAAATGTTCTGCGTATTTGTTTAAAATCATATAGGGTCAGTTGGGGTGATTGTAAACGCTTTTTCAATGTTTTAACTTTTGATCCTTCCCTACCTCTTGAATGAATTCAGAGATAAAATTGTGAGCATTGTAGCCACTAATGTACTTCTTGTGAGTAAATGTGTACAAAAGTTTTGAATTTATGTCTATTTGTTAGCGAATGAGCTCGTGTTTACAATTACCCCAGAGATCTGGGGTAATTGTAAACAGTGATTTATTTTCGAATAAGGTTGATGCAAATGGAAAATTGTTTCATACACAGTCTGCTTGAAGGCTTAAGAAGTTCCGGAACAATGGTTGTCAATCTGCGGCCAACAGGCCGCATGTGGTCCGCTGAGTTATCTTATGAGTCGGATGAGATCATTTAACGAGAAATATCTTGCAAAAAATTAACTAATGCGGCAAATTTATGTAAAATTTGTCCCGCAGTGGATCAGTCGATTTAGCTTGGATCACACAGAACACTGAAAGTGAAGCACAACTGGCCGTGGTCAACGCTTGGGAGGGTGACCACCTCCCGCAACTGATTACTCCGAGACCGAGTACGCTAAAGGGAGCTGTACATGTAAAATACATCGTCGCTTCAAATAGTCCACCAAGTTAAAAATAATTTCCTATGAGGGACCAAATTAGGCGACGATCTCTCATCTGGGAGCTGGTTCAAACTCATTGAGCCCCTCTGAGCCAAGTGTACTTCATTCTAGCGGAGCTCAATAATAATCAACAGGAGCTTCCTTAATTCATGGTCGCCCTCCTGCAAGGGGGGCTTGGATTTCCAAGTGGCATTAGCAACAACTACAACAGTTATGTAAAATAGACACAAAAGTGTACTTTACATCAAAATATAATCCTTTTTGTCCCCCCAAAATATTGGAAATAGGATAAATTTAGGTGTTTACAGTTACCCCAGAGTACGAAATTTCTGGGGTAATTGTAAACACCTAACTTGTACATGACAAATAACAGGGAGGATTAAATGGATAACTAAATGTTTTTAGCAGCATTCCATAAGACACATAAAAATGGTTGAAACCGCTTACATCGCTTTTGTAGATGAGCTGGAGAGGAAAATGTAAGACCACTAAATTTTGTTAAACAACTTTTTTCACCATGTCATTTTCAAACAATGGTAATGCTTCCACATTTGTTTGAAAACATACGAAACTTTTTCAATGTCTTGCCCATGTTGGCAATTCATCACTTACCCGCAATTAAGTTTTCAAAATTTACCATAAGTTTAGTTATGAAGCTTGTTTACAATTACCCCAACTGACCCTAAATAAATGAAGCTGTGAATAATCAATATTTCTGATGTTGATTCATCTTGTGGTTGTGTGTTTTTCCCCCTCCTCATAATTAAAAATTTACTTTCTGTAGTTTTATGTACTGCTGGATACAAGCCAACTCCCTTCCGATTTGAGGATGTATTTACCCCTTTTTGTCGAGCTTCTTGATGAGTGTGCCATCAAAAGGAATGGAGGTAATTTTTTCTTTTTAAATCTCACCAAGAAGGAAAATAGATACATGAGAGTATATATTTTTTTTCTGAGCTATTTTCGGCCTACTTTCCTGTTAAAGTATAAAAAAAAAAAGTGTGGAAGTTAAAAATAAGTGAAGTACAGCAAAAAAACCTGTGTAAGTTGACCACTTGCTGTACAGCCCTTTAGTGTTCAACTTAGACAGGTGGTAAACTTATAAAGGGTGGTGATTTTTTTTTGGGGGGGGGAGGGATTTCTTTCACCATGCTTTCATTTTTTAACAAATTAAAAAACTTTTAACTTTATCTTCCTTTTAAACATTATTTTAAAATATTAATTACATATTTTCTTCAAAGCCTATCGGAAATATCTTTGGAAATACTTAACCAGAATGACTTATAAAGTATCATGCAAATTTAAGCGGTTCAAAAAAACTATATGTACCTCCTTAATTATGAACAGTTACTCATTTGATATAAATAATGTCTATAAATTCATAATCATTTAAAAATAACTCAATTTGTGTTTATTTTTCTA
This sequence comes from Octonoba sinensis, assembly GCA_038502835.1. NCBI lineage: Eukaryota > Metazoa > Arthropoda > Arachnida > Araneae > Uloboridae > Octonoba > Octonoba sinensis. The sequence continues at coordinate 113,249,644 of CM076605.1, forward strand.
TTATACAACATTATACTATACTAAATAATGAAAATCTATTTGTCAGCAAAAGAATCACATGGTTGACTCACAAAAGGATTCAGACAAGCTTTTATGTTTCGTCCATTCAGTGGAATTCTGGTCTAGCATCACAGCATAGAAAATATCTCAGAAATGTTATTTTGCTTGGCTTTTTCAATAAATGAAATTAATGAAATTTTGTGTGTATTAGTGGTCACCATAAACAGGTGGTTACAAGTAACAAGGGTTTTTCTTCATTATTTAATATAGGAGTAATTCCGTACCTGACAAAAGCGGTCAACTTACAAGGGTGGTCAACTTTACAGGTTTTACTGTAATTGAAAAAAAAAAAAAAAGAAAAAAAGTAGGGTTTTGAGATAAATATGTGTCTCCGACTGTCCCTCCCCCTAACCACTTTTGACGGGATTGTCCAATACGAAAGATTTATTTTTTTGCTTTCAGAAGACCTCGAGAAGGTTGAACAATTTTTTGTGCAATTTTGATCAGTTCAAAAATTTTTTAACAGTAGCGCCTACGGGGAAGTTTTAATTCTATATAAATCCTAATAGAACAGACGGATTTGTTTGGAACAAACTTTATCGGAAAGCTCTGATGATGTAAAACATGTACAGATATGAATTTCACCCATAAGTAAATAAGTATTTCCGAATGAGAGTTTTTCGTCTGGATTTTGAGGATATTTCTGGATGAATTAATAAATGAATGAATGGATTTGATGAATAAATGAGTGAATGAATGATTGAATGCATAAATGAATGTCTATTAATCGTTGAAAAGGTTATATTTGAAATATTTAACCCGTTCAGTTCCCAATCAATTTGAATTGCTGGTGAATTTAGTAATATTCATATTAGATGCAGCTTAAGAAAAAATGTAATGGAGGTAATGATTCCAACATTTTAATGACCATTTTATATCATATTTAGATGCTAAAAGAAAAAGAGAAAGTTTTAAAATAAAGAATTTGAAAATGCCAAATGGCATCACTAGGACCTGAAAGGGTTAAGAGCTAAAGATAAACAAAAAAGAGAGAGAGATAGCTAGGTTATGAATTTGATATTTGTGTACATTGGGAAGTAGGCTTGTACAGTTCTAAACGGAACTTCTTGTTAATTCCTGACGTTAACTTTTGTAATTGCTATTATGTCGGGAATGTGCGGGTGAGGTGTTGAACGTTGTGGGGATCACCTGAAAAGCAAATGTCATAGTTGCATTTCTAGCTTTAACTTTTCTTAGCATTACTCATATTTTTAGTTATTATTATTATTACAGTGGGGAAAAGCAAGCGCATAATTTTGCTAACTTTATCTAAATCACTTTTATGCTATAACTAGCTACGAAGCCTGGCGTTGCACGGTCTATCTGAAATTATATTTTTCAAATACAGCGATGCCTCATCAAAATGCTAGAAATTATTATTTTTTCATTTGTTTAAGAATGGCAACTGCATTGATTTGTTTGTTCACACAGCAACTGTAACAATTGTTGAAAGGATGCAACAATGCAAATAAAATAAAACGGTCATTATCTGGGTCAAATAAAATTAAAGTTAATTACCGTGAAAAATTAATTTCAAATTACAGAGAAAAACGCTTATAACTTCTTTTCTAGTTCATTTAGAGGCTTCTAATTTTAGCACGAAGGACATTACTCTTTCTAGGATAGTTTTTTACGGGCTTTTCAATGGTATCAAGCTGGAATTGATGCGATCATTTCTTCCGATAGAAAAGGCTATTTTATGCAATTTTCGGAACTTCGCTTCAATTGGTCTCAGCGTGATGATATATAGCCTACAGCCTTCCTCGATAAATGGGCTATCTAACACTGTATTTTTCAAATCGGACCAGTAGTTCCTGAGATTAGCGCGTTCAAGCAAACAAACTCTACAGCTTTATAATATTAGTATAGATGTGCAGACAAGATTCATATGCTAACAGTCAGCTCTTGCATTGCAGAGATTGTCCCATATCAGGAAGTTGTGAAGCAGTTGGCGGAAGACACAATCTCCATATCGGCTGCTTTAGGTTTGAATTACAGCAGGTTCTTCTGCTCAAAGTATGCTCAGCTGGTAGTCTTAGAATTAATGGTAAGAAACTTTCAAATTTATTATTTTGGGTAATTTATTATTCTAATGTGATTTGTTTTGATTTAGCTAAAAGTATTCATCTACAGTACATTAGAAGTAATAGTTCACTGATAATGAAGCCTTAAAAAATGAAATATGATCACTAACTTTAGATTTAGGGATCATCCATAAATGATGTCGCGCTTCGAGGGGGAAGGGGGGTTCGTGAAATTGTGACAAAGAGTGTGACAAGGGTAGGGGAGGGGCAGGGGGTAACAAGAAGTGTGGCATCATGCATTATGCAACATAGTGTGACATGTGACAAAGGGGGAGGGGGGTCAAATATATGGGAACAAAGCGGGACATCATTTATGAACGGCCCCTTGATTGAGTTATGGAAATTAACTGATTTCACGAAGAAAATGTATAAATTTCCTAATGCCCTTTAGCAATTAAATTTGCTCTGATATAAATCAATCAATTGTTGAACATAGCTGATAAAATTGTCCCCCCCCCCCCCCCCCGAGATATGTGTAATTTAAACATCTAAATTTAAATACGGCTCATTACAGTATTTAACGTGTTTTATAATATTTTCTGTTACAAAATGAGTTGGAGATGTTTTAATTTCATGACACTACTATGTGTGGTCTGTGGTGTAATTTATGTGTGGATTCATTGGCAATTACACTCAACTTTGTGTAATCAATTTTAAAAGTTTGGCTGTGTACTCCAGTATATAAATAATAATTTTTACTCAAAATTTTTTGATCCAAAAACTTTAACCTAAGTTTGTGATAAATTACCATTTTTTCCTTAACAAAATGTTGAAAATTGTGGCTAAACAGTTACTAAATTGCAATGTCTCCATTTTTGACGAAAAAAAAAAGGTTTAAATGCTTACAATGAAATTGTTTTCATTAAAACTGACATTTTATTCTTTGCATTTCATGGTCAACTATTAAATGAGGAAGGCAAAATTGAAAAAAGAAATTTAATCATGTTATTTTAAAATTTTTATCCTACATTCAGATTTGTGAGGGAGTGACATTTTTGTCAACCAAGCTTTTTGTTTTCTCAGTGCAAAAGGAAATTTCTGGGAATTATGCTTATCTTCCCTCATCAAACTGATGACTCATCAATTTGTACATCAGTGATGAGTACTTTTCCGTTTCATAAGTAATATTAAGAAAATGTTAATTTTAATGATTTTTAATCCGCGTGGTTTAAAAATTTCATAAAAATGCTATTGTGCTAGCTCATTATTCAATGAAGTTGATAATGAAAATTATTCACTAACGGCAGCTTTTCAGAAGCATAATAATTTCGTAAAAGTTATCATTTTCTTGAAATGGCCCATGTATATGTAAGGTAAATGACCCGGTAGTGGACACAGTTAATAAAATTTTCGTACTCTTTTACGTGGCAAAATTTGTTCAAATGACTTACATCAATATCTGCATATTTAGCTTCGTCGCCAACTATTTCTCTAAAGATTATTGACCTATAAAGTGTCATTTGATGAAAAATTTACGTCGCATTTACTAAACGCCCTGTCCCTTTGTCCTTTAGTATTGCTGAGTTGCTAATCCTCGGAGTAATGGGAAAGAGATTCCCTGCTCTTTTCTTCTACCTATCAAACTGGTGACAGCTAGCCAACCCTTAGCACGTGGTGTAAATTCCTGCAACATTTACGCTAAAACCTGGAGTCTGAAACATTTCATTGAACATTCATAATTACAGATGTTTATATAAATTGCACATACTCGTTGATGTTTTTTTTTTTTTTTTTTTTTTTTAGTACATATTTAGTGGGCCGTGGTAGCCTAGTGGTTAGCACGTCGGACTTCCACCTGGAAGGTCGCGTGTTCGATACCCACTGAAGACCACCATGTATACTTGGGGATATGTGCTTGTAAAATCCGTAGACCCCACTACCTCCCCCGTGCATAAGCAATTTATTATAATTGTAAGTCATTTACCGTATATGATTATGAAGTTTTTCTGTGAAATGTATATCTTTCAAAAATTGATTGTAATTTTTGGTTACAGGTTGAAGAAGAGAAATATCAGAAATCTATCCAGTGGGTGCGAGAGATATTGTACCAAATCATTTTCGAGCCTGTCAGAATCAAGTCTTCCATAAATAAAATGGTTGCGGATGTGGCCGGCATCAAACGAAACGGGAGTTGCCTGGTGAAGATCATGATGAAGAATCTGTGCTATCACCCAGAAAGTAACCACTGGGTTGCCAGTGCTCTGAGGCAGTGCTCCTTCCTCACTTCTCTGTTGGAGAAATTTGAGTCTGATCCTGATGTGGTATGTTTTTTTCCTCTTTTTTTTTTTTTTGAAGTGTTTCTATGCAAGTAAATATTAGCGGCTATGGTCTATGGACTAAAATTTAAGAGGAGTAAGACCGTTTTCTTCTTTATGGTGCTTTTATTTACAAGTTTTGTCTTATGTCATGTTGTATCACTTCATAAAAAATAAAAACATATTTTTTTTAAATATAATTTTAATTTTTAAAACAAAATTTAGCAATTTTTTAAATGCATCTTTTTTAAAAATTGGCGTAAAATGTTTCTTACTGATTCATCACTCATATAGCAAAACTTTTATGCTTTTAATTTTTAATAAGTCAAATACTTTTTTAGAAATAAAATAAAAATGGAAGTAATGCAGAAAAAACAATGAACAATTCAAAAAAACTACCAAAAGAGATTTTTTTAAATATAAAAGTAGAGCATAAATTTGTTATGTATAGTTTAAGGAACATGTGAAAAAAAATCCACATTATAGATACAAATTTTTAAAAGCCTTTGTATTTTAATTCAGATGAAATGCGCTAAAAACAAAGCAAGAGAAAAAAACAGCATTTTAAGTTTTCGGCTTGCAATATCTTTAGTAAAATTTCAAGTAAGGAACTATTTTCTTTTCAGTTAGTCTTTGATGAAATTGCTGCTTCTTACTTATTTTATTTAAAAAAATAAATCAATATTGCTTATATTCAGCAGTTTCAGTTTCATAATGAAAAGGTGGCAAATCGCACCGTATTAAAATCAATGATAAAACAATAAATATTGCATCAATTTTTATGAAACTTTCAGGGCACATTTTTAAAGATTTATTCCTACTTAAGCCAATAATTTTTTTTCCGGTATTTTCGACATTTTTGGGTGCTGACCCTCCTTAAAGCTTGTACTCATCATTCTTTAAAAACCATGGTAGTTTTTAGGCATAAATAGCAGGGTGTCTACAGGTCACAAAAGTCCTAAAAATTCACGAATTTGGAAATTGGCCAATTAGTTAGCTGCGAATGCATTTGAAGGGGCAATCAATTTTTTTTTTTCGTTTATGTATATTTTTGGCTTTTAAAGGTTACCGTGCTTGGAAGGTTTAGAAACAATGGTCTAGCCCTTGAACCTTGGGTTTGACTAGGTAGACCACAGAGGGTAGAAATACTGGTAGTGCAAAGCTGAGAAAAATAAGTTGAAGAATTTAAAGCTGATTTTCTCAAGCATACATTTCTTGCATTAACTACTCTAAAGCACCAAGACCTTTAATTATGACTGATTTTTTTAAAAGAAATATTTTATCACTCTTATTATGATCCATACATATATTTCACTTAACGTGGACCTGTCATGTTTAAATTTTGCGGTATGATACGATACTAATATCATGCAAAAAATGTAAAGACGATGTTTAAAAATTTGTTTACTGGTTAGCCTAGAAAAGTAGCATAATATTTGTATTTATTTTCATAACTCACAGGGACATTAACAAACTTATCGTGAAATTCAGAAAGTAGACGCCCCCCCCCCCTCATCGAATGTAGCTCCCCCCTCTTTCTCGCCAAAAGTGGAATCATTCCATATTCCTTAATATAACCCCCCTCCACAAAAGGCTGATGATTTTAAAACAAATTTTGCATTATTTTCTTATGATAAAGATGAAATAGGTCCAATTTCTTTTGGTATTTTGTGTTTTATTTTATTTGTTTATTTTTTCATAAATATTTAAGGTCTGTATGCTTAAAAATAAATTTCATGTACTTGGTTTTGATTCATTCATTAGCCGCCATTTTCTTATCCTGTACATCCGCCATTTTTGGTCGTGTTTTGAAATTCGGCACATTACGAAATACCGATACAGCGCTTTCCCCGAACATGCCGAATTTGCGTTTTATGAGTTTTAAGTTCCCATGCGATCAATTTTCTAATAGAAAATTATATGACAGATTTTTGTTTATTTATTTTTTGAATCTTGTTTTATGTTAATGTTTTTAAAATAATTTTAAATGTGTTATACTTATTATTTATCTTCAGTAGATGCTCTTAATTTATACTAAAAACAATTTTTTTTGATAATTTTTTTCAAAAATCTCGATTATAACTCCCCTATCTAAAATTTGCCAGTTTGGTTTCTAAAAAGAGAGGGGTTACTTTCGGGATTTTATGGTATTTATATTTCTCAGAAGGTATTCCCATTCATAACTCGGATTTTAATTTCCGATTATTTGTAGTGGCGACACCTTAGTTGGTTTATATCAAGCGATCTTTTCTTAACCATTTCAAATTTTAAAGCATATTTAACGATTTTAAAATGATTAATTTCCGATTCTTTGGAGTGGCTACACCTTAATTTGTTTATATCGAACGATCCTTCTCATGTTGAACTTATAGCCTGCAGGTGTTCTGCGGAGATCACCTAGTTACTTTCTATTGGCCCCTTTTTAAAAGTGCCTAAGTGTCCTTAAGTTCTACTTCAAAACTGAATGAACTAATTCTTTTACAACTTTGATCGTGATCGAGTGGGGCGAAATTTTATTTAGACAAAATCCTATCAGTAAAGTTTAAAAAATATTTACATAGCTTATATTGATGCATATTGAATTTCGTTTTCAGATAGTGTCAAAGCTAAATGAGATTCGTGACCAAATTGCTAAACCGGATAACATGACTGTCCATCTAGCGGCCAATGTTGACAACCTGAGGCAGAAGGTGGATCCCGAAAAGCCGTGGATGCAGGATTTATTTCCTGCTTCGTTTACACCCGAAATAACGAGGTAATTTGACTGTTTGATTAAATTTTTAATTACTGATTTGTGTCTTTGACCGACTTCCCAGAGGTGATCGATTCAAACCGTATGTATGGTTTTTTTTTTGTTTCTTCATTGATAACTTCTCCCTGGATGAACCAATTTTGATGATTTTTTTCTTTAATCGACCAAATGTGGTTTCCCATAAGTCCCATACTTTGATTTGACCGTATTCCATAATTAAAAAGAGAAGTTATGGGCAGAAATGTAGTGCTTTTTTGTTTTTTCAGCCATAACTTTTGACCAAATGCGCCGATTTTAATAACTTTTTTTTAAATTGATAAAGGTTGTCTAACTTAAATATCGTACATTGATTTGAATACATTTGTTCTTCAGAAAGAACATTATTTATTCTCATTCTTTTGCAGGTAAATCTTGGGCTATAAATGGTGGTGGAGTTCCGGAAAGAGTTTTATTTTGCTTCTTGACCCTAAATTTTCCACCCTCATTTTTTTTTTTTGATTTAAATTGTAGCAATACTTATATCTTAATTGATTTATGCAATTCTTTAAAGTATCGTAGACCTAATTTCCACGTGCAAGGAAGAAAACGTATGCATTCTTTTCTTGGCACAATCTTTCTGCATCCTGTACAAGAATTGGATTTTTTCCATTTAAACTCTCTTTTTTTTAATTTAAATATGAAGTAAGCAAATAAGATTCCTTTTTATTTTTATCAATATCTTACCATATATACTTGCGTGTAATTCAATTCTCATGTAAGCAGAACTCCCAACTATCAGACAAATAGACAGAAACCCGCTTGTAAATCGACCTTTCAGAGAAGAATCGGGAACTTTTTTGCCGCGCAGTTTTTTGACATAAATGTTTTAAAAAGAAGTGGGATGAATTGGTAATTACATCTGGAAATGCGTAGCTATGATGTGCGAGTTTCATTTTTGCGATCGCGATTTTCGTAAATGGTTCGTGTTTGATCCTAGACTGTTAATTGTTGCTTTTATTCTGAATCGATAAAAAATAGCTTTTGTGTTTTAATTTCTTGCAGTGTTATTTCATTTATTTTTAAAAACTCTGTTCCAATTTCAACTAGATCAACTATGCAAAATTCTCGAATCTGAAAGTCGGTGTTTTCTGCATTATTTTTGCATAGTTAGGTGATAAAACGAAAAATCATGTAAGGTATTGAAGCAGCAAAAGTCAAAATGGAAGCAATAAATAATAAACTGGTATATGCAAAAGGGGTGAATTAAACACAATAATTTTAATAATGTTTTCTTCATCATTTTGATGATTTTTTAGAGGAAATTGTATTATTTCTTTTAATAATCCACACATTTTAGTAAAATAGTGCAGTTTTTCGCGGTTAATGGGGACCAGAACCTTCCGCGAAAGTCGAAAAACCACGAAGTAGAATTTGCCCCAAGGAATTTTCGTGTATGCGGGTACACGAATGTTTTAAATATGTAAACAGTATTTATACTTTACCCATTTAAGACAAGAAATTACAACAGTATACGTAACTACTTAAACGTGTCGGTTCTAATTAATAAGGTCAATTACAAAACCTTATAGTGCAGTAATAAACATTAATCGGCATTGCTTTCTGAGAGAGGCGAAGAGTCTTGTGTCTGTGGGAGCTTTCGAGAGCCCGTGGTATATACTCTGAGTCAACTCATCGCTTTGTTTTACCATGCAGGGATCCTTCACTCTTTCGCATCAACGTGAAACAACGCTCCTTTCCGCAATGTGGCAGCCGACATGGTTGTATTTTTTGAATTTTTAATTTTTGATATTTTGGAAAACCCTGCGAATCACTGAAGCCGCGAAACATGAAGCGCGAAGTGGCGAGGGAACACGGTATGTCCTTTTTGTACCATTTTCCTGTTGTCCTAAGTTTTATACATTTTCCATACTAAAAAGCAACTATTTGCAACTATTTTCAGCATCAGGAGACTATGGCAACTATTTTCGTCGAAATCGGGCAAGAAAGCAACTAATTTTACTAAGAAGCGACTACTAGGCGACTTTTTTTGTCCTCTCTTGAAATTCTTTTATTCAAATGTACCCAAAAATATTTTTCAGAAAAATATTTTCCACTATTTCACGGAAAATCGTGCCGTAATTTTTCAAACTTCCATCTTGGCCCCTATACTTCATACTGACTTTGAAGCTCCTGCCAATGGAGCCGACACTGCTGCCAATGAAAGGCGTTGGTTTTTTGTCATGGGTGATTTGGTAGTCAACACGAAAGCTGAGCCTTGTGCGCGCGATATGCATTTCAATGTCGCGATATGCGCCTTTTCTCCTTATTTTTCGGTAAACCTCACCGTTTCTCTGTGGCAGTGGTTCCTGATCACAACATCCACGATGTTGCACGGAGAAGAATTGCAACGATATGTCCGAAACACCCAATCATCACATAGAGGCACATGTTTTTTTGGTAGTACGAATTTCGTTTCCACGAAAATCCCTTCTTTCTTTTCAGTGAAAAGTTTCGAAAGTAGCCTAGCCTGCCAACTTTTACAAACTACGAGTAAAATTGATGCATTTTTTCTGTTTTTCACTCTTTCCAGACTCGGTCTCGATTTTTTACGCATTTTGAAATCTGATTGCATCGGCTTCAGAAAAACTTCCTAGTGCTCTTTTACTATCAGATTCTACCTCTTGGAGCTCAGTAACTTTGAACTTACCATAATTTAAAATCTTTGTTGCGTTTCAACTTCTGTAGTACAAACTTGCACGGGCGTCATTTTGTCACACCCACTTGAAAAATTTAGCTGAAAAAATAAAATACTTTTTTACAAAACTCTTGGAAGCTTTAGTGATCATACAAGTTAATTACAAAAATTAAATATTTCAGCCTTGTTAATAATCTAGTTTTACAAAATATTGTTTCCAAAATTATTATTTTTTCTTTGCCATGTAATTTAAAATTGAGTTTTTAAAATTTTTGATTATTGTCTATTGGGTGATTTTTTTCCAATATTATAAAACAATGTTAAATTTGAGAGAAAAAGTAAACTTAATGTTTTTGATAGTGCCGCCTCTTGGTCTTAGAATTTCCTTAATCAAGTAGCTCAATATGTGTTTAAATCTCAAGTATGTTTATTTTATATTAATAAATTTGCTCTTCTCATATTGCAATCTTTTTTTTTGCCACTTCACTCCTTATTCATTGATATTTTTAATCTTTGGTAGATATGAAATAGTTATTTCAGTTTAAAAAGTTAATACTCGGAAACGTGTTTATTTTTAAAAAATGCAATTAATTTTTATAAATTACACTGAATTCATAGCAACTCTTTATGTATAAATATAAGATTGGAATGTAATAAGTAAGTACCCATCACTGAACAAGTTAATTAAGGCTTGTTTGTCATTAAGCCAAGGCTATTATTTAGGCTACTATTTTCATGCTTTTATGCTACTAAAGCAACTATTTTTGTTCCATTTCGTCTGTGGCAACCCTGCATTGCGAACCCTGTTCAAATAAATACTTTTTCCCATTTCTGTCTGAATTGAGTAGTTTTCATAAATTTCAGCTAGATAAATTACATGTCGTCTTATATGCCAGAAAATACAGTACCAATGAAAAAAATTCAAGGTTCAGGAAATTTTTTTGAAAGTCCAGGAAATGCAAATCCTTACTATTACTACCCCTGGCTATATAAGCCGTGTTTTTGTCATTTTGTCTGCTTCATTTGGATGTTTTTGCATCCAGAAACTCTACTATTGCATTGAAAAAGGGATTCCACAAGCAATCCCGAAACATATGTCTGCATTTTAATGCTCATTTGTGCTTTCTTAATGTAAAACTTTTTTTAGTTTAAAACTCATTGTTAATAAAATAATTTTGGGAGAAAAAATGGAACCGACTTCAAATTATAAATTGTGCTAAGAAGTGAAACATAAATTCATTCTTTAAACAATATTGATATGACTTTTAAACATAGTTTTTGACGTCGACAAAAATTAAGACAGTCTAACTACCAATTACATCATGTGTTGTTACTTCATATTGCAAACTCTAGGCCATTTATAGTTGATTGATTCATGATTACAAAAGATTTTATACATCATAATTTTGCGCCGACTTCAAAAATCATGTTTTAAAGTAGTAGTACCGATACTATTAAAAGAATTAATTAATTGTTTTACTTTTTCACGCAATTTTAATTTGAAGTCTGTTCTATTTTCCCCCTCCCTCAATTTTTTTTTTAAAGAATGAAATGCAGGTCTGTTTGCAGTACTAAACATAATCAAAACATTAATTGCTTGCTATCAGGTCGTAACATAATACATGGTATGCTGACTTACAGAAAGTTTTATTTATGCAATGGAATGTTAAAAGATTTACTGGACATTTGGTAGATTTTATTAAAAAGTTTCTTTTTCCGTTATTGAGATGGATTTTGTTTCCTTAAGTAGTCTTTTATTTTTGGAAAATGATTCTAGATTTCCAACACTACTAAATGTTGTGTAAAGTGATTTTAGGGCGTTATTTGAAATTTTATGTCAAAGGAGGATTTTAGTCCCTTAATTTACATTCTTAACATTTTTTTTTTTGGTAAATGAATGGGCATTCTTAAATCTCCTAATCATTGGGGAAGTACTTTTGAAACTGAAAATTCTTTATTTTCTTATTTATTCATTCATTGGCCTTCGGTCCTTATTTTTTAAATTTTTTTTTGTCTAGTGATTTTTATATCTTTAAAATACACACCCCTGTTATTTTGTGGAAATGGAAAATGTTCTGTTTGTGTCCTTAACCCCTTCTCCTAATTCTTCATTTTTAAAGAGCTTTAAAATTCTTCGGTTTAAAAAAAAAAGATGGTTGCACATTCTGAAGTCTCGAATATTTGAGAAAATGATCCAATGTAGAGCTGTCCTCACTCAATAAAATGATTCTGAGTATAAATGTCATTACCAGGGCCCACGCTAAACATTCGTCACCGCACCAAATTTGCCAAAATTGTATATTCGGCGAAATAAATTCTGACTTGGTAAAAGTATTGGCAAACAAAAATTCTCCAAAATTTCCATCGGTAGAGAAATATATATATAAATAAGTGATATAATTTTGTTTAAACATTTATGCTTTTTCTTCTGAATGCAGTTTCCTGTAGAAGAAGAAAAAAAATGATCATTAAAATTTTTTGAAGTTAGTCTTTGGCCAAAACGTTTAAAATTTGGCAAGTCCATAAATCTCCCTGATTTCCGGTGTTTCCCTCTCACAGATCCCAGATAAAGAAGTGCTGCGAGCTCATACGATCCGACTGCGGGGACAACCACACAGGAATGATCTGTTCGGTCGGGTCTGTGGAATCGTGTTACCTCATGCAGACTGCTCCCTGCATCACCTCGTACAAAGATCCTGATTATGCTCCCTTGCTGGTGCTCACTCAATACCTCAATCAGTTGGAGGTAAGTTTCAAAGGGCTCTAGCTAATCACTTTTTTTTTTCTTTTTGAGATACGCACCTAAAGCGTGCAAAGCTCTTCATTTCCTGATTTTTGTACAACCTCTTCAGACCCCAGAGCTAAGCACAAGCAATTTTGACGCAATTTTTTGTTTCGCTGATTACAAAACAGAATAACTAAATTTTTTAAAAATTTTAATTAATAATTAGTTTAAATAATAATTAATGCCCAGTTTCTATGCGTTCCATGTTTAAAACAAAGTAAACTATCGGTTGATTCATTTCAAAAACAATTGGGTGTTTTAGCTTTCAAATGGCACAAACAGAAGTTAATAAACAGTGTTTTAAAATGTACCCAATTGGGTACACTTGGAATGAAGAGGTTAAGGGAGGATGGGGTAAAATGGGTCACTTTATAAAAAACCCAAAATAATAGAACTTGAAATTGAAATTTTTAAACCAATATTTTTAATGTTATGTTTCAATGTGTTGGCAACATTTTCCATTCTTAAATATGAAGCCACAAGAAATTTTTTTTTTAAAACTCTGGATGATGGCGTGCTAAACACATGGTTTAACAACTTCCGAAAAGCTCCTTTTTTTTATCAAATAACAGCCCAAATTTGTAGGATTTCCTCACTAAGAAACTTTGGAGAGCAATTCCAGCAAAGCATGTTAAAAAAAATGAAATATAATCTTTATTACACCAGTTTTTCTTGGATGGGGTAGAATGGGTCATGGCTAGACTTAAGTACCGTAAAAACCTGCGTATCGGCCGCACCCGAAATTATAATCTCGTTGGGGAAAAAAAAAAAAAAGTCTGGGAAGCGCAGGAAAAGTAAGGGCCACATCGTAAATCTTCAGTGAAGAAACTTGCCATACAAAGTACACATTATTTACAAACAATATTAAAATTTATGAAGGAAAAATTATCATTAAAAATATAATTAAAATGATATAATGATGCGACAAGCGTCAGGGGGAAAGGGAACTGCTACAACAACTGCACTGTGACGCTGTGAGAAATGATAAAGGAACAAACCAGTATGGCACACACACAGACACACAGCGATAAATTAGCGGAGGGTAGCAACTATGCTTCAATTCTTTGTGTTCCAAGGGCAAACAAATCGTGTGGTAAATCCCAGCCACTTATCAGAGTTCCAATTCTACTTCTCCATTCCATTAGCACTGCTGACTGACATGTTAATCCTCCCCTCCCCTCATCAAGTGGTGAGAAGGCCTGTTTAAACCTTTCTTTGTAACTTTGGATTCCATTCCTTTTGTCCCTCATATCAATCAAACCACAGTAGGCCTTGTCACTTTCAGCCATCACATGCACCCTGCCAGCTCGCACTTGTTAGTTTTCAAGGGGGAGCGACACCACAAGGGGGGAGAAAGGGACTCCCCCCTTGTAGAGAAGAGGGGAAAATATCCTTGGCTGTCTGGAGATACTGTGGGTCCTAAACGTACTCCCTCACCTTTTATTTGTTTTCTTTAGATGCCCCAGCATGTGTTATCTCCCCACCCTATTTCCAGGTGACCTGGAGAGATAACTTTATTATTACTAAGTACTTTGCATCTGCTTTTCTCCCCTGCCCCCTAAAAAGATTTGCCCTTGGGAAAGTTTGAAAACAAGGATTCCTTTGACCGTGGCATTGTTCGAAGTGAACAATCCGTGTTGGTGAAGACGTTAATGGGAAATTCCTATATTCATTCATTCCCTCTTGGCAATTCTGGTAACGTATTGACTTCTGGGCTTCAACAACTGAGAAAAAAAAATAGCGTATGGGCCGCACCATTGTATGAGCCGCAGTAAGGATTTTATTCGTTTTTTTTCGCGCATGAGCCGCGGCCGATACGCAGGTTTTTACAGTAGTTCTATTCTTTTTTTTTTTTTTAATTTACTCTGTTGCACTTCACTGCAGCAGGTTCCTAAATTGAAAAATATATGTTGCTTATTTCATTGAAATTAAATTTAAAATGTTTTTTTGTGTCTTCTCTAAAAAAAGATCATGTTGATGTGGTAGAGAGAAGTGATGTTGTTGAAGTGTTATGTGAACCAATATATAACAATCTAAAACAATAATATTTTAACATTTCAATGTAATTATAATTGAACATGTTGCGAAATAGGTTACTGGCATTTTTTTTTTTTTCAATTTCAAAGTAATAAATAACTTTTCAGCATTACTTTGCGTTATGACCCATTTTACCCCACAATGGAGTAAATCAGGTCACGACTTTAAGTGTTGGATCGTTCAAACTTTTCTGTGTTAGCCAGAATGCAAAAGGAACTAAGTCTGTATTCTTCAAACATATTGATAAAGACAGATTCATTAACAGTTAAAAAAACATTTATTTTCAACTCCTATTAAGCAGCAACAAACATTAGTATAAACAATAAAACGATTGATGTATACCGCCTGTATACCGCCAGCGGTATACATCAATCATTAGTTAAAAACAACATTCAATATAGTAACTTCGATTAGAAATAAAAATGGCAAGACTAGCTTCTTCCTAAATTGTTAACATGATTAAGGCCTTATAATATTCAACGTCTGCCTACACAAAAACATCTACGAACTGACTAAAAAGTCATTGAAAAAGAGACAACACACCCCAACAACATCCTCAACCTGTTCTGGAACATTAGAGCGACACGCAGTACATTTTAAACTCGCAGAAAAACATGTCATTACTGTTGCCATCCCAAAAACAAAGAAGAACTTCATCCACGATGAAACGCCATTGGCTGTCAGGAATGACGTCAGAGCTAAAAGGTATGACTTCATACCTAACGAAAAAAAGAATCAACACGTGAACGCGATCGAATCAATCGCGGATCGTAAATGTAGCTTTACAATGAAGTATTTTAGTTGTCCCAGGAGATGCTGAAAAACCACAATTTTCTTTTAAAAACTAAAAAATTATCCAACAATAAGCTCAGTTAAACTATTTCATAAGTAAAAAATATATATCAAAGTGACATAAAATTGATCTAAAGGAGTTCAAGGTTAAGATGCAATTGAAAAGAAATGGGGAATGTTTCAAATGGTTTCTGGTTTTGTTGCTATGAAACTTCAAATATAAAATAGCTAAAAAGTGACCCGTTTTCTCCCACCTGACCCTATTAAGTCAGCTAGTGTAATAAAGTAGTAATAAAATAAAACTATATGCAGTAGAACTCTGATTTAACATTTTTCGGGGGACTAAAAGGAAAAATATGTAATGGACGAGAAATTGTTATACAGGTGTTGTCCAAATTTTCAATAAATGCTGTAAGATAATTTGAGTGGAAATACTCTCAGACAGTAAAAAACATTTGCAACCTATTTACTATCTAATTAACATTAATTTTATACAGTGTGAGAAAATAGAATAGTAGTTAAAATTCATTTAAAAAATTCAATAATGTTTATTTGGCTCATATTTTTTGTTTCAATCTCAAAAAGAGTCTTCTCAAATGCTGGGAGGCTTTCCAAATGTTGCTTCTGTGATTCACATCACTCAACTTTGGTCCCATGAAACTATTGAGCTTTTTCTATCATGGATGCTCTTTCAACCTGTCTAATTATAGATAGATAAGTACGAGTTTGTGTGTGTACTTTTTCAAATCAAGGGTACTTTTAAATTTTCTTAAAATGTCAGTTTTAAAGTATATTTATTGATTTAAAAAGTGACTGATTTAAATAAAGAAAAATCAAATAAATCCAACTTTTTCTAAATTTTAAATATTGAGTTTTTTTTTTTCCTATGCCTACCATGTGAAACCAGGGTTGGCAAAGTTTTGGACACTATGATAAAATCCACAGTAAAAACCATGGTTTTTACCGTCCTGTCCAAAACTATATTTTTCAATAAAATTGTATTTAATTAAAGGAATTGCAATAATTAACAAATTAATGCAAATAAATATTAATTAAAATATAATATTTTATTTTCATTAAAGCTTTATTTACTGGATGTGAATAGTTTGTAAAAAAATGTGTTTAATTTTTAAAAAAAAGCTAATACATATCATGGTTCTAAAATCTCAAAAATCTCTTATTTATTGGCATGTTTTATTTTTGTGGTACATTATCATGAATTTCTCTTTTAATTGGTAATTTTTTAAAAGTGCTTGAAAAAATAGTTTCACTCAACAGAATTGACTAAAGTTAAATTTTTTAACATAGTAAAAATAATAGTTTTCACACAACAGAACTATTGGCTAAATTTAATTTCTTTTAACATATTAAAAATTAGTTTTCACACATCAGAACTATTGGCTAAATTTAATATTTTAATATAGTGTAAATAAAAGTAATAAAATTTAATTGAAAAATAATATTTATTAACATTGTTTATAAAGTGTGCAACAATTAAAAATAGAAAGAGTTTCAAAGTACCCAATTTGGGAGTTTTGGTCACTTCCGGACAGTTTAAGACAGCAAAAACCATCTGTCCTGTCCAAAACTAGTTTTGGACGTCCAAAACCCCAACCCTGTGTGAAACTGAATATTTTGGGTGAAGAAATGATTAGCACAAATCTCAGCAGGTTTGTTTAGGACTGAATAGTAAACAGAACCTGTTTCGCCTAACTACTACAGTACCGAACCCCAAATTCAGAATCCCAAAGTTCGAAAAATCCTAAAATTCGGCACTTTGCCCGAAAATTTCCGTTTTTTTTTTTTTTTGCAAATTTAGAAAAATATCAATGTAAAATCTGTTAAATTAATAAATGTCAGTAAATTTTGATTCAAATAGAAGCAATTTTGTAGATATATTTATGCTTTATATGAACTAAACTCAGGAAACCAAGATAAACCAGAAAACCCTACTATGTTGAAAAGTAAAAATGGATTTCTTGGGCTCAGTTAAGCATCTTTTTTCCCTATAAAAAAATTATTTTTTCCCTTAAATTCTTAAATATTTGTGTTTCAAGGTTTATTCCCTGGAAAAAGAAAAAAGAACGAAAGATAAAGAAACTTGCTCTATTTTTTCTTTGTGGTCATAAATGGCGCCCAGTAACCCTTGCAATTTGTACAAATGGCCTGGCATTTTAGTTTGACTTCTCTGCTATTATTTTTTAAAGCTGTAGCTCTATTTTCTTTTTCATGCAATTGCAGGTGGTTCAGTGAAACGGTTAACTACCATGGTGGGTATGATTTATTTTTGATGAATTGTGTGTTGTCATTTGGAGCGTTTTTTTTAAACCCATGAATAAGTTATTTTTTTGTTTGGTAAAAATATCTTAACACATGGCTTTACTTATATTACCTTTTTCCCAAAAAAGTTACTTATTTATGTACCAGTTAAGAAAACAGTGCGATCTGAAGTAAAAATGCGCTTACTGGCGTTGATGTTTTCGTATGGATTCGTTCGGTGATGATCCGCCATTTTTGGTCGGGTTCCGAAATTCGGAAAATTCCGAGATCAGGCTTGGCGCCGGTCCCGAGCATGCCGAATTTGGGGTTTGGTACTATATTAGTATTCAAGCATATTTAATTGTCTTTTTTTTTTTTTTTTTTTTTTGTGCTATGTTTTTAAAAATATACTTGAATATTTAGATAACTGTAGCGTTTTTTTCATTCCAGGGTCCGATGTGGCGACAGATTCGAGGGCTCGGCCTGGCTTACACTTACAACATGTTCACCGATCCGGATTCAGGACTGATATATTTTGTCTTATTCAAGTCGACCCACTTGTTAAAAGCATACAAGGAAACGATAAACATCATTGTGAGTAAAGATCAAGACTTTGAAATTTTGGAAGTGGCCAGTGGCCACTAAACTTAATTAACTCGGTATCCACGTTTGTGTCATAAAGCAAAAGTGCAAAGGGGGCGTCAGTGCACTAAAATTCCTTATGTGTCTGAAGAAAACGTAATATTTTTTCAAAACTATTAGGTCTACAACACAAAATAAATAATTAAGCTAGTACAATAAAACTTGTAAAGTTGACCACTTTTGTCAGGAAAGGAACGTAATGAGCCCTATATTATGCAATGTAGGAAAACCTTTGTAACTTGACCACCTGTCTAAATTGACCACTTATGTGCGCCACATTTGGGTGGGAGTATTATAAAAAAACCCTTTGTAATTGGACCACCTAATTATTACTATATTTGTTTATCTCTTTTTGCAAAGATAAAAAAAAAACTGAAATAACTTCTCCAGAATATTTTTTATGCGATAATGTTAGACCAGTATTTGTCTGGATGGTTGAAACATCAATATAAAATTTGCCAAAACCTCTGTGTAAGTTAACCTTACGGGAGAATGACTATGAGCATTCTTTTGTTCTTTAAATAAGTTTCTTATTTTTCTTCTAATTGATTTAGCCATTTTAAAAAAATTCGTATTTTTAGAGAATTTTTACCCTAAAATAAGTAACTTATATAATTGATAGCATATGTATCTTAATTTTAACTAAAAGCCTTAATTTTAAAGTTGTATAGGTTGCATTATAGGTCATTCAGATTAAACTCATCCAATGATATTTTAGATAATTGTGAAAAAATAGCCAATTACTAATTTTAAAGTGGCATTAATACATGACGTTATATTTTAATTAGTTACAAATGAATAAATGCGTAGTGTAAGAAATGACAAAAAAAAAAAAAAAAACTCCACCCTCTATACGTTGACCACTAAATTGTGGAACCCCAAGTGGTCAACTTACACAAGTTTCACTGTATGTAATTTTCATTACTCCTTATTCATTCAAAACCTTATTGCTATTTGCACCAAACCCTTAAAAATTTCTAACCCTACTAAAACTTTCTAAATTGTCAACCCCCCCCCCCCCCCCCCATTTTTACCCCATTTAAGCCAATTGAACTTCAAAGATATTTAGTTTAAAAAATACTCGGTTAAAAATTTTTAAACTCTGGTGCGAATGGGCATTAGTGACCCACGAGCTAGTAGATGGTCGATATGACGGCCATCTGCGTCCCACAGAAAAAGGTCTTTATAACGAGGGGTCGCTATAAGAGGTGGCATTTTCTTTAAAAAATAGACATGCATCATGCATATTCAGTATTTCCAAAAAAAATTGGTAGTTTTTAAAAAATTCCAACTGAATTATTTTTTATCATTGGAATTTAAAAAAATTATCAGTGCAAAATATTATAAAATATTGAACAGATTTTGAAGTAGAAAATATAGGGGGGGGGGGCGGGAATTACATTCACATTTCTGGGAGCAGAACTTCTGAACGGACATGACACCTGGTACGGTCGCTGTATTGGATTAGACGATTCAGAAAGGTCGTTATACCGAAAGCAAGTTTACATAGCATTCATAGGGATAAAGTTGGTCGTTATAATGGAATGGTCTTTTTAATGTGTGGTCCTTATAAAGAGCATTGACTGTACTAAAAACAAATATGAACAAAATTGGACTTGCGTCTCAAAAAGGTTCGCGATTCCTGTTATAGGAGAATATAATATCCTGTAGGGAGAATTGAATATTGTATTTTTCGTATAATTATTTTTCTAATATACAGGGGTGGTTGTAGTCCAGGTGTATCCCAGAAATCCAGGTTTTTCATATCCTCCTTCTGTGTTTTAAAAATCAGAGTTTTTTTAGTCTTCAAAAATGAAAATTTAGCGGATGGGACCAAAAAATACGCCGTAAAGCGATACACATTCCCTTTGCAGCAGCCCTTTACGCAGCAAGGGTTGCAATGGCTCCAACCATCTTTGTTCCGAACACGAACGATAGCTCGTCCCACGTGCTTTCCTTGTTACGGATAACTGGACATTGGCGCCATTTTGGATTTTTTTTTTTCGGCGCCAAACCCCGCGTTGGCGATGTTTACGTTCTCGATGTAAACATCGCCAAAAGTGGTAATTTTTTCCCCGGACTTCATTTTTATTTTTAAAAGAACGATAACAAAAACTTGGAGTTTTTTTTTCATTTTGTTATTTTTTCGATAAACCTCTCAAAACTTGAACCTGTTAGCCTTAACGCTAAAAACATTTTCTCTACATCTACAATTAATTTACTAAAGAAAAGTTTAATCTTTAGTGCTCTTTTGAAAACTTACTTTGAGAGTAAAAGCGGGTGTTTTGAAACATTGTCGACCAGAAACGTTCAGTGTGTAGGAAATCACGCATCAACATGGCTGTGCATGTTGGGAGTGACGTAACTAGTCGGCCGTGATTGGCCGAGGAGGTAGGCGGATATGCCACATGCCAACCCCTCATTGGTTGCTTTAGAACTCAGTCGACATTACGTTATGCTAATGAAGGTGTGTATTTAAGAGGAAGCTCTGGCTGACGGAAGCACTTCTTCTGTTTTGCTCAACCATGTTGTAACTGCATCGAATGAGCATTAAGTTATCGGCTCGTTGCTCGAAAGAGCCTTCGCTAATGTAGAGTTTGCTATAAAAGCCCGATTTTTGCGATGCTAGTCATATTTTAAAGTTACCAGTTTTTTTGGCTTCAGGTTATTTTAACAATGTTGTAGTTTTTTTTGAAGTTTAAATAAATGTTATAGTTTTTACAAAGTCTTTTGAATCATTTATCTTCAAGATCGGGCAAAGCATACATGAGACTCTTCCGCTAACTCTGCAACTATATTAGATTCATAGGATGCTACAAGTTGTTATCCAATTTGAATGAACATGAATGATATACTGTTATCAGAACCCATCTTCCGAACTTCATTTTTCTTGCATAATAACGCCTTTCTAGGTTCTTTTCCTAAAATCTGCAATGGACTTAGAGTTTTTTTTCTCAACTTTTATTTCAAAAGTTGCAGCTATTTGACAAATAAATGAAAAAATAATAACACTAAACAGAAAAAGTATTTCACTGCAAAAATTTGGTGAAAGATATATTCCTTTATTTTCATTTAAATAAATTTTATTATTTAAATTTTATTATTTAAATGAATTTTTATTATATAAAAATAAAATTAATTATTTATTTTATTTTTATATAATAAAAATTCCTTTATTATGTTTTACTATAAATTACAATTTATTTGTAAAAAAATAATGAATTAAATTTCAGGGTTCTTCACTTTGTGTCACAATCACCCCTGGCATAGTTATTTTCTAATTTTCTACATATCCCGTAGGAGTCCCACCTAAACGGTTCCTGCAAGTGGGAAAACGAGCTTCTGGAATCGGGAACCAGCAGCCTGGTTTTCGAGATCATCGAGAAGATCAAGACGGTCGCGGATGTCGCCGAGGAATCGCTGAAGGCTTATTATTGCGACATCGACATGAGTTATACCGAGGAACTGCTGGAGAAGGTATCCCGGGTGACCACCACTGACATGGAGCGGGTGGGGAGCAGGTATCTGAGGCCCCTCTTCGATCCCGAGGTCTCCAGGTGCGCGGTGTGCTGCCACCCCAACAAACTGAACGAAATCGTGGAGGGCTTTCGGAAGTGAGTACATACCTGCCAACCCCACGGGTCCTTCCGGGAGACCCCGGAAATTCTTGACCGGGTCCGGTTTTTGGAAAGATTTTTGCGAAGTATCGAATGATTTTGCGAGTATTGGAAATTTAAACATGTAGCGATGAAAAAAATGTATTATTATATTTGTAGCTTATTTGATAAATAATTCTGTGAAAATTACAATTTGGTGGCTCGGAGTTTTGGGATTTCGTGAAGGGTCCATTTTCATTGGCTGGAGTTTTGTGAAGGGTCTGTTTTGATTGATTAGAATTTCGTGAAGGGTCCGAAAGTGGACTCGGAATTTGGTCTGGTGTGATCCCTGATTGGTGCACACATACCTGCTAACCCTACTGGTTTTTCCAGGGGACTCCAGGATTTTCCCCTATTCTACAGGTCTCCCGGTCTGTATTTAAAATCTCCTGGTTTTCATAAATTTTGGTGTAACCCCCCTATAAATAGGGAATTTTATGGAAAAAATCACTTCAGCAACATTATTATCCTGTTTAATTTCTTTGACATAGATTCACACAAGAAGCTTGCAGTTTTAGACATTATAAAATCAAGTATATAACTTTAGAGGTCTGATTATTTTGTTAGTAATGCTGGGAAACATCACATAAAGAACCTTGTGGGTGGTTGTAATTTAAGTGATTGTTATAAATCTTCATTTCCCCCACCCCCAGAATACAATGGAAAATACATGCGAAATTGCAATGTATCGCAATCTACTGGATGTTTTCCTCAAAATGTTCGCTGGTATGTGAGTATGGTGCTCAGGGCCCGATTTACATTTTGAATCACTATAGGCACAACTTATGTTTGGGGGCCCCTCACGCAACAAAAATTTTTTAAACATCACATTCAGTATGTGTTTGCAAAACTTGCCAGACACGCCAAAACTTGGGGATCCCCCAAAGCACAAAAACTAATTTGTTTTTCAAGTGTCAAAGAGTCAGACTAACATTTGGGAGCCCCAATGCGCAAAATGATTTTGTTTTTAAATTACAAAATGTTTGAATAAAATCTGGGGAGCCCCGAAGTGCAAAATCGATTTTGTTTTTCAAATTTCAAATCGTCAGAGTAAAATTTGGCATCCCCCAAAGTGAAAATTCCTTGTGGTTTCAAAAATTTAGTAACAGAAATTTTCTGTGAAGCAACAGAACACTAACAGTTTGTTTTTGAAAGATGCTATTTTTGAATATTTTTCTAAAAAGTTGTAAATTACAAAAAAAAAATAATAATAACCAAAATTAGGGGCCAGCTCTAAGGGGCCTAATGGTAAATAAGGCTTTGATGGTGCTGCAAGCTGGTCTTCAGTTTTTCATTTAGTCATTCAATTTTGAGAATTTCTTCTTTCAATAACCTGATCAGGGGTCATGCCACAGGAAATTCGGATCCATTTTCGGAGTCTTCACCGAATTTCAATTAATCAAAACGGACCCTTCACAAAATTCAAGTCAATCAAAATGAACCTTTCACAAGATTCCAAGCTTCCAAATCGTACTGTTCACACCATTATTTATTATAAAAACAGCAACTAATAATAAAAATTTTCATCACTATATGTTAAAATTTTCATAAAAATCTCTTTAAAATTGGCGTAAAACGGACCCTGTTATGAAGTGCCTTATCAACCCCTGTGGATACTTCTTGGGGCAACAAGATCGGCACGATTTGAATTTTAAAGTTGCGGCATTTCAAGTCTGTTTCATTAAAAAGAAGTTAATTTTTTTGATTGTAAGGAACTTAATGACTGAATCTGATAAACATTCCTCCTAATGGTATCCAAAAAAACGTTTTAAGTGATGCTCATTTCCTAATTGTTTTTGATTGTTTAATGCTGTTTCAAAAAAAAAGTATTATCATGAGTTAAAATTTTTTTTTTAAACCCTTAACCAAAATTTTGCTTAACTGGATTACTCCCAATCCCTTTTGAGCGGTATAATAAGTTAGTCTTCTGTATATTTAGTTTTTTGTTGCTAAATAAAAGCTTATATGTTTTTTTTTTATTTGCCACTTGACACTAGCATTTTTTTCTGGTTTGTGTTTGCAATTCAGCAGCACAGCAACATATGATTTGAAATTTTTATAGGAATTTCTTGACTCATATATTTCTTCATCAATAATAAAATGACGCCCCCCCCCCCCCCCTGCTTGCGCACACGCTAAAAAAAATCGGACCCCCACATAGGCCAGATAGTCGACCAAGCCCCCCAAAATCCTCTGAAATGAACTCTCCTCCAAATCTCAAGGGTGCAGTCTGTGCCATGACCCCCTCCCCCCGTTGGCACCCCTGAAAAATATAATCCCCTACCCCCTCGTCTCGACATCATTAAATTCATTCTTCAAAAGCATGCTGTGAAACAATTTGTATGTCATCTTTGAAAATGTGTCAGCATTAATTGATTCCTGCAGGGCTCTGCTTAATAAAGTTTTTTTTTTTTTTCACTTACTCTAAACAGTTAGCAGTGTATGCCTAACAGTAATAATGACCTACAACCAGTGGCATACGCAAAATTTTTTTTCAAGGAGGGGGGGGGGGGTCATAATTTTCTGAAACTACTAAAAGCAATTCGAGTATGTAATAAAGCACTATTATTATTTTATTTTTGCCATTTTGTCTGAGCTCGAGGGGGGTGGGTTAAAACCCCCTTGCGTATGCCCCTGCCTACAACAATGGAAATATTTTATCACGCAAGTAGCAAAATTTAGTAGTATAAATAGTACTTGGCGATTTTATACATGGATTGAAAAGGAGTAAAGCAAGGGGTGATCCCGATCCGAAAATTTTCAGTACCTGATTTGAAAGTTAATTTGGTTTATGAATTAATTTTTCAATTAATTAATCTTCAGATTAGTTTGACTACACAACTCTCTCAATTATTGACGCTTTTCAGCCAATCTTCCGATCTTCCGTTTTTTAGTTTATTTCTCAATCTTAATCATTTCCCAATGTTTCAAAATGAAGCTTAACATTTTGATTTATGAGGAAAATTCTTGGCAACCAACATTATCCCTTCGCAACCATTCATTGCATATTTTGCTGTGTGAGAAAATGAGATTTTTAGCCGCTCCCTTGACCCTCGATCACAAAAGTGAATCAAAGTGCGTTATTGGGAGATTTTCTTTTAATTGCACCGTGGAAATCGGCTACAAATTTGCATGAACGTGAAAAATCTAATATTTTAATTGAATTTTCTTTTAATTTCTACAAGGTATAAGTAAAAACTTATGTTTTGGAAGTATGCCAACATCGAACACGTGCTTCGCTGAAAAGTAGTGCCGTGCATGAAAATCGTTTTGCATTCTATAAATATTTGAATTTTTTCAAATTCAAAGGTATTTTAACATATGCTACCTTAAATAGTCACCTAATTACATAATTTTTATTTTAAATTCGTAATGCATACTTTTTCCAAAAAATTTTTATGGTAAGTTAAGAATTTTTTTTTTTTTTTTGCTCAGAATCACCTATGGGGAGGGGTGGAGCTTCGAGGAGGAAGTAAACTTTTGAATTAGTTTTCTGAAATTCATGAGGGGATGCTGCATTGAGTTGGCATTTTAACAGATGTATTACAATGACGTTTTCGTGTGTAGGATTTGATCAGATAAGACTGGTGTGGTTGAAGGCATTGGTGTCAGGTGGCTGCTAAATTGGGGTTTCACTGCACGCCCTTATCTCATGGTCCATTATCAATATATTCTATGGCATTACTACAATGCATTTGCATCCTAGTTCAGGAATCGCGCCAGAGCAATTTCGAGTCCATTTTTGGATTTTTCACAAAATCCCAATCAATCGGAACGGACCTCTCGCAAAATTTCGAGCTAACAAATCGTACTTTTTACAAAATAAAATATTAAATAAACAATAAAAAATGTTACCACTGTATGCTTAAATTTTGAATTTTCACAAAATTATTTGATTTCCCACAAAAATGTTTTTACAATTAACAAAAACCGGACCCTATCAGAAGTGCTGGCCATACCTAGGTAACTGTGCCAGGACGTCCCGGTTTGACCGGGACAGTCCCGGTATTTTGCTCTTGTCCCGGTGTCCCGCCCAGTTTTATAAATGTCCCGGAAACGGCTGTAAGATGTAAAAAGTAATGAATTTATGTTTTTAAGAATCTTTTATGAAGACATTAAGAATCTTTAAGATGACACAGCATTAATGAGGGAGTCCACTGCAAGAGCATTGATTGTATGTAAAATAAACTTTGGCCTTTCTTTTGCTCTGACTTTTATGAAAAAGTCAAGTTTAACAAAGACATTGTGAAAAAAGTACATTCAAGTCAGAAATATGAGTGGGTTGAAAACGGAGAATAACATGGTTAACTTATTAATTGCTTTTTTAGTTTGACAAAAATGTTTTTTTTTTTTTTTTTTTTGAAATGGTTTTTGTAGTTAGACGAAAATTTGTAGTTAAAAAAATAAAACTTAGTCATTAACTGTTCAATTAAACAATTTTATGAAGTATTTTAAACTTTATTTTATTAACACTTCTTTCTTGATGGTAGACCAGAAAAAATTCTCATTAAAAAGGAAAAAAAAAACATGTTAAGAAAATTAAGTAGCAAAAATTCCTTTTTTATTTTTAAAAGGTGGGTAGGCTAACAATTTAGGGTTCCAGATTCCACACTCCCGTTACTTGCAAGGCTTTAAAAAAGGCTTAACCCTAGAACACTAGCGTGTTTACATAAGCTATTATTACTAGGGATACGTAAAATTTAAGTGGTCTGAAAAAATTGTTTTATTTTCATTTGTTTCTATAAGAAAACTACAAAAAGGGTTGAAAGATCTCAACAACTGACAATAATTGCATGCAATGTATAGTAGTAAGAAATAGTGGGGAGGAAAAAAACATATTATAATTATGGAAATTAAAAAACACGATCATACATAGTATGAGCATAAAAGTGCTGCAAAGAGAAAGTACAATATGCACTTTTAGTATAATAATTGTATAAAAAGACATAGAAAAGTATTGAAAAAACTACATAGTAGGAAAAATTGTCTATATACAATTTAGACAAGACTCCTTTTGGTGCTGGCCACATATTGCTTTACCACAGATGCAGTAAGTAGTGGTCATTCCTTTTTTCTTATAGTCGCAAAAGCTGCAGTAGGTTCTTCGTCCTTGCTGATTTTGTGCAACTTCTGCATCCTGATTGCCTTCTCCTAAAGCTTTTGTGATCATTACTTTCAAGTCTCTTGATAAATTTTGAGAGCTCAGTCGTTGACGTTGCCATTTTTCACATAACTGCTGATGAAGCTTCTGCATAAAGTGCAATCTTGATAACGGCGTTTCATTTCTATGTCGATCTCTGTAAAAATTGTGCAGATAAATAACATACGCATTTATTGCTGCTATATTTATCATGTTATAGAAAAATGCCATTGGCCATCTTTTGATTTTTCTACCACAGTTCATATTATTGCACAACTGATCGAAGGAGTCCACTCCGCCTTTAGTGGAATTATATGTCATTATTATTTCAGGTTTTCCTGTTGCTTGGTTAACACCTGAGCCGGAATGCATAGTTGATATTAACGTAACAAGTTTTTTGTTTGCTTTGTATGATACTGCTGTGATATCGTCGTGAAATAAAAATAAGCTAGAACCCGATTTTCTACCTTTGTATTTTGCATCAGTAAATTCTGGGGGAAATTCTTTTTTATTTTTCTTTATTGTACCAACCATTGTTAATTTGTCCTTCTTCAACATCTTTTCTGCAAGGGGCACGCTTGAAAACCAATAATCCATTGTTACATTTCTGTTACTGTTTCTGACAGTTTCAGTCAATTTGTTCACAAAAAAGTCTGCAGCTGCCATCCCTTTAGGCACACTTCCTTTTCCTAAGTAAGGAATAGCATTCATCATATATTTTGTGTTGTTGTCTCAAATCATTGGAACTTTTATCCCGTATTTGTTTGGTTTAGAGGGAATATACATTCGAAAAGGACACCTTCCACGAAAACCAATCAGTTGTTCGTCGATGGTCACATAAGAGCTGGGTTTGTAGTTTTTCTTGCAATTTTCAATCAAGACATCCCATATTTGGCGAATAGCAGCTAACTTGTCTGATTCTTTACGCTCTTCCCTTGTTTCCTTATTATCAAATCTCAAACAATCCAAAAGAAAGGAAAATCTTCTCTCTGAAAACGTTGCTCTGTACCTCTCACCACAAAAAGCTACATCAAACATAAGTTTTGCTGTCAAATGGTTATCTTTTAGAGCGGCAATAAGTATCAGTATTCCCAATAGGGCATTCAGTTCGTCATAATTTAACTCCTTTAGAGAGCCATCATTTTCATTTGAGTACGATAGCTTCTTTCGGTTTATTTCTGCGTTCTTGTTTTACTTCATCAGAAATAAAAAGGTCAAAACAATGATTTGGCTCCTTCGCTAACCGAGCATCAGCAGCTGGACCAGGTCAGATATGGACAATGTTTTTTGCCCTAGTTTTTTGATTAGTGGAGTTTTCTGCTTTTGTATTCCACTCATATTCATTTTTACCTTTTACGATAAAGGAGTCAATAACTACTAGGCGATCTTGACCAGTTGTCTCTTTGACAATTGGATGATTTTCATCATCACAGCTTGAATTTTGTAGTTTTGAGGCACCATTTGTTTCTTGAAGTTCGTCAGTATTACTATTACTGCACTCAATTTCCCTTATTGGTAAATCAATCGTATCGTCGGAACCTTCATTCACGCTATTATCGGGTATTTAGTCCGGAGCCGCATCGCTGTCATCAATATCTAAATCAATTTCGATTTTGTCATCAGTTTCGCTATCATCCGATTCCAAAAGCATAGCCCTAATTTCATCTTCCGATAAATACTTCCGTCGTTTTGCCATGCTCATACGAAAAAAAAAAAAGAAAATATCGTTGGAAATGTGGAAACAAAACTTTTTTAAAAAGTTCAAACCAGACGTTATTACTAGCACTACGATAAAATTACGTGTAAAAATGATGCACGCTTATGACTATCGACACGTAAAATTTACGTGTGATCTCTACAACAGCAGACCTGTGCACTGAATATTACACGAAAAAGCAAAGCAACTTGGCAGGTATCCAACTACGTCATCTCCTTTAAGTACTCCTACGCGGACGAGTTCATTGCTGAAGCTGAAGGGGTAGAAAACAGATGATATGTAAGGCTTGTACGTAAAATTTACGTACACTAGTGTTCTAGGGTTAAAACTCGCCATTTTTTAAAAATTTTTAAAAATTTTCCCAGACCCTCCCCCGGCACTGGGGGGGCATGCCCATCCCATATTAATATGTCCCGGCTTCACTAACCAAAAATATGGCAAGCCTAGCTATACCCCTTGTCTTAGTTTCTATGGCTTGATTGTGTTTGCCGATTCGATGTATCGACTATTCATTGCGATCTCTTTCGTTTCAGGTTGAACAGAGAGCTGACTTTGGTGCCTTCGTTGGACGACAGCTTTATGTCTAAATACTGATTGTATTTTACATTGTTTTATAATTTTCTTAATAAATTTTTATTTTGAGCTTGTGAAGTGTGCAAGCGGTATTTATTTTAGAAGCTTTTTTACTTATGTTTTTATGTTATACGCATCGGTAGCGATGGCACCCGTTTGAAGGGGGTTTGGGGGTGGCACCCAAAATGAGATTTGGGCTTTTTGAAATACTTGAATTGCATTTTTTTAATGCTATTTCAGCCTATGACGGAAAATAAACGTACTTTAATGAAAGTTACACCAAATAAATTAGTCTTAGGATTTTTTTGCACTAGTACTGAAAATAATGTAAACTACAATTTCATGCACCACAATGCGTTTTTATTAATTTTTAAGGGAGGTAGGGGGAGATGACACCACCCTGGCTTGAACCCATTCTAGGAACACCACTACAATAACATTATTTTGTCCACTACTGAAAATAATATAAACTACAAAACTGCAGCAACATTTTTTTGTTGCAAGGGGGGGGGGGGGGGAATCCATGCTAAGACCGCCACTATGCACATACTGAGGAATCCTGAACGACATGCACACCAAAAGATGATGTGCAAAATAAACAGATAGTTCTAAAATGATTTTTAACGTGTTTATTGTAGTTGTAGATCCTTTGCTAGTTTATCTGGAGAAGGGTTGGAAAAAACATGTTTTATTTAGTTAAAACTAGGTTTTTTTGGTTTAAATAGCATTTGTAGGAAAAACAATTAGACTTTTGGAAAATCATGAAGATTTTAGATTATTAATTGCGAATAAATGTTATTTAGTAATCAATTTCTTGATAATTAAACTACTGGCAAAGTATAAAACATTGAATTTTAATTACCTTACAAATATTGTTTTTCTTTTTTCAGAACTATTGACATATTATAATACTATACTTATGCAGACCTTTTAGCAAATTATTAAAGAAATAATTATTAGGCAAGTTGAGTTTTAACAATAGCATATTTTACTAAATCAATAAATTAGAAGAATGATTTTTTTTTTCACGCTCAATAAACCCAAATAGTCCGACATGTAGATAAAAGATAAGAAAATTTTGTATACTGATTTTTTAAAAAAAGTTAATTTAGAATTTCATTACTTATCTAGCACTGTGCTTGTAATTTCTGCAGAAATTGGATTTTACAATTTTTAATAATGTGCAAAATAAGTGAAAAAATGTTTGTTTTAAATCTAGTGGTTTTTTAAAAAACCATTTGGTTCAAGCCCTGGTTTAAACCAAACAATCTAGGTCCTATTTGGTACGGTGTTATCAAGTTGTCGGCGATTTACATAACCGGATTGAGGGATGCCTTTGGGGAAAATCTTGGACTCTCAATCGTTCGGGAAAACGGTGTTTTTACACAGTACATCTCAAATTAAATCGGAAATACATTTTTGGTACAATAAATTAGTCCATATTTTAGTATCAATATTTAGTTCGATCATTATTTAGTAATTAATTGCAGTAATTTACAGGAAAAGAGGTAGAGTTGAAGAATAAACATAAAAAATTATGTACCCATGTATTCTTTGTGTACTGAGTGTGCTGCAATCAGTATGTTAACATCAAGTAAGAATTAGTTCTAGTTATGAAAAGTTGAAAGAAATGTTTATTGTTCTGGTTTAAAAGTACTATAACTATAGCACACAAATAGTAACTGGTTTCAAAAAAAAAAAAAAAAAAACACCCATAATCAACTATACATTACAATATTTGCTTAAAAATTTTATTTTCCTTTTAGAGGCCATTTAGTATTTTAAAAACGATTTTAAAAGGGGATTCTTTCTTGCTACACGTTTCATGTCAAGCTTTACTAATATGTCTTTTTCACACGACATTTGCATAGATCAAGAGGCTGTCCAACTAGCGGTCCGTGGGTCGCATGTGGCCCGCCAACGCATATTGTGCGGCCCGCCTTCTTATTCAGCATATTTCTTTTTTCGAGGGGAAAAAAACATCTCACTTCGCCATCTGCAGTTGTTTGGTGCAAAGTGTGAAGAAGTGTTGGATTTTTCTGAATTTTGCCCCCGAGTTGCAGACTATTATTGATGAATTCAACACGAGATTTACAGAGCATCAAGAAGCACTACACAAGCATTTTTTTGTTGTTCCTGCTGTTTGAAAAAAAAAGGGGGGGGGGGGCGGAGGAACTGTTGAAAAGGAATGAAGAATCTCCTCCATCCATCCTTACATTGAACCCCGAGATTTCCAAAATCGCCCCCCCCCCCTTGAAGATTTTCTAGATCCGCCCT
This sequence comes from Octonoba sinensis, assembly GCA_038502835.1. Classification (NCBI taxonomy): domain Eukaryota; kingdom Metazoa; phylum Arthropoda; class Arachnida; order Araneae; family Uloboridae; genus Octonoba; species Octonoba sinensis. The sequence continues at coordinate 113,281,347 of CM076605.1, forward strand.
TGGACCCGTTCTTTCAAACAAGAACCGAAAGGGGGCCCGAGTTCTTCACGTTGCTTCCAACTGAACGCTGAACTGTTTCCAAATCTGCGTGACTTAGGACTGAAAATAACTTCCATGTTTGGGAGCACATATTTAGGCGGAAGTGCTTTTTCGGCGATCAAGAATCGTCACAGGAGCTCTCTCTCCGACATTTCATTGTTAGACCTCCTTCGGCTGTCAACGAGACATCGATGTTGACATTCCTGCCGTTGTAAAGAGGGCTGATCGGCCTCAGTTTTCCCATTAAAATGTCAGCAAATTTTTTTATAATGCTTCTGTTCCACTGTTTTATAATTAATAATTCAACTATTAATTGTTATTGTATAAATAGTATAAGAGGTAAGAGGTTATTGTTCAACTTTTTCAAACTGCGGCCCGCCAGGTGATCAGTGACCGAAATTCTGGCCCGTGGGCTCTTTGCAGTTGGACAGCCCTGGCATAAATGATTCCAATTTGTCCTGAGTTAAACTCCTTAATCTGTTCTTAATGTATTTTAAAATAGAGAAACTCGAAATCGGCAGAGACAACTGACTGATAAATATTTTTGCTTGACCCCCTGATTGCCCAAATAACGGAATTATACTGCAGGTCGAAATATTTTTAGACTTCTTGCTTCCATAAGCACTAATGTGAATGAATGAGCAGTTTCGCTCATTCTCACTTTCTTTTTTTTGAACAATAATCCCATTCTGCTTCCACCATTTAGTTTGTTTGTTTGTTTTACGACCATTTCAGGTCACATAAATATTCGAGTTTATTTGCTATTCTCAAGGATATGCTTCAAACTCTCGTCTAATATGACAGATAGAACAAGACAGCACAACAGATTTTAATATACAAAGAAGGAAATACACCCAGGGCAAAGGTGGGAGCCGAACCCACGCCTCTTTCTCTCCGCGCAGGGAGGCACCGGAGCCAATCGATTTGACCGCTCAGCCACCTGAGGCCCCCACCATTTAGTTATGAGATAGAATAAAACTAGCTCAACAATTTTTTATGCATTGGAGAGGAGAAACCTGAGACATAAACCTCTTGAGTTTCCTGTTTTGTTCCTTCAATATGTATAATATAATATAATATAATTTTGCATTTCCAATTTTGTGTATCGCGATCGTGACACGTGAGATCTATTGAAACAAAGGCTCTAACGAGTATAGATTTCACAAAGGTAAGAATCAATTATTAGTCAGTTAGGATATAGTTATTTACTTTTATTGATTGTCTTTTTTACAAAATTATTTTGTATTTTCTTCTAATTAGTTGACTAAGGATTTAGGCCTGTTTTATGTTTCGTTTGTTTCCATTGTATTTTGTATGGGAAGTAACGTGTTTGATTTTAACTTTTTTGCACTAATTGCTAGCAAAGTGGAGACAAAAGTAGCGATTGAAGTGCTATTTATGGTGCTGCAGAGTTTGGCGATAGTTCAGAATTAGATTTATTCAAGTAACAGTCTCTTGATAATGTAACAGCTGGCGACTTTATTGCTCAGTATTGGCGACTTTGAACAAAAATCGTCAACCAGCACCATAAACAGCACTTTCACACAAAATAGCTCTCTTCTTTCAATTTGTTTTCCGTTCTAAGTTAGTGACTGAATTGCTTCTGGAAATGTTAAAAACTACTCAAGTTGGTTGTCATGCTGAAACACAGATTCCAACTTTTTGACTGAGACCAGGTCGAATGACATTGAATGCTTTTATAGGGCTTTATCCAGTGCTGTGTTTGTGGAAAATTAACTGGGGGCGGGGGGGTCAGATGCCTTGCCAGGTACTGAGGATCACTGATTGTAAAATCAAGGGCGATTCAGAATTCGGTCATTACCATATTTTTAATTCTGTCTTGTAAAGTTGGGAGGGGGTGAAAATGGTTTTAATGGAACGGAGATCAGTTAGTTGCTGTTCAATCTTCAGTTTAAAAAATACATATAGCAATGCAAAAAAAAGAAAGAAATTAATTGCAATTAACAATTATAGATGGAATGAAACTTTGTCCTGACCAAATTATAAGCTGTGATTCGGCCTGTAATAATTCCGTTGGATCTTAGGTTCTTAGGAGAGCCCACCCCATTGGCGTGGTTGGCGATGAGCACGCAATCTTGGTAACCCTGATTTGATCGAAACCCAGCTTCTATTGTTCTGCGAGATGGACGCCAAATTGGCGATTTTGAAATGGGATGGGCTCTCCTAGGAGTTTATGAAGTGTCCTAAAGCTAAAGGGGTCTAATCTAATCGACTTATATGTAATGCAATAATAGTAATGCATAAATATAAATATCAATTAGTTGTAATTAATAAATATTTTATAGCATTTTTCTCTGAAATGTGAATTTGAAAAGAAAAAAGTGAATGATGTTTTAACATAAATTCTTTTTTTTAATCCTAGATTGAAGAATAATAAATGGATGATTAAATGTTGGCACATTTTAAAAGTAGCAAAATTTTTAGGAAACATTATCCGCATTTTCTTGGAGTTGATTGGTGGTCATTTAGTGTCGGAACATGAAATGGCATGGTAGCCATTTTCTTGAAAATAAAGTTATTGTTAACTTAGTAAACATAGACTGACCGTTGTTATACTTATTCAACTACTATATAACCAGATTAAAATCATCTGTGTAAGTTTTATTAAGTTTACTTAAATTTTAATATTAATAAAATATTAATTAACGCATTTTATTCTGTTTTTGAAGTTTGCTCACAAAATGCAACTTCACTAAAAATATAGTTTTGGACACAAGCAATGTTTTGGACAGGTGTCCAAAGCCTTGCCAACCCTTATTTCTGTTTTGAATATTATTTTTAGTTATTATGATATAATATATATATTGCCTTTTAAGTTATGCACAATTGTGTACCTTATATATAAAATACAGTAGAATTATATATTTAATCTAAAAGTTTGTTATGGGATCATTCATAAATGATGTCACACTTCGAGGGGGAGGGGGGTCGTGAAATTGTGACAAAATGTGACAAGGGGAGGGGGTTACAAGAAGTGTGACATCAGGCTTATACGACATAACTTGACATGTGACAAAGAGTTTCGTTGAAGAGTGACATTTTGAGAAAGGGGGAGGGGGGTCAAATATATCGGAAAAATAGCGTGATATCATTTATGAACGGTCCCTACTTTTATTGTGTGCGTGTTGTAAAGGTTTGTATATATAAGGCTTTTAAGGTAATGTAATATTAAGGTTTGTTTTTTGTTGCATCACTGAATGCCCAAGATGGTTGGTCATTGGGTTACAACCAATATGAAATGTAGCAGCACAATTACTACTCCCATCCCCTACTTTTATTTTTCTTATAATTTTTGGCAGAGATCTGCAGTTATATTAGATCATAATTCACCAGACATGTTTAATTTATATTCTTTTCAAATAATTTAAATTCTTTACTCAGTTCATTACTCAGTAGTAGGCATTAAATTTAATTAGGGCTTAAGTTGTTGAAGTATTATGACAACCCCCACTCAACATCATTTGGTTTTTAAGCTCTTTTCTATTAGTGCACCCTCTCTAATGCTTTAAGTTGAATTAAACTCGGCAAATTGGAAAAGTTAAATAAAAGTGGAATTAATTATGAACATATTGTTTTTTTTTTCTATTTGCAGGATAAGCTTCAAGAGAAATTCTCTACAAATTTCTTCTCTACAAATTATTCTGGGGAAACGAAAAAACTGCCTTAAAGGAAGAATGGCCTCAGTAAGTTTTTCATTTTTTTTTGTGATTATTTTGTTTTCATGAGTAAAAATTTTGCCATCAATTGACGGATTCCCGTCTTTTTTTTGTAAATCACTCTTTTGAAATGGCCAGAATTTTCAGAACTAAAATATTTATCGATTCGAATCTGTTATGAATGTTTTTCGATGCTTCTTCATTTTACAAGTTTAATATGTGATGGCATGTGTTACTAATTATAATACATTTAGTAATTTTTATTAAAATATTAAAGAAAGGCTTAAAATATGTTAGACTTGAGTTCCTTCCTTGTTTATTAAATATTATTACTGCTAATATTAATCTAGTTAATATCAGCTTGAGAGGTAGTTTGGTTAGTACATGCAACTTGTTCAAATTGGCGTATTCTCTTTAAAGTTTGGGGGGGGGGGGGGGGAGACCAACCGACAGTCATATCCTCGGCTCATAACATGTAACCTTTTTTATAATGCAATACAATAAATATTAAAAAAAGATTCCATTAGCTTTTTGAAAACAATTTTGTTTAATGATTACCATGACTTTTTATTTTAATTTGCTTTGGTTTTTTAGATTTATTTTTATGAATGTTTCATTTTTCCTTTTTCTCTATTGGGATAAAGTAGGCAAAATACGAGTGCACGACAGCAGATTTGTAAAGTTTTTTTTTTTGTCTCTAAAGCATCGTTTCCACCTTTACGGTGATGCTTTGTTAACTTTGAACATCACGGAAGGTTAATTCGAAAATTCTTTAATTTAGTTGTAATTTTTGCCCGGAATTTCCGCTTGACCTGTTATTTGGGAGGTCGAGAGGTGGCTATTACCTTCTCCCCTGCTTGAGAAATATAATGTATGTGCGTGGTATTTGCATGGCGTGTTATGTTGCAGAACATTAGAGTTACTTCAGTGGTGTGGTCCTGGAAAAAAGGGTGGGGGGACGCTTATGTTAAAATTCAAAACGATTGGGGGGACGCTTGTGTTAAAGTAAAAAGGTAGGGGGACGCCGTCCCCCCTCGACTACACCACTTAGTTACTTCTTGTAGCAGTGACCAAGAGAGAGAGAGAGAGGGTTCATGGCTCAGATTGCTCCATTGGAAGTTTTTTGTAGTGGGTAATGTAAAATCAATTTAAACTGGTGTTATAAATTTTCATTTTTTCTTACATCTTCAATTAATTTTTTTATTAAGCCTTTTTATTACGACTGTTACTCTGATACTTTTCTTAGTTATTTTCTGGAAGGGTAAGGTGCCCCATCGCTCCTGGGGGAAGGGCACCTCAATATTCTGAAATGGAGTATAGTGCATGCTCTGTGCTTAGTTATTTCACTATCAGTCGTTAAAATCTTTTGAAGTCGGATATCTCGGGACAGGACATCTCATGCTTTACAATGGAAAAAATTATTTTTCCGTCTCTCGTTATGATTACGCTGTTGAATCGGAGAACCGTGTGCCAAAAGTTGACATGGAACACCTGCTTGAAATGGATTGTTCTGTTTTAGGGATCTACTGCTGGGAGAAAACGTATCCCACTGTCAGCAGGTGTGACCCCCAAGCGTCGGTCTGAGAATTCCAAAGGAGAACCTCCCAGGTGAGATATTTATTGATGAATCATTCCGAACCGTAACCTTTGGTGGGCATGCTCGGCTACTTCTTCACTCTGTGTGTTTGTTCAATCCCCCCCACCTTATCAAATGAAAGATTGCTTATTCCTACTACTTTTGCTATCGACAAGAACTATACTGCTCTGCTGTGTACAGCGAAACCTGTGTGAGTTGACCACTTGTGGTGCAGCACTTTAGTGGTCAACTTAGATAGGTGGTCAACTTATGGAGGGTGGAGATTTTTTTTTTTATTTCTTACACTATGCATTTATTCATCTATAACGAATTAAAATATAGCTTTATGTAATGATGTTATTTTAAAATAGTGATTGGCTTTTTTTTTTTTTTTTCACAATTATCTAAAATATCATTAGATCAATTTAACCTGAATGACTTACAATGTCTCCTATACAACTTTCAGGGTTCGTACGGTCCTTAAAAGTCCTTAGAAAGTCCTTAATGTTCATTTTCATTTTTAAGGCCTTAAAAAGTCCTTAAATAGTCCTTATTTTTTACTCCAGGTGCTTAATTTTTTTTGCTAAAATAAGAAGGTACCCATGTGCTCTGTTTGTTTTGCTATCTTTTGTATTCTTCACAAGAATCAAACTTCTTTCATTTCAACTACTTAATCGAACCTCAAATTTGGTTTGCTCGGGTCCGTAATTATCCAGGGCCTTGACTTCGGAGACGGCCCTCAATTATCGCGGCTTTCGGACAGACCAAAAATGGCGATTTACATAACATCATCATAAATTGCAGTGCTTTCTCAACTGGCAGATAAATAATTATAACACTTGTTTTTTTAATTCTTTTTTGAAAAGGTAAATTGATGTTATATATTTTTACTAAAAAAATGTTCATGGATTTTGATAAGATGCTTCAAACTACAACACCCAATTCAGTTAAAATGAACTTGCACCCGCACATGGCAGCTTCCAATTTGCTATTTCCTGCAATTGTATGAAAAAGAAAATAGAGCTACATCGAAAAAAAAAAAAAAAAAAAAAAATTAAAATATTAGTAGAGAAGTCGAATCAAAACACCCAAGCACTTGTACAAAATGCAATGGTGCAGAGTAACTGGGCACCATTTAAGACCACAGAAAAACAAATCACACAAGTTCCCTCATTTTGCTTTTAAGTGAGAAAAAAAAAAGGAATAAAATTTGAAAAACGAATTTTTAAGGACTCGAGGGGAAACAATTTAATAAATAAACAAAAATCGGGAATTTTCGAAAAAGTGCCGAATTTTGGGATTTCAAATTTGGGATTCAATAATATTTATTAATTTACAAAGTCAATAAATGTTTTTTTTGCATGAAAATTGTTACTAAATCATCTACATTCTAAACAATTATCACTAAAGCAAGTAGGAGCAACTCTTACCAAGTAATCAGTAAATATATATTGCTTTTGAAACTTTTTTTTTTAATTTAAGGGGGGGGGGGATACTTCAAAGAAGCATATTGTTGACATCTAGCTCAATAAAAGAAGTACATTTAACTAATATGTAGGCAAAAAAAAAAACCTTTCAGTTTTTTTTGCGTTTGACCAATCGCCTGTATGATTATCGCTTATTTTTACTGTTAAAGGTAAAATAATGATTTAATTTTATTATCATTTTTCTTACGCCTTACACTATAATAAGCGCCGAGTTGCCAACTCTCCCGATCGCTTTTCAGCTGATCTTTCGCTAAACATTTTGTTCTCCCATTGTTTTTTTAGATCAAATAAATTCCCGTATTGAAAATTTATTTTAAAGCAATGCTTTAATATTTAGTAAATTTTTATTGACCAATTTGGTTTCGCGATCGTTCTCTGTGGGGTTTTGTTGTGTGAAAGATGATGGATATTTGCTGCGTTAATCAAAATTTGTATCTCGTGAAATTTCTTATTTTGCAGTACATTGTAGGAATCGACCTCTTCTTAAACCTATACACCATAGTTGCCAAATGCTCCGCTTTCCAGTAGCTTTTCTGTGTTTATTTGTGAACTTCGAAAAATAGTTTTTTTGCAAACAATCCGATTTTTCGCAAACGATCCGATTTTTCAAGCTGATGTACAAGTATTTTTATCTAAATTCATTGTGTACTTGCTAACATCTAGCATGTGCTTCGCCGAAAATTGCACGCAGCTTTTGAGACTTCTGTCTTTTTGCATTTGTAATTATATCAATTATTTAAAAATTGACAGCTGTTTTAGTATTTGCAGCCTGTAGTCTGCTTGTTCTATTTTTTATTTTAAAAAATTGTCAAATTTTTTGAAACTTTATTTTAGTTAAATCTTGGTAGTTACTATTTGAGGGCAATGGTAAAAAGTTTTAAGCGAATATGCTCCATTTTTTATTTGTATGTAATTTCCAAAATGAAATATTTTTTTCAAGTTGAAAAAGTTTTCTCTGAATTTTTGCAAGCTCTTCTAAATAATTTAAAAAAATTATTTATGGCAGAGCTAAAAATTTAAGTAGGCCTAAATTGAGATGCTGGCAACATAAGTTAAGTAAAATGAAAAAATATCTAAATTAAACACAAATTCTCAAGACAAAGCCGCAGCGTTTTCTTTAACAATTTTTTTTATTTAAATTGTTTTTCATTTAACCTTTATTTTATAGCACTAACCATTTTTGATAATTTTCCATATCATGATAATTTGCTTATATATGGTTAATACTTGTGTTGTGTGCTTCTTATTACTAGCTCCAATAGTTATTCAACTGCCTGACTGTATTGGACATTAGAAAAGCAACAAGTCAAAGAGAGCTCCATAAAAGTATTTGTGTTGTGTTTCTAATAAAAATACGATGTTAAATCAATTTCCTCTTTCAATAATGCTTCCTTTTGAAATAAACATAACGTTTGTATATTTCGAAAAATTTGTGAGGTCCTTAAAAAGTCCTTAGAAAGTCCTTATTTTTGGTTTTGCCAAAAGCGTACGAACCCTGACTTTGAAATTAAATCACTTAGTTAAAATAAAGATAAATATTAGTTATGTAAGTTACTTAAATGATCATAAAGATTTCCTGGAATATATAATTTTTCAAAATGGCTATAGAAAAAGAACTTATTAGAACTTATTTAAATAATAAAAGAGTGCTCATAGCATTTTTTCCATTTAGTTAACTTAAAAAGAGGTTTAGGCAAACTTTATAGTGATGTTTCATCTATCCAAACAAATACTGGTCTAACTTTATAGCATAAAAAATAGCCAGGAGAAAATATTTGATTTTTTTATCTTTGCAAAAATAGATAAATGAATAGATTAAGTAATAATTAGGCAGTCCACTTACAAAGGGCTTTTTATAATACACCCACCCAAATGTGGTGTACATAAGTGGTCAAGATAGACGGGTGGTCAATAGGGTGGTGCTTATTTTTCGAAGTTTCAAATTTTCAACGTCTAACCCTCTCAATTTGTTCCATTATACCAAAAAATGATTATGATAAAATTTTATCACCATCAAGCAATATTTAGAGGTAGCTCAAAGAGGGTAAAGTTTCATAATTGAACGAGAATGTGCGATTTTTTGAATATTTAAGCAAAATAAAAATTATGAGTTTCAATTATGTTTAATTTATTTAATTATATTAAAAAGTAACTTCTCTATGAATCAGTAACAATTACACATTTGTAAATTGCATAGCTGTAATAAAATAGTTTTCTTAATAAAAAATTTAGTATTTAATAAAGGTCAAGACTCGGAAATTTTGGCAGTGGCCACTAAACTTGATTAACTTGGTGGCCACCTATGCGTCATAAAGCAAAAGTGTAAATTGGGGGGGGGGGGGGGGGGTGAATGGTGCATCAGCGCACTGCAATTCCTAACGTCTTATTTTCAGTGAAGAAAACATAATATTTCGTTAAAACTATCAAGTCTTCAAAAAAAAAAAAAAAAATGACTTTCAAATTGGAAAAAGAAAAAACTTGCTTCCTTGGTGATGGTAAATTAAGGGAATATGAATTTTTGCAATATAGTTTTTCATATTTAATGTTATAGAGCCCAAAAGTTGTAAATGCAAAATTTTAATTGTTCCATCACGGAAGCAACAGATAACAAAAATCTCCCTCACAGAAACGAACCTTTTACAAAAACCGCGATCACAAATACGAACCATTTTCAAACACAAGTATAAAAAATGTATATTTCCAGTTCTAGTTTTGTTCAGTACATTTTATTTTCATTCTTTTCAAAATTTTTTCTTAAAGCTTTCACACCATTTTCAAAATGGCGCCACACTTATGTCCGATTTTATAAGTTCAAGCGAAAATGGCTGACCTGATATGTAAGTGTGAAATGAAAGCTATGAACAAAAAAAAAAAAAAAAAAATCAAGGTTAGGATTGTTTCCTACTATATTTAAAAGAATTATATGGCAGAGATAAGGAATTAAAAAAAAAAAAAAACAATAGCGTAATCGGAAAAAAAAAAATTTTCTTGTGAAAGGGGAAATGAAGCCTATCGGCCGAAATTTGGTTACTTGAATGCCGAAATGATGCGTTGTTATTTTGCTTGTATGCATGAAAGAAAAAGAAAATTTTAAAAAAAGGAAAGGTGGCGATCGCTCCTAATTTTTTGAATCGCCACTTTTTCAAACAAGGTCGCCACGTGGCGAGTGGCGACCGCGAATCTTGACCTTTAGTATTTAAGTGTACCTCGTGGGTGGTAACAAATTAATTCTTTAAAAAACATCGATGTGACTTTTAAACATAGTTTTAGAAGACGGTGCAAAATTATGGGTCTGATTACCATTACACCATGTGCAGGGTTCACACTGGGGAAAAATGCAAAGTGGGATTTTCCTCCTTGACCAAAATTTTAAGTGGGATTTTTAAAGTTTAAGCCCCCCAAAAAATTTTTTAAAGTGGGATTTCAAAAAATATTGCGGGAATCGCGCGGCCTAGCGCGAACCCTGATGTGTTACTTCATCCTGGCACTGTTGCTAATTCCCTGATGCTAATTCATATCTGAAATTGATTAATCATTAGAAAAGATTTTATCTATCCTAATTTTGCACCGACTTCTAAAACTATGTTTAAAAGTCACATCAATGTTTTTTAAAGAATTAATTATTTTTTACTTTTTTGCGCAATTTATAGTTGTTCTGCTTTGAAGTCGGTTCTATTTTTTTCTCAATAATTATTTTATTATTGTTACTGTTGCCCTCAAAGGAAGTGGCTCAGAGATTCAGATTTACCCAATTCATCAAACTCAAAACTTTTAACGCCTTATTTATCCTTTACAAATTGCATTGAAACTATCTAGTAAGCTCGTTGCACTGCCTCGAAATCAAGCAGCATCTATATTATAAATGCATAATAGGCATATAAATATCTTGTTTGGTCTAATTCAATTAGACATAATGCAATTGGGATTCCATAGTGTTATTGAAGCAATATTTACAGTTTTTTCTTTTTTCCTTCATGTCTAATGTTCTCAAATTTTATTTGTGGGACCTTTTCACCACACTGCCATGTTTACTGTGTCATTTCAGAGCAAAATTGTTCCTTTCTTGTAGTTTAGACCAGTCATTACCGAACCGTAAATTGCCAGCTACAATTAACTCACAAGGAAATCTTTCGTATATCGCGGTCATACCTCAGGTGGTTAAGTGCAGATAATTACATAATTGTTAGTGGATTTTCCATATTTCGTCAGTATTTGCATTAAAAGTTTATGGCTCAGAAGGAAAATGGAGAATATTTTTTTGGCATAAATCCACGAAAAAGCAGCAACTGCAATATAGTAGCCCTCTCGTGTCTTGTTCTGGCATATACAAATAAATAACTGAGAATTGAAAATTTTCTTACTTTTTTGACCTGTCTTTACTATTAGGAGGGGGAAATAACTCATAGTAAAATTTGGAAAAGGTATTATTGCTCAGCGGCTTCGTAAGTTTGGCGATCACTCGTTTAGACAGTTGTTGCCACTTATGAGGTAGACTTGTATGCTGTATATTTTATTAAGAAAACTACCTTTTCTAGCTATACAATTTACAAATGTTTAATTTTTACTAATTCATATAGAAGTTACTTTTTAGTATAATACAGTCGAACCTGTTTATCTCGAACCTGTCTTTCTCAAAAACCTCCCTATCTCGAAAATTTATATTTTCCCGGCATTTATACCCTAAATTCAATGTATTTTTTCATGTTTATCTCGAAATGTTTTCCCCCAAAACCTCCATATCTCGAATTCTGGTTTTGCTGCCATTTTGGAATTTGAAGATGAGTGACCTTTCGGCAGCTAACAAAATTGATGCGGAAATCGTAGAGAACGTAAAAGGTGATTCGGAAGTAGAAGAGGAGGTTGAGAAAAACAAAGATGTCGCGAAAGTCGCTGTAAAAAGAAGCAGAGAAAGCTATTGAAGCATTAACTTTCCTCGAATTTCAGGAAAATTTTGGCCGAGGTGGATTTACAGTGTTCGCTACCCTCAAAAGTATAATCGAGTCGAAAACAACCGACAACAAAAAACACTAAAAGACTATTATTCTGGTACTTGCTAAAAAAAGTAGTAGTACTTGTCTTGTTTTTGAGAGACTTGCAAAAGGGTATGCTGAATACCATTTCTTTATTGTCGATGCTATTTATACGAGTATAAAACTCGTTAAGAAAAGTTAGTATAATATTACAGTAAAATGCTTAATAATACTAAGGCAGAAGATTTTGAACCTACATTGTATAGTCTTTGTTTCAATTGCAAATTTTAATAGTTTTATCAAAACCTCTGTATCTCCACACCTCTTCATCTCGAATATTTTTTCCCTCCCTTAAAATTCGAGATAGACAGGTTCAACTGTAACATAAATTAAATACAATTGCAAATCATAATTTTGATCTTGCTTAAAAATTCAAAAAATTGCAAAATCTCGTTCAATTATGAAACTTTACCCTCCTTGAGCTGCCTCTAAATATTGTTTGCTGGTGATAACATTTTATCATAATCATTTTTTGGCATAATGGAACAAATTTAGAGGGTAAGAGGTTGAAAATTTAAAACTTCGAAAAATAAGCACCACCCTAGGGGTCAAGTTGCAAAGGTTTCTCTACATTAGATAATATAGGGCGCATTCCCTTTCTCACGAAAGTGGTCAACTTAGACAGGTGGTCAGCTTACAAAGGTGGTCAACTTTACAGGTTTTACTGTACTTTTTTCCCCCGAAGGAATTATAGCTTTTTAAAACGTGTGATTTCCAATCTTCCATTCCTAAAAGGATTCTGCATGTGATTCCCACTACAAGTAAAAATGATCGTGGTATTAAAGATTTCTTACTCCACTAGAGCAAATTTGAACCTAGATTAATTATTTTTACATTACACATATATGGATGGATAACTCTTTTATGACATTGACACTGGGGCCTCTTTATGTATTTAAAATCTTTCTTCATTCTGAGGCACTTTTGTTATGTTGAATATTGAATTGCTGGAAAGACTGGGACCAAAAATTCTTTCCTGTATGAAAAACACTATGTGACAATTAAAATAAATGATAAAAAAGAGAAAAAAAATGAATCTGATAAAATAGTATAAAAAAGGGCTCTTTATGTCGAGCTGAATATATCGAGTGAACAATCGTTTCATGCCACCGACAACTGAAAAAAAGTTTTCATTGAGAAAAAAGAAAATGATATATGGGGGGGGGGGGGGGGGGAGAGGATTCATCTCAATACATGTTTGTATGAAGAATTGTCTGTGGCTATTTTGTACACTATCTACAAAAAAAGTATTTGGACACTTTGGATTTTAGACATTTTTTAAAAATTCTGAAGAAATATTAAACTTGCTGTTCTGTATTTTGTACCATGGAAAGAACATACTTAAACTCACATTTAAGAAACAAAATTTAGGCTCAGGGGCGTTTGGTTGTGGAGCAACTTATGTAAAAGTTCCAGTTGAATATTGATATTTTTCAAAGAGATATAGACCGTACAGTGAGCCGTATTTAGCAATCTCTCAAATTGGAGAAAAAAGATAAGGGGTTTTCCACAAATTTTTATATTGCATGATAATTTTGGCAATGTAAACAATAGCGTTAAAATCCAGACTCCATAAACACATATAATGCAATTTAATTCAGTTTAACATCTGTCAATTTTCCAATTTATTATGCAATATAAAAATTTGTGGAAAACCCCTTTTCATTTTTCTCCAATTTGAGAGCTTGCTAAAAAGGCTCACTGTACGGTGTATATCTCTTTGAAATATATCAATATTCAACTGAAACTTTTACATAAGTTGCTCCATAGATCTCACTACCAAATTATTAAAAAAATAATCAATACCTTTCGCGCATGAGCAATCACATTTGTTTTAATAAAACTGCTCAAATCTCATCGACTATGTATTACATTTTCTCCACGTTTTGGTACCATACTTACTTTTCATTTTGTCAAGTTGTCTGTAAGTTTCATGTAATCTGAGATAGAACGTAGCGCGTTATAAGCAAAACACTTGCGAAAAATTTCGAATATTTAAAACAAATGCCCATATCCTCATGAATATTACTGCTATTCTGACGAAAGCGGTAGTAAGCATTGCGTATATAATTTAAAATGTTTTGCGAAAGTTACGGGACATTTCGATCACTTTCTGATACAAGATGTTCAAAAGTGTTGTTTTTCTTCTTTAATTTTTTGACCGCCCCCTAATTGCCCCTGAGCCTGAATTTTGTTTCTTAAATGTGAGTTTAAGTATGTTCTTTCCATGGTACAAAATACAGAACAGCCAGTTTAATATTTCTTCAGAATTTTTAAAAAATGTCCAAAATCCAAAGTGTCCAAATACTTTTTGGTAGATAGTGTATGAGAAGTGAATCCAAGCACTTTCATTGCTCTCCTTTGATTCAGTGGCCAGGCTACAATTTTCTCCAACGTTATTCAGTCCTTCATTCATGAATCTATTCTCTCATTCATTTAGTCATTCATTCTTTTGTTCATTCATTTAAAATTAACGGTCATAAATTCAGATTACCTGTAATGTTATGTAAAAAGTCGTGGAAAAGTTTCCTTCATGGAAATACAGTTCCTGATTGAGCATTTCTTTTCCTTGAAGAGGAACCTCTTCTATCCTATATTTCTGCCGTAGATTCGAAAGCTCTGGTCCTGTTCAAAATCCTCTTTTCCAGTGAGAGCACCGTGTTTGGGCAGCGCAATCCCAATCTTGTTATTGTAATTGCCAGTGCCCGATTCACATTTTGAATCACTATAGGCACAACTCATGTTTGTGGGCCCCTCATGCAACAAAATTTTTTTTAGACATAACATTCAGTATGTGTTTCTAAAACTTGCCAGTCACACCAAAATTTGAGGGCCCCCCAAAGCGTAAAAACTAATTTGTTTTCAAATATCAAAGAGTCAGACTAACATTTGGGAGCCTCCCACGTGCAAAATGATTTTGTTTTTAAATTATAAAATGTGTGAATAAAATCTGGGGGCCTCCAAAGTGCAAAATCGATTTTGTTTTTCAAATTTCAAAATGTCAGACCGAAGTTTGGGGGCCCCCAAAGTGAAAATTCCTTGTGGTTTTAAAATAATTTAATAATACAAATTTTCTGTGGAGCAACAGAACACTAAGAGTTTGTTTTTGAAAGATTCTATTTTTAAATATCTTTTCTACAAAATTTTAAATTACAAAAAAAAAAAAAAAAAACAATAACCAAAATTAGGGGCCCCCTCAAAGTAAGGGCCCTAGGCGTGGGCCTCACAGGCCTAATGGTAAATAAGGCCCTGGTGATTGCCATGGACATGTATCTGCAGCGAGAAAAACGTTCGATCGCTCCGCGCCCTTTGTAGCGAATGGCGCCAAAATTTAATAAACATTACTTCCTATCGGGGAGCATGTGTGTACTTTATGTATTACGTCTTGAGTTGCAGTGCCCACAAAAGATGGTTTTCTCCACCTTGTTCTAGCAAATGGATCCAAAATGCAATCAGCGCCCGTTCCTATTGAGGTCAACTTAACTACCAAGTGTTGTTTGAATTATTTCATTATTTCCTGAGATATGGCATTTGCGCTAGTGGAGAGAAATGTTCGACTGCTCTACCCCCTTCGAATGGATTCTTGTCAAAAATCCAGCTCCCTTCAGGGTCCATGTGTGCAAAAAAAAAAAGGACCACGTACACAGACGGATATTTTCTGAAAATAGTCGAAATATATTCAGTTCACCTCAAAAGTTTACCCCCCCCCTAGTTTTATGCCTTATAAGACAATGGTTAGAATCAGTTTAAAAAGCCTTAAGGAAAAAAAGAAAAAAAACAGTATTGTTAAAAATGATAGTGGATAAAAATAAAAGTTTCAGCCGAACAAACTCATCTTTTGGTGAATGAGTAATGCTATGTGATATTTTTCATGAAGTGAAGATTTTTGTTAAGACAATAAAAAAATAAATAAGAAAACAAAACAAAAATAAAGTCAATAAATAAACCAGACTTAAAAATTATAATTTGTTTCGGAATTAAAAGTTGCAGTCATTGTGATCTTTTCCATAGATGATTTTTTAACTGTTAAATATTAATGATTGAAAAAGAGGAGACATTTAGAAGTTAATCATTTTTTGAATATTAAATTCTTAATACATAGCAATAACTGTATTTTGTCTTTCTAGAGCGAGAACAAATCATTTTAAATTTTAGTTTTCCTTCTACGAATTGCTGAAATTAGATATTTACATATTTTTTTATTGACAACCACCAAAGTGCCAAAGTTTGTATTTAGAAGTTTAAATGAATATCTGTTATTTTAAAAACAAATTGCTCCTAAAGTTTGCTGTTCGGATGCATCTGGAAACGAGCCGTTGATTCTTTATCTCTCGTGAACTTAAATTTTAATTTTTGGATTCGTGATAATGATCACCAAAAAAAAAGAGAATAAACAAACAAAATGCACAAATTACGAGATTGTTATTAATATTTTATCATGTATTATATTTGTTGGGTCGAAGTATTATTTATGAATGCTCGAAACTTTTTTAATACCTCCCGACATAAAGTGAATAGCGAATCAAATTTAATTTTTAGCAATGAATTGGACTGCATTTTACTTTGAGTATTTTTTCTGCCGATTCTTTTTTCTTCTGAATACAATAACCTTTTTATTACTCTAAGAGAAACAGGAACTGTCGGCCCTCATATCCCGGTCTGACTGTGCATTTATGCTGAAATTGCATTGTTCTTATATGCTTTAAAAAGTGACTCCCCCCCCCCCCTCCCGTATGTTTATCAAATTCTTTTCTCTCGTATATATTTTTTAAAAAAATAATGCTTTTGTCTTCAATTCTGGGATTACAACAGTAGACTGCAACAGGTGTTCGTTGATTTAAATCAGTTTGATTTAAGGGGTCTGCCTACGTTCGGAGGCTTTTTTTCAAAACAATGAAATAATTACTAAATGCATATTTTTTTAAGTTAAAAAGTAATTAAAATTAAGAAAACAAACAAAATAATAGCTATATTTTTATAAAATTTTGAAAAATTGGGAAATTTGAGCAAAAAATAGGCGAATTTTACAGTTTACGCCAAACACGCTATACTCACTTTAACTCGATATATTTTAAAATCCTTAATAATATATGTTTCTATATTACTTAACTGTGTTCTGAGCTAAAAGTTTTATAATAGGTCCAAAATTGAGAAAAATATAGCAGTTTTGTTGAAATTCATACGTTTTTCACCGAAAAAAACACAATATTTCACAAATAAATGCCTGTAATTTTTTTAAATAGTGACATAGAGCTTAGCTTTTAGTTCAAAACACAGATAGCAATGTATGAAACAATACTTTAAAAAATCACAGTAATGGGTATAAAACCTTTCGAGTCATGAGATCTGCCGTGAACAAAAGATATCGAAAAAAGTAGTTTTTCAGAAAACGCATTTTAAATTCCACTTTTATGTGCTCGCGATGCGACTTCTGGTTAACTTAATTGCGTGTAACTTCGTTTCTATGTATCGTAGAAACAAAAACCAAACATTTTTGAAATCTTAAATACATATTCTTTTTAAATATAAAATAAAAAAAAATATCGATTTTTTTTCGCAAAACTCGTCTTTTTGGTGCAAGCAGACCCCTTAATTCATGTTTTAAATCACAATTTAAATCGAGGGATTTTTTTTTCAAAAAAAAAAAAAAAAAAGCATTGATTTTACAATGTTAGAAAGTGTTGCAAAAATGAGATACGTTGCAATTACAACCACTGTTTCAAACAAAACTTCCTAGGTCCATCTGTCTGTGTGCATAACGTATTTCATAAGTTTAGAATTCATAACAATCATGAACCATTCTGTGTTTTTTCATCTTAAAATTCGTATTTTAGATCCATTTAATAAATTCCACACAATAAATAATTCAGAATGATAGTGGTTAAAACAACAATTGTTAGAATTCAGAATATGTACCCTTAAAGTTTCATCCATGTCCCCTGATAGCTTAGGGTTTTTTTTCCTTCTAAAATATTTTTTTATCATAGAAGTTTTCAATAAAGATATTTGCTTAAAGCAAAAATTTCAGTTTTTTGTAATGGTATGATTTTACTAAATGGGTAAAAATATTTCAGGCTTTTTCATTTATAAAATAGAAAAATGGTTAAAGTACACACAATTGTTACTTTTTTTTCTGCTTTCAACACCAAAACAATTCAGATTCAATTTGTTCGTTTTCTCCGTACTTATGAGTGTACTATTATTCCTGGTAGGGTTCAGTTTCATTTGAGTCATGCATTTGTATTAAAACTTGTTTATCATTATTATTATTAAAAAATATTGCTGTGAAAGTAGCTTAAAGTGTGTTTTTGCAATTGATTAATATGCCATGTTGTTTCTATGAATGTAACATAACCAATATCCAAAATATTTAAGGTGCCTTTTAAAAAAATCACGAACCGTGGACTGAAGGGTTTTTTCTTTATTTCTACAATAATTATTCTCCATAAATCATTGACCGTTGATTTTTCCGTTTCTAAAATATTTGTGTTGTAAAAGGGTTTGATGTACAGTAAAACCCTGTAATACTACTCCTCACTACAGCGTGGAATCGGATATAACGCGGTCACTATCCTGTCCCCCGATGTTTAAAGCACCCTTTATCTTTGCCATTTAAAGATGATTCCTTTATTTACCATTGTAAATATAGCCAGCACACAAATAGTCTATAAAAAGAGCACCCATCCCCCACCAGACACTAAAACAGATAAAGCCCTATTCTGATAGGCGTGATGTACACGTTTTTCATGTTTTTTCTGTCTTTCAACCTAGAACATATAGCTTGATTTCAAAATAGGGTGCCATCGCCCTGACTTGTTGCTCTTGACATGGACGGAGCTCAATCGGTCAGGGATTGTTCAGGTCAGTGCTTAACTATTCCATTTTCAGAAGGCTAGTTATGCATGTGTCACTTCTTCTATAGCGCCATCAACCTTTGTATTCCAGATTCATTAGCATTCCCGAAAAGTAAACACATTTCCCAGTGAGAAGTGTGTTCCTCCCTTTCCAAATCTAATTTTTCTTAAGACCTCTCCCTCCTTCACAATACCATGTTGATAACATAAAGATATTTTTAAGCAACTTTTTTCTCGGAACACAGTTGGTTTGTATTATAACCTATCGCTCGATAGACTGATTGCGCAGCTGAGATGGGTGTGCTTCTTGAACAGCAGTTACAAAGAATAAAAGGACAGCAAACAAGAAAAGAAACAATTGTACAATAGAAGAAATAAAAATAATTTAACTTTGTGCAAGTAAACAATAATAACATTATAATTACACGTTAATTTAAAGCACAGAGGAGCATTAAAATGCACAAACACTCACCAAGCAGCGAACAGATGGAAGAACAAAAATAAAAGAAAGAACAAAATTCAAGGCACGTTAAGCCAAACTGATAAAAATAATTTAACTTTCTGCAAGTAAACAATAATAACATAATAATTACACATTAATTTAAAGCACAGAGGAGCATTAAAATGCACAAACACTCACCAAGCAGCGAACAGATGGAAGAACAAAAATAAAAGAAAGAACAAAATTCAAGGCACGTTAAGCCAAACTGATAAAAATAATTTAACTTTCTGCAAGTAAACAATAATAACATAATAATTACACATTAATTTAAAGCACAGATGAGCATTAAAATGCACAAACACTTACCAAGCAGCGAACAGATGGAAAAACAAAAACAAAAGAAAGAAGAACAAAATTCCAGGCACATTAAGCCTACCTGATAAAAATAATTTAACTTTGTGCAAGTAAACAATAATAAAATTATAATGACACGTTAATTTAAAGCACAGATCAGCATTAAAATGCACAAACACTCACCAAGCAGCGAACAGATGGAAGAGGAAAAACAAAAGAAAGAACAAAATTCCAGGCAGGTTAAGCCTACCTGATAAAAATAATTTAACTTTGTGCAAGTAAACAATAATAAAATTATAATGACACGTTAATTTAAAGCACAGATCAGCATTAAAATGCACAAACACTCACCAAGCAGCGAACAGATGGAAGAGGAAAAACAAAAGAAAGAACAAAATTCCAGGCAGGTTAAGCCTACCTGATAAAAATAATTAAACTTTGTGCAAGTAAACAATAATAAAATTATAATGACACGTTAATTTAAAGCACAGATCAGCATTAAAATGCACAAACACTCGCCAAGCAGCGAACAGATGGAAGAGGAAAAGCAAAAGAAAGAACAAAATTCCAGGCAGGTTAAGCCTACCTGATAAAAATAATTTAACTTTGTGCAAGTAAACAATAATAAAATTATAATGACACGTTAATTTAAAGCACAGATCAGCATTAAAATGCACAAACACTCACCAAGCAGCGAACAGATGGAAGAGGAAAAACAAAAGAAAGAACAAAATTCCAGGCAGGTTAAGCCTACCTGATAAAAATAATTTAACTTTGTGCAAGTAAACAATAATAAAATTATAATGACACGTTAATTTAAAGCACAGATCAGCATTAAAATGCACAAACACTCACCAAGCAGCGAACAGATGGAAGAGGAAAAACAAAAGAAAGAACAAAATTCCAGGCAGGTTAAGCCTACCTGATAAAAATAATTTAACTTTGTGCAAGTAAACAATAATAAAATTATAATGACACGTTAATTTAAAGCACAGATCAGCATTAAAATGCACAAACACTAACCAAGCAGCGAACAGATGGAAGAGGAAAAACAAAAGAAAGAACAAAATTCCAGGCAGGTTAAGCCTACCTGATAAAAATAATTTAACTTTGTGCAAGTAAACAATAATAAAATTATAATGACACGTTAATTTAAAGCACAGATCAGCATTAAAATGCACAAACACTCACCAAGCAGCGAACAGATGGAAGAGGAAAAACAAAAGAAAGAACAAAATTCCAGGCAGGTTAAGCCTACCTGATAAAAATAATTTAACTTTGTGCAAGTAAACAATAATAAAATTATAATGACACGTTAATTTAAAGCACAGATCAGCATTAAAATGCACAAACACTCACCAAGCAGCGAACAGATGGAAGAGGAAAAACAAAAGAAAGAACAAAATTCCAGGCAGGTTAAGCATACCTGATAAAAATAATTTAACTTTGTGCAAGTAAACAATAATAAAATTATAATGACACGTTAATTAAAAGCACAGATCAGCATTAAAGTGCACAAACACTCGCCAAGCAGCGAACAGATGGAAGAGGAAAAACAAAAGAAAGAACAAAATTCCAGGCAGGTTAAGCCTACCTGATAAAAATAATTTAACTTAACAAGTAAACAATAATAAAATTATAATGACACGTTAATTTAAAGCAAGTAAACAATAATACTTGAATTTTGTGCTTTTTCTTTTGTTTTTGTTCTTCCATCTGTTCGCTGCTTGGTGAGTGTTTGTGCATTTTAATGCTCATTTGTGCTTTAAATTAACAAATAATTAATTTTAATAGAAGAAATGTTAAGAGTAATTGATAAAGTTAAAAGTGGTGCAACAGGAGCAAGTATATTTCGTAAATATGGTTCTGCGGTACAGTTTCATTATATCGTGGTTAAGTAATAACGCGGGTGCCTAACATTTCCCCCGACACCCGCGTTTTAACGGGGTTTTACTGTATTTACCTTTATATTCTAGATTCTTTAAAGTTTTTGAAATTAAACATCTTCTCTAGTCTGAGTGAGTGTATAAATGCATTTTAATTAGAATCTTTCCCCTTTCATAATTTCATGTCGATAACTTAACGAGATTTTTAAGCGCCCCCTTTTCTCGGAGCACAATTGGTTTCGTTGCGGTTGATATGGGTTTAGCTTAGAACACCTCAGGGGAAAAAAACTTTAATCTGAATAACGTATCACTCGATAGACTGACCGCTCAGTTGAGAAGTGTGCTTCTTGCGCAGCAATTGCATTACAGCGAATAAAATGGCAGCAAACAAGAAAAGAAATAATTATACAATAGAAGAAAAGTTATGAGAATTAGTTAATTGAAGAAAAGTTAATTGATGTTGGATCGTTAAACTTCTTCGCGTTTGCCAGAATGCAAATAAAAGAACAGAGTTCCGTATTCTTGAAGCATGTTGAGAAAGACAAATTCGATAGCAAGTCAAGTCAAAGAAACATTTATTTTTAACTCCAGCTAAGCAGCAATAAATTAGTAAAAACAAGTAAAACAATAGCGGTGCCTACCGCCAGCGATATGCTCGTAAGCTCGAATTATTAGAACTACAATCAACATATTAAATTCCGTTAAAATAAAAAGTGCCAAGACGACCAGCTGCCTCATAAATTGTAGACATAATTAAAACTTAGTAACATTCATCATCTGCCGATACCAGCCACCTATGAGCCGATCAAAAACTCATTGAAAAAAGGACAGCACGCTCCCCAACACCACTTCAACTTGTTCTCGAACATTCCATCGGCTCGCAGTACATTTTAAATCCAAAGAAAAACATGTCACTACAGTAGAGCCTCGATTATCCGAGGTAATGTGGACCGAGGGTACCTCAGATAATCGAAAACTCGGATAACACGGACTCTGTCCAAATCGGGAAGGAAACATGTGTTGAAATGAACGAAAATGTAGTCAAAGATGTAAAAAAAAGGCACTTACTGTACATATTATAAAAAAAAATGACGTTACATACATACAAATATCTAAATTTACATGCACACATCAGTAGACTACGTGTTCCAGTTTAAGTTGTTTCTTGACGAAGTTTATGTATATGTTACCATTAAAGTATGAAATGCAGTTATTTCATAGAATACCTAGTTATTCCACGCAATAACTGATTGTGTCCGTTAAAGGTGTAATATGTTATTAATTTGACACTTTAACTAGTTATTCTATGAAATAACTAGGCATTCTATAAATTAACTAACGAGAGACAGTAAAAGTGTAAAATAACCAATTTATCTAAAATGAAATAACTAGGTATTCTATAAATAAACTAAGGATAGACAATTAAAATGAAAAAGAAGCAATTTATCTAATTTATGCAGCGGATAAATGGTATTTATGGAAACGTACCATAAAATCATTTGTTACAACAAGGATTACTAAAATGACACTTGGAATTACAAAGAACATTATTTCTAAAACAAAAACATTTTTTGTTGACACACTGGGTTTTACACGAAATGCAGTAGGGGTGGAAGGTAAAATGTTTTTGTCGTGTGAGATATTGTTTCCTGTCTAACAGAACTCGCTCGCTTCTTTGCTGCCGTTTTACGCAATGGTTGTAAGCTAGTGACGCCGCCATCGTCCGCCAAAAAAATATTTTTTTCAAGGGCAAATGTACCTCGGTTAACCCGAAACTCGGTTAGTCGGGGCTCGGATAACCGAGGTTCTACTGTACTTGAATGTTGCCATCTCAAAAAAAAAAAGAACTGCATCTACGATGAAACGCCATTGGCTGTCGTTAATGACGTCAGAGCTAAAATGTATGACGTCATACCTAACCGAAGAAGCAACGCGATCGAATCAATGGCGGATCGTAAATGTAGCTTTATAGTAAAGTACATTTTAACTGTCTCAGGACATGCTGAAAAACTATAACAATTTTTAAACGAATAAAAATTAACCAACAATTGATTTGATAAAGTTAAAAGTGGTGTAACAAGAGCAAACTTATATTGTGAATATGGTTCCACGGTTATGTTATAACTAGCTGTACCCGGCCACGCGTTGCTGTGGCTCAGTCTGGTCTAGAGCAATTTTGGTCTAGATATAAACTGCTCAATTTGATCGATTAGTCTTGAGCTTTATGTTTTTTTCACAATGATTGTGGACAAGTTTTTTTTGTCGTTCCATTGTCTATGAAGATTTTGATATTGTCTGGCTCGGCACTTTGAAAAATTCCAACATAAGCCTTATCTAAACAGAAGAAACACAAACACAGAAATTCCAAATTAAAAAATTGCCATTCAAAAAAAAACAATTTTTGTTTTAAAGTTCCCTTTGATCATTAAGTGCAAAAATATTAACAAAATACTTGAATACAAACAGAAAGAACACAAAATTTTTAAATCAAAATAAAAATAGCTAAATTAAGCTGTTGCCATTCAAAATAAGTAATCTTTATTTTAAAGTTCCATTTCATCTTCGAGTGCAAAAATACTAACAAATACCTCAATACAAACACAAAATTTTTAAATAAAAATGAAAATAGCTAAATTAAACTGTGGCCATTCAAATTAAGTAATAGCTGTACCCTGCCACACGTTGCAGTGGCTCGTTCTCCTTAATAAAACATTAAAAAACTAAGTAATTAAATCACAAATAAAATAAATTAAAAGTGATATATAAAAGCACGCACATATTCGAACGCAATGTTATGGCAAAATTTCAAAACAACCGGTGAAGTACTTTCGGAGATTTGCGGTGATGAACAAATGAACACTTACATTTTTATTTATATAGATTAAGCTAATACTAATTCACCCAGAGTTGAGGAAACTGCTAATTATTATTTTTCGATCAAGGTAAGCCTTAAGAAATCGAACTAAAAAGCTTATAACTGGCGTTCTTATTGACTCAGAAACTTCGAACAAATTTCATCTTGTGCAGAAAAATCAGCGCTTTCGATCGATATGTTATATTAATATATGCAAGGTTTTTTTCACCCGCATATTGGTGAATTTGTGTGGAAATTTGCGTAAAATTGGAATTAAAAGAAAAGGAACTACCTGTCGGATTTTTTTTCTAACGGGCCTATAAACCATCCTCTTGAATCACTCTGTTTACTGGAAAGATTTCAAAACAACCGGTGAAGTACTTTCGGAGATTTGCGGTTATGAACAAACGAACACTTACATTTTTATTTATATAGATGCAGGTGCCAAACATGTCCCCCGACACCCACGTTTTGACGGGGTTTTACTGTATCCTCTTTTCACTGCACTTTATTTCTTATTAGTCGATGTACGACATATTTGACGTGCAGCGGTTTCTCTTTCCAGGAAAATGCGTCCCGCGCCGAGGAGTGCAACGCGGGAGGATGACGTCACCTTGACGGACGAACTGGGGCGGAGTGCCCTGCACGTTGCAGCGATGAGGGGAGACGTGCAGAGGATGAGGGAGCTGCTGGCGAGGGGTGCAGACACGCGCCTCCGTGACAAATTCGGCAGCACGCCCCTCCACCGGGCTCTGATCTGGGGGAAGGAGGAAGCGGCGGAGCTCCTGGCGGAATCGGACGCCGGGAACGACATCGAGGATGAAGATGGACGCACCCCCCTCCACGTCGCCGCAACGCAGGGTCACGTGGGGGTGACGCGGAGGCTCGTCGCCGGCGGTGCGAGGACGCGGGTCCGGGACGTGTGTGGCCGGACGCCCCTCCACTGGGCCCTGCGCTGCGGCGACAGGGTCGCGGCGGAGCTCATCGCGGGAGCGGACGGCGGCGTCGAGCTCCGGGACTGTCAGGGGAGGACGCCTCTCCACTACGCCGCTGGGAGACGGTATAAAAGAGTAGTAAAGACGCTCCTGCGCAACGGCGTGGACCCGCACGTACGGGATAACGGCGGGAAGTATCCCCTTCAGTTCGGCCTGAGGGGCGGTGGGCGCGACGTCCCGAAAAGGATCCTTTCCGCGTGCGCCCTGAAGGACGTCGCCGTGGACTGGCCGGAGCTGCGGCTCGCCCCGGAGGAACGGCGGTTCTGCCTCGTGGAATTATTTCTGTGCTCGGAAGAGGTGAGGCTCATGAAGGGGACCCGCGTGGGAGCCTCCTCGGTCTCGTACCACGACGTCGTGACGCGTCACGTCGGATGGGTGGCGCCGCGCCTCCCGGCCGTCGTGCCGCGGGATCGTCTGCGGCGGGACTTCCCCCACTACGCGAACCTCATCTCTCTCCGGCTGCGGTCCGCCGTGGAGAAGAGGGTCGCCACGGATTGCAGCCGGGGGTGCTTCTCCGTGCTCCCCCCCGGGTTGCTCCCGGTCCCCGTGACGTGCTCGGACGTCATCCTGAGGTGTCTGAACGTTGGGGACATGAGGAATTTCGTCCGTGCCGTGCAGCCGCCCTCCCGGAAGCGGTCCTCCCGTCGCTCGCGGTCACAGACCGTGCGGCGGTCCCGCCCTGCGGCTCTGGCGGTCTCGTGAGATAGCCGGGACTGAACTGTGGTGAATTTGACTCGAGGCTGCAAAACACTTTTTTCCTTATCAGAGTATATGGTGCTTACGAATGATTCTGCCTCCTCATTGGTGGTCGAGACCACATTCCGTCACCCGTAACGTGACATCGGATACGGCGAGAAGTAGAGAATCGTGAGAAACAATGGACAGAAAGTTCCATCTCTTATAAGAGGTTTAACCGATCGTAGTTACTGAATTGCGCCTGAAAGAAGAGCTTCCGTTGCCTCCTAAAGCCGATGTTTGGAACGCTGCTCGCAGTCTTCGTCTGCTCTCGTGATTGAGGCATGAATATTTATGTTTGAAAAGACACAGGTTACCTACTTCGAATTTCGTGGGGTCTTTCAGCATTTTTGGAGACGTTAACGTGACAGTCTCGTGTTCTTCAATTTATGTGTTGTGTATCATGCCTGATTGTCTGTTGTCGCCCAAATCACATTCTCCTGTTATTTAAGATAGAAATATTCATTGAAGTGTTCAGAAAGTGCTGTATTTTTGATCGGATGGAAAGAATGTGTTAAACTTGGAAACCTATCTTGAATATATAATAAGTTGACATTGCAATGTATCACTTATCAATTTCTCATGTTTTATGATGGAATGTTCTCCACTGTTGAAGAAATGTTTCTTCTATATTGTGCCAACTGCATCCCGATTGGAACTATTTATTTCTGGCATGTTTAAAGCCATATTTTTTTTTTTATGTTTATGCGTGCTAAATATAATTTCTAAACTTGTTTTTTTTTTCTTCGTTTTTTTTAACTTCCCATTTGGCTAGTTTTTGAAACTCGGAGAGTTTATCTCCTCCCACTCCTTTCCTCTTGATTGATTTGCTTGAATGAGCTCATACTGTTTTTTTTATATGAGTTTTAATTTTGAATTACAAATATATTTTCAAAATTACAATATGCAATCATTTTTATTTTTTTTATGAAAGCTTTAACATGATAAAGTGCTGTGAGGGATTGCAGCAGTTTTAACTTTCTGTAACTTAATTTGTAACCTGCTGCTATTAAAGTAAGTTTTATATATATATAATCTTAGGCACATGAGTTAGTAGTACATAGATAAACATGTGAGCAGGCATTTTAAAATGTGCCTGTCATCTTCCCATCAAAGTGTGAATTGAGTGCTTTTGGTGTCTCTTTCAAAGTACGATTCCAATAGGAAATATCTGACTGCCGAGTGTTATCTTGTTTTACCTTTTTTTTATTTATTAATTTTTTTCATGAAAATGGATCGCCCCAATTCTCTGTAAAGAAAGGTTTTTGAAAACGATTGCAGTTGTATAGCTTCTGTTTTGCACATGAATTATGGATGCCTAAATACTTTTTTTTATTGGTGTTACTTTTTCCTTCAGGTTTTTATTTTCAAACATATTTACTGTGAATTTTTTTTACTGATACATGATTAAAAGAAGCTTCTGAATACATTGCTTTGATTGTAACCAGTTCATTTTTCGAAAGCATAAAAATAAAGAATATTTCTTCTCTTAGTTTTGAAGTGAATCATTACTTCTAACACAAAACAATTTAATCTGATTCGACTATACTGACTTAACATTAAATCTGGAATGTTTAGATAAGATTTTAACATTTACAAAATATAAAATATAAACTAGGCATACAATAGCTTTCTGAAACACATCAAAATATTAGGATGAGATTTAGATGGGTTCGAAATATTAGAATACTCTTACCTGACGTAATCGATTTTTGCCATTGAGAAATAAATCTGATTTTAATACGTCTATTATTATTATAACTAAAGCAACAACGTTATTTTTCAAGTATATTAAAAACGCTGTCTCTGGATGGCACCACATCATTTTCGTTCCATGTGAAGTGCAGGCGAGAAAGTGTCCACGTGCTTCAATGGCGGCCTTCGGACGGGGCCTCAGTATAGCATCCATACGATGCTGACTTCACGATCCAAAAAAAACCCCGTATTTTCGGCTTCGCTACTTTCGTACTAGTTCGCGGACAATTTTCCCACTGTGTCGCATTTCTGTCCGCCATGTTTTAGTGGTGAAAAACGATCCGATTGCGAAGTTTCGAACGCAACATGGCGGCTTTGCTTATGCTGCGAGATTAGGCCTCCAGATCGGAGCACGGAAGGGCCTGAGCTATGCAGCCTTTTTCAGTTGGTCAGCGAGGAGAGCGATTTCGATAGTTAAATCTGCTGTTCTTTTCTGGTTAAATCTGCTGTTTTCTATTAGTGGATGCGACCCACTTGTAAAAAGCGAGCCGAATGACGATGACCACTTAAAAAAACGTGGAGCGGCACTGGGGAAAGGGTCCGGGTCCCGCGCTCTAGATAGTTGCATTAGATAACGAACCGATGTCTCCTCCAAGGAAAAAATACAAATAAAGTATGGGTGTTTATTAAAAAAAAGAAAACTTTTAAAATATTTATTTTATTCTACTTTTCTTCACCTAATTGAGCTGTAATAACTAAAATTTTGACATGCGGCGCAAACTCCCGAAAACACGGTAACATCTTTTTATTTTCAATAATGAATATTCAAAAATATATAGCTTACTAGCTGCTACGCCCGGCGTTGCACGGTCTATCTTCAACTATATTTTGCAAATACAGCGATGCCTCATCAAAATGCAAGAACCATTGATTATTATTATACTTGATTTGTTTAACAATGGCAACTGCATTCATTTGTTTGTTCACACGGCAACTGTAACAATTGTTAACACGATGAAAATAAAATAAAACGGTCATCATCTAGGTTAAATAAAATTTAAGTTAATTACCGTGAAAAAATAATTTCAAATTACAGAGAAAAACGCTTATAACTTCTTTTCTAGTTAATTTAAAGACCTCCAATTTTAGCACGATGGACAAAACTCTTTCTGGGATAGTTTTTTACGGGCTTTTCAATGGTATCAAGCTCGAAAGGATGCGATCATTTCTTCCGATAGAAAAGGACTATTTTATGCAATTCTCGGCGTTCCGCTCCTATTGGTCTCAGCGTGATGACATATAGCCTATAGCCTCCCTCGATGAACGGGCTATCTAACACTGAAAGAATTTTTCAAGTCGGACCAGTAGTTCCTGAGATTAGCGCGTTCCAGCAAACAAACTCTACAGCTTTATAATATTAGTAAAGATTATTTTGAAAAAAAAAAAAAAAAATCTTTATAGCAATATCTCATTTTGTAGATCTATGCATAAACTGGGTGTAGTATTTCTTCTTTGCATATGAAATTCTTTTTGTCAAGCATTATAAGCTGGTAGTCAATAATAGTATTGTTATTTTTGCATTCGGATATGTTGTGAATGTTTTTTTAAAAAGTGTTATGTTTAAAGAAATTAATCCAACTGTCATTTTTATATTGATATTTTGAGTAATATTTAAATGAAATTGTGATTTGTAATTGGTTTTAAACCAATTAAATTATATATTTTTTAATAAAATTACAATTTTTTGTATAAATTTAAAAAAAAATAATGAGTACTTAACCTCTTCATTCCAAGTGTACCCAATTGGGTACATTTTAAAATTCTTTTTTTAAAATACCGTTTGTGTAATTTGTAAGCTAAAACACCCCATTGTTTTTGAAATGAATCAACAGATAGTTTACTTCGTTTTAAACATGGAAATTGGGTATTCATTATTATTTAACCTAATTATTAATTAAAATAATAAAATTTTTTTTAGTTATTTTGTTTTAATCATTTTTTAAATCAGAGAACCAAAAAATGGCGTCCAAATTGTTTGCGCTTAGTTCTGGGGTCTGAAGAGCTTAAAAATTATTTTGATTGATAATATTAAAAAAAGACAAACAAAATTTGATAACCTAGCAACGTGCCATTCAATACATTTATGCAAACTGAATATATGTACCTTTTATTCTCACAATCGCAAAAGGCAACCGCATTCTTCGATACGAAACTCGGAATTCTCAACGAAAACATTCAGTTGCCAGATTTCAAAAACATGAATGCAAAAAACAAAGATATTACTAAGGATAGAGGCGACACTACTACAATGGTACAGTTCTACCACGGAATTTCAACATTTCGACCCTTCTGCGCATTGCAGGGAAGGCCGCATCCACTCAAAATTTACGGAAGTTCGTTTTGCAGGTGCGTTTATTTAGTACACGAATCAGAATGTTTGCTTTTTTTGTTGAAAGCAACTCAATTTATAAACTGGCACATAGCATATGTTCGGAAGAAATCAAGTATTCTAAACAAACTAGAACGAAAACAGAAACGGCACATTCCTTATACCAGCAGTTCCTCCCTTGAATGGCACTTTGCCAGTCAGATTGCATTGGTTGATGGTAGAACTGTAGCTCAAATAACGTGCAATGCCTCATGTTTACGCGTACGAAGGGATAAAAATACTTTTATTAAACATGAATAATTTAATGAATGATTGATGAAGAGAAAAATTAATGAATGCAAAAAAATAAATGATTGGTTAAATGAACGAATGAAAAATCTGCTTAATAAGGGAGGCAATTCACCGCTAGAGGGACTCATGAGCGATCACCGTTGTCACGTGATATCCGCTTTGTTTACTAAGTTTTTCAATTGAGTTCTACGTGAAGTTCGCTTAGGCAAAATGACTTATCTTAAAAAAATTAGACTATTTTCACTGCTTTTTCTAAATACAACCCAGTATTTATATTTAATTTAATCATTATAAAGAAATTTATTAATTATTACAATAGCTATAGTGTTATATTTAGTGTTCATTTTATGTAATGTAGAAGAAGTTTATTTAGGCCTAGTTTTTAATTAGATTTGTCGAACTCGATGTAAAGCGATGCTACGGCTTTCTTTGTTCACATTGCTTTCATCGGTGCCACGTGACCAATGACGTTGCTTGAATTGCCTCCATTGAATGAATGATTAAATGAGCGACAAATTTAATTATCTGATGAATGATGTAGAGATAGAGTGAAATAAAATATTTTACTTGCCCCGTATGCACATGGCAAATTGTGCTTCATTTGAAATCAAAACGAGCTTATCATTAAGTAAAATAACATATTTCACTTTTCCCCGTATGCACATGACAAATTGTGCTAAACATTTGAAATCAAAACGAGCTTATCATTAAGTAAAATAACATATTTCACTTTGCCCCGTATGCACGTGACAAATAGTGCTTAACATTTGAAATTAAACTTATCATTAAATAAATTTACCCTGCACTGGAGTCCCGCAGTGGACCAGTCGGTAGAAGCTCAGTTCCCGCAGAACACCGAAAGTGAAGCAACATCGACTGAGGTCAGTGTTTGGGAGGGTGACAACCTCTCGCGGCTGGTTGCTGTGGTGTCCGTGTACGCTAAAGGGAGCTGGTGCACGTTAGATAGGTCGTGGCTCCAATGTCCTCCAAGTGAAACGATACCTCTGGGGGTGCCAATCCCAGGTGACGGTCTCTCATCTGGGAGCTGGTTCAAAAATTAAGAGACCTTTCAAAGGGGTGGAAATCGGACTTCTGCCTTGACTCAGGAGCAGCGTACCCATTCTTCCTCGCCACTCGCGAGGACTCGACAACAACAACAACCCTGCACTGGACTTTACAATTGCTTAAATAATATTAAAAATGTTAAAAAGCAGGAAGTTTAAGATTACATAACAGCAAAATGTACTTTTGACTTAACATCTAATTTTGAAAATGACGTGTATTATCATGAAACTTGTTCTTTAGAAGTAACTATTTTTTCGACTTGAATAAAGTACATGTTATATAACACCAGTCGGAATTCCGCACTTATTTGTGAGAAACGACATTATGAAGAAGAATAGAAAAAAATAAACGGGTGTTGGTATAAAAGAAGACATGTCATTGAATACATCAATACAAATAGCTGTTACAATTTTTTCCCCACTATTACCTAGATATTCAAAATAATAAAATAATCACAATAGTTATGATATTTTTTTTATTATTAATATACATAGCATTAAAATACAATAACGAAACAGTTCCATTACTTGAAATACAGTTACTGTTGGTTCGTTAGGTTCTACACATTCATAATATAAATGAATGTTGTAGAGCCTAACGATTGAAGAAGTTTAACACACAGACGCAGCTAAAACTGTCCAAATTTCTGCACAATAAAAACAGAAGAGTTTCTTGCTTATTTACTTGATGCCAGACGGCGTCAGCATGCACAACGCCCATTTGGCATCCATTAAAGGACCTCTTCGTAGATGTTTTTAAATCTCAAATTTAAGAGTAGCGGTACATTTATAGACTGTGGGTCTGTTTTTCGTCATTAGCCGACACGATAAGCTTTATAATGAGAATTAAATCATGGAATTTGATAAAAGAATGCGGCAGATATCGCGGAGTGGCGGAAAAACAGGCTAGATAAATAATATATATAGATAGTTAAAACGTAATCAAATATGTGAACCTGCAAACAGTAAATATTTTTAACCGACTTATACAAGGAGGAGTTTATCAGTTCATACCGCATGTATGTTTTTTTTTTTTTTGTTTGTTTGTTTGTTCATCGATAACTTCTCACTGGATCAACCGATTTTGATGATTTTTTTTTTTTTTTTATCGATTGAGGGCGGTATCCCATAGGTCCCGTACCTTCGTTTAACCATATTCGATAGTTAGAAAAAGTTATGAGCAGAAAAGTAGTGATTTTTTAATTTTTTTCAACCATAACTTTTGGCTAAATGAAACGATTTAAATTTCTTTTTAATCGATAGAGGGCTGTCTAACTCATTTATTGCACATTAATTTGGCTAAATTTGTTCTATAAAAAGAACGTTATGGGTGAAATATGAGTATTTTACTTTTAATTGGAAAGGATCAGATATTTCTTTGTTGGGAACATTATAGATAAATATAGTTAAAAAAGAGTTTGTTGCCATTAAGAAATAATATTGAAACCAATTGACTCGTTTATTTCGAAATGGTAACAACTCTGAAAAACAATTTTTCTTTTCAGGAGATAGAAAAAAATGGCTTATGAAAAGTTGGAAAGCTGAACGGGTCTGATCTTTTACTATTTTATTTTAGTAGGTAATAGCCAGTGGCGTAACTAAAGGGTAGCAGAGCTGGCAAAATGCCAAGGGCCGGATAGGGCCCCCAGCCAGAGAAGGTGCAAGCTCAGAAGTAACCTTACATTTTTAACAAAATTTAGCAAAAGTTATAAATTTTATATAAATATTTAAACTAATTAAAGTTAGATCAACTAACGACCACATACACATTCCAATAAATTATTAAGATTTATACGCATTCATAAGAAAAGGATCAATTTTAGAACGCATCTATTGGTTGCTTTATTTTTCTGCCGCGGTACTTAGGTGGCGCGGGCGAGCTACCGACGCTTGGGAAATTCCCGCAATCGGTTAACCGAGACCAAGAAAGTACTGATCCACTAAAAAAACCTCTAAAAATTGTAGTAATATGTATAAAAAAAATGACATATCTGAATCATTTGACAGAGTAATTATCAGCTTTCGGTCCACCTTCAGAGATAAAAAAAAAACGTCTTCGCGTGCATTAAAGAATTTGCTGATATTGTTATTTGTTACAATTCCTGTGACTGTAGATGTTGCTGAAAAATCATTTTCAAAACTAAAATTAATAAAAACCTATTTAATAAACTCTATGGGACAAGACAGGCTAGGTAATTTAGCTATTCTGTCTATTGAAAATTCTATGGCCCGATCTTTACACTTTGATAATATTATTGATACTTTTGCGTAACAGAAAGCTCGGAGAAAAGAGTTATTAATAAATATCTTGATAAGATTAAAATTGCTATTTTATTATAAACATGTAATGCCTAAGGGAAAGGAGGGTAAGAGTACGCAGTCGGGTAAGAGTACGCAGGGACTTTTTTCCTTGTTGGCAACACTGCAAGCAGAAGCGAGTTTGATCAACTCAACACGTTTGTTTTCAGCTGGCTCAAGAGACCGCCATTGTTATTTTCATCCTTGCTGTCGTTTATTTATCAGGTAAAATATGATTTCTGCATGTTGGCATGTACTTTTTCTGTGACGAAATATTAATTTTTTTGTCAATAAAGGATTGATGTTTGCTTTTTTAGTAGATATCATTATGAGCTTTGTTCCCTTCCGAACAATGTGGGCAGGTCAGAATTTTACTATTGTGAATGCTACAGCCATCTAAGGACGATTTTGAGGAGCAATACATCGGCGGGTAAGAGTACGCACATAAGAAAAAGGTAGAGAGAAAGAGAGAATTAGAAGAAGCAAAGGCTAATCGAGCTGCTATGAAAAGTAAAAATTGGGCCGAAACTGAAAAAGGAAAAACCGTGAAAGCAAAGAAGAACTTGCTCTGCATTGTATCGACATCCCAGTCCCCTCAACAAGTTCAGAAAACAATGAGGCGACAATATGCCCAGCTGCGAACAATGATATGATGAAGATTGGATCCAATGTGGATTATGTAAGTAGTGGTGGCATGATGAGTGTTCCAGTTACGAAGGCACTGGAGCATTTGTATGTGACTACTGCTAAATTTTCTGAATGCGTACTCTTATCCTTCTTGGGTGCGTACTCTTATCCGCAAGGTCGGGTAAGAGTACGCATTTGCAATTTTTTTCCCGCTTGCTTTTTTTCATATATTTTTTTAAGATAAAACTTTCATTTTATGTACCTAAGTTTCTAAGTTAATAAACTATGATTCAGTCAATTTTCAAGGTTCTCACTTTTCAATTCTCATTTTTATAACGAACAATCCACTAGGTGCGTACTCTTACCCTCCTTTCCCTTATGCTTTTGGAAATTAAATTTATTAGATATTTAACTAAAATGCACACAATATTAGTAATGATGTTGGGTAACTACTTGAATTCTTCAGTGATTTATTAAAATTAAATTACAACGTGACGATTGGGGCCCCACATAAAGAATTTGCCACGGGTCTCGGAAGGTATAGTTACGCCACTGGTAATAGCAATGATATATTGGTAAATTTTCATGATTTTTGATTAATTATGCCATAAAAATTACTAATTTTATACTGAGAGTTCTTTTTCAAAACGTAGATGTAACTTTTTGAAATAAAGGATTCAATTATAATAAGTGTTTGACTGACGGCCTTCTCTGAAGCAAGTTTGCTCAAGTGCTTTTCAAACTTCACTTCTAAACGGAATTTATCATGCAAAGCATTACTTTTTAATGCCATTCACTAAAAGAAGTTTGCCTTTTGATATGGATTTTTGAAAAGTAGAGTATTTAATATAGAAAATTTGTTTACACTAAAAAGAATGAAATGCAATCATTTTTAGAAAAAAAAATTGGAACTAACAAATACAATAGAACAAACAATAGACTTCAAATTAAAAATTGCGCTAAAAAGTAAGAAATAAATTCATCATTGAAACAACATCGATACTAAATTTTTTTTTGCTCTATGAACCTTAAACTTAAAAACAAAACTTGAAACAAAGAAAAAAAACTTACGAAGGGTCTATATTATTTTCCAAGCTTCGAACTTCTATTGTTCTTCTAAGAATATAGAGTGAAATCTATTAAAAATGGGTTCACAGTTGTTCCTTCTAGAAGCACAAAATATTTAAAAGCATATAATGAAATAATTGTTTTTGAAATGGCATCATAAATAAAAAATGGTGGAAAATCTATGCCAATTTTCAATTCCTGATACATCTGATACAAAGTGCTCTAATTCGCGGTTTTTGCGCCAGACTGCTTTTTAAGAGAAAAACAGAAACAAAAGTTTTAATGATTGATGTTCCTAAAACTCAAAATCATTTAGAACGAAGAATTCAGAGAGAGAAAAAATACTTTTTGACTGAAAAAATCTTTCGCAGTTCTACAGAATGACAAAAATATCAGTATTAGGCACAGAAGAAATGCAAACTGTACTGCAAGTCTTTAAAGATATATGACGTATAGAACGAGGATTCGATATCTACTAAGGGACCGTCCCGAAATGTCACGCTTTTTTCCCATATATTTGACCCCATCCCCCCTTTGTCACAAAATGTCACACTTCAACATAGGGGCCGTTGATAAATGATGTAAAGCTTTTTTTTCCATATATTTGACGAAAGGGTGGGAGGGGGTCCCACCCTTTGTCACAATATGTTATACTTCAGCGGACCCCCTTTGTCACATGTCAAGCTATAATGCATGATGTCACACTTCTTGTTACCATTCCCCTCCCCTTGTCACACACTTCGTCACAATTTCACGAACGAATTTTCCCCCTTGAAGCGTGACATCATTTATGAATGATCCCATACCCCCTCCTCCCCTTTGTCACATGCACGCTATGTTGCATAAGCATGATGTCACACTTGTTACCCCTCCTTTCCCCTTGTCACAGCTTCACAAACCCCCCCCCACATTCCCTCGAAGCGTGACATCAATTATTTACCTCATATTCATTGTTAATTTTTGATTTGTTTTTATTTCGAAATTTTAAACACTCCAGCCCGGAAATATCACAGGAGCGAGAAGTAGAAGGTGAAACCTCAGCCCGTCACTTTCACGGGAACGAGAAATGAAGGCGAAACCTCAGCCCGTCACTTTCACGGGAACGAGAAGTAGAAGGTGAAACCTCAGCCCGTCACTTTCACGGGAACGAGAAGTAGAAGGTGAAACCTCAGCCCGTCACTTTCACGGGAACGAGAAATGAAGGCGAAACCTCAGCCCGTCACTTTCACGGGAACGAGAAGTAGAAGGTGAAACCTCAGCCCGTCACTTTCACGGGAACGAGAAGTAGAAGGTGAAACCTTAGCCCGTCATTCTCACGGGAACGAGAAATAGAAGGTGAAACCTCAGCCCGTCACTTTCACGGGAACGAGAAATAGAAGGCGAAACCTCAGCCCGTTATTTTCACGAGAACGAGAGGGAAGGGGTTAAGGAGGCACATTACCTGAAAGTTCTTCAAATTATCGAAAAGTTTTTATTACGTATTTCGATCGATAAAACTGTTCCAAAGTCTCATGAAAAATATAAAAAATTATGTGAGCAATATTTTAAGAGAGATTCCCCAATTTTTGTGATTGACTTTAGTTGTTTTCATTCTGAATCTAAAATCTTTAAACGCAATTTTCTATGCTTTTGCATTTTTTACCGGTTACGTGTCGTAAAATCCCTAAGATTTTTTTTAGCTAAAGTTTCTGTTTCGAAACTTTGTATGTGCATTCTATGGAGTATATTTAACAGAAATGAGCATGGGATTGACTCAATAATTTTAATTTTAATTTAATTAAAATTTAAAGTTTGTAGTTTGTTTCTATTTAATTGTTGAATTTGATTTTTTTTTCTGAAAGTTTAACGAAAAAAAAATATTAAAATTCAACTAAGTTGCAGATAGTTACTTCCATGCTAACTTTTATTCTAGAATGTTTGGGAAGTATTAACCCCTTGAAGCACGAATTTTTTCGGAAAAACTGGTAAATAATGATTGAGTGTTTTTTGAGAGAAAATGAATACATAGGTATAAAAATAAAAATAATTTAACTTTGTGCAAATAAACAATAATAATAAAATTACACGTTAATTTAAAGCACAAATGAGCAAAAAAATGCAGACATATGTTTCGGGATTGCTTGGAATCCCTTTTTCAATGCGACAGGGAGCTTCTAGATGCAAAACATCCAAATGAAGATAGGTATGTATAAACTAGTAAGCCCAGTAAGTAAGTAGATACATAGGTATAGTATAAACTAGTAAGCCCAGCGGTTATACGAAATGACCGCTGTTCTTGATATTATAAATTGTAATTAAAATGATTTGTGCAAAGGTATCTGCTCATTCAAACTGAATTAACCAGGTCAGGCGGCGATGACGCCCCTTCGCTTACTGCTCCTCACTACTATATACTTATTTACTATATAATCAAATTGTTTGTGAAAAATATATATTTACCATCCAAAGAACGTATTGAAAATGTTATTATGCTTTTCAAAACAACAGTTTTAACGAAACTGGGGAAAAGAGCGCTGCCACTCTAATGAGAAAAGTTCAAAAGCGCAGACGATAAACAAATAAATTAAAAAGAAAGAAAGGATTAAATTAAATTCGCGTATACATTCATTTTTAACGGAGATTGCAAATACAGCGAAGCCACCACTCAATATGCTCGAGAAAGGTTTTGATTATTATTAGTATATTTGTTACATTTGTTACAACAATGGCAACTGCATTGAGTTGCTTGTTCACACAATAACTGTAATTATGACGGCAACAATGCAAAAATATAATGAAACGGGTCAAAAAAATCATTGAAAAATTAAAAAAAAAAAACACTAATTGAGTCGCAACTTTCATTTTTGCAGCGACGAGTTTCTCGGATCGTAAACAGTAACCGTGCCGAATGGGGTCCCGATCGGTAAAACAGCCTGGGATTCTATATTGGACCGACAGACAGAATAAGCAGCTTATATATGAGATTATTTTTGGCAATTTCAGTTGTAGGGGGTGACTAGAGAGCGGAGAGTGGGGTAAAAGTTATAATTAATAAAATATTATACAAACAAAGTGCAAACGGACCTCAAACGGGCATTAGAAATAAAATAACGCGAGATACAAGATCGCCCGTGTGAGACACAGGCATGTGCAAATTTGCCGGCAATTTCACCCGGATAATCCGCAAAGCAGACAATCAGCCCACGGATAATCGAGAGTTTACTGTACAACCAAAAGTGCAAACGGATCTCAAACGGGCATTAGAAATAAAATAACGCGAGATACAAGATCGCCCGAGTGAGACACGGGCTTTAAGTGGTTAAACGAAAAAATATTCGGAAAGAGGTACTGTGTCCCCTAACCCCCACCCCCCCCAGTTCCTTACTTCCGCAAACAGCTCCACAAATCAGGCATCCCCCGAGCCCGCGTTGTCCGGGAGCGATAAAAATCCGTCAGGGGTCCGGTCCGAAGTCCGGCCGTCCGCCATTTGTCCGGATAATCAGTGCCTAATGCGAGCGGCGGGGCTCCTAATTGGGAGCAGCACGGAGACAGATTGTGGTCGCATCTGCTCTCATTAGAGCGCTAATTGACGGCTGTTCCGCGATTTGTGGCCTCGTAAACTCGGGACTCAGGGAAAGAAACTTATTTACTTTTGCCAGGCGAGGAGGAAGATCCGTCCTTTTAGCGTTTTTAAAACAGTTTCTTCGGCTTCTATATAAGAGTGTCTCCCCCCTTCCGTCGCTTGGATAGATAGGGTGTACAGAAAAAAAGTATTCTTATGAATAGATGAGATTTAATTTCGTTGATCTTTTTCGTCGTTACTTTATTAGAGCAGAGGTTTTCCAACTGTGACTCCCAGTTTCCCGTGCTCCGAGAAAGATCATGTTTACGATTAAGAATATTTTCTATTAAACATATCTTAAAGCAGCGGTTCCAATCTTTTTTTTTTTCGCGTACCACCATTTTACTTGCAAACCATTTGCGAACCACTGCCAATGTAACTTTATTATATAGAATAGAATACTGATAGATTATAGAAAAATACTGGGACGCTAGGTAATATTAATTACATAATTTTTTATGGTTATTAAGGCAGAGAAAAGCGTTTATTAAAATAAAGTTGCATTCATTTTATTTCATATATTTTATGAAGTCCTTGTGATTTAATGAAATTGACCACCTTGACAGATTCCTGTAAAACACATTTAAATGGCTCAGGTATACCCTTTGCTGCCAACTGATGTTTATTAATGCTGCAATCAACAAAAATAATTTTATGTCTAAGATTTTATTTTGTCAATAAAAAAATTTTTGGAAAAAAAATAGAACCGACTTCAAACTATAAATTGCGCTGAAAAGTAAAAAATAATATTATTCTTTAAACAACTTCGATACGACTTTTAAACATAATTTTTGAAGTCGGTGCAAAATTCCGAGTCTAATTATCATTACGCCATGCGCTATTTTACATTGAAACCGTTGCAAACTCTAAGCCATTTATATTCGTAATTGATTCTTAGTTACAAAAGAAATCATGCATCAAAATCCATCATAATTTTGCACCGACTTCAAAAATTATGTTTCAAAGTCGTATCGAAGTTGCTTAAAGAATAATATTATTTTTTACTTTTTAGCACAATTTATAGTTTGAAGTCGGTTCTATTTTTTTTCCAAATTTTTTTTTATTTCATTCTTTTCAGTGTAAATACATTTTTATATGAATACTCTATTTTTAAAACATACATATCAAAAGGGAAGATTTTGAGGGAATGACACTAAAAACTAACCGTT
This sequence comes from Octonoba sinensis, assembly GCA_038502835.1. NCBI lineage: Eukaryota > Metazoa > Arthropoda > Arachnida > Araneae > Uloboridae > Octonoba > Octonoba sinensis. The sequence goes on from CM076605.1 coordinate 113,321,478, forward strand.
TGTAAGAAAAATTTCGTTTTAAAATCGATTTTAAAGAGTTACTAGAGCAAGCAAATTGATTGGATTTAATCTCTTCTTCAGAGAAGCCTTCAGTCTATTTCTTCTTATAATTGCTTTTAATATGACATCTTAATGGCAACAAACTCTTTTTTAACAATGAGTTTCATTTTTATTAACAACTTTCCCAACAAAGGAAAATCGAGCCAAAAAAAAAAGGAAAAAATACTTATTTTTCACCCATAACGTGTTTTCTAAAAAACAGATGTAGTCAAACTGATAAGCGATATTTGAGTTAGACGACCCTCTATGGATCAAAGAAAAAATAATCAAAATCGGTTCATTTAGTCAAAAGTTATGGATGAAAAAGCAAAAAAATGACCACATTTCAGCCCATAATTGTTTTTCTAATTTTCGAATATGGTATCGAAGGTATGGGACCTATGGGAAACCACCCTCGATCGATTAAAAAAAAAATTTATGAAAATCGGTTCATCCGGTAAGAAGTTATGAGTGGACAAACAAACAAACAAAAACAAAAACGACATGCATACAATCTGAATGTATAACCTCCTTCCTTTGTGAAGTCGGTTAAAAACTCCTCCGTGTTTTCCTGTCATTGGCCGAGTACCATCAGAACAGAAAGCAGCGCATGTTTTCAGTCCAGTCTATCTCTTCTTCTTTTTCCTGTTCGCGTACCACCTGGAGAGACTTCGCGTACCACTAGTGGTACACGTACCACAATTTGTTGGTTTAAAGGATATTTTTTTTTTTTTTTTTTTGATTTTGTTTCTTCAAATATAGAGTTTCGAAACAAAATCATAAAGGGAAAGTTTCATGCCTCCAAACAACAGTTTTGTCAAGTGCCACGGGGCTTCACATACATCCGCTATCGCTTCTAAACACACTGGATATGGGTCAACTGCAGTGATAAATGAGCGGGGACACCGATTTGCACTGGAATCTTCCCCCCTCCCTCCATTGTAAAACACTCGGAACTGCAAGTCCGTATTTCATGTTGCCATTTTTGGTCTACTTTCCCGTAAAAGTTTATAAAATATTCATGAAGCAAATCTGAATGTAAGATCAATGTATCATCAATGACTTTTAAAACAATCATTTTAGACAAGGTGAATGACCCGGTAGTGGACACTTAGATCTTTAAGCTCCTAAAATAAGCGAATGTAACATTAAACTTGAATGAAATGATCAGAACCTATAGCGAACGATTCCTAGTGCTGGTTAATAGAACTTAAGTTGGCGTGGAGCATCTATGCAAGTACATGGATCATCATATTTAATAGCTGCCCTCCACAACAGTTACATTTGCTACTCTTTACTATAGTTGATCCGTAAGAAGGTTAAGGATTTGGGGAAAATATATGGGAAAAAGCGTGACATCATTTATGAAGGGTCCCTTAGTCATTTTTAAAGTGATTTCTCCAAGTCAACAGCCATAAAATAGATGATATTAATTCCTCTCCACTACTCATGTAAATACGTGTCTTATAAATGTCCACTATAGATACAAATGAACGTTTAATAAATTGGACGTAAAAATCCTAATTTTTCATCCAATGACATTTTATAGGCCATTCATTTTTAGAGAAATAGTTGGCGATTAAGCTAAAGATGCAAATATGGATGTACGTCCATTGAAAAAATTTTGCTACGTAAAACAGTACGAACATTTTCTTAACTGTCCACTACCGGGTCATTTACCTTAACTGTTAATTGAATAATTACTGATTTTTAAAAATATTTTAGTACAACAATCGAAATCATCTGAAGAAAAAAAAAGCAAAGAAAAAGGTTTTGTTACTTATTTATCGTAAATTATTGAACATAAAAAGCTGGTAAGTGTGATTTAGGATATTTCAGAAAATATCTGTATAGATTTTATCAAATATCGTTCAGTAGAGATCCTTTTGAACACAAAATCAAAAAGAAGAAGAAAAAGTGCCTTTTGTATGGGTCTAAAGCCGATTAATTAAGCTTAAAATATTGCAATTAGTTTAATAATACCTATTTCAAAAAAGTATGGGACTTAGTTTGATTAATAAGAGAGCTTTTGTTTTAATCGTTACGATTTCTCTGTATTTGAATTATCAGATTCCATTTCCTTTGGGAATTCCAAACTTCAGTTTAATAGTGGAAAAAGGTATGATTATGGACAAAAGGGTACTGTGGTAATTTCATATTTATGCAATGGTTCCGACAAAATCCAAAGAATTATATTATAAATGTTTATAACATATTGCTGGGCCGTAGCCCTACAGTATTTGTACATTTACGTTGTGTGTACATTTCAAATTAGATTAAGAATCAAATTCTAAATAAATAATGGAAGTTTTAAAAAACCCAAACACAATTTTACAGAAGAAACATTTATTAATTCTTAAAGCATCTAAAGTTCTTTCGCTCTCCACGAAAAAAAATAAACAAATTAAAATTACTAAGTTTATGATTTCTTTCAATAGTTAGAGATTTAAGTAAAACTTATTTAAGAGTTGAAGGATCCGGAAAGGAGAAATGGGATAAGGGAGCCCGGAGATTTTACATACCCTTCTTGAAAAAACCATCTTATTTGCTGCGGAGGTCTGCATCCTCAGATCCGACATAAGCTGGTTCCCATGTGAGTCTCCCCTCTCGGGTTCGCGGCCGTGCTTTATATATGGGGTGTTGGAATGCAGAGGGTCCGAAATGGGCAACGGGCTCGGCCGTGAGAAAGTGAAGCGGACAGCAGCGATGCCCGGAAAAGAAACGCCATCTGATGCTTTCTTATCTGGCTCCCTCAACTCAGATCATATACAAAACTTTGCACGTGTTTGAAGGAAAAGTGTGGGCTGCTATTTTCACAGCACCACAATCCGTCTACATTTGTTTGCAAACTAAAAAAAAAAAAAAAACCGTATGTTAAATCTATTGCGAATGAATACACAGTTGATTGGTTAGTAATTGGTATTATTTTAATAAGCCACCCATCTAACAAAATTGCATGTTTGAAATTTTTGCGGGGGAAAAATGAATAAAATAAAATATTTCTCAAAAAGATCGAGGTATTTGAAAACATTTTTGTAAATCGGTTTTTCTATTTTAACTTCTACCAAGATGGTAGTTACGTAAATTATAAAACCGTGTAAAGATGTTTCAAGTTACACGGTTTTGTTTTAAAAAAAAACCAAAAAGTTTCGCCATGATTTGAGTATTTTAAAATTCAAAACATCGTTGCATTATCTAAACAAAGCTATCGTTGCCAATTGATAAATAATAGTTCTGATCATTTCCTCAGAGCCAAAATTATTATTTTTGTTCTTAATTAGCGTTATAAAAATTATAAAATGGTTGTAATATTGTATTGCCATCGAAGATAAGCTTGCGTGCAAAGTTTGAAGATAATTGATGCAGTAATGGTGGTCGAAAACCGTATAACAAATTCCGTGACAGAACAAGTTAAATAACATCGTTGCATTACCCAAACAAAGCTATTGTTTCCATTCGACAAATAATACTTCTGATCATTTCCTCAGAGCCAAAATTATTATTTTTTTTTCCGAATTAACGTTATAATAAATTATAAAATAGATGGAATATTGTATTGTCATCGAAGATAAGCTTGTTTGAAAAGTTTGAAGATAATTTATGCAGTCATAGTTGTCGAAAACCGTGTTACAAAATTCCGTGACAAATCACGTTAAATAAAACCGTGTAAAAATAAAAATTCCATATTTGGTTACTGTTTAGCACTTGTAACCTTTGAGAATCTAGTGATATTAACTAATTAAATAAAGCCACAATCGGGGTAGGGGGGGGTGAAGCAAAACTCGGGGATAAATCTTAGTAGCAGACATAAGAATAGAACTACAGTTTAGCCCTAACATGGCGGACGACCAGCCTCGTTCCAACTTGAGTTAAGGTACAAGCCCTAACCGGCACAGCAATGCAATTCGCCCCTTTTTTGATTGACAGATATAGTGGGGGGTGCATTTGACCCTCGTCCCACAGACTATAGTGTTCGGCTGGATTGCCTTCATGTATGACTTTAAACGGCAGCTAGCTTGCATCCCAGCGTTGAGGAGCAGAAGAAAACTAGGAAAGTTTCTTTTGTAGCATCATCGTCTCCGAACAACAATTTTATATCCTTTGGTTTTGGCTTTATATTCTTGGTTGACCAATACTTCCCAGTGGAACCCCCACGATATTTCTCTTTTTTTTTTGGGGGGGGGGGGCTGCATCGGATATTGATTTTGCCGGAAATCGGACAACCCGTACATTCTATGCATATTTTAAAACAATCCCAAGCTCCTAAACACGTAGTGTGTTCTTAATTAAACATTTACAGTAAAACCTGTAAAGTTGACCACCTTCATAAGTTGACCACTTTTGTCAGGAACGGAATTAGTCCTTCACCCTCTACCTCACCCTCTATAAGTTGACCACCTGTCTAAGTTGACCACTTGTGGTGCAGCACTTTAGTGGTCAACTTAGACAGGTGGTCAACTTATTGAGGGTGGAGATTTTTTAAAAATTTTTATTTAATTATTCATTTATTTATTTTTCGGCCATTTCTTACACTATGCATTTATTAATTTATGACTAATTAAAGTATAGCTTCATGTATTATCGTTACTTTAAAATAGTAATTAGCTATTTTTTTCTCACAATTATCTAAAATACCATTAGTGAAATTTAAATCTGCATGCAGCCTGTACACTTTTTAAATTAAAGTACTTAGCTAAATAATAATTCCGTTAATACTAATTCCATTCCTGACAAAAGTGGTCAACTTAGACAGGTGGTCAACTTATAGAATGTGGGGATTTCTTTTTTGATATTTCGTACAGTATGCATTTATCCCTTTATAACTAATTAAAATATAGCTTCATGTAATGACGTTACTTTAAAATATCGATTTTTTTTTCAATTATCTAAAATATCATCAAAAGGAATTTAACCCGAATGACTTACAATCAGGGTTCGTGATTTTTTTGATTTAAAAAAAAAAAAAAAAAAATCGGATTTTTTTTTATTTAAATCAGATTTTTTTTATTTAAATCGGATTTTTTTGATTTTTTAAAAAAGGCCTTAAATATTTTGGATATTTATTATGATATAATCATAGAAGCAATATGGCATGTTAATCAGTGTGCAAAAACACACTTTAAGCTATTTTCACAGCAATAAATATTTTTAATAATAATAATGATAAACAAATTTCAATACAAATGCATGACTCAACTGAAACTTAACACTACCAGGAATAACAGTACACTCATAAGCATAGAGAAAATGAACAAATTAAATCTGAATTATTTTGCTGTTGAAAGCTGAAAAACGTAACAATTGTATGTACTTAATTTTTACATCCAGTGTACTTTAATCATTTTTCTATTTTATAGATGAAAAGCCTGAAATATTTTTACCCATTTAGTAAAATCATATATGCTCCCACCATTACTAAAAACTGAAACTTTTTGCTCTAACCAAATGTCTTTACCGCAAAATTCTATGATAAAAAATATTTTAGAAGGAAAAAACCTTAAGCTATTAGGGGACATAGATGAAACTTTAAGGATACATATTCTAAATTCTAACAATTGCTGCTTTAAACACTATTATTCTGAAGTATTTACTGTGTGGCATTTATTAAATTGGTCTTAAATACTCTTTTTAAGATAAAAAACACAGAATGGTTTATGATTATTATGAACTCTAATTTGAATGATTGAATGATTAATGCTTTGCTCTTAAGACGCTTGAAGAATAAGAGTAATATTGTAAAATTAAAAAAATAGTAATTAGTTCTAAACTTATGAAATTTGTTATGCACACAGACAGATGGACCTAGGAAGTTTTTTATTGAAATAGTGGTTGTAATTGCAACATATTTCATTTTTACAACACTTTCTAACATTGTAAACTTGATGATTTTTTTGAAAAAAAAATCACTTGATTTAAATCAATGATTTTTTAAAAAAAATCACTTGATTTAAATCGTGATTTAAATCACGATTTAAATCAACGAACCCTGCTTACAATGTGTCTTATACAACTTCAAAAGTAAAGAAAAATTTAGTTAAAATTAAGATAAATATCATATTAATTATATCAGTTACTTATATGATGTTAAAGATTTCCTAAGCATATATATTTTTAAAATAGCTATCTATATCAGATTAAAGAAAATAGAAGAAACTTATTTAAAGAATAAACGAGTGCTCATAGTAGTTTTCCCGTATTGTTCACTTACACAGAGGTTTAGGCAAACTTTATATTGATGTTTCATCCATCCAGATACATACTGATGTAACATTATAGTATTAAAAATATTCTGGAGACGCATTTTTAGTTTTTATTTAACTTTCAAAAAATAGATCAACAAGTAAATCTAGTAATAATAAGGTGGTCCACTTACAAAGTTTTTTTTTATAATACTCCCACCCAAAATTTGGCTTACATAAGTGGTCAACATACACATGTGGTCAAGTTGCAAAGGTTTCTCTGCATTAGATAATATCGGGCTAAATCCATTCCTGTCAAAAGTGGTCAGAATAGACAGGTGGTCAGCTTACAAAGGTGGTCAACTTTACAGGTTTACTTCATATTTAAAAAATCGGCTTGATACCGGATATCAGAAGCCTTCCGTGGGAGGGCAGGTCTCATTTCGTCGATGAGGTCCTTGTCCTTCCCGTGAAGGAATTCGGACACGAGATCTTCTAAAGCAGTATTTCCCAAACTATAGGTCGCGACCCATTGGTGGGTCTCGAGCGAATATTGAGTATGCCCTCGCCACTGTACTCATGAATTTAAAAAAATAGGAAGTCTGCGAGTAAAAGTAGCTAAAGTTGAAGTTGATGCTAAAACTTTAATGAAGAGAGATAGGAAGCAAATACATCCTTCCCCATTGGAATAACTTTGTAAAAATACCTTGCAAGTGTAGGTATTTAAGTAATAAAAAAAATACTTAAGTTGTGTTTCTTATTTCAACAGTTTTTCATTCATATTGGCAACACAAAAAAAAACTTTTTTTTAAAAATGTCAATGAGAACAAATAAGACAGCATTAAGTAGTTCCACAACTCACCACTAGGGGAGCTGAGCATTACCAATATGTATTCCCTCTTTTCTCTAAGACAGCTAAGAGGTCTGTCCCAAGATTGGAAATTTTTGATAGATGGGTCGGAGCCCAGTCAACTTTGGGAACCACTGTTCTAATCCCATTTCGAAATCCGATCTACATCCCATCGGAGTGCAGTGTAGCGGCGCCCCCTCGCGGCTTTCAAGTCCAAAAAGCGCCGCGAATGAAAAATGTGTTCCTCGGAGGCGCTCATTATGCAAAGAAAATAATCCGACGTGTTGCGGAGAAGCGTTTTTCGCCGAACAACTCATGGCGCGGGGTTTTTATTTCGTCTCCCGCACATCGGTTCGCTCACATTTTTCACATTATTTACAACTGCCGGGTGGCAACCGCCAGATTGCAGCTCCCAACTATTTGCAACTTCAGCAGACGACTTTTTCAGGCTCGCTTTACGGCAAGAGAAATCGACACTTGGCTCGGAACTGCTGCGGAGTTCTTTTTTCACAAAGGGGTGGAGAAAGGGAATTGAACATTTAAACGCCGCGACCGAAAAAGAACGAACATGAGGTAGCTCTTAAAAGTGTCGTGAGAGATTGCGACCGCTCAAATTTACCACTCTTTAGTGGGGATGGACTGATTTTGATTCTTTTTTCGAATTCTTTGTTAAAGGGGAAATAATATCTTTATCTCTTTTGTTCAATTAATTGATTGAGTAATTACATAACAGCCAGGCCCGTTATTTGTTGATTAGGGGGATCAATTGACCCCCATAACGTTTAAATATGGATTGAATTTATAGATGTTTTTAGCCGACAAGGTGGCGTAGTGGTATGGCCCTGGCCTCGTCCTCCCAAGTTCGCAGAATCAAACGTGGTCTGAGTCGATGGATTTTCAAGATGCAGAAAATCGTCTGCGCCCATGTCGTATGATTATGCGTCATGTTAAAGATCCGTCGAGTATTCGTTTGGCTTGGATACTGTCGTCTAAATTAAATTCCTAGTGCAGTTTCGCATCAATTGGAGCTGAGGTGCCGTCATCTAGGGAGAAACTGAGCGGCAAAATTCTCAAAGCGGTAATGGCAACCGCCTACAGTGCTGCTACTTGAAAGAATGGATGCCGATTTCCGGGGAATGGCGCTAGGTCTGCAAAGGTTGACCATACGCAGCCCGATTAGAAATAAAGAATACGCGTTTTAATGTATTTTTCTCTTTCTTACCTATAAAATATACAATGAAAATGTACCTTTTGCGCCCCCCCCCCCTCGTGAAAAATTTTGAAATAACGAGCCTGATAACAGCCTAGAAAATGCTTATGTAACAGGGTTGTAGCAAGAGGAGAGACAGGAGACTGCCTGTACTCAGTAACGTACCTAGGATTTTGCTTTTGAGGCTGGCTGGGGGGTATCTTATATTAATTTACCGGGTGCAATGCATCCGATGTTCCTGATGGACCTGTACCAGACATCCAGTTCCGATATTTCAATCTTGTGTGTACATTTTATGCGTACAGTGACACCTGTGTAAGTTGAGCACTTTTACAACCGCTCCGAAAGGGCGCTTGCTTAAATGCTTATAACTTTTCAACGACTCCAAATTTTGCTTTGAAAATTTTAGAGTATATTATCGAATAGTTGTATAATCGGTTTATATACATATATGAAGACAAAAATAATATTTTGAGACCTCTACACCTATTTCCCCCCTTAAAATATTTGCCCATCCTATTGTAAGGAGGGTAGGTTGTTTTTTCTCTATTTACACTGCGCTGGCAGAGAAACAACTTTTACACATAGCATAACTTACTAAAAATTTTAATTTTTACGTAAAATAACTTAACTTTTTGACTGTTAGAGCAATGTTTTTTACAAAATAGTTCTCTGGGGTTCTTTTCAAATGAAAACCACTTCAAGTTATTTCAATTCATGAAAATGGAAAATGTTGGTGAGGCTAACATTTATGCACCGAAAACAGAACCAGGGTTCATTGTTTGTTCCGTGTATTTCAAACAAAAAAATGGAACCTTAAGTTAATTATTGAACAATTCTAATTTTTGTACGTATATTTCTCAAGTCCTTCCACAGCTTTTTCGCACTACCGGGAAACGAATTTTTGAAAATTGTTTTTGTGAATGCATTTGTTTTCTGCCCTTGTAATAATTCAAAAGAAAAAATAATAATAATAATAAAAAAATAATTTAAATAGGTATTCGGTTTATTGTAGCTTTATCCTAGATTATATTTATGCTTTGTTGTTTTACGCAATCATATTTTTCATCTCATTTTATGAACTATTGTGCGACAATTATGCTAGAAAATTGTATTGCTTGTTCTGTTATTAACGACTACATGGAGGATTCGTAAGGAGAAAAAGGTTGTGAACCACTGATTTACTGTAATAGCGTCTTAGGAGCGAGCGCAACCAGCTCGAACCTCAAACCGTTTTGAATGGACTTGTTTGCAGTTCTGCGAGTTAGCTAGCGATAGCGAATAGGGGGCGCTAGTCTTCTAGTTATTAAAAAAAAGGCAATTAAATCATATATAAGCGGTTTAAGTGTCCGTCGCCGATAGCTTATTGGTTGCTTGCGTAAGTGTAATGCAGCTGCCATTGTTGTAACACGTGTCAAATACACTAATAATCAAAACATTTCTCTAGAATTTTGAGTGAGGCATCGCTAGATTTGAAATCTCCGTTTAAAATGAATGTAAACGCGAATTTAATTTAATCCTTCTTTCTTTGTTTCAATTTATGTATCGTCTGCGCTTTTGATATATATTAAAGTAGCAACGCTCTTTTTTCCTGGGGGGGGGGGGGGGGTTTCGTTAAAACTATTGCTTTGACGATGATGTTGTTGGATATAAATAAATATTTTTCAAAAACAGTTTGATGATATAAGTAAATAATATTTTTATTTTACAGATTATTATAACTTAGATGTTTTTTTTCGGTATGAATATTTTTTTCCGAAATTATTATATGTTTATTATTTTTCATAACTTTACTGTTCTACCTGATAAATATCTCTTTGGTTTGATGTGCATTTCCAATTACTGGGAGAATTGTATATTTATAATATCTAGAACGGCGATCATTTCGTATGACCTCCCGGCTTACTAGTATTTTCATAATTATTTTAAATGAAGGTGTCGCGTTTGTATAGTCAAATTTAAATAAAATTGATAAATAAAATTATTGTTCATAGGAATGCTGTAGAATGTGTTTATAATCTATACAGATTATAAATTAATTTATGAGCAGCAAACAAACATAAATGTGCGAAGTTTAGTTAAAATGTTCAAAGTTTTGAGGAATTCCCTTGTTTTCTCACTGATTATGAAACAACTCAATTTTTCCAATCATGAAAATTTTTAGCAATCGCAACTTATTTTTAATTTTGAGAAGTGATTGGCGGTAAATATGGATTTAATAATATCTGAAAAAGAAATGAATTCAGCGAGTTAGAAATCATCATTAAAACTCTCCGATACTTTTCCAAATTTAGCCTGAATTTTCAGGGAAAAACGAATAAAAATCTCGCCATTTATTCTTTGCAAATCCGTGAACTCTTTCCAATGACTTTTCTCGCTGATGTTGCCACCTCAAAAATTAAAAAAGCGGAAGTGATCTTTAACTCTTAAAAGCTATTAGCAGAGCCACAGAGTTCTTGGTCTTTTATGACAGATTAATAGGAAAGAGGGACAGCTGAAAAGCGACAGAAGAGAGCGCCTATTACCCTAATTGGATGGGCCCCGGAATTCCCATGAGTCCTTGCGCGAACCCGAACGGGAAGTTGCCAAAATCAAAAGCTGAAAAATACCAACGGAATGAAAATGAATGAGTGGAGTTGAGATAAAAAAAGGAATGGGGCTGGAAAATCGAATGGCGATATCAATTGATTAAATAGCGTTTGAGATATTTATATTCTAACGACGAGAGGGGAAAACTTGCTCTATTTAGAATTTGTAAATGGTTCGTTTTGAAGGCATCACAATTCATGTATCATTTTTTTTTTTATTTTATAGAGAACATCAAAATGTTTCGAGTGTCTGTTTGTGTGGTCATAATTAAATAAATACCGGTGCAACGAAAATTATGATATAATTTTTTTTAAATTTTGATCTGAAATATACATGTTCCTAAAAATTGGCGGTATATAATATTTCAGCAGAGCTCAGCGACACAACTCAACCTATTGTAAAAAAACAAAAATAAAAAAAACTATTCTTCACGATTTTATTATTATTATTCCTGCTTGTTGTTTTATTGTTTACTATTCACTCGTATCATGAATACTTATTGTAACCAAATATCTATGAATACTTATCATAAACAAATATGTTTCTTTTATTAATGTCTTTGTAAACAAATTTTATATTTTACGAGGAAAATTATCCGGCTTTTCCTGCTACAATAATAATATTTGAGAAAGTAAATCAGCCCCGTACATGTTAAACAGCAGAAAACCTCGTCGCCGAAAATTAATAATTAAGTATAAATTAAAAATTAAGGGCATTTGTTTTTATAAAATAAAGGCAGATTCATTTTTGTTAGAAGTAAGGTTTGGGGCAATAACTCAAATATAATTAAATAAAGAATTCAATGGCGCTGTCTTCGGTGGGCACCTGTGACTTATCATAACAGAAAACAAATTTTCTTAACTCATAAAAGCTTCATCAAAAGTCAAACCATTTCACAGCTACAAACAAATGCTATGTGTGCCATCTAATGTGAAAGTTTATACTTTTATAAACTTTTTGACTTCCATTTTGTAGTAGTGGGGAAATTTTAGCCGTGGTGTCCCTTGATTTAAGATTGATAACTGAAAAATTTGAATGTAAGGTTTTGAGATTGGAAAAATGTATGTCTGTTGGTCAGTCGGTCTGTCTGCACCCCCCGTAATAACTGTTAAAGGAATTCTCCAATTCGAAATATTTTTTTTTTTTTTTTTGCATTCGAAAGATCTCGGCGAGGACATGTCATATCCACACTTTATTTTTTGATTCGAAAATTTTTTCGTTTAGTTTTGAACAGTTCAAAAAATGCTTTTAGCGCCTATTTTTTCCTTTAGTTTTCCGTTTAGTCCCTTTCGTTTAGTTTTGAACAGTTCAACAAATTTATTTAGCGCCTATGGCGAAAAGATGAAGCAAATTATGTATGCTCTGGCATTAGATCCAAGTTTCTGGGAACATGCGTATTAGAAGGAGAGCTCTCGGAGTGAAATATTTTTAGAATTGAACAATTTTTGTTCATTTTTGAACGGTTCAAAAAATAGTTAACATTAGCTAATACGGGGAAATTTCAATCCTATATAAATCCTGATCTAACAGAAGGAGTTGCTTGGAACAAACTTTATCGGAAAGATGTTAGGCCCTAGAACATGCACAAATACGCAGTTCATCCAGAATCAAACGAGCCTTTTTTCCTACGAAATGTTTTGATATGGATTTTTAAGGATATTTCTGAAAGAATATATGAGTGAGTATAATCCGTTGCAAAAGATATATTTTAAGTAATTAAGAACTAAAGGTATGTGAGAAAGAGATAGCAAGATTATCAATTTGATGTTAGTGTATGTGAGAAAGTAGGCTTGTATAGTTATAGACGAAACTTCTTTTTTAGTTTGTAAAAGAATCAAAATTCCTTTGCTTCATACGGAAAACAGACTATGCAAGTCCGTAAAGAAGTTCTAAAAGTTAACTGGATAGAGAACAATTTTTATGCAAGATATTAAGAAAAAAGTTTCCCTTCACTTCAGTTCTTCAACTTTATAACCATAAATGCGCAAAATAATTTAAAATATGAACGAATTGTAAATTTTAATAATATCGTATTAAGTAAACGTAATAACTTTCCAGTGTTTTTTTTTCTTCACCCGAAATTACTTTTCCTTTTCAAAAATACTCTTTAAAAGCTGGCCAAAAAGAAAAAATAATTCCAAGCATGGATGCGCAAGCAAAAAAAAAAAGAAAAACTTTCCTCCAAAAATATTCTTGTCAGCTCCTGAGAAATCGTTTGGATGAAAATAAAATATTTCATAAGATTTGACACAAACAAATAACCACTGCTGGAAACAACCATTCCTGGAAATTCCATAAATGAATCTCAAGCGAGGCCGATTCAGTTATCGAAATAATCCCAACCATAATTCGCAGAAATCTCACTGGCGGTGGCGCGCTCATCGCTATTCAGTTCGTGTTGCCATTCCTAACCAGATGAATAAAATCTGGTTAATATCTCAGTTAGTACAAATCCTCCATAGACAAGTCCAATCTTATTATCCGCTAGCGGTCCGAAACTTTAAATGAGTCGGAATTTTAAAACAGAGGAAAAGTTTTCCTATTGGTTGGTACGTGTTCCAACTGACAATGGGAACCGCTAGGGACTTTGCATTCGATTGAGGACTATCCACTGGGCATTGGCCAGCAGGTCTCGAGCGGGAAAAGAGATTAATAACACAGTCTCATTCCAAATAATGCTGCCTTTGGAAAATTTTGACACCAAAATTCTTTAATGGTGTTTGCAAAGGGCGCGGGTATACATTTCATTTGTAAGAAATAGGTTTGAACTTAAAGGTATCAAAATTGCAATAATTTCAAAAATTTACCTAAATGTGATTTTTGGTTAACCTTTTGTGCCATTTGCTGAATGGTTATGTAGTTAAACGGACTTTTTAAAGTGGACAAAAAATGTTAGTTACCGGATAATTCAAAACATAAGGGGTGCAATGACTTAATAACAACTTTAGTTTTCAGAAATTTACCTGAAAAGCAATAAAATTAAATGTGAAATCGTAGAAAAAATGACGTTCAAACCGAGATCACCATTTAAACTATGACGTTATAAAAGCGAGGGTGGTTTTAACATTTTCAATAGGAATCCGGAAAAACTAGCTCGTTATAACCGATAAGTAGTTACAAGCGGTGGCGTTATAAACGAGTTTTAGTGTATTTTTAAAGACATAATTTTGTTATTACTTTTAAAGAACAGATAGTAACGTATACTACTGTGAACTCTAATTTTACTTCAGATTGCAATGGAGGCAATTCACCGCTAGATGGATTCATGAGCAGTCATCGTTGTCACGTGATATCCACTCTTTGTTTACTAAGATTTTCAATGGAGTTCTACGTGGAGTTCGCTAAGCAAAATGAGTTATCTTAAAATTAATGAGACTATTTTCACAGATTTTTCTGATTATAACCCAGTATCTACATTTAATTTAATCATTATAAAAGAAATTTATTAATTATTACAATAGTTAGAGTGTTTTATTTAGTGTTCATTTTATGTAATGTAGAAGATCTTTATTTAGGCCTAGTTTTTAATTAGATTTGTCGGAACTCGAAGTAAAGCGATGCTACGGCTTCCGTTGTTTAAATTGCTTTCATCGCTGCCACGTGATCAATGACGTTGCTTGAATTGCCTCCATTACTAGTTTTAATTTTATTTTTGAAATCTAGTTTTAAAATTCTTTGACACACTTTGTAATTACTTGATGCTTTTGATAAGAGCAAATAATGTTATGCCAACAAAAGTAAAGTAGTGTAAAAAAAGGGAACAAAACTGCACCCTTGGAACTTCTACCAAATTAGAGATTTCGTAATCAAAAATTAGTTGCTAGAAGGAATATCTCTTCCTCCATTAAACAAGAAGTTGCTCTAGAACTGTACGAGCCTACTTTCCCGTATACATTATCGAATTGATAATCTCCCTCTCTTTCTCATTTAGCTTTAGTTTTTATTTACTTCAAATATACCTTTTCCAACGTCCCGCAGTGGACCAGTCGGTAGAAGCTCGGTTCCGCAGAATACCGAAAGTGAAGCAACATCGACTTAGGTCAGTGTTTGAAAGGGGGACAACCTCTCACGGTTGGTTGATGTGGTCCGTGTACGCTAAGGGAGCTGGTGTACGTTAAATAGGTCGTGGCTCCAATGTCCTCAAAGTGAAACAATACCTCTATTGATATCAATCCCGAGGTGACGGTCTCTCAAAAGTCCCTTTCAAAGGGGCGGAAATAGGACTCCTGCCTATAACCCCTTCATTCCAAGTGTACCCAATTGGGTACATTTTAAAATACTATTTATTAACAACTGTTTGTGCAATTTGAAAGCTAAAACACCCAATTTTTTAAAAAATTAATCAGCAGATAGTTTACTTCGTTTTAAACATGGAAAACATGGAAATTGGACATTCATTATTATTTAAACTAATTTAAAATTAAA
Source organism: Octonoba sinensis (assembly GCA_038502835.1). Lineage (NCBI taxonomy): Eukaryota > Metazoa > Arthropoda > Arachnida > Araneae > Uloboridae > Octonoba > Octonoba sinensis. The sequence goes on from CM076605.1 coordinate 113,336,770, forward strand.
ATTTTTTTTTCTTTTTGTTATTTTGTTTTGTAATCACTTTTTAAATCGGAGAACCAAAAAATTGCGTCAAAATTGTTTATGCTTAGTTCTGGGGTCTGAAGAGGTTATGACTAAGGAATGAATGAATAAATGAGTGAGTGAATGAAAAAATGAATACGTATATGTTTAAACCACAGAGAAAGGTATGTTGTTGCTGTTGTGATGTCCTCGGGAAGATTGTGTACGCTGGCTCCTGAGTCTAACGGGGCCTTTATCCTCTTCAGACCCCAGAACTAAGCACAAACAATTTTGACGCTATTTTTTGGTTCTCTGATTTAAAAAATGATTAAAAATCAAAATAACTGAAAATTTTTTTTTCATTAATAATTAGCTAAAATAATAATTAATTCCCAATTTCCATGTTTTCCATGTTTTAAACGAAGTAAACTATCTGTTGATAAATCTGAAAAACAATTGGGTGTTTTATCTTTCAAATTGCACAAACAGCAGTTAATAAACAGTATTTTAAAATGTAACCAATTGGGTACACTTGGAATGAAGGGGTTGAAAATTATTTGATACACTCTGCATAAGTGGGGATTATTGTATTAAACATCTTTTCGATTCGTAAGCATTTATACGTTCCCTCCTATTCCGAGGAGCCCTCATCGCTCTATTAGCCCCAAACTGGTAGCTCTCCTCTAGTCCCTATCACAACAATCCGTCACGCGCCGGAATGATGAATGGTTGCTTTTTTTCCCTGCACGACACATTATTACTCCATGTTGCTCTCCGCAGCCCAACCCCGTGTGGCTTTGTTTTGCCGAATGTTCCCACGTTGGGGAGTGGAACTCTCAAACTTCCCCGCATCTATATTACTTCTGGAAGTTTTTGCTGATGGGCCAAATTCCGGATGAATTCTTTGGTTCGAGGATGATGCTCAACACAAAAATTCGGAGTGATATTGGAGAGTGATTTTTTTTTTTAGGTATACATATACATTAGACAAGTTTTTTTTAAATTTTAATGCCAGTTTTTTCAAATTTTGAGAGGGTTATAAGAGTATAAAATGTAACATATTTGTATAAAATAACTTTTGAAAAAATTAATAATTGTTTAATTAACACAAATTTAATTCACTAATTAAGGTTTCATTGCAACGGTAATTATCACAAATATAGTTAATTTTGAACCAAATTTCTTACTGGAAATCAAAGAGAAGGTATTCATACATGGTCCCTACCAAAATATAATGCGTAACTTAATTATTTTTTGAGTTATAGCATTTAACTTGAAAAGTATCGTAAAAACAGCGCTTTTTACAAAAATAAAAATATTGTAAAATAACCAAAAAAATCCATTATTTATCAAAACTGTTATATTTTGGTAGAGCCTATTCTGTGAATTGTTACCTAAATTATAGAGTCAAAATTTTAAAAATCGGTTAATAGCAACTTAAGATATCACTGTTGGAGAACAGGCATACCTTAAAAAAAGCAATTCTGTTTAAAATGGATTTCCAGTTGGCGAATTTATATACAAGTAGAGAATATTTTTATGCCAGTTTCGCAAAATTTTGTGAGGACTGTAGATGCATAAAATATAACATATTTGCATAAAAATATTTTCAAAAATTTAATAGTTATTTAATTAATTAAGATTTAATTATTAATTACCTTTACGAAACTGTATGTAAATAAAAAGTATTTTGCCAATAAGAAAGTTATTGGTATCATTTTAAAGATAATTAATGGGTGCACATTTTATAATGAAAAAACAAAAATGCATATTTGAGTCAATTTTTGCGATTTCCAACGTATATGTATGCCTTAAGGGGGCACAATACATCTTTCCAAATTGTTTGCGCTTAGCAATCAGATGAAAAATAATACATGCATTTAATTCTGATTATGATCGAACATGAATTTGAAAGAAGAACCTCAATACAAAAAATAATAAATTAACTTTGTGCTAAGGTAAACTAATGAAAAAAAAAAATTTCATGTTAAGAGAGCACAAATAAGCATTAAAATGCAGACATATGTTTCGGGATTGCTTGGAATCACTTTTCTATGCGATAGCGAGCTTCTAGATGCATATAGAAGCTATTTTTTTGTTTTTTTATAGCATTGAAAAAGAGCTTCCAAGCAATCCCGAAACATATGTCTGCATTTTAATGCTTTTTTGTGATTTCTCAACGTGAAATTTTTTTATTACAACCTCAATGCAACTGCATTCGTTTGTTGCTCTCTTATCGGTGCCTTTCCTACTACTTCTACTTCCACTTCACACTGCCTTTATTCTCATTGGTTTACAGTTAATTCTTAGGCTATATAAGCTTTGTCTTTGTTGTTCTGTCTGCTTCATTTGGATGTTTTGCATCTAGAAGCTCCCTGTCGCATTGAAAAAGGGATTCCAAGCAATCCCGAAACATATGTCACGTTTTAATGCTCATTTGTGCTTTAATTTAACGTGAAATTTTATTTCCATTACTTTGCACAAAGTTAAATTATTACAACCTCAATGCAATCAACCATTGACTTAAAATTTACAGAAAATTTACTGTCTTTCATTTTTTTCAAAAGTTCCTTATAACTTCTTTACTCATATCTTTTTCCAAAAGATTTTTTTCTTTGTAATACTTCAAAAACATTCTCGAATATTTGTTGGCATGGATAATCTGATGTCTCAGTTGAACGCTATCTGAAACTTAGATGAGTTTAAATTTTTCTTTTCGTTATAAAAACTCAGAAAAAAAGGACAAAAAATTCAAATTCAACAGTTAAGCAAAAACAAACTACAAACTTCAGAGTCAAACCCATGCTCATTTTTGTTAAACGTACTCCGTGGAACACACATACAAAGTTTCAAAGTTATATCTTTAGCTGAAAAAGAGCCTTCGGAATTTTACTACTCGTGATCAAAAATGCGCAGCAGAGGATAAAATAATTTTTATAAAAAAAAACAGAACCGACTTCAAATTAAAAATTGCGCTAAAAAGTAAAAAATAAATTCATTCTTTAAACAACATCGATGTGACTTTTAAACATAGTTTTAGAACTCGGTGCAAAATTAGGATAGATAAAATATTTTGTAATCATGAATCAATTACAAATATATATATTTTGCGCAAAATTAGCAACAGTTCCAATATGAAGTAGCAAATGGTATAATGGTAATTAGACCCATAATTTTGCACCGACTTCTAAAACTATGTTTAAAAGTCACATCGATGTTGTTTAAAGAATGAATTTATTGTTGTTTAAAGAATGAATTTTTAATGAAGTCGGTTCTGTTTTTTTATAAAAATTATTTTATTTTATTCTTTTTAGTGTAAATACATTTTGTATATAAATACTCTGTTTTTTAAAAAATCCATATCAAAGGGCAAAACTTCTTTAAATTAATGGCACTAAAAACTAATCATTTGCATGATAAATTCCCTTTTGAAGTCTTTTTTAGCAATCAAACTGATTGGATTAATTTTTGCCACAGAGAAGCCTTCAATCAAACTCTTGCTGTAATTTCTTTTAATATAATAGCCCATGACAACAAACATGTTTTTAACAATGCTTTTATATTTATTAATAGATTTCCCAACAAAGAAAAATCAAGCCAAGCCTTTCCAATTAAAATAAGAAATACTTATTTTTCACTCGTAACGTTTTTTCTAAAAAACAAATGTAGGCAAATTGATTTACAATATTTGAATTAGATGACCCTCTATCGATTAAAGAAAAATCATCAAAATCGGTTCATTTAGTCAAAAGTTATGGATGAAAAGACAAAAAAAATACTGCATTTCTGCCCATTACTTTTGTTCTAATTATCGAATATGGTCAAACGAAAGTACGGGACCTATGGGAAACCACCCCTGATCGATTGAAAAAAAAATCATGAAAATGGATTCATCCGGTGCGAAGTTATGAGTGGGCAAAAAAAAAAAAAAAAAAAAAAAAAACGACATACATACAATACGAATGTATAACCTCCTTCCTTTGTGAAGTCGGTTAAAAATGCGTTTAAAGATTTTAAATGCAAGAATAAAGCAGATGTTGTTGTTGTCGTCGAGTGCTCGCGCGTGGCGAGGAAGAATATGTACGCTGCTCCTGAGTCTAACGGAGCCCTTATAGGCAGGAGCCCAATTTCCGCCCCTTTGATAGGTCTCTTAATCTTTGAACCAGCTCCCAGATGAGAGACCGTCACCTGGGATTGGCACCCCAGAGGTATCGTTTCACTTGGAGGACATCGGAGCCACGACCTATTTAACGTGCGCCAGCTCCCTTTAGCGTACACGGACACCACAGCAACCAGCCGCGAGAGGTTGTCACCCTCCCAAACACTGACCTTTGTCGATGTTGCTTCACTTTCGGTGTTCTGCGGGAACCGAGCTGCTACCGAATGGTCCACTGCGGGACAATAACACTGATATAACTATTAATTAATTATTACTCTAAATTTTATTATTGCTCTTGAGCTCTAGTTTTATAAATTATTGCAAGCATTTGGTTTATGTATTTCGGATATACGCTGCGGAAGATGACACTTTGCAACTCACGAGCCCATCTTATTGGACTTAGAATTTCCTACATCACGAGTCCCAATCCGCACTTACTACTTCGGCCCCTAGAAATCAGATTCGGAAAATCTCTTCGACCTGGGAACTGGCTTCTCGGGTCCCCTGGGCTCGAAAGGGCCTCACCGCTTAATGATAATTCATGCAAATAGCCATTTCCAGTATTATTTCCCGATATCACATTAGCCTAATGAATCAGAGTGTAACCCGGCATTAAAAGAACCCACATTATGACGTCACTCTCGGATCATGACGTCTCTAATGACATGCAGCGACCGGCGCATAATGAGGGACCACTTCGGCGGCCATGTTGGTCCACAGAGTTCCATCTTGCGAAAACTCTTTAGGGTTCACGTGGATTGGTTAAAAAGAGTACAGAGCGGTTTGTGAAAGTTGACCACTTGCGGTGCGGCACTTTAGTGGTCAACTTATAAAGGGTGTTGACGATTTCATTTTTTTTTTTATTTTGACATTCTCACACTATCTATGTACAGTAAGACTTGTAAAGTTGACCACCTTTGTCAGTTGACCACCTGTCTAGGTTGACCACTTTTGTCAGGAACGGAATTAGGCCTTCCCCCTCTACCTCTCCCTCTTTTAGTTGACCACCTGTTTAAGTTGACCACTTTTGTCAGGAACGGAATTAGCCCTTCACTCTCTACCTCACCCTCTATAAGTTGACCACCTGTCTAAGTTGACCACTTTTGTCAGGGACGGAATTAGCCCTTCACCCTCTACCTCACCCTCTATAAGTTGACCACCTGTCTAAGTTGACCACTTTTGTCAGGGACGGAATTAGCCCTTCACCCTCTCCCTCTCCCTCTATAAGTTGACCGCCTGTCTAAGTTGACCACTTTTGTCAGGAACGGAATGAGCCCTTCACCCTCTACCTCACCCTCTATAAGTTGGCCACTTGTCTAAGTTGACCACTTTTGTCAGGGACCGAATTAGCCCTTCCCCCTCTACCTCACCCTCTATAAGTTGACCACTAAAGGGCTGCACCGCAAGTGGTCAACTTGCACAGGTCTCCCTGTATTTCTTTTTAACTAATTGCAATACGTTTAAGTTTAGCTTCCTGTATTAGTGTATTAACCTTACTTTAGAGCAGTAATTAGCTATTTAATCTCCCAATTATCTAAAATTTCATTAGAGAAATTTAAACTGAATGGCTTACAATACATTATGCAACTTTGATATTAAAGTATTTAGTTAAAATAAGGATAAATATCTTATTAATTATGTAAGTTGCGTATATGATGGTAGAGATTTCCTAAAAATACATAATTATTCAAAATGGATATCACACATAGAACAAAGGAATAAATTTATTTAAAGAATAAAAAAATGCTCATAGTAGTTTTTCCATTGGTTAAGTTATAGTGAGGTTTAGACAAGCTTCATAATTACAGTTTCATCCATTCAGAGCAGAGACGTACTTGTATAACAATATAGCATAAAAAACTATCATTTAAAAGTTATTTTTATCTTTTCAAAACTCAATAAATAAATATTATAGTGATAATTAGGCGGTCAACTTACAAAGGCGTTCTTCTAATACTCTCACCCAAATTTGGCGTACATAAGTGGTCAACATAGACAGGTGGTCAAGCTAACTGGTCAAGTTACAAAAGTTTTCGTATATTACATAATATAGGGATAATTCCGTTCCTGACAACTTAGACAGGTGGTCAACATTACAGGTTTTACTGTATTACATTTCTTCTGACTGTATTCGGTGTCAGCGGAAATTTAGTTGTTTCAAATAAACACAGTTTCATTAAAATAAGTTTCCTTTCTCATGAAAATAATAACAAACCATTTTTATGTACTGCCGCAATAATCTTTGTAACGTCGGCAGGGCCTCCACGTAGCAGGTGGGTCGTTCCTCTTTACCATAGGAACCGGGCCCGTGCGGTTGCATTGAAATAAAGAACAAAAAGTACCGTCTATAACTATAAGAGTATTTTCCTATATACACAAACATCAAATTTATAATCTAGCTATCTCTCTCTCTTTGTCGTTTAGCATTAGTTCTGATTTCTTCAAGTATATCTTTTTTTAACGGTTAATACGTATTCATTCACTTATTCCTTCGTTCATGTATTCAGTCATTAATTTATTCAGTCCTTCATTTATTCAGTCCTTCATTTATTCAGTCCTTCATTTATTCATTCATTCATTTATTTATTCATTCATTTATTAATTCATTCACTTATTTATTCATTCATTCACTCATTCATGTATTTATTCACTCATTTATTTTTTCCATTACTCACTCACTTATTTATTTTATCATTTATTCAGTCATTAATTTATTCAGTCCTTCATTTATTCATTCATTCATTTATTTATTCATTTATTCATTCATTCACTTATTAATTCATTCACTTATTTATTCATTCATTTGTTCATTCATTCACTCATTCATGTACTTATTCACTCATTTCTTTTTTCCATTACTCACTCACTTATTTATTCTATCATGTATTCAGTCATTAATTTATTCACTCCTTCATTTATTCATTCATTCACTCATTCATATATTTATTCACTCATTTATTTTTTCCATTACTCACTCACTTATTTAATTTATCATTTATTCACTCATTTGTTTAATAACTCATTCATTCAAAAATATCCTCAAAAATTCAAATTAAAAAAAAGTTAATAGTCTCGTTAGTTCTGAATGAACTTCCTATCTGCACATGTTCTACGTCAGCGGTCGGCAACCTAAATTAGCTGAAGATCTACTTTTCAAGTACGGCAAACGGCCAATATCGACTCAGAGGACGGGGGGGGGGGGGTGTACATTCACTATTAATGATTAACAGGACAAGTCGGGGCTGCGCCTGTCTTAAAATTATAGGTTAATTCCTATCAGAACTGGTTTTGATGCTTATAAAATACCTACTTTAAAATTGCTAAAATACTGCTCTGTCAACAACTCATTAAAAAAAAAAAAACTCAGATACTGACTTATTATTTCTTTTAAATTTGATAAAATACCGGTAGTTTGCTTTGTTTTCTTTTTAAATAAAACGTACATGTGAAACGCCGTTACATATTATAATTAACTCACCGAGAGCACAGCCAATGTGACGACTGTCATTCCATATTGTTGGCAAGTTTTCTTAGTTCCGACGAACGGTCTGAAAAAATAATAACCATTTTCTGAAGACAAAAAAGGTTCGCCCTCTGATCCAAAAGTCATTTGATTTTTTTTTCTTTTCAAAACTCTCCCGCGATCGACCGAAAATGAGCTCGAGATTGACCGGTCGATCGCGATCGACGGGTTGCCGACCACTGTTCTACGTCATTCATGCATTCATCCTCATTCTTAAAAATCTAGGTCAAAACGTTTCATAAGAAAATGACATCTGATGTGTTATGGCTCTAACAAGCGTCCGGCGTTGCGAGGGCTTATCTCGAGTATTGAAATAAAGTGATGTCACGTGCACATGTTCAAATCCCCATAGGAATAAGAACAACAATCTCTAAGAATCCTTAACAGAATAAAGATTACATTTAAATAAGATCAACAGTTCCTAGAAGTCTTAGCCTGAGTAAGGATAATACTCCCAAAAAAGTCGAGTCTTTTTTTTTTTGCCAATCGATTTTTATACGAAGCAACATCCTTCGCGCCTGGCGCTGCGCGGGTCTGAATAAAAGCAACAGTCCCTAAAATGATGTCATAGTTTGAGTAATTACAATTATCTCAATAACCGGAAATGCACATCAAATCAATGAGATATTTATCAGGTAGAACAGTATAAAGTTTAATGAATAAATAATAAAAATACAGTAATTTCGGAAAAAAATGTTCTTACCAAAAAAGAAAACATCAAAGTTATAATCTGTAAAATAAAAATTGTGACAAATAATAGAAAGACTATAACAAATAATAGATGGCGCCTATGGTAAATGATAGGTGCGCCATATATATTATTTTGGCGCGGACTCTCTCAGAAATAGAAAGTGTAGATGTAGTGTTGTTCTCTGTGTGTGTCCATACTCTGTTGAAAAAATGTGTTCTCGTAGGGTATCGTTTTGTGTGTTTATTAAAAATGTGTGTTTTATAATTGAAATGTGTGGATATCAATTACAAAAAAGGATAAAGAAGGATTAAAATCGCGTGCATTAATTTAACGGAGATTGCAAATACAGCGATGCCTCATCAAAACGCTAGAAACGCTGATTATTATTATATTTGATTTGTTTAACAATGGCAACTGCATTGATTTGTTTGTTCACTCGGCAACTGCAACAATTGCTGAAACGATGCAACAATGCAAATAAAAAAAAACGGGTTAAAAAAAATTGCGTCTTTAATCAATATCTCCGCTAATTAAAACCCCACGTGGATGAGTTAGCCAGGGCTGCCAGATTTTGAAACAGAAAAATACTACAACTTCGTCTGAAAAAATACTACAAAATACTACATTTTCTTTAGCCCCATCTATTGGAATGAGTTATAATTGCATTTGCATGTACTTTCTAGGCAAGTTATTTCAATAATTATTGTTAGTTTCGCCTTTAAAACATCTGCAACTGAATATTTTCCGAAAAAAATTTATAATTATATATCTAAAAATAAAAAAAATATTTTATATAAGCGTATTTATTATTATTGATTTTGAAAGCAGCGAAGCGAAAAGTTATTATTTTGCTTCTCACAGAATTTGTACCAGACAGCAAAATGTTAAATATACATTCAATTCTGATACGTACACTTTATTCAGTTTAACATGTGGATGAGAATAAATATAATCTCTTCTTATTTAAAAAAGAAAAATGTATTCATCTCACCTTTTTTTATTTTTTTTTTTGCATCTCTTTTTCCTTATTTTTTTGGTAAATGTATAGTTCTGCGCCACACGCCAATACTGAGCAATAAAGTCGCCAACTGTCACATCATCAAGGAACCGTTGGCAATTCTAAACGATCGCCAAACGGTGAGGTGTGCCCCTTTTCTTTCTTTTTGGGTCTTTTTTTTATCTCAAAGGTAAGAAAACCACAAATATACCACTTTAAAACGAAATACTACAAAAAATACTACGTCTTTAACTTTTGGTGAAAAAATACTACCGTAGTCTTCAAAATACTACATCTGGCAACCCTGTATATAGCCTATAGCCTTCCCCGATAAATGGGCTATCTAACACTGAAATAATTTTTCAAATCGGATCAGTAGTTCCTCAGATTTAGCGCGTTCAAACAAACAAATTCTTCAGCTTTATAATATTAATTAGCTGAGACGCCCGGCGTTGCACGGTCTATCTTAAATTATATTTTGCAAATACAGCGGTGCCTCATCAAAATGCTAGAAACGTTGATTATTATCTTTTTGATTTGTTTAACAATGGCAACTGCGTTGATTTGTTTGTTCAACTGTATCAATTGTTGAAACGATGCAACAATGCAAATAAATTAAAACGCTCATCATCTGGGTCAAATAAAACTAAAGTTAATTACCGTAGAAAAATAATTTCAAACAACAGAAAAAAACGCTAAAATTTCGTTTCTAGTAAATTTAGAGATTTCCAATTTTAGCACGAAGGACAAAACTCTTTCTAGGATAGTTTTTCACGGGCTTTTCAATGGTATCAAGTTCGAAAGGATGCGATCATTTCTTCCGATGGAAAATGACTATTTTATGCAATCTTTGGAACTCCGCTCCAATTGGTCTTAACGTGATGATATATAGCTTATAGCCTTCCTCGATAAATGGGCTATCTAACACTGAAGGAATTTTTCAAATCGGACCAGTAGCTCCTGAGATTAGCGCGTTCAAGCAAACAAACTCTTCAGCTTTATCATATTAGTATAGATATAGATTATTGCGGATATGTCCAAAAATGGCAGAACTCAGGTAGGCTAGCATTCCCCACTCTTCCTCCTTTGGACCATCGCTGGGGAGATACTGTCCACAAGATTTATCATATCTGGCCGTGGAAAGATTTTTTCCCTCATTTCCTAGATTTTTAAAGTGGACAGGCGGCGTTAATGGCAGATAGGTCATTTGCGAGGTCCGTCTGTGCATCACTAATTCCAGCTTCCACGTCGTTGCAGATTTGATGAAACTGTCACTGGGCCGGTGAAAACGGCCGGAACGGGATTCCCTGGGGCGCACAAGAGAGGGGCTTTATGGGAATGGAATGGATATATTGCGGAAATTTCATTATCTCCCGCGGTCTCCACCTTCAATTAGTCACAGGTAAAAATGAGTGGGTTTGGGAGAGAAAAAAAAGAGGAATTGTATAAGAAGTAGTGTGGGTTTTTTTTATCCTTTCTTTGCGCAAGTGTTAATATTGATAGATTTTTATTCCAGAAGATGATTTTTTTCATTAATGAAAGCTAATAGTGCTTTGAGTTGTATTAAGTGGACTAAATATGGCCGTCATCGATGGGAAGTGAATGATATCAAAGTTTTTTTTAGTTTGCTTTCCCCTAAAAAAAAAAAGAAAAAAAGAGAAAGAAAACCAGGGATTTGGAGCGGCCACTTTTTTTTGAGCTCTCTACTTCGACTTAGTAATACCTCGTTGAGGGGTCCTGCCTGCACCAAAAAGACGATTTTTGCGAAAAAATTGATGTTTGTTAAATTTTATACTAGCGGTACCCGCACGGCGCTGCTCGTGCTGAATTTTAACTGTACCTAAAAAACGTAAGCACAATTTCATCAGTGTGCTCCGATTTATCGCCAATGACTCATTAAAAAAGTCAAATTGTAGCGTGTCATATTCGCCACGTTATTTGAAATTTAGTATAAACCATACGTATTCCTTTTCTGGCGATATTTAATTAAATGCTATTGCTAAACCAAGGAAATCGTTAAATCGGGGAGACAATACTTTAATCAATTTCAATCTCGAATTTAAAACCTATTGCTAATTTGAGAAAAACGTTAAATCGAAGGTATGCTTTGTTATTGTTTTTCCTTTGATAACTAAACTGATGTCTCTCTATTTTGAAAAAGAAGTTTTATATTGAAATTAAGCTAACACTATTCCCCCGGGGTTCAGGAAACTGCTAATTATTATTTTGGGATCAAGGTAAGCCTTAAGAAATCGCACTAAAAAGCTTATAACTGGCGTTCTTATTGACTTAGAAACTTATCATCTTGTGCAGAAAAATTAGGGCTTTCGATCGATATATTACATTAATAGGTGCAAGGTTTTTTTCACCTTCATATTGGGGAATTTATGTGAACAATTGCGTAAAATTGGAATAAAAAAATAACTACCTGTAGGATTTTTTTCAGAAACCTTCCCAGGAGCGTACTCAACAACTTCCTAAAGTTTCATGGGGATCGGATGAATGGTGTAATAATGCATAAAGGACAAACAGACGTATATTCATTTATATATATATATATATATATATATATATATATATATTTAAAAAGAATAAATATTCAAATTTTTTCAAAAACGTTTGGTTTTTGTTTCTACGATACATAGAAACGAAGTTACACGCAATTAAGTTTCCCAAAAGTCGTATCGTAAGCATGTAAAAGTGTAATTTAAAATGCATTTTCTCAAAAAACTACTTTTTTTGATATTTTTGTTCAGGGCAGATCTTAACTCGAAAAGTTTTGCACCCATTACAGTGATTTTTTAAAGTATTGTTTTACACATTGTTATCTGTGTTTTGAACTAAAATGTAAGCTCTATGTCTATATTAAAAAAAGTTACAGGCATTCATTTCTGAAATACTGTATTTTTTTCGGGGAAAAACGTATGAATTTCTACAAAATTGCTATATTTTTCACAATTTTAGACCTATTATAAAACTTTTAGTTCAGAACACAGTTAAGTAATATAGAAACGTATATTATTAAGGATTTTAAAGTATATCGAGTAAAAGTAAGTATAGAGTGTTTGGCGTAAACTGTAAAATTCGGCTATTTTTTGCTAAAATTTCCCAATTTTTCAAAATTTTATTAAATACAACTATTATTTTGTTTGTTTTCTTAATTTTAATTACTTTTTAACTAAAAAATATGCATTTAGTAATTATTTCATTGTTTTTGAAAAAAAGCCTCCGATCGTAGGTCGTCACTCAAGGGACCAAAAATTTTTGACCACTTATACAAAGTGACGACTTAGGTGGAGTGGGAATTTCTTTTTTTTTTTTGCTCCAGCTGGGCTCCAGTTTCAAGCACGATCTATCTAATATATTATTTCACCAGCCTGTTTTTCTGCCACTCCGCGATACCTTCCTCATTCTTTTATCAAATTCCGTGATTCGCCCCTCCTTTTAAAGCTCATCGTGTCGGCTCATGACGAAAAATGGACCCACGGTCTAGAAATGTACCGCTTCTCTGAAATTTGAGATTTAAAATCATTTTTAATGGATGCCAAATTGGTGTTGTGTATGCTGGCGCCATCTGTTGAGTGTTGGTTGAGTGTTGCAGCTCAACACAACACCATCCAAATTGGTGTTGTGTTGAGCTGCGCCAAGCAAGAAACTCCTCTGTTTGTATTGCGTAGAAAATTGGACAGTTTTAGTTGCGCCTGTGCGTTAAACTTCTTCAATCGTTAGGCTCTACAACATTCATTTATATTATGAATGTGTAGAGCCTAACGAACCAACAGTAACTGTATTTCAAGTAATGGAACTGTTTCGTTATTGCTTTTTAATGGTATGTATAATAATAATAAAAATAATTATACTTATTATTGTGATTATTTTATTATTTCTAATATCTAAATAGTGGGAAAAAGTGGAGGCAATTCAAGCAACGTCATTGGTTACGTGGCAGCGATGAAAGCAATGTAAACAAAGGAAGCCGTAGCATGGCTTTACATCCAGTTCGACCAATCTAATTAAAAACTAGGCTTAAATTAAGTTCTTCTACATTACATAAAATGAACACTAAATACAACACTATAAATATTGTAATAATTGTAATAATTAAAAACTTCTTTTATAGTGATTAAATTAAATGTAAAGATTGGGTTACAATCAGAAAAAGCTGTGAAAATAGTCTCATTCATTTTAAGATAATTCATTTTGCCTGGTGAACTCCACGCAGAACTCAATTGAAAATATTAGTAAACAAAGAGCGGATATCACGTGACAACGATGATCGCTCATGAGTCCCTCTAGTGGTGAATTGCCTCCATTGTAACAGCTATTTGTACTGATGTGTTCAATGGAGGCAACTCAAGCAACGTCATTGGTCACGTGGCAGCGATGAAAGCAATGTAAACAAAGGAGGCCGTAGCATGGCTTTACATCCAGTTCGACCAATCTAATTAAAAACTAGGCTTAAATAAAGTGCTTCTACATTACATAAAATTAACACTAAATAAAACACTATAACTACTGTAATAAGTAATAAATTTCTTTTATAATTATTAAATTAAATGTAAATACTGGGTTATAATCAGAAAATGCTGTGAAAATAGTCTCATTCATTTTAAGATAACTCATTGTGCCTAGTGTACTCCACGTAGAACTCCATTGAAAATCTTGGTAAACAAAGAGCGGATATCACGTGACAACGGTGATCATTCATGAGTCCTTCTAGCGGTGAATTGCCTCCATTGGTGATGCTGGCGCTATCTGTTATCAAGTAAACAAAAAAGAAACTCTTCTGCTTACATCATGTAGAAAATTGGACAGTTTTAGCTGCTTCTGTTAAGTTCGGGATCAATCATAATTGATGTCATGCTTCAAGGGGGAGGTTGATTTGTGAAATTGTGACAAAGTGTGACAAGGGGAGGGGAGGGGGTAAGAAGAAGTGTGACATCATGCATTATGCAATATAGCATGACATGTGACAAAGGGGGGAGGGGGATCAAATATATGGGGAAAACGCGTGACATCATTTGTGAACGGCCCCTAATGGAACTGTTTCGTTATTGTATGTTAATGCAATGCATACTAATAACAAAAATAATTATCATTATTATTGTATTTATTTTATTATTTTAAATATATTTTAAATATCTAAACAATAGTTGAGAAAAATTTGCAACAGCTATTTGTAGTGATGTATTCAATGACATGTCTTCTTTTGTATCAACACCCGTTTACTTTTTTCTGTTCTGCTTCATCATGTCCTTACTCCCAAATGAGTGCAGAATTCCGAACTGGTCTACTAGTGTACTATAAAATAGCGATATTTGAACCTGCGTCCTACCGGCTGCATGCGGCCCACCGAGCTTTTGTATAGTCGGTCGAAAATATTCTTGGAAATGCCCTGTGCTCATTCCAATAAATAAGTCATCTTCAATTTAAGCAGCACTTTTCTGTTTACCATTTACTGTCTTATCTCCTCATCGCTCCTACATTTTCCGCATTATATCCCACCACCCCACGAAAATGTTCCACTAAAACATAACCTTCCGCTCGCCCCAGCAGCTTAATATATCTATTCCGAAAAACAGGCTTAAGCCCCATAAAAACAGCTAATGAAACCCTTTTGCTTTCTATCGAATTCTAAGAATGAGGCGAAGATTCGGAAGGAAAAAGGAAATAAAAAAAAATGTTAAGAGAAGTTGAGAGGTTCGGCCCACCGGCGTTTCAACTTGAATTACGCTTCCCATAATTCACTCGCCTTTTCCCGTTTGCCGCGAAGAAATGAAGAACTATTTGTTTACACACGGGGGATTGGGTGCTTTTTTTTCCCGTTAGAAGGCATCTTTGAAGTGAGCGACAGGTGAAGAAGCGAAGATTTAACGTCGTCGCAAAATGGTTGTAAAACTTTCTAACGAGGAAACGGCTTCGTGGAATTGAACTCAGGTGACGGCGTTCGGCTATTCATAACTAATGGTCGCCAGGATTTATTATTCTGCAGATTTAAATGTGACTAGAGTTCGCCCGACAGTCGAAATTCGACCGTAATAATTAAATTCAGTATAGAAAACATAAAGGTAAATGACCCGGTAGTGGACACAGTTAAAAATTTTTCGTTCTCTTTTAAATGGCAAAATTTTTTCAAGGGACTTACATCAATGTTTGCATATTTAGCTTCATCGCCAACTATTTCTCTAAAAATTAATGACCTATGAAATATCATTTGATGAAAAATTAGGAATTTTACGTCAAATTTGCTAAACGCTTCATTTGTATCTATAGTGGCCATTCATAAGACACGTATTTGCATGAGTAGTGGACAGAAATGAATATCATCTATTTTATGCTGTTCACTAGGAGAATTAATTTTGAAAATGACTAAGGGACCGTTCATAAATGATGTCACTCTTTTTTCCCCTACATTTTCCCCGAATCCCTAACCTTCTTATTAATCGGCTTTAGTAAAAAGCAGCAAATGTGACCGTTGTGGAGGCAGCTATTCAATATGATGATCCATGTACGCCAACTTTAGTTCTATTAACCAGCACTAGGAATCATTCGTTATAGGTTCTGATCATTTCATTCAAGTTTAATGTTACATTCGTTTATTTTAGGAGCTTAAAGATCTAAGTGTCCACTACTAAAACAGTGTCCACGACCTCCGTAGACCCCACTACCTCTCCCCATGCGTAAGCAATCCTAAGGCCTCGGCTAACAGGTAGGGGTTTGGTGGAGAAAAGTGTCCACGACCGGGTCATTTACCTTATGCAATTTTTATAATTATATAAGTATGATTCATCAAATTTGGTGATTATAACCTCAAGTTTATTCTGATCATCCTCACTTTAAGGAAACGTATTGTAAATCATGGCCGCGCGCAGGGCCAATGGCGCTCCTACACGTAGCCGCTTGTACTTCTGCCGATTTTGTCACTAGCAGTTGAATAAAACTTGAATGTTTGCTTCCATGCACTATTCTCATTTTTCATTCCATTGTTTCAGAGAAGACTTCACTCGAATTCTTATCATAATTACTTTTAATATTACTGATTAATGGCAACAAACTCTTTTTAGCAATGAGTTTTATATTTATTATCTAATAATTTACTCAACCAAGACATGTTGCCATCTGCTATCTGTTTGTTTGTTAACGACCATTTCAGGTCACATAAATATTCGAGTTTATTTGCTATTCTCATGGATATGCCTTAAACTCTCGTCTAGTATGACAGATAGTACAAGACAGAACAACAGATTTACTACACAAAGAAGGAAATACACCCAGGGGAAAGTTGGAATCGAACCGACGCCTCTTCACTTCGCGCGGGCAGGTACCGGAACCAGTCGGTTAGACCGCTCAGCCACTGAGGCCCCCATCTGCTATCCATAACAATAAAACATTACAGTAATAAATGAGGCTTGCCTGACAAAAGAAAAGGGGAAATAATGAACTAATAATGAACTGTTTCGAAAAATGTTTAATTGATGTCAATAAAACTTGTCAAAAGCTAAAAAAAAAAGAAAATTGGTTGAAAAACAGAGGAGAAAATGGCAGGGTTGGCAAAGTTTTGGACACTATGGTAAATTTCATGGTAAAAACCATGGTTTTTACCGTTCTGTCCAAAATCCATGAGTCCAAAACTGTCCGAAACTGTCCAAAACTATGTTTTTCAATAAAATTGTATTTAATTAAATGAATGCAATAATTAACAAATTAATGCAATAAATATTAATTAAAATATAATATTTTCTTTTTATTAAAGCTTTATTTACTGGATGTGAATAGTTTAAAAAAATATGTTTAATTAAAAAAAGCTAATACATATCATGGTTCTAAAATCTCAAAAATCTCTTACTAATTGGCATAAAATTTCAAACTTTGTTATCAATTTGTGTGCATAGAGGTATAATCTCTACTAATAATAAAGCAGCAAGTATGTGTGTGTGTGTGTGTGTGTGTGTGTGTGTGTGTGTGTGTGTGTGTGTGTGTCTGTCTGTGTCCGGCGTAGGGCCCAGACAGTCCAGCGGATTTTCATGAAATTTCGCACGAAATTAGTTTGGAACATAGGGGTGTGCACCTCGGAGAGTTTTTTCTGAAATTCGAATTTGTTCTTCTTTTATTCCAATTTATAGCCGAAAGTTTCATAAAATAGTCATTTTCTATGGGAAGGAATTATCGCATCGCTTCGAGCTTGATATCGTTGAAAAGCGCGTAAAAAACTACCCGGGAAGGAGTTTCGCTCTGCGTGCGAAAATTCGAAGCCTCTAAATTACCTAGAAAAGAAGTTATAAGCATTTTTCTCTGCAGTTCGAAATTATTTTTTCACATTAATTAACTTTAATTTTAATTGTTACCATGCCCCCCCCCGACTGACTATTGATCCTTTTTTCTTTCAACGAATTAAAATTTAGTGCTTGCGGCTTTTAGCATTTTGAGGAGCAGCCGATTTTTAATTAATTAATTTATTTTTTTAGATTTTGATTATTATTTTTTTGAAATTTATTTCCTGCGGCTCACAGGCGATTGATAGTTTTATTTTGATTTCCTTATTTTGACATGTATTTTACGGGACCATTTTCCCATACTGCACAGAGGTTTTTAAAAGAAATGTTATTCTTTATAGCGATTTTTGTCATTTCAGCTTATTATTATTTATACTTTCATCTATTTTTTTTTTTTTCGCCTGTGAATTAGCACATATGGTATTTTCCTATTTGAGCTCGGATGAAAGGTTCATTCCGCTTTCAAAGCTTTGCTTGCTGCTGTTTGCTTCTGCAAGCTACAAAATTTCGTCTTTCTGTTTTAAACCGGGTCCCGACGCTACGTTTTGCACAACTTTTTGTCTCCGCAGTTCAACACGCTGCAGATAAAACGTTGCGTATAGATTAGAAAAGTGCGCAGTTTTGAGTCCGGTGCGAAGACTGTACAGTTGCAGCGATAACTGAGCTAGAAAGGATAGATGTCTTTGAACTGTGCAGACAAATCGGCACATGTAGACGGTAGCACCCTTTTTCCGATTCATTTTGTTTCTCAGTTTCAATTCGTCAGGCTACAATGGCCGACTTTCGGCAATGTTCTCGGGAGTTTCTCACAGAATTTATTGCATTATGCGAAAGTTTCCCATACATTTGGCGTGTCAAATCCAAGGAGTATAGTGACAGGGAGTGACTTATGAGAGTTTAGTGGAAAATTGATGCAACCGCAAACAGAGAAACAGTTGTAAATAATTCATTCTTTGAGAAGTGTTTACCGTAAAGAATTGGCAAAAGTTAATAAATCGATTCGATCTGGGGCTGGAGACGAAATCTACAAGCCATCTCTCTGGTATTTTGATTTGTTACATTTCCTAAATGATCAGGAGACACCAAGGCAGTCTAGGAATACCATGGATGAAAATAAAGAGACTGCAGTTGTCGAATCTCCAGAACAGGCAACAAAAAACTATTTATTTTATGTAATCATTTGACCATTTTGAAAGCCGGGTACTTCTTAGACGTTGCAGTCTTTCTTTTTAAACATGACACCATGCCAAAATTGACCAGAGTAGTACGTCCTTCATGACGATCATGACAAAACTGAGTGAAATATACAGATATCTCTGCACCATGTAGACGCATAAAAAACTGCAACGTTTTCATTCAGTCTTAAGACTGCGCAGACAAAAGGTTGTACAAAACGTAGCGTCTGGACCCGGCTTTAATGTTAATAAATAATAGATAAAAATTAATTATACTAAAAATTTATTCATTAAAACTATTCTAATTTATTATAATCGTCCTTTTTATGTGGGTACTTGAACTAAACAAACAAAATGCGTTTTCTTTCAAATATTTTCTTTTTTGTTTTGTTTCGTTTCTTTCTTTCCTTTTTCCTTTTTTATTGTGTGTGTTTTGTAAAAAAAAAGGCTTAAATGTGTAGGATCACTGGCTGATTGTCGTGGGCAGCTAATTTTTAATTATGTGGAATGCTATACATTTAATAAAATAACATAATTTACACCTAAAAAGTTATCACTATATACACAAAGGAAAAGCCGACTGGTCTTTTCATTTTTTAACACGGGCATAGCCGTGCGGGTACCGCTAGTATATAATACAATTAATATAATTTTTATAAAATAAGGCAAATTGAAACAAAACATTTAGAGCAGTGGTCGGCAACCCGTCGATCGCGATCGACCGGTCGATCTCGAGCCCATTTTCGGTCGAGCGCGGGAGAGTTTTGAAAAGAAAGAAAAAAAAAATCAAATGACTTTTGGATCAGAGGGCGAACCTTTTTTGTCTTCAGAAAATGCTTATTATTTTGTCAGACCATTCGTCGGGTCTAAGAAAACTTGCCAACAATATCGGCACATGTAGTCGTCACATTGGCTGTGCTCTCGGTGAGTTAATTAAAATATGTAACGGCGTTTCACATGTACGTTTCATTTAAAAAGAAAACAAAACAAACTACCAGTATTTTATCAAATTTAAAAGAAATAATACGTCAGTATCTGAGTTTTTTTTTTTTTAATGAGTTGTTGACAGAGCAGTATTTTAGCAATTTTAAAGTAGGTATTTTATAAGCATCAAAACCAGTTCTGATAGGAATTAACCTATAATTTGAATAATTTGAAGACAGGCGCAGCCCCGACTTGTCCTGTTAATCATTAATAGTGAATGTACACCCCCCCCCCCCCGTCCTCTGAGTCGATCTTGGCCGTTTGCCGTACTTGAAAAGTAGATCTTCAGCTAATTTAGGTTGCCGACCGCTGATTTAGAGGGTTAAGATATACTGATGGATTATTAACTATAGTATTACACATTTAAAAAAAAGAAATACTCAATGGATTCAGATCAAACTGGATGTAATTTTGTAAAAGTACCATATAAAGAAATTTACTAAATAATTAAATTACATAAAAAATGAAAAATATACATACCATTTAAGAATAAAATTCAACAAAATAGGGAAAAAAAAAGAATTAGTAATCTAGTTCAGTCGGTCCTCTTAACATCCAAAAGCACATGACTAGTTTAGCTGCTGTGTTATGTATTATGCTGTGTGCCCAGGCGATTCCTAAGTTTTTTTAACCATAGTAAAAATAGTAGTTTTCCCACAACAGAACTATTGGCTAAATTAATTTTTTTTTAACCGACTTCACAAAGGTATGTATGTCGTTCTTTTTTTTTTTTTTTTTTGTTTGTCCACTCATAACTTTGCACCGGCTGAACCGATTTTCATGATTTTTTTTTCAATCGATCAAGGCTGGCTTCCCATAGGTCCCGTACCTTCGTTTGACCATATTTGTTAAATAGAACAAAAGTAATGGGCTGAAATGTAGTATGTTTTTTGTTTTTTCATCCATAACTTTTGACTAAATAAACCGATTTTGACGATTTTCTCTTTAATCGATAGAGGGTCGTCTAACTCAAATATCGTACATCAATCTGGCTACTTTTGTTTTTTAGAAAAACGTTGCGGATGAAAAATAAGAATTTTTTTATTTTAATTGGAAAGGCTCGGCTTGATTTTTCTTTGTTGGGAAATCTATTAATAAATATAAAAGTAATTGTTGAAATCATGTTTGTTGTCATGGGCTATAATATTAAACGAAATTACAGCAAGAGTTTGACTGAAGGCGAAAATTAATCCAGTCAGTTAGTTTGCTAAAATCGACTTCAAAAGGGAATTTATCATACAAATGATTAGTTTTAGTGCCATTCATTCAAAGAAGTTTTGCCCTTTGATATGGATTTTTCTTAAATAGAGTATTTATATAAAAAATGTATTTACACTAAAAAGAATAAAATAAAATAATTTTTATAAAAAATAGAACTGACTTCAAATTATAAATTGCGCTAAAAAGTGAAAAATAAATTAATTTTTTAAACAACATCGATGTGACTTTTAAACATAGTTTTAGAAGTCGGTGCAAAATTATGAGTCTAATTACCATTACCATTTGCTACTTCATATTGGAACGGTTGCTAATTCTGAGAAAATATATATATTTGCAATTTATTCATGATTACAAAAGTTTGCATCTATCCTAATTTTGCACCGATTTCTAAAACTATGTTTAAAGTCACATCGATGTTGTTTAAAAAATAAATTTATTTTTCACTTTTTAGCGTAATTTATAATTTGAAGTCGGTTCTATTTTTTTATAAAAATCTTTTTATTTTATTAACATAGTAAAAATGATAGTTTTCACACATCAGAACTATTGGCTAAATTTAATATTTTAACATAGTATAAATAAAAGTAATAATAAAATTTAATTGAAAAATAATTTATTAACATTGTTCATAAAGTGTGCAGCAATTAAAAACAGAAAGATTTTCAAAATACCCAATTTCGGAGTTTTGGACAGTTTCCGACACTTTCAGACAGTTTTGGACAGTTTAAGACGGTAAAAACCACCTGTCCTGTCCAAAACTAATTTTGGACGTCCAAAACCCCAGCCCTGGTTCTTAACTGTTTTGTCTTTGCCTATTTATACAGAGATGCTGCGCTAAATTCTTGGCTAATTATTTATGCATACTAAAAATAGTAATAACTGACGCAACACAAAAGAAAAACGGGCTTCAAATATTCATCTAGTCACAGCCAAATTGTTTATTGTGAAGAAGTTTTTTCTCACAAGGGGTAGGTAAGAAGAGTGTTTGTAAATAAGTTCCGTATCCCAAAAAAGATAAAGAAATACGTCGACGCTTGTTATAAGGACCACACATTATAAAGACCATTCCATTATAACAGCGTTTCTCAACCTTTCAGTATTCGTGGCCCAATTTTCTGTCATAGTTTTCATCTCCCCCCCCCCTTACCATAAAATGTAGACAACAATAATGTATATGAGTACCGATTCTTTTATTGAATTATTTTTAACAAACTTCAAATAAAAAAAACAAGTAATTTAGTAATAAAATTAATTTAGTAATACATCTCTATCTAAGTTTTGGGCAGGAGTAGAGGATGATTTTTCTGCACTAAAAACAAGGACATTTCTCATTCTATTACCATTTTCAACATTCTACTTTTGCGAAACTGAATTTTCTGTTGTAGCTTCTTTGAAGACAAACTATAGATCTCGGATAAATATAGAAACAACTGAGGGTGGCTATTTCTAATATTAAGCCTTCTCGAAAAACTTTTCTTTGAAAGACCAATTTAATAATTATTAGTAACTTCCACGGAAGATACTAATAATTATTAAATTTGTTTTTAATTTAGTATGTTTTAATTAAGAAAGTTTTAATTTAACAATTCGTTTGACTTTAATTAGTTATTAAATATGTCGAAATGTATTTTGTTTTCTATGCGTATAGGTGCTTTCCTTTCAGTCAGTTAATCAATTTTTTAAAGTAATGTTTTCTCTTGGATATTCTCGTGGCACCCTACATGTGTACTCGCGCCCAGGGCCTTATTTACCAATAGGCCCGTGAGGCCCGGGCCTAGGGCCCCCACTTTGAGGGGGCCCACTAATTTTGGTTATTTTTTTTTTGTAATTTAAAATTTTTAGAAAAATATTTAAAAATAGCATTTTTCAAAAACAAACTGTTAGTGTTCTGTTGCTTCACAGAAAATTTGTATTATTAAATTATTTTAGAACCACAAAGAATTTTCACTTTGGGGGCCCCCAAATCTTGGTCTGACAATTTGAAATTTGAAAAAACAAAATCGATTTTGCACTTTGGTGGTCTCCATATTTTATTCAAACATTTTGTAATCTTAAAACAAAATCATTTTGCACATTGGGGGCTCCCAAATGTTAGTCTGAGTCTTTGACATTTGAAAAACAAATTAGTTTCTGTGCTTTGGGGGTCCCCAAATTTTGGTGTGACTGGCAAGTTTTACAAACACGTACTGAATGTTATGTTTAAAAAAACTTTGTTGCGTGAGGGGGCCCCCAAACATGAGTTGTGCGTATAGTGATTCAAAATGTAAATCGGGCCCTGCTCGCGCCACACAGGTTGAGAATCGCTGCATTATAACGACCAGTGGTAAAAGCCCCAACTTTTTCCCTATGAACTCTATGTTAATTTGCTATCGGTGTAACGACCGTTCTGTATCGTCTAGTCCAATACAGCGACCGCATTCAGCGGACACTATTTCCGGTACTTTTCCAAATAGAACATGTTTCTAAATTTGTAACTTTAAATGACCTTGATTATAATTTACGGACAAGCTTTATGGAGTCTTCAGTGTTCAGTCCAACTGGATTAGTTATCCTCTGGGGGGGAGGAGCGAAAAAAGAATCAGGTTCTTCAGTGAAATGCAAACTGCAAATAGGCGTTACATTTTTGCAATTTAACAACTGCAGACGCTTGCAAACAGGAGTTTCATCTTCGCAATAATTGAAGAGAAAATGCTGCAAGAAATTTTTAAGAAAATGAAATTGAATGAGACGTTGAACTTTGACGATCATGCTAAAATCGATTATGACTTATAAAGTAAAATATTTGTCAGAAGATGAACTTTTTTCTCGATTAAAAAAAATGTACATGCATGATGTATGTATATATATATATTTTAAATTCGACCTCTTATAGCGACCACTCGTTATAAAGACCTTTTTCTGAGGGACGGAGATGGTCGTTATATCGAACGTCAACTTAAAATGTTGCATTTTAATATTTCCCAAAGATGTCCACTTTTGCACGGAATTCCCTGGTATATTTGAATAGTAAAGGCAATTCTGCTTTAGAGCCAAGGTGTCCAATACAGGCAGAGGTAGTCATAATTCCAGAAACTTACGGACATATTGAAATTATTATCACCGTTGCCACCAGCAGCGAGAAGATTTCCCTCGCAGGAGTGACTTGCTGCAAATCAAGAGGGCGTTCATCACGTGACATTAATGAAACATAAAAACCTTCTTTCTAGAGGAGGGGAAAAAAGGTCATTCCCCAGTGAAGGCGAGGTTTAAAAAATATCAGGAAAATGTAAGCACTCAAAACAGTAAAAAAAAGCAGCGATCAAAAAAAGCAAAAAGCGCGGGATGTGATGAAGAAGAGGGCAGGCGCTTTCATTAAGCCAACAGCGTCGAAAATGTCATCAAGGGAAATTTTGCAAGTTGATGCGGGGTAATGAAAGTGCGAAAGACAAAACAGCTTCCCAGCGTTCTAATTAATGCTTCTATGCAAATGGAATCGTCTGCCATTCGCCACCCCTGCCATAATCTGCGAACCGACACAACGAAATCAAAGAGTTCCATATTTCCCGAGGGGATTTCGCGTGCCATCCTTCTTTGAGGGTTGCCAGCGGTGAAGCTTTTCGCACAGACGATTTTTCGCCATTCACACGTGTGTGTTTCGAAGGGGCCGCATGAGCCCCTTTTACTGGAATACGTTTTATACTACATGTTAATAAGATACTTTGGGATATTTTTTTTTATTTTTGATTTTTTATTAAAATTATTTTATTAAACTACTTCATGAAGGAGGAAGTTATCAGTTCAAACTATATGTATGTTTTGTTTGTTTGCTGATCTATAACTTTTCACTGGATGAACCGATTTTGATGATTCGTTTTTTAATCGATTGTAGGTGGTCTCCCATAGGTTCCGTACTTCGGTTCGACCACATTCGATAATTAGAAAAATAAGTTATGGTCGGAAATATAGTCATTTTTTAAAATTATTTCATCCGTAACTTTTGACCAAATGAACAAATTTCAGTGGGGTTTTTTTTTTTTTTTTTAAAATTGGCAAAGGGTCGTCTAACTGAAATATCGCACATCAATTTGACTACATTTGTTCTTTAGAAATAACATTATGTGAATATAAGTATTTTTTCTTTTAATTGGAAAGGCTTGGCTTGATATTTCTGTGTTGGGAAAAATTATTGATAAATATAAAACTCATTATTAAACAAGAAGTTCCGTCTAGAACTACACGAGCCTATTTTCCCGCTTACTTCCAACTTCAAATTTATAATCTAGCCATCTCTCTCTCTCTTTTTCTCATTTAGCCTTTAGTTCTTAATTACTTCAAACATACCTTTTACAACGGTTAACACTTATTCCTTCAGTCATTCATTCATTCAATTATTTACTCATTCATGTATTTATACACTCGTTTAATTATTTTTTCATTTATTCACTCATTCATTTATTCATACATTCATTCTTTCACTCCTTCATTCATTCATAAATATTCTTAAAAATACCAATAAAAAAATTTCATTGGAAAATAGGATCATTTAGTTCTGGTTGAACTACGTATCTGTACTTGTTCTACGGCCTAATTCTCTTTCCGATAAAGTTTGTTCCAAGCAAATCCGCCTTCCAGATCAGGGATTGAAATTTTCCTGTACGCGCTAATGGTAATTTTTTTTTTTTGAACTGTGCAAAAAGGAACAAAAATTGTTCAAATCAAAAGATATTTCACGCCGAGAGCTTCTTCCAATAACCCTCTTCATAGGAATTTGGATTTTATGCCCAGAGTTTTCATAATTTGTTTTATTTTTACCCATAGGCGCTAATGCTAAGTTTTTATGAACTGTTCAAAATTGAACGAATTGTTCAAATCAAAAAGTGAAATATGGAAATGAGATATCCTCGCCGAAATCTTTTGGACAATTCGTTCAAAAGTTATTAGGGCGGGGGCAGCCTGCTCGACAGATCAGACAGACAGACCGACACACACTTTCCCCATCTCAAAACCCTACATTCGAATATTTATTTTTCAATATTTATTTAATTACCTTTTTTTTTCTTTTCATTATTTTTAACGATATTTTTAGGAAACATTAAGCCTTCTTTCCTGCGCTATTATTATTATTTTTTTACTTTTACGGGAAATTAGGCCAAAAAGAGTTAGTTACGATTAAGCTGTAATATTATAGTAAGAGTTTGAATGAAGGCTTCTCTGAAGCAAAAAATTAACCCGATCTGGTTTTTTGCTCTAGTGACCTTTTAAAATCGACTTCAAAACGGAATTTATCATACAAATGATTAGTTTTTAGTGCCATTCACTCAGAGAAAACAGTACCTGAAACAAACAATCAAAAGGCGTGTTTTGTCACACTTGGAAATAATCCTAACAGTTTTAAATTTCACGCCAAATTGCGGAAAAAATAAATTTTTCTTGGATCACGCATGAATCTGATATTGGGAGTTTAGAAAACATTACGTAAAAAGGAGTCAAATAAAAATAAAATAAATAAATAAATTAATTAAAATAAATGACTGAAGAAATTAAAATAAATAAGTAAATGAATAAATAAAATCTGTGTGAAAAAATGCTTAAAAGAGGAGTCAAATAAAAAATTAAACAAATAAATAAATAAATAAGTAGATAAAGTATGCGTGAAAGCAATGCTTAGAGGTGCGTTAATGTGGCATCAAAACATTAAGTAAAAGAGAAGTAAATTTAAAAAAATAATAAACTAATTAATAAGTAAGTATGCCTTAATTCAGTTTGAATTCAGAACATTTTATAAATTCACTATTAGGCAAATTTTCATTTGATATCAACAAAAACATAAAAACGTAACGAGATTTTTACCCACAAAAGCTGAAAAATTATTGCTGTACTTGACATGAAGCAATTTGCTTCAGTAGCCTAAAGCGCACGTGAAGTTGTTTATTTTACAACAAGTTGATTACCGCGGTAAAGCTGCTTTTACAGAATTTCAAGCGATAGAATTACAGTACCCCCTCGTTAAAAAGCGCGAAATAACCGATGTCATTAGAAATAGCTCAAAAAGTACAATTAAATGGAGTGGCAGAGGAAAAAAAATAATTTTATTTTATTTACATAATGACAACTTTCATAATAATAAAAAAAAAATCCTTATAAAAATTCTTGATCAATAGACATCTGTCTTTCATTTTATGGGTGTGAGGATCAATACAAAAAGAAATGTCAAGTGAAACGTCAGCTGGTTTGAGTAGAATCATTCAGTGTAGGCATGTAAGTTGGGGAGTGTCAGGAGAATGGTTTCAGCTTTTAACTGCAGAAAATTCAGAAGAAAGGAAAACATTCCTGTTCGATGGCTTTGTTTTATGGGGAAAACAGGGTTTTACTAAGAATGACAATGTTTTTACTTCCAAGAGCTCAAACTTAAAATTTTGGGAGACATAGAAAAAGCGATAAGCGTCAACAAGAATCGGGTGTCCATCTTGGTTGTGGAACTTTCCTTACCGTCGTACGTTGTTGTTAAAATATGAATAAAGATTTATTAGTTCAAATTTGCATGTGCATATAAAGAGGAAGAAAAAAAGTGCCTTAAGCAGTGGTTACTAAATAGAAAGACATACACACGTAAATCAAAAATGGGAGACATCGGATTCCTGAACTGTTTGCGAATGTGCGAACCCATCATTTGAGCTGCTGAAGCTTGTTTGCATTTTAATTTTTGCATCAAATAAAATGATTTTCGTCAATATACATTAAGTTTAGACCAAAAATGACTTTGGATCCAATCAAAAACTGAAATCTCAATTTTAAGGCAGCTTGCCTGTTGGAAAAGAAGATTTATTGATAAATAAGCGGCCGATTTACATGGTGTAGATGGCCGAATGACTAGAGCGCAAGGTTGGTACGCCATTCACCCGGGGTTCGATTCCCGCAAGCTTCGTTTACGGTTTCTGTGCCTCGAAATGGTTATGAAGCCGTAAACTTTTGCATTTACGGCTTTTTAACCAAGCTGATTGGAAATGGTTTAGGTCTCGTAAAGATATAAAAGTTCTATAAACCGTAAATTTAACGGTGAATTAGATGGACAGACTGCTGCCGGCTGTTTAACCGTAATTTCATGATGAAATTTCTAACAGTGTGGTTGTCAAGTGGTCTGAGAGTTTGTGGAAGGTTCGAAGGATGAGCGCTGCATTATGTGCTCTTCGGTGCAATCTATGAAGGTTTTAGGTGCTGCAGACAGCAGGGTTCAAAAAATCTTTAAAATTTACAATCCCCTGCCGGTCATGTTTACCTAAAAAATGCATGCCCGAGCAAAAGTTTTACATGCCCAGAAGTTGTTTTATTGCACATTAATAAAAACATCTGAGTTTGTCGCATAGCATTAATCATTATTTTTTAAATTAAACTACATCTGTTATTTTAATTAAATAAAAAATAGTAGCTTTATATCTGAATCAAGAATTATTTTAACATTAATCTAAATCATTAAAAGATTGCATTACAAAAAAAATATCACATAATAATTCGTCACAAGTCAAAATTTGCATAATTTAAATTGTTTTACCAATTTTGTTGTTGACATGCATGTCCGCCAACATGTCAATTTTGAGCCCTGGTAAGGATATGGTGATTTTTCAATAAAATACGGAAAAATAAAAATCTAAAAAGAAAATTTTGATAAAAAAATGACATGCCCTACCGGGCATGTTAGGGTAGAAGATTCATGCCCGATCGGAATTTTTACATGCCTCGGGCATGTCGGTCAACATTATTTTCGAGCCCTGATAGACAGTAGAACATAGTTACGTTGCGCACCCCCCCCCCCCCTTGTGTACTTGAAGTTCAAAAGCAAAGCACTGCGTTATTGATCACGTTTCCAATTTTATTTTCGAACTTTTAATGACATTTACGAGCATAACAATGGTAATGATTGTGTGTGCACTTAAGTTGAATTCGAGCTAACTTGAAACCAATGGTGGTAATTCACCGCTAGAGGGACTCATTCGTGACCATCGTTTTCACGTGATATCCGCTCTTTGTTTACTAAGATTTTCAATGGAGTTCTACGTGGAGTTCGCTGGGCAAAATGAGTTATCTTAAAATGAATGAGACTATTTTTACAGCTTTTCTGATTAGAACCCAGTATTTACATTCAATTTAGTCATTATAAAAGAAATTTGTTAATTACTACAATAGGTGTTGTATTTAGTGTAATATTATGTAACGTAGAAGAACTTTATTTAGGCCTAGTTTATAATTGGATTTGCCAAACTCGAAGTAAAGCGATGCTACTTCTTCCTTTGTTTCATCGCTGCCACGTGACCAATGACGTTGCTTGAATATGCCTCCATTGAGAAAAATAGAACAGATCATTTAAAACATTTAATTCCCCTTAAACATTTAATTTCCCCATCATTTTCCCTAAGTATTATTTATCATTTAAAAGATTGGAACTGTCCCAGTCTGGAGAGAACTGAAAATCATCCAAAAAACTAGCCATTGACTGGTATAAGCCAAATCAGCGCCCCAGTGCCTGTGTCAGCTCGCAGATTATTTGCATTTCCAGCTGATGAAATAATTTTTTTTTCTCCTAATGTATGCCAATAATGGGCCAAGTTCCTTTTGTAACGTATTGTGTGAATTAAAATTACATCTTACATTAATTATTGCTTTGAGTTCTTAGTTAAAGTGCCTTTTTTATAATTGTAATACTATGATTATCATTTATAATTATAAGACAAGTTTTTAAATCTTAAAACACATTTAATGTGATTTTTGTTGATTCCGCTATAGTTTACAAGAAGAAAAGATATTACAGATTAATCTACTGATTTAACACTCAGTGCAGAAATGGCATGTCTCTCGTAGAACGTAACAGCCGTTACATCCAGTAACGTCTGTTGCACGACATATTTACTTTTCTATTACGGCAAATATGACTGACTTTTGTTTGAAGGTTCTGATAAATGGCCTGCATGCCTTGTAATGCTATTTTTAAAGGACTTATACAAATGAATGTGCATAATAGATTCAAAGACTTTTGCAACTAATGACACTATAGTGTAAATGAAGTTTCATCTTAGTTAACATCCGTTACACTCAAAGAATTTTATTTTTTGTTACCTCAAAAAACGTAATATGAATTTTCCAATATGTGCAGTTTATCTTTAGCATTAGTTTTATTAGGGAAAAAAGCTAATTTTGATTGTGAAAGATTTGTTTGCCTTTTATGATCAGTTTTATATTGAGTATTGCGTATGTATGTAACTTCCGTTACTATAGAATTCGCCGTTTAATATTTATTGAGATTAAGGATTACTTCAGAAAAAATCATTGGTATATACATAATAGTAAAAAATATACAATTGTTCGAAGTCTGCGAAAATTAACCGCGCTGTTTTGTCGATTATCTTTGAATTGAAACTTTTAACTGGAAATTAATTTAAACCTTAATCAACATGGATGCTTTCGATACAAAATAAAATCAATGAGAACACAGAGCAAAAAAACAAAAATTATAAATAAATAATATAAAAATATTTAATTGTTCGAATTCTGCAAAAATCAACCCCGCTATTTTGTCGATTTTGTTTTGATTTTAAACTTTGCCAAATCTCACACTTCTATGGGCGCGCAAGTGTGCTTAAAACGGGGTGCGCAAATTTCTTCATGAATTAATTAATACATAAATAACATTTTAAAACTATTTTTGCGATGCTTGAGACAAGGGGCCATTCATAAATGACGTCACACTTCGAGGGGGAGGGGGTTCGTGAAATTATGACGAAGTGTGACAAGGAGAGGAGAGGAGAGGGGATAACAAGACGTGTGACATCAGGCGTATACAACATAGCGTGACATGTGACAAAGGGCCGCTTATAACTGACGTCACGCTTTTTCCCCACATATTTGACCCCCTTCTCCCCTTTGTCGCAATATGTCACACTTCGGCGGACCCCCCCCTCTGTCACATGTCACGATATGTTGCATAATGCATGATGTCACACTTCTTGTTACCCCTCCCCTCCCCTTGTCACACTTTGTCACAATTTCACGAACCCCCCTCGAAGCGTGACATTATTTATGAATAATCCCAAAGGGGCTCCGTTGATGTGTGACGTTGTGCGGAAGGTTTCCCCAAAAGCGTGAACGTTCCCCAATAATATGTACGAATTAATTAGATAGATTTAATTTTTCTTCTTTTACAAACTAATATCCCCAATATAAAACTTTTATACCCAGTGAGGAAAGGTTTGAAAGTTTTTTCTTTTCATTTTTCATAAAAATGACAAGTTTAATTTTGGGACGATTGAGGCAAAAGAATAGGTGAATAGAATTCACTAAAAAGATTATTATAATCTAATATTCCTAACACGCTAATTTCCAGCTCAAAACCAAAATTAATTTCGAAACAAAGTAATTCCAGAACGCTTTGGTCCGTTCTAATATTTATGCGTATTCATTTCCTATTTGAATTCTTTTATTTATCGTTTGCAATTATTTCTGACACTTAAAACGTACACTAGCTACTTTAACTTCCATTACTTCAATTTACGTCTTACTCATTCTAATTAGAATGGATGGCTGTGACGCTGTTTATAACAAAATGCTGCTAATAAAATAAGTATGTGCATCAGAAGAATTGAAGGTGAGTTTTTCCGAAATATTTAGTACTTATTTTATCGAGGACTAAGTTTATCTGCCCCATTACTGACACAATATCTGCAAAAAAGAAAAGAAAAGAAAAAGAAATAAAGATAAAAGCGTTCTTTAATATTAGCACAAATTCATAATGATCTGGCATTGTTAAAAAAAACCTCTTTAAAGTATTATAAAAAAAAATTGAATTATTTGTAGAATTTCCAAGAATTTTTTTTTCGAAAACTTAAAAAATGCTATGAGATAAACTTCTTAACATATTAGAATAAAAATGCTACCAAAAATGACGTAAATAATTAAAATATTTTCTAATCATGAATCAATTAGAAATATAAACGGCGAATAGTTTGCAAAAGTTCCTAAAAAACTAAGTAAGGTATAATGGTCATTAGACTCATAATTTTGCGCCTAGTTTAAAAATTATGTTTAAAAGCAGTATCGATGTTGTTTAAATAATAAATTTGTACTTTCTAGTACAATTTACAATTGTTAAGTGGGTTCTTTTTTTTTGAAAAAATATTATTATTTAATATTTATTTGTGTAAATTATTTCTGATTTTTTCACCGACATTTTTACCATATATTATTGTTTAATATATTCTTCATGTCCTTTCTTTTTTTTTTAGCTTTTACGGGAAACTGGGCCAAATATGGCTGCATATAAAAAGCACGGACTGGGAATTCCGGGTATTTTAAAACGGCCGGAAGGAGAGGGGAAGTTCCAGCGCAATTCGGACAATGAGACAAGGTCATAGCAGTTCAATTCGGACCATGTACCAGTATAGTTGACCCATACCTACTGTGTAATATTTTGCACTAGGTATCTCAGCGTTTCTCAACCTTTCAGTATTCGCGGCCCAGTTTTCAATCATAATTTTCATCGCGCCTCCGTATACAAAAATAATGAATATTTAGTACTTTGGATTCTGTTTTTGAATTATTTTTAACTAACTGCCAAAACAAGAGTAAAAAGGAGTAATTTAGTAATAAAATTAATTTTGTAATAAATTACTATTTGAATTTTGGGAAGGAGTAGAGGATGACTTTTCTGCACTAAAATCAAGGGCATTTCGCATTCTTTTACCATTTTCAACATCCCGCTTTCGTAAAACTGATGGATTTTCTGCTGTAGCTTCTTTCAAGACAAACTATAGGTCTCGGCTAAATATAGAAACAGAACTGAGAGTGGCTATTTATAATAGTAAGCCTTCCTTCGAAAAACTTTGCTTTACAAGACAGGCCCTTCATTTAGTGTGTTTTGACTGAGAAAGTTTTGATTTAGTAATTTGTTTTACTTTAATAAGTTGTTAAATATGTCGAAATGTATTTTGTTTTCTATGTGTATGTGTGATTTCTTTTCAGTCAGTTAATCAGTTTTTTAAAATAATATTTTATCTTGAATATTCTCGCGCCGCTGATGGTATCGCTGATGGTATCTCCTTTTTTTTTCAGTTTTGGCATTTATACCTTTTTAGTTCCATAGAATTCAATTGTATATTAGTATAAGCGATTTTAACACATTTAAATTTATTTCAAAAATAAAAATCCATTAATAAGAACTCAGATAAGAACACAAAATACAATCGACCTTTTTTTTTTATCGACGAAAGAAAATAAAATAAAAACCATCTTTTTTTTCGCGCAGAAGATTTCACGCCAAATTGTGGCACTCCTTCTCGGCTATCAAAGTTTATGAAACAAAATGGCGTCTCATCAAGAACACGGGAGCATATCTTCATGCTAATGACGAGAAAAAAGAAGAAAAAGTAACACGAGCTCTGAATTTTTTATTATTAACCTTTAACAGAAATAAAAAGAAAAGGTTTTTGTAATGACTGCGACGCTCTCATCACCAGCGGGACTCGTAAATTTATATTCCTCAATAAGTGCAACCCTTCCGCTTAATAACTTGATTAAAGTTAACCTCGCAGCTGATCTGCATAAGCCTACAAGCGTTTAAAAAAGGCCCATGGGACAAACATGGCTGACTTTTTATCTTTCTTCTAAAGTAGCTCTTTTTAAATGTTTTTTTTCTTCCTCTTCTTCTTATTCTCCTCCTTCCATTCCACCCCTTTTCATTATTTTTGGAACTTTTTTTCCCTCCCCATTCTCTCTTGGCAAAAGATGAGACAATTTTGCGACAAAACTTTTTCCCGGGAAGTAAAAAGAATTCAGAACAAAAAAGGCGAATCCCACGGGGGGCGTGGAATGCTGAGATATGCGTTTTATATGCAGACGATTTTTTGGTTCGGTCGTTTGTTTGCTTTTTTTCCCCCCTTCGTAAGATAAAAGCGAACGTCCAGAGGACGGTTATGGCGACTCTAAGGAGTTTTAAAAAAGCTGGTCTTGGCGTTCTATGTAAAAACATTTAAGTTTTTGGCGAATATTAATCACAGTCGGAGAAAACATTATGGAAAGGGAAAAGGAATTTAATTGCCTTAGAGAGGGAAAAACCCTCAAAGCAATGGCATCATTTTCTCTTTCCAAGTCCCGAAAAAGATAATGAGAAGTAAAAAAAAATCCCTAACGACCACCAAGCTAAATGAGTTACTATAAAACCCTGTTTAAATCTATTACTAGTGTACAAAAAGTTAGTCGTTAAAAAATTTCCAGCTTCAGCTAAAAAATTACACATCTCTATGGATTCAAACTCTTACTGCAAGAGATCATTAGGGGAGTTTTTGTTTTGTTCTAAAGTAATGATAATGTGAGTTTATGCTCTACAAGAATGTTGGAAAAAAATTATTAACCACGGAGCGAAAAGTTATTTAGGGACTTGACAAAGATTGCTGGTACTTTCGTGGAAAAAAAAATATTATCTATTGAATTTTAATTTTTAGAATTTTTTCATCCCGAAAATCATCTTCCACAACAGTAAAAAGTAGTGTAAAGTTTTGGCTTCATTAACGAATTGAACTCGATAAATATCGGAATCTGGTAAACAGAAGTTTTGCGATGTTTGCTGTTTAGTTTGCGAATAAATCTTATATATAAGCTCCTTAAGTGTCTGTTTGTCGCCGTTAGCTTATTGGTTGCTTGCGTAACTGTAACGCAGTTGCCATTGTTGTAACACATGTCAAATATACTACTAATCAAAGCATTTCTCTATCATTTTGAGTGAAGCATCGCTAGATTTCCAACCTCCTTTAAAAATGAACGTAAACGCGAATTTAATTTAAGAGCAAGAATCTGAGAGAGTGTCACACCTGTGATTCATGCCATCTCGGATTTTTCTCAAAAAATTATCAGCTGATACTTGTCTTATGAACTGAAATGTAAAAATATTGAATGTTGTCCCAAAATATACAAGTTGTATTAAATGTCAACAATTTCATATGGGAAATAAATACTATAATTGTACCAAATATGTGTAATATGTCAGAGATATGTCACAATATATTAAAATATCTATGTAGTAAACTATATGCATTTTTTTTTTCGTGAAGAAAGTTTAATAAGTTAAAAATGGTTTTAATTTTTTTAACGCAACATGCCTCAGTGGATTTTACTATTTTGTAGAGACCAATAATAGAGTAAAATAATGGCAAAAAAATTATTTGATTATGTCGATGCCGCAAGACGTTATGACAGTTTGAATTTTGGTAAAATGCGACATTTTCCAGATTTTGGCCCTATTTTATTAAAAGCGCATTCAACTTGCCTCAATGATAGTTACATTTTTTTAAAGTGCTAATATCTACCTTTCAACTGACACCGCTTTTGCCACGGCAACTAGAAGGCGCAAGCCGTTGTCAGGCCTTAAAAATGCTAAAAAATGCCGAAAACTCCAATTTTTATGACCTTTAGTGACCTTGCAGCAACGACTTTCCACTTTCTTATCATCCATTATATGAAGTTTGACCCTTTTATGTTCCATATTTAAAAAGAATTTGGAGGTAGGTTGTTTGCGCAAAGAGTTGTGGCTCATAGCGAATTCCATGTCTTAAAAATTCGCTCAGTTTTTGGCCGCACACATTGACCTTTGGAGGTCCATAAAAGCTGAACAACTCAACTTTAGAACAAATAATACTGGATTTGGTCTTCTCATAAGACAAGTATTAGCTGATAAGCTGATAATTTTTTGAGAAAAATCTGAGATGGCATGAATCACCCCATAATGTTAGGTGTGACAGTTTCTCAGATTCTGGCTCTTAATCCTTCTTTCTTTGTTTTAATTTATTTATCGTCTGCGTTTTTTATATATATTAAAGTGGAAGCCTTCTTTTTTCAGTTTCGCTAAAACTATTGTTTTGGCGATAATGATCTTGAATGTAAATAAATATTTTTCACAAACAATTTGATTATATAGTATATAATATTTTTATTTTACATATTATTATAACTTAGTTTTTTTTCTTTTGGTAAGAATATTTTTTTCCGAAATACAAATACAAAAGTGACGACCAGCAACAGGCTCAGGGCCCAGCTAGGCTGGTCCTAGTTAATTTAGCAGTCCCCAATGAACATCAAGAGCTTTCTTAAAAGTTTTTACCCCACTGCAATTAACAGTCGCTTCCGGTAAACTATTACAACTGCCTACAACCCTATTGAAGTAGTAGTTTTTCCTAATTTCAAGATTAGCCAGAGATTTGAAAATGATGGAAATGATTATATATTTATTATTTATTCATTAAATTTTACTGTTCTACCTGATAAATATCTCTTTGATTTGATGTGCAGTTTTGGTTACTGGGAGAATTGTATATTTATAATATCTAGAACAGCGGTCATTTCGTACGAACGACGCCCTTACTATTAAATAAATAAGCAAATTAAATTAAATTAAATTAAATTAATAAGAGCTCTTCTACTAAGAGAAAAAAAGAATTGTTGGAATTCCAACCACTCTTTTGATCTCAATTTTGGGAAAATTATTCAAAAACCTTCTTTCCCTTCAGAGCTTGACTTTTGGGAAGCTTATCATATTAGGGATCCTTCATATAAATGATGTCATGCTTCGAGGGGGGAGGGGGGCGCGTAAAATTGTGGCAAAGTGTGACAAGGGGAGGGAAGGGGGTAGCAAGAAGTGTGACATCTTGCATTATGCAACATAGCGTGACATGTGACAAATGTGGGGAGGGGGGTCCGCTGAAGTGTGACATATTGTGACAAAGGTGTGGAGGGGGGGGGGGGGCAAATATATGGGAAAAAAGCGTGACGTCATTTATGAACGGAAGTAATGACCCGGTTTTACTGTTTTCAATGCTAAATCGAATTATTACGGTCGAATTTTGACTTTTGGTTGAGCTCTAGTCATACTGTTTTCAATGCTAAATTTAATTATTACGGTCGAATTTTGACTGTTGGGTGAACCCTAGTCATACTGTTTTCAATACTAAATTTAATTATTACGGTCGAATTTTGACTGTTGGGTGAACCATACTCATACTGTTTCAATACTAAATTTAATTATTACGGTCGAATTTTGACTGCTGGTTGAACTCTAGTCATTCTGTTTTCAGTGCTAAATTTAATTATTACGGTCGAATTTTGACTGTTGGTTGAGCTCTATTCATACTGTTTTCAATGCTAAATTTAATTATTACGGTCAAATTTTGAGTGTTGGTTGAGCTTTAGTCATACTGTTTTCAATGCTAAATTTAATTATTACGGTCGAATTTTGACTGTTGGGTGAACCCAAGTCATACTGTTTTCAATACTAAATTTAATTATTACGGTCAAATTTTGACTGTTGGTTGAGCTCTAGTCATACTGTTTTCAATGCTAAATTTAATTATTACTGTCGAATTTTGACTGTTGGGTGAACCCTAGTCACACTGTTTCCAATACTAAAGTTAATTATTACGGTCGAATTTTGACTGTTGGGTGAACCCAAGTCATACTGTTTTCAATGCTAAATGTAATTATTACGGTCAAATTTTGAGTGTTGGTTGAGCTCTAGTCATACTGTTTTCAATGCTACATTTAATTATTACGGTCGAATTTTGACTGTTGGGTGAACTCTAGTTATATTAGTTTTCCTGAAAATAATATCATTGGAATTACGAATAATTAATAAAAAATACCTTTTTCAACCCCCAGAAATCACAAAAAAATAACTTTGTCTGCTATATAGTTTTCGTTACGCGTTGGAAGTTTTTGGTTTACAGTGGAACCCCGCCATTCGTCCGCCTTGCTATTCGTCCGTCTCGCTATTCGTCCAACTTGTTCAAGTTAAATTCAACTCGCCATGCGTACTTGTCCCGCGATTCGTACGGCGCCAGGAGCCAGCTGGGTTGCCAGTTTGGCTTTTTTTAAGAAAAAAAATCGAGAAATTTTGCTCATTTTGAACTCTTCTGGAAATATTTTTTTTAGCATTTTGGATTTTTTTAAAAAGTTTTAATACTTTTTGAGATTTTACTGATAATTTTAACTTTTTAAGGGGGAGCAAGAGTAAGTGGTTGAAGAACTTTCTTCTCCAGGAAAGGAAAGTAGTAAAGAAAGCATTTCCTTTGCAGCAATTAAAGAGCTGAGTCACCCCTGCTAGAAAACACAGAGAGTGGTGGGGGCATCCCAACACTGCTGTGGTTAACAGCATTAACTTGTTCAACGACAATGTACCATTTTAGAAAAACTTTTAACAATCGCCAAAGGGCAGACAACATTGGACAGGCTTTTATGGAAAGAAACCCAAGATTCTGCTAGTGCAAAAAGAAATAACAGCAGAAAGGCAGAAAACACCTGAAGGGATATTATCTGATGTTTTTTATGAAAGGGGACTCCTCTTCCAACTATTTCTCTTCCTCCTCTCAACATTCCACTTATGCCATCAGCCCACCTCAGTACAAGCAAACTGCAGTTGTATTTTTTACTAGATGAGTCTCCCGGCGTTGTACGGGCTAATCTCGAGTATTGAAACAAAGTGATGTCACGTGGCACATGTTCTAATCCCCTTAGAACTAAGAAGAACAATCCCAAAGAACCCTTAACAGAATAAAGATAACATTTGAAATAAGATCAACATATAATCAAATTGCTTGAATGTAATCAATTGTTTAAAAATAATAAAGTAG
Source organism: Octonoba sinensis (assembly GCA_038502835.1). Classification (NCBI taxonomy): domain Eukaryota; kingdom Metazoa; phylum Arthropoda; class Arachnida; order Araneae; family Uloboridae; genus Octonoba; species Octonoba sinensis. The sequence continues at coordinate 113,375,426 of CM076605.1, forward strand.
GATAAATTCGTGTACATTTATTTAACGGAGATTCAAATACAGTGATGCCTCATCAAAATGCTAAAAACGTTGATTATTATTATATTTGATTTGTTTAACAATGGCAACTGCATTGGTTTGTTTTTTCAGACGGCAACTGTAACAATTGTTGAAACGATGCAACAATGCAAATGAAATAAATCGGTCGTCTTCTGGGTCAAATAAAATTAAAGTTAATTATCGTGAAAAAATAATTTCAAACTACAGAGAAAAACGCTTATAACTTCTTTTCTAGTTAATTTAGGGGCTTCCAATTTTAGTGCGAAGCGAAAAACTCTTCCTGAAGTAGTTTTTTACGCGATTTTTAATGGTATCAAACTCGAAAGGATGCGATAATTTCTTCCGATAGAAAGGACTATTTTATGCAATTTTCGGAACTCCGCTCCAATTGGTCTTAGCGTGATGATATATAACCTATAGCCTTCCTCGGTAAATGGGCCATCTAACACTGAAAGAATTTTTCAAATCGGACCAGTAGTTCCTGAGATTAGCGCGTTCAAGCAAACAAACTCTTCAGCTTTATAATATTAGTAAAGATTAATCTATAATTTCGTGTACAGTACTGTACATTTGTTTTACATAGGGTTAAATAAGCAACCATCTGTGGGTCTGGAACGGATGAATCCAATTTACATTCTATCTTATGTGAAAAAATAATTCGCCATTCGAACTGCCTCCTGGAACGAATTGTGTACGAATAGCGGGGCTCCACTGTATATGAGTTTACCCTGCACGTTTAGCTAAATCAATAAATAAGCTGCCCCCACCCCACTCATTATTTGTTTGTTCACATAGAGGGCTTTTTTTTCTCTCGAACAAATCCGAGAGTAAACGCGCCAAAAGCGACGCCCAAATCTTGGGAGCATCTCTCGTTCTCGGAAGCACAAATCCAATCCATTCAGTGGATGACGATCCACGGCGGCAGCAGACGAGATAAGGGTAGAGGGGCCCCATCAGCAAAGTGGACAGGTGCCAGGGCGTGGGGGCTGACACGCCCTGTGGTGGGCCCGGTAGCTTCCGTGTCTTTACTAATGAAATTGTTTGGGAGTTGTCCTGCAAGGGACCTGATGAGATTTAGTGGTGGAAGAAAACGGATTTTTGCGATAAGGGTTGGCACGATGCTGGAGCAGAAAGATTTAGTAATGTGCTCTCTAATGTGCTGAGATTAAAATTAACAGGTCGATCGAGATCGGATGGTCGATCGCTATACTATTTCTGGTGGATCTGCGTAAGATATCGGGCGGCAAATGCAAAATTTTGCGTAACAAGCGAAAACTTTTAAAACTGAAATAAGGAACTTTTTAAAAAGTGGAGGTAATTATTGCTTTGGAAAATGAGGTATTCATTTGCACTTTTTCATCTAATTACAGGTAAAGAATAAACAATCATTTTCCTTGACGAATTCGCGCACTGAATATTCCTCAACCCCCTTAATGCATCCCTTAACCGCACACTCAATATTCCTTTGCATGTATGACGCACGAGCATATTTCCTCCTTTTGTGTTTTGATTTGCCCATATTTTTAATTGATTGAAACTTTATGTAGTATAAGCCCCTTAACTAGCTTTTTTTTTTACCAGAAATGTTCATTTAAAAAAAAGAAAATTTATTGTTGTGTGCTTTTTTATGCAACAAGTTTTCATTGTCTATTTTTGTCATAAACAATGACTTAAAAAAAGTTTTGTTTTTTAATTTTATTAGTTTGAAACAGAAATGCCCTTAATCAGTGGTTACCGACCTCACGTCGTGACCGATTTTTTTTAACAAACAAGTAACCCGCGCACGTACACAACACTTTCACACAAGTATTTTGCACATAAACGATACGTTAGATTCCAAGCTGTTTCTGAATCCAACCCCACTGTAAATGAGTTTATTTTATTGTGTTCAAGGACTGTAAAATAAACGAATTTACAGTGCGGTTTATAATCCTCTGATGCAGTGGCTCCCAAAGTTGACTGGGCTCCGACCCATCTAACAAAAATTTCTAATAATGGAACCCCCCTCTTAGCTGTCTGAGATCCCCTAGTGGCGAGTTGGGGAACTACTTAAGGGGTCTGCCTGCGCCAAAAAGACGATTTTTGCGAAAAAAAATCGTATTTTTTTTATTATTTTATATTTAAAAAGAATAAGTATTCAAGATTTCAAAAATGTTTGGTTTTTGTTTCTACGATACATAGAAACGAAGTTACACGCAATTAAGTTAACCAGAAGTCGCATCGCAAGCTCATAAAAGTGGAATTTAAAATGCGTTTTCTGAAAAACTACTTTTTTCGATATTTTTGTTCACGGCAGATCTCATAACTCGAAAAGTTTTATACCCATTACTGTGATTTTTTAATGTATTGTTTCACACATTTCTATCTGTGTTTTGAACTAAAATCTAAGCTCTATGTCAGTATTTAAAAAAATTACAGGCATTTATTTGTGAAATATTGTGTTTTGTTCGGTGAAAAACGTATAAATTTCTGCAAAACTGCTATATTTTTCTCAATTTTGGACCTATTATAAAACTTTTAGTTCAGAACACAGTTATGTAATATAGAAACATATATTATTAAGGATTTTAAAATATAACGAGTTAAAGTGAGTATAGAGTGTTTGGCGTAAACTGTAAAATTCGCCTATTTTTTGCTAAAATTTCATAATTTTATATAAATATAGCTATTATTTCGTTTGTTTTCTTAATTTTAATTACTTTTTAACTTAAAAATATATGCATTTAGTAATTATTTCATTGTTTTGGAAAAAAAAAAGTCTCCGAACGTAGGCAGACCCCTTAATGCTGTCATTTGTTCTCATTGAAATTAAAAACAAAATTAGTGTTACCAATATGAGTGAAAGACTGTTGAGATAAGAAACACAACTTAAATATTTTTTTTATTATGATTACTTAAATACAAACCTGCAAGGTTTTTTTTACAAAGTTATTTCAATGGGAAGGTTGTATTTATTTATTATTTAGCTTCATTCAAGTTTTAGCATCAGCTTCAACTTTAGTTACTTTTATTCGCCGACTTCCTAATTCATGTGTACAGTGGCGAGGCCCACTCAATCTTCGCTCGCGACCCACCAGTGGGCCGCTACCCATAGTTTGGGAAATACTGCTGTAATAGAAAGATGCTCAAATTAATCTCTTTGTATGCATATGCATAATGAGTTTCGTGTTATTTTTAATTATTTACTAAAATGATATTATTTTTAATAGATGCAGAACCAATTTCTAAAACTACTTTCTTCTAAATATTCTATCAAATGTAAAGTTTTAAAAGTAGACCGCAACATATTATCAGGTTTTAAGTAAAAAAAAAATCCAATCAGCAGACATCTTCCGCTTCTCAAGTTTCTGAAAAAAGGGGGGGGGGGGCAGTTTTGAGAAATATCGATTTTGGCAATTATTTTCTGAAATAAGGTAGTGAGGAGCAAAGGGAGGTAAGTGACCAAAATACGATTCCGAGAAAAACGCGTTCAAAGTTTGGATCTTGTAGAACCTTTAACGTTATTTTTTTTCTAAATCAGGTAGTTGCGGAGCACCTGTTACAGATATCACTAAAATCTCTTGCCACAATATAGAATATTGCTTTCCTTATCATTTGCCCTGGTTATCTCCAAATTTTCAATTTTGTCACTTACCCCCCCTTTGCTTCTAAGTGCCTCAAATGTCATCTATCTTTGGGGGATGCAGAAGAAATCTTCTGATCTAAATCATTTTTACCACTAATATTAAACACAATGTTCTTTTCATGAACTCTTTTTTAGTATTATTAGAATCTAATTGTACGCATTTTTATTTTCTATTTAAAAAATCCTGATATTTGCATTTTGGAGGGGTTTGCCCCTTGTAAAAGAAAAAGACCTCTATTAACCGGGTTGATCGTGGAAAATATATTTACTAATATCTTTTCCACGTTTTTAGAACGTGGCAGCCAGAAAAGTAATGATAAATATTAATAATAATAATACATTTTAAAAAGAACTTTATTCAGCTCTTTGTAATGAATAACAATGTAATTAAAATAGCTTTGGTAATCGATTCCTAAAATAGTTGATTCGAATAAAATTATTTCAATATTAACTCTTTTCCGTTGTTCTCAATTCTAGTGTTTTTGTCAATTGTGGGATTAAACTAATAAAACAAATGCAAATATTTGTGATGCATAAAATCATACGAATCATCGAAATACTAAGTTTCTTATTCGTTCAATAAAGTGATCGATCAAGACAAATCAAACTTTTGGATAGGAAAATCTGCCAGGAAGAGACAGACGAATTCGTGCGGCGGGACACGCGACGTTTCGTCAAAGTTCTAAAGAGTTAATAAACCCCGTTCTCCACCCCTTCGTGGAGGGGACACATTATCATTTCGTGATTTCTGCTTCGCCGTTGCGCATGTTGACCATTTCGTTCAAACGAGCGGCTCCGTATCTAGGGTTGCCAGAAAGAACCACCAATGGCGGAGATTCGAATAAAAATTTATCTCGTGGTTTTGACAGCGGATCAGAAGTTCTTATATTACGACTGAATGGCTTTGCTATAAGATAGGCTTGCAGAAGGTTTTACAGAAAATCTTTTGATTCTGTTGCTAAATACAAACTTTAAAATTTTAATTGAGATTTTTGTCGGTTTTATAATTTAGTTTCGCAGTGAGTTGTCATAATTTGAATTTTGAGTTGATATCAGATACAAAATCTGAATAAGGGAAACATTCTTTCTACATGGGGATGATATTGAAAAAAAAAATTGTGACATCTTTTATGAATGGTCTCTAGCGACGTCCTGTGTCAGACTTAAGATAAAAATATAGAATTTATTGAACTTTAAACTAAACTATAATGTCAAAGTTTATAATCAGATTCTCTTTAACTGGAAACTGTGAACCAAAATTGTAGGAAAAAGTTTGCATTAATTCTGTCATTTGGCGGATCTGAAGAAGCTAAATGACCCCCTCCTTCCAACCTTATTATAAATATTAAATATTTTGCATGTTTGTGTGTATTTTCTTATTCCCCCCCTGTAATATATAAATTAAGCATGCATCTTTTTACCCCTCCTTCCCCCTCTTGGAAAATTTTGAAACGATGGCCTTAGTTTACACATAAAGCAGCACGTAACAATTTGTTGAAGTCTGTTAAGTTGTAGACCGAGAAGGTGTACTTTTTTATTTTATAAATTGCGCATAAACAAAATATGAAAATATTTTACAGGATATCGTTAAAAATCACAAGGACAAAATCGTAAAATTAACAAGGTTAAATATAAACAAAATTGAATATCAAGAAAGCTGAAACATAAACAAAACTAACCGTAATAATTAAAACACGTGTTAACTGTCTTATAAATATGCGTGATTAGACCTCTTGAGCGACTAACTAATATATTAAAAACTAAATAATAAAAAATCGTAACAACTAATATGTAAGTTGATTTAAACTAAACATCTGAAAATCGTTAGTATTGTAATATAATAAAATAATTTTTGAAAAAAATAGAACCGACTTCAAAATATAAAATGCGCTAAAAAGTAAAAAATAATATTATTCTTTAAACAACTTCGATACGACTTTTAAACATAATTTTTGAAGTCTGCGCAAAATTATGACAGTCTAATATAATTACACCATGCGTTATTTTACACTGAAACTGTTGCAAACTCTACGCTATTTATATTTGTAATTGGTTCATAGTTACAAAAGGAATCATGCATCAAAATCCATCATAATTTTGCACCGACTTCAAAAATTATGTTTAAAAGTCGTATCGAAGTTGTTTAAAGAATAATATTATTTTTTACTTTTTAGCGCAATTTATAGTTTGAAGTCGGTTCTATTTTTTTCCAAAAATTATTTTATTTTATTCTTTTTAGTGTAAATACATTTTATATAAATACTCTATTTTTAAGATATATATATCAAAGGGGAAACCGTTGAGGGAATGACACTAAAAATTAACCGTTTGTAAGATAAATTTCGTTTTAAAATCGATTTTAAAAAGTCACTAGAGCAAGCAAACTGATTGGATTTAATTTCTTCTTCAGAGTAGCCTTCAGTCTATTTCTTGTTTTAATTGCTTTTAATATGACATCTTAATGGCAACAAACTCTTTTTTTAACAATGAGTTTCATTTTTATTAACAACTTTCCCAACAAAGAAAAATCGAGCCTAGCCTTTCTAATTAGAATGAAAAAATACTCATTTTTCACCCATAATGTTTTTTCTAAAAAACAGATGTAGTCAAACTGATGTGCGATATTTGAATTAGACGACCCTCTATAGATCAAAGAAAAAATAACCAAAATCAGTTCGTTTAGTCAAAAGTTATGGATGAAAAAGCAAAAAAATGACCACATTTCAGCCCATAACTTTTTTTCTAATTATCGAATATAGTCAAACCAATGTATGGGACCTATGGGAAATCCCCCTCGATCGATTAAAAAAAAACTCATGAAAATCGGTTCATCCGGTAAGAAGTTATGAGTGGACAAAAAAAAAAAAAAAAACCCGACATACATACAATATGAATGTATAACCTCCTTCCTTTGTGAAGTGGGTTAAAAATAAATTAAATAATTAAAAAGTGAAGTAATCGCGAAACATATACAAAATAAAATTTAATGTTTAAAGTATAATTAAAGAAAAGAATAAGAAATAGTGGTTAAATTATTAAATAAAATAATAATAATTATTAGTCAACTAAATAATTAAATTAAAAAAAGGTATAAATAAATAAAATAACGTGAAAATAAAATCGTGATAGTAAACTAAAACTAAGCATTTGAATTTCGTGATCAGGCTAATGTAAAAATTGCTAAATAAATAAACACTGCTAATGATTAACCATAACAGAAACTAAACCAAATAAATGCAGCACGAAATAACTGAAACGTAAAAAATATGTTCTGGGTAACGCTTGTAAGACAGCTAAAATTTAGACAAATTGCCATAGTCTCGATAAAAATTGCCATAGTCTCGGTATGAAATGTAATCGAAACTGAATAATTGAAATTTAAGATGACTGAATAATTATCAACGGTGAATAAAACTTGTTATAACTAGACAGCTAAAGACAGCTAAAATTTAGGCAAAATTGCCATAGTCTCGATAAAAATTGCCATAGTCTCGGGATGAAATATAATCGAAACAAAATAATTGAAATTTAAGATGACTGAATAATTATCAACGGTGAATAAAACTTGCCATAACTAAAATGTACCAGTAATCTATCAAAACTAAAATTCGATGACGGTAATATAGAAGTTTAAGAAAATCCAAAAAATATAAAAATTATAAATAAGCTGATATGATTAACAAAAACTCCAGGATAATTAGAGCACAAGTTAATAATTAAACAAATAATTATCAGTAAGTAATTTATAATAAAAACTCGGATGTAACTAAAATGTAAATGAAACTAAATTACGCAATGAAAACACTTGAAAACAAAATATGAGTGAACCAAAGAGAAAAAAAGAAAGAAAAGAAGAAGCAATTAGTTAATATTTGTGAGAATTAAAAAGGTGAAACCTGATGAGAAATTGTAGTCGGTGAGATGGCGCACTTGAATTTTTGGAGGAAGTGGAAGTGGGAGTGCACCGTGAATTCAAGTAGTTGTACAGCCACAACAGCACAGTGTCTACTCGAATTCATAAGATGAAAGTGTATGATACAAAGTCATTTTAATTGTTTACTTTAAAAGTGTAAGGGTTTGAATTTTCATTACTGTTCCTCTGATTTTCACTGCGATGATGGTACTGCAGGATTTTTTTAAACAAACACTTTTTCAACTATTTTGACAAGGGAGGCAATTCAAGGGAGAGCGATTCATGAGCGATCATCGTTGTCACGTGATATCCGCTCTTTGTTTGCTAAGATTTTCAATGGAGTTCTACGTGGAGTTTCTAGGCAAAATGAGTTATCTTAAAATTAATTAGACTATTTTCAGTTTTTTCAAATTATAATCCAGTATTTACATTTAATTAAATCATTATAAACGAAATATATTAATTATTATAATAGTTATAGTGTTTTATTTAGTCCCAGTTTTTAATTAGAATTGTCGAACTCGAAGTAAAACGATGCTACGGCTTCCTTTCTTGACATTGCTTTCATCGCTGCCCCTTGACCAATGACGTTGCTTGAATTGCCTCCATTGAGTTCTACGTGGAGTTCGCTAGGCAAAATGAGTTATCGTAAAATTAATGAGACTATTTTCACAGCTTTTTCTGATTATAACCCAATATTTACATTTAATTAAATCATTATAAAAGAAATTTATTATTTATTATAATAGTTATAGTGTTTTATTTAGTCCCAGTTTTTAATTAGATTTGTCGAACTTAAAGTAAAGCGATGCAACGGCTTCCTTTGTTGACATTGCTTTCATCGCTGCCACGTGACCAATGACGTTGCTTGAATTGCCTCCATTTACTTGCAGTTATTATTAATATAAACTACTTGAAAGCCATTCCCATGTGCGTGAACCATCGATGTGCGCAATATCAGCCGCCTTACAAAAAGGGAAGCGAAAAATAGCTGTTTGGCTTTATTCCCGCTGTCGTTTTAAGCTACGGTATAACTATTGATGGAGTGCATACAGAAGAAATGTAGTAAGTGATATTTACCAAAAGTTTGGCCGAAAGTTAACGTTTTCATTCGTATGTCATCGTAACGTTTTCAATTGTGCGCCATTTTTGCCGGCTTTATTTTACGTACAAAAATCTAAGCTAAGTAGCTAAGGGGCCGTTCATAAATGATGTCACGTTTTTTTTCCATACATTTCACCCCCCTCCCCCCTTTGTCACAATATGTCACACTTCAGCGGATCCCCCTCCCCCCTTTGTCACATGTCATGCTATGTAATGCACGATGTCACACTTCTTGTTACCCCCTCCCCTCGTCACACTTTGTCACAATTTCATGGACCCCCCTCCCCCCCTTGAAGCGTGACATCATTTATGAATGATCCTCAAGTAATGAAAACTTTCAATAATTAAAATACAACAGAAACAAAGATAAAATAAATATAGTAAAACCTGTAACGTTTTTACCTTTGTAAGCTGACCACCTGTTTAAGTTGACCACTTTTGTCAGGAACGGAATGGGCCCTATATTACACATTTTAAACTCTAAACCTTTGTAACTTGAGCACCTGTCTATGTTCACCACTTATGTACGCCAAACTTGGGTGGGAGTTTATAAAAAACCCTTTGTAAATGGACCACCTAATTATTACTATATTTATGTGTTCATCTATTTTTGGAAAGATAAAAAAAAAAACAAAAATAGCTTCTTCAGGATATTTTTTGTGCTATCATGCTAGACCAGTATTTGTCTGGTTAGATGAAACATCACTATAAAGTTTGCCTAAACCTCTTTGTAAGCTAACTAAATAGGAAAATGACAATGAGTACTCTTTTATTCTTTAAATAAGTTTAGACTTTTTTCTTTGATCTGATATAGCCACTTTAAAAAATAAAAACAAAACAAGCGAAAAATTTTCTTTTTTCTCTATGAGTATTCTTAAGTGTATATATATCGTGATTCATCGCCAAATGACGCCTTTAATTATCACAAAACTTGCGCTAACACGCCAGACTCAGACTTTCTATTCCGTGTCCCATCCTCATTACAGCTCGCCAAACCAAAAACCGAAACTGTTAGAGTAATTTCATTAAAAGCGGGTTCCCGTGTGTCAACACGGGTGACCATGTCCTCGGGTCACGTCACACCTCACGTGACCCCTTTCGACCGGACCACGCCCACAAGTGACGTCACGGCGAGAGCAATCTGTTGCCAACTCTCGTGTTTGCTTGCCTTGATTAAAAAAGATCTCGTTTGATATAACTGATTGAAGAGGGTGGTTAGAATGTCGTGTTCCAGAACGAAGTGTTCTTTTTTATTTCTGTCGGTAAATATTTCGGCACATGATATTATTTCGAGGTTGTTAAAGTGATTGGGAAGTCTATGCCGGTAAATATAATTAAAGGCAAACATCGGTAGGTGCGCTTGAGACAAAAATTAAGTGGAATTTTTTTTTAAGCGTTAATGTAGTCTAAGTTGAATTGCAGTGAAACAAAAAAGTTGACTCTGCACTGTAATTCTTCAGAAATTCAGTGAAACCTGTGTAAGATGACCACTTGCGGTGCAGCACTTTAGTGGTCAACTTAGACAGGTGGTCAACTTATAGAGGGTGGAGTTTTCTTACATTATGCATTTAATTATTTGAAACTAATTAATTTATACTTCATGTATTAACGCTACTTTAAAACAGTAGTTAGATCTTATTATTTCTTTCACAATTATCTAAAAAAATCACTACAGAAATTTAACCTGAATGACTCGCAATGTATCCTATACGACTTTGAAAGTAAAGTACTTAGTTAAAATAAAGATAAATATTTTATTAATTATGTAAGTTAAGATCTGTTGCTTTTCTTGTGTAAGATCGCAGAGTGCCAATCAACTATTAAATTTAACCTTTTTTTTCCTTTTGTCTGCGTATGAAAAATTGTTTGTCGTTTTCGTCGAATATGAAAAAATATTGTCTGCAAATGATGCAAATGAAAAATCGTTTTAATAAACGCCCCAAATACACGGTTTTCAGCAGTTTTTAGCCTACTTTCCCGTAAAAGTAAAAAAAATAATAATAAAGCATGAAAGAAGTCTTAATGTATCTCAAAAATATCGTTAAAAATAAAGAAAAGTCAAAAAAAAAGTGAAGTAATTAAATAAAGATTGAAAAATAAAAAATTTGAAAGTAGGGTTTTGAGGATGGGGAAAATGTGTGTCTGTCGGTCTGTCCCCCCTAATAACTTTTGAACGGATAGTCCGATTCGAAAAATTCTTTTTGCATTCGAAAGATCTCGGCGCGGACATCTTATTTCCATATTTTACTTTTTTATTTGAACAATCTTTCGTTCAATTTTGAACAGTTCAAAAAAATTAACATTAGCGCCTATGGGCGAAAATGAAGCAAATGATGTAAACTCTGGGTACAAGATCCATGTTCCCATGAACAAGCTTACTGGAAGAAGCTCTTGGCGTGAAATATCAATTTGAACAGTTTTCGTTCATTTTTGAACAGTTCAAAAAATTAACATAGCCCTTGCGGGGAAATTTCAATCCTATATAAATCCTGATCTAACTTACCGATTTGCTTGGATCAAATTTTATCGGAATGCTCTTTTAACGTAGAACATGAACAAATAGAAAGTTCATCCATAACTAACGAGCCTAATTTCCTATGAATTTTTTTTATCGGGATTCTTAAGGATATTTCTCAATGAATAAATGAATGAGTGAAAGTATGAATGAGTGAAAGAATGAATCAATAAATAAATGAATGATGAAAAGAATGAATAAATGAGAGAATAAATACATGAATGAGTAAATGAATGAATAAAGACATGAATGAGGAAACGAATGAATGAATAAATGAATGGCTAAATAAAGGAAAGAATGAATGAGTGAATGAATATGTATTATCCGTTGAAAAAGGTATATTTGAAAAAGTTAAGAACTAAAGCTAAAGGAGAAAGCGAAAGAAAGAGATAGCTAGATTAAAAATTTGAAGGTGGTGTATACGGGAAAGTAGGCTCGTATAGTTCTAGACGGAACTTCTTGTTACATATTCATTCACTCCTTCATTTATTCATTCTTAAATATCCTTAATAATCCAGATCAAAATGTTTCGTGGGAAAATAGGATTGTTCAGTTCTGGATGAACTTCGCATGTGTACATGTTCTACTTCATAATATCTTTTCGATAAGGATGTTCCAAGCAAATTCGTTTGTTGGAACAGGATTTATATAAGATTGAAATTTCCCCGTGGACGCCAATGTTAATTTTTTTCGAAGTGTTCAAAATGGAACAAAAATTGTTCAAATCAAAAAATACTTCTCGCCGAGAGCTCTTTCCAATAAGCTTATCGGAAGGAACTAGGATCTTATATCCAAGGTTTGTATAAATTGCTTCGTACTTCTCCATAAGCGCTAATATTTTTTGAACTGTTCAAAATTTAATGAAAAATTGTTCAAATCAAAAAATACTTCTCATCGAGAGCTCTTTCCAATAAGCTTATCGGAAGGAACTAGGATCTTATATCCAAGGTTTGTATAAATTGCTTCGTACTTCTCCATAAGCGCTAATATTTTTTGAACTGTTCAAAATTTAATGAAAAATTGTTCAAATCAAAAAATACTTCTCATCGAGAGCTCTTTCCAATAAGCTTATCGGAAGGAACTAGGATCTTATATCCAAGGTTTGTATAAATTGCTTCGTACTTCTCCATAAGCGCTAATATTTTTTGAACTGTTCAAAATTTAATGAAAAATTGTTCAAATCAAAAAATACTTCTCATCGAGAGCTCTTTCCAATAAGCTTATCGGAAGGAACTAGGATCTTATATCCAAGGTTTGTATAAATTGCTTCGTACTTCTCCATAAGCGCTAATATTTTTTGAACTGTTCAAAATTTAATGAAAAATTGTTCAAATCAAAAAATACTTCTCATCGAGAGCTCTTTCCAATAAGCTTATCGGAAGGAACTAGGATCTTATATCCAAGGTTTGTATAAATTGCTTCGTACTTCTCCATAAGCGCTAATATTTTTTGAACTGTTCAAAATTTAATGAAAAATTGTTCAAATCAAAAAATACTTCTCATCGAGAGCTCTTTCCAATAAGCTTATCGGAAGGAACTAGGATCTAATATCCAAGGTTTGTATAAATTGCTTCGTACTTCTCCATAAGCGCTAATATTTTTTTCAAAATTTAATGAAAAATTGTTCAAATCAAAAGTAAGATGGAAACGAGATATCCTCGTTGAGGTCTGTCCAATGCAAAAAAAAAAAAAAACCTCTTGAATCGAACAAGTTCCTCAAAAGTTATTTGGGAGAGACAGACAGACCGAAAGACACACATTTTTTCCATCTCAAAACCCTTTTTCAACTTTTTTATTTTTCAATCTCTATTTAATTACTTCACTTATTTTTGACGATATTTTTACGATACATTAAGCCTTCTTTCATACTTTATTTATTTATTTTTTACTATTACGGGAAAATAGGCTAAAAATAATAGAAATGCGGCATTAAATTTTAGTTTCAAAACAATTTTAATTTTGCAAAGCATGCAAAATAAATAAATTATTAAGGTAAATGACCCGGTAGTGGACACAGTTAGGAAAATTTTCGTACTCTTTTACGTGGCAACATTTTTTCAAGGGACTTACATCCATATTTTCATATTTAGCTTCATTGCCAACTATTTCTCTAAAGATTATTGACCTATAAAGTGTCATTTGATGAAAAATTTACGTCGCATTTACTAAACGCTTCATTTGTATCTATAGTGGATATTCATAAGACACGTATTTGCATGAGTAGTGGACAGAAATGAATATCATCTATTTAATGCTGTTCACTAGGATAATTAATTTTAAAAATGACTAAGGGACCCTTCATAAATGATGTCACGCTTTTTCCCATATATTTTCCCCGAATCCCTCACCTTCTTATTAATCTGCTTTAGTAAAGAGCAGCAAATGTGACCTTTGTGGAGGCAGCTATTAAATATTATGATCCCTGTACTTGCATAGATGCTCCACGCCAACTTTAGTTCTGTTAACCAGCACTGGGAAGCGTGCGCGATAGGTTCTGATCATTTCATTCAAGTTTAATGTCACGTTCGCTTATTTTAGGAGCTTAAAGATCTAAGTGTCCACTACTAAAGCAGTGTCCACTACCAACGGCCATCGGCTCTCTACCTAAGGCTTCGGCTAAAAGGTGCAAGGGTGTCCGATGGAGAAAAGTGTCCACTACCAGGGCCGTGCTAGCCGAGTGGTTAGCACGTCGGACTTCCACCTGGAAGGTCGCGCGTTCGATCCCGCACTGAAGACCACCATGTATACTCGGGGATATGTGCATGTAAAATCCGTAGACCCCACTACCTCTCCCCGTCCCGTAAGCAATCCTAAGGCCTCGGCTAACAGGTAGGGGTCTGGTGGAGAAAAGTGTCCACTACCGGGTCATTTACCTTAAAAACAATATCGTTAAGTGTAAAATACTATCAAATACTTGGGGTAACGTTTGAAGATTATAGAAAAACAGAAAATGCTAGAATCAATAAATGTACCTGTACATTAAATACTTAAAAAATTGCACGTTATTTCTAGCAGAAATAAGCATAAAAAATGCCAGACATATGTTTCGGGATTGCTTGGGATCCCTTTTTCAATGTGATGGGGGAGCTTCTAGATGCAATAATTTGCTTTGAGTTGAATTGATGCAATAAATTGCTTCGTCTGCGCAATAAATTGCTTTGGGATACGAGCAAATTGACATACGAGCAAGGTTACGGAACGAATAAACTCGTATCTCGAGGTATCGCTGTAATCATATTTCACGAATGAGCCTGTTATGATGAACAGAAAAGCCTCAGTGGTCAAAACTGTTGTTGATTTTTCACAGGTTAATGTGTTATTAGTTCCAAAAATAGCTTTTATAACTGCACACACACGAAACCGCACGCACTAAACACTATTCACCCGGACAATTCCAGATCACCCTTTTCCCCCCTCTTCCCATTACGTCATCGGAGGTTACTCTCGCTCCCAATCAAAGGTTAATAGCTCAGGCCCTTGGGTCAACACTGACCAGCCGCAAGTCACGTGGATGGGGTTGATAATAGGAGGCGGCTTGACCTCGGTCCCTTCTGATCCGCCCCCTCGCACGTGCATCACGTGGGAGGAAAAAATGTTTGCGCCGTTTCTAATGGCACCAACAAAAGGTGTACGTGTCCAGAGCAATTGGGCTCCGTTGCGTTCATTTTCCAAATGGAAATCAGTGTGTAAATAGGACGCAAGTCACAAGCTGAAATCTGTATAAAAGTGTTGGAAAAATTGTACCGGAGCCAGGATTATCTGGGCCTTACAGTACTTAAATGTATATTGTTCTGCGTATAGTTTATTCTACATCTATTTGCTAATATTTTTATGGTAATTTCCGCGACGATATACATATACCTTGGACAAGTTTTTTTTTAAATTTTAATGCCAGACTCTTTAAATTTTGGGAGGATTATAAGAGTACAAAATGTACCATATTTGCATAATTAAAAAAGAAAAACATAAATAATTATTTAATTATTAAAAATTTAGTTCATCAAGGCTCCATCTCAACGGTAATTAACACAAATATAATTAATTTTGAACTAAATTTCTTACTAGAAATCAAAGAGAAGGTATCCATACATTAGACCTACCAAAATATAATGTCTAACTTAATTATTTTTTGAGTTATAACATTTAACCTGAAAAGTATGATAAAAACAGCATATTTCACAAAAATAAAAATATTGTAAAATAACCAAAAAATCCATTTTTTATCAAAACTATTATATTTTGCTAGAGCCTATTCTGTGAATTGTTACCTAAATTATAGAGTCAAAATTTAAAAAATCGGTTAATAACATCTTAAGATATCAACGTTGGAGAACAAACATACCTTAAAAAAAGCAATACTGCTTAAAATGGGTTTAAAGTTAGCGAATTTATACACAACAAGTAAGTATAAAAGAGAATATTTTTATGCCAGTTTTGCAAAATTTTGTGAGGACTGTAGATGCATAAAATATAACATATTTGCAGTAAAAATATTTATTTAATTAATTAAGATTTAACTATTAATTACCTTTGCGAAACTATATGTAAATAAAAAAGTATTTTGCCAATAAGAAAGTTATTGGTATCATTTTAAAGATAATTAACGCATGAATACCTTGGAATGAAAAAATGAAAAAACAAAAATGCATTTCTTTCGATTTCCGACGAATATGTATACCTTAAGTGTTTAATTAATAAAAGGAACTTCTTTTGGGAAGCTTATCATATTAACAGAAATAGTTACAATTTGGTTAATGATTCTTCTTCAACTCCATATGTTTTCACAGGTCTGGCAGAAGTTCCTGTAATTTGTTGTTCTTTCTTGGTTTCTTGTTGGTCGGTTGGTGGATTTGCTTTAATTTTGTGTCTATATTTTTTCTTTTTGGTCCCCCTCCCCCCTTTACATGTGTACTTTGTTTTTGCATTTTAGTTTTGGTTCTCGCTGTGCTTATTTCTATTTCCATTTTAATTCTTTGTATCTTATTTTATTGTTCTTGCAATTTTCATGTATTTTCGCATTTTTATGCATGCCGTGATTTTTTTTGCTTTGTTGTTTTTTATTTGATATTCCTTTTTACTTTGTGTATTTTCAACTGGGTTCGTTTGGTGCTTTCTTATTGGTGCCTTCCCGGTTACTTCTACTACTTCCACTTTCACGCTGCTTTTATTCTCATTGGTTTACGGGTAAATCTTAGGCTTATATAAGCCGTGTTTTTGTTGTTTTGTCTGCTTTATTTGGATGTTTTTGCATCTAGAGCAGTGATTCCCAAAGTGGTCTATATCGACCCCCAGGGGTCGACGACAACCTGTAAGGAGTCCATGTCAAGTGAAAAATAAATTGGGGGTTCATGAAATGAAAATGGGGGTCAACGATAATGGATCTCATATAAGCTAATGACTCTGGAACATTTTTAAGCACTAACGAAAAACTTAAGGTACAGTTTAGAAACGGATATCAGCAATTCTGGCTTAAAAAAAAAAAAAAAACATACCTGCTTACTTATACCGTATTATGGAATACTACGAGAAAGTTTTTAATTGCTTTTCCATCTTCCCGTGGAAAGATTTTTCAGCGCAGTCGCCAATCTCCTAACAAAACAAGAAGTTCCGTCTAGAACTATACGAGCCTACTTTCCCGTATACACCAAATTCAAATTTATAATCTAGCTATCTCTTTCTCTCTCTTTCTTATTTATCTTTAGTTCTAATTATTGAAAATATACCTTTTTCAACGGATGATACATATTCATTCACTCACTCATTCATTCTTTCATTTATTCAGCCATGCATTTATTCATTCATTCGTTACCTCATTCAAGTGTTTATTCATTCATTTACGCATTCATGTATTTATTCACTCATTTATTTATATTTTCATTTATTCAATAATTTATTCATTCATTCTTTTCCTCACACATTTATTCATTGATTTATTCTTTCACTCTTTCATTTATTCATTCATTCATTATTTCACTCATTGAGTCACTGAGAAATATCCTTGAAAATCTCGATCAAAAAATTTCATAGCAAAATAGGCTCGTAAGTTCTGGATAAACTTTCTATTTCTACATGTTCTACGTTATAAGAGCTTTCCGATAAAGTTTGTTCCAAGCAAATCGGTCCGTTAGATCAGGATTTATATAGGGTTGAAATTTCCCCGTAAGCGCTATGTTAATTTTTTGAACTGTTCAAAAATGAACAAAAATTGTTCAAATTGATATTTCACTCCAAGAGATTCTTCCAGTAAGCTTGTTCATGGGAACATATAGAAATGAGATGTCCTCGCCGAGATCTTTCGAATGCAAAAAGAATTTTTTCAATCGGACAATTCGTTCAAAAGTTATTAGGGGGGGACAGACCGACAGACAGACAGACAGACCGACAAACAGACAGACCGACAGACAGACAGACAGACAGACCGACAGACAGACAGACCGACAGACAGACAGACCGACAGACCGACAGACACACTTTTTCCCCATCTCAATACCCTACTTTCAAATTTTTTATTTTTCAATATTTATTTAATTACTTCACTTATTTTTGACTTTTCTTGATTTTTAACGATATTTTCACGATACATTAAGCCTTCTTTCATGCTTTATTATTATTTTTTTTTACTTTTACGGGAAAGTAGGCTAAAAAGAGAAACAGACTGGAGAACATTAACCAGGGAGATTTGAGATTTAACCTAACAAAATTGAAGCCAAATATTTTTCAGCGCAGTCGCCAATCTCCTAACAAAAAAAGAGAAACAGACTGGAGAACATTAACCAGGGAGATTTGAGATTTAACCTAACAAAATTGAAGCCAAATATTTTTCAGCGCAGTCGCCAATCTCCTAACAAAAAAAGAGAAACAGACTGGAGAACATTAACCAGGGAGATTTGAGATTTAACCTAACAAAATTGAAGCCAAATATTTTTCAGCGCAGTCGCCAAATCTCCTAACAAAAAAAGAGAAACAGACTGGAGAACATTAACCAGGGAGATTTGAGATTTAACCTAACAAAATTGAAGCCAAATGTTGATAATTTATCATTAAAGCATCAGGTTCATCCCTCCCACTGAAAGCATTTATTTATTGCTTAGTTTTTTTATTTAGCAGATACTAAATTTTTATTTCATTCGTTTTAATTTAATTTAATTAATAAATGAATAAAATTAACACGTGTTTTTTTCTTCTTGCTTTTCCCAATATACTTCATTACAGTTAGAAATTTAAATCTTTCACAGTGAGTAGCACTCTACCAGCTGTCAAAAATTCATTTGAAGTTGATGAATTTACAGAAAATAAATACCCAAAACCGAAAACATGGCAAGGGGTCTACGAGAAAAAAAAGTTTGTGAACCACTGATCTAGAAGCTCCACCATTGCATTGAAAAAGGAATTCCCAGCAATCCCGAAACAGATGTCTGCATTTTAATGCATATTTGTGCTCTAAATAACGTGTATTTTTTTAAAATTTAAGTATTTAATCTATAGATACATTTATTGATTTTAGCATTTTCTGTTTCTCCATAATCTTAAAATGTTACTCAAGTATTTGATAATATTTTTATAATAACTATTTATTTTGCATGTTTTGCAAAATTTAAATTGTTTTGAAACTAAAATTTAATGCAGCATTTCAATTACTTTTAGCCTACTTTCCCTTAAAAGTAAAAAAAATAAATAAAGCGTGAAAGAAGGTATCGTAAAAACATCGTTAAAAATAAAGAAAAGTCAAAAATAAGTGAAGTAATTAAATAGAGATTGAAAAATAAAAAAGTTGAAAGTAGGGTTTTGAGATGGAGAAAATGTGTGTCTTCCTGTCCCCCTTAATAACTTTTGAGGAAATTGCCCGATTCGAAAGATTTTTTTTTTTTTTGCTTTTGAAAAATCTTGGCGAGGACATCCCATTTCCATATTTTGCTTTTTGATTTAAACAATTTTTCGTTTAATTTTGAACAGTTCAAAAATTTTAATATTAAATGGGCAAAAATGAAGCAAATGATGTGATCAATGGGCAAAAATGAAGCAAATGATGTGATCTCTGGGCACAAGATCCAAGTTCCTATGAGCAAGCATTTTGGAATAAGCTCTCGGTGTGAAATATTGATTTGAACAATTTTCGTTCATTTTTGAACAGTTAAAAAAAATAACATAGCTCCTACGAGGAGATTTCAATCCCATATAAATCTTGATCTAACCGACGAATTTGCTTGGTACGAACTTTTATCGGAACGATGTTACGATGTAGAATATGCACAGATACGAAGTTTTCCTATGAAAATTTTTGATCGGGATTTTTTACGGATATTTCTCAATGAATGAATGAATAGATGAATGAGTGAAAGAAAGACTAAAAAATGAATGAATTAATGAAAAAAAAATTAAATTGAGTGCATTAGTGCATGAATGAGTAAATGAATGAATGAATAAGTGAAAGAATGACTAAATAAATAAATGAATGAGTGAAAGAATGACTAAATAAATGAACGAATGAGTGAAAGAATGACTAAAAAAATGAATGAATAAATGAAAAAATAATTAAATTGAGTGCATTAGTGTATGAATGAGTAAATGAATGAATGAATATGCATTAACCGTTGAAAAGGCTATATTTGACGCAATTAAGAAATAAAAGTTAATGAGAAAGAAAGAGAGAATTAGCTGGATAATAAAATTGAAGATGGAGTATGCGGAAAAGTATGCTCGTATAGTTCTAGACGGAACTTGTTGTTATAAAAAACAAATGGTGTAATTACAAATTGAAAAACAGATTTTGTAATTTGTAGGAATTCAAATTCATTATTATAATTAATTGACCATAATACACGTTTCATCTAATTTAGGTGTTACGCATCCTTTTAAATACTTAAGTATTTTAACTTCGTTAAAACTGGAGGTACACATAAGTGTACCTAAAATTATAAGGCCCCCTACCACTCAAATTTATATTTTGCGGAAGGAGAATTTTATCAAGGAACTTGATCATTTGATTTGAACCAAGTTCTTTGTAAATTTACAAAAACACTCTCTGTTTCCTTTCTGTCTTTTCACAGAATGTTTTTACAGTGTGCAGCAGTGGTCCCCAACCTTTTTGTACCTAAGAGAAAATACTAAAAAATCGGTCGAATGGCGGACACCATTTATTTTTTCAAGATAAATTTATAGTTCGTGCGTGCGGACAGTTAATAATACACACTATATATAATACACAAAAAAAAAAATAATTTAAAAATTAACATATGAATATAATTAGTATTAATATTCTTGTGTAAAATAAATGTTTACTAACTTGCTTGCAAAACACAGGAAGTATAAAAATTATTTATAAAATATATAAAATACAGTCAATGTGATCTTAGGCATTAATTGCATTTCACTGGCCAGAGCTCCATAATTGGGAGAATATGACGAAGTTCCTGCTCGGACAGCAATCGTCCAGGTGTTCATCTGTAAGTATTGGTCTATATTTTGATTTTATGATATTCATTGTCGAAAACAATGATTCACACAAGAATGTGAAACTAAAATACGACTTTATTTTATATGCTGCTCTTGTTAAGAATGGAACTTTATTTCTGTCAACTATATTCCAGAATTTATAGTTCTTCCTTTATTCATAGTTATATGGCCCTTTATTCATATATTCTAGATTCTAAATGTTTTCTAGTTTAAAACGGAAAACTGAAATATTTTATCGTTGGGCACAAGCAGCGGGCTCACCTAGACCGATCGATGGGCGCCAAGGTGCCCGCGGGCATAGGGTTGGGGACCCCTGGTGTACAGTGAAACCTGCGTAAGTGGTCAACACTTGCGGTGCAGCTCTTTAGTGGTCAACTTAGACAGGTGGTCAACTTTACAGGTTTTACTGTATTTGGAATTAACGATGTATGCATTTTAAAAAGAACTACACTGTTTGAAATTTCATCATGAAATTACGGTTAAATGACCGGCAACAGTCTGTCCATCTAATTCTAAATTTACGGTTTGGAACATTTTTCTATCTTTACGGGACCTAACCATTTCCAATCAACTTGGTTAAAAAGCCGTAAATACAAAAGTTTACGGTTTTATAACCATTTAAAAAGGGTTTCAAAACAAAATTTTTACCGTTTTTGAACCATTTCGAGGCGTAGAATCTTCAAGGGCTAGAAACCGTAAACGAAGCTTGCAGGAATCGAACCCGGGCGTACGGTAAACTACGGTATACCAACCTTGCTCTCTAGCCAGTCGGCCATCTACAGCAGGTAAAGCGGCCGTTTATTTATCAATAAATCTTCTTTTCCAACAGGCAAACTGCCTTAAAATTGAGATTTCAGTTTTTGATTGGATCTAAAGTCATTTTTAATCTAAATTGACTATATTGACGAAAATCATTTTATTTGCTGCAAAAATTAAAATACAAACAAGCTTTAGCAGCTCAAATGATGGGTTCGCTCATTCGCAAACAGTTCGGGAATCCGATGTCTTCCGTTTTGGATTGACGTATGTATGTGTTTCTATTTAATAACCACAGCTACAGACTCTTCTTCTGCTTCTTTTTTTATGTGCACATGCAGATTTGAACTGATGAATCTTGATTCACATTTTAACAACAACGTACGACGGTAAGGTTCCACATTCATTACTGCAAAAATGAAAGTTGTGACTCAGTTATTTTTTTAAAAATTATTTTTAAAAATTTTTTCAATGATTTTTTGACTCGCTTTATTTTATTTTTGCATTGTTGCCGTCGTTTCCAACAGTATAATTACAGTTGCCGTGTGAACAAACAAATCAATGCAGTTGCCATTTTGTAACAAATGTAAGAAATATATTATTAAAATCAAAACGCTTCTCTAGCATATTGAGTAAGGCTTTGCTGTATTTTCAATCTCCGCTAAAATTTAATGTATACGCGAATGTAATTTAATCCTTCATTTCTCTTTAATTTATTTATTTATCGTCTGCGCTTTTTTTTATTTTTCTTATTAGGGTGGCAGCGCTCTTTTTGCATAGTTTCGTTAAAACTTTTGTTTTGAAAAGCATAATAAAATTTTCAATAAGTTCATTGGATGGTAAATATATATTTTTCACAAACAATTTGATTGTATAGTAAATAAATATATAGTAGTGTGGGGCAGTAAGCAAAGGGGCGTCCTCGCCGCCTGACCTGGGTCATTCAACTTGAAGTAGGAGACACCTTTGCACAAATCATTTTAATTACAATTTATAATATCTAGAACAGCGGTCATTTCATATGACAGCCGGGCTTGCTTACTAGTATATATATATATATATATAGATGCTAAGAGTTTGGCGTTATATTTGGCGATATTCTTATTTCCATGTCGAAGCAAAGTGCCAGATGAGTTAACCCGGATTACAGCAGGCGCTTCAGCTTACTTATATGACAGGAATTAAAAGGCATATTCCACCACTAATTTCATTTCTGCGAAATAGCCGTAAATAGTCCCTCCGCCCGTGAAAAACGTTTCACAAAAATCTAATTTCCTGTCCTCGCCAAAGAAAATGACGAAGATAATGCATTTATCCATTAACGGCGAGAAATGATTGCGTTACGGAGCGCGGAGCTCTACTTTTCAAATCGTCCAGGGAGCCCGGAATGATAACGGCAGCAAAATTTTACCGTTTCAGAGAATAAGATACTAATTAAATGGCAGTCCCGCGCGGTTGCAGACGAGATGGAAATGATGAATTGGAACAGATGGTTGCAGGGTGAAGTGGGTTTTAGAGGTGATGGGTGAGGAGATATTATTGAAGGTATGAACCTCTTATGGAAGGGTGAGGTTGGAATGTCCTTTTCTGTAGCGGAGATCATTTTCTCAGGCAAAATTATTTCACAACAACCAATACATTGTTTTCTAAAGTACAGCCTCTTGCCCTTTTTTTAACCCTTTAACTACGGGTAACGTCAATAGACGATTTGGCGAAACTTTTCTGTGGTTCGGGTAACGTCAATAGATGATTTGGCGAAACTTTTCTGTGGTACGGGTAACGTCAATAGACGATTTGGCGAAACTTTTCTGTGGTACGGGTAACGTCAATAGACGATTTGGCGAAACTTTTCTGTGGTACGGGTAACGTCAACAGACGATTTGGCGAATCTTTTCTTTGGTACGGGTAACGTCAATAAGCGATTTGGCGAAACTTTCCTGTGGTACGTCAATAAGCGATTTATTGACGTTAATTGACGTAATTTAATTTTTTTTTTGGTTAGCCAGTAACAAAATTTGCTATGGCGAAAGTTCATGTAAGAAACTCATGACATATACATAGAATTAGATGTATCGCCATTTATGCAATTTTTGAATACTTTTTTTTTTTTTTTTGGCGTTCAGGCAAACAGATTTGAGAATATATTCCAGTAGTTAAAGGGTTAAAGTGTAGATTTTGAGAAGAAACTTTGTTGATAATGAGTCCGGAATTTTTTTTTTTTTTTGAATAATTTTAAAGTTTTCACAAGGTTAAATTTATCCCAAGTTTCTACGACAATTAACAAATACGTAATGACTAGTTCAAGACTTCTAAAAGTGACGAAAATATCCTCTAGTCTTTTTGTTCAATTCCTACTATTAGTTCACACTCAGCCTATATCTCGTTCAAATTTTCTATCATTAATAAAATATTTTTTATTCGTCCACTTAAGTTCAAATACATTTTTTTAACTTGTAGTTAATGACACTTGATGTTAATACAGTTATTTCAAATATTAATTCACTAATTAAACTTAACCGTTATTAATTTTAGTTTTATATGGATTCCATCAGTCACTGTCATATTTGGCAACAGAGATCGCGTTAACGCCTCTACAAGCGTGTTTCACGCCTTAAAAATCGGTAATACGCATTGAAATTTAACAAGAAGTTCCGTCTAGAACTATACGAGCCTACTTTCCCGTATACACCAAATTCAAATTTATAATCTAGCTATCTCTTTCTCTCTCTTTCTTATTTATCTTTAGTTCTAATTATTGAAAATATACCTTTTTCAACGGATAATACATATTCATTCACTCACTCATTCATTCTTTCATTTATTCAGCCATGCATTTATTCATTCATTCGTTACCTCATTCAAGTGTTTATTCATTCATTTACGCAGTCATGTATTTATTCACTCATTTATTTATATTTTCATTTATTCAATAATTTATTCATTCATTCTTTTCCTCATTCATTTATTCATTGATTTATTCTTTCACTCTTTCATTTATTCATTCATTCATTATTTCACTCATTGAGTCACTGAGAAATATCCTTGAAAATCCCGATCAAAAAATTTCATAGCAAAATAGGCTCGTAAGTTCTGGATAAACTTTCTATTTCTACATGTTCTACGTTATAA
Organism: Octonoba sinensis; assembly: GCA_038502835.1. Lineage (NCBI taxonomy): Eukaryota > Metazoa > Arthropoda > Arachnida > Araneae > Uloboridae > Octonoba > Octonoba sinensis. The sequence goes on from CM076605.1 coordinate 113,399,960, forward strand.
GAGCTTTCCGATAAAGTTTGTTCCAAGCAAATCGGTCCGTTAGATCAGGATTTATATAGGGTTGAAATTTCCCCGTAAGCTCAGTGTTAATTTTTTGAACTGTTCAAAAATGAACAAAAACTGTTCAAATCAATATTTCACGCCGAGATCTCCTTTCAATAAGCTTTCAATAGGAACTTGGCTCTTGTGCCCAGAGTTTACAGAATTTGCTTCAATTTTGTCCATAGGCGCTAATGTTAAAATTTTTTGAACTGTTCAAAATTGAACAAAAAATTGTTCAAATCAAAAAGTAAAATATAGAAATGAGATGTCCTCGCCGAGATCTTTTGAATGCAAAAAGAATTTTTCCAATCGGACAATTCGTTCAAAAGTTATTAGGGGGGGACAGACCGACAGACCGACAGACCGACAGACAGACCGACAGACAGACCGACAGACCGACAGACAGACAGACAGACCGACAGACCGACAGACACACTTTTTCCCCATCTCAATACCCTACTTTCAAATTTTTTATTTTTCAATCTTTATTTAATTACTTCACTTATTTTTGACTTTTCTTGATTTTTAACGATATTTTCACGATACATTAAGCCTTCTTTCATGCTTTATTATTATTATTATTTACTTTTACGGGAAAGTAGGCTAAAAAATGCGTATTTCTACACTTTAAAACAACTTTTAGCTTGTTAAGTATTGCAAGATAAATATAATATTCTTCCATTAAGTTAATTTTATTTTTTATTATATAGTACAGCTCAAAACTCGCGGTCGCCAGTCGCCAAATGCGACCAATTTTTTAACGGAAATCGCTTACCGTGTTTGAAATTTCAAACCTTTTCCATCCTGGAATTATTTCAATTATCTTGAAAGTTGTAAGATACTTTTTGCACGCACAACCTTAAATCTTCCTCTTTGTAGTTTCATTTCAACAATTAAAAAAGAAAAAAAAAGTATAAAGATAGAAACAGCCAAAATCGTGTACGTGCTTCGCCGAAAATTAGATTCTACGTTAGAGATTTTAATCCTTTTGCATCGGGTACAAATTTTAACTATTTTCTAAATAAGAAGCTATTTTTCACGCTGCTACCCTAAATCTGCTTATTTTGCATTTTATTTTAATAGTTTCTGGCTTTTTTTTAACTGTGCCTATATTGAACACGTGTTTGTCGAAAATTGCGTTTATCACTATTATTAAATCACTATTATTGTTTCATTTAGTTATTTACTTCAAATTTGGTTTTAATATTGACAGCTATTTACTTTTTAACTAAATTTTGGATAAATAAGAAATTTTTAGAAAATTGTTAATTTAGCTGTACGTACGCTACGCGCTGGGTCAAGGTCGCAGCAGAAGTGGTTTTCACTCTGAACTCGGATAGCTGTTAAGAGTTTTTTTTAATTTTCACTCCTCCAGAAAATAAAATACTCCTCCAAAAACCTCCAAGGAGTATTTTCACTCTTCGAAAAAAATTCCTAGCGCGACCTCTGTTTGGCAACAGAATCGAGCCAATATCAGCGCAATTCCCCGCTACCATTTACTATCATGGGCAACAACAGTACACAAGATGTCAGGTAGCACTGTAGATTATGCAGTAATATATCTAAAACGAAAACTCTTCGCAGCAGGTGAAGCACATGTCGCGGTGAAATCATTAGATGGAATATTAATTGAAGAACTGGACTGCTCGAAACTCACACAAAAGGTTCCTTGCAATAATGAAGCATTACAAGGGGTTGATATAATGAGAAAATAGCGACCACCACCAGCTTCATAAATTAAAAACAAAAAATAATTAATGATCTTAATAAAAAGTAACTAAAATAAGATTATTCTTACACCACTCTGTGGTGGCACAAGAACTTGGCTGCAATAGGAGCCAAACCCTTGGAGTTTCAATCCGGGGATGTCCGCCAAAGCGGACTCGTAGAACAAGTTTCAACTGCGTTAGGTAAGCGATAAAAGTCGTCAAGTAAGAAATTTCGCTTTATGAAATTGGATAAAATGAACTAACATCATTGCAGTTACTTTTGGCACAATGCTTGATTGACCTTTTACAAATTTAGACCCCATAATGAAGTAATAGTTTCAATGCAACAGTAAAATAATGATGAGAAGTAACCAAACTAGTTAAGAGTGACGTCAAGCCTAGTGAGCCTAAAGTGTGACGTCAGTTGATGACGCATTCAGCTCCACCCCGTTTTTCGAGCGTGATATATTTACTGTCTGATTTTCTTAACTGAGACTTTCGTCGAATTTGCGCATACGTCAGTTTTGCTGCTATTTCATTGAAATAAGGTGGCATGATGAATAAAGATTCGGAAATAATTAGTTTTTATGAAGAAAAATTAACTCTCTGCTTTTTTTTCTTTTATATTTTGTGTTAAAGATTCAAGTTGGAAATACAATATATCATTAGCGGGGAAAAGCAAAAAATGACAAAAACTTTTGAAAAGTGCCCATCTTGGGGTATCACCCGCTTTGCAGGATAGAATCTTCCCGATGGATAGTCTTGACTTTCGTAAACGATCAGTAAACATTAATTAAAAAATCTACAGGGTGGTGTAGTGATAAGGCGCAAGCCTCGTACGCCCAAGTTCGCAGATTCAAACCTGCCCTGAGTCGGTGGATTTTCAAGATGCAGAAAATCGTCTGCTCCCATGTCGTATGATTATGCGGCATGTAAAAGGTCCCTTGAGTAGACATTTGGCTTGGATGCTTTCGGCTAAATTAAATTCCTAGTGCAATTTCGCATCAACAGAGTCCGGCTGCTCCACCTTTCCGGTGGAGAAACCGGAAGTCAAAATTATCATGCGGTGATGGTACCACACTCACTGTGGTGCCGCTGAAAGAGACGGTACCAATCTCTTGGGAACGCACTAGGTCTGCAATTGGAAGAAACCAACTGCAGCCCATTAGAAATAATAAATAAATAAATAAAACATTATTTAAAAATGAATAATTGGGTTTCTGAGTCTGGCGTTGTTGTGTTTTAGTGTCTTTTTTAAATGTCTTAACCATATTTAGCTGTCAAAATAGGGCTATTTAATAGGTCGAAACTGCCCTATTACTTTTGACATCTCTAAGCATCTCCTCAGTAACAAATAGCAGCATCAGGAAATCAGTTCCTCGCCTGGAACAAACAGTCAGAATTCTCCTCGAACTAACCCAACCAACCAACCCTTCCGGTATCCACCGGAATCCCCGGGGTATGCGAATAGAAAAACAGCACCATAAAATCGGATTCTCTCCACGGGCCCCTCCCTGATTGGAGCAGGACCCCCAGGGACGGGGTCCTCTCAATCAGAGGCCGTTCTTGCCGGCGAGTGATTAGCGCAGACTAGTAACACCGGTTAGACAAGTCGGTTAAATCATCGGCCACGCTTCCCGAGGGAGATGGCGTAACTGTAACTGTATCTACCTGCGGGCATAGATATCGATGGGCCTCTAGGAAAGGATTATCGACTCTTGATGAAAAGTTCGGATCAACCCTGAGGTGATTTTACTGCTGCTGGTGGCTATGGTTGGTTGGGTTGGCTATGTATCTCAAATAAAAACTTCATCCAGAACTAACCGAGTGTACTGTATTTTATAGCAAAACCTATTTAAACAAGAAGTTTCGTCTCGAACAATACGAGACTACTTTCTCGTATACATCCAACTTCAAATTTATAATCTAGCTATCTCTCTTTCTCATTTAGCTTTAGTTCTTAATTGCTTCAAATATACCTTTTTCAACGGATAATACGTATTCATTCACTCATTTATTCAGTCATTCATTCACTCATTTATTCAGTCATTCATTCACTCATTCATGTATTTATTCACTCATTTACTTATTTTTTCATGCATTCGCTCATTTTTTTTATCATTTATTCATTCATTTTTTTGCTTATTCATTTAATCATTCATTACAAAAATATTCTTTAAAATCCCGATTAAAAAATGTCAAAAAAATAGGCTTGTTAGTTCTGGGTGAACTTTCAATTTTTACATGTTTTACGTTATAAGAGCTTTCCGGTAAAGTTTGTTCCAAGCAAATCGGTCCGTTAGTTCAAGATTCATAAAGGATTGAAATTTCCCCGTGGGCGTTATGTTAGTTTTTTTAACTGTTCAAAAATGAACAAAAATTGTTCAAATCAAAAAATTACTTCAAGCTTCTTTCAAGAAACTTGTTCATAAGAACTCGAATCTTATGCCCAGAATTTACATAATTTGCTTCACTTTGCCCATAGACGCTAATATTAAAACTTTTGAACTGTTCAAAATTAAAGGAAAAATTGTTCAAATCAAAAAGTAAAATGAAATTTCCTCGTCGAGATATTTTGAATGCAAAAAGAATTTTTCGAATCGGACAATTCGTTCAAAAGTTATTAGGAAGGGACAGACAGACCGACCGACAGATTTTTTCCCCATCTCAAAACCCTTCTTTCAATTTTTTTACTTTCAATATTTATATAATTACTTCACTATTTTTGACTTTTCTTGATATCTAACGATATTTTCACGATACATTAAGCCTTCTTTCATGCTTTATTATTATTTTTTTTACTTTTACAGGAAAGTAAGCGAAAGAAGAAAAACATTTTAATCATCATGTCATATAGGCTCCTTCATATAACGTATTCATTATGTTTTCACGTAAATACTAGAAAGCCAAATTGAAACTCAGTACATTTGGTTTACATAAAGTTTTTTTTAATTGGTTTCTGAACAAAGTAAAATAAAAATTGGTCAAAATAAAAAAGACAGCGGAGTTATGAGAAGAAAAAAAAGTTTTATTCATGTTCTAAACAGGGAAATTGATCGGCGTGAAAAAATCCCTAAGCATCGAGAGTGCAGATTTCTCCGTACAACTGATTTCTCTACACTATGACGAATGCAGTGGTAAAAACTGTTTTACAGCTAAAATTTGCTTGCGACCGTTAACAAATTTTCGTTATGTTTGCAGACAAATCGGCCTTGGGCTGTTGTAGTAAAATATTGTTACCATAGCAGCAAGACAAATCTTTCTTCCTGCCTGAGATTTTTCTGCTTATTTATATTGATGCAAATTAGAAGGTTTTGTATATTTCGTTGTCCAAATCGCGAACCATACATAGTGACTTGTTATTTAAACTGGTGAATCCACCACCAATGAAGAATCAGTGCATACATAGCACCGTATTGTGTTTTCTTTCCATAAAAGTTTTTCTTTTAAGTAGGAAACAAGGCTTAATGTATCGTAAAAATAAAGAAAGTCAAAAATAAGTAAAGTAATTAAATAAATATTAATAAATAAAAAAATCGAGAGTACATGGAAAACTGATTCTGTTTTTGCATTATTATAGCAAAAAGTGTTCAATTTTTTAGCCTACTTTCCCGTAAAAATAAGAAAAATAATAAAGCATGAAAGAAGGCATAATGTATAGTAAAAATATCGTTAAAAATAAGAAAACCTTTTTAAAAAAAATGAAGTAATTAAATAAAGATCGAAAAATAAAAAAAAAAAATCGAAAGTAGGGTTTTGAGATAGGGAATATGAGTTAGTCGGTCTGTTTTCCCCTTTTGATAACTGTTGAGGAAATTCTCCGATTAAAAAAAAATATTGTCTGCATTCGAAAGATCTCGGACATTCCCACATTTTTATTTTTCGATTTAAACATTCTTTTATTTAATTTTGAACAGTGCAAAAAAATGTAACACTAGCGCCTATGAGGAAATGCGAAGCAAATTATATACCCTGGTCACATGAATCGAAATTCCTTTGACCAAGTTTGTTGGAAGGAAATCAAAAAATATTCCATGTCGAGGGCTCCCCTCGACATGGAATATTTTTTGATTTCAACATTCTGCGTTCAATTTCCAGCAGTCCAATAAAAACTTAACATTACCGCCTACGGGGAATTTTCAATCCTATATAAATCAACATCTAATGGGCGGATTTGCTTGCAACAAAATTTATCGGAAATATCTTAAGACGTTGAACATATACAGCTACAAAGTTCATCCAAAACTGAATAAGCCCATTTTCTCATGAAAAGTTTTCATCTAGATTTTTAAGGAAATTTCTGATTTAATGAATGAATAAATGAATGTATGAATGAATGATTGATTGAACGTGTATTAACCGTTGAAAAATGTGTATTTTAAGCAATTAAGAACTAAAGTTAAATGAGAAACAGAGAGATTACTAGATTATAAATTTTATAAGTTTGATGGGGGTTGGTGAATACGGGAAAGTAGGCTCGTATAGTTCTAGACGGAACTTCCCGTTTAAATAATAAATAAAGCCTTTCAAACTTTGAGAGAGCTGGACAGCTGCTTTAATATTGTTTTGTGGATATTGACTATTAATAATAATTTATAAGCCAAAAATAAATAAATAGATAAAATAAAATAAATAAATATATAAATAAAAATAATAATCTTGTGCTTCGGTGAACTGCATGTGCTTTACTTTAAATGAATCACAGCTATTGTTTTAAAATTCCACACTTCATCCATTCGTTTAGGGATGGAGAGAAGGGGCAGTTATGGTTGTTCAACCACGCCCCCTTAACCAATCCTAGTACGGTAATATAAGCCCTATAGCCTATCCTAGTATGCCATCTAAGAAGTTTTATGATCTAAAAATCCCACTGGAGAAAATTCCGGCTGATGTAGTAGTTATCAAACATTTTTACACCATTTTGTCAAACAATATTGTACAAAAAGTTTCATGTTTCTGAAAAAAAAGGGTTTACTACAAGAAACTACAAGTTTACTACAAAAAAAAAAGATTACTACATTTTCGTACATGCGTTATTATATGTATGTAATGTTGATGCGTTATAAATGCTATAGGCAAAAAACGTTTGAAAAACATTTATTAATTCAAGTCATTGAGTTCCTTCATTGTCGCTTCCATCAACAATTGCACAATTAAAAGAAAAAGCAGTCATATCATACATTTTTATTGCACTGTATTTTCAAATCTACAATAAATATGCACAATTTAAGGGAAAAAGAATTTAACATTTTTTACAGAAAGCTCTGAAGTGTTTTTAAAAGAAAGACAGACATTCGTGTTTTCGACAGTTGAGTTTTCAACGCAAACTTGTCCAAAGACATGCAGAGTAATTTACTTGAATTATTTTGTCCGGAGGTATGTTTGGTAATTGGTATTAAAGCGATGAAATATAACAGTTATTAAATACAAATTGGAAATTTTAAAATCCATCGCTAATTTGAAGAAATCGTAAAATTGGGTATTGATCGAAGTTGTGCTTTGATACACAAGTACAACCGAATGGCCCTTTACACATGCGTTCTTAACCGTGCTCCAGACTGCGGAGTGCGGTTAAGAACGCCCGTTCCATTCAAATGCGCGTGTAAATGCAACTTTTGAGCGCGCTCATGAAGGTGGTTAAGAATGACACTCAGATGCGCGCTCAAGAATGCGTTTAACCCGGGAGGACGCGCGCTGGGTGTGCAAGGCCCGAGCTGTAAATATGGAATTAAGTATTCATTCAATAAGATTAGTCTATTTACATTTTAACTACTTTCTACGTTGGTTCTGAATAGCAATCTTACGTATTTGGTTAATTTATTTTTTAGGGAAAATATGTATTTTTAGAAAGAAAAGAAAATGGCCGAAAACCGTTCTCGCTTTCGCAGTTTAAGAATGACGTTCAGTTGCGCGTTCATGATCGCGCACCAAGAAATGTTGCATTTTACATACGCGTTCTTAACCGCGCCTCAAAATGGGATGATAGGACGACTCTGCTTCTGAAATAATTTTTTATTTTTGGTTTTGTGTCTTAAATCTCAAAAAGATATGCATATTGTTACGTATTTATTATTGTAATTTATTTCTTAATGATTTTCCTTTAATGTATTACATTTCATTGTGGTTAGAATATTGGCTAGGAAGGTGGAACTTTGTTGTCTCCGAAATTCTATACGCCACTCTGTGGGGGCTCCAACGAACGCCCCGCCCCGCATCTGAACTCGTTCTTACGCTAGGTCATACTGTTGCACATTGTTGGGATACATTCTTCAACTTGGGTTTTACTTAGTTGCATGCGCCTCCTTCAGTTGCGCAGTTAAGAACGTATGTGTAAAGGGCCCTCTAGTTCTCAGTTATGCTGAGAGTGGTAGAAATTAAAGGCATCAAATAATCAATGACGTAAAGTTTAGGAGGAATTTAACAAAAATTTATTCCAATAGTGGGGATATCGCAGTTTAGGCTATAAAAAGAGTGTAGTAAAAAATGCTTTTTTTTTTCAACACAATGACTCACATGGGAGTTGAGGAACGCCATCTCAAATAATTTCCCCTTTATCCAGCAATACACTAAAAACTTCTATTTCAACTTTTAACCAAAAAAGTGGAAAAAATGATGAAATGTAGCTGCAACCAACATTTGGTACTAAGTTGAACCATCATAATGGTGTAGTTTCAGATAGTTTCACCTTGAATGTGACACTAGGAACCATTATAATGGTGCAATTTCACCTAGTTTCACCATGAATGTGAAACTATATAGGAGCCATTATAATGGTGTAGTTTCACCATGAATGTGAAACTAGGAACCATTATAATGGTTTGTAGTTTCACCATGAATGTGAAACTAGGAACCATTATAATGGTGAAGTTTCACCATGAATGTGAAACTAGGAACCATTATAATGGTGCAATTTCACCTAGTTTCACCATGAATGTGAAACTATATAGGAGCCATTATAATGGTGTAGTTTCACCATGAATGTGAAACTAGGAACCATTATAATGGTTTGTAGTTTCACCATGAATGTGAAACTAGGAACCATTATAATGGTGAAGTTTCACCATGAATGTGAAACTAGGAACCATTATAATGGTGCAATTTCACCTAGTTTCACCATGAATGTGAAACTATATAGGAGCCATTATAATGGTGAAGTTTCACCATGAATGTGAAACTAGGAACCATTATAATGTGCATTTCACCTAGTTTCACCATGAATGTGAAACTAGGAACCATTATAATGGTGCAATTTCACCTAGTTTCACCATGAATGTGAAACTATATAGGAGCCATTATAATGGTGAAGTTTCACCATGAATGTGAAACTAGGAACCATTATAATGGTGCAATTTCACCTAGTTTCACCATGAATGTGAAACTAGGAACCATTATAATGGTGCAATTTCACCTAGTTTCACCATGAATGTGAAACTATATAGGAGCCATTATAATGGAGTAGTTTCACCATGAATGTGAAACTAGGAACCATTATAATGGTGAAGTTTCACCATGAATGTGAAACTAAGAACCATTATAATGGTGCAGTTTCACCTAGTTTCACCATGAATGTGAAACTAGGACCATTATAATGGTGTATTTTCCGCTATTTTCACCATGAATGTGAAACTAGGAATCCGTTATAATGGTCCAACTTTAGTACAGTAAAACCACGTAATACCGCGCCTCAGTATACCGTGGAATCGGATATAGCACGGTTTGTATCCTGTCCCCCGACGTTTAAACCACCCCTTTGTCATTGCCAATTAAAGGTGATTCCTTAATTTACCATTGCAAAAAAGTCCTGCAGACAAAGTCTCTTCCGAGTGGTTATAGAGTTATTTACCTTTGTAATCCAGATTCTTTAAAATTTTTGAAGTTAAACATATTCTCTAGTCCGAGTGAGTGTATAAATACTTAAAACATTGTTTCTTTGAAAAGTGCGTTTCTCCCCTTTCATACATCTACTTCTTAATTAGAATCTTTCCCCTTTCATAACCTCATGTTGATTATTTAAAGAGATTTTTAATCCCCCATTTTTACAGAACACAATTGGTTTCGTTGCGGTTGATATGTTTCTAGCTTAGGACACCTCAGAAAGCGGAAAACTTTAATCTGAATAACCTATCATTCGATTGATTAACTGCTCAGTTGAAAAGTGCTTCTTGCACAGCAATTACATTACAGCGAATAAAATCGCAGCAAACAAGAAAAGAAACATTTAAGTATACAATAGAAGAAAAGTTATGAGTAATTGATAAAGTTAAAAGTTTTAATTATTATGTAAACTTCTCCCAAACAGTTTTACGGTGCTTGAATGATGCATTTATGTTTTTATAAACATAAAAATAAACAAATGAATTAAATGACATTTTTGACAAGCGTTCTACACGTTTTAATGTTTTAAAGAGACTTTCTTTTTACCATCGGCCATCGGCATCGGCCGATGGAAGAGGAGAATAATCGGCAATCGGCCATCGGCCTATCTTCGAACAATCGGCATCGGCCCATCGGCCAAAAAATGCCATCGGTCGAGCCCTACCTAAGACACTATAACTTGATTTTCAAATCGGGTGCCACCGCTCTGGCTCGTTTCTCTTGACACGGACAGAGCTCAAGCTGTCAGGAAATCTGTTCAGTTCAATGTAGGGTCAATGCTTGACTCCCTCACGTTTTCCGATAGACCACCTGCTTTTTTGAGAAGTGTGCTTTTTACACAGCAATTACAGCTAATAAAATGGCAGTAAACACGAAAAGAAACAGCTATACATTCGAAGAAAAGTTACGAGTCATTGGTAAAGTTAAAAGTGGTGCAACAAGAGCGAGAATATTTCCTGAATATGGTTCCGCGGTACAGTTCCACTATACCGCGGTTATGTCATAACGCGGGTGCCAAACATGTCCCCCGACACCCGCGTTTTAACGGGGTTTTACTGTACCAAATGTTGGTTGCAGCTGAAGTTCTCCATTTTTTCCATATTTTTGCTGAAATGCAGAACTAGAATTTTTAGAGTGTACATAAATCAGTACCCTGAGCTACATAGGATATGGTTCAATTTGAAGCATTGTGTATATTTACGCCTTTTTATATTATAACATCTATATACACGGTGCTAAAATTATAGTTTGTTTTTTTAGTTCTTTTAAATTAACCTACTTTTTTTTCAGAATTAAAACTCTCGTCATAAATATATTTTTGATTCAAATCTAATTAATAGCATTAAATGACTAGTCAACGAAAGACGAGTTTTGACTAATGAACATAACAGATCATTACAAATGACGGGTATTAGAAGATTCTTATAAACTGTACAATGTATATTTACAAAAGATTTCCTGTAATTGATAAAGTATCTCATATTTTAAATACAAAGTTCATTCTTAACATTACAACATCTTTTTTAATAAACAAGAGTAGCTTATATATTGTGCTACATTAGAGCTATGCCGGTTTCACACAGACTGCGACAGTGGCGAAATCTTTGTCGCTTACTTTCCTTCGTCGTATATTCTGAATAATACAATTAACACGCCCTTGGGTAGCATAATGAATGGCTGCCATTTAATCCTTCTGTAAAAAATGTTTTCAGCAAGAAGTTGATGTTTTTATTTATTGCACTTTGACGTAAACTGTAACCCGAAAGCTGTCGATGTTGGTGCAAAGTCATATCAACAGTCATACAGAGCTGTCAGCAATGTGTTTTGTGGCCGTCGCCGCTGGGATGAAATCAGTACTATATTCATTGGAAATGCTCGTATGTTTTCAGTTCTGAGTTGTTGTTTTTTTTTTTTTTTGTAGATAGTGAGTATAACATTGACGAAAGCACATCAATAATTCCAGTCATCGTGCTTCTGTAGTTTCTATCAAATGATGAATGTGGATAGAGCGGTAACAATAATGCCAGTCATTATGTGCCTGTAGTTTCTGAAATACCTCAGTATATTCTTTTTGTACTAAAATCTAAGAACTTTAATTATGATATCACAAGTAGTTTAAATATTAGTCACATTATTTAGCCGGTATAATGCTCAAATAATTTAGCCAGTATAATAGTCAAATTAGTATAATGCCTTAAGACATACTTTGCGAAAGCTAGTATCTTGATTGTTTTAGACACTATCGCAAGAATTTAATGCAAATGCGCATTTTCTACGGTACCGAAATCTTTTCTTTGGTGTTTGAAAATGGATAAATTTAGAGTTTCTAGTATTAGTGACTGAGATAGAAACTTGCCTCTAAACGGAAATTTCGCGAATTGCAAGAGTTGTCGACGAAATCGAGACTAATTTCAAACATTGTACAGATATGGTTGTCATAGTGACAAGAAATAAGTAGAGTATCAGCGACATCAACGTCAGATTTTTGTTTGTGAAAAGATTCAGTTTTGCCAACTCTCTTATGATCAACTTGGTGCATCCTTATGCAACGCTGATTTCAATTTTTGGTTGAAGGAATATCAGGCAAAGAGTTTGGTTCAACATTGTTCGTACCAAAACATTTAGCACATAAAATCCTCAGCTGCACAAGATTAATAGCTCTTTGGTATTTTCTTAGAAGCAGCCTGCTGCAAAAGGTGTAGTGGCGTGACTGGTAGCTAAGATCAAATTTATGGAATCATCAGAAGGTCGTACAGTTTCCACAATGCCAAAACCTAATGGATCAGCATGAAGCACTAAGTTGTTTAGTGTTTTCGCATAAAAGATCGAACCATCCCATGCTAGATTTATCCTAGAGGGCGTTGTTCTCGGCCATCTCAGGGCGTAAAAGTTCTGAGATCAGAATGCTGACTTTCTTTGTGCCTTCAAAGGTCGACCTTTCATTGGAAGGTCGAAAGTATGCCAGTGTGTAGTCGCGTTTCTAGTAGCTACGATCAAATTAATGGAATCTTCAGGAGGACCTGCAGTTTCCACGATTCCAGTACTTAATGGAGCAACATGAAACACTTAGCTGTTTATTTTTTTCGCATAAAAATTCGACCCATCTCAACCTAGATCTATTCCAGAGGATGTGGTTCTCTGTCACCTGAGTGCAGACTAGCCCTGAGATCGGAGTGTTGCGTTTTTTTGTGCCTTCGAAGGTCAACCTTTCTTTGGAAGGTCGAACTAGTCTGGACTTATGCCAGTGTGTAGTGGCATATTTTGCAGTAAGACCAAATTAATCGAATCGTCAGAAGGACATACAGTTTCCAAGATTCCAGTACTTAATGGAGCAACATGAAACACTTAGTTGTTCATTTTTTGCATAAAAGTTCGAACCATCCCATCCTGGATCTATCCCAGAGGGCGTGGTTCTCTGTCACCTGAGTGCAGACCAACTCTGAGATCAGAATGCTGTGTTTCTTTGTGCCTTCGAAGGTCGACCTTTCTTTGAAAGGTCGAACGTATGCCAATGGAACACTCAATTGTTTTTTTTTTCGCATAAAAGTTCGAACCATCCCATCCTGGATCCATCCCAGAGGCTGTGGTTCTCTGCCATCTCAGTGCAGTCCAGCTCTGAGGTCAGAATGCTGCGTTTCTTTGTGTCTTCGAAGGTCGACCTTTCTTTGGAATGCCCTCCCGCAAATGTCGCAAGCAAAAGGCTTGAATCCTGTATGCTTGCGGCTGTGGGTGATGAGATTAGAAGACTGACTGAAGGCCTTCCCGCACACAGTGCACTTGTGAGGCTTTTCACCTGTAGAATAGACACAAAAGAGAATAAAATTATACATTTGAAGTGTTGGTTTGAACAGTTAGTTGGCCGATAAAGACTTTTCCTCGTATATCAGTTTAACATTATTCACGATTATGATTCAATTTTAATGGTTAAATAGAACTTCTTTTAAAAGTTCTCATCCGAATGCACATTTAAAAATGTTTGAAAAAACAAATATTGAAATTGTTAAATGCATTATGGAGGAATTTAGCGCTAATGACGGGACATATTATTGGCGAAGGAAAAAATGCTGATAACACTGTGCAACAAATGTGAACTTTTTTTTTTTGTCCTTTAGAAGAAACTATGTGATTCTATATAAACAAAAGGTGCTTAATTCAAATATCCAAACCAAAATGGTTCATCACGTACCGTTTTTGCTACAGACCCACTTCTCATATTTATACAATTTGGTTATAGAAGAATAACTGCGGCTTTCTTTTTGAAAACACAAACACAAAAAAAGATTTTTTTTGGCCGTTTCATCTTGTGGGCATCTGTTGGTGTGCCCTGATAACAGATTAGCAATATTCAATTCGTATACTTCCATTCTATCGACCGCTGAAACGCTTTTAAAACACAGATATCCTGATGAGACCTCTCCCCCATTCTCATCATTAATTACGCCAAGGTTTTGAGGAAAGGAGTCCATATGGGAGTCCAAAAAGTGTAGACTTTAAAAAAATATAGCAACCTAATAATACAAAAGCATTTTATCATGTCAACAACAAGATTTTCGTAATTTTCAGCTCTCTCATTTCCAAGGAAACGTGAGCACACCTATTTAAAGGCCATCCAGGCAGATTTTTCGGCTTCTCACTGCTTGTTTTCATACTCTTCATCATGAAAGGACTTCCTTAAGTTGTGGGCCAATAAAAATCCTTTCTTTTAGTTTTGCCTCACTTATTTTTTTTAAATTTTTTCCTGAACTGCAAGAAAGTCACTCCTTCTCTGTCCAGAGCTTTTACAAATATTTCGATAAACCGAGTTTAATATACAATTGGGGGAAAAAGGCACATAGTAGATTTACAAGTGGCTAATTTAATATGCTTTTACCACTCAAAATTTTAAATTTTCCTTTGTGTTTGCGGAATATGCTACAGGAATGAATAGGAAAACAATACTTAGATGGAAAAGCACCTATAAACAAGCCCCACTCTGCTGAATTGTGCTCATGTCCTAATGCTTGAAACACTACATTCACATCACAGCAACATACTATTTTTTCTTTCTCCGCAAAATAGTCTACAAAATGATTTTGTCGTCTAGTAAAAAACTCGAAACTTCGAGAAGTAGATAAAGCTTTTGTTGCCAAAAAATGTCTCTAAAGTAACCCAAGTTCATTAAAAAAAGTCTCTAGAATGGCAACGATTTCACTGTCAATGAGAAAGATATAATTTATAATAAATTCAGTCGATAAATTACGAAAATATGCACATTTATCCAGAATATACGTAAAAAGCTAAAATGTGGAATTTTGGAAAAATGGTACGTGATACGCAAAAAATAATTGCAGATTCGTAATTCTCAGCTAAAAATACATAAGAAACAGGCATTTTCATCCAAAGGACATTTTTCGTGTTGCACAGTGTAATAAGGGAAAGTTCTAATTTTTGGCGTAACAGCACTATGACTAAGGGGAAAATTCTAATGACTAAGAGGAAAAATACTTATTATAAAACGAAATGCAATAACTAAATGAAATATTTGGTAACTAAGAGCACATTTTAAATATAAGGGAAATAGTCATCATAAATAAAAGAAAAATTATTATCACTAATAGAAAAATTATAATGACTAAGGAAAAGTTGTAGTGAATGAATGAAAAATCATAATAATGAAGGGAACATTTCAATGACCAAGGAAAAAGCTGTAATAAATAAAGAAAAATCCTAATGACAAAGAGAAAAAGTCTAATAGGTAGACATTTAAAAAAAAAAATGTAATAACTAGACGAAAATGCTTGGTAACTAAGAGAAAATTCCAAATATTACGGAAATAGTCATCATAAATAAAAGGGATATTATTATAACTAATAAGAAAATTGTAATGACTAAGGAAAATTTTCAATGAATAAATGAAAAGTCATAATAATGAAGGAAACAAATCAATGACCGAGGAAAAAGTTGTAATAAATAAAAAAAAGTCTTAATGTTATAACAGCTATAAAAAAAAAGAAATAAAGAATAATGACTGAGTGAAAATACTTGGTATCTAAGAGCGAATTCTAAATATTAAGGAAATAGTTATCATAAATAAAAGGGAAAATATTACAACTAATAGGAAAATTTTAATGACTGAAGAAAAATTGTGATGAATAAATGAAAAATCTTATTAATGAAGGAAACCATTCAATGACCATGGAAAAAGTTGTAATAAATAAGGAAATATCTTAATGACAAAGAGGAAAATTGTAATGGCTAGATATAAAAAAGAGAATAATGACTATAACTAGTAGAAAAATTCTAATGACTAAGAAAAAATAGTAATGAATAAATTAAAAATCATAATAATGAAAGAATCAATTCAATGACCAAGAAAAAAGTTGTAATAAATAAATAAAAGATCCCAATGACAAAGAAAAAAAATTGTAATGGCTAGATAAAAAAAAAAAAGTGACTGAGTGAAAATACTAATAATAGTCCTGATATGTTAATGAGCTTAATCATTCAACTTGGAAAGATTTATTATAATTTGTGATGAAAATTCAAATATCAAACAACAGTGGATTTCCTGGCAATGTTGTTTGTTACTATAAATATAAAATGAGTAAATTTCCCATACCGTTTAATCAATTGCTGAAAAACTACTGTATGAAATTTCAATGCAACTGCAATATGACTCTACTCATTTTTTACTTAAATTCGTGGTTCTCATTTATATAGACCTCCCACCTCGATCACCTGTTGATGAAGTATTCATACCATAGATTAAAGAACAAAATACGTATTAGAATCACGTATTTTTATGTTTTCTCTGTCCTAAAATGTTCTTCAAGGACTGCTCTTGTTTCAGCCATTTTAATACTTGATGTTGTTTCTACAATTCCATTTTCGATTCCTTAATAGTTCTGATATGATCCCAACTCCAAAATGATCAATTTCTATGCGGGAAACGAAATCTATTACAGTATCAGACTCCAGTTCAGCAAGCATTACAAGGATGGATAATAATCGAGTGAGAGGGGGGGGGGTGAGGGGAAAGCCCCCCCCCCTTCCCATTTTCCGAAAGGCGCTCCAGAAAACAAAGTCCAAAGAACAGACCGCCGTATTCTCAAATATTTACACCTATCACCGCTCAAAATGGACAATAAAACAGATGAAGGAAGGGAAAAAAATCCGATTCAGGAGACGTATAATGCCTCTAAAGTACAAAATATAATGCCGGAGTGGCCGGACTATAAAAGAACGTTTAACTGCCGTCCGGAAATGCTATCAATAACAGTAACAAACCGTGTTTCCGAATCAAAATGGCCCGGACCTTTGTTCTTGGCCCCTGGGGGGCGGCCGTGAGAGTGGGCATCCGGCACTAAATCGTGGAGAAAATCCGGGTCCGGCTAAAGTTGTGTTGCCTCATGAAGTATGGATGCGCCTTTGGGAATTGAGTAGTCCGGGCCGGTACTTGAAGGAAGTATGGCTTCGCATTAGAGTGGACATCCGGGTTGCCAGGCTCGGAAGACGCCGCCAAGTGCACAGGTAAATCGAAGCCAAATAAGTTGCACAAAGGACGAATAGAAATTTAAAATATTGCTGAAATATTGGTGAATATTTCAAACGTCTTGTAAAAAGTGCCCGTTTAACCCCAGGTTTTCATAGTTCGCTTAAACGTAATGTACTGCATGTAATAGTTAAACAGGTTGATTACCGTAATTATCGGTAAATAGCCAGCATTGTTGTATAGTCCGCAGGAAGAAAAATTCATTCTAAAAATATTAAGTTCGGTGTATAACCCGCACCCAGAAAAAGAAAACATGGGATACACCCCTATAAAACAATTCATTCGCCTGTAGCACCCGACCCCCAATCTGCTTTGGACCATTGTTTGGAAAGCTACGATTTATTTATCTGCATTTTGTTTTGCAGGAAAAGAGATTCCGATATTTTTGAACGGTAGTTGTCTTTTTAATAATACCTTTTAAAAAATTTCCTGTATTGCCCTTGCCCGCATCGTTATATTGCCCACATGTTGTAAAAAAAATGAGTTTTTTTGTAGATTTTTTTCACAGATAAAATTACGGTACTACGCAATTGATTCAAAATAATGACCCAAGATTTTCCCTTCATTTGACAATAATGATATTTCATAACTAGTTTAAAAACAAAAATCCTTATAATGAATAATATTAATACTAAACCTACCAAAGCGGTGTTTTCCCATAATCATAATATATTGGGGCATACCTCCAATCTAGTTTTAACAAAATTTATAGAAGACAAGAAAAAAAATGCTTGAATCCCTAATAGCGAGCAATTAAAAAGGAGACTTTTTTTTTTCGCTTTATATAAAATTTTCACGTTCGCGAGAATTCTAGCGTACATCAAGCGAACTAAATAAAGTTAATAACAAGAAGTTCCGTCTGGAACTGTACGAGCCTACTTTCCAGCATGCACCCAACTCCAAATTTATAATCTAGCTATCTCTCCCTCTCTTTCTCATTTAGCTTTAGTTCTTAATTACTTCAAGTATGACTTTTTCAAGGATTAATACATATTCATTCACTCATTTCGAAATATCTTAAAATCCGCAGGCGACGTTTCTAAAATTCAGCAACTTTGTGGATAAACCAAAAATAGTGGAAAATCCAAAATTTGCTAATTTTGCCACTTTTTATGTAATCTAGTCTAGTTTTCTTTCCTTCAAATTTAGAGGAACTAGTGCTGCCTTTCGAAAAACGGTATTAATGATAAATTATTTTGAAGACGGAAGCTGAACATAACTTTTCACTCACTTATCGCACAAATTCTGCGCAGAAATTTTGAAAAAATTAAAATTTCCTTAGAGTTTAAGCAGAAGTCTTAAAAGTGAAAATTCAGAACGGAAGTATTTTTGTTCGAGAACTGTAGTATTATTAGAGTTAAGAAATAACGTCCTTTGGTTAACGTAATGTTGCAACAAAGATTACATCTGTTGAGTTATTTTTGCGTGTTTTGTTTCATAACAATGGATGAAATATGTGTTGCTGGAATGCTTATAACATTAATAATATTAACGTTAAAATTTTTGCTTTTCTACAAATCTTTCTCTTTTTCCCCCAACGTGAAGGCACACTTCTACAAATCTAACACTTGATGAAAAGCGATAAGAAAAGGGTAAAAAGAATGAGGGGAACTCCACATGCACATATATACACAGATAAATAGTCAACATGATTTAGTTGCCAATGGAAAGATCAATTTTTGTATGCATGATATTTCGAAAAATGGTTAAATCTAACAAACATTTTAGAGATCGAATGAGTCGAACTTTTTTTTTACATGATGAATCTCAACGTGAAACAAAAAACAAAACCAAAAAAAAATGTTATTTAATAACTTTAGAAAACATAAAATAGTTCATTTTAGAAATCATGAGGATAAATTAATTGCATTTAAACTATAAAATGTATCATAACCTTCCGGTATGCACGTACACACACATAAACATATATATATTCAGGGTTCGCGCTAGGCCGCGCGATCGCGCGATTCCCGCAGTATTTTTTGAAATCCCACTCAAGAAAAGTTCGTTTGCGCGCTGCTCCCGCAACTAGCGGACACGCGTTCAAAACATCGCGAAACGAAACTACTATTCTAAACTGATAATTCAATACAAAATAAATGGAGTATGTTGATTTTCAAACTGCCATCTTATCCTCATTAATAAAAAGAAGAATCTAGGAACCCTATTTATCATATATAATAACATGGGCGAAAGATTGACAACTTGACGTCATTCCTTGGGATTATTGAGCAATTTAAGCCCTTTGTGAACGCAGACTTATCTTCATTCATTCTATTCAGAGGACAGAATCAAAAAAAGGAGTGGAAAAAGGGAATATTCCTTGGTCACAAGGTTACAAAAGAATACTGGTTTCTAAAATATACTGTTTTCATTGAAAAACATCAATAGATAAAATGACATATGATCAGAAAAAATAGAGGAAATATTAAACTAATTGTTAGGATTTTTTTGTAAAAATCACACATCAAAGAATTTTGGTTAAATAACCAAAATTCTTTTGGTTATTTAACCAAAATTGGGATCTTTATGGATCTTTTTCATGCTTAACATTTTATAAAGCACATATTTTTGCGATCGCGAATTTTGTGAAGGATCCGTTTTGTGTCAATCTTGTTAATGTTTATTCTTCCTTGCTGAGCATAGCTTAGATAATCATCTTTTATTTCATAGTTTATTGGATCATGATCGGACAACTTAGTAATATTTTTGAAGACAAAAACAATAAAAAAAAGTTCCCACTTAAATTTTAAAAATCCCACTTAAAATTTTGGTCAAGGTGGGAAATCCCACCTTGTATTTTTCCCTAGTGTGAACCCAGTATATATATATATATATATATATATATAAAGAACTCTCGAAATTAGTGGTAATCGGCTGATTCGAAACTACTAAAAATCGATTCTGACCAATATTAAAAATTATTTTATTTGTATGTATGCAATAATTCTGCGGAAGGGAAAGGAGGGTAAGAGTACGCAGTCGGTTAAAGTACGCAGGGACTTTTTTCCCTGTTGGCAACACTGCAAGCAGAAACGAGTGTGATCAACTCAACACGTTTGTTTTCAGCTGGCTCAAAAGACCGCCATTTTTATTTTCATCCTTGCTGTCGTTTATTTATCAGATGAAATATGATTTCTGCATGTTGGCATGTAATTTTTCTGTGAAGAAATATTAATTTTTTTGGTCAATAAAGGATTAATGTTTGCTTTTTAAGTAGATATCATTATGAGCTTTGTTCCCTTCCGAACAACGTGGGCATGTCAGAATTTTACTGCTGTGAATGCTACAGCCATCTATGGAAGATTTTGAGGAGCAATACATCGGCGGGTAAGAGTACGCACATAAGGAAAAGGTAGAGAGAAAGAGTGAATTAGAAGAAGCAAAGGCTATTTGAGCTGCTATGAAAAGTAAAAATGGGACCAAAACTGAAAAAGGAAAAACCGTGAAAGCAAAGAAAAAACTTTTTATGCATTGTATCGACAACCCAGTTCCCTCCACAATTTCAGCAAACAATGAGGCGACAACATGCCCAGGCTGCGAACAATCATATGATGAAGATTGGATCCAGTGTGGATTATGTAAGGAGTGGTGGCATGATGAATGTTCCAGTTACGAAGGCCCTGGAACATTTGTATGTGACTACTGCTAAATTTTCCGAATGCGTCCTCTTACCTTTCCTGGGTGCGTACTCTTATCCGCCAGGTCGGGTAAGAGTACGCATTTGCAATTTTTTTTTCCGCTTGCTTTCTTTCATATATTTTTTTAAGATACAACTTTCATTTTGTGTACCTAAATTTCTAAGTTAATAAACTATGGTTCAGTCAATTTTCAAGGTTCTCACTTTTCAATTCTTATTTTTATAACGAACAATCCACTAGGTGCGTACTCTTACCCTCCTTTCCCTTATATTTACATTTGGGTAGAGTTCTCTTGGATTTCAGATCAGCTTTATTATTTATGCATGCAATAAACTTAGTTAGCTAAAGTATGCAAATTTTATGCAAAGTGAGTGAGTGACATGACAGCAAAAAGGCCTTAAAATTTATTGCAGATGTATTCTGTGTTACTTTTCTTCGTTACCTGTGTTATTCTTTCGTCACTTTAATGTGGACCAGTATAAACCGTTGAAAAAAAAAGTGTATTTGAAGCAATTAAGAGCTAAAGCTAAATAAACAAGAAGCTCCGTCTAGAACTATACGAGCCTACTTTCCCGTATACACCAGCTTCAAATTTATAATCTAGCTATCTCTCTTTCTTTCTTTCTCGTTTAGCTTTAGTTCTTAATTGCTTCAAATATACCTTTTTCAACAGTTCATACATATTCATTCAATCGCTCATTTATTCAGTCATTCATGTATTTATTCACTCATTTCATTCATTCTTCTGCTTATCATTAATCATTCATTAATTCAAAAATATTCTTGAAAATCCCGATCAAAATATTTCATAGGAAAAAAGGCTCGTTAGTTCTGGGTGAACTTTCTATTTGCACATGTTCTACGTCATAAGAGCTTTCCGATAAAGTTTGTTCCAAGCAAATCGGTCCGTTAGATCAGGAATTATATAGGATTGAAATTTCCCCGTAGGCGGTATTTTAATTTTTTTTTGAACTGTTCAAAAATGAACAAAAATTGTTCAAATCAATATTTCACGCCAAGAACTTCTTCCAGTGAGCTTGTTCATTGGAACTTGGATCTTGTACCCAGAGTTTACATCATTTGCTTCCTTTTCGCCCATAGGTGCTAATGTTAAAATTTTTTGAACTGTTCAAAAGTGAACGAAAAATTGCTCAAATATAAAAGTAAAATATGGAAATGAGATGTCCTCGCCGAAATCTTTCGAATGCAAAAAGAATTTTTAAAATCGGACAATTCGTTCAAAAGTTATTAAGGGGGGACAGACCGACAGACCGACCAGACACACTTTTTCCCCATCTCAAAATCCTACTTTCAACTTTTTATTTTTCAATCTTTATTTAATTACTTAACTTATTTTTGACTTTTCTTTATTTTTAATGATATTTTCACGATACATTCAGCCTTCCTTCATGCTTTATTATTATTATTTTTTTACTTTTACGGGAAAGTAGGCTAAAAAGAGAGAAAGAGAGCTAGATGACCAATTTGACATTGGTGTATACGAGAAAGAAAGCTCGTATAGGGACCGTTCATAAATGATGTCAAGCTTTTTTCCCACATATTGGACCCTTCTTCCCCCCCCCTTTGTCACAAAATGTCACACTTCAACGCACCCCCCTCACACCTTTGTCACGCGTCACGCTGTGTTGCATAAGCAGGGATGTCACACTTCTTGTTACCCCCTCCCATCCCCTTGTCACACTTTGTCACGATTCCACGAACCCCCCTCCCCCCCTCGAAGCGTGACATCATTTATGAATGATCCCATAGGTTCTAGACGGAACTTCTTGTTTCCCTTTCCTTTGTCGCTTTGGAGCGTGTTTCCCAGATTTTTTGTGGGGAGTGGGCAGAAGAAGTTGTTTTTGAATGAATAACAGTTTTGAAAAATCGTGGTGAGCATAAAATAATTTTTGGGGAGAGAGAGAGAGAGAGAAAAGAAAAATACCAATCATGTGAATTTCGCAGAATTAATATTCAAATCGAACACCATAATGGCCCCTGTGCTTCGTCATTACTTTTATCATGAGACTAATTATTTTCCTTATTGATTAGTCTCAAATACTTTTCTTATTTTGTGAGTTTTAACTCATTTAAGTATCTCATCCTCATTGTTAATGGGCCTTTGCTCAAAAAGGGTTCTTTCTTTCTTTCTAATGGGGCGGCGTATGGTCACAAACGTTTGCAGAGCTAGTGCATTCCCTAAAAACCGGCATTTATTCTTCCACGTAAAACCACTATCAACTGATGCCATTGCTACATGAGAATTTAGATGTCGAGTTTCTTCACTGGGAGGCGAAGCATCTGGACTCTGACGATGCAAAACTGCACTAGGAATTTAATTTAGCCCAGAGTTAACATGCCGTATAATCATATAACTGAGGATTTTCTGCATCTCGAAGATTCACCGGCATCGGTCGGGGCTTGAACCCGCGATCTTAGGAATAAGAGGCCTGTATTAAGCGACTATGCCACCGTGCAGGCAAAAAAAAAAAAAAGGCAGTAAGTTCAGAATTACGTATGTTTTTCGGAGTTATTTTTGTGTACTAATCGTCGCACTTCCTATATTAATAAACTAGTAAGCCCGGCGGTCATACGAAATGACCACTGTTCTAGATATTATAAACATACAATTCTCCCAGTAACCGGAAATGCACATCAAATCAAAGAGATATTTATCAGGTAGAACAATAAAGTTTAATGAATAAATAATCACCCTATAATCATTTCGGAAAAAGATATTCTTCCCGAAAAAAAAAAAAAAAACATCTAAGTTATAATAATAATCTGTATAATAAAAATATTATTTACTACATAATCAAATTGATTGTGAAAAATAGTTATTTATATCGGACGTAATCATTGTCAAAACAATAGTCTTAACGGGACTGGAAAAAAGAGCGCTGCCACTTTAGTATAGATAAAAAGCTCAGACGATAAATAAATTAAAACGAAGCAAGAAGGATTAAATTTAATTCGCGTATACATTCATTTTTAACGGAGATTGCAAATCTAGCGATGCCTCACTCAAAATGCTAGAGAAATGTTTTGATTATTAGTCGTTTTCAATATAGAAACAATTGTTTAGGTGGCAGCACGATGCAGTTTCCTCGAGTAAGAAATTCGGAACAAGCTATCAGCGACAAACAGACTTTTAAGCGACTTATATATAAGATAATAATATACTTCGTATGCTAATAAGCAATAATATACTTCGTATATCATTGCTTCGTATACTAATAAATAAATAATATACTTCGTATATTTATAAATATATACAATACTTCGTATTTTAAAATTTATTCGCATTACTTTTTAAGTTATTCGAAGTTATTCCAGAAGTAACTGGAGCTGAAACATGAGATAATTCCGTAATAAATGCGCAAAATCATTCATTTATTTTTAAAACATAGCATCTAATTACACAATCCAACAGAGTACGCAGGGACTTTTTTCCCTGTTGGCAACACTGCAAGCAGAAGCGAGTGTGATCAACTCAACACGTTTGTTTTCAGCTGGCTCAAAAGACCGCCATTTTTATTTTCATCCTTGCTGTCGTTTATTTATCAGATAAAATATGATTGCTGTATGTTGGCATGTAATTTTTCTGTGAAGAAATATTAATTTTTCTTCACATTTTAGTTCACCGTTAGTGAATTAAAATAAAAACTGCATTTTAAACTTAAAATTTCGTAATTTTTTTTCTTAAAAACAAGTCACGTTTGAATTTTGGGCTTCTTTAGAGCCTGATTAAAGCAGTGTCCCGTGGGTCTGAGGACCTGGGCACGAAAATTCTTTGTATTTTCCTTTTTAAAAATTTTCTAACCGCACATCTCACGTTATAGGATGCTTGGGTTTGTCAAATAAGGCTATTTCGAACAGGTCTAAGGAAGTTGTATAGCCATAATACCGAAGTTTGGTAAGACCTCTTTTGGAGCATGCTGTTCAGTTTTGGTCTCCGTACCTAAAAAAGGATATTACCTCATTAGAAAGGCTTCAAAGGAGGGCTATTAGCTTGGTAAGTGGTCTTTCAGACTTAGATTATGAGGTCAGGCTTAAAAGGTTCAATATGTATAGAATGGAGCAAAAGAGAGTGAGAGGGGACATGATTCAGTTATTTAAATTCATTCAAATGGAAAATGTTCACGGACTACATTTATACACAGAAGGTCGAGCCAGAGGTCATTGTTTTAAACGCTTCAAACCTCGGGCTCATATTGAAATGAAAAAAAATGACTCCTTCAATAGGGTTGTGGGCAGTTGGAATAGTTTACCGGAAGCGACTGTTAATTGCAGTGGGGTAAAAACTTTTAAGAGGGCTTGAAGTTTATTGGGGATTGTTAAATGGACACAGGACCAGCCTAACTGGGCCCTGTGCCTGTTGCTGATCCTCACTTTTGCATTTGTATTTGTATATCCATTTTGATAAGGGGGGGGGGGGAGGCCGGAGAGATTAAAATTTTAAATATTCAGCTCAAAAAATTTTTAAATATAGGGGGCTTTATTGTGAGGGGCGGTCAACTTTTACCAGGACCTGGTCATCACTTTGACTAGATCAGGCTCTGGGCCTCTTGCATTGTAAGTCCGACATTATGTTGTTTTTTTTTTTCTATTGGGCTGCGCATGGTCATTAACATTAGCCTTTGCAGACCTAGAGCGTACCCCGGTAACCGATATCCATTCTTTCAAGTAGCACCACTGTCGGTGGATGCCATTGCCACTGAGAATTTGGACGCTCAGTTTCCCCTAGATGGCGGAACCTAAGCTCTCATTTGATGCGAATTGCACTAGGTATTTAATTTAGCCGAGAGTATCCAAGCCAAACGGATACTCAAGGAATATTTAACATGCCGCACAATCATGCGACATGGGCGCAGACGATTTTCTGCATCTTGAAAATCCACCGACTTGGGCCAGGTTCGGACCTGCGATCTTGGGCGTACGAGACCTGCGCCTTACCACTATGCCACCCTGTCGACGTCCGACATTATGTTATAGAAGGCTGTTTAGACAAAAGCGAAATTTTACTTTTGTACCTAAAATAAGTATTTTAATTTCCAAACACCATTCATGCGTTTCAGCGTTCAATGCTAAGCCATTGATTCTCGCTCTTCAGACAGCGATTTTCCGCCAAATCTGACATCCCCTCTCGGTGCTCCGACGATAGGGTGATGGCAGTGATTGGCCGGTTAATGCGGGGGCTCTGTCTGAAGGAATCACTTCCCGTTATTGGGGCCGAGAGCAAAAATGATTTGCGCCGGGGCTTTAATCTCTCAGCCCCGGCCGGGGCACTTAACCCCACACGTGGCTTGCAGGCCAAGCGGCCGCCAAATGGCTCTTAATGGCGCCCTTTCCAGCGACGCGACCCGATTTCAAAGGACCTGCATCGGAGCTAATTACTTAAGAAAGCAGATATTCCTGCGTCCTGATTGGCTGATGCGGATTCGGGCAGAGGAGAGTTTTGGTTAAGCTCTGGTTTGGATCGTTCATGACTATGAATCAATTCCAGGAACTAAGATTTATTCAGAAGCTTCGTCTTGGACGAGGCCGAACTACCATTATCAGTACAAATAGTTCTTCCACTAACTTTTTCCAGAAAGCGGGAAAAATAACGAATAAACAAATAAAAATAAACTCAATCATATTGTTCAGCGTATTCCATATACTATTGAAGCAATATCTATTTTTATCGTAGAGGTTTAAAAATTAAAAAAATATTTTAATTTTTCGATAAAATTAATCAGAAAAGTACTATCTAATATGTTTAGACAGCCTTGTGTGTGTGTTAGTTTTCTATTTTCCTTTTTTTGGCCTACTTTCCCGAAAAAGTTTAAAAAAATAAGAATAAAGCGTGAAAGAAGGCTTAATGTATCGTGAAAATATCGTTAAAAGTGAAGAAAAGCCAAAAAAAAAAAAAAAAAAAGTGAAGTAATTAAATAAAGATTGAAAAATAAAAAATTTGAAAGTAGGGTTTTGAGAGAGAGAAAGAGATAGCTAGATTATAAATTTGAATTTGGTGTATGCGGGAAAGAAGGTTCGTATAGTTCTAGACGGAACTTCTTTTTTGTTTTTAGCCTACTTTCCCGTAAAAGTAAAAAAAAAATAATAATAAAGCATGAAAGAAGGCTTAATATATCGTGAAAATATCGTTAAAAATCAAGAAAAGTCAAAAATAAGTGAAGTAATTAAATAAAGATTGAAAAATAAAAAATTTGAAAGTAGGGTATTGAGATGGGGAAAAAGTGTGTCTGTCGGTCTGTCGGTCTGTCTGTCGGTCTGTCGGTCTGTCCCCCCTAATAACTTTTGAACAAATAGTCCGATTGGAAAAATTCTTTTTGCATTCGAAAGATCTCGGCGAGGACATCTAATTCCTATATTTTACTTTTTGATTTGAACAATTTTTTGTTCAATTTTGAACAGTTAAAAAAAATTTAACATCAGCGCCTATGGACAAAATTGAAGCAAATTCTGTAAACTCTGGGCACAAGAGCCAAGTTCCTATTGAAAGCTTATTGAAAGGAGTTCTCGGCGTGAAATAGTGATTTGAACAGTTTTTGTTCATTTTTGAACAGTTCAAAAAATTAACACAGAGCTTACGGGGAAATTTCAACCCTATATAAATCCTGATCTAACGGACCGATTTGCTTGGAACAAACTTTATCGGAAAGCTCTTATAACGTAGAACATGTACAAATAGAAAGTTTATCCAGAACTTACGAGCCTATTTTGCTATGAAATTTTTTGATCGGGATTTTCAAGGATATTTCTCAGTGACTCAATGAGTGAAATAATGAATGAATGAATAAATGAAAGAGTGAAATAATAAATCAACAAATAAATGAATGAGGAAAAGAATGAATGAATAAATTATTGAATAAATCAAAATGTAAATAAATGAGTGAATAAATACATGAATGCGTAAATGAATGAATAAACACTTGAATGAGGTAACGAATGAATGAATAAATGCATGGCTGAATAAATGAAAGAATGAATGAGTGAGTGAATGAATATGTATTATCCGTTGAAAAAGGTATATTTTAAATAATTAGAACTAAAGATAAATAAGAAAGAGATAGCTAGATTATAAATTTGAATTTGGTGTATACGGGAAAGTAGGCTCGTATAGTTCTAGACGGAACTTCTTGTTTCTGCATTTGTTGGTAGTTGAAGAGTTTTAGAGATCCTAATGGTGCTTGTTTATTGCAACGTGTTTTGAATAATGAGAGAGAGAGAGAGCGAAATTGGAGAATATAATTCGTAAGGTCAAATAGAGAGAGAGAGAAATTTTAAAATTGGAGTATATATTTCGTAAGGGCAGAGAGAAATAGAGAGACAAATAGAGATTTTAAAATTAGAGAATATATTTCGTAAAGGAGGATAGAGAGAGAGGAAGAAATTTTAAAATTGTATAATATATTACATAAGGGCGGAGGAGAGATAGAGAGGGAGATTTTAAAATTAGAGAATATATTTCGTAAGGTCAGATAAAGAGAGGGAGAGAAATTTTAAAATTTGAGAATATATTTCGTGAGGACAAAGAGAGAATTTTTGTAATTGCGCTAGAGAGAGTTTTATAAATCCAAATTCTGCTACTTGCTTGTAAAATGCCTCAAAACTGCCAGAAAGAAAAATTTTCAGAAGAGTTGTTGTTGTATGAATACTAATGGTGATGGTTTCTTTTTTAAATGTACATTAAAAAATGGGAGATATAATTTTGTAAATCGATAATTACTTTTACAGAAATTTTAATAGGGTATCATTTTAAAAATATTGATTTTTACTTTTCATACATAAAACGAAATTGTACACGAATATACGGGTAGGTAAAACACGAACCCACGTTCTTCACAAGTTTGAATAAGGGGAGGGGGGAAGCATAAGGCAGATTTACAACTTGGACTAAGAATTGAAGAAAACTACTCAAACATTTCGAAACTTGATTCTTACAAAGTACTTGTGAAAATATTGGTTAGTTCTTGTTTTTGCTTATTACAAGACTAAGGAAGATCTAACCACTTTTTCACTTTTACCTCGGTTTTCTAAACGGAGTTTGTTTGTTTGTTTCTGTTGTGCATATCGCGAAAACAGTAAGGCATAAAAACATGAAATTTCGGAAACAGGTGTACTTTTTTGTCGGAGCTGTTCAACTCTCGGAACGGAACACGATTTTTCACTAATTAATTCGAAAAGAGTATTTAATATTTTATGCAATTTTCAGATAAAATGTGAGGCGGTTTATCAGTTAAAAATAGCAATTAATGTAGCGAACTAATTTTTAATTGTTGTAGATTGCAACTATGTCCAAAAATCTTTTAATTTTGTACGTTGCAAAAAGTGTATTAAAATGTAACAATCTTTTCAAGAATTTCGTTTCGATTCTGCGAACCAATGAATCGCTTCAGCGAGCCAGAACAAAATGGAAAATGGCGCAAAAAGGGAATTGCGAACGTCTAGTGGTCTATGTCTTGTTATAATCATAAACAGTTAATAAAATGTAGATTTTCCTTTTTGAAGGTGAAACAATTAATAATAGGGAGACACAAGGAGTTAACGAGTTTTTAAAGTAGTTAGCTCTTTGAGAAACAAGGAGTTAACTACCTCAATTCCTTGTTTCTCAAAACAGCAACTGCAACACGGGGACTGGAACTTATTCTGAGCTATGCGTTACCATTTGACCAGCATTGTGTTCAACTATGTGTAAAAATTATAGGATTAACATCCAGGAATTTCCTGTCTAGTAATCCTTTATTCCGTTATGATTAACTAAGTTATAAACTGTAATAAAATGTAGATTTTTTTCTTGAAGGCAAACAATAAATAATAGGAGAAACAAGATTTAACATTTTAGAAGTAGTTAACTCTCTGAGAAACAAGGAGTTAACTACCTCAATCCTTGTTTCTCAAAACAGCAACTGCAACCGGGGACTAGAACTTGATTCTGAGCTATGCGTTACCACTGTGCACGAGCATTGTGATTAAACTAAAGTGTAAAATTATAAGATTAACATCCACGAGTTTCCTTGTCATAGTAAATCTACTTTCTATTATCCGTTTATGATTAACAAGTTTCTGAATAGTTGATTTGTTTCAAGCAACTATAAAAATAAAAAAGATTTAAGCATTTTAAGTATTAACCTCTGGAAACAAGGAGTTACTTACTCAATCCTTGTTTCTCAAAACAGAACTGGACGGGGATAGACTGATCTGAGTTATGCGTTCACTACACGAGCATTTGATTAACTATGTGTAAAATTATAGATTAACTTCCGTGAGTTTACTTCTCCCCCCCCCCCGTGTGAGAATTAACAAGTTTTGCAAGTAGTTGACTCTTTATCCAACTCAACAATACAAAATAAAAAAGCGATTTGAATTGCATTCTAAGAAAAGCCCAATTCGTGAAACAAGGAGTTAATTAACTCAACTCCTTGTTTCTCAAAACAAGCAACTGCATCGCGGGGACTAGAACTGATTCTGAGTTGTGCGTTACCACTGGGCGCGAGCATCATGATTAAACTCTGCGTGTAAAATTATAAGATTAACTTCCGTGAGTTTCCTTCTCCCCCCCCCCCCGTGTGAGAATTAACAAGTTTTGCAAGTAGTTGACTCTTTATCCAACTCAACCATACAAAATAAAAAAGCGATTTGAATTGCATTCTAAGAAAAGCCCAATTCGTGAAACAAGGAGTTAATTAACTCATCTCCTTGTTTCTCAAAACAAGCAACTGCATCGCGGGGACTAGAACTGATTCTGAGTTGTGCGTTACCACTGGGCACGAGCATTATGATTAAACTCTGCGTGTAAAATTATGAGATTAACTTCCGTGAGTTTCCTTCTCCCCCCCCCCCCGTGTGAGAATTAACAAGTTTTGCAAGTAGTTGACTCTTTATCCAACTCAACCATACAAAAAAAAAAGCGATTTGAATTGCATTCTAAGAAAAGCCCAATTCGTGAAACAAGGAGTTAATTAACTCAACTCCTTGTTTCTCAAAACAAGCAACTGCATCGCGGGGACTAGAACTGATTCTGAGTTGTGCGTTACCACTGGGCCGAGCATATGATTAAACTCTGCGTGTAAAATTATAAGATTAACTTCCGTGAGTTTCCTTCTCCCCCCCCCCCCGTGTGAGAATTAACAAGTTTTGCAAGTAGTTGACTCTTTATCCAACTCAACCATACAAAAAAAAAAGCGATTTGAATTGCATTCTAAGAAAAGCCCAATTCGTGAAACAAGGAGTTAATTAACTCACTCCTTGTTTCTCAAAACAAGCAACTGCATCGCGGGGACTAGAACTGATTCTGAGTTGTGCGTTACCACTGGGCACGAGCATCATGATTAAACTCTGCGTGTAAAATTATAGATTAACTTCCGTGAGTTTCCTTCTCCCCCCCCCCGTGTGAGAATTAACAAGTTTTGCAAGTAGTTGACTCTTTATCCAACTCAACCATACAAAAAAAAAGCGATTTGAATTGCATTCTAAGAAAAGCCCAATTCGTGAAACAAGGAGTTAATTAACTCACTCCTTGTTTCTCAAAACAAGCAACTGCATCGCGGGGACTAGAACTGATTCTGAGTTGTGCGTTACCACTGGGCACGAGCATCATGATTAAACTCTGCTGTAAAATTATAAGATTAACTTCCGTGAGTTTCCTTCTCCCCCCCCCCCCGTGTGAGAATTAACAAGTTTTGCAAGTAGTTGACTCTTTATCCAACTCAACCATACAAAAAAAAAAGCGATTTGAATTGCATTCTAAGAAAAGCCCAATTCGTGAAACAAGGAGTTAATTAACTCAACTCCTTGTTTCTCAAAACAAGCAACTGCATCGCGGGGACTAGAACTGATTCTGAGTTGTGCGTTACCACTGGGCACGAGCATCATGATTAAACTCTGCGTGTAAAATTATAGATTAACTTCCGTGAGTTTCCTTCTCCCCCCCCCCCCGTGTGAGAATTAACAAGTTTTGCAAGTAGTTGACTCTTTATCCAACTCAACCATACAAAAAAAAAAGCGATTTGAATTGCATTCTAAGAAAAGCCCAATTCGTGAAACAAGGAGTTAATTAACTCAACTCCTTGTTTCTCAAAACAAGCAACTGCATCGCGGGGACTAGAACTGATTCTGAGTTGTGCGTTACCACTGGGCACGAGCATCATGATTAAACTCTGCGTGTAAAATTATAAGATTAACTTCCGTGAGTTTCCTTCTCCCCCCCCCCGTGTGAGAATTAACAAGTTTTGCAAGTAGTTGACTCTTTATCCAACTCAACCATACAAAAAAAAAAGCGATTTGAATTGCATTCTAAGAAAAGCCCAATTCGTGAAACAAGGAGTTAATTAACTCACTCCTTGTTTCTCAAAACAAGCAACTGCATCGCGGGGACTAGAACTGATTCTGAGTTGTGCGTTACCACTGGGCACGAGCATCATGATTAAACTCTGCGTGTAAAATTATAAGATTAACTTCCGTGAGTTTCCTTCTCCCCCCCCCCCCCCCGTGTGAGAATTAACAAGTTTTGCAAGTAGTTGACTCTTTATCCAACTCAACCATACAAAAAAAAAAGCGATTTGAATTGCATTCTAAGAAAAGCCCAATTCGTGAAACAAGGAGTTAATTAACTCAACTCCTTGTTTCTCAAAACAAGCAACTGCATCGCGGGGACTAGAACTGATTCTGAGTTGTGCGTTACCACTGGGCACGAGCATCATGATTAAACTCTGCGTGTAAAATTATAAGATTAACTTCCGTGAGTTTCCTTCTCCCCCCCCCCCCCGTGTGAGAATTAACAAGTTTTGCAAGTAGTTGACTCTTTATCCAACTCAACCATACAAAAAAAAAAGCGATTTGAATTGCATTCTAAGAAAAGCCCAATTCGTGAAACAAGGAGTTAATTAACTCACTCCTTGTTTCTCAAAACAAGCAACTGCATCGCGGGGACTAGAACTGATTCTGAGTTGTGCGTTACCACTGGGCACGAGCATCATGATTAAACTCTGCGTGTAAAATTATAAGATTAACTTCCGTGAGTTTCCTTCTCCCCCCCCCCCCCGTGTGAGAATTAACAAGTTTTGCAAGTAGTTGACTCTTTATCCAACTCAACCATACAAAAAAAAAAGCGATTTGAATTGCATTCTAAGAAAAGCCCAATTCGTGAAACAAGGAGTTAATTAACTCATCTCCTTGTTTCTCAAAACAAGCAACTGCATCGCGGGGACTAGAACTGATTCTGAGTTGTGCGTTACCACTGGGCACGAGCATCATGATTAAACTCTGCGTGAAAAAATTATAAGATTAACTTCCGTGAGTTTCCTTCTCCCCCCCCCCCCCGTGTGAGAATTAACAAGTTTTGCAAGTAGTTGACTCTTTATCCAACTCAACCATACAAAATAAAAAAGCGATTTGAATTGCATTCTAAGAAAAGCCCAATTCGTGAAACAAGGAGTTAATTAACTCATCTCCTTGTTTCTCAAAACAAGCAACTGCATCGCGGGGCTAGAACTGATTCTGAGTTGTGCGTTACCACTGGGCACGAGCATCATGATTAAACTCTGCGTTTTAAAATTATGAGATTAACTTCCACGAGTTTCCTGTCCCCCCCCCTACCCCCGTTTACTCTGGCGCGCCCGACCAAAGTCATGTTTTGGTATGGCGCTGTTGCAGCGCCCATCTCTGTTGATCATGAAATCCGGAACATCTGAGCAGGATTCCTGAAACAAATCGAACTTTAACAATGTTAAGAACTGGACATCGGAAAGTGGAATTCGATTATTCTATGTGCACTAAAATTGTTCTTAATTGTCCCGATAACAATAAAGAGGTAGTTCGGAAATGAGAAAAAAAAAAAAAAAAAAAAAAAAAAAAAAAAAAAAAAAAAAAAAAAAAAAAAAAAAAAAAAAAAAAAAAAAAAAAAAAAAAAAAAAAAAAAAAAAAAAAAAAAAAAAAAAAAAAAAAAAAAAAAAAAAAAAAAAAAAAAAAAAAAAAAAAAAAAAAAAAAAAAAAAAAAAAAAAAAAAAAAAAAAAAAAAAAAAAAAAAAAAAAAAAAAAAAAAAAAAAAAAAAAAAAAAAAAAAAAAAAAAAAAAAAAAAAAAAAAAAAAAAAAAAAAAAAAAAAAAAAAAAAAAAAAAAAAAAAAAAAAAAAAAAAAAAAAAAAAAAAAAAAAAAAAAAAAAAAAAAAAAAAAAAAAAAAAAAAAAAAAAAAAAAAAAAAAAAAAAAAAAAAAAAAAAAAAAAAAAAAAAAAAAAAAAAAAAAAAAAAAAAAAAAAAAAAAAAAAAAAAAAACAAAACAAGCAACTGCATCGCGGGGCTAGAACTGATTCTGAGTTGTGCGTTACCACTGGGCACGAGCATTATGATTAAACTCTGCGTGTAAAATTATGAGATTAACTTCCACGAGTTTCCTGTCCCCCCCCCCCTCCTACCCCCGTTTACTCTGGCGCGACCACCAAAGTCACCCAGTATGGCGCTGTTGCAGCGCCCATCTCTGTTGATCATGAAATCCGGAACATCTGAGCAGGATTCCTGAAACAAATCGAACTTTAACAATGTTAAGAACTGGACATCGGAAAGTGGAATTCGATTATTCTATGTGCACTAAAATTGTTCTTAATTGTCCCGATAACAATAAAGAGGTAGTTCAGAAGTGAGCTTGCAATAGGCGTTGAATGATTGTGTGCTAATTTTCCAAATCCCTAAAGATTCGGAAGCAAGTAATAAATGGGCATTGAATGTGTTTAATTTGATGAAAATTCAACATTTCAGGTATTGTCACTACTGTTACAGTGAAGCCAACTGCTGGAACATTTGTATGAAGTGGATTTTAAAGGACGTGTAGGGCTTATATTATAGTGGAACTCAGCACCTATGCTTGCTTTTTTTCATTGAATTTCTACAAATTTAGGATTAGATTAGAAATTATTTCAAATTTCTTCAAAAACTTAGAAATATATGAATGAGATTTTTTTTCAAACTTGTTTTCCACTTATTGCGTATTGAATATTTGATGGTTGTGAAAAGAAAAGATCACTGTTTAAATTATTCCTTAATATTTTGAAAATTTACAAAAAAAAGAGGAAATTGCTCATATATTTATTATTAAATTAAATAAATAAAAATTATAAACAATACGAGTCTTATTAAAAATATTCGAAGTAAGGAGTGGGACTGGGGAGGAGGTGGAGCAAGTTCTTAGAAGCACACTAAAAAATTTGCTCGTTACTGAACATCATTTCTGATGTTCAGTCGGCGTAAAGTTGGAGCATTGTAATTATTCATTTTTTGATGTATTTTAAATTCTTTTAAGTGTCTGTCTAAAAAAATACAAACAGCAAAATGTTTCTTAGCATATGGTGGTCGTTAACTTATCTACGGATCGAAATTTCATAACGATTGCTCATGTATCCTATTTTCATAGACATGAGCCATCGCAATCTGTTTGCATTGCTTTCATCGCTGCCACGTGACCAATGACGTTGCTTGAATAGCCTCCATCGCAGTGACGTTTCGATACGTGACGGAGTTAACACATTTCATATATTAATAAACGTTATACTGTCTATATTTTGTTTTTAGAGAACCTCATAAAAAATGTAAAGGACATCAAAAATGAATAATTCTCAACTTTACCCCAACTGAACCCCAAAAGTCATGTTTTAACATCAAAAATGGGGGCAACTAAACGCAACAATTTTAGTGTAGTAGCAGAACTGAAGAGCAACTCAAAATCTTGCTATTTTCCTGATCCTAACTATTGGAGTAAGCAGGCATGATGGTAAGGCGCGGGGCTCGTACGCCCCAGGTCTGAAATAGAGCCTGGCGCTCATGTCGTACGATTGTGCGGCCTGCAAAAGATCCCTTGAGTAGACATTTGGCTTGGATGCAGTCGGCTAAATTAATCTCTTCAGACCCCAGAACTAAGCAGAAACAATTTTGAAGCAATTTTTTGGTTCTCTGATTTAAAAAAATGATTACACGACAAAATAACTATAAAAAAAATGTTTTTTTTTTTAAATTTTAATTGATAATTAGTTTAAATAATAATGAATGCCCAATTTCCATGCTTTCCATGTTTAAAACGAAGTAAACTAACTGTTGATTCATTTCAAAAGCAATGGGGTGTTTTAGCTTTCAAATGGCACAAACAGTAGTTAATAAACAGTATTTTAAAACGTACCCAATGGGGTACACTTGGAATGAAGAGGTTAAATTCCTAGTGCAATTTCACATCAACAGAGTCCCGGTACTCGCCCTTTCAGGTGAAGAAACCGGACTTCAAAGTTTTCATGTGGCGATGGTACCACACTCATTGTGGTGTCGCTGAAAGAGATGGTACCAATATCTCGGGAACGCGCTAGGTCTGCAATTGTATGAAGACAACTGCAGCCCATTAAAAAAACAAAACAATTGGAGTAATATTATAATTCTTTTTATCTTTTCTGATTATGTTTAACAACCGTTATTGAATCTTATGGCCCCGCCCAGAAGTTTACTTTGTGCATTAGTGTCTACATTTTCCGAAAGAAATCCAAAACCCATCCTTTTTGTGTTTCCTGCGTAGATGCTCTTCCCGCCTTGTCGAAAAGGGGGTTCCCACTTCGGCATTTCGAGTGTCATTAAATGTTGGCACGCGAGTCTTTTAGCGCCAATTACGCAGAACAAAGTCGTCACTGGATGGAGTGTGTCAGGGCCCATTACCAAATCCCTACCAAAGATCAAAAGCGCGGGAATCGACGACAACCCTTTCTTCAAAAAGGATTAAAAAAATAAAAACACCTATCAGCGGGCTAATGGACGGATGGCTCCCGTAATGGCGGCGCTCCATTCTTAATGTCACTTAACCTATGGAATAACCTAATTGTTTTTTATCGCTTTACTGGCAAAGTCAATACTTTGACCCGCGCCAGAACAGATTCTGGGTTAATGAAAGATTAAATTCGGGAGGAAGAGGCCCTTCATTAGGGGGGCAGCAAAAATCCCCCGCCCGGGTCTCGGGGGATTTGTCGACATGTAATACAATTTTGTCGGCCACTGCCGGAACAGCCGCGTATTAAATTCTGTGCGTCAGCGTTCGCTGGGTGTGCGTTTGATTTTGGAGTCTCGCGGCTAATATGGCTCTGGGGATCGGTCGCATAGCTGCACTTCAAATAATTGAATTAGGCGCCTCGCTGAAGCAATCTGGGAGGGAGGGATTCTTTTCTGGGGTCGGCCGCTGTGAATATGCATGAGAGTGATGTTCGATCTGATTGCTAGCAAGTGGGTGAGGAATTCTTCAAAGACGGTTTAGGTGGAAAAGTGTACTTCTTAACGGTAAAGACAAAGTGTTCCAACCTTCTGACATTGTCCAAGTTAAAGCGAACTGTAACGTCCGTATGCTAGCATTTTCTCAAAATATTTTTATATATTTTTTTCAGTCAATACTGACAATAAATTGGCAAAGTACCTGTCGTTGGCCGCTACAACAATAGAGGGAATATGTCAGCCATTTTGTTTATCAATTGACAGAAGAAAGAGCCTTTTTTTTTTTTTGGTCCGCTACCAATTGAAATATGTAATGCAAAAATCTCATTCGAATAGAAAAAAGGAAAAAAGATGGCGAATATTTTCGGTAGGCTTCTCTTTAAAGGAATGTGATGGTCAATGGCATTAAAGCACTTTTTTTTATAGTAGTGCAACTAAACAAGTAATGTATAAAAAAAAATGAAGTTAATTCCCACGAAGGCCAACAAAGAAAAATGTTATTTTTGTTACTTTTTATTAATATTATTAACATTTTTTCGTTTAAATTAATAATTTTTTTTCATGTTTTCATAAGCAGAATGGGAATCAACGAGTTCTTCTAAAGAATCAAATTTCGTGTGCTTTCAAAATATTGACCTATATCGTCAATATTTCTAATGGAATCTATATAAAACTAAAATGAACAACGGTTAAATTTAATGAATGAATTAATATTTGAAAAAACTGTATTACATCAAGTGTCAAGTTAAAAAAAAAGTATTTGAACTGGAGTGGACGAATAAAAAATATTTTATTAACGATTTAAAATTTGAACAAGATATAGGGAGAGTGTGAACTAATAGTTGGAATTGAAAATAAAATCACGCCAAACAATATGCTTGCTTAAGAACTATATACAATATTGTACTTGGTAGAGCATAGTGGCCATAGCAGCTTTTTTGGATTTAAAATTTCCCTTTAAAATAGTTGTACCGGACTTTTGGATTCAATTTGAAAGATGCATCAGGTGGAAACAGAAGATTGGACACATTTTAAAAAATGATTAAAAAGAAATTTAATTTTCGAACTTTTAGGAATACATGCTATCCTTGTTGATATCATACTTTGTTTCTACCTGAGTTTAAAACGACGGCAGGCATAAGCCAAACCAGCTATTTTTGTTTCATTCCTTAAAAAGCGGGTAATTGCGCAAATGGTCGACCGAAAGAGTTTCGATATTAGAAATGTTAATATTGCAGGAAATTGTCAAAATGGTGGAGAACTTTGTTTTAAAAGTATCTTGCATGCCCTCATCGGAAAATATATTATGATGCCACCTTTTATTTGTCATCATAAATGACCACTTCACCATAGCTGGTACACGTCACACGAAATGCACTTCGATATAGTAGAAGTTATAATAAGCATGTATTGTCAGAAACAGAGCACTGCGTTATATATCAGATTTCCAACTTTTAACTTTTGGATTTTTGGTGACATTTGTAAGCATAATATAATAATAACGATTGTATGTATATCTACTTAATTTGTACAAAATGAAATTAAAGTTTACAACATAAACATAATTAGCATATTATAGTAAAGTATTGATTTTTCGAATTCTGTAAAAATTTCCCGCGTTTTGTCTTGAAAGTGTAAATGCCCCAGAATATTTACTTTTAACTTTCAACTTTTAACAAGAAGTTAATTTAAACCTTAATAAGCATGGATGTTTTCGGTAACTATCGAGATTACAAAATAAAACAAAAAAAAAAAAATTAAATAAGTTACATAAAAATATTTAATGTTCTGATCTAAAATGTTTTTATTGTGACCAAAATGAGTGACGTCACACTTCTTGGTACTCCCCAGTCCCCTTGTCACAAACTCACCATTTCTCCAACCCCCTTCTCCCTCTGAGGTGTGACACCGCGAATGACCCCCTGAATGAAATATTTTCTGATTTCATCGCCTAGAATCGCCTTTTCAAATCCTAGTTCTGTCAAACCTGCTTTGCCTCCATAACGATGGTGTTGCACGAGAAACAACTTAACATGCACTGTCACTATTGGAAAAAAAAAAGTATTAATGCTAACGTAAAGTAATTAATGCAAGTGAATGTTGAAATTATGATACAAGATTGAAAAATGAATTTAGAAATGGAAAACTAATTTCTAATCTAATCATGATTTCAATTTCGATACTATTTTCTATAGTAAAAGAGCTATCGGTAAAATTTGGTAGCCGAAAATTATCAATCAAATTCAAGCGTCCAAAATCTATACATTTATAAAAGTGCTCATTTGTGTGTATGTTTCAAAAATTTCGTTCTTTAATATTTCTATTATTTAAAAAATATCTAGCCCTTTATGTCTCTGTGTCTTTCTTCATATCTTTACGTCTCCGGCTTGCACATTCCTCTGAATTTTCATCACACTTAGGCCCTATGTATGTCTCTATTTGACTTCCTTGCATAATAATAGATGTACGTATGCCCTCGATTATAATTTTTTAAGTTAAAACATTTGGTATTTTTCTACACTTTGTTCGGAATAGGCGCGTTTTGGCAATAGCGGAGTTCGGGTTAGTGGAACTCTACTCAAAACTCATAGGGGAAAAAACATATTTTTTAAAAATTTATTTCCTAACGGCAGATTTATCAATAGTTACAGCAAATAACAGGCTAAGAAAAAGCACACAAAACGGATAACCGAAAAAGCTGCAACAAGAGTGACATGTATTTGGGTTACAAGAAAGTTTCGGATGTATGAGTTTGGAAAATTGGACACTTCGTTGCTCGCCTACCTGTGTGTATATACGTGTGCTTCTTCATGTCAGACTTCTGATGGAAACCCTTCCCACAGTAGATGTACATTTTTCCTCGAACATCTTTTTTTAAGTTAAAAAGCTTGGTACTTTTTTATACTCTTTGTTCTGAGTGGGCAAGTTTTCGGAACAGGGAAGTTCGGATTAGTAGAACGCTACTGTAATTTCAACGGGGGGGGGGGGGGGGGACAAGTAATTCGGGGTGACCGACCACACTGAAAACATCAATTTTCGATTTCAACGATGATTTTTTTTTATCTGTGTTTCTAATATTTTGAACTTTTCTTTTCCCAAAACTGTTTTACTTTTTCTTCTACTTGTTTTAGAAAAAGAAAGTTGTAGCTATTCTAAAACATATCGTCTGCCACTAATATAATCTAATTCTAACTTGTTTTTCAACAAACTCTAACTATCAATTGTAATTTTCTCAAAACTTATTTTTTTGCAAAACCTATTTATCGTTATCGTGATATC
The DNA here is from genome assembly GCA_038502835.1 of Octonoba sinensis. Taxonomy (NCBI): domain Eukaryota; kingdom Metazoa; phylum Arthropoda; class Arachnida; order Araneae; family Uloboridae; genus Octonoba; species Octonoba sinensis. The sequence goes on from CM076605.1 coordinate 113,440,267, forward strand.
TAAAAACGTAATGTTATTATCACAAAATTTTTAGAGCATGTTTTAAATAGTATCAGCTATCATATGATACACAATTTTTGATGTAAATGAAATATTTTTTTATTTACAACGGTTTTTATGTGGATTGCTCGTTAAAAATTCCGAGAAACTATGCATTAGCATACATTTTTCCTTTTTATTTTCATAATTTTTTTTCATTTCTCTTTCATTTTAGGTCATTTTGAAGAAAATTGTTATTTAATCCTAATGGAGGAAAATAATTAATATTTTTGCAATATTTAGTGTTACCCGTTTTATATAAATTTAAGCAAAATTTTGCTTATTTTACACCTTTGTTCAGAAACTTCACTACATGTGGATTTTTTTAAAAGTTTTTTATGTTCATAAATCATTATTTAACGAAAAATTATAAAACATGTGCCGAAAATGCAATACAGTCGAACCCCGCTATAATGAACCTGAGATATAGTGAACACTCGGTTATAGTGAACTTTTTTAGTGGTCCCGTCCGAACTCCTATTTAACTAATGTTATTTTATACGCGAAAAGTGGACAAGTGAAAAATTGGTAGTTCGTTTATAGTGAACTCAAATTTCATTCCCTTGGAATTTTTTTCAGTTCTCCAACTGTAAACTTGCACGTGCTGTGATTGAAAAGCCAGCATTCCTTTCTATTGTGTCAAATTTCACTCTTTCATGCTTATCGTCAATTAAACTAGCGCAAACAAGTTGTTAAGCAGAACATTCCCCCCCTACACGCTCCTTGGAGCATAAAAACGATGAAGAAAACCTACCAATATCACTGTGGTTGGAAACATATAGTGTTAATATTTTTCCAAAGGACATCAGTGAGAAGTTTGAATCTTGTGATGACGATGTGTGCACTTCTGGCACTCCCACTGACGATGACATCGCTTCAGACGATCAAAAAAAAAAAAAAAAAACGATGCCGAAGACGAAAGTTTAGAAGACGGTGTTGAAGAAGAACATGAAATATTGACACCCTCTACCTTAGATGTGAAAGCAGCAGTAAATACTTTGAACATTTTTTTTTTCAACAGAGAATGTGGATCAAAAGGTATTGGACTCTTTGCTGATTGTCGATAAAAAAGTTGATGAAGTTTATTTAAAATCGAAATCTGTTCATTCTAAAATTACTAATTTTTTTTCATGCATAAAAAGTAAGAATGAAATCAAGTGTTTTCTTTTTAATGTTTGTTTTAATATTTGTTTGATTAATTAAGTATTTATAAGCAATTTAAGTACTTACCGTAATACCTATTTCTAACAAAACTATAGTCATATTTTTTTAAAAAAAAGACTTTCTTTCAAAGAATTTCCATCCGATTTTTTTCAAAGAATTTCGATGGTTCCAAAGTGAACCATCGGTTATAGTGGACTTATTGTCTAGTCCGCAGACGGTTCACTATATCGGGGTTTGACTGTATTTAAAAATTTTTGTTCTGAACGTAGTCGGTCACCTTATAGAAAGGCTCGGATAAATGAGTTCCGGAAAACCGGACACTTCTCTGATCGCCTACCTGTGTGTATGTACGTGTGCTTCTTCATGTCAGACTTCTGATGGAACCTCTTCCCGCAGTACTGGCAGGGGTAGGGCCTGGTGTCGGAGTGGATCAACAGGTGGGTGGACAGGGTGGAGCTCCTCTTGAAGGTCTTCCCGCACTGCTTGCACTGGAAGCTCCTCTCCGCGGTGTGCACCGCGCGGTGTTGGCTGAGGCTGACCTCGTGACCGAAGGTCTTGCTGCAGAGCTCGCAGGCGAAGGGCCGGCGACCGCTGTGCGAGCGGCGCGAGTGCACCTCGAGGCCGTGCGGGGTGCTGAACATCTTGTCGCACTTGACGCACGAGTACACGTCCGAGTGACGCGACCCGGGCTGGGACTTGACGCCGGGCGGGCTGCCCAGGAGGAGCCCCGCGTCTGGGGAAAGAATGATAGTTAGTTCTATACAGTGTAAAAATTTTTGGTGTTTTTAAACACTATTGCTGGTGTCAAGTGGAAAAGTATTCATTTTTTGGTGTATTTTAATTCTTTTAAGTGCCTGCCAAAAAAACATAGACAGCAGAATGTCCTTTTAGTATATGATGTTCGTTAACTCATCCACGCATCGAAAATTCATTACAATTGCTCATTTTATTTATATTACTGCAGTGAAACTTGTGTAAGTTGACCACTTGCGATGCAGCACTTTAGTGATCAACTTAGACAGGTGGTCAACTTATAGAGGGTGAGGTAGAGGGTGAAGGGCTGCTTCCGTTCTTGGAAAAGGTGGTCAACTTATAGAGGGTGAAGGGCTGATTCCGTTCTTGGAAAAGGTGGTCAACTTAGACAGGTGGTCAACTTATAGAGGGTGAAGGGAAAATTCCGTTCCTGGCAAAAGTGGTCAACTTATACAGAAGGTACTCAACTTAGACAGGTGGTCAACTTACAAAGGGTGAAGTAGAAGGTGAAGGGCTAATTCCGTTCCTGGCAAAAGTGGTCAACTTACAAAAGTGGCCAACTTTACTGGTTTTACTGTATTTTCATAGAAATGAGCCATCGCAGTGAAATTCCGATGCGTAACAGAGTAAACACATTTCATGAGCTAAGAAACGTTTTACTTTTTAGACATTTTGAGACAAGCACATAAAACATAGTAAAGTGCATCAAATATGAAGCATTTTCGTCTTTTACACCAACTGAACCCCAAAAAGCGTGTCCAGTAACACCAAAAATAGTTGCAACTAAGCGCAAAATTTTTACGGTGTAAAAAAGAGACATAGACAAAACACACTTTTTTCGTTTCGTTTCAGGTAGGGTCAGTTGGGGTAATTGTAAACAAGCTTCATAACTACACCTGTGGTGGTTTTGAAAACTTAACTGCTTGTGAGTGATAAACTGGCAGCATAGGGAAGACATTGAAACAGTTTCTTAAGTTTCGAAACAACTGTGGAGGCGTCACTATTGTTTGAAAGCGGCACAGTGAAAAATGTTGTTTAACAAAATTTAGTGGTCTTACATTTTCCTATCCAGCTCATCTACAAAAGCGATGTAAGCGGTTTCAACCATTTTTATTTGTCGTATGGATTGCTGCTAAAAACATTTAGTTATCCATTTAATCCTCCCTGTTATATTTCATGTGCAAGTTAGGTGTTTACAATTACCCCATATATTTCGCACTCTGGGGTAATTGTAAAAACTTAAATTTATCATATTTCCAATATTTTGGGGGGACAAAAAGGATTATATTTTGATGTAAATTACACTTTTGTGTCTATTTTACATAATTGTTGTTATTGTTGCTAAAGCCACTTGGATATCCCCCCCCCCCTTTCCAGGGCTACACGGAATTAAGGAAGCTCCTACTGAGTATTAATGAGCTCCGCTAGACTGAAGTACACTTGGCTCAAAGGAGCTTAATGATTTTTAACCAGCTCCCAGATGAGAGATCGTCACCTAGGTTGGTCCCTCAGCGGAAATTATTTCTAACTTGGTTTACATTTGAAACGACGATGTATTTCGTATGCACAGCGCCCTTTAGCGCACTCGGTCTCCTAGTAATCAGTCGCGAGAGGTGGTCACCCTCCCAAGCATTGACCACGGCCAGTTGTGCTTCACTTTCGTTGTTCTGTGGGATCCAAGCTTAACCGATTGATCCACTGTCGAATATATTTTACTTAAATTTGTCACATTACTTGATTTTTTGCAAGATGTTTCTCGTTAAATGATCTCAGCCGACTCATAACATAACTCAGCGGACCGTATGCGGCCTGTTGGCTGCAGATGGAGAACCATTGCTCCGGGACTTTTTAAGCCTTCAAGCAGACTGTGTATGAAACAATTTTCCATTTGCATCAACTTTATTCGAAAATAAATCACTGTTTACAATTACCCCAGATCTCTGGGGTAATTGTAAACACGAGCTCATTCGCTAACAAATAGTCATAAAGTCAAAATTTTTGTTCACATTTACTCACAAGAAGTACAGTCGTGGCTACAATGCTCACAATTTTATCTCTGAATTCATTCAAGAGGTAGGGAAGGATCAAAAGTTAAAACATTGAAAAAGCGTTTACAATTATCCCAACTGACCCTATTAAATATCAGAATATCAGGGGATGTGGAGTATAGTAATAGCGTGGTGCAACGAAATTTTACTTGAAACTGAAGTGGAGCGGGGCATACAACCTGCTCCACTACGATATTTTTTTTTTTTTTTGTAAAATTTTAAATTTTTCATTATGTATTAAAAAATTGTTATAAAAATAATTGACTAAAATAAAAACTCATATTCAAAAACGCAACAGCCCATTGTGGGACAAGGCCTGCTGTACCCGTCCCAGCTTTTGAGACCAAATGTTCAAACCAGAAATTCTGTTCTCCCTATGGATCGAACACTGCCTCCTGTTCTGAACCAGAACCCTGAACCAGAACAGGTTCGGTGAGCAAGGGTGCAAAACCAGATATTCCGGTCTGGTGATCAGTCTGACGTAAGAACCCAAGTGTTTAGTTCCCAAGCATGCTTGGTCTTCAGTTTATTGACACCCTGAAGGGATAAGCCATGCCCAGCCCGGGAATTGAGCCCCGAACCTGTGGCATAGTAGTACGGAACACTATCACTTAGCCACTGGGGCTGCCAGAAAAATTAACGGTTCTAAATTTGTAGAATGTGTAAATTTCTACGCATCTGTTTCATATCCTTTAAGTGGGTCGTTATATCAAAAGACATAATTTATACCGTCGTTACATTGTTCTTTTTAATTTTTTTTTCAATCATGCTTTGATGTGGGGGTTTGAAGAGAGGGTTCTTACCTTTAAAGTGGTTGTGGAGGTGGTGGTGGTGCGAGTGGAGCTGCTTGAGTGAATCTGGGTACGTAGAGCCCAAACCCAGAAGTGGAAACGAGACGCACGGGAAGGGCCGGAAGAGGTCGCTAGCGTAGTGAGCAGGAAGTACGCCACCGTTGCCACTGGAAGGGGAAGAATTGGATCTGAAATTACAAATAGTAGGCAACATTACTGGTGAGAAAAATATAAAAAAATGAACGATTACTACAGTTTTACCGCAAGTATAAAATAACCCGTCTGCCTGCCATAGTACCAAGAAGAAGCCATTCATGTTCAAAGGAGAATCTGCTGGTATAAGGAATGTGCCGTATTCTTTTCTCCATTTCAGTTCGTTTAGCATACTTGATTTCTTTCGAACTGATGTTACCTGACAGTTCAAAAATTTGGCTTCTTTTAACAAACAGAGGAACAAGCATTCTGATTCGCGTGGTAATAAACATATCTGGGCAAAGCGAACTTCCCTAAAACTCGAATGGATTCGTCCTTTGCTGACATGCGCAGAAGCGTCACCGAATATTATGTTTCAAGAGCAAAATTCTTCCCTTATCGCGACTCTCAATACTTTTTGCAATGATAAATCGAAATGTTGCAAATATTCGGAGCAGTTATACGTTTTGGACGATTAAATGGTAAAAAGATATTATAGTGGAAAGTTTACCTTGTTAGATAGCGCTGTCCTATATCCTATGTCCTATGTATATCCTATGTCAGAACTCCGAAAACGGTTAAATTTATCAAAATTTTTCATAAAGAAATTGACAGAATATAATTTTGTATATCGAAATATAGGGCTGATTTTCAAATGCATTTTAAAATATTAATTAAATTTGTACGTTTTTTATACGGTTTTATTTACCTTGATTTGTCGCGGAAGTTTGCTACGAGACCACCACTACCTGCATAAATTATCTTCAAACTTTTCACACAAGCTTATCTTCCGATGACAATGCAATATTCCATCCATTTTATAATTTATTATAACGTTAATTCGGAATAATAATAATAATTTTGGCTCTGGGGAAATGATCAGAATTATTAGTTGTCGAATGGCAACGGTAGATTTGTTTGGAATTGTTTGGGTAATGCAACGATGCTTTAAAGTTTAAAATATTCAAGTCATGATGAAAAAATAACTGTGACGTAGCGATTTCTACGACGCGATTAACGCATCGGTTTTATTAAATAAAACCGCTAAAACTAAAAACATTTTAAGAATTATACATGTTATTTTTTGTTAAAAGTTATTCAATGCAAGTGAAGAACAAAGAGCGGAAATTTATTTTCAAAGTGGTATATTGTACACGCACACACACACATTTATGAAGCATGTATATCTATCGTGGGGTCACCACTACAACTAGGTAACTACAATTCAGCTGTTTCGAGAAAAACGCAAATTAAAGTTTTGCCAAGATTTTGGAAGATTGTGGAGACTAAACTAAAAGATATTTTACCACCATTTCTGGATTATATTTAATTAGAAGTATTTATGTCTCGTTTTGACCACAATTTTGTAAGAATTGACGAAAAACAGTCCTTGAAATTTAATGTATTCTTTAAAAAAAATCAGTTACCGAGTTTTAGTCTACAACTAGTTAAAATGTCTACATCAGATACCTAGTTGCAGTATGGTGTGGACCACACCTAATGGGATTTATCTGTACACTTACCCAGATTTCGCCAAATTTGTAGTTACCTAGTTGTAGTACTCACCCCACGATATATATATATATATATATATATATAATTAATGACGTAAAAAAATTAAAAAAACGTTAACAAAGTTTAACGTTTTATGTAAACACTCAACAACAAAATTAGAAAGAACAACAACTATAAAGGCAAAAAACAAAAGACAAAGCCTGCCTCTTCCTCAGTTTTTGCCTTTTGAGTTGCCAATCTTCTAATTTTGATGTTAACCGTTGACATAACCACTTGTTCCCGTTTTATTTTTATTCCTTTATGTAATTAATTATTCTACAATATGGTTTTGGGCGCCTTTTGCAAATTGTTCCTTTCCCAGTTTTTTTATCTTTCAGTCTCTCACTCTCTCTCTCTTTCTGTATATATATATAGTGTGTCATAGAAATTTTAAGACTAGGTTTGTAAAATAAAATAAAAACTCGTAATTATATTTTTTAAAGTATTTTTATTCAAAATATTCTCCTTCGGCTGCGATACATTTGTTACAGCGGTTTAACAACTATTCGAATGCCTGTTCCAGCTTACATTGTGGGTGCTTACAATGCTTGCGTCGAAGCAGTTTGCACGCAGTGTGTCAAAGAATTTTTAAGACTGCAGCTGGAACAAAACTTACGGTGGCGCTCCCAGTGTTAAACTCCCTAACTATCTGCTGATCCACTGCCAAAACCTCGGTTCATTTGCTAAGTATGCTTTTTACTTTGATGACATTGACACTGTGCAAACAGCTTAGACGCGAGCTTTAAAGGCAGCCCCACTATGTGAGCCGGAATAGGCATTCGAATCGTTGTTAACAAATGTATTGAAGCCGAAAGAGCTTATTTTGAATAAAAATACTTAAAAATATATAATTACTAGTTTTTATTTTAGTTCATAAACCTAGTCTTAAAAATTCTTTGACACACTGTATATCCCTATTTTTACACTTAAAAATAATGACGTTAAATGACGCAATATTTATTATGTAGTAAAAATTTCTTCCTTATATGAGCGGTTATTCCTCCTTTGACTGCTCTGGTGTTTTTCATTTTTACAAAGTGCAACGTACGTGATAAATTCCTTCTAAAATAAAACCTCATACGACGAACAGTGTCTGATGTCTTCCATAGCAAATAATCGCGACGTAGAACTTGAGGAATAGGAACATTCATCATCCCCGGCATAGAACCATTATGTCAGGAACGTTGTCAGTAATAACACACCAAATAAATCAATTTCGTGTCTCTCGTTTTAGAGCCAGACATTTTGGGCATATATACTAGTATACTCACCGGTGCATGAGCGACGCGGGGCTCGTAGGTGAATGTAGCAGGGAGGCAGCAGTGGCGGAGGGGAAGAAAAAGGGGTGCGCCCTCAGGTCTCCCGGCCACAGCCCCAGCCCGAGGGACCGGAAATCCGCCCCCGACAGGGCGGGGGGCGTGGGAAGCCCCAGGTCCTTCGGTAGGGCGGGCGGAGGCTGCCGAGGGCCGTCTGGATCGTTGGAAGAGGGCAGGCAGTCGCTTTTGCCATCTGGAAGAAAAATATTGAGAAGTCAAAAACCCATCTCAGGTGCTAGTGCCGAAATAAAAGGCCATCATATCGAGTCATAGAAACTCGGTTTCGCTAAATAAAATTAGCTGGATAGATTAATTCATTATTTTATCTTATATGTATATAAGCGGCTTAAGTGTCTGTCGCCGATAGTTTATTGGTTCCTGCGTAACTGTAGTGCAGCTGCCACTGTTGTAACACATGTCAAATATACTAATAATCAACACGTTTCTCTAGCATTTTGAGTGAGGCATCGCTAGATTTGCAATCTCGGTTAAAAATGAATGTAAACGCGAATTTAATTTAATCCTTTTTTCTTCGTTTTAATTTATTTATCGTCTGCGCTTTTTATATATATTAAAGTGGCAGCACTCCTTTCTCCAGGGTTTCGTTAAAACTATTGTTTTGACGATGATTATATTGGATATTGTATATTTAAAGTATGTTATAAAATAGCTGAAAGACTAGTTTATTTATTTATATATTTTTGGGGAGGGAAAATAAGTAATTTTCATGGAAAAAGCACATTTTTTAGTCCCGAATCCCTACGTGGTAGAAGCTGAACATTGTACTTTGATAATCTTCTTTCTCCTATTCAAAACTGTTCAGGGATTAATGAAACTTAACATCCTCTATAGTGGTCCCCTTCCCCCCTTCCTCGTTTACAAACACGACCAAGCATGTGATATATGTTAACTCCTTGCTTTCACACGCAGTAAAATTGGTATTTTCAAAACATGCTCATTAATTACATTTAAAAAATAAAGTTTCACATGCCCGGATAACCGGATCTTTAGTGTAGTTGTTGGATTGGAGTTCGGGTAGCTATAAATCGGCAGGAAACTGGACATCGGCTTTGTGTGAGTTTTTGTATTTGGGTGCTTAATTTTTTTGAAAAAGTATTAAAGACCTAAAGTCCCAAAAAAGCGATTTCAACCCCTTCATTCCAAGTGTACCCCATTGGGTACATTTTAAAATACTGTTTATTAACTGCTGTTTGTGCAATTTGAAAGCTAAAACTCCCAACTGTTTTTGAAATGAATCAACAGATAGTTTACTTCGTTTTAAACATGGAAAACATGGCAATTGGGCCTTAATTATTATTTAAACAAATTATTAATTAAAATTTTAAAAAATATTTTTTTAGTTATTTTGTTTTGTAATCATTTTTTAAATCAGCGAACCAAAAAATTGTTTGTGCTTAGTTCAGGGGTTTAAAGAGCTTATTTTATTTTGAAGATTGAGCATGAATCTTGAAAGTGATAACTTTTTTTCCTTCTTGAATGACTTGTACAACTGCACATTGTGGGTTTCGAAAGCGATGAAAAGGTGGGTTTACTGGTGGTGCAAAGGGGGTTGAATGATAAGTCCCTTTGCACAGTCATTGGGTCATTGATATACAACACTCACCTATTCATAAACAATGCGAAATAGCTCATTCCTTTTATTCAAAGGACGAATAAAGTAAAATCAAAAGAAACATCTGAGCAGTCCCATTTCGTATGCTACAACCGTAGAACAGCCCGAAACGAAACTCCGCTCTCAGTAAAGAGTTCCCCACTTTTATTGTCGCTGATGAAGAAGGAAAAGCTTTCTAAATAAATTTCGTGTCTTATTTATCCACAGTTCAAACAGCAAGGTTCAAGCATGTTTCAGAAAACAGTAAATATCTTAATACACCGTTTATTGTACGTTTACACCGTATACACCGTTTTAAATTTTTTCGAGTGTATGTCTAAAACAGTACAGACAGCAGAATGTTTTTTAGCATATGATGTTCGTTAACTCTTCTACTCATCGAAAATTCATTACGATTGCTCATTTATCCTTATTCTCATAGAAATGAGCCATCGCAATCTGTTTGCATTGCTTTCATCGCTGCCACGTGACCAATGACGTTGCTTGAATCGCCTCCATTGCAGTGAGATTTCGATACGTAACGTTGTTAACACATTTCATGTGCTGAGAATCGTTATACTGTCTATGTTTTTTTAGACAGACACATAAAAAATTCTTAAATAAATAAAAAATGAATAATTTTCAAGTTTACGCCAACTGAACACCAAAAATCGTCTGCAGTAACACCAAAAAAGTTGGCAACTAAACGCAACATTTTTAGTCTAGGAGACAATAGCATAGCAATACAGTAAACTCCCGATTATCCGCGCGGTCTTTCCCGATTTTTTTTTTTTTTTTTTTGCGACTATTTACGGAATGTAGAAAAATAAACACAACACGCGTTTTTTTTTCCATGATCAACGAATACAAAATCTATTTTTAGAGCAACAATCTGATTGCTCCCTTTTCTTTCAACCCCCTTCCCCCGCTATCCCTTCATAATTGCGCAGATTAGGACCTATCTCTAGGAGTCTTAGTGCAGATCTCCGAAACCTGCGCAATAGACGAATATACGGTTTGTCCAGTTGTCACAACTTTACGCAACAACTTTGTAACAACTCTATGTAAGTATGTACTATTATATTATGATTCTTAAAAATAGTTTGAATGCGTTTGTGCGTTGATGTTTGTCATTTTCCTGCTATTTTGCGGATTATCCGTGAAATTCACTTAGTCGTGGTCATCGCGCCACCCTATTCCGCGGATAATCGGGAGTTCACTGTATAATTTCACCTGTCCTGAATGGTAGCTTCTCATTATTGCAGTGTTAAAAGTCATCCTTTAACTTCAGGTTAAAATGGGTTAAAAGAAGAAGAGTTAGGTTAATGAGAAGAAGAAGGTTAAAATGGGAAGTGACGTGGAGAGAAGACAAATGAAACTATGAGCGTAAAAGTTTCCCTTTTGTTCCAAACGCAAAATGTGTCAGAAAGAACAACTCCGTATTCATCCTAGTAATTTATTTATCATCCAGTCAATAAAAACGGGGTTTAACCCATGAGCAAAGGCTACAAAAGATTCCCAGATGTCGCTAACCCGAACCGGCTATAAAGACCCAACCAACTCGGCAACATCCAAAAGAGCTACGATATAGCATTTGATCCAATTACCTTTCACCCCTGCGGCTCCATAAATCCCTCTACTCCTCCGCGAGCCTTTCACCCCCCTGTGGGGGAGGGTTTCACCCCCTTTCGTCTCTGGGGGGTTGTCGATGCACCGAATTCAATAACTGTACTTGCAGCACTTTTGCGTGATCTGACGCCAAACGGATGTTTTGCAAAGTGGCTGTTGAGGGATGTGAAAAGAAGAGTTCTGCTTAAGTTTAAAGAGCTTGAAATTTTATTCGATGGGGGGTGAATGGAGGTTAAAGAAGGATTACGGAGATCATTTGTCAGCAAGAACTGCGGTTGACGGGGATCGCAAAACGTTCCAAACGGCTAAGAACCGAATAGAAAGTCTAAAATGGACTTTTAAAATGCTCTCTGTTTTTTTTTTAGTGTTTTTTTTTTTTTTTTTGAGAAATATTATTTGAGCATCTCTTTTAATTGTTGACTTGGTGGAAGAGTTAATACAGCATTCTTGTTCTAGAGGAGCTATTTTTTCACACTTTAATGAATTATGTAAATAATATTCTAGAAAAATTTCGTATTAATTTCTTAGTTTGGTAAGATTTGATATACAACACTCACCTATTCATAAATAATGCGAAATAGCTCATTCCTTTTATTCAAAGGACGAATAAAGTAAAATCAAAAGAAATTTCAAAAGTTAAAAACTTTTTCTCAATATTCATTAATAAAAAATTATATATTCAAAGTTTTAGAAAAGGGAACTCAAATTTGTTCAATTGTAGAGATAAATATGTGCGTTGAGACTCTTCTTCGAAAACAAGAGTACTCTGAGAAAATTCGCCGACAATTTAAGTTTTATGAAAAATATTGTGAAGACAATTGTTATTATGAGTTAATATCCATTCGTCAAACAAAACGTGAATGTAAAATTATTCCTAGGCTTACTCACTTCATTACAATAACTTTTATTTAAAAGAATTCTTTCCTATCAGTGTTTGTAAGATATTTTTTGTGAGGGAATGTTAGTAAGGGAGCGAGTTTAAAATCTGCGGGAAATTTTGGAGTCTTCAGGACCTCTGTTGTGACAAATGATAGTGAATTACAGGACGTTTTTTTTTCCTTGGTACCGTGCCGTAATGCATCTTTCCTCTCTCTGTGTCTTCGAAACATTTTCCATTTTAAGGAACTGACATAGAATAAGTTTACTTGCTATCAAAGTATGAACATTCTCTATTATACATTTTACTTTATTTTCCATTCTTTTTCATCTATCCACTATTCTCAATTCCCTATTTTCTCTTCTCTGGCTCTATTTGATATTCTCTGTTATCTATTCCATATACTTCATTTTCTACTTCTATTGTCTCTTTCCTATTCTCTATATTATATAGTCTACTTTCTATTCTTTATTTTAAATTTTAATTGGTATTTTCTGGTTTTTATTACCTATTCTCTACTGTTTTTTCTCTATTTTCGTACATTAAAAATTTGCAACGCTCTCCATTAAAGCCCAAATGCACAAGAAGCTATACAGAATCGCGTTTCGGGGTTACAAAGAACACCTTCATTTATGCAGAAGATTATGAGCTCTTGGAGACATAAGCAATCCAAGTGAATCTTCAATTAATTATATCGCGGGGCTCATATGGTTTTACTTTAATACGAATGGTTGGCAGGGGAAAATCTAACAGCTTCTTGACCACGAGGTCATTTCTCTTGGCCATATAACGTAAGTTACATAGTTTATTAAGGGCTGCATACATTTAACACAGCGTTTCTCAACCTTTCAGTATTCGCGGTCCAGTTTTCAATCTTAATTTTCATCGTCCCCCCCCCCCCCCCCTGTACAACAATATTGTATATTGAGTACTTTGGATTTTGTTTTTGAATTATTTTTAACTAACTGCCTAAACAAGCGTCAAGTGAGTAATTTAGTAATACAATTAATTTAGCAATAAATCACTATTTGAATTTTGGGCAGGAGTAGAGGATGACTTTTCTGCACTAAAAACAAGGGCATTTCGCATTCTATTACCATTTTCAACATTCTACTTTTGTAAAACTGAATTTTCTGCTGTAGCTTCTTTGAAGACAAACTATAGATCTCGGATAAATATAGAAACCGAACTGAGAGTGGCTGTTTCTAATAGTAAACCTTCCTTCGAAAATGCTTTACAAGACAGGCCCAAGGAAGTCACTAATAATTATTAAATGTATTTTTAATATAGTGTGTTTTGACTGAGAAAGTTTTGATTTAGCAATTTGTTTTACTTTAATAAGTTGTTAAATATGTCGAACTGTATTTTGTTTTCTATGTGTATGTGTGCTTTCCTTTCAGTCAGTTATTCATTTTTTTAAAGTAATATTTTCTCTTAGATATTCTCGCGCCCCCCTAGGGCGGCGCTCCCCACAGGTTGAGAATCTCTGATTTAACGAATTTAATGAGCGGAAGAGAGAAATATAGAAGCGGACTTGATCGACAAAAGCAAAATCAAGGATGAACATGACCACTTGGAAACTTCTCTCACGATGAATATGACCCCAATTAAAAAAATGAACAGGGAGCCTATCTTACTAAAAATGTAATGAATGTAACAGCTGGAGTTCTTGGCTTTGTCTTAATTTAGCGATAGCAATGTAGGTCTGATTTAATTCTTTGAATACAGACTAGGGACCGGTTCATAAATGATGTTACGCTTTTTCCCATATATTTAATCCCACTCCCCCCTTAGTCACAAAATGTCACACTTCAATATACACCCTCTACCCTTTATCACACACGTCACGCTATGTTGCATAAGCATGATGTCACACTTTCTGTTACCCCTCTCCTTGTCACAATTTTACGAACCACCTCCTCTCCCCTCTCCTTAGTCACAGTTTGTCACAATTTAACGAACACCCCCCTCGAAGCGTGAGATCATTTATGAATAATTCCCTAACTGTCTTATTCACCAGTGATTGGAACCACCGTACAACAGATGAAAGCCTTATTCAACCAATCAGAGGGCTCAGATCGGTGGTTCGAGTGACAGTTCAACTCTGCTGATGATGAAGACCTAAGAAATTCATAAAAATAAAACATTCAACAGCAGAAAATACCAACTTACTTTCAGTTCCGAGGCCGTTCCTTTCATTTTCTGTCGGAGGTGTGGTCAACAGATGTGGAGTGAAAAGGGGGAACAGAGGGAAGCTGGATTCGAACGTAGCCACCGATTTGAATGTAGGCAGTCCGTACCACAAACCTGGATAGCACGGGCCCTGACTTCTGGGTGCATCTTCGGGGGCCCCTCGTGGGACCTCTTCTCTTGGGGAGGAAGGTGGAGAACGCACCAGGCCTTGGAAAGGAGGTGGAGTTTCGTTACCTGGGTAAAGGAAGCGTTGGATTAGTTTTTTTACTTGGAGAAATAAAAAATTGTGCTAGTAACATGGGGACCGTGACAGCACGGAAATCTTTGGCACATTTTTATAATGCCTTATTTGTGTACATGCATTTGTTGAGTACAGGGAAAATACGACGCCGGGTGGGTAGCTTAGCGCTAAGGCACTGGCCTCGTATGCCCAAGTTCGCAGGATCAAACCCGGCCCAAGTCGTTAGATTTTCAAGAGGCAGAAGATCGTCAGTGCCCATGCCGTATGATTATGCTGCATGTTAAAGATCCCTTGAGTATCCGTTTGGCTTGTATGCTCTCGGCTAATTTAAATTCCTAGTGCAGTTTGCATTGTTAGAGCTCAGGTGCCACCATCTAGCGGAAAATTGAGCTTCAAAATTCTCCGATAATGGTGCTACTTGAAAGAATGGACGGCTTTTTCCAAGGAATGCACTAGGACTGCAAAGGTTTGTGACCCCACACAGCCCCCATTAGAAAGAAAAAGGAAAAAACAACGTAAATAAAGGACAAATAGCCAAAACAATAAATCAAATAGCTATTTCGAGGCTACAAGTGAGTACCCGTTCGCTCACAACTTCGTGTTGTGTGTTGAGCACTTTTCTTTCCTGCACTGATGAAGAGATTCCATTGTGGCCTCGAAATAACTATTCGCTTCATTTTTTTTTTTTTTGACAATTTGTACTTTCTTCACGTTGTTTTTACCTTGTACTTTTATTTTAGCACAGAGCATTTTTGATAATTTTTCTAATACATTCCTTTGTTGTCGTTCATTCGAGATTTTGCATTGTGATATGATTTAGATGTTCACCTATATTTCATAATTTTTCTTCTTCTTCTTCGCGTTGCTTTGAAGAATATTTCGGGGTTTAAGTGGCTGAGTGGTCTAAACGACTGGTTCCGGTACCTGCCTGCGCGCACTGAAGAGGCGTAGGTTCGATTCCCACTTTCCCCTGGGTGTATTTCCGTCTTTGTATTGTAACTCTGCTGTACTGTCTTGTTCTATCTGTCATATTAGACGAGAGTTTGAGGCACATCCTTGAGAATAACAAATAAACTCGAATATAAGTGTGACTTGAGATGGTCGTTTACAAACAAACAAATTCCGGGACATCATAATTCATATTTCAAGCAGTTGCGGTTTCAGTGTCAAAAATTGCGTAGAAAGTAAATTAACTCGCACAGAAAATTGCTATTGAAATTGCGTCTTAGTGGTGCTTTAACACTAGATTTTCCAGGCCAGTCATTTTGACTGTTTGGAAGCTTCCATTTCGCATCATTTATTACTAGTTTTAGTGCAACTTTCAGTGGAGGCAATTCACCGCTAGGGGGACGCAATCATCGTTGTCACGTGATATCCACTTATCGTTTACTAAGATTTTCAGTTGAGTTCTACGTGGAGTTCACTAGGCAAAATGAGTTATCTTAAAATGAATTAGACTATTTTCACAGCTTTTTCTGATTATAACCCAGTATTGACATTTAATTTAATCATTATAAAAGACATTTATTAATTATTACAATAGTTATAGTGTTTCATTTAGCGTTAAATTTATGTAACGTAGAAGAACTTTATTTAGGCCTAGTTTTTAATTAGATTTGTCGAACTCGAAGTAAAGCGATGCTACGGCTTCCCTTGTTTGTATTGCTTTCATCGCTGCCACGTGACCAATGACGGTATTTGAATTGCCTCCATCGCGTTGGCTTTTTCTCATACGCGGCAATTAAGACAAGTTAATGTGACTCAAAGTTTTATTATAATGAGTAACGACTTACTGTAAAATGGAAGTTTAGAAATGGTTGAAACCCTGGTGTTAAAAAAGAATCTTAGCCTTAAATAAAACACTGCAAGCATTTCAAAATTAGTATCCCTTTAACTGTAGTACTTGTTTACGCAAGTGGATATTTATGACTTCCTGACTAAATTATATCAAAAAAAGAAGAAAAAGAAAACACTTTAGAGTTTGATTCTTCCAATCTCAATGCAAAGTCAAAGTTTTGCCAGAATCTGCACTTTGGCACTGCGGCAAAATTTGACGCCAACTTCTTACTTTATGAGGAAGAGAGAGAAAAAAAAAATGGCGCATCCAAGGATGCATCAGAAATAACGAGGAGCATCAATGCCCCCCTCCCCTTCCCTTCGCGAAATATTTGCCATTGTAGCTTGGGTGCATTTCCCAAGTCCTGTCCCTATTTCGAGAGCTGTTTACCATGCTGCCTAATTGAATCAAAGCAACATCAACACGAAATATCACCTTTTGTGAACGCGGGGAGCTTCAACTGATTTGAAGAAAAAAAACTATAAATATACTGCTAACGACTGCCTTTTGCGTTCCGACACTTCATTACGGAAGATGATGAGAAAAAAAATCCTTTGGGGAATTAGCAGTCAAATTTGATGACTTTATGGTACAATTCTAATGCACATTCCTTTAAAAAACAACCAGGTGCTAAGCTTCTAGCTCTTTTTTTGTTTAATCTGTGGTAAAGTTGCAACCGTGTTCATGTTTTAGCCTACTTTCCTGTAATGTAAAAAAAGAAAAGTATGAAAGAAGGTTCAACGTTTTTTTAAAATTTCGTGTAAGACCAAAAAATGAATAAATAAATACAGTGAAACTTCTGAATAGCGAACAGTCTTGGTTTTGTCCGCTATTTGGAGGTGTCTATTTTTGAAAAGAAATTTCACTTGTTATTTTCAAACTGCATACGATAGAACAATTGCTAATTACTGAGAAAACTAAATCTTGTAGTACAGTCAAAATTTTATTACTAAGGAATTTAAATTTATTAATAATTATTATTAGTACTTATTCAGTTCTTATTAATACTTATTCAATGACAAAATAAATGTAAAAAAATTGAAATACAAAGAAAATGAAAGCAGGGTTTTCAGATGGGAAAAAATGTGTCTGTCTGTCCCCTCGACCCCTATAACTTTTTAGGGGATTATCCAATTTGATTTTTTTTTTTTTTTTTGTGTTAGAAAGATCTTGGCAAAGACATCTTATTCCCATGCCATATTTATTTATTTAGCGATTTTTCGTTCAATGTTGAACAGTTTAAATAATTTTAACTTTAGCGCCTACGGAGAAATTTGAATCTTTTATAGATCCTACCTTAACTGAGACGGATTTGCTTGGAACAAACTTCATCGGAATCGTTATTGTAACTTTAGCATCAAATTTTGGAAAAGGCTTGTATTAATATATAGCTTGATCTTTAGAGTTGATTTATTTTTTGACCGGAATCAACTACATCTTATGTAACATAGTTAAATGTTATTACATAGGTAACTGCAAACCAGAATATACATTTTACCATTTCACTTTATCCACATTCACCTCTATACACACAATTTTAAGCTCAAAATAGTGTTAAGTTCAGCGAACTAACTGGCACACACAAATAAAACTACACTCAATTCTTAATATTATTGCCTTTAATTGGAGTCAAAACATTGCCATATTTCTTCCAGCAGAAACAAACATCTCAACACAAACAACAACACTGAAGCGACCCCTCCGACAAAAGAGCGCAAATCTCTGCTGCACGGCAAACAAATATCCAGCTATCGAGGAGTCCATAAACAAGATAACATATCCCACCCACAAAATGGGGAGATATCACAGGTGCTACCGCGCAAAAAGCAGGTGTCAGTGAATGATTAATTGCTCCCCCACCCTCTCGCAGCCCTACTTACCAGGACAAACAAAGCGTTCTTCGCATGGAAGTGTCGTATATTATAAAGTAGATATGTGGTTGATTTCGATGGCTCTTCTTCACAGACGCAGAAACACATTCATGTAGATTGGACAGATATTAATTTTTAATACTTCGTGATACATACACAGTATTCAAAGAATTTTTAAGACTAAGTTTATAAAATAAAATAAAAACTAGTAATTAAGGTAAATGACCCGGTAGTGGATACAGTTAAGAAAATTTTGGTACTGTTTTATGTGGCAAAATTTTTTAAAAGGGACTTACGTCCATATTTGCATAGTTAGATTAATCACCAACTACTTCTCTAAAGATTAATGACCTATAAAATGTCATTTGATGAAAAATTAGGATTTTTACGTCACATTTACTAAAAGCTTCATTTATATCTATAGTGGACATTTATAAGACACGTATTTGCATGAGTAGTGGACGGAAATGGTTATCATCTATTTTATGCTGTTCATTTGGAGAAATAATTTTAAAAATGACTAAGTTACCATTCATAAAAGATGTCACGCTTTTTTCCCCTACATTTTTCCCAAATCCCAAACCTTTTTATTGATCGGCTTTAGTAAAAAGCAGCGAATGTGACCGTTGTGGAGGCAGCTATTAAACAGGATTATCCATGTTCTTGCATAGATGCTCTACGCCAACTTTAGTTCTATTAACCAGCACTAGCAATCGTTCGCTACAGGTTCTGATCATTTCTTTGAAGTTTAATATTACATTCGCTTATTTTAGGAGCAGAAGGATCTAATTGTCCACTACTAGAGCACTGTCCACTACCGGGTCATTTACATTGCGTTTTTAAAAGTATTTTTAGTCAAAATAGGCTCCTTCAACTTCGATATATTTGTTGCAGCGGTTTAACAGCGATTCGAATGCCTGTTCCGGCTCACATGAGGGGACCGCCTCCAAAGCTCGCGTCGAAGCTGTTTGTATAGTGTCAATATCATCACAAAAAAAAAAAAAAAAATGAATAAATAAATTAAATAAATAAACAAATGAACTGAGATTTTGGCAGTGGATCTGCTGATGGTGAAGGAGTGTCACGAATGCTATATAGCACAGATAGCGCCACTGTAAGTTTTGTTCCAGCTGGAGTCTTAAAAATTCTTTGAACACACTGTGTACAAACAGCTTCGACGCGAACTTTGGAAGCAGTCCCATAATGTGAGCTGAAACAGGCATTTGAATCGTTGTTAAAAAGTTGTAGCAAATGTATTGAAACCGAAGGAGGTTATTTTGAATAAAAAAAACTGAAAAAATATAATGGGCTAGTTTTTACTTTATTTTATAAACCTAGTCTTCAAATTTTTTGACACTATGTAATTACTTGATTCTTTTCATTAATAGCAAGTAAAGTGTAAAAAATGAAACAAAACTCTGAATAGGTTTCTACCAAATTGCAGATTTCGTAATCAAGAATTAGTTGCTAGAAAGAATATCTCTTCCTCCATTAAACAAGAAGTTCCGTCTAGAACTATACCAGCCTACTATCCTGTAAACGAATTGATAATTATTTCTCTTTCTCGTGTAGTTTTGGTTTTAAATTACTTCAAATATACCTTTTTTAACGGTTTATACGTATTCATTCACTCATTCATTCATTCATTCACTCACTCACTCATTTATTTATTCATTCCTTACTTCAAAAATATTCTTAAAAATTCCTATCAAAATATTTCGTGAGAAAATATACGCGTTTACACTTCTGGATGAACTTAGTATCTGCGCATGTTCCGCGTCATATGCTCCTCCCGATAAAGTTTGTTCCAAGCAAAATCCGTCTGTTAGAACAGGATTTATAGAGCATTGAGATTTCCCCTTAAGCGATAATGTTTTTTTTTTTTTTTTCAACTGTTCAAAATTGAAAAAAAAATTGTTCAAATCAAAAAATGTTTCCCGTTAAGAGATTCATGCAACAAGCTTGTTCAAAGGAATCTGGATCTTATGCCCAGAGTTCACATAATTTGCTTCATTTTCCCCCATAGGTGCTGATTTTAAGATTCATTTGAAATGTTCAAAATTGAACGAAAAATTGTTCAAATAAAAAAACAAAATACAGGAGTGAGATGTAATCGCCGAGATCTTTCAAATGTTAAAAAACAATCTTTCGAATCGGACAATTCCTTCAAAATTATTAGGGGGGGGGAGGAGGGAAAAAGACCTACCGACAGACACACATTTCCCCCATCTCATAACCCTACTTTCATTTTTTTCAAAAATATTTATTTAATTACTTCTTTTTTTTGACTTTTTCTTTTTTTTAACTATATTTTTAGACTACATTAGGCCTTCATTCATTCCTTCTTTTTCTCTTTTCTTTTACGGGAAATTTGGCTAATTGCATCAACATTTCAATTCTTCAACAGAGACATGTAAAACAGAAATAGTTCGAGAAATAGCACGCGTAACGTTGTTTGTACGCTACTGGGAACTTCTTTTTTAGTTCAAAATCTGACCCAAGCTAGAGAAAATAGCAACAAGCACAAGGAAGTTGCCGATTCCTTTTGCAATTTCATTTCAAATTATATTTGAACAGACAACTACGTTACACTATACATTTCGACACCGTTTCTCAAATTTTTCTTTCTTTCTAATGGGGCTTCGTATGGTCACTAACCTTGGCAGACCTCGTGCGTATCCCGGTCATCTGCATCCATTTTTTCAAGTAGCACCACTGTCGGTGGATGCCATTGCCACTGAGAATTTGGACGCTCAGTTTCCCCTAGATGGTGGTACCTGAGCTCTTATTTGATGCGAATTGCACTAGGTATTCAATTTAGCCGAGAGTATCCAAACCAAACGGATACTCAAGGGATCTTTAACATGCCGCACAATCATGCAGCATGGGCGCAGACGATTTTCTGCATCTTGAAAATCCATCGACTTGGGTCAGGTTTGAACCTGCGATCTTGGGCGCACGAGACCTGCGCCTTACCCTCAAATTTTAGGTTAGCTTATTTGCAAAAGGACTCATTTGGTTTTTTATCTTCTAGTTTATACATTACTGCTAACCCTTAATGACACAGACGCTAATTTCGGAAAATAGTATGATTTAAACTTCTGTATCCTCAAAATAATAAAAATATTCGTTTTAATAGTCGAATATACAAGGCACAAGCAATGTTCGTTTGAATTGAATTACATTTATTTCCAGTTCGTGTGCTTAGTCTTGGGACTCGCTCATGAACTGTCGTCCAATATGACAGACAGCACAAGACAATACATGAAAGATTTTATTACGTCACAAAGAAAGGAAATAACAGAAATACACCCAGGGCAAGGTAGGAATCGAACCCACGACATCGTTACTGCGCGCAAGCAGCGGGCGGAAACTCGTTCTAAGACCGCTCGGCCACCGAGGCCCCATGTTCGTTTGTTAACAACCTTTCAGGTCACACAAATACACCCAGGGGAAAGTCGGAATGGAACCGACGCCTCTTCACTGCGCGCAGGTAGGTACCGGAAGCAGTCGATTATGCCGCCCAGCCACGGAGACCCCCACAAGGAATGTTTAAACACTTTCCGACAATATTAGGATTGCAAAGCTAAATCTATTGCCAGTTAGACGTAAAATGCTATGTTAATTAACTGCGGCATGTTGTTCGGTTTTAGATCTACGTTTCTTCTATTTTTACATCATTTCAGTTTGGCAACGAGTGGTCAAAGCGGATATCACGTGACAACGATAATTGCGTCCCTCCAGCGGTGAATTGCCTCCATTGAAAGTTGCCCTATAATTAGTAACAGATGCGAAATGGATGCTTCAAAACAGTCAAAATGACTGGTTTGGAAAATATAATGTTAACGCACCACTGAGACACAATTTCAACAGTAATTTTCTGTGGGAGCTCATTTTACTTTTTAGGCAATTTTTCACACTGAAACCGCAACTGCTTGAAATATGGGCTATGATGTCCCGGAATTTGTTTGTTTGTAAACGACCATTTCAGGTCACATTTAAATTCGAGTTTATTTGTTATTCTCAAGGATGTGCCTCAAACTCTCGTCTAATATGACAGATAGAACAAGACAGTACAGCAGAGTTACAATACAAAGACGGAAATCCACCCAGGGGAAAGTCGGAATGGAACCGACGCCTCTTCACTGCGCGCAGGTAGGTTCCGGAACCAGTCGATTATGCCGCTCAGCCACGGAGACCACCACAAGCAATGTTTAAACACTTTCCGACAATATTGGGATTGCAAAGATAAATCTATTGCCAGTTAGACGTAAAAGGCTATGTTAATTAACTGCGGCATGTTGTTCGGTTTTATTAGATCTACGCTTCTTCTACTTTTACATCGTTTCAGTTTGGCAACGGGTGGTCAGATTTTTCTCCCGTTTGTTGATGTTTGGTGCTAAATGATAACTAGTAATTAAAGATCTGAATTTCGATGATGAAGAAACATTGTGAGTAAAATACTTATTTGTAATCATTTTTTTCTTGACTATGAAAGTATAGAAGCAACAATTTGTTACTTAAAGAACTGTTTTTAAATAGCTTGGTTTCAAGTTACTATTCTTGCGATGCATTTTGAATGTTTGATAAGTAAATCTGTAAACACAAAAATTAGAATTATTTCCTTACTTAAGTTGATTTTTTTACCGCTTCTGTTCTAAAGAATTATACTTCTGTTCTAATTCTTTAATAATGTTTTGGCACTTATTAGTCATAAGCTTGGCTTTGAATAACGCTGTACACAGTGATTCAAAGAATTTTTAAGACTGGATTTTCCAAAATAAAATAAGAACTAGTAATTATATTTTTAAAGTATTTTTATTCAAAATAATCTTTTTCGGCTGCGATACATTCGTTACAGCGGTTTACAACTATTCGAATACCTGTTCCACCTCACGTTGCGGGACGACCTCCAAAGCTCCAATTGAACGGAAGAAACGATCACAAGTTTGTTGAAAATACTTTAGGATTGGGTAAAATTTATTAAGTGAAATGCATTCAGACCTTGATGTAAGGTCACCCTTCAGGACTTCACGAAAATGACCTTATAAGCGGAGTGACCTTATTACCGATTCAGACATAGTTGATATTCAATGGGCTGTCACTTAAGAAAGGTGACCTTATATGCAGAGTGACCTTATATCGAGGTTTGAATGTATTTAGATTTCGTTACAAGAAAAATAGAGTCTTTGCTTATTGGATGGTCAACGAAAATTCAGTCTAAGACTTTGATATCTTATATATATAAGCAGCTTAAGTGTGTCTGCGATAGTTTATTGGTTGCTTGCGTAACTGTAATGCTGTTGCCATTGCTGTAACACATGGTCATATATAATAATAGTCAAAACAGTTCTCTAGCATTTTGAGTGAGGCATCGCTAGATTTGCAATCTCCGTTAAAAATAAATGTAAACGCGAATTTAATGTAATCTTTTTTTCTTTGTTTTCATTTATTTATCATCTGCGCTTTTTATATATATTAAAGTGGCAGCGCTCTTTTTTCCAGGTTTCGTTAAAACTATTGTTTTGACGATGATTATGTTGGATATTAATAAATATTTTTCACAAAACGTTTGGTTATATAGTAAAAATGATATTTTTATTTTATAGATTATTGTTATAACTTAAAATATTTTTTTTTCGGTAAGAATATTTCTTTCCGATGTTTATTATTTATCGATTAAACTTTACTGTTCTACCTGATAAATATCTCTTTGATTGAATATGCATTTCCGGTTACTGGGCGAATTGTATATTTATAATATCTAGAACAGCGGTCATTTTGAATGACCGCCATGTATCTTAAGTCCATTTTTCGAGTTTTTGCGAGTTTTTGCGAGTTTAATGGACATACAGAGTTCGGACGACAAAGCCACTAGCTGCATGAAGGTTCCGAACTTTTACAGCTCCCATCGGACATCTTTATTCTAAGGTTCGCACTAAGGTAGTACTAACTACACTTTGCAGTTCTAAAAATGTTTATTTTTTAACTTCATTGCAAAAGCACGAAAAACGGATTAAGATACTATGGGCTCATTCAAAAATGATGTTACACTTTTTTCAATATATTTGACCTCCTCCCTTCCCCTTTGTCACAAAATGTCACACTTCATCATGCCCCAAGCCTCCTTTGTCACAAAATGTCACACTTCATCGTGCCCCAAGCCTCCTTTGTCACAAAATGTCACACTTCATCATGCCCCAAGCCTTCCTTCTCACAAAATGTCTTACTTCATCATGCCCCAAGCCTCCTTTGTCACAAAATGTCACACTTCATCATACCCCAAGCCTCCTTTGTCACAAAATGTCACACTTCATTACACCCCCTACCCCCTTTGTCACATGACACGCTATGTCACTTAAGCATATATACTTTAAGTACAGAAACAAATCACTGTGTTATCGATCTCGTTTTTAATTTTATTTTTGAACTATTAATGACATTTACGAGCAGAATAATAATAATGATTGCATGGGTACTTATTTGTATAAGATGAAGTTAAGGTACATCATAAAAGATAATTAGCACTGACCAGTAAAATATATTAGTTGTTCGAATTCTGAAAAAAATGACCCACGTAATTTTATCTTAAAAGTGTAAATGCTCAAGAAAAGGTCCTTTCAAAATTTTAACAAGAAATAAATTTAAACCTTAATCAGTATCGGTGCTGTACGATACAAAATGATCAATAAAACTTAAAAACCAAATAATGAAAATCAAAAACACTTCAAAATAAATTTAGTTTGCTGGTTTTAAATGTTTTTATAGGATCCAAAATATGTCATGTCACACTTCTTGTTATCTCTCCCCACCCCTTGTCACCATTTCTCGAACCCCCCCCCCCCCTCGAACCTTGACATCATTTATGAATGACCATTATGGCTCTCAGATACTAAAAATTATCCCAATTTCTTGAACAGGAATTACCGATCAATGCAATTTTCCTTTTTTGTGGAATAGGATTTTTTACACAGAAATGTTTTATTTTTTTACACATTAGACAGGAGTTAATGTATTCTAGAGTGAATCAAAATCTTATGAAAAAAACAATAGAATGAAATGTTAATGGTGGGATTCAAGCAAGCGGTTTTATCAACAAATCTGAGCCTTCAGGCAACTTTCAAACTCCGGAAACTATTGCGTTCGTGTGGGTTCTTTTGGGAATCAGAACCTACTTATATTTCAAAGAAAGAAACCTTTTGTAGAGAATAAAACTTAGAAATATTTCTTTTCTAGAAATCAAATTTACAGCTTGCTTTTGAGATTTGATTCCCCCCAAAACTCTTGTTCCAAAGTCGGATTCTGATTTTCGAAATGGAATTCTGAAAGCGAAATTTTAGGCAAATATAAGATGGATTGTTTGCAAAATAACTTTATAAAGTTATAAATAATTGAAATGTAATTAACATGAGAATCACTACTAAAACAAGGCTACCCACGAAAGGGGTCACTGCGCAGACTGCGACATTGAATTTTTTTTCTTTTTTTAGGGGTGGGGTGGACCAGGTTGAGGAGCGATTCAAGTAGTCAAATTGCAGGAATAACAAGCATTCGTCTTGAATGTGGAAACAGTTTTATTGTAATCTAATGCAATATAGTTTCCTGAAACTAGATCATCGCCGACTTTTTGTTGATTAGCAGCAGTGTAACTTTTACCGTGGCGCACACATTGGGGAGGGGGGGGGGGAGGTCCGATTGAAAGTCCGATTGCTCTTCATTTTTTTTCCGATTAATTGTAATCCTATGGGGGTCGTTCATAAATGACGTCACGCTTTTTCCCCATATATTTTACCCCCCTCCCCCTTTGTCACAATATTACACACTTCAGTGAACCCCCCCTCCCCCTTTGTCATAATATGTCACACTTGAGTGGACCCCCTCCCCCCCTTTGTCACGCGTCACGCTATGTTGCATAATGCATAATGTCACACTTCTTGTTACCCCCTCCCCTCCCCTTGTCACACTTTGTCACCAATTTCACGAACCCCCCTCTCCCCCACCTCGAAGCGTGACATCATTTTGAATGATCCCATGTATACGTAATACGCATGTATAGTTCAACCAGCTGGTTTCGTTCCTTCATAAATGATGTCACGCTTCGAGGGAGGAGGGGTGTCACGAAAGTGTGACAGTTTGTGACAAGGGGAGGGGAGGGGTAACAAAAAGTCTGACTTCACACGTTTTGGTTTCTATAAAAACATTTAAAATAAGCAATTAAATTTATTTTGGAAGTTCATTTATTTTAAATTTTGATGGATCGTTTTGTACCGTAGGCTCCGATGGTGATTAAGATTTGAATTTACTTCTTATTAAAAGCTTAAAAGAAATTTGTCTTAGGCACTTTTACACGGTTTTAGATAAAATTGCTTGGGTCATTATATCAGAAATTGATAAGGGGGAGGCAGACAGACAAACAGACACTCATTTTACCCTTCTCAAAACATTTTCCTCATTCAGATTTTTTATTTTCAATTATTTATTTAATTGCTAAACTTATTGACATTTTTTTCGATACATTTAGCCTTCTTTCATTCTTTTTATTTTTACGGGAAAGTAAGCTAAATAGAAAAAATTCTACACAATATTTTTTTTTACAAAATTAAATTAAGTAAGGTAAATGACCCGGTAGGGGACACTGCTCTAGTAGTGGACACTTAGATCTTCAAGCTCCTAAAATAAGCGAATGTAAAACTCGAATGAAATGATCAGAACCTGTAGCGAACGATTCCTAGTGCTGGTTAATAGAACTGAAGTTGGCGTGGAGCATCTATGCAAGTACATGGATCATAATATTCAATAGATGCCTCCACAACGGTCACATTTGCTGCTCTTTACTAAAGCCGATCCATAAGAAGGTGAGGGATTCGGTGAAAAAAGCGTGACATCATTTATGAAACGTCCCTTAGTCATTATTAAAATAATTTCTCCAAGTGAACAGCATAAAATATTCATTTCTGTCCACTACTCATGCAAATACGTGTCTTAGAAATGTCCACAATAGAGACGAATTAAGCATTTAGTAAATGTGACGTAAAAATCCTAATTTTCTATCCAATGACATTTTATAGGTCATTCATTTTTAGAGAAAGAGTTGGCGATGAAGCTAAATATGCAAATATGGATGTAAGTCCCTTGAAAAAATGTTGCCTCGTAAAGAGTACGAAAATTTTCTTAACTGTGTCCACTACCGGGTCATTTACCTTAATATATTTTACTATTTAATACTCATTATCTTTTGTGTCGTAAACCTTAATCTCATTTTATGCAAATTAAGTACACACGTAGTCATTATTATTATTATGCTCACAAATGTCATTAAAAGTTCAAAAATAAAATTAGAAGCTTTGTTTCTGAACTGCAAGTATATATGCTTATGTAATATAGCGTCACATGTGACAAGGGAGGGGGTAAGGGATAATTCATAAATGATGTCACGCTTCGAGTGGGGAGTGGGGGGGGGGGGGCTTGTAAAATTGTGCGAGGAGAGGGGGTAACAAGCAACGCGTCATCATGTTTATACAACATAGCGTGGTGCGTGGTGCTTGACATAAGGAGAAGAAGGTATGTTGAAGTGTGAATTGTGATAAAGAGGGGAGGGGTCAATTATGTGGGGAAAAAGCGTGACATTTATGAACGGTCCCCAGGGCCATTTAATGAAGTGTGACATTTTGTGACAATGGGGTTGAGTGGGGTCAAATATATTGAAAAAAGTGTGACATCATTTATGAACGGTCCCCAGGGCCATTTAATGAAATGTGACATTTTGTGACAATGGGGGTGATGGGGGTCAAATATATTGAAAAAAGTGTGACATCATTTATGAACGGTCCCCAGGGCCATTTAATGAAGTGTGACATTTTGTGACAATGGGGTGATGTGGGTAAATATATTGAAATAAGTGTGACATCATTTATGAACGGTCCCCAGGGCCATTTAATGAAGTGTGACATTTTGTGACAATGGGGTGATGGGGGTCAAATATATTGAAATAAGTGTGACATCATTTATGAACGGTCCCCAGGGCCATTTAATGAAGTGTGACATTTTGTGACAATGGGGGTGATGGGGGTCAAATATATTGAAATAAGTGTGACGTCATTTATGAACGGTCCCTAAGAGGTCGCGAAAACATCAAACCAAGCTTGACAAACTGAGATCATTCCATCCAAGCACTGCACGAGAAAGCGACGCAGGCACAAAAGGGTTAACAACAGCTTTTTCGAGTTAGTGTTATCTTGTAAGATGCCTCAGAAGCGAGCGCAGCTCATTCATTTTCCCAGAAGTTTCTTTTTTATCCTGATGCTTGTCAAGGAGGAGCTGACAGCTATAATTAGCCGGGAAATCAAACACGCGAAAAGTCGAAACGCTGCCACGGCCGGGGGGAGAAAAAAATCCCCGAAAATCTTAAGTTTTCGAAATTTTCTCATTAGCTCGCTTTTTGCGGGCTCTAAATTTTTTCCGAGTCCTCGTATTGCGTTACTGTTTCAAGATGGGCGCAGGAAAAATGGCTGAAATTTGCGAGTTTTGAGATATCTGTTGTTTTTCGTGGGCGTAAAAATCATAATTTAAGAATAATGTCTATCGCGTACTAATTTTTGGTGTTACAGAATACCATTTTTGGTGTAAGTTGAAAATTATTCCCTTTTTTATGTACATTTGAACTTGCTTAATACAAAATACCAAAAATTCGCGAATGTGTTCGTATTATCCGTTATTCGTAACAACCGTGAATAAGTAAAATTGTAAAAAAAAATTTATTAGAAATGAATGTTCATATTTTAAAAATAAGGACTACTATTTATAATAAAAAGTAAAATAAGTAATGAAAACAAATGATTTATTTTCGCTAATATACACTTTTAAATTTTACTAGTACATTGATAAAAAGTGAACTTACCTTTCAAAATTTAACAATTTTGGAAAACACCTTAATGGTTAATTGTTTTTTAGGTACATTAAATTTTATCATACGCATGTCTCGGCGCAAAATGCCTAGTGGCATTTATACTTGGTGGTTTACAATAACTCAAAGTAACCAACAATATCTATATAAAAAAAATAATTATACGCAATCGAGAACATTTTTCGTGAATAGGTCAGAAAATTTGTTCGTCTTAGCCGAAATTTGTATTTTAGCCTTCGTAATATGCGTGAGATATTTAGTGTCATTAAATAGTAAACCAAACTTAATGAACAAAATGTGCGTTTTAGCCGTAATTTCGTATTACCCGTGTTCGTATTAAGAAAGTTAAACTGTATTTTCAATTTTTTTAAGTGTCTGTCAAAAAAAATACAGATAGCAGAATATTTTTTTAGCTATGATGTTCGTTAACTCATCTACGCATCAAAAATTCAGAACGATTTCTCTTTTATAATATTTTCATAGAAATGAGAGCAATCGCAATGACATTTGGATAAGTAAAGGAATCAAGAAATTCCATGTGCTAAGAAACGTTATAAGGGAGGATGAGGTAAAATGGGTCCTGAGGTAAAATGGGTTCACTTGATAAAAAACCCAAAATAATAGAACTTGAAATTGAAATTTTAAACCATTATTAATGTTACATTTCAATGTGTTGGCAACATTTTTCATTCTCAAAAAAGTTAGGTTCTTAAATATGGAACCACAAGAATTTTTTTAAAAAAAACTTTGGATGATAGTGTGCTAACCAACTTCTGAAAAGCTTTATATTTTGTCAAATAACAGCCCAAATTTGAAGGATTTCCTCACTAAGAAACTTTGGAGAACAATTCCAGCAAACCATGTAAAAAAAATAAATATTGCCTTTTTTACATCAGTTTTCCTTGGATGGGGTGAAATGGGTCATCGTTAGGCTTAAGTAGTTCTATTCTATTCTTTTTTTTAAATTTACTCTGTTGTATCTCACTGCAGCTAGTTCCTTAATTTAAAAGTGTAGGTTGTTAATTTTATTGAAATTAAATTAATTTTTTTTATGTTTTCCCTAAAAAAGATCATGTTGATGTGGTAGAGAGAAGTGATGTTGTTGAAGTGTTACGTGAACCAATATGTAACAATCTAGAACAGTATTAGTTCAACATTTCAATGTAATTATAATTCAAAATCTTGCTAAATATGTTACTTACATTTTTTTTTTCCATTTCAAAGTAATAAATAACTGTTTTCAGCATTTTGCATTATGACCGATTTCACCCCACGATGGAATAAATCAGGTCACAACTTTATAAGCTCAGTTAAACTCTTTTTCATAATTAAAAAATAAATATTAAAATGACATAAAATTGATCTAAAAGAGTTCAATTTTAAGATGCAATTGAAAAAAAAAGAGAAATATTTCTGGTTTTGTTGCTATGAAACTTTAAATATGAAAATAGCATAAAAGTGACTCATTTTCCCCCACCTTACCTTACTGTCTATATTTTTTTGAGACAGGCATTTAAAAAAATTCAAAATGCAGCAAAAAATGAATAATTCTCAACTTTACACCAACTAAACACTAAAAATGCTGTTCATTAGTTTCTTGGATTTTCATTAAATATTATGCATAAAGGATCAACCTTCATTAATTAATGAATTAAGTTACAAAATTATTTCTCGAATACATTAATGTAATGTTATTTATGCATCAATTATTAAAGCTTCTTTGTGAAAACTTAAAAAAATTCAGAGAAAAGTTCAAAAGCCTTTGGGTACCGTTAAAATATTTTATATACCTATTTATTTATATCTTGATTTATTTATATTTTTATTTATTTATACTTTTATTTCTTTCTTCATCTTTTTTTGATTAATTATTTATATATTATATTGTTGTATGATTTTTTTGTTAACCATATGTAACAACATTTTTTTAAATAAAGAAGACCTGTTTAAATTGTACTTTATGTAAATGCTTATCAAGAGGGAAAATAAAATATTTTGAACACTTTTCATTATATTTTACAATACAAATTAAAAAAAAAAAAAACATTCCGAAATTTAGCTCTGCTGGAAATGTGAGTGTTCTGAAATGAGCCCTATGGTTCTTTTTTTTCATTTACACACACACACACACACACACACATACGCAAGTGTACACTTGCAAAAAAAAAAATGTTTATTAAGGGGGAAACAAAATTTTGAACACTTTTTATTTATTTACAATAAAAACTGAAAAAAAAATAAATAAATAAAATTTAGCTCTGAAGTGTTACTTGCAGTAAATTTGAATGTTCTGGAATGTGTTTTTTTTTTTTTTTACAATTACACAAAAAAAAAATCGATGAGCAATATCTATTGCAAGTGTAAAGAGTTCCCCCATAAGCCGAAAAGGAAACGAATGTTTTATACCGCAAAATTTGATATCTACCAGAGAAACCCAAACATTCTTCATTTCAGTGTTGTGTCGTATGACGTAAACACAAAAAAGAAACTCGTGTTCTAAAGTTTAGACAGGTGTGCTTTTAAAAGTCGTTTGGGAAATTTTATCTTTTTCTTCTCTGTCGGCAGAGTTGTAAATCACGGCGGATTGTAGCTCTTTCGAATTGATATGTTTCAAAAGTTTTTTATATTTTTTATGACCCAAAATAGAACGCGCGTCTTGTTATTAAATGAAACCACATCTGGAGGTTCGCCGACATGAAAAATGCGTTTGAAGTCACACGCTAGAAAACTGGAATAATTATCTATATAAAAATAGGCAAAGACAAAAGAGTTTAGAACCAATTTCTCCTGCGTTTGTCAACCGATTTTCTTACATTTTTTTTTGTTTAGTAGCTATTGACTAGTTTTATTGATATCGATTAAAAAAATTGGAAACAATTCATTATTTCCCCTTTTCTTTTGCCGGACAAGCCTCATTTATAATTGGAATGTTATATTGTTATAGATAGCAGATGGCAACACGTCTTGGTTGAGTAAATTTTTAGTTAATAAATATTAAACTCATTGTTAAAAAGAGTTCGTTGCCATTAAGCAGTAGTATTAAAAGCTACTCTTATAAGAGTTTGAGGGAAGGCTTTTATGAATCAATGGAATGAAAAATAAGAATAGCGTAAGCAAACACTTGAGTTTTATTCAAGGGATCATTCATAAATGATGTCACGCTTCGAGGGGGGAAGGGGGGTTCCTGAAATTGTGACAAGGGGAGGGTAGGGGGTAACAAGAAGTGTGATATCCCTTCTTATACAAC
Source organism: Octonoba sinensis (assembly GCA_038502835.1). Classification (NCBI taxonomy): domain Eukaryota; kingdom Metazoa; phylum Arthropoda; class Arachnida; order Araneae; family Uloboridae; genus Octonoba; species Octonoba sinensis. The sequence continues at coordinate 113,472,534 of CM076605.1, forward strand.
ATAGCTTGACAGGGGGGTCCGTTGAAGTGGGACATTTTGTGACAACGGGGGAGGGGGATCAAATATGTGGGGAAAAAACGTGACATCATTTATAAACGGTCCCCAACTATCGTGTCACTTAGTACGAAATTGGCATAAGTGCAAGCGATTACATTTATGTGCGCCATGGGCCCTGCGGCGACAATAATTTACAATACATTTACTTGAAGAGATGATGATGAAAATGAGCTCGATGTTATGATCTCCAAATTTGATGAATAATTATATAAATAGTATACTGTTTTCAATGCTAAATTTAATCGTTACGGCCGAACTTCGACTGTCGGGTGAACCTCTGTTGGGGCATCGTTGAAACTGTAGTCTTCAAACATTCTCCACTGAACCCTGGTGCTCCAGACCAGTATTTCCCAAACTATGGGTCGCGACCCACTGGTGGGTCGCGAGCGAATGTTGAGTGGGATCTCGCCACTGTACACATGAATTAAAAAAATAGGAAGGCTGCGAATAAAAGTAACTAAAGTTGAAGTGGATGCTAAAATTTTAATAAAGAGAAATAAGAAACAAATACATCCTTCCCATTGAAATAACTTTGTAAAAAAACCTTGCAGGTGTAGGTATTTAAGAAGTAAAAAAATATATTAAGGTTGTGTTTCTTATTTTAAGTTTTTCATTCATATTGGTAGCAATATATTTTTTAAAATTTCAATGAGAACAAATAAGACAGCATTAAGCAGTTCCACGACTCGTATCTAGGGAATCTGAGCATGACCCATATTTATGCCCTCTTTTCCCTACGACAGCTAAGAGGTGTGTCCCAAGATTGGAAATTTTTGTTAGATGATTGGAGCCCAGTCAACTTTGGGAAACACTGTTCCAGACAGAAATGCGAAACATAAATAAAGCACTCATACAAATTGGCATTCTAATCTATTAATTAAGAAAATCTGAAGAATGAAACAGTTAATCCGCAGTTTCTAAATTTTTAATTTAACCACACCTATTTTAATGGTGATATTGTATTTACTAGCATAAAACTAAAGAAGAACTAAAGAATTGCATAGTAAAGAAAAATTAGGAAATAGTAATTATAAACACCATTTAAAATGAATGATTGACCTGAATTAATGGGATCCTTCTATTTTGTCGTCAACCACGTCTCCAGGTCAGAAATGTGATTTTAGCAAGACTTATTTTAAGAAAAGTAAAACTTCTATTTGCAGCATATTTAAAACATATTTTCAGGGGCGGGAGAATTCCTTGCTCATGATAGTGCCTAGTGCAACTTCAACGATGACCAACTACTTACACGGTTTTTAAAATTAAAGTTTCACAAATAAATGACGATTAAATATACGAGAATGAATCCTACACCTGGTAATATAGAACTTGAGAGTGGGTTCCAGAAGTCGTGGACATTTTATTTTTAATTAAACAAAGAAGGGGAGGGAGTGGGGCTGAGAGGGTCAGCATATCAACCATTAGCGGAAAATGACCTTGTATGTATGTTTTACATACAGTGTCAGTTATGAAAATATACAACCACATATCGCTTATAGAAATGAACAGTGTCACATCTGCAAAGTGGACATTTTTCAAGAGAGGAGTTTAAACATTTTCAGGGTTCACACTGGGGAAAAATACAAGGTGGGATTTCCCACCTTGACCAAAATTTTAAGTGGGATTTTTAAAATTTAAGCGCAATCAAATTTTTTTTGAGTGGGATTTCAGAAAATATTGCGGGAATAGCGCAAGTGCGCGGCCTAGCGCGAACCCTGCATTTTACAATTTGTTTTATTTAATTACCTTATGTGTTTATGGTTATTATAATCGATTTTGCTCAGAAAATAGTTGTTGTTTGTTTCTCTCACATGATGGATGTTAATGATGTCAAAAAAATTAGAAATAACTATAAAATGTACAGTTATGACATTATTGCACCAAAAGAATACAGTTTGTAAGTTTTTAAAAAGTAGTAGAGAGACTAATATTTTTTATTTAAACTTTTCTCCTTGGAAAATGTTTAAATTGTTTATTTAATATAAGCTTTAATTAGGCCTTCATACTACCTATACGTTATCTAAAACAAAGTAGCAAACTAAAGAGTATTTAACAGGAAAAGTAAAACAAAATATGAAATTATAAAAGTTTATTTACTTAGGAAATAGGAACGTAATTCTTACAATTTAGAACTTGAAATAGGACCGTAATTCGAGTAATTTTTTATGAAATGCACATTATTGTTATAGTTGTGCGGCAGCACCATTAACAAAGCAACGAAATAAATAAAAACATTGAAATGAATACTGCCTTATGCACCAATCAACCGTAAGTTTATTCGACAAATCTGCTGAAAGGTAACAATAAATCAGAAATGGAAACTGCCGTATCTACCCAACCCGACGGCATTCATCTTAATGAAGGGCGTCAAAAAATGAAAAAAATTAATTAATGAATACTGTCGTATCGGATGTTACGTCAGTAGTTCCATGTGTTATGAGTATATAAACTGCATGGATTTTGAAATTAAAGCTGATAAAACATTGTACTTGCAAAAATTGCGATGCTATCCCGTTGAAATTCTACAACCAACCGAATTATTCTGCAATAGGGCGGTGTTGACAAGTGAGACAAGTGAGTTCCAGCCAAAACGCAAAGTGACCCTAGTGTTCTCTAGCCTTCATTTTTGAACATTAACTTACGAAAGTATTTTCAATATGAAGAGCGCAAAAATCTGAAAATTTTGATATGAAAACCAAAAAAAAAAAAAACGATTTTTTGCAGATATGACACTGTGCATTTCTGTAAGCGATATGTTTTCATAATGCATGAAAACATAAGTAGCTCATTTTTCTTCATCTGAAATTAAAATTCTATAATTTCTTGTCAAATTATTATTAAAATATTTCGTTTCCGTTTATTCTAGTTTATTCATCGTGTGAAGTTCAGGTACTATAAAGATCCTGTATATCTAATCTAAAGCAAGGGTGACCTGTACTTGGAGCCCTGAATAATTAAAAGGTCTTACCGGCATTTTCAGGTATGTGAATTCATGAAACGTTTTCAAAAACTGCAACAAAGTTGACAACTTTTTTTTTTTTTGCTTTAACGTACATTTTTATTTATAAAAATGTTTTTTCTCCTGGAAAAAGTCTACAACAGACTTTCTTAAATTTCTTTTATTACAAGGTTTTATTTAACTTGATTTGTCACGGTTCAAGTTTGTTACGCGGATTTCCTGCATAAACTATCTTCAAACGTTGCACACAAGCTTATCTTCGATGACAATACAATATTCCATCCATTTTATAATTTATTATAACGTTAATTAGGAGAAAAAATTAATCATTTTGATTCAGAGGAAATGATCAGAATTATTCTTTGTGGAATGGCAACGATTGCTTTGTTTGGAATGTTTGGACAATGCAACGATGTTTTGAATTTTTGAATACTCAAATCATGGCGAAAAAAAGAACTGCGACGCCAAATAAAACCGTGCAACTTAAAACATTTTTATGCATTTATTATGCGTGGAACCTTTTTTAAGACCGTATGCGTTAGTGGAACCCCTATTTTCTTTAGGGGTCATTCATAAATGATGTCACGCTTCGAGGAGGGGGGGGGGGGGCGGGCCAATTCACGTTATACCAATTATCTTTCTTATTAGAAACCTTAACCTCATTTTATACAAATTAGTTACACATGTAAATATTATATCAGTATTAGTGTTATTCTATAATTATGCTTACAAATGTCATTAAAAATTCAAAAATAAAATTAGAAACGTGACCTATAACGTAGTGCCTTGTTTCTGAACTGCAAGTACATATGCTTATATGATATTGCGTGGCATGTGACAAAGGGGGTATAGGGGTATGATGAAGTGTGACATTTTGTGACAAACCAGGGTTGGGGTATGATGAAGTGTGATATTTTGCGACAAAGGAGGCTTGGGGTATGATGAAGTGGGAAATTTTGTGACAAAGGAGGGTTGGGTATGATGAAGTGTGACATTTTGTGACAAAGGAGGGTTGGGGTTTGATGAAGTGTGACATTTTGTGACAAAGGAGGAAGTGGGTAAAATATATTGAAAAAAGTGTGACATCATTTATGAACGGTCCTTTCTTGGTAGAAATGGAGTTAAAACATGCAACTTTTCTCAACTGGTTATTGCAAAACCTTTCGAAAATTTCACTGTTTTTATTCACCGGTTCGCTGTTTCCTTTATCAGTCCTTCGCCCAGACTAAGTATTGACAGCCATGATTCACGTTCACTTTTTTTATAGCTCGTAATCAGTGAGCTTTCTTTTCTTGTTTCGGTGCATCGTAAAACTCAATTTTATCAACGCAGATAATTCTCCTGCAAAGGAAAATAAACAAAAGCACCGAGTAGAGAGAGAGAGAAAAACCTCCGAAAGGCCAAGCTAAGCCTTGAGCCGATAATTTTGTATCCGGGTCTTGAACGCAAAAGTGGAAGTGTTTTACAACGATTTAATCTCGCTTTGAATTGGCGTTTGTCATCTGTTGACTTTTTGTGAATTCATGCTTTGGTGGTGGAAACCAATCCTCAGAAAAATAAGTGATTGCAAATAACTTAATAAATACTTTAAAAGAGGAAATTCATTGCAAATATAAATTGATATACTTGCGGATACATTTATTTAACGACATCAAACGTACGCTGTAAAAATTTTGCGTTTAAATGCCAATAAAATATGTTTAAATTTTTGGTGTTGCTAAACACGATGTTTGGTGTTACTAAACACGATTTTTGGTGTTACTAACACGATGTTTGATGTTACTAAGCACGATTTTTGGTGTTACTAAACACGATTTTTGGTATTACTGAACACGAATTTTTGGTGTCACTAAGCACGATTTTTGGTGTTACTAAACACGATTTTTGGTGTCGCTAAACACGATAATTGGTGTTGATAAACACGATTTTTGGTGTTGATAAACACGATGTTTGGTGTTTATAAACACGATTTCGGTGTTACTAAACACGATTTCTGGTGTTACTTAGCACGCTTTCTGGTGTTACTAAACACGATTTTTGGTCTGTGTAAAGTTGAAAATGATTCATTTTTGATGTAATCCACATTTTTGATGTAAGCACATGTTCTTTTTTTAAATAAAATAAGCAAGAAGACGAACTTTCATCGTGATTGTGACTGAACAAAAAAGTTACTTACTTGAAATTTTGATGAGGAAAGGATTTAAGTGTTTGCAAGCCGAAAACTTAAAATGCCGTTTTAGCTCATTTTGTTTTTGTGCGTTTCATCTGAATCAGAATGCAAAGGCTTTCTTAAATTTGTATCTATAACGTTGATTTTTTTCCACATGTTCCTGAAACTATATATAACAAATTTATGCTTTACTTTAATGAAAACTTAAGTACTTTTTAAAAATTCTTTTCGAAGATTTTTTGAATTTTTTGTTGCTTTTTTTTGCGTTACTTCAGTTTTTTTTTCTCTAAAATTATTTGACTTATAATTATCAAAGCATAAAAGTTTTGCTTTTTGAGCAATGAATCAAGAAAATAAAATTTGAAACTTTAAAAAAAATTTAAATTTAAAAAAAATTATTATAAATTTTAGAAAGCCAATTTTAAAAAAAAGATGCATTTTTAAAAATTGCCAGTTTTCTTTAAAAAAATTAAATTATTTAAATTATAGTTTTAAAATCCAGTTTTTTTAACATTAAATTTCTTATGAAGTGATGTAACATGGCATGAGACAAAAATTGTGTATTTAAACACCATAGAGAAAGAAAATTGTCTCGTGGTACCCGCCTCTTTAAAAGAATTTAAAATACATCTCAAAATGAATACTTTTCAAATTTTTACCGACGGAACACCAACAATTGTTTTCAGAAACACCAAACATTTTTGCAGTGTACGCATATACTCAATTCAAGGAAGTCTCTTTTTCTTCGGAAAAGGAGTTTGAGATTTAAAAACCCATATTGTTTCTAAAATGTGGGATAAACCACGACAAACTGACTCAGTAAACCGAAAGCGCTTTCCTAAAGAAATTAGAATAAATAAAATTTCCATCATCATATTTTCAATTTTTTTTCTGGGCCTTTAAAGCTTTTCCTGACAGCATGTGTAATGCCATAGAAACATCATATAAGGTAAATGACCCGGTAGTGGACACTTTTCTCCACCAGACCCCTACCTGTTAGCCGAGGCCTTAGGATTGCTTACGCACGGGGAGAGGTGGTGGGGTCTACGGATTTTACATGCACATATCCCCGAGTATACATGGTGGTCTTCAGTGGGTATCGAACGCGCGACCTTCCAGGTGGAAGTCCGACGTGCTAACCACTAGGCTACCACGGCCCAGGTAGGTAGTGGACGCTGCTCTAGTAGTGGACACTTAGATCGTTAAGCTCCTAAAATAAGCGAATGTAACATTAAACTTGAATGAAATGATCAGAACCTATAGCGAACGATTCCTAGTGCTGGTTAATAGAACTAAAGTTGGCGTGGAGCATCTATGCAAGTACCGGGATCATCATATTTAATAGCTGACTCCACAACGGTCACATTTGCTGCTCTTTACTGAAGCCGATCAGTAAGATGGTGAGGGGTTTGGGGAAAAAAGCGTGACCATTTATGAATGGTCCCTTAGTCATTTTTAAAATTATTTCTTGAAGTGAACAGCATAAAATAGATATTAATTTCTGTCTACTACGAATGCAAATACGTGTCTTATGAATGGCCACTATAGATGCAAATGAAGCGTTTAATAAATTGGACGTAAAAATCCTAATTTTTCATCAAATGACACTTTATAGGTAATTAATGTTTTGAGAAATAGTTGGCGATTAAGCTAAATATGCAAATATTGGTGTTTAATGTTTTGAGAAATAGTTGGCGATTAAGCTAAATATGCAAATATTGGTGTAAGTCCCTTGAAAAAAATTTGCCACGTAAAAGAGTACGAAAATTTTCTTAATTGTGTCCACTACCGGGTCATTTACCTTAGATATTTTATTTTTCGGTCTCTAAAGCTGTAATTAACGATAAATCAACATCATTAAACGTACGGAAACCGAAAATTCAGTAGTCAGAAACTTGGGAAGATTTCGAATGCCGCTGTTCCTGAAATTGTATATAAAGTTGCGAAGTAATACACTCACTCGGAAATTTAAAATAAAGCGAATCGTGTCCCAAGATCAAAATCCTAAGAGCAATGTACTTATATTTTTGGGTACACGTTTTATTAATTATTATGACTCTTGCGAAGACAGGAAGAATTTTAGTACTCAATCTACTCTATTAAAACCTGTCCGCGTCTGTGTGTGTGTCTGTCTGTCACCTCATTTCCTCGGCGGATTTTTTGAAATTCTCTATTATTAATATCGGTCCGGGTCTGTATGTCTGTGTATGGATAGATAATAAAGAATTTCAATGCCGTGTTGTATTTAAGCTCGCGCAGCGCCGGGTGAAGCATGAAAACGACGCAATATTTGAGATGGCCCGTGCAAGGCCGCGCGGCACGCCTAGTCTTTTATTAAGAAGTGTGTAAAGACGTTTTTATATTTGGCAACAAAGAAATCACTTTAAACTAGCTTAAAAGAAACGTGATGTTTTCCTTGGCGAAAATTTTTTAAAATATAAATGCATAAGAAAAAGTAGTGTCAAAAGTCTGTTATTGAAATATCCCCAAAAGTGTTCCTACTCTATATATTTAACTGTAAAAGTAGTTTAAATAGCCCAAATGTAACAAACACACAACGATCGTTTCAGTTGTGAATGTGAGGCATTTTCTGAATTTTAAACGCGTTCAATGCTGATGAGATCTTGCTTCTGATTGGCTGCTAATATCGTAGTAGGTACGATTTGATTAGCTACGCCGACACCATCATTAGATTTTATAAATATAGAAATATAGTAAAAAATGTGACGTGGTTCATGGTTGACCTGAATAACTGTAGTTTAGTGTTAAGGCAATTTGAGCAGCAAGGATAGAATATTTCCTAGAGACTGGTAGGAATAAAACACAGTATTCTGAACTTAGGATCCCTTTACTTCTTCTCCAATAGAAAGCGAGAGTTCACTTTCCTTTGGGAAGTCCGACGAATTTTAGACTAAACCTCGTAGAACAAATGTACTTGTCGAATTTAGCATCTAAATCAAGAAAGAAAAAAAAAACGGCTTTAGAACAACATTTGGAAAAAGATTTTTCTGTTTTCCGTAAGAGCAACTCAAATCTGGAAGATTGAACTGAATAATTGATGATTTCTGCGCTGATTGTGTTTTATGTACGCCCTTTTATGCGCAACTTTTATTATAAAAGTTCTTCTTGATTTGTCGAGGGTTTTGTGAAGGGAAAAGTTTTGCATTATTTCTTAGGTTTTATTTACGGAAAATAAAACATATTGCTTTTTATTTAAACAGCGCTTTTTCCTTTAAATGTATAATTTATCGGAAATAATAAATGAAATTAAGTTTTCTCAATAATCATAGAATCTAAAATTCAACAATAAAAAGAAAACTTACATAATGAGACAGATATGACAAAATAAATCTTTTTAGGGTAAAAGTGTAGAATAGGGGTGCATTGGCGATTTTTTAGCCTACTTTCTCGTAAAGGTAAAATGAAGATAGTAAATAAATTTTGAAAGAAGGCATAATTTATCGTAAACTACAAAGCATTAACATAGCGCCTACGGGGAAATTTCAGCCTATATAAATCCTGATCTAACAGACGGATTTGCTTGGAAAAAACTTTCTCTTAAAGATGTTATGATGTAGAACATGTACAGATGCGAAGATTCGAAGTCTTTAGTGAAAATAATTCCGCAAAAATAACTTCTCAGTTTTGATTCTGATTATCCGGAGATCCGGATAATCATGGTCCGAATTAAAGAAATTGTGCAGTGACATACGTAACAAGAAATAATTGCTTATTTTAAAGCGGGAGCTTTCAAGTACTGCCTCAGCTTCGTCCCTAGCCACGAAATATTTCATCCCGCGCATTTCCTATAAAAACATGTCATTACAGTTTCTATTATTCCATGATCATAAATCGCGCATTTCTGCTCTGCCCCTCACAAAAGTGCTCCCCCGACGATCGTCCAATTGCTTGACACCAAAGATCAGACGTGATTTAGAGTCATCGCAGATTGCGGCAGCCAATTCGGTACCCCAAATCCAGTGCTTTTAGAACATATAACTCAAGTTCCGCTGATGTCGGTGTGGTCAACAATGGAGGCAGGAAGCCGCCTGTACACTGTACAAATTTTTGGTGTTGAGTTAATGAAAACTTCAAAGTTTTTCCTCTTTTGATGTATTTTAACCCTCTCTCAGGCATGCATTTATTTATTCGTGTTATATAAAGAAAATTCGTATGCTACAAACCAATTTAGTATCTCAGGATTGTAGTGTACTAATTTATTTTGGAAATTTTTGCCCTATACAGTCAAAAATTTAAGTCTTTGTACGAAGACGTTTTATATGATTTTTTGTCATATTTATTCAATATAATAATAAACATGGCAAAACTGAATATTCAAACTTAATTTATGAGGAATTAGAAGCTATAAAATAATACCAAACTTCCCAGTTAATGTAATACACGCTACAAACCAATTTAGTATCTCAGGATTGTAGTGTACTAATTTATTTTGGAAATTTTTGTCCTGTATAGTCAAAAATTTGAGTCCTTGTATGAAGACGTCTTATAGGCTTTTTATACAATATAATAATAATAAACATGGCAAAACTGACTATTCAAACTTCATTTATGAGGAATTAGAAGCTATAAAATAATACCAAACTTCCCAGTTAATGTAATACACGCTACAAACCAATTTAGTATCTCAGGATTGTAGTGTACTAATTTATTTTGGAAATTTTTGTCCTGTATAGTCAAAAATTTGAGTCCTTGTATGAAGACGTCTTATAGGCTTTTTATACAATATAATAATAATAAACATGGCAAAACTGACTATTCAAACTTCATTTATGAGGAATTAGAAGCTATAAAATAATACCAAACTTCCCAGTTCATGTAATACACGCTACAAACCAATTTAGTATCTCAGGATTGTAGTGTACTAATTTATTTTGGAAATTTTTGTCCTGTATAGTCAAAAATTTGAGTCCTTGTATGAAGACGTCTTATAGGCTTTTTATACAATATAATAATAATAAACATGGCAAAACTGACTATTCAAACTTCATTTATGAGGAATTAGAAGCTATAAAATAATACCAAACTTCCCAGTTAATGTAATACACGCTACAAACCAATTTAGTATCTCAGGATTGTAGTGTACTAATTTATTTTGGAAATTTTTGTCCTGTATAGTCAAAAATTTGAGTCCTTGTATGAAGACGTCTTATAGGCTTTTTATACAATATAATAATAATAAACATGGCAAAACTGACTATTCAAACTTCATTTATGAGGAATTAGAAGCTATAAAATAATACCAAACTTCCCAGTTAATGTAATACACGCTACAAACCAATTTAGTATCTCAGGATTGTAGTGTACTAATTTATTTTGGAAATTTTTGTCCTGTATAGTCAAAAATTTGAGTCCTTGTATGAAGACGTCTTATAGGCTTTTTATACAATATAATAATAAAAAACATGGCAAAACTGACTATTCAAACTTCATTTATGAGGAATTAGAAGCTATAAAATAATACCAAACTTCCCAGTTAATGTAATACACGCTACAAACCAATTTAGTATCTCAGGATTGTAGTGTACTAATTTATTTTGGAAATTTTTGTCCTGTATAGTCAAAAAATTGAGTCCTTGTATGAAGACGTCTTATAGGCTTTTTATACAATATAATAATAATAAACATGGCAAAACTGACTATTCAAACTTCATTTATGAGGAATTAGAAGCTATAAAATAATACCAAACTTCCCAGTTCATGTAATACACGCTACAAACCAATTTAGTATCTCAGGATTGTAGTGTACTAATTTATTTTGGAAATTTTTGTCCTGTATAGTCAAAAATTTGAGTCCTTGTATGAAGACGTCTTATAGGCTTTTTATACAATATAATAATAATAAACATGGCAAAACTGACTATTCAAACTTCATTTATGAGGAATTAGAAGCTATAAAATAATACCAAACTTCCCAGTTAATGTAATACACGCTACAAACCAATTTAGTATCTCAGGATTGTAGTGTACTAATTTATTTTGGAAATTTTTGTCCTGTATAGTCAAAAATTTGAGTCCTTGTATGAAGACGTCTTATAGGCTTTTTATACAATATAATAATAAAAAACATGGCAAAACTGACTATTCAAACTTCATTTATGAGGAATTAGAAGCTATAAAATAATACCAAACTTCCCAGTAATGTAATGCACGCTTCAAAATAAATAAACAGAATTTGATTTTAAAATGAGATTTTTCTCTTTCTTGGAATCTTCCAAGGACTTCTAAAGAGATATTAAATCTTTTACCTATCTTGAACACCCTATGAAATTTTTTGTGGTTTCCAAGAACTGTTTGGTGTCTCCAGATGAGGACGACATGACAATAGCAGCACAAAAACGAAGCTGCGTAAGAACTTGAAGCAGAAATGTGTCACGTCATATGAGGTTCACATGCATGAGAGGGTTAAATTCTTTCTTTTATGTCTAAAGAAATACAGACAGCAGAATATATTTTAGCGTATAATGTTCGTTAACTCATCTACGCATCAAAAATTCATGACGAGTGCGCATTCATCCTATTTTCATAGAAATGAGCAATCGCAATCTGTTTGCATTGCTTTCATCGCTGCCACGTGACCAATGACGTTGCTTGAATAGCCTCCATTGCAATGACATTTCGATACGTAACGGAGTTAACACATTTCATGCGCTAAGAAACGTTGTACCAGTGGTGGGCAACCCGTCGATCGCGATCGACCGGTCGATAGCAAGCCCATTCTCGGTCGATCGCAATAGCATTTTGGACAGTTTATAGTTTAAAAAAATAAAGAAAGTAACTTTTTAACTGGATGGCGAGTTTATTATGATTTTTTCCTTCAGAAAATGTTTATTAGTTTGACAGACCATTCACCGGACCTAAAACAACTTCCAGTAATATGGATTGTCAGTCGTCACTTTAACTATGCTCTTGGTGAGAGTTAATTCAAGAATGTATACATTTCACATGTGTGTTTTAGTTAAAAAACAAAACAAAAAGTAGCAGTTCTTTCTATAAAATTTGAAAGAAATAATATATTTGTATTCTTTTGATGCGAGTTAACGGTGTTAGCAAACCATTATTTTAGAAATTTTAAAGTAGGTGTTTTAGAAGCATCGGAACTTGTTTTGACAAGAATTAACCTGCAATTTGAAAACAGGCGCAATCCCAACATGCCTTATTAATAATGTATAACCCCGCTCCTATGAGTCGATCTTGGTGTTCGCCGAACTTGGAAAGTAGATCTTCAGTCAGTTAAGGTTGCCGACCGCTGCATTATACTGTCTATATTTTCTTAGACAGGTACATGAAATAAATTTAAAGTACTTCAAAACTGAATAATTTATAACTATACGTCAACGGAACACCAAAATTATGTGCAGTAACACCGAAAATTAAGTGCAGTAACACCAAAAATTACGTGCAGTAACACCAAACATTATGCGCAGTAACACAAAAAATTATGTGCAGTAACTCCAAAAATTATGTGCACAGTAGCACCAAAAATTATTTGCACAGTAGCACCAAAAATTATGTGCAGTAACACCAAAATTATGTGCAGTAACACCAAAAATGGTGGCAGCGAAGCGCAACATTTTTACAGTGTAGGCACATAGTAAGGGAATGTCGGCCAAAGTGAAATAGTTTAGGTAAATTACAATTTTCATAATGAACAGATTGGAAATTTATTTTGAAAATAACAGAGATAACTATAGAATTTTATGGTAGAACTTGCATGGAAATATTACTTTTCATTGTACGCACTAAATCCGTACGTTAAAGTAAAAGTGAAAAAATGATCACTTTGCACCATGTATGAGTCAAATTGAAATATTTTAATAATGAAATAGTTTTCTGTGGAATAATTGGATTTGTATGTCGACTTATGGTAGTCCAAAAAACCCGTAAGTAATGATTCTTCTTTACGAATACAGCGGGTTATAAATACTTCTTATTAATCATGTAATATTTAAAATATTAATAACGGGAATTTTATCATATAATAGCAAAAATTATTTTTTACTTAACACAAAGTATTAAAATATGAGCATCCAATTTTGAAAATGGCTTATATTAACGAATAGATTGTTCTTTGGAGTTAACTATTTTCACGCGGTTTTATTTAACTTGCTTTGTCACGGAAATTTGTTACGCGGTTTTCGACCACTATAACTCAATACATTATCTTCAAACTTTGCACACAAGCTTATCTTCCGGTGAGAATACAATATTCCATCCATTTCATAATTCATTATAACGTTAATTAGGAAAAAAAATAATAATTTTGGCTCTGAGGACATGATGAGAATTATGATTTGTCGAAGGGCAACGGTAGCTTTGTTTGGATAATGCAACCATGTTATTTAAGTTGATTTGTGTAATTGAGTCTGTGGCGCAGCGGTTATAGCGTTGGATTGTGACACCGGAGGTCGGCAGTTCTAAACCTGTTCCCGGTCTCATCCATTCCCTTCAACGTGATTTGTCACGGAAGTTTCTTACGCGGTTTTCGACCACTATTACTGCATTTTAGTTTTTTTAGATAAAACTGTGTAGCTTAAAACAGTTTTTGGAGATTTAATATATTATTTATTTGACTGGAATCAACTGCATGTTATGTAACATGCTTAAAATAATATTAAATAGTTGACCCGGCCCTGCAAACAGAGTAAATATTTGACCGTTTCACTTTGCCCCACATTCCCCTACTTTTGCGTTTGTATTTTAATTCGGATGGTGCTTACTATCTTGGAAACAATCGTAATGCTTTTCTTCTCAATAAAAGACTAAAATTCCAGTTTTTTCCTTTAAATTTTAGTACTTTTCTCTATAAGTTAAAAAAGAAATTTTGTTCTTTTTTAATGAAACTGAAAGTTCAGTATGATCATTGTATTTTTCAACTTCTAAAAAGAAGTTCCGTCTAGAACTATACAAGATTACTTTCCCGTATACTCCCAACGTCAAATTTATAATATCTCATGATTCTGCAGTAAAAAATATTCTTACAATATCAAAACGCGTCGAGCGCATGATTATGCAACTTGAAAACGTGAAGATGTAAAAGCGTTTGGCAGAGCTTCTTATGGGAAGAAAAAATCACGTAAAAAAATTAAATCTCGATTTAAAACAAGAAGTTCTGTCTATAGCTATACGAGCCTACTTTCCCGTACACTCCCAAATTCAAATTTTTAATCCATCTACTATCTCTCTTTCTCATATAGCTTTAGTTCTTGATTGCTTCCAAATGTACCCTTTTCAACGGTTAATACATATTCATTGATTTATTTTCTCATTTATGTATTTATCCTCGTATTTAATTATTTTTTCATTTATTCACTCCTTTATTCCTGAATTTTTTCACTCACTTATTTATTCATTCATTCAGAAAGATCCTTAAAAATCCGTATCAAAAAATTTCATAGGAAAATGGGCTCGTTCAGTTCTGGTTGAACTTCGTATCTGCGCATGCTCTGCGTCATAACGTCTTTCCGATATAGTTTGTTCCAAGCAAATCCGTCTGTTAGATCGGGATTCATATACACTGATGAAAAAAAAAATCCCAACACCAAGAAGGAGTTGTACTAGCGAAACGGAATTTGGCAGGCGTGTTTATACATCTAAAAGAGGACGTCGATTCAAATTTTGCGCTCGGCGCATCAGTGTGACGCTAATAGCGTCACACGGAAGATGCAAATCAAGTTTACTTTAAATACGCGCTGTAACGTTCCTGAGCGTTGTTTAGCGTCGAGATTTGATGTAGTGAGTTGATGTTAGTCCACAATGCCTTTAAGAAGACGACGAAGCCGTTATCAACAGCTCACTGAGTTTGAACGAGGTCGTGTAATAGGCCTACGAGAAGGTGGGTTTTCTTTCCGCGAGATTGCAGAAAGGCTGGGAAGGAATGCATCCCCTGTGCATGAATGTTGGCAGCAGTGGTCAAGGGAATGCACTTTTCTCCATCGGACACACTTGCACCTTTTAGCCGAAGCCTTAGGTAGAGAGCCGATGAAGTGAAGGCACTGCCTCAAGAAGACCGCCGTGTTCGGCGTATGACCGTAGCGAGTCGCACTGCGTCTGCAGCAGAAATTCGAGCAGCAGTTGGCACCACAGTGACACAACGAACTGTTACTAATTGGTTACTTCAAGGACAGCTCCGAGCAAGACGTCCTGTAGCGTGCATTCCACTAACGCCAAACCACTGCCGTTTGCGACGTCAGTGGTATCAGGCTAGAGCTCATTGGAGGACGGAGTAGAGATCTGTTGTGTTTTCTGATGAAAGCCGGTTCTGCCTTGGTGCCAGTGATGGCCGTGTGTTGGTTAGGAGGAGGCCAGGTGAGCGGCTGCAACCATCCTGTCAGCGGCCTAGACACACTGGACCTACACCTGGAGTTATGGTCTGGGGAGCAATTTCTTATGGCAGCAGAAGCACTCTCGTGGTTATCCCACGCACCCTGACAGCAAATATGCACGTCAGTCTGGTGATTCAACCTGTTGTTCTGCCTTTCATGAGTAGCATTCCAGGAGGTGTTTTCCAACAGGATAACGCTCGACCTCATACTGCTGTTGTAACCCAACGTGCTCTACAGGGTGTCGAGATGTTGCCTTGGCCTGCCAGATCACCAGATCTGTCTCTAATTGAGCACGAATGGGACATCATTGGACGACAACTCCAGCGTCATCCATAACCAGCATTAACCGTCCCTGTATTGATCGACCAAGTGCAACAGGCATGGAACTCCATCCCACAAACAGACATCCAGCACCTGTATGATTCAAGGCATGCACGTTTGTATGCTTGCATGCAAAATTCTGGCGGTTACACCGGTTATTAATGTACCTGTATTTCACTTCTGCAATGGCTCTTCTCGGGCTTAAATTAACCTGTGATCTTGAAATTGTAATCAATTACGTACGTTACCTATATAAATGTATTGCTGAAATTTCATTACTCTACAATAATTATTTCTTGGTGTTGGGATTTTTTTTCCCATCAGTGTAGGATTGAATTCCCTGTAGACGCCATTTCATTATTTTTTAACTGCTCAAAAATGAACAAAAATTGTTCAAAACAGAAAAATATTTCACGCCGAGAGCTTCTTCTAATAAGCTTGTTCATAGGAACTTGGATCTTGTGCCCAGCGTTACTATAATTTGCTTCATTTTTGCGCCAATGTTAAGATTTCTTGAACTGTTCATAATTGAGCGAAAAATTGCTCCCCTCAAAACTAAAATATGGAAATAATATGTCCTCGCCGAGGTGTTTCGAATGCATAAAAAAAAGTCTTTCGAATCGGAGAGTTCCCTCAAAAGTTAGGGGGGGGGGGGGTTACAGACAGACCGACAGACACACTCTTTCCTCATCTCAAAACCCTACTTTCATTTTTTTTATTTTTCAATCTTTGTTTAATTGCTTAACTTATTTTTGACTTTTCTTGCTTTCTAACGATATTTTCACGATACATTGAGCCTTCTTTCATGCTTTATTATTATTTTTTTACTTTCACGGGAAAGTAGTTGCATCTAGAAGCTCCCTGTCGCATTGAAAAAGGGATTCCAAGCAATCCCGAAACATATGTCTGCATTTTATTGCTCATTTGTGCTTTAAATTAACGTGTAATTTTATTATTATTGTAAAAAGTGCTAATTATACGAAGTCAACTTTCAGCGTTGTCACTAATGCCTTATACAACTTTTTACAATAATACTCTCTCTAACCAAACAAAAAATCGCACCACTGTTAAATGGGCAAAATAAAAAATTTTCTCTGAAATTCTCATTGGTGTATATTTGTAAGAAAAATTTTGCTATTATTATTTTGTTTCCGAAGATTGCTATTTTTGTTTCATATAAGGCAAAACCGGGTGAGATGACACAGTCGGAGAAAAATTTTCCTGACGCCCTTGAATAAATTTAAAATACAAACACCAACCTTCAATTTAATGTACAGTTCCAAACGCTAATGCAAATCAACAAACTTACGAAACGTTGACTAGAAGCAAAATAACGCGTCACCGCACTTATCTCGTTTTATATTACACGACATTGTTAGCTTCAAGTTGTATTTTATTTTGTTTGACATTGTACTCAGAAAACGATCTGACTGAGTTATATACATGTATATATCTTATATATAAGCTGCCTTAGTGTCTGTCGCCGATAGCTTATTCCGAATTTCTTACTCCGAGAAAACTTCATCATGCTGCCATCTACACAATTGTTTCTATAATGAAAACGACTTATAATCAAAACATTTCTCTAGCATTTTGAGTGAGGCATCGCTAGATTTGCAATCTCCGTTAAAAATTGACGAAAACGCGAATTTAATTTAATCCTTCTTTCTTTGTTTTAATTTATTTATCGCCTACACTTTTTATATATATTAAAGTGGCAGCGCTCTTTTTTCCAGTTTCGTTAACACTATTGTTTGGACTATGATCATGTTGGATATAAATAAATATTTTGCACAAACAATTTAATTATATAGTAAATAATATTTTTATTTTACAGATTATTATAACCTAGATTTTTTTTTTTTCGGTAGGAATGTTTTTTTTTTTTTTCCGAAATGATTATATGTTTATTATTTATTCATTAAACTTTAATGTTCTGCCTGATAAATATCTCTTTTATCAGGAGAATTGTGTATGTATAATATCTAGCAAAGCGGTCAGTTCATATGACCGCCGAGATTACTAGTATAGATATATATGTCACTAGCTCCGACGCCCGGCGTTGCACGGTCTATCTTAAATTAGATTTTGCGAATACAGCGATGCCTCATCAAAATGCTAGAAACATTGATTATTATTTTTTTTATTTGTTTAACAATGGCAACTGCATTGATTCGTTTGTTCACACGGCAAATGTAACAATTATTGAAACGATGCAACAATGCAAATAAAATAAAACGGTCATCATCTGGGTCAAATAAAATTAAAGTTAATTACCGTGAAAAAATAATTTCAAACTATAGTGAGAAACGCTTATAACTTCTTTTCTAGTTAATTTACAGGCTTCCAATTTTAGCACGTAGCGAAAACTCTTCCTCAAGTAGTTTTTTTACGCGCTTTTCAATGGTATCAAGCTCGAACGGATGTGATAATTTCTTCCGATAAAAAAGAACATTTTATGCAATTTTCAGAACTTCACTCCAGTTGGTCTTAGTGTGATGATATATAGCCTATAGCCTTCCTCAATAAATGGGCTATCTAACACTGAAAGAATTTTTCAAATCGGACCAGTAGTTCCTGAGATTAGCGCGTTCAAGCAAAGGAACTCTACAGCTTTATAATATAAGTATAGATTTCTATAAATAACTTACAGGACCACTTATAAACACTTTCCTATCATAAAATACGTTTAAAATAGGATATTATACGTTTATTACCGAGCATTTACTGGTGGTAAAGAATATAAATAACTTATCTTAATTAACTAGGATTAATTTCCTAATGACCAGTTAATGTATTTAATATTGGAAACTGATTAACTGACACCTTAATATTAGTGTTATGTCGCTATGGGATTCATTTTATAGATTATACACGCTTATGTGTTATACCGCAATGTATTTACACCTCTGAATAAGGGACACTCTATTTAAGGGACATTCACAGAGAAAAATTTCAAGTTATATAGATAAGAAAAAATTACTGGCAATTGAAGTTTTTTTTTTTTCTAAAAGTTAACTTCTGAAAGTACTAATCTCGAATTCTAGAAGCATGACCAAAAAAAAAACAAGTCTATTTTAAAGTGCTAGCCAAAACGTACTTGTAAAGGCTTTTCCCTCTCTTGTACTATGTATGCTCAGCATTGACAGACAGTACCAGCTACCAACAAGTTTTTGATGCAAAGATTGGAAAAAGTACACGAAACTTAAATTATGCTGTATTGCCCGAATTTTGTACTTTAAAACAAACCGATCTCATAGATTACATCAAATACATTTCCGTAAGCTACAAAACTTTGCCAATACGACATTTATGCTAAAAGTTTAGTTTTTAATGAAAAAATTTTAAATTTAAATAATTTCAACTTATAATTCGTGTGCATGAAACATTTTCAGCATTTAAGCTTAGATGGTAATACATGTTTATTATTAAAAAGTTGAATCAAGTTAATACACTATACATGTATGCATCCATTTATGAACCTCCGGGGAAGGGACACTTCTATTTAAGGGACAAAATTTCCAGTCCCCTTAGTGTCCCTTATTGAGAGGTTTTACTATTGAGAGGCTTAATTCTTGACATTTCTTTTTTGAATTATGAATAGTGAAAAATATACTGACCATTGTACAAATGTTGTAGATTATAGATGTAAGGAGTGGTATAAAAGTATGACGAATAAACACTTCTAAGAGGGTCAATCCATGTGAAATCATCCAGAACAAGAAGTTCCGTCTAGAACTATACGAGCCTACTTTCCCGTATACACCAAATTCAAATTTATAATCTAGCTATCTCTTTCTCTCTCTTTCTTATTTATCTTTAGTTCTAATTATTGAAAATATACCTTTTTCAACGGATAATACATATTCATTCACTCACTCATTCATTCTTTCATTTATTCAGCCATGCATTTATTCATTCATTCGTTACCTCATTCAAGTGTTTATTCATTCATTTACGCATTCATGTATTTATTCACTCATTTATTTATATTTTCATTTATTCAATAATTTATTCATTCATTCTTTTCCTCATTCATTTATTCATTGATTTATTCTTTTACTCTTTTATTTATTCATTCATTCATTATTTCACTCATTGAGTCACTGAGAAATATCCTTGAAAATCCCGATCAAAAAATTTCATAGCAAAATAGGCTCGTAAGTTCTGGATAAACTTTCTATTTCTACATGTTCTACGTTATAAGAGCTTTCCGATAAAGTTTGTTCCAAGCAAATCGGTCCGTTAGATCAGGATTTATATAGGGTTGAAATTTCCCCGTAAGCTCTGTGTTAATTTTTTGAACTGTTCAAAAATGAACAAAAACTGTTCAAATCAATATTTCACGCCGAGAACTCCTTTCAATAAGCTTGCAATAGGAACTTGGCTCTTGTGCCCAGAGTTTACATCATTTGCTTCATTTTCGCCCATAGGCGCTAATGTTAATTTTTTTTGAACTGTTCAAAATTGAACAAAAAATTGTTCAAATCAAAAAGTAAAATATAGAAATGAGATGTCCTCGCCGAGATCTTTCGAATGCAAAAAGAATTTTTCCAATCGGACAATTCGTTCAAAAGTTATTAGGGGGGGACAGACCGACAGACAGACAGACCGACAGACACACTTTTTCCCCATCTCAATACCCTACTTTCAAATTTTTTATTTTTCAATCTTTATTTAATTACTTCACTTATTTTTGACTTTTCTTGATTTTTAACGATATTTTCACGATACATTAAGCCTTCTTTCATGCTTTATTATTATTTTTTTTTACTTTTACGGGAAAGTAGGCTAAAAAGGGAAAAATGTTGCTCGATGTTTTTGATTTTTTAAAAATATTTTGACCGTCAATTTATTGTTATCTTGAGACTAATTTAAATTTTTTAAAAACTTGGTTTTTTTCTATTTTGTATTTTGAATAGTAAAAAATATACTGACCATTGTACAAATGTTGTAGATTATAGATGTAAGGAGTGTTATAAAAGTATGACGAATAAACACTTCTAAAAGGGTCGATCCATGTGAAATCATCCAGAAAAAGGGGAAAATGTTGCTCGATGTTTTTGATTTTTTAAAAATATTTTGCCCGTCAATTTATTGTTATCTTGAGATTAATTTAAATTTTTTAAAACTTGGTTTTTTTCTATTTTGTTTGCTAAGAAGTGAACTAATATATCGTGTTTTTATTTAATTACCACAACTACTAATTTATCTTTTTATTAAAAGAACTAAGTCACTCTTTGTCAAACGAAGAAAAAGAAACGAGAGTTTTAAAGAGAATTCACTGGTAATTTATGCATTACTATTTTTTCCTTTTAAAATTTTTTCCTTTTAAAATTATTTAGCTTGTGGTTAAACAAGGTAGAGCGGAAAAATGTTTTCACATTGAACTCTGCATTAGTTAAAGTTGCAGTTTCAGACATTTGAATATTCGAAAAATATAAACATTAGACTACATGACTAATTGTTCTTCGTCAATTCTTTTAGTAAGTTTAGCAATAAAAGAATACTACTTAAGAAATGATAATTTTAAGAAGTATATATCAAAAAAGAAACCGAGCGCAAAATTTTCTTATTTCTTACGGAGTATAATGATTTTCAAATCATTTTGAAATATCCAGAAATAAAAAAGTTATAAAGATTTATGTAAAGCAGTATTTTCATGGAAAACCACCAAAGATGTGACTTGAAAACGGCTGTAATGAAAAATTTCAAGAATTAAAAAACTTTTTAACACTTGTTTTGGGGTCTCAAGATAACAATAAATTGACTGCCAAAATTTTTACAAAATCAAAATCATCGAGCAATATAGCCTGGAGGATTTTCTATGGATTGACCCAAAAACAGTCTTCGTATCTACTTGAAAGTAGAGGAGAAAGTAACTATTTCCGAATTTCTTTTTTATTGATAACACTGAAACTCATTGGTAGCTACTAAATTTTAAAAAAATAAGAAAATCGGTTGGCAAACGGCGGAGAAAATTGTCATAAATTGTTTTCTTTTTGCCTATTTATATATAGATTAAGTCCGTTAGTGAGTAGTAAACATTAAACTTTGTGTAGAAAATGAATGTGATAGGTAAACGTAATGGCACAGAAAAACTGGAAAATTAATTTATTCGAATTACTTATATTCCTAACCTGGAAACTTCTTACATTGATAAACGAGTTTCTTGTAACTCCGAAACACGGGTATGCGATTTATATCTCAATTTGTATGCTTTGCAACTTCTCTCTTCTTATTCAAATCAGTAAGTGTTAAAGTTCCTGTTCTCTTACATTCAACTTAATTAGTGGGAAGGTCATGCTGATTTCAGTTATCTCTGATCATAATAAAAGATTGATACGTGAAAAATAGGAATAGGTTATTATAAAGAAGAGGTTAGTATAAAGTAAGTTATGGTCGTGGTTAGTATTGCTTGCATAAATAGTAAGTTGGAGCATTGATTATTAATATGCCGTTAAAGTCAATACTCTATTTGTTGTTGGTACCATTAATATTCCGATAAAGTATATTCGAATGTAATCAGAGTACAATTACTGCTTGTTATTTTTGTTATTTTAATATTTTGTATGGTACTCGGGTTACTTATATTCCTAACCTAGCAACTCCTTACTTGATAAACGAGTTCCTTGTAACTCCGAAACGCGTGTATGCGCACCACGTGCATCAGTTAGTGTGAAGCTCCTGTTCTCTTACTTAGTTAGTGGGACGTTCAGTTATCTCTGATCACATTAAAAGTTTGATATGGTAATTATAGGAATAGGTTACTATAATGAATAGGTTAGTGCAAGGTAAATAATGATAGTAGTTAATATTGGTTGCATTAATAGTAAGGTGAGGCGTTAATGATTAGTATGCAGTTAAAGTTAATGCTTGAGCGCTGTTGGTACATTGACTTTCCGATAAAGTACATTCGAATGCAATCGGAGTACAATTGCTGCTTGTTATTTTTGTCATTTTAATATTTTGTATGGTAATAATTAACAAGCATTTAATGGGGTTTTAAAAGTATACTTGTAAAAGTAGTTACAGAAGTTTGTGCTAATCATATGCTTGTTAAGTAAGTATTGCAACCGTAGTTAAAAGTTGAGAAACGGCAGAAATTTTAAAATCTAACAATAAAAATGACGTAAAATTTACAGAACTTATTCGTAAACGAAAAGTGGCGAAGTAAATTAGCTGAAAAAGAATTATCTTAATGATAAAGTAATATATTCAACTAAACGCGAACTCAGTTGGCGTCGTAAAAGAATTTCGTCAAAAGATTCACAAATTCTCTCAGAAATTATATGAACATGTTGCAGTAATATTTGGCATAAGAAACACACGATATGTATTCGGCTGATCTATCCTATTCTCTGCATCCTACGTATTCAATCTGTCAGTATTGTAACATGATGCATAAATATTAACAAAAATCAAACAAAAAGCGAGTTTTACAAAAAAAAAAAAAAATAAATAAAAATATCAACCCCTTTTTATACAGCGGTTCTTCGTTCCTTCATATGCATAGCCATTAATACATGATTCGAAGAGCAGATGTCGTTATATACGGTAAATGACACGGTAGTGGACACTTTTCTCCACCAGACCCCTACCTGTTAGCCGAGGCCTTAGGATTGCTTACGCACGGGGAGAGGTGGTGGGGTCTACGGATTTTACATGCACATATCTCCAAGTATACATGGTGGTCTTCAGTGGGTATCGAACGCGCGACCTTCCAGGTGGAAGTCCGACGTGCTAACCACTAGGCTACCACGGGCCTGGTAGTGGACACTTTTCTCCACCAGACCCCTACCTGTTAGCCGAGGCCTTAGGATTGCTTACGCATGGGGAGAGGTAGTGGGGTCTACGGATTTTACATGCACATATCCCCAAGTATACATGGTGATCTTCAGTGTGGTAGTGGACACTTTTCTCCATCGGACACCCTTGCACCTTTTAGCCGAAGCCTTAGGTATGGTAGTGGACACTTTTCTCCACCAGACCCCTTACCTGTTATCCGAGGCCTTTATGCAAGTACATGGATCATAATATTGAATAGCTTCCCCCACAACGGACGCTTAGGGATCAATGAGACGCTTAGGGATTTGGGGAAAATATATGGGAAAAAAGCGTGACATCATTTATAAATGGCCCCTTAGTCATTTTTAAAAATATTTTTTCAAGTTAACAGCATAAAATAGATGATATTCATTTCTGTCCACTAAATACGTGTGCAAAAACGTGTCTTATACATGCAAATACGTGTCTTATAGATGTCCACTATAGATGAAAATGAAGCGTTTAGTAAATGTGACGTAAAAATCCTAATTTTTCATCAAGTGACATTTTATAGGTCATTGATTTTTAGAGAAATAGTTGGCGATTAAGCTAAATATCTAAATATTGATGCATAGTATTGTCCTTGAAAAAGTTTTACATCGTAAAAGAATACGAAAATGTGTCCACTACCGGGTCATTTACTTTATATGGTATCAAATTTAGTCGAATGCTCATCAATAAAATCTTTTCAAATCTTCTGATAGTATATATTAACATATGTAGCATTAAAAAACTTCGAAAAACACTACTGGTCAAAGAGCCAGTAAAATGGGACTATTCCGCTTGAAGTTTAACATGAAATAAGTTTCGACCATAAACTAACATATATTTTTACTCGCGTTATTAATTTTTTAGTAACTTTACCAAAGGTAGCTAATTAACTTTAACTGAATAAATAAAATAATTAAAAATGTAAGTAACATGAGACGGCTTCATCAACTACTGGCCACTGAATTTTCCTTCATGGTGGGCAAACCACTAATGATTTCAAACGCTGTATATATGTATAACTATATATATATATATATATATATATATAACTTATAAATTTTAAGCTTCATATATCTATAAATAAAAATTAAGTTAAAATGCGGGATCCTGAGTTCATTAATAACGCAAGCCATGCTGTCTGCAGACAGCATTGTGGGGTTAAGCTGTTTTTATCAGGTGAACATAGACATATATATATATATATATATATATATATGTTCACGTCCGCCTCGGGTGACACCCTTTTGAGGGGTGTTGGAGGAAAGACACCCAAAGTGAGTTAAAGAGCTTTTGAGGAGTGCATATACTTAAATAATGCAATTTTTACTGATGCTATTTCAACGTTTCATAACTAAAAATAAATTAAGTTTACAAATAAATAAAATAGAATTTCTATTTTTCTTTCACCACTAAAAATATCATTAACTGCAAAATCACAAGATTTGTTTTCAACGTTTTTTTCTACTTTTCCTTTTTCAAGGGGGGGGGGGGGGTTACATCAAAAAGTACCACGGGTGACACCCATGCTAGGATGCTAGGAATGCCACTTATATTATATATATATATATATATATATATATATATACACATATATATTAGGGATGTAACGAATATATTCGGTCACTATTTTGTATTCAGCTTATTTGGCTTAGCCGAATAGTCATTTCATGACCCAGCCGAATATTCCGCCTGGCTGAATGCTCGGTAAGATCAAATTCGGCCTGGCCGAATATTGATGGACTATTCGGCCAAATAGTTCTGTTACAGTAGACATGTGAAAAAATTAAGAAATTAGTATATTTTAAACATTTAAAACTGTTATGGTAAAAGACCCCATTAGTATATAGTTTTAATAAATAAAAATACTTTAGAAAAAACTACTTTTTTTGTAAAGGTTTCACTGAACAAAAACAAAGTTATAATACTGTATTGTATACTTAGGATTTGCTCCCAAAAGCTGGCGATAATTAATTTAATGCTTTATTTCGTTATTATGTTAACAAAGTGGAAGTCAGACTTTTGATTTACTGTGAATATTGAGTAAGAGAAAAATGTGAAAAGCCTAGAATAGTTGAATAGTTCACGAATATTAAGATAGCATAAGTTATTGGGATTTTAAAAGATAAAAATATATCCCCTTTAAATGCATTAAATTTTAATTGCTCTTTTTAAAATAGGTATAAAAAACCATGAAATCATATTAACTTTGCTAACTTTTAAAATTGCTACAAAAGAACTATTTTGAGCAACGTAAAAGTTCACTAAGTAATAGTATTTCTTTCATTTGAATTAAATAATTAGTAAAGTAATACTAATGATTACAATGGAACATGTCATTTTTATTCCACTTGTGGGTGAAATTCATAGTTTTACTAAATTCAAAAATGACAGAGGATGCAATAATTTTAGATACTGCTGCTTAGTAAAATTATACCTTGCTTAAAATAGTTTTAGATTTTTAACAAACAGAATTAAATCACACATCATGGATTAATGTGTGTAATTGGTGCTTGACTTTGTGAACACTTCGTAATTTGACAAATACTTTCTATTATAACGATTTTCTAGAAATTTTAATATTCGGCAGCAGAATATTCGATCTTCAGCCTAAGACATTGACCGAATATTCGGTATTCGACCCAGAAGAAACGGCCGAATTTTCAGCTTCGGCCTGGAAGAAGTGGCAGAATATTCAGTATTCGGCCAAATCACTATTCGTTACATCCCTAATATATAGATATTAAATAATTATTTTTGCATGTTGTGGATGTGACATAACTACCACGCACGGACATGCACAAACTAATGCTTTTTAAATAAAGCATTTTGTGATAAAAATTTCATACTATGCATTAAGATACACGAGGGTTAGTTTCATTCTAAAATATAACAATTGAAAGTTTAATTTTAGAATACTTTAATTTTAATGCAAATATACGTATAAATGTCCCAACCGAAAAAAAAAAGGATTAAGCAATATATATCGCTTATAGAAATGAACAGTGTCATATCTACCAAATGGACATTTTTCAAAAACGGCGTTTGAACGTTTTACAATTTGTTATTTAATTGCGTTATTTGTTTCAATGATTATTATAATCGATTTTATTCAGAAAAAAATGATTGTTCTAGTTTTCTCTCACACGATGGACGTTAATGATGTCAAAAAAATTAAAAATAACTATAAAAAGTAGTTATTACAGCATTGCACCAAAAAAACAAAGTTGGCCTCTAGCCTTACCTTTTAAACATTTTCTAACGGCAGTTTTCCCAATATAAAGAGCGCAAAAATCTGAACATTTTGATACAAAAACCTAAAAAAAAACGATTTTTTGCAAAATATGACACAGTTCCTTTCTATCAGCGGTATAATACAAGTACCAAATAAATGCTCATGCATGAGTTTTGAAGTGTCAAAGACCTGGTTCTTCAGTTCATATAAAATAAATAGAGCTTGCAAATAAATTCAACTAACCTTTTTCTATTCGCTTGGGTGTGACCACCCTGAATGCGCTGCCCATCTCGGTTCCGAAACCTCGGGGAGGTGGAGTTGTTCCGGTCCTGCACACCCCTTCCAACTGCCCCCGCACTTTCTCTGGGGTCGGGGAAGGTCTGGTCATTCGCTCGGTCCTCACTCCTCAATGCGATTCACGGGTGTCTCTGTGCAGACTATCTTTGCAAACGATCGTTTCAGAATGGATTTTGCTGCGTAGTTTGAACTAGTCCTTGTAAAGTAGCTCATAATCTTTAATCAGGCCACAAAATACTTTTTCTTTGTAAGAACCACATATCAGGCACTAAATGATGTCACCAAAATAGGCTCGAACTGTCAAATATTGATATTTTGATGTCAAGTCATTTATTGAGAATAATTTCTTTCTTTAGCAATTCAGTTTTTTCAGAAATGAAACACCGGGATGTCTTCTAATGTTTCATTTTAGTTTCATTACACTGGTTTCATGAGAAGACGAAAGAAATATTTGTTGAAGAACTTTAATCTGGAAATATATACGTCTGCAGACTTTAGTGCAGTCAGAAACAACAGAGTTTTTAGAAGTTGATCCTTTCACTTGATGTTTGGATTATTCAAATGTTTCAGAAAAATCTCTTACTAACTATCCCCCAACTGTATTTTTAGATTACTTAAATATAAATGTCAGTTTTGGAAGTATGAAGAAATTAAATTAATGAGATAATCAATGTCATTAAAAAATGAAGTTCTTTTCTTAGATCTACGATTGAATTCCAATAAGCGATAAAGTTTCTTCGAATGAGTTTCTTTTCCAATAATTTATAAGATAATCGTTGTAATTATCCTTTTTATAATTTCAAGAGCAAAAATGGACTGTAAAATGTTCTTTGCATTATAAATATTGTAAGTATGTTGAATATTTTCTTTGACAGTTTTTATTTGATTGAAATATTTCTGAATTCAAGATTTTTATTTTCTTGTATCTTTGAAACGAAACTATTTATGCAAATTTAACTAATGAATTATGTGTTTTAGATCCATAGAAGGCAGCATATAGAATTGTGACTGTTTTAGAGCAATCAGTTACATTTCGTTTTCTACTTAAAATTTGAAAATAATTTACAAAGCTCCAACTTTTTTTTTATTTTTTAACTTTCAAGATTTTTAACAGAAATAGATTCCATAAAAGAAATCAGTATTGTAGTTTGAAGTACATATGATAAAGAATCTCGTATATATCTATATGAAGATTGATAATATCAACTATTCTACATATAACTAACAAAGCCCTGTTTTAATACAGAAGTAATTTTCCTGATATTACAAAAATAAACTTCCTAGCTTAAAATGGAATAAAATACGTCATAAGTTCGGAAGTAGATAAACTATGGTTGAAAAGGATAAATTGTTTTTAAACCTTAATTAAGAACTTTATATTAACTTCTTAAGATTCCAGATTGTTTCTTAAGATTCCAGATTGTTTCTTAAGATTCCAGTTTTTTTTCAAGATTCCAGATTGTTTGTTAAGATTTCAGATTGTTTCCTTAGATGCCAGATTGTTTTTTAAGATTCCAGATTGTTTTTTAAGATTCCAGATTGTTTTTTTAAATTCCAGATTGCTTTTTTATCAAGTCTTCTGTCAAAATAAATATCAGAATTAATGGATCATTTTTATTAGTTTTTTCAATTTGGCAATTGTGAGTTTCCTCCTAACTTTAATAAACCGTGCAAGAAAGATTTTTACCCCTCTTGATCTTTGAATCTTATTCAGTTATAATTTTTTGACAAAAAAGAGCCAGTTTACATAACTCAACTAATTATATACATAAAAAACTTCCAGAAAAGTTCCTAATTATGCATTCTTAACAGAATCAATTTAAATACCAACTTATTCGCATACTCTCTTTAATCAAGCGATTTTTTTTCCACACTACCAATAATTCCACAGCATAAAAACACCTCAATTTCACTCGACACCAGCGCGACGTTCCACCGCCATCTGTTCGTCGTCACCTGCCGCAGCTCTCCGGGGTTTCTCCCGCGTGAAGCAGACGATTCTGGTACGGTTTCTCTCGCAGACGATAGCACACGATTCCATTTGCTTGCCGACGGAGTGCGCCGATAGTTCGCGCGCTCGGGGGGTCGGTCGCTTACAAGGGGGCGTGGTTTCTTTCCCGCTTTTGACGAGATAGAGAGAAGAGAAGGGGAGGGAGAGCAGGCGAGAAATATGATTTTTAGCGCGCTTGCCTTTTCATTTGATATGTCAATCATTTTTATAGTAGCTTTTCGCTTCTCTATTTATATATCAGAGTTAACCAATCCTTTTACCGCCATTTTTAAATTGTGTCCTAGTTTCAAAGAACCTTAATGTATAAGTTTAACTACTTCTACGAGTATTTATCCAAAATAGTTTTTTTTTACAATCCATACTTAATAATAATACAGTGAATTTTACGTTTCCCAAGAGACCGGATAAAAAACGTAAAATACGGTAAAACGTAACGTACGGGAAATACCAAGAAAGCAAGAATCATATTGAAAAAAAATAAAGGTTGTAAAGGTGACTCCTTCAAAAAGTATGATATCTATATTTTCGAAAAGAAAATGATTATACATACCATTTTAAAGAGAACAAACACCCAAAAATGTTGAAAAACAGCAAAAAAAAAAAAAATTATTGGCTCAAGTAGAAAAATAAACCTTTAAAAATGTTCCCTGAAAGTTTAAGAAAAATTGATGCAATTTTTATTGATTTATCATTGATTTTGTTACGGTGTGAGGTGCCACGTTTTCATTCCGAAACAGTAACTGTACTGAGTATAAGCCATATATTTATTTTTTAAATAAAATATGCAAGAAGAAGCCCTTTCATCGTGACTGTGACTGAATGAAAAAGTTCCTTGCGTGAAATTTTGATAAAGAAAGGATTTAAGTTTTTGCAAGCCGAAAACTTAAAATGTGTAACTTAAAACGCTTAAACTTAAAATGCTGTTTTTTCTCGCTTTGTCTTTGGCGCATTTCATCTCAATTAAAATGCAAAAGCTTTTTAAATTTGTATCTATAGTGTGGATTTTTTTTTTCCCCACATTTTCCTGAAACTATGCGTTACATATTTCTGCTCTGCTTTTTTGGTAACTTAAGTACTTTTTTTTAATTCTTTTTGTAGGTTTTTTTTAAATATTTTCGTTGTTTTTTCTCGGTTCTTCCGTTTTTATTTATTTAAACTCATGTTTGTGCAAATTGCAACACCATGACAAGGGCGGATCTAGAAAATCTTCAAGGGGGGGGGGGGGGCGGCGATCTTGGAAATCTCGGGGTTCAATGTAAGGATGGATGGAGGAGATTCTTCATTCCTTTTCAACAGTCCCTCCGCGCCCCCCCCCCCCCTTTTTTTCAAACAGCAGGAACAACAACAAAAAAATGCTAGTGTAGTGCTATTTAAAATTTTACTAGCACATTTTTTCAATGCATATACGTTTATTCAAAGCCCTTATAAAAGGAACACAAGCTGACTTTTTTTGCTTTCGCAAATCTGTCTATAATTTTTTCAACGTCCAATGTAATATCTTTATGGATATGCAATAACGCTAATTCAGTGAGTCTATCATCACTCATTCTGCTTCGTAGCCAAGTTTTAACCGAGTTAGGATTTCCTTCAAGCTTTCTCAAGAAAAATGTAGGCTTGTAAATACATTTTCTAAATTTGAGTTGATATGTCTAAATTACAAAATAATAGCAATTGTTAGTAATATATTTTCTAAAATTTTCAAAATTTAATACTAAATATGTACTAAAAAAACCATCAACGAGTATGTGCAATTTATATAAACATCTGTAATTATGAATGTTCAATGAAATGTTTCAGACTCCAGGTTTTAGCGTAAATGCTGCAGGAATTTACACCACGTGCTAAGGGTTGGCTAGCTGTCACCAGTTTGATAGGTAGAAGAAAAAAGCAGGGAATCTCTTTCCCATTATTCCAAGGATTAACAACTCAGCAATACTAGAGGACAAAGGAACAGGGGGAAAGCATAGTACTTGAAGGGCGTTCAGGCTGGGATTCCAAGAACATAAAAAAATGGCTGGTCCCGGGGCACAAAGAGTAAAAACTCACTTAGGAGTGTCGTTGTAGTATCCACTTGAATCAGCCCAAGAGGGGGGCGATCGCCCCATCGCCCCCCCCCCCCTTAGATCTGTCGTTGCACCATGAAGGACTTACGCGAGTGGGCTGAACTTTTCAGGAAATGCAAAGTAGCGCATGATATGCATATGATTAGAATTTCAAATCCGTAGCGCATGCGTATGCTGAGCAGCGCCCTCTGAACGGCGGATGGATCCGAATAAATGGACGGCTGTAGCGAGGCGTGTATGGTTATCGGTGGTTATCTGCTAGTGGTAAACGTTAGCTCAATCTTTACTTATGCCTCTTCGACGAAAGAGAGCGAGATTTGAACTACTTACAAAGTTTGAACGGGGGAGAATCATCGGCCTTCGTGAAGCTGGATTGTCGTATCGTGCAGTAGCCGCTCGTGTGCAGCGTAACAGCAGCACAGTGATGCGTGTTTGGAATCAGTGGAAGAACGAGGGTCGGACAACTCGGAATTCCGGGAGTGGACCCCGAA
The DNA here is from genome assembly GCA_038502835.1 of Octonoba sinensis. Taxonomy (NCBI): domain Eukaryota; kingdom Metazoa; phylum Arthropoda; class Arachnida; order Araneae; family Uloboridae; genus Octonoba; species Octonoba sinensis. The sequence continues at coordinate 113,504,296 of CM076605.1, forward strand.
ATGGGACGTCAACTCGCGATGATAGACACATGGTCCGCATGGCGCGGACGAACCGTAGTTTCCTCTAGACAATTGGCAGTACAGTAGTCAATAGCTACAGGTGTTTCATTGTGTGCTTCACCAATTCGTGGACGTCTGCTGCAGCGTGGACTGCGCGCAAGGTCTCCTTTATACAGGATCCACCTCACGCTAAACCATCGCCGCCTGCGGCTACAATGGGGCAATCAGCATAGAAACTGGCGTTCTGATTGGCAGCATGTCGTGTTTTCTGACGAATCCCGCTTTAATTTGTAGTACCATGATGGCCGCATTCGTGTCAGACGCTATGCCGGTGAAAGGCACCTTCCGGAGTGCATTATCGAACGCCACAGTGGACGAACACCCGGAGTTATGGTCTGGGGCGCCATAGCAGATCATGGACGATCTCAGTTGTTTCCCGAATTGTGGGCAATCTGAACAGCAACCGGTACATCAGTGAAGTTCTACAGCCCCAAGCTGTTCCCTTCCTTCAAGGCTTGTCAGGCGCTGTATTTCAACAGGACAAAGCCCGCCCTCATATTGCTAGGACTGCTCAATCCTTCTTTGCAACGCAGCAGGTACAGCTTCTTCCTTGGCCTGCGTATTCCCCGGATATGTCGCCAATTGAACATGTGTGGGATTTCGTCGGTCGGCGTCTCGCTCGTGATCCTCGTTCTGTTGCTTCTGTAGACGAACTTCGGGTACGCATATAAACAATATGGAATGCTCTTCCTCAGGCAGACATTCAAAATTTGTTTGACTCCATGCCACGTCGTGTAGCAGCACTTATGGCGGCACGTGGTGGCTACACAAAATACGGATTCCGATCTCTTGTTATTGTTTGTTTGCTTTGAAAATTTAATCATTTATTTGCACCACTACCACTCAACTGTGTATTAAATTTCATTCAATTATGATGATTCCTTCATGGTGTTGCAATTTTCACACACATGAGTTTATTTTTTCAAAAAGTATTTGACTTACAAAAAATTCAAAGCATAAAAGTTTTGCTTTATGTGTAATGAATCAATAAAAAAAATTTAGAGTTTACGCCAATTTTTGGCAAAGAAGATTCATTTTAAAAAATTGCCTAAATTTCGTTTTAAAAATTAAAACTTCCAAATTATATTTGAGAAATCCTTTTTTTTTTTTATGAATCAATGAAAAAATTTAGAGTTTACGCCAATTTTTGGCAAAGAAGATTCATTTTAAAAAATTGCTAAATTTCGTTTTAAAAATTAAAACTTCCAAATTATATTTGAGAAACCCTGTTTTTTTATGAAGTGATATAACATGAGATGACACAAAAATTGTAAATAAAAACACTATAGAGATAAAAAATGATCTCATGGTACCCGCTCCCCTTAACACGCGTTTAATTACGAATCCTGGCATTTCTGTTGAAAATAATCCGTAATAGTGGATTGTTTTTAGCCATGGAGCTCACAGTAAACAAAAACAATCCTCGATTATAATTCATTTTGTGGGAAAATAATAATTGCCTTTCAACAACGTGGATTAGCTTTAAAAAAACACAAAAGAAAAAACATTGCTAATTTTTGAACATTTGTTTCCTTTTTTACTTTCGAGGAAAAGCGTAAAATGTGGGGATAAATATCAAGCGTGGAGTCCGGGTTATTTTTCAAACATTAGTGTACGGAAAAATTGGGACCTGATGAGAAAAACCTGCGGGAAAAACGTAGATTGGGGGGACGTTATATCGGGATTTCAGTGGCAACAAAAAAGAACGTTCAACTTTATTCATTTATTTTTATGGTTCTTGATGATGACAGGAAGAGTTACCTTTTATTGCACATCATTTACATCATTCATTGCATATCATATTACCTATTATAAGCTTAGGTGTCAAACCTTTATTGCATATTCTAACATTTTTATAAAAAAGGTTTCATATTTGGCAATAAAGAAGAGTTAAAGAAACGTTTGCATATTTATTGATAGAAATATATGATTGTAGTCACAATAATTAATCAAAATGTATTGAATTTTAATATGAAGTAAATATTTATGATGAGAGAATTGTTTTCATGATTACATTGCTCATGCTCTTATTAATGAAAACAGACATTTGCGAAAGGAGAAATGTAATATTTTCCTTGGCGAAATTTTTTCTTTCCCTAAGATCAATAGCAATATATGAAAAATAAAGCCTAGCTTTGTCAAATACAGTGATCCCTCGTTTTTCGCGGTTAATGGGGACCACAACCTTCCGCGAAAATCGAAAAACCGCGAAGTAGAATTTGTCCCTAGGAATTTTCGTGTATGCGAATACACGGATGTTTTAAATGTGTAAACAGCATTTATACTTTACACATTTAAGACAGAAATTACAACATTGTGCGTATTTACTTAAACGTGTCAGTGCTAATTAATAAGGTTAATTACAAAACCTTATAGTACAGTAATAAACATTAATCAATATTGCTTTCTGAGAGAGGCGAAGAGTCTTGTGTTGGTGGGAGCTTTTGAGAGCCCGTGGTATGTACTCTGAGTCAACTCATCGCTTTGTTTTACCATGCATTGATCCTTCACTCTCTCGCAACAACATGAAACAACGCTCCTTTCCGCAATGTGGCTGCCGACATAGTTGCATTTTCTCATTTTTATTTTTTGATGAATATTTTTGGAAAACCCGCGAAGCACTGAAGCCGCGAAACATGAAGCGCGAAGTGGCGAGGGGACGCTGTATCACATTTATTAAAGCTAGCAACTAATAGTTTTGAATTCTAGCTACGGAAAAATGAGCCCGTGATATTTTTAAAAAAATAAGTGAAATGAAATATCTCCGAAAAATAGCTTTAAAGTAGCTGGTAATAAGATTGGAAATGTATGTCTGTCTTATTGTTTGCTGAAACTTCTTTTCTTTTTTTTTTTTTGGCAGAGGGAGAGAGCTGAATATGTTTCTAATATGTATTAAGTAATATTAAATGCCATGTCAAATAAAATTACATTTGGATTTCATGAGACCAGTATGTGACTGTTATAAACAAAACTGGCAAAATTTCAAATTATTACTAAAACCCGTTAAACTGAAAAGGCGCTAATAGTTTTTGGAATTGTTCAAATCAAAAAATGTTTCCCGTTGAGAGCTGCTTCCAAAACGCTTGTTCATCGGAACTTTAATCTTATGCCCAGAGTTTGCATATATTGCTTCATTTTTGCCCATTGGGCATTTTGAGTAATGTTAAAATTTTTTGTACTGTTCTAAATGGAATGAAAAAATGTCCAAATCCAAAAGTAATACAAGGAAATGAGATGTCTTCGGCGAGATCTTTCGAATGCAAAAAACATCTTTCAAGTCAGACTATTCCTACAAAAGTCACTAGGGGGTGCCGACAGACCTACAGACACATATTTTCCCCATCTCAAAACCTTACTTTCATTTTTTTTTATTTTTTAATATTTACTTAATTACTTCACTTATTTTGATTTTTTTTCTTATTTTTAATGATATTTTTACAAAAGATTATTCCTTCTTTCATTCTTTTTTCCTTACTTTTACTGGAAAGTAGGCTAAAAGAGAAGCTTTTGCCAATGCACGGCTGTTATGAATTGTAGTCCTGCTTAATGCAATAGAAAAAGGAAAAAAGTTCGTTTTTGTTCAACAATCTACAAAACAGGTTTTTGAGAATTGTTAACGAGTAAAAACTAGCCAAACCGTCTTTAATTACACGTATTTCTTTGTCCACAAGTTGCCATATGCTTCGGAAACACACACATACATCTATGCACGCACAAGGCGGAATATAAGTAACATTATCAGAGGAACTCATAATACTTTCGTTTCACAGCAGGGAGCGCTGCGACCTCTAAGTGCCATCAGAGGAAATATATCCTCCATACCTATTCTTCCGCAATCATTTCCGCTGAAACATAGACAGTTGTTTCAGCTTCCTTTCATTTCCGTCGCATTTGGTGGGGGGTTTTTTTTTTTTTTTTTTTCATTTTTTCTTTTGGCTACATTTTTAGAAATAAAAGTTTTTAAAGTGAGCAAAAGTCTCCCATTTTTCTGTGTTGGAAAGCTGATTGTAAAACTTTCACGCGAAAACAGTTATGTTGTTGCTCTTTTGTATGTTCTGAAACAGAGGATTCTGTGAGGTATGGAAAAAAATCAAGTTTTTCGTTCTCTGGGGAAAACTTCAGACAAATGAAAGAACATTTTTTTGTGGCTACATTCAGTTCTAATGTACAGTGAGATGGTTTTCTACCGTATATATTTTTTAAATATTTAATTTCTTACAATTAGAGTTAATCAATTACTCCTTTTTTTCTCTTTTTGATAATTAAAGTGCTTGTTCTTTACATTAGTGCTTTATTTCATATCCTATTTTCGTTCGTTACTCTCCGTCGAGAAAAACTATTCATTTTTTGGCGCATGTTAAGTTTTTTCAATTGTCTCTATAAAAAAAATACAAACACTTAAAAAATGTTGCACACTTGCACACAAAAAAGTGCAAAATGCAAAATGCTTTCTTAGATTTTTTTTTTTTTAATTACTAAATCAACAGACAACATGCACCATGGCAAAAGCCATACAACATGTATACACAAACGAAAACAAATAAATTCAACAAAACCAGATTAATCCAAGTGCACAAAAGCAAAGAACAGCATATTATATAACACACGAAATTACAGGAAAAAATAAATCAACCAAGATTAGGGTGAACATGTTATTAAAGAATAATACAAATTAACAGAAAGAATTCCAATTTTCAAAATTCCAAAACAGTAAAAATGTTTTTTTAATGTTCTTATTGAAACCTAAACGTGTCATGTCACACTTTATGTTACTCCCTCCCCTCCCCTTGTCACAATATCTCGAGCCCCCTCTTCCCCTCGAAGTGTGACATCATTTATGAATCCCCCCCCCCTAACTTTCAAGTTTACACTAACTGAACACCAAAAATCGTGCTCACAATAACACCAAAAATGTTGTCAACTAAGCGCAAAATTTTAAAAGCATATCACAAAGGTTTATATTTTATTTCACTTCAAGCATTGTTACTAAGTTAGGAAATAAAAGCAATCTGAGGCACAAAAAAAAAAAAAAATCGTGACTCTTTCAACTGCCCACACGACTTTGACATGCAATTAAATACTCTTCCTTTTTCTGAAGACATCAAGGTATCGAACGGCTACCAGCGACAGCCTGGGAATCACTTCACCTGCAGCGACCGCATAGTGGCCGAACTTTTGACATCAATAACACAACGCCGATAAAAAGCGAACAAAATTCGAAAATAGAGAAAAAAATATATATTCGATCTCGGATTTCGGACAAAAGACAAAACTTTGATGGAGTGAGCGTTCCAAACACGTGGAACATTCTCGCGTCCGTCGATATTCCAAGATGATGTTCGATGACGGGTTGGATATCGATTCAGAACGCGATGGTGTTACAAAAGAATGCACTTTAGAACGTGAATAGAAATGTGTCCGATGTTAAGTATCAGACTTTCATAATTCGAAAATGGGTTCTATTTACGTTTGGATTGTGCTTCTAAATGATGCGGCTGATATTTTATTCAGTGTTACAAATGGATTTTGTGTTATGTGTTACTGTAAGATTCCCATTTTTGCTTCAACTGGCGATAGGTGTCCGAATAATAAATCTTTTCAATAAGAGCTAGTCATTTAGAAGGTCATGTTTTATCAACAAAACCGATTCTGTGAAAGTTTAATTTTATTCCAATAAGCTGTAATACTATTGGATATTAATTGTAGTCTTGTTGGGCTTTGTGTTTGCTTCACTCCATTTCAAAGTTGAACTTGAGTAATATTTATCACGTTCAGAGTATTTACAAATAAAAGCAGGGGGGTTGTAAGTAAAGTTACCTAAGTAAAGCACGTTACAGTAGACGTGGGCGATCGACTTGAGGGACATCAATGATATTTCATTTTATCCCACTTTACGTAGCGAAACTTCTTACTTGGCGGCTTTTATTGCTTGCGAACATTTTAAAGGCAAAGCTAATACAGTAGATTCTTGGCGGACATCCACGAAACTCAAACCCCGGGGCTTGCCACTGCTATTGTATACTCAACTGCAAAGTTTCTTGACTATGGAGAAGTATGCTGAGAGCAAACGAAGAAAGTAGTTCTCCGCGCGGTGTCCGATTTGAAAGTTAAACTAAGCACTTCGCTATAGAAATGTGCTAAGGTATTTTAACCTGCGCATATATAGCGTTTATTTGTCATGATTTTCAAAAAATGTTATATATTTTCAATTTTACGAGCAGTTCAACGCGTAGTGATACCTTGATTTAGAACTGAACGTTCAGCCAATAAGAGCTCACGAGCAGTTGGCGATCTTCACATAAGCGGTTTGGCGAGATTTTGAATGGCTTATGTTTATGCCTGACTGGCAGGCTTGTGACTTTGCTTAAAGCTAAATAGTTATCATTATTCCATTCGTTAATATCGTAATTTTCCATTTAAAACAAACTTACACAGGAAAAAAAAAATAGGCTCATTGGATAAAAGGAAGGAAAAAAATTATTCATTTGAAAACTGAAAGTGTTCAAAAGTCCAACCGTTTTTATGAATTATTGAAGGGAGGAAAGGATTTTTGGAAGAAAATATACTTTTAATGATTACCTTAACAAGAAATATATTTGATCCAATAAAAGAAATTATGATTACGTAAAAAGAAATAAGTTTTTAAATTTTGTTACATCAGTTTATCTTTCTCTGATAAACTGAAAAATGAGTTTTCAAACGCGTAATGTACCAAATAGAATGCTTAATCGGATTATTTCGCCAAGTTGGTGTGCCGTCTTTTCGATCCTCGTCCTTGTAACCCCAAAATCCTCGCCGTTTACTCATTTGTTCTGCCGCGCGTTGTGACGTCATTGTCAAGAAACATTGCAGTCTAGTATAGCCACGTGTTATGTCCCGAAGTGCGCAGAGAACTGCTTTCGCGTCGCTTAATGTCTTGAACTTTAAAAATTATTTTAAGGTTAAATACTTATAGCAAAACAAATTTTTTTCCCGAGAGGATGCTTATAGACGTTATTCCATCAAATAAAAATGAAGCCAAAATGTCAAAAGCTTCCCTTTTGATAAAGAAACCCATTGGGTTACTGTTGAATATCCATAAAATACTTTAAACATGTGGTTGCGCGAATGGAAAGCACATTGTACAAGTATTTCGTTCCAAATTCGTTCCAACGCCCTATTATCATCTGTTGTTGTGGTTGTCGAGTCCTCGCGCGCGTGAAGCGGGGAAGAATTGGTACTTGAGTCAAACGGGGCCCTTATAAGCAGGAGTCCGACTTCCGCCCCTTTGAAAGGTCTCTTAATATTTGAACCAGCTCCCAGATGAGAGACCGTCACCTGGGGTTGGCACGCCCAGAGGTATCGTTTCACTTGGGGGACGTTGAAACCAGGAGGGATTTAACGTGCACCAGCTCCCTTTAGCGTACACGGTCCCCAGCCGCGAGAGGTTGTCACCCTCCTAAACCACTGACCTCAGTCAATGTTGCCTCACTTTCGGCGTTCTGCGAGAACCGAACTTCTACCGACTGGTCTACTGTGGGACCTGTTTTCCCAAGCGGTAAAGATTAGAACTTTTTTTTTCTTATTGCAGATTTCTTTTCACCGTGGTCTAAACAGAGTAACTTTTTAATTGTAAACATTGTACATGACTCGAAACTGCCATGCGAATTTTTACGGTTCTCAATGCTATGGCATCCACCGACAGTTGCGCTACTTGAAAAAATGGATTCCGATTACTGGGGTACGCACTAGGGATACTGGGGTACGCACTAGGTCTGCAAAGGTTAATGACATACGCAGCTCTATTAGAAAGAAAGAAAGTACCGGACTAACGTAAGTCCGAAAATGGCGATTTTCAAATATTGTTTCATTGTACGAAAATGAACCTGCAAGGAATAAAGCATGCATATTTTTTTAATGTTAACAATCATGTTTTGTAGCCTAATTCATATAACAACTTTGTTGCTAGGAAACGAAATCATTCCTCTCAGATTTTATGCTCGGTTTCTGAAGTAGCGATAATGGGACGTATGTTACTCTGGTCCTGAGGTATCGAATGCAAACCACGGCCATACTGACTGAACCTTTTCGGTTATCTCAGACTACCCCCCAGTATGAGGGGGTGCAACCGTGGCGCTGTCCTCCTTTGCACTTCCCACAAACTCTGACAGTTGACAGACCAGCACCAGCCATAAAGGGCTGGGCTGACAGAGCTTTGCCGACCTGCTTTACCGACCCGGGGCCATAGTCATGCTACAAAGCAAGCCTTACGTCACCCGGATCGGATGTTGCTATTTTAGTCGCCTCTTACGACATGCATAGCTACATCGGCGCTATTCTACGCCGGCCACCGCAGGGCGTCTGGTCCTGAGGTATAGAATTATCCATCTTATTTATGCTAAGATTTTTTTTCACAACTAGGAGACACCTTCACGATAAATAAACAAAGAAGAGTTTCACTGTAAAAGTTCAAGTAAGAGTGTCTAGCCTCATTAAGGTTCAATGATCTAAAAATATATGTTGAGATTCGCAACACTTAAAAAAATTTACTATTTATTAATTAATTTGTTTTTTCATTTTAAGAAACAAGCTCTTTTCCCAAAATTTAGCAAAACGCATGTATATACTTTGTTAATGGAGAAAGTGACATTTTCAATCCAATAAACTTTCTAAGAAAAAGTTTCCTAGAAACATAAAATTATTTCTCTAAAATGTTCCAAATAAGTTGAGGAGAAAAAGATAGCATGCATTTATTATGGAGTGCATGTGTCGTTTTCAATTCTGTAAAATATTGCCGGTTTGAAAAATCGCAAAAAAAAAAAAAAAGTTTTTTTCTCTGAATTTCGAATAAACTTTAAATAATTTAATTTTATTTGAAAAGTATGTATTTATTTCATTAGCGCCGTTTTCTTTCTTCTCTTTGTTTTGATTTTTTTTTTTCATTCAGAAAATACTTGCCCACAAAAAAGTTCCCTAGAAATAATATTCATCTTCTAAAATTAACTGGAAAAAAATGCTATTGAATCTTCGCCATCCAGAAAAATATTATCTTACAGCAATATGTTTACCATAACCAATAACGTGTTTCGCGATAACACTCAATATGTATTTATTCCACGGAATCAGCGCCATTTTCAATCCAGTAAAATATTTGTCTGTAAAAACAAGGTATCTCCTTCTCTTATAAGCATAGCAAATTCTATCATCCAAAGACTAATTGACTGAAGCTCACGGCAGTAGTTGTCAAATATTTGCCACTGAATAGCTAATGTGGAAATAAACCCACTTGCCGACATCAAACCATAGCAACCACGTCCCACAACAACAGCAAGAAATCTTTGAAGCTTATTTAAAAAACCAAAAAAGAAATAGTCTACGTTGTCCAACAAAAACTTGTTTCGCCAATAAAACCCGCCATCGACTGGCTCATAATACGCAAGCGATACATGTAAACTCAACGCCGGACAGCTATTTAACGAGTCGTTGTATTCGATCGTTTGCGAAAGGGGGGTGGAGTCCCACCTGTTAAGTTTACCGAGGACCCTTTCTGAGCGAGCGTTTACGAGGGATGGTTCGAATGCGTAAAAAATCAGTGATAAATGGAATCATTTTTGCTGCTGCTATTGATTTGGGGTCATTGAAGAAGTACCGGTTGACACGATATGTGAAGAAAGCTTTTGTTGTGGCAAAACAGAGCATAAAAGAAGATTGTGCAATTACTAATAATTACAATGTTTGTTGGTTCTTGCAGTCATCCGTTCGATTTGTGAATGTTTTGTTTTTCATTTGAAAATATAAAGAGAATGCGTGGAAAATGACGCTGGAATAAAAAATAATTTTCTTGAATTAAACGAAAAGTGTAGACTACATTGTATAAACCAAACGAAATGGAAAAAAAATGGGGAAATTTAGTTGCAAACCAACATTTATTGGTACTAAAAATTAAACCTAGTTTCACATTCATGGGGAAACTAGGTAAAACTACACCATCATAATGGCTCATCTTTGTCCAAATGTTGGTTGCAGCTTAATTTCACCATTTTTTTGGCGAAAGGTTTAACTAGATTTTTTTACAGTGCATTTTAATAATTATACGGGGAAATTCCAAACGAATTATCACTCCAAAACGATGAAGATTCAATGCTGAGACAATTTAAAAACATTGTTGATTTTTTTTTAACTAGAGCGAAAGTTGAAATATTTAACTACTGGATATTTGTGTATTCAGTAATTGTAAACGTATATTTACAGTTGAACTCGCTTGATACGAAATGCCAAAAATTCGTATTAAGAAAGTTCAACTGTATTTCTTTGAATATATTCAAGCGTTTATTATACAGAATAACTAATATCAAATCATTAACTTTTGTTTCGTTAAAATATATATTTAACTATTTCAACTATTTTTATGAAGCTGTTCAAATAGCATGCATTTGTTTATTTATTTTACTGTTGTTGCGTATTTGTTTTATTTATTTATTCAGTTAGCTACATTTTGAACTTGTGGCAACCTGTTGTTATGCATCGTTATTATGCAAAATGCTCAACCTGCTCATTATTAAGCATCGTTAGCGAACTTCTTAAAGTTTTGTGGCATCAGTGCTTGTGGCGAGAAGAACAGTATAAATGCCAAGTGAAATGTTTTTTCACTCGCTCTCTCTTTCTTTTTGCTGTGCAGCAGTCGTGTGCCCGCATGTTTAAAAGTTTGTTATGATTTACTTTGTTTAATTATGTCTTTGTTATTTATTAAATTTGTTGAGTTTTAAATTGCGTAATGTCTTGCATCAGCTTAAATACCTCAGCAGTTAACGCTTAATTTTACCATATCCTAAAGTAAAATTTTGAGTAATGAACTTGTGCCTTGCATTTACGTAGACATTTTTAAATCTCTACACAGTTGAGTTACTATGCATTATTGCAAGGTGAAACTTTCAAGATTTTCTTTAACGCACTAGCGATAAAATGTGAACTATGAAGATCCAAATTTGATCACAATATGAATAAAGTTAAGTCGGAAACGTCTAGTAAAAGAATTAGTGTTGTGCAGATTGAAATTAGCATACCACTAAAAACTCCATTGAAATCTGTTCTTTAGAAAACGGGTTTGGATTTTCTATAGAAATGAATCCCTATCTTAATTTCAAATCCAAATATTGATGAAGAGAAAATAATTATACCCATTTTAAAATACTTTAAACTGGAGTGAAAATAAGAGTAATATCTGAATTTTGAAGCAAAAGTTTCTTAGTCATGAATAGAAGAATGTTTCCTACCATACACTAAAGAAGGTGCAACATGGATTTATTTCTGTTACTAAATAAATAGACTTACATAAATAAAATTTATTTATGTAAATAAATAAATGTAATGTAAGCGAGTGAGCTTCTAGATGAAAAACATCCAACAGTTGGATGTTTTTCATCTAGAAGCTCACTCTCTGGCATTGAAATTGGGTTCCTTGTAATCTCAAAACACGTGTCTGCAATTTTTTCACGTTGTGGCCTTAATTTTCCGTTTATCTTTCGTTTTTTCGTCAGAAATAGTTTTGCATGGGTTAATGGCGGGGTAAAAAAATATATTTCATTGTAAAAACGTACATTTGAAATGTCTTAATACGAACACGGTTAATACGAAATCGCGGCTAATACGAACATTTTGTTTATGAAGTTTGGTTTACTATTTAATGACACTAAATATCTCACGCATATTACGAAGGCTACAAAACAAATGTCGGATTAGACGAACAAAATTTCTGACCTATTCACGAAACAATTTCTCGATTGCGATATAAATAATTTAAAAAAAAAAAAAGAAATTGTTCTTTATTTTAAGTCATTGTAGACCACCAAGTACGCATATGATAAAATTAAATGTACCCATTAGGAGTTTTCTCTAAAATTAATAAATTTTAAAAGGTAAGTTCACTTGTTCTCAATGTTAAAATTTAAAATATTAGTAAAAATAAATCATTTGTTTTCACTAATTATTTTACTTTTTATTATAAATAGTAGTAATTATTTGTAAAATATAAACAGGCATTTCTAACATTTTTTACACAATTTTCACGGTTGTTACGAATAACTGCTAATATGAACAAATTCGCGAATTTTTTGCATTTCGTATTAAGCGAGTTCAACTGTAATTCTTCATTGTAAAACGTTTTATTTGTCAAACCAGAAAGGTTTAAGTTTTCTTTTTTTAAATCAAGATTTTTTTTAATGATTTTTTTTCCCGTAAGAAGCTCTCGCAAACGTATTGCATCTTCTACGTTTTCAAGTTGCATAATCGTGCGTTCGACACGTTTTGATCTTGTAAGAATATTTTTCACTTCAGAATCACGTAGCTCCCCCCTCCCCCGAACATGATACTTTTTATGCTAACCAGGGACGGGGGAAATCGCTATCGAAAAGTCGGGAAGAAGAGCTATTTTTCATCTTTCTGAAACAGACATCTTCTTGCAAAGATGGTTCAACGTGCAGCGGGAAATGATCTTCAGAAGGGGACTGGACTGGAATTTGGAATGTTTTTATTTTCGCATCTGATAGGAAAAATGATGCTCCTTTATAACTGTCGCTCATAGGCTCAAAAATTTTCCATCCCGTGGACCCTTGTCTCTACTTTCCGTTTTTCGTGAACCCCCTTCCTAGAAGGATCCCTTAGTGGGACCGTCCATAAACGATGTCAAGCTTTTTCCTCATATATTTGACCCCGTTCCCCTTTGTCACAAATGACACACTTCAACACCCCTCCCACTTTGTCACTAATGTCACACTTCAACACCTCCACCCCTCTTTGTCACATGCCAGGCTGTGTTCTATAAGCATGATGTCCCACTTCTTGTTATTCCCTCCCCTTGTCGCAATTTCACGAACCCCTCCCTCTTCGAAGCGTGACATCATTCATGAATAATCCTTAGGTAGGGGATCGAGAAACAGAAAAAAGTATGATGTCACACTTCTTGTTATCCCCTCCCCTTGTCGCAATTTCACGAACCCCTCCCTCTTCGAAGTGTGACATCATTTATGAATGATCCTTAGGTAGGGGATCGAGAAACAGAAAAAAGCATGATGTCACACTTCTTGTTATCCCCTCCCCTTGTCGCAATTTCACGAACCTCTCCCTCTTCGAAGTGTGACATCATTTATGAATGATCCTTAGGTAGGGGATCGAGAAACAGAAAAAAGCATGATGTCACACTTCTTGTTATCCCCTCCCCTTGTCGCAATTTCACGAACCCCTCCCTCTTCGAAGTGTGACATCATTTATGGATGATCCTTAGGTAGGGGATCGAGAAACAGAAGAAAGCATGATGTCACACTTCTTGTTATCCCCTCCCCTTGTCGCAATTTCACGAACATTTCCCTCTTCGAAGTGTGACATCATTTATGCATGATCCTTAGGAAGGGGATCGAGAAACAGAAAGTAAAGATAAAGGGGTTCATGAGCACAAGGAAAAAAGCAGCACAAATTGTCATAACAAATAACGCAAATAGCTGTTTCGAGGCGACAATGGCGCCTCTTCATCAGTGCAGAAATGAAGTGCATACTTATTAGAAATTCGAAGTTATTCGAATCTACTTGCACAATTTATGTAATATTTTCACGAATATATAATTAGCAAATTTGTATGCTTGTTATTCAAATAAAAAAGTGACATTGGCAGGTGTATCCTGTCTAAAATGTGAGTATAACTTAGCAAATGAGATTCAGTTTCATTAGGCCCCAATTTCTTCTTTCGTTGACGTGGAACCCTTGTAGGTCGCAATAGACCGCTGGGGTGTATATGGACCCCTTTGGAACCACTTCTGCAGGTAGTTGATTGTTTTACAAAGGAACCTTGTATCGGATGACCGTAATTGCCTGATAAGGTAAAATTACACAGAGACCGCCAGTACCTGTCCATTTGGTGATACTGCCGGTCCGCTTGTAGTTTGCTAGAGGTCCCTACGTAAGGTTGCCAGGTGTCCGGATAAAGCTGGATAAAGTCTTTTGATTGCGTGTCCGACCAAAAATAAACGGTGATTTTATTTATATTTCATTAGAATTTAACAAGATTTATGGTAATAATCAACAAACTTTATTTTACATACATTTTTTTTGTCGTACATATTAGAGACCCAAAATCCACAATAATGTAGGGTGTCCGTACTTTTTACCCATATGTCCGGTCAAACTGGCAGGTCTATCCGGCTATCAGGTTTGGCGACCTGGCAACACTATCCCTATGTATAGTGTCTCAAAGCGTGGTGCTGGTTTGCATGTGTTTCATTTTCCACGGTTCTGAATTTCGGTTAGGGGCCGTTCATAAATAACGTCACGCTTTTTTCCCACATATTTGACCCCCCCCCCCCTTTGTCACGCGTCACGCTATGTTGCATAATGCATGATGTCACACTTCTTGTTACCCCCTCCCCGCCCTTTGTCACACTTTGTCACAATTTCAGGAACCCCCCCCTCCCCACTCGAAGCGTGACATCATTTATGAATGATCCCTTAAAGGATAGCAATAAGAATGACTGCTTAATTATTGGAGATTTCAATCTTACACTGTAAAAAAAAATCTCCTGAAAATAACGGAAAAAGTACGGCAGCAGAGTTTCCGGAAATATGCTAATATTTTCACGAGATTTGACAAAAGTTTAATTTCTTTTTTCTCCGTTAATACAAATCAGGTTGTGAAAATACAGCAACCGTAAAACGGAAAAGTTCCGTTCTCGTATTTTCAGGACGAGATATTTCCGTATTTGGAAGGAAAAACTATGTATTGAAGCACTACGGAAATCTTCCATTAACATCAGTCAAAAAACACTATGAAAATTCAGGTTTTGTTTTAACAGTGTAGAAGCTCTTATGAATCCTTTGACGAGTTTAAGAAAAGCTGAAGGTGGGAAAATAATTGCCCTAACTTTTGTAAGTATTGCTTTCAAATGAAGCTCCTAATTAATATAAGGAACATTGCGAGATTTATGAAATGTGTTATAACAGTAGTTTTGCTGAAAAATCATTATTAAATAAATAGAACGTGTGGGGAAAAAAGGAAATTTTCAATAAGGGATGGCGCTAAGCATCGAGCAAACATTGCGGACAATTATTCCGTAGGAAAGTAGTTAAATGGACAGATCTGGTATTACGGAGGTCTCGCATTAAATAAACTTTTGATTTTTCAGTCTTTCAGCTATTTCATATGTAGGAATGCATTCTGATTAGTTGTAATTTTATGTGCGTGGTGTTTTCACTGTGCCATGTGTCACTCTTATCGAACTTTTCCTTTGAGTCTTCCCCGCGTTTTTGTTGCCATCGTAACGCAAGGCTCCCAGAAGCGCCATTTTTTACTCGGAATCTCGGAGGACTCGGGTTCAAATCCCAGCGTTTTGCAGTCTAGAAAGTGAGTCTTTTTTTTTAACACGTTGTCTCACCCTCACAAAATGGCATGATTGAGAGTTTCCTCACTCTCAGGAACGGAGCTCTCATTTTTGACGATTTTGCCAATCGTCAAGAAAATTTCGTCATTTACAACGATTCTTTCCTCGCGCGATCACGTGACTTAAAAAAGTTGCAGTACAAATTTCGCCAATTTGACGAAAGGTTTACTCGGAGAATTTTTCGCGAAGCCATTCCGTGAAATGCGACGAAAGTTTCGTGAGATTTGAGCATGCGCTTCTTAAAGTGCTGGTTTTTGCCCATTCAATTCAAAAACGTCGGGCTCTCACCTATAGGATTAGGGATGCATCCAATATTGATTTTACCGGATAAAGGATTCCCGCTGTCTCTTTTCAGATGGATGCGAACCAGACATTAGGATGTAATGTTTTAAATCTGTAAAATTATATATATTTTTAAACATCCCAACGCTTCCAAATAAGTCATTCCATAAAGTTAAAAACTGTCATTCCATAATAAAGTTAAAAATTGTCATTCCATAATAAAGTTAAAAATATCTCATTCCATAAAGTCAAAAATTGTCTTTCCATAATAAAGTTAAAAATAAGTCATTCCAGAAAGTTAAATAAACGTTATTTATAGCACAAATGAGCGTTTAACTGCAGACACATGTTTCGGGATTGCTTGGAATCCCTATTTCAATGCGATAGTGGAGCTTCTAGATGCAAAGACATCCAAATGAAGCAGACAAAACAACAAAAGCACGGCTTATATAACCTAAGATTTACTCGCAAACCAATGAGAATAAAGGCTGTGTGGAAGTGGAAGTAGAAGTAGTAGAAATAATCGGGAAGGCACCAATAAGAAAGCACCAAACGAACCAGTTGAAAGTACTTTAAGTAAAAATGAATATCAAATGTATATGTATTTTAATGCTTTTATGTGCTATAAATAACGTGCAATTTTTAAATTTACTTGTGCACAAAGTTCCTTTTATTAAGTCATTCCCTATCAAGTGATCCAAGGTATTTTATCTCACCTTTTTTTCTTTTTTTTTTTTTTTTTCAAATTCAGAACATCAACTGTACACTTCAAGATAATTAAAAATCCAAATTTTTAGATATTTTTTAGTTATCAGGCTTTGAATTAAAAAAAAAAAAACTCACATTTTTACGTGTATGCTTCAACACAAAACAGGTCACAACTCATCAACAATTAGAGATTAAAAGTTCTAGAAAAAAACATTTTTAAGTATATTAAATGCTGTTTCATATGATATGCATTATGACTAATTTTATAAAAAATTTAAATTTTTAAAAATGACCTTAAAATTTAATTTTTAAAAAGCGACCTTAAAACTTAAATTTCTCTTTAAACGTATAATGAAAATTTCTCAAAACATTCTCAAATACTTCTGTCTATTTTGTCTTTGTTTAGGTAAAATTTCAACTTGGAGTCTCAATGGTCTGATATTTTCAAAAATATTTGATTTAGGAAAAATGTGATTCCTTTTCAGATTCAAGAAGTTTTAATGTGTTTTTAACAGCAACCAATATTTTTTTCCGTTAATATGTATTCAGTAAATCATAACACAATTTAAGGCTGCTTTGACAACGTTAAGGGTAAAAAAAAAGGGGGGAGGGGTGGTGTACGTCCGAAAATTTTGTAGAAACATAAGTTCCTCAAAGTGCACATTTAATTTTCCAAATTATAATTACTCACTTAAAGTTTTAAAAAGATTTTATTATTCAATCTGTAAAAAGCAATTATTTAAAGTGAGCAAAACATGGATTTTTTAATTAAAGTATCAACTTCGCTTTTTTGAAACCCTATAAATGGTATAAGGATTATACTTAATTTCATTTTTCAATTTGATGCAATGCATTTAAACTCCGCATTCCACAATATATGCATATGAGCTAAAGAAAAGAGCGGCGGGGGACTTACTCCCCAAGCGCAAGATCTTTTTTGTCGCCAATGGGTCGTTTGATAGGCCGCCAAACGAGCACAGCTGCTGCCAAACACCGCCAATGCATTATTCATAAACTTCTCTGCTCGAGTAGGGCCGAAAAAACAAAGAGGGAAAAAAAAGAACATCGTTCTCCTCCACTATGAATTTGGATTTCCCTGAGGGATTTCCCGTAGGGATTTTTCATTATTTAGCCCCGATATCGGAACCCAATTGTACCGGCGAATAATACCTATTACGGGGCATATTCCCGCGCATTATATCTACCTTCCAGAACATTCAGAAAGCGATGCACGATGGGTTGGGAGTTCTTCGCCTTTTCATGGCTTTATTATGCAAGGGAAAAAAAAGGGGGGAAAAAAATACAATTTGCATTTTTTTTCGCCCACAAGGTCTACAAGAAGACTACTTTGAATTTTTCGCGTTACTTATGCTATTCCACGTTTTAAAGTGATGGCCCGCGTGCGGGATGGTGCTGTTTATTATGGGCCAGTGCGCGCGAGGAAAATGGGCCGCTTTAGCAAAATATGTGCGTTGTCGATCTGCATATCTGCTTTTGGGAGCTATTTATGTAGAATGAATATCAACTGATGAGCGTTTTTATGGGTTGGTGCGTAAGTTATATTGACAAATAGTGAAGGTTTTTTGTGTGTGTGTTTTAAGATCAAGTAATGGAACAGCCATTCTCGGTATCAAAGTGACGTTTATGTATTTTTATTTTTAGGGACTGTTCATAAATGTCACACTTTTATCCAATATATTTGGCACCTCTCCCCCTTTTGTCACACCTCAACACCCTGTCACATGTCACACTGCTTGCATAGTATGAATGCCTGAGAAAAAGGGAGCGCCAAAAGTCTGTTATTGAAATATCCCCAAAAGTGGTGCCGCTTTAGATTTTTAACTTAAATAAGGGTACTTTTAGAGCAAAGGCGACAAAGACAAAAAACATTGTGATTTCTCTTCTGCGCAAGCGCAAAGCATATATCTGCCCTCAAAAATGTGCTCTGCTCCTGAGCAGTTGAGAAATACAAGTTTTTTGTCTTCGTCGCGTGAAAGCAAGCACCCTTTAAAAATAATGGAGGCAATTCAAGCAACGTCATTGGTCACGTGGCAGCGATTAAAGTAATGTAAACAAAGGAAGCCGTAGCATCGCTTTACTTCGAGTTCCACAAATCTAATTAAAAACTAGGCCGAAATAAAGTTCTTCTACATTACATAAAATGAACACTAAATACAACACTATAATTATTGCAATAATTAATAAATTTCTTTTATAATGATTAAATTAAATGTAAATACTGGGTTATAATCAGAAAACGCTGTGAAAATAATCTCATTTACTTTAAGATAACTCATTTTGCCTAGTGAATTCCACATAGAACTCAATTGAAAATAGTAAATAAAGAGTGGATATCACGTGACAACGATGATCGTTCATGAGTCCCTCTAGCGGTGAATTGCCTCCATTTAAATGACTCAAATGAAAGAAACGCATAACAATCGTTTCAGTTGTCAAGATAAACCATTGGTTGATTTTTAAACGCGTATGCCGCTGATGAGATCTCTCTTCTGCTGTAATGATAGGGGCTACGATTTGATTAGCTCCGCTGACACCATCCTTAGATTTATTTATATGTAGATACTTATCCAAATTCTATCAGTACAAATTCAAAGTAAAACAGTGAAACCTGTATACGTTGACCATTTGCGGTGCACAACTTTATTGGTCAACTTAGATAGGTGGTCAACTTATAAAGGGTCAGGATTTATGATTTTATCCTTCTTGCACTATGCATTTATGAACTGATATTTGAAGGGATGAATTTGTAAGGATTATTTGTTATTTTGTCCTTGCACTGTGCAATTAAGAATTTTTAACTAATTAAAATACTTTTCAGTTTAGTTTCATGTATCAACCTTAATTTAAATATTAATTAGGTATTTTATTTCACAGTTATCTAAAATATCATTGTAGAAATTAAAGCTGAATGGCTTGCAATGTATCATACAACTTAAAATTAAAGTACTTAGGAAAATAAAAATATATATCTTATTAATTGTGTAAGTTGTTTATTTGATGGTAAAGATATCCTAAAAATACATAATTGTTCAAAATGTCCATCTCAGATAAAACAAAAGAGAAGAAATTTATTTGAAAGTAGAAAAGCATGCTCACAGTCGATTTTCAATTGATTAAGCTAGAAAAAAGTGTATATATATATATATATATATATATATATATATATATATATATACCAGCTTTATAATTACTGTATCATCCATGTAGTGCAGACTCATACAGGTAGACTATAACATTAAAAAATATCCTGAAAAGTCATTTTTGCTATTAAATGAATAAATACCATGGTACTAATTAGGTGGTCAACTTACACAGGGTTTTGTCATAATACCCCCCCCCCCCCCGCAAATTTGGTGTATATAAGTGGTTAACATAGACAGGCGGTCAAGTTACGAAAGTTTCCCAATAGCTTATATATAAACGGCTTATTCTGTCTCTCTGTTCGCTATAGAATCCTAGGCCGTTTTACCGATCGGGACCACATTCGACACACCTAATGTTTACGACCCAAGAAACTCATCGCTGCAAAAAGGAAAGTTGTGACTCAATTAGTTTTTTATACATTAATTTCTTTTAATTTTTCAATGATATTTTTTTATCCGTTTTATTTTGTTTTTTCATTGTTGCCGTCGTTTCCAACCATATAATTACAGTTGCCGTGTGAACAAACAAATCAATGCAGTTTCCATTGTTGTGACAAATGTAACAAATATGCTAATAATAATCAAAACCTTTCGCGAGCATATTGAGGGAGGCTTCACTGTATTTGCAATCTCCGTTTAAATTTAATGTATACGCGAATTTAATTTAATCCTTTCTTTCTTTTTAATTTATTTATTTATCGTCTGCGCTTTTTATATTTTTCTTATTAGAGTGGCAGCGCTTTTTTCCCAGTTTCGTTAAAACTTTTGTTTTGAAAAGCATAGTAATTTTTCAATAAGTTATTTCGATGATAAATTTATATTTTTCACAAACAATTTGATTATATAGTAAATAAATATATAGTAGTGTGGGCAGTAAGCAAAGGAGCGCCCTCGCCGCCTGACCTAGGAATTCAGTTTGAATGAGCAGACACCTTTGCACAAATCATTTTAATTACAATTTATTAATATCTAGAACAGCGGTCATTTCGTATGACTGCCGGGCGTACTAGTAGTAATATAACCATTTATTTGATTTTTATTTTACCATATTTAATTACAACAGTTGAATAACCATTAAAAAGTTGGTACTCAAGCCACTGATTGTGAAAAAATCGTTTATTCTCTGTTTATCCTAAGGAACGTTTAACTAACCGTCATTTACAAGCGCCATTAGGTCTCATAGTCAATAAGAATCGGGCGTCCCATCTTGGTTGTGGAACCTTACCGTCGTACGTTGTTGTTAAAATGTGAATCAAGATTCATCAGTTCAAATCTGCATGTGTACATAAAACAAGAAGTTCCGTCTAGAACTATACGAGCCTACTTTCCCGTATACACCAAATTCAAATTTATAATCTAGCTATCTCTTTCTCTCTCTTTCTTATTTATCTTTAGTTCTAATTATTGAAAATATACCTTTTTCAACGGATAATACATATTCATTCACTCACTCATTCATTCTTTCATTTATTCAGCCATGCATTTATTCATTCATTCGTTACCTCATTCAAGTGTTTATTCATTCATTTACGCATTCATGTATTTATTCACTCATTTATTTATATTTTCATTTATTCAATAATTTATTCATTCATTCTTTTCCTCATTCATTGATTTATTCTTTCACTCTTTCATTTATTCATTCATTAATTATTTCACTCATTGAGTCACTGAGAAATATCCTTGAAAATCCCGATCAAAAAATTTCATAGCAAAATAGGCTCGTAAGTTCTGGATAAATTTTCTATTTCTACATGTTCTACGTTATAAGAGCTTTCCGATAAAGTTTGTTCCAAGCAAATCGGTCCGTTAGATCAGGATTTATATAGGGTTGAAATTTCCCCGTAAGCGCTATGTTAATTTTTTGAACTGTTCAAAAATGAACAAAAATTGTTCAAATTGATATTTCACGCCAAGAGATTCTTCCAGTAAGCTTGTTCATTGGAACATGGATCTTGTACCCAGAGTTTACATAATTTGCCTCATTTTCGCCCATAGGCGCTAATGTTACATTTTTTTGAACTGTTCAAAATTGAACAAAAAAATGTTCAAATCAAAAAGTAAAATATAGAAATGAGATGTCCTCGACGAGATCTTTCGAATGCAAAAAGAATTTTTCCAATCGGACAATTCGTTCAAAAGTTATTAGGGGGGGACAGACCGACAGACAGACAGACCGACAGACCGACAGACAGACAGACCGACAGACCGACAGACACACTTTTTCCCCATCTCAATACCCTACTTTCAAATTTTTTATTTTTCAATCTTTATTTAATTACTTCACTTATTTTGGACTTTTCTTGATTTTTAACGATATTTTCACGATACATTAAGCCTTCTTTCATGCTTTATTATTATTTTTTTTTACTTTTACGGGAAAGTAGGCTAAAAAGAAGCAGAAGAAGAGTCTGTCGCTGTGGTTATTAAATAGAAACACATACATACGTCAGTCAAAAACTATTACTTCTCTGCTTGCTTAGCTTCATCAATAACAAAAAAAAAAAAACTTTAACAGAAACAATTTAAGAACAATGTGTTACCTATTCAAAAAAAATAAATAAATAAAATAATGAGTATATGATATAAATGTATTATGCAAGTGACATCTAACAGGTAGTTCACCGGCTATCTACTGTGAAAACGGCAATGGTTTACGACTAACTGTCCCCAACACGAACTTCTAATCGTATTATTGCTCATTAATAATCAAAATCATGTTTTCGAAAAGCGACAACAAAAGGAACAACCACTGACTCAATCGCGTGTAGAAATATTACCCTAAATTACCCTTCCTAATCGTTGCAGTAAACTTGCAATAGCGCATAATGACAACGACTCGCGGACAAGCTGATGTCCGAATACATATCTGTCTCTGCCCAAAACATCTGTCCAATTTCTCACAGATTTTTTTTTTAATTGGGTGCTTAGCCGAAAAATGCCGAATGGTACCGATTTTTCCCGATTTGGGGTAATAGCTGGTTCGGGAAGATTTGCTTTTGATGTTTGTGGGCACGGAAGGCATTGATTGTTTAGAGACAGATTGTGGTTTGACATCCGTTGTTGGTGATGACCTAAACGAGAGGAGGGTTGCCACATTTGGCTCGCTATCTCTGCGTGGCTGTTTCTATTCATATTGATAGTTTGGCCTTATGGGATCATTCATAAATGATGTCACGCTTCGAGGGGGGAGGGGGGTTCGTGAAATTGTGACAAAATGTGACAAGGGGAGGGGGTAACAAGACGTGTGACATCATGCATTATGCCACATAGCGTGACATGTGACAAAGGGGGGGAGGGAATCCGCTGGAGTGTGACATATTGTGACAAAGGGGGGAAGGGGGTCAAATATATGGGAAAAAAGCGGGACATTACTTATGAACGGCCCCTATAGTTCAACAGATTATAATTAATATTTATTTATTTTTCGGAATTGTTAATTAATGATAGTGTATATGTGTTCATTGGAGATAAAATAATTAAAAAAACATAGATTTGTTTAATTAAGTCTTACTGAGAAAACCACATATAACAAACTCCCAGATTTATAATAATCAATCCATGCTGGAAAGTGAAGCACATCAAATTATGTCAAGAAGAGGGTTAAGAAATATGCTCAGATTTTTCATATTGCATGAGGAGAACAACATAGATGAAACTCCTTTCATTTACCCTGAAATACTCTACAGTACACCGGGGTTTCAAAAATTAAATGTCGCGGAACCAGGGGGTGCCACGAAGTGCTTATGGTACCAAATATTCTGTTTCCAAGCGAGAAAAAAAGTGATGTTATACAACTAAGGAACCATTCATAAATGATGTCACGCTTTTCTCCTATATATTTGATCCCCCTCCTCCCCTTTGTCACAATATGTCACACTTCGACGTACCCCCCTTTGTCGCATGTCACGCTATGTTGCATAAAGCATGATGTCACATTTCTTGTTGCCCCCTCCCCTCCCCTTGTCACACTTTGTCACAATTTCCCGAATCCCCCTCCCCCTCGAAGTGTGACATCATTTATGAATGATCCCTAAAGTACTTTCCTAAATTTAATATAATTTACAAACTTTAATTTTATGCTCGTACAGCTATAAAAATTTCTTTAAAATATTTAAAATATTATTATGAGGACAAAGGTCATATGACTAGGGTAACATAAGAAAAGTTCAGTTCTTCTAAAGACAGTGGCGTAGCTAAGGGGGGGCGGCCCGCCCCGGGTGTCACCCTAAACGGGTGACACCCAGCTACGACCGGGAAAAAATAAACCTTTAAAAGCTCCCTAGAATAAAACATATATACCTAAAATTGTATAATTTTTTCTATCATTTTCTTTTCTGTTTTCCACTGAGGAAAGTGTTTCCTTCCCAAAATATATTGGAAGTGTTTTTTAACGCTAAACACACCACTCTCGTCAACAAATACCTTAAATACTGTGACACCCATAGTACGAATGTTTTTTTTTTTTTAATCTGCATTTTTAAAAAAATAAATATTTTGCATTAAACTGCGTATTTCAACATTTTCATGATTTTTTAAAAAAAATCTTTTACATGGGGTGACACCATCATTATCCGCCTCGGGTGTCACCCATGTTAGCTACGCCACTGTCTAAAGATGTGAAGAGTTGTAAAAGTGTGGGAACCATTCTCACATTAAATATATTCCCTGCATATAATTCAATTCTTTTTCTTTAAACTAATGCTGCTTTTACATCGACAGCGATAGCTGTAAAATATGTTGTTTTATTCCCTATTACGATTTTCTATTGCTTTAGAATAACAATGATAGTTTGTTTACCTCACAATGCAATCAACAAATCACACTGTTAAAAATTTCCGTAAGAAAATAGTAAAATAACCATTCATTTGATTGTTATTTTACCATATTTAATTACAACAGTTGAATAACCAGTAAAAAGATGGTTCTCAAACCGCTGATTATGAAAAAAATCGTTTATTCTCGAGCGCCAGGTTGGTATAGCATACACCCGGGTTCGATTCCCGCACGCTTCGTTTTTCGGTTTCTTCGCCTCGAAATTATTCAAAAACGGTAAAAATTTTGTTTTGAAACTATTTTTAAATTGTTATAAAACCGTAAACTTTTGCATTTACGGCTTTTCATTACGGCCCCGAACGCATCCCACCCCCTTTCATTTAATTGACCTTTTTTGTAAATATATTTCTTTGAATTATCTCCTTTTATCTCTCGCTGACCCATATTTTGGTTTCCATCATTCATTGATATTCAGTTCGCTCATCAAATAATGCATCTTTAAAATTATAAAAGAGATTGGCTTTCATTTGAACAAAACTATTTCCACTTTAATCATCAAAAATTTTTATCTAAGGACGTTTTTGCTATTTTGTTAAGCGTTTAACTATTTATTTATTTATATTTTTTATTTTTTAAAGGGGGTACTTTGAAGGACCTTTCTGGTTATAAAATGCGTGCTCTAATAATCACATTTAACCTTAACCGTGATGCTGATCCAAAGCATTAAAACTTTTCCCCCTAAACATTTTAACCCTTTCCTGCACGCATTTATTTATTTGTTTTATAAACAAAAACTTCATATGCCGCAAGCTAATTTAGCATCTCCGGATTGTTCTGAAATAATTTCTTTTTAGAAATTTTGTCCTGTATAGTCAAAAATTCGTGTTCTTGCAGGAAGACGTTTTATGCTTTTTTGCCATATTTATTCAATATAGCAATAAACATGTCAAAATTGAATATTCAAACTTCATTTATAAGGAATGAGAAGCTGTAAAATGATAACAAACTCCCCAGTAATGTAAAACACGCTTCACAAAATAACTAAACAGAATTTGATTCGAAACTAAGATTTTCTCTTCTTTCTTGAATCCTCCATGGACTCCCAAATATATCTTAATCTTTTAACTATCTGGAACACCCTATGAAAGCTTTGTGGTTTCCAAGAACTGTTTGGAGCGTCTAGATGAGGACGACATGCAAATTGCAGCACAAAAACGAATCTGCATAAAAATTTGAAGCAAAAATGTGTGTCACCTCCTATGAGGTTTTCATGCATGAGAAGTTTAATGTTACTTGAGAATGCTTCTTGCATGGCATAAACACTACAATTAATTTCGACTTGAAAATATCAACAACAAAACTCGAAATTTCATAAACCCTTTCCGCTGACAAGAAATCAGCCATTTTCAGCTAATAGTGCTTTCAAATCCGATGCCATGAAATTCCATAAAAAAAGCTGTCTATAATTGACTAAAGCATGCGGACTACATTATCGAGTCTAACCTAGTGGCAACAGCTGTTGGCGACCCCCCGCGTGTCTGCCTCAGTGTTAATGATTCTATCGATGCGTCGGGGGTCTCCCCCTCTCCCCCTTGACACCGTGCCATGAGGTAATAGAGCACGTGTAGGTTACGCTTATTGTGTGTTATCGGGAGAGGGGGATTTCCGATGCAACAGGGGTGTAATAAGGGTGGCTTAGTGATTTGGTGGGGGGGGGGGGGTTGCATCGATTGAGGGTCGGTGGTTGTTCATTTGTTTACCGATGGCAGTTTGAAGTGCTTTTTTCTATAGTCCGATATTAGTTCATATGATATGATTTTTTAATGTTTGGGGGTAACTGGCGGAGATTAGCCTATGTATTAGGATGGGCAAGTATGAAAGATATTGCAAATTTTAAAAAAGGGCAAAAGTAAATTAAATAATTTATTTTCTAACTTTTGTTGTTAATTGAAAATTGACAAAATATTATATATATTTTGATGTATAAGAGTTTATCAATTAATCTTGATATACATGTATAATTGAAATATCTATATGGATATACAGTAAAACCTGTTTTTGTGCGGTGGATAGGGACCGCATAAAAGAAATCGTACAAAAAAATATTCTGTAATTTTACAAATTCTTACATATAATAAACAACTTTGTACGATACACTACCTACAATTTTTTTTATACGGTGGATAGGGACCGCATAAAAAAAGTCGGACTTAAAAAATACATGAATGATTTATGAAATAGATGAGAGAATGCTTTCAATTAAATTAAATAATTAAATTAGACCTAAAGAAATTGTAAAAATATTTAATTCTTCATTGTACATATACATGGAGAAGTTTTCAAATTATACATTAAATAGTTTCCTCCTACTCGTCGTAATCCAAAACGCGCATCTTCTTGTGACGATTTGGTTGAAAATCGCCTTCGTCGTTTGAAAATAGGATTTCAAATGATTTCTTTTTTGGTACCATGAAGTCAGTGATCAGTTTTTGTGACGACGGTCGACTGGTCAACTGCTTGTAAACGTCACGATAGTGAGACATGCATGATCTCAGTTCTTTTTGGAATTTTAAGCGTCTTTCCGCATTGGTATCTATTTTAAGAAAATGCGTTTCCAATTTTTTAGAAATCTGGATGGATCCCTGCATATATTTTATCTGCTGTAATAGATTCCGGTTCTTCTTGTCCATTTTCATAATCTATCAAACTATTGATAATGTCACTATCATCGATAGTTTGGTCCTCAATCATCTCGTCAAGGTCATTTTCGCCGAAATTATCAAAGCCTTCTCCTATAATTTTTATTTATACAGAAGCACATGGGCACTTGCCATGTGCTTACTGTATAAATAAAAATTATAATTAGTTGTCATTTTTAAATATGTATATGTACATTGATAGGAAACATTAAACTGGTGCTAACGCCGCTAAGGTTCATATACCGCATAAAAATAAACCGCACGAAAAAAAATCGTACAAAAATAAAATCGCACAAAACCAATCGGACATAAACAAAATTGCGTAAAAAAGGACCACACAAAAACAGGTTTTACTGTATATGTACTGTACATAAAACACAACCTCCTACCCAGCAGGTCCAGTCAGTTGGGAGAGTCAGAGGGTGGGTTGGGGAGGTCAATTGCCCCCCTGGCTTGGGAAATATAATGTATTTATATGTATATACATGTATTTTGTTGTTTTTTAATGCAATATAGACTGAGTTATACCCTATGCTCCTTCTTTCCTGGAAAATTTTGAAATAACGGGCCTGCACCCAGCGCCAAAAGCAGTTTTTCAATTTTTTCCCCTACACTTTTCCTAAATATCTTATTGATGCAACAAGCACTTAAACTCATAATGCTAATAAATGTACAATGCTAATATATAGCATTAACCATTTAACAGCATTAAATTATAATAAATAGCATTACATTTGCTAGGTTGTGCTATTAACTGTATGTTGATACTGATGTGATAGAGCCAGTGGTCCAAAAGGGTCTCGGGGTGCATCTCTAGGGTGTTCTGCTACAGAAAATAAAAGTTTTAAAATGAAAAAAGAACTCACAGTGCAGTTGACGGTTCAGGATTTCCCAAACCCTACACTGTTAGAAATTTCATCATGAAATTACGGTTAAATGACCGGTAGCAGTCTGTCCATCTAATTCACCGTTAAATTTACGGTTTGGAACATTTTTTTATCTCTACGGACCTAACCATTTCCAATCAGCTTGGTTAAAAAGCCGTAAATACAAAAGTTTACGGTTTTATAGCCATTTAAAAATGGTTTCAAAACGAAATTTTTACCGTTTCTTAACCATTTCGAGGCGTAGAATCTTCGAGGCGTAGAAACCGTAAACGAAGCGTGCGGGAGTCGAACCCTATGTGTATGGTATACCAACGTTGCTCTCTAACCATTCGGCCATCTGCACCACACTAAGCGGAAGGTAATTTATCAATAAATCTTCCTTTTCAACAGGAAAATTGCATTAAAATATAGATTTTAGTTTTTGATTGGATCCAAAGTCATTTTTGGGCTAAACTTAGTATATATTGACGAAAATCATTTTATTTG
The DNA here is from genome assembly GCA_038502835.1 of Octonoba sinensis. Classification (NCBI taxonomy): domain Eukaryota; kingdom Metazoa; phylum Arthropoda; class Arachnida; order Araneae; family Uloboridae; genus Octonoba; species Octonoba sinensis. Next base: position 113,532,759 of record CM076605.1, read on the forward strand.
CTGCAAAAATTAAAATACAAACAAGCTTCAGCAGCTCAAATGATGGGTTCGGGAATCACATGTCTCCCATTTTTGGTTTACGTGTGTATGTGTTTCTATTAATAACCACTGCTTAAGCCACTTTTTTTTCCTTCTTTTTTTATATACACATGCAGATTTGCACTGATAAACCTTTATTCATATTTTAACAACAACGTACGACCGGTAAGGTTTCGCAACCAAGATGGACGCCCGATTCTTATTGAGCGCTTGAAAATGACGGTTAGTTAAACGTTCTTTAGGATGAACAGAGACTGAACGATTTTTTTTTTCGCAATCAGCGGTTTGAGTACCATCATTTTAATGTTTATTCAACTGTTGTAATTAAATATGGTAAAATAACAATCAAATAAATGGTTATTTTACTATTTTCTTACGGAAATTTTTAACAGTGTATGAATACGCGAATAATAATACAATGAAGACTGCGAATAAGTTGAAGCGAGAAGTTTTTTTCTTGTATCAACCATGCGGAGGCAGAAAAAGAACTTTTATGGAATTCATTTTGCCGGGGTTCTCTTAAAAGTTCCGAACGCCGCAAAAACAAAAATAAACAAGGTTCCGTCTAGAACTATACGAACCTACTTCCCGTATACACGAATATCGAATTGATGATGTAACTATCTCTCTCTTTCTCATTTAGCTTTACTTCTTAATTACTTCTAATATACCTTTTTCAGCGTTTCATATATATTCATTCACCGCTCACTCATTTATTCATTCATTTACTCATTCATGTATTTATTCACTCATTTGTTTATTTTCTCCCGCAAATATACCTTTTTCAACAGCTAATACATATTATTCATTCACTCCCTCTCTCTCATTCATGTATTTATTCACTGATTTATTTATTTTTCATTTATTCACTCATTTATTCATTCCTTTATTTATTCATTCATCGAGAAATGTTCTTGTAAATCCCGATAAAAAAGTTTCAACGGAAAATAGGCTCGTTTAGTTCTGTTTGAACTTCGTATCTGTACATGTTCTACGTCAGTGGTCGGTAACCCGTCGATCGCGATCGACCGGCCGATCTCGAGCCCATTTTCGGTCGATCGCGGGAGAGTTTTGAAAATAAAATAAAAATCAAATGATTTTTGGATCAGAAAGCGAACCTTTTTTTTCTTCAGAAAATGCTTATTATTTTGTCAGACCATTCATCGGGTCTAAGAAAACTTGCCAACAATATGGAATGACAGTCGTCACATTGGCTGTGCTCTCGGTGAGTTAATTAAAATATGTAACGGCGTTTCACATGTGTGTTTTATTTTTAAAAAAACAAAACAAACTACCAGTATTTTATCAAATAGAAAAGAAATAATACTTTAGGATCTGAGTTTTTTTTTTTTTTTTAATGCGAGTTGCCAGTTGTTAGCAGCAGTATTTTAGCAATTTTAAAGTAGGTATTTTATAAGCATCAAAACCTGTTCTGACAGAAAATTTGAAGACAGGCGCAGCCCCAACTTGTCCTGTTGATTATTAATAGTGCATGTAACCCCCCCCCCCCCCCTTTCCCCTCCTCCGAGTCGATCTTGGCGTTTTTCCAGTACTTGTAAAGTAGATCTTCAGCTAATTTAGGTTGCCGACCGCTGTTCTACGTCATAAGAGTTGTCCGATAAAGTTTATTTCAATCAAATCCGTTTGTTTGATCATTATTTATACCAGAATTGAAATTTCCCCTTCCATACTTTATTTTCTTTTTAAAAACTTTTATGAAAAAGTAGGCTAAAAAGACAGGCTACAGCAAAAAAATAAAGTTGATAATTAGTTATTTCAAAGTATAAAGCAATTACGCAACTTAAAACTCGCATCAATAATCCTACTCACTGTACAAGTTAGGGGCCTTTAAAATGATTTTTACTGTTTTTTTTTATTTTTTAACCGACTTCACAAAGGAAGGAGGTTATATATTTAGATTGTATGTATGTCGTTTTTTTTTTTGTTTTGTTTTGTTTGTTTGTCCACTCATAACTTCTTACCGGATGAACCAATTTTCATATTTTTTTTAATCGATCGAGGGTGGTTTCCCATAGGTCCCATACCTTGGTTGACCATATTCGAAAATTAGAAAAAAAATTATGGGCTGAAATGTGGTCATTTTTTTGCTTTTTCATCCATAACTTTTGACTAAATGAACCGATTTTTATTATTTTTTCTTCGATCGATAGAGGGTCGTCTAACTCAAATATCTCACATCAGTTTCTGTTTTTCAGTACATCTGTTTTTTAGAAAAAACGTTATGGGTGAAAAATAAGTATTTTTTCATTTTAATTGGAAAGGCTGGGCTCAATTTTTCTTTGTTGGGAAAGTTGTTAATAAAAATGAAACTCATTGTTAAAAAAGAGTTTGTTGCCATTAAGATGTCATATTAAAAGCAATTATAACAAGAAATAGACTGAAGGCTTCTCTGAAGAAGAAATTAAATTCAATCAGTTTGCTTGCTCTAGTGACGCTTTAAAATCGATTTTAAAACGAAATTTATCTTACAAACGGTTAGTTTTTAGTGTCATTAACTCAAAGGCTTCCCCTTTGATATGTATGTTTTAAAAATAGAGTATTTGTATAAAAATGTATTTACACTAAAAAGAATGAAATAAAATAATTTTTGGGAAAAAAATAGAACCGACTTCAAACTATAAATTGCGCTAAAAAGCAAAAAATAATATTATTCTTTAAACAACTTCGATACGACTTTTAAACATAATTTTTGAAGTCGGTGCAACATTATGATGGATTTTGATGCATGATTCCTTTTGTAACTATGAACCAATTACAAATATAAATAGCGTAGAGTTTGCAACAGTTTCAGTGTAAAATAACGCATGGCGTAATTATAATTAGACTGTCATAATTTTGCACCGACTTCAAAAATTATGTTTAAAAGTCGTATCGAAGTTGTTTAAAGAATAATATTTTTTGCTTTTTAGCGCAACTTATAGTTTGAAGTCGGTTCTATTTTTTTTTTCCAAAAATTATTTTATTTTGCATAGATTCGAAAGTTTAAATTAATAAGATCGCAAAACTGGAGTAATGAAGTTAGTGACTTTTACCTGTACACCTTGACATATTGTTGTGCATAGACATGTAAAATTCTCGATAGTTAATCTTTTGGATAATATTATCAAGATTATTCTATGAAGGAAAATAATAGGGAATGCTCTCCCAAAATTCAGTTATATCTTAAGCTAAAATGAGTACATTTCATAAATTTCGTAATGTTAGGATGCATAATCCAGTCTTGAGAATAGAAGGTTGAAAAGCTTCATTTTGAACAACCAATTAAGAGGAGTGGGCACCATGAGAGCATTTTCTTTTCTCTATTGCGTTTTTATTTACAATTTTTGTCTCGTGTCATGTTATATCACTTCATAAGAAATTTTATATTAAAAAAATGGATTTATTAAATATAATCTGAAATATGTAATTTTTAAAACGAAATTTAGCAATTTTTAAAAAGGCATCTCCTTTTTCAAAAATTGGCGTAAAGTCTCAAACTTTTTTTATTGATTCAGTACTCATAAAGCAAAACTTTTATGCCTTGAATTTTTTATCAGTCAAATACGTTTTGAAAAATAATAATAACTGAAGTAACGCAAAAAACAACGAAAAATTCAAAAAACCTACAAGAAGATTTTTTTTTTAAAGTACTTAAGTTATCATAAAAGTAGAGCATAGATTTGTTATGTATAGTTTCAGGAACATGTGGGAAGAAAATTCACATTATAGATACAAATTAAAAAAGCTTTTGCATTTTAATTGAGATGAAATTCGCAAAAAACAAAGCGAGAAAAAACAGCATTTTAAGTTTTTCTTGCAAAAACTTAAATCCTTTCTTTAGCAAAATTCCGGAACTTTTTTTTACAGTTACAGTCACGATGAAATCGCTTCTTCTCGATTATTTTATTTAAAAAAATAAATATGTGGCTCATATTCAGCGCAGTTACTGTCTCGGAATGAAAAGGTGGCACCTCAAACCGTAACAAAATCAATGATAAATCAATAAATATTGCTTCAATTTTTCTGAAACTTTCAGGAAACATTTTTAAAGATTTATTTTACTACTTAAGCCAATAAAAAAAAAATTCGGATTTTTTTCGACATTTTTGGGTGCTGGCTCCCCTTAATGAGCGCATTTGTTACGTAATTAAGTTTAAAATAGTATAAAATTATCTTTTTAATTATTATTTATTTGTTTACTTATCATTTTGTTTTATTAATTATTTTATTTGATTTCGAAGTAAATAATTATAAATTTCAAGTATTTTTGTTTTTGTTAACATTTATTTTAAATATTGAGAGTTAAGAAATAATACAGAACAGTACATCGGCATTAGGGAGGTTCCCTAAAACTAGAAAAAGGATTCAAAGAGAAACTGAAAGAACATTCTGAAGAAACTGAGAAAGACATTCAGTCAGATTGGGCCCTTCTCTGTTATTTGGCTTCACCGCACTTACAGTACATAGGTAAGAAAACGTGTTTTAACGAGTTACTAGTTGATACCCCGCGGAACATCTGCGGATCGGAAATTAACCAGTTTAAAATTGTAAAAAACGCTTTGTTTCGAAAGGCTTCAGTAAAGATCTCTAGATATAAACAAACTAAGGTGTTGCCACTCCAAAGAATCGGAAACTAAAAATTTAGGTATGAATGGAAATACTGTTTAAGATATAGAAATAAATTTGTTTAAAGCCCCGTAAGTTAAAATAATAAATACACATATTATTTTCGGTAATCATTAAACAATTTTTTAAATATTGTTATGCCATAACTTGGTTTTCGCATCATGTCAGTATCGTATCGTGCCGCAAAATTTAATCGTAACTGGTCCACACTAAGTGAAATATATATAGAGATTGTCATGATTTTCTCTTTTCTTGCACGGCTCATGCGTTAAACAAATATTCTTAAATTGTATCGCTTAAAAAAATTACCGTAAATTAAGTTACACCATTTTACTTTTTAAAAAAATCAGCTGCGTCGCACTGTCTTTTTTTTGCCATGATTTGAGTATTTTAAAATTCAAAACATCGTTGCATTATTCAAACAAAGCTATCGTTGCCATTCGGAAAATAATAATTCTGATCATTTACTCAGAGCCAAAATTTTTAATTTTTTTTTCTCATTAACGTTATACTAAATTACAAAATGGATGGATTATTGTATTGTCATTGAAGATAAACTTGTGTGCGAAGTTTGAAGATAATTTATGCAGTAATGGTGGCCGAAAACCGCGTAACAAACTTTCGTGACAAATCAAGTTGAATAAAACAGTGTAAAAACAAATAAGTAAATATTTTTTACTTTAATACTATCGTGTTTAAGCATGTGAACATTACTTTGGAATATTCATTCTGAATCAAAAATTTTCATTCTGATTCAGAAATTTTCAAAATTGTAGAAAAATTATGAAAAATATGAAAAGCACACAAATGGACCCTTGCGTCCGAATTTCTGAGTAATTAGCTTATAAAGTTTTAGAGTTTTGTATGGGTATTACAAATATGTTTTGGCATTACTTTTCATGAAAAATTATTAAAACAAATTTTACTGTTAATAATAATTTAACTTTGTGCAAGTAAACAGTAATAGAAATTAAATTTCACGTTAACTTAAAGCACAAATGAGCATTAAAACGCAGACATATGTTTCGGTATTGCTTGGAATCCCTTTTTCAATGCGACAGGGAGCTTCTAGATGCAAAACATCCAAATGAAGCAGACAAAACAACAAAAACAAAGCTTATATAGCCAAGGAATTAACTGTAAACCAATGAGGATAAAGGCAGTGTGAAGTGGAAGTAGAAGTAGCAGGGAAGGTACCAATAAGAGAGCAACAAACGAATCCATTGAAAGTACAGGAAGTAAAAAGGAAATATCAATAAAAACAAAGTAAAAAAGACGACAGCATGCATAAAAATGTGAAAATACATGAAAATTGCAAAAATAATAAAATAAAATACAAAAAAAAAAAAAAAAGGAAATAAAATAAGTACAGAAAATACCAAAACAAAAAGCAAAACAAATTACAGAAAGTGTTTACATTGTTGTTTCGTTTCTATGTGCAAATTTTTATGCAGTTTGGGCAATTATAATTTTAACCTTAAGCGTTGAGTTTTTATTGAATGCCACCCATATCTTCACATATGTCGACCTGCTAGAAAGTAGTAATTGCAGATCGGAATTGCAAGAAGTTCCATTCGAATCGCTTCGCGATCCGTTGCGAGTTCGTTGCGCTCGCTCTGCAATGACTACTTTCTAGCAGGTCGACAATAACGTGCTCATATGTGGAGATATGGATGGCATTCAATAAAAACTCAACGCTTAAGGTTAAAATTATAATTGTCCAAACTGCATAAAAATTTGCTCATAGATACATAACAACAATGTAAACACTTTCTGGCTAACAGTTGCAGTTTAATATTTTAAGTTTCCGAAAAACATTTTTTTTTAAAAACTTCCAGCATACTTTTTCAAAACTTTTTGCTTCTCCTTACAGTTAAAACAATACAAATTTTGAAATAATTATAAAAAGAATGCCAAAAAATATTTGTAGCACCCATATTGGAAATAGTAAGGTTTTCAGTTATTTTTCCTTTAAATTTTTGTTATTATTCCAATATCAGTTACATAATATTAACATCAATTAAAATTAATTATGACTGGAATTAATTTTCCTTTTAATTAATTTTCATTGTTATTTTGCTGTTAATTAACAGTAATTACGATACGTTTTTTTGCGATATAAACTACTTAAAATTACCACGGAAAATTTCCACGAAAGTGGAAAATTCCATTTTTTTTTCCTCAAAATAAATAAATAAAATATTCTTTTTGAGTTATACTTGATTCTTAATTTTAAATTAAGAATTACAAAGCAGTAGTTTTTAAAGTATGTTCAAAAGGTTACATTAACAGAACGTAATGTTAAAATTTGAAAAATTTCAATTTTATTTGACAATGAAATGACGTCTAACTATCACTTGCAGCCATGTTGATCCTACAAGCAATGTAAATCCTACCTAGATGAGTGTTCCATTTGCCAAAAAAAAAAATCGTTTGTGTTTTGGCTTTTCTGCATGGAATATCCATTAGCAATGAAGCTAGTTTTACTGGGGCAAGCATACTTCGACGTCAAGGGAGAGTACAAGATAATTTTATTTTTCAAAAAGTTGAATTTCAGATTTAAAGAAGTTTAGAGCAATGAAACCAAAAAATAATAAATTAATCACCACTTGTTAAAAAGTTTTTTCCTTTCTTTTTTTAACCATCATCGTCAATACCTTGTAAAGTAATGCATTGCAAGAAAAAAATTTAAACAAAAACTTTATTTCTTTCCCATAAAGTAATTCTTTTCACAGATTTTTTACAAAAATTATTATTGCTCTCAATTTTTATTTCCTGTTATTGTATTTCTTCATTTATTCCAGAAACGTTAAAATGCTGAGGAAATAGTATTTATTAATTAAGAGAACCATTTATTTCTTTTTAATTTTTATATTTAATTAATTGAAAAAAATATTTATTTATAAATTGGAATTGAAAGTATTGGTTGAAACAATAAAAACTCCATAAAAAACTTGATTAAAAATATCTTATAACCATCTGTAGGTTTTAAAGACAAAAGTAATGAATAAATGAATACCAAAGTATAATTTGGCGTGTAAATGACCAGATAATTCGTGCAGGATGAATAATTTATAGTATCAGTATCGAAATTGGCTTCCAGTGCTAAATAATTTATTTTCGATGCGAGTGATTTTGAACAAGTTTCTATCACGAAAGGAACGCGTGTATCCCACCACATTGCCTCTATCGACCGAAAAGAAAAAATAGAAATGGCTCTTACATCATTTTACACGTGACCTTAACTCCGACTTCATTGGCTGAGAATGTGTCGGAGAGGAGGAGCCTCTTGATGGCCACTGATTGGTCGCGCACTTCAACGGAGAGATTTTAATTGGCCGAGATTTCTCTGTCCGACTTTTTCTAATAAAGGCGAGCCTATAAACTTCGCCAATTTGGCTTATTATCTCCAAATAAATCTGATTAGCGGGACGGGGGGAGTGATAGGACGTTTTCTCGCCAACGAAGAAAAATAAAATTTTATTTCCTCTTCTGTGAATAAGTATTGCGGAGCGCGAACATTCATTAAACCTTTTATCTAATCATTCAAAGTGTTCTTTACCAGATATGGAAAAGGATATCCACTGGGATGAAGTATAAATTACTTTGCACGAATCCAGTCGTAAGAATTGTTGACCACAAATCATTTTCAATTACATACATTTTGAAGTGAAATATCGTTGAGACAGATACGTTTTTCAATGATTTTTTTCCCTCAAACTAGATAATGATACACTTTGGGTGGTATATTTATACACATTATAAATTTTACATCTTTGATATAGTTCTGTTTTTACTTCCCTTCAATTCAATAGATACAATTTATGATTCAAACTATAATGTTTTGAGACCTTGCTTTGAAAGAGAGAAAGAGGAAAAAAAGGTGGGCAAAGTTTAAAGACTTTGAGTTAATAATTCTTTTCCTTTTATTAAAGTTCCACAACAAATCTATACATAAATAGGCAAAGACAGAACAGTTAAAAACCATTTTCTCATCAGTTTGTCAACAGATTTTCTTACTTTTTTTTGTTTAGTAGCTTTTGAGGAGTTTTAATGGTATCGATTAAAAAAAATTGGAAACAGCTTATTATTAGTTAATTATTTTCCCCCTTTATTTTGTCAGGCAAACCACATTTATAAGTGTAATGTTACATTGTTATAGATAGGGTCTTCCATGGGTCAGCCCTCATTTTTAACGCATTACGAAATCCGATTGCATCTGGAACCCGAGACCTTTTGCAGTCTCCATTTGTTGTTATGCCACTTTTCTATCCAAGCTACCCTTCTTCTATTCAGAGTTTCGAACCCGAGACCTTTTGCAGTCTCCATTTGTTGCTGTTGTTGTTTCTAATGCCACTTGGGTATCCAAGCTACCCTTCTTCTACTCGGAGTTTCGAACCCGAGACCTTTTGCAGTCTCCATTTGTTGTTGTTGTTATGCCACTTTTCTATCCAAGCTACCCTTCTTCTACTCAGAGTTTCGAACCCGAGACCTTTAGCAGTCTCCATTTGATGTTGTTGTTTCTAATGCCACTTGGGTACCCAAGCTACCCTTCTACTCAGAGTTTCGAACCCGAGAGCTTTTGCACATTAAGAGGTAGGGAAGCTAGGCTGGCGGGGTTGATGTACGCATATCAGTCCAGAAGAACTACCTCGGCGCAACTGGGGCCACCGTAGTCGACCGACGGCCATCGGCTCTCTACCTAAGGCTTCGGCTAAAAGGTGCAAGGGTGTCCGATGGAGAAAAGTCTCCATTTGTTGTCGTCGTCATGCCACTTTTCTATCCAAGCTACCCTTCAAAGAGCTACCAGGAATTAAGGCAGCGAGGAGCCCCTTCCGTTTATAGTTGAGCACCACAACGGAGGAAGTACGGCATGGCTCATTATGTATTTGGATGACACCAGATGGCGCCACCACAAATACGCCACTTTCTTTTTTGGCCTAAGAGTGAAGGGAAGGGAAATTCTGCACACTCCAGTAAGACAGATTTTACATGCTAGCCTCAAGTGTAAAGGTGGGTCTTCAGCGGGTCGGGAATCGAACACCCGGTTAGAAGCTCGAGATCTTAACCATTAGGTTAGCACGACCTCTAAGCTACCCTCTAATGCCCAACTCCGCCTCAAGGCGGGTAAAAAAAATGGACATTGCAGGGTTAACCCATCCTCGTGTTCACTGATTGGTACTTTTACTGACGCAGTTAAAACCGCCAATCCGTCAATAGGAAGGCGGAGTTACTGAGTTATTAAAAGCTAATTAGGTTAACCACAGGGTTCGCCAATCCGTGGTCTCGCCCATAACTGTCACCATGAATGGAATGTGCGGGCGTAGGGAATTAACCCTTTAATTACAAAGTCCGCCTTAAGGCGGACGCGGATAAAAAAAATTGGGCATTAGAGGGTTAGTTTGTGAAATAATCTGTCTTCAGATTCTCCCTTTTTTCTCTTTTCTAAGATAGAACATGCATATAATGTTTATGCATTTATATTCATGACATTCTTTTTTTGTTCTATTTTCAATATTATGCAGAGCACTGATAAAACATCCCTGACTTTAATTATATTCTTCAACACAAGCAATTTTAATAAAAAATCATTTTCTTTTGTTGCCGCGTTTCGCTCCTTTTAAAGCGCATCAATTTGCATATTTCATCGAAAACACGGCCCTGTTTTACGAGGCTCATATCTGCGCCATTTATCACCAAAACATAATCAGGAACCTTTTGTAAACAATTCTTGTCGTGCAAGATCCTAACACCGGCTCGGCTCCCAGCGGACGCTTCACATTTAAATATTTCCGCAGGCCTCTTTTTAAAAACTTGACGGCAGCAATTGTCTGCTCGGGAATCTGGCAACGGCTGCAGGCAGACGATATGTCGCGAGAATCGTTCTCGGGGGAAATCACGGGTAACAGATAAAATTGATTTGATAATTTATGCTTCGAAAAGGAAATTTAATTTTATGAGCGAGCTCTGTTTTTTGGGATTCGTCTGCTTTGGGGGAATACATTTCAGGGGATAATCACTTGGCTTTAATTATATTCCTGATGCCGGGAAAAAATTTAATTTTTAACTCTTGATTCATGTTTGTTTCTGACAGTTTATTTTGGCATATTTTAACAGAATCGCTTATGGTGCGGTTAAATGGCGTAGTATTGTGTTTCTTATTTCTTAAGATAAACAGATAAAATAATAGATACTCTGGTATTCTATGGAACGCGGGCTTTTCATATGTTGTGAGTAACAGTCAGGGATTCCAAACGTCTCGGATTTTCTGGGACAATCCCTTATTTTGAGAAACTGTCCCGAGTCCCGGGGAACTTCAATACGAGACGGCAACAGTCCCGTACTCTTGCCAGGATATTGATTTTGCCGGATTTTGGGTATCCGGTGGCTACTGTGTGACGAGTCCGTACCGCGTATCCGACTATAATGTTTCAAACCTGTAAATTCTACGCATTTTTTTACCCATAGCTTCCAAATACGTTATGAGTTTTTACTTTCAAAATATGCTAATTAATAAATTTTTTAAAATCAAAACTGACATTCCGAAAACTCGGCTGAATATTGGATTTCTCCGGATATCCGACATCATATATCGGATATTCAGTATTCGGACGATGAACCTCCCCCCTTTCGATGCCCCCCTGCTGTAACGTATTTGCAGTTATTAAATTTTGTAAACCTGGCAACAGTAGCCCAGAATTTTTTCTTCTGGTTGAATTTGATTCTTAAACAATTTTAACTAATATATAAAAATAACTAAATATATTTTGGTGTGCTTACGCATCTTCATGCCTATTGCCTACTTAAAAATAGTAAAAGAATTCCACTCCTTTACAAGAAATAAAGTATTGAATTGTGCAAAATTCTATTTAAACTAAAGCATATTTTCCGCGTACGTTAAGAAAGCTTATGATGAAGAAATTCAAGCTTTATTCCAAATCCATCTCTCAGCGAACAATTGCTTTGTTTATAAAGCATTCCAGAATAAAAATCTAAATCTTATACCTAAACAAATTAGGTACCCTTATCAGAATAATCAAATTTAGAACACTTTGCGTAAATCACTTCACAAATCGAATTGAAGCGCAATTTCTCTTGCATTAATCACTTAAAAAGAAACAGGAGAATTAAGCACCATTTAGAAGAAGGCTTTCCGGGCTCGTTCTTACGAACGCAAATCGAATCACTCTCTGGGAAGCACGGAACACAAAAAAGAATTTTTTTCCAATCTCTCCTTGCATTCGCTGCACGCATGTAGAAAGATTCTTAGAAATGAGGGGGGGGGGGGAGAGCAAAATGTTATCTTTATTGGCTGCTTTGAATGTTACCTTCTTTGGAACAAGGAAGAAAAATGAAATTTGGAATCTTCTATGAGTGCAAAGCTTAGAATGTTGTAAGAGTGGTGAGAGTTTTGTGTTCGATAAAGGGGTCGTGCGTGTAGTTCCGTGGAGTATTTTTCTGGCGGGAAAATAGATGTCAATTTCTGTTTACCTCTTTTTTTCCTGGATGAAAAATGTTTTTAATATCTTAACAAATATTAATTCTCCAAAAAATGTTTTAAGTTACATGGTTTTATTTTAAAAAAGTAAAATGCAGTAATTGTGGTCGAAAACCGCTTAACGAACTTCCGTGACAAATCAAGTTAAATAACATCGTTGCATTATCCAAACAAAGCTATCGTTGCCATTCGACAAATAATAATTCTAATCATTTCCTCAGAGCCAAAATTATAGATTTTTTTTCCTAATTAACGTTATAATAAATGATAAAATGGATTAAATATTGTATTGTCATCGGAAGATAAGCTTGTGTGCAAAGTTTGAAGATAATTTATGCAGTAACAGTGGTCGAAAACTGCGTAACAAACTACAGTGACAAATCAAGTTAAATAACATCGTTGCATTATTCAAACAAAGCTATCGTTGCAATTCGACAAATAATAGTTCTAATCATTTCCTCAGAGCCAAAATTATAAATTTTTTTTTCCTAATTAACGTTATAATAAATAATAAAATGGATTAAATATTGTATTGTCATCGGAAGATAAGCTTGTGTGCAAAGTTTGAAGATAATTTATGCAGTAACAGTGGTCGAAAACTGCGTAACAAACTACAGTGACAAATCAAGTTAAATAACATCGTTGCATTATTCAAACAAAGCTATCGTTGCAATTCGACAAATAATAATTCTAATCATTTCCTCAGAGCCAAAATTATAAATTTTTTTTTTTCTAATTAACGTTATAATAAATAATAAAATGGATTAAATATTGTATTGTCATCGGAAGATAAGCTTGTGTGCAAAGTTTGAAGATAATTTATGCAGTAACAGTGGTCGAAAACTGCGTAACAAACTACAGTGACAAACAAGTTAAATAAATCCGTGTAAGAACATCGAGTCAAAAGATTATGAGTTCCAAATATTGATCGTCAGAAATTTATGTTTAGGTAAATGAATTTTTTCCCAAAAAATTATTTCACGCTAACGGTGACAGCAACAAAATCTTTGTCGTGAACTTTCCGCCCTCGTCACGGATTCAACACGATTTAACTCGCACTAAATCTCTGTTCACTCACTCATCAGTATTTTTTATACTATCAATGAAGATTCGTTTCACCTAGAGACTTATGATTCATTGATTGCGCTGTAATGTAATATGGAATAGTAGCATATAGCCTCGACAAAATACCTGTCGTTGATGTGATATCCATGGCAACAATCGGATTTTAATCCTTTTCTGCTCGCTCACGTCGAAAGGACGGGGTGAAGTTTCACTCTCTATGCCTCCCCGAACTTTTGTAAGTATTGCTTTCAAATTAAGCTTCTAATTAATGTAAGAAAATTGTGAGATTTATAAAAAAAATTACAACTTATGATTTTGCTTTAAAATCATAAAATAAATAGAACGTGCGAGGAAAAAAGAAAATTTTCGATAACAGATGGCCCTAAGCATCGAGCAAAAATTGCCGACAATTTTTTACTTCGCACTGAAAACATTTTTCGTTTACAGTCTAAAAATAGAATCCCCATTTTCGACGAGTCGAAAATTTCGTCATTTATAACGATTCTTTCCTCGCCCGACCACGTGACTTAAAATAGTGACCACACACGTTTCGGCAATTTGACGAAAGGTTTACTCGGTTCATGTTTCACGAAGCCATTTCGTCAAATACGACGAAAGTTTCGTGAGATTTGAGCATGCGTATCTGAGAGTGTAGTTGCCACCATTTTCGGCGTTACTGAACCCGATCTTTGCCGTTCCGTTGGTGCAAAGTTGCAAATGATTCATTTTTGGTGTACTTTAAACTCTTTAAAGTGTGTTTCTCAAAAAAATATAGACAGTAGGGTCAGTTGGGGTAATTGTAAACGCTTTTTTAATGTTTTAACTTTTGATTCTTCCCTACCTCTTGAATGAATTCAGAGATAAAATTGTGAACATTGTAGCCACTACTGCACTCCGTTTGAGTAAATGTGTGCAAAAATTTTGACTTTATGACTATTTGATAGAGAATGAGCTCGTGTTTACAATTACCCCAGAGGTCTGGGGTAATTGCAAACAGTGATTTATTTTCGAATAAAGTTGATGCAAATGGAAAATTGTTTTATACACAGTCTGCTTGAAGGCTTAAGAAGTTCCGGAGCAATGGTTCTCAATCTGTGGCTAACAGGCCGCATGGGGTCCGCTGAGTTATGTTATGAGTCAGCTGAGATCATTTAACGAGAAACATCTTGCAAAACATCAAGTAATGCGACAAATTTATGTAAAATTTGTCCCGCAGTGGATCAGTCGGTTCAGCTTGGATCCCACGGCACACCGAAAGTGAAGCACAACTGGCCGCAGTCAACGCTTGGGAGGGTGACCACCTCACGCGATTGATTACTTGGAGACAGAGTGCGCTAAAGGGCGCTGTGCACGCAAAATACATCGTCGCTTCAAATGTCCACCAAGTTAGAAATAATTTTCGCTGTAAAGGGAAATAACTTCCCTTTACAATTACCCCATGTTTACAATTACCCCAACTGACCCTATCGATGGCTCATGTCATCGATAATAGCACAAATGAGCAATCGTAAGGAATTTTTGACGCGTAGATGAGTTCGATGAGTTAACGAACATCATATGCTAAAAAAATCTTCTGCTGTCTGTAATTTTTAATAGACAGACACTTAAAAGAATTCAAGGTGACCGACTACCTCCGGAACAAATTTTTTTTAAAAATGCAATTCCTGCACATGTTTTATACTTTTTTGGTTAAATAATGATTTATGAACATAAAAATGCTTTAAAAAAAACCCACATGTACTGTAGTTTCTGAATGAATGGTTAAAATGAGGAAAATTTTAGTTAAATTTTATCAAAACGGTTAACTCTGTAAAAGAAAAAATATCGTTGCAATATTAATTATTTTCAGCCATTAGTTACAAATAACAATGATCTTCAAAATGAACTAAAATGAGAGAGAAATATTAAAATTTATGAAAATTACAAGGAAAAATGTATGTTAATGCATCGTTTTTCCGAATTTTTAACGTGCAATCCACATAAAAACCCTTGTAAATAAAAAAATATTTTACTTACATTAAAAATTGTAGTTCATATGATAGCTGAAACTATTTTTAAAAAATACTGATAATTTTGTGAAGATACATTGATTATGTTTTCAGATATCATGATAATGGTAAATGGGTTTTACGAAAAATAACTTCCGAGAAAATTGCAGTTGAATGTTACAGTTCGTTCAAAGACAAGCTGGAATTACATGAGGAGTAGCAGACGATATGTTTTATAATAGCTATAACTTTTTTTCTAAAGCACATAGAAGAAAAAGGAAAACAGTTTTGGAAAGAAAAAAGTTCAAAGTATTAGAAACGGAAAAAGGTCTTTATATCGAGTGGTCGCTATAAGAGGTAGAATTTTCTAAAAAAATATATCCATGCATCATGCATGTTCAGTAGTTCCATTAAAGTTACTAATTTTTCAAAGATTCCAACTAAACGCTTAAATTATTTTTTTATAGACAGACACTTAAAAGAATTTAAAATACATATATATACATACGACCCTCAATATAACAACCATCTGCGTCCCACAGAAAAAGGTCTTTATATCGAGTGGTCGCTATAAGAGGTAGAATTTTCAAAAAAAAAAAAAATATATATATACATGCAACATGCATGTTCAGTAGTTCCATTAAAGTTACTAATTTTTCAAAGATTCCAACTGAACGCTTAAATTATTTTTTTATCATTGGAATTATAAAAAAAATTATCAGGGCAAAATATCAAACAGATTTTAAAGTTGAAAATATAGGGAAAAAATTAGATACTCATTTCTAGAAGCAGAATTTCTGAGGTGACATGACACCTGGCATAACAGCATGACTCCTCATCTTATTTGGTAGAATAGACCATTGGAAAACCACGCGATTCAAACGACCAACTACTAATACATCTGTCAACCCTTTTTCCTAAGAAATCCGGAAATTCGTTCTATTCTTTCCGTACTGTGATGAGAGATAATCCCCCCCCCCCCCTGTTATAATTGGACTGAACATTGAAGACTCCATGCAGCCTCTTCGTAAAAACCAAGGTCATTTAAAGTTAAAAATTTAGAAACATGCTCTATTTGGAAAAATACCAGAAAGAGTGTCCACTAAATACGGTCGCTGTATTGGATTAGGCGATACAAAACGGTCGTTATACCGAAAGCAAATCAACATGGAGATTATAGGGATAAAGTTGGGACTTTTACCACTGGTCGTTATAATGGGATGGTCTTTATAATGTGTGGTCGTTATAATGAGTGTCGACTGTATATATAAAAAAAATAATTTTAAACTTTACACTGCGCTATAAACCAACAGTTTCAATAATCATAGACAGAACTACTTGTGTGTGTGTGTGTGTGTGTGTGTGTGTGTGTGTGTGTGTGTGTGTGTGTGTGTGTGTGTGTGCTGGTTTTCACTAAGTCAGAATCCACCATAAGAGTTTTCTTAGTTCTTGCAGACTTCTCCTTATTCATTAGTATTCTTCATTAAGTGATTAGGATTCTTTTCCTAATCATTTGTCAGTTGAAATTTTTGTTTTTATTGATTTCAGATGGCGTAACGGTTTTATTTCTTCCGTCTACCCCACACTGTTACGGGGAGGGGGGGGGCAGTCGATAGTCGATTAATGTCGAAGGCAGAGAAATGTGCCCAGTGGCGTAGCTAAGTGGAGGCGGTGGGGGGCGGCACTTCCCGGGTATCACCTGTTTAGGAGTGATACCCGGTCTTGACGAGAAAACAATAAAAGCTCCATAGAATGAAACGAATACCTTAAACTGGATGTTTTTTTATCATTTTTTTAATCTGAGAAAAATGTCTCCCTTTAAAAAAAAAAAAACCTCCGATGTTTTTTTAAACCCCTTAACACATCATTGCCGTCAGTAAATATTTTAAATACTATGGCGCCCATGATGCGAAATTTCTTTTTCATAGGCATGATTTTTAAAAATATACTGCATTAAAATGCAGAGTTCTCTTTTATACAACTTTTTCTGGGGAGGGGGCGCGTTTTCATGTGGTGACAAAATCAATATCAGCCCCGGGAGCCTACACCACTGAATGTGCCTATTTTATTCACTCATAAAACAGAGTAACGTTAATAATAATGACTCCTGTATACACTACAGTGTTCCCTCGCCACTTCGCGCTTCATGTTTCGCGGCTTCAGTGCTTCGCGGGGTTTTCCAAAATATTCATCAAAAATTAAAAATGAAAAAATACAACCATGTCGGCAGCCGCATTGCGGAAAGGAGCTTTGTTTCATGTTGATGCGAGAGAGTGAAGGATCCCTGCATGGTCAAACAAAGAGATGAGTTGACTCAGAGTACATACCACGGGCTCTCAAAAGCTCCCACCAAAACAAGCCTCTTCGCCTCTCTCAGAAAGCAATGTTGATTAATGTTTATTACTGTACTTTACGTTTTGTAATTATCTTTATTAATTAGCGCCGACACGTTTAAGTAAATACGTATACTGTTGTAATTTTTGTCTTAAATGTCTGAACTATCAATACTGTTTACATATTTAAAACATTCGTGTACCGGCATACACGAAAATACTTAGGGGCAAACCCTACTTCGCCGTTTTTCAGTTTTCGCGGAAGGTTCTGGTCCCCATTAACTGCGAAAAACGAGGGATCACTGTATATGCAAGTTTCGTATTAGTACTAGTATATTTGTTTTCGTAAAAGAAATATACTTATTTCTATTGACCGTCTTTACATAAAAAGCACTTTATCTTCTAGGTGCTGGAATAATATTTATTTGACCCCTTTTCGCCGATTTCGGAATCAATGGACGGGCACCTGTTATCGCTTAGAATATCATCATCGGAACGCCCGAGCTGCATAAACCAGTTTGCCACATCCCCCCGCAGACGATCGCTTAATTGTGGGACGCAGGTGGGCACAAACGCCGCCCCATTAGTCCTATATTCCCGAAACTAAAGAACAAAGAACGCGGCGAGCAATTTACTACTCCATCCTGAGTTTCTTCCTTTCACTAAACGTTGCCATTTTTCGGAAGCTAAATCAGGGGATAATTGCTTTTTCTTCCTGTTGCCAGATGCAGGCATAGGCTTGGAAGGATTTTTTGCGAGGAATCTTGCAAGCTATTTTACTAATCGATAGATTTTACTCAGATATATCGTAATAAATTTCAAACTATCAGCATATTATGCTGATCTGGAAATAATATTATAAATCACTAACGTTTGGGAAAAAGCACATAAGTCAAAAATTGGCATTTTTTTGTTTTTTTATGCTTAAATATCAACTCAATGATATCCTCTTTTGAGAAAAACTATATAAGTCACAAACCACTTTTGACAAAAGTGGTTTGGTGGAATCTTAAGAGACTTCTTAGTACTTAAAAACTTTGTTTTTGGCTACAACTGTATCATCACATTTTTGCGATTGCAACCAATCGAACTAAACTCTGTACATATGTTTTCTTTACAATACGACTACATTAGCAGTGAAAAACTCCTTGCATCATATAAGAACTGAGAGGTGATTAATAATTGAGAATTGAGTTTCGTACAATTTTTGCCATTCGGGGGGCTTTTTGTCGATGCGGGGGGGGGGGAGCAGCCAGTAGGACAGTGATGGCTAACCTATGACCCGTGGGTCATACACTGGCCCACGCAAGATTTTCAACTAACCCACGATTGCTAGGCAACCATTTTCTTGTTTACGCGAATATATTTAGATTTTCTAATTTGGGTGAAAAATTTATATTCCATTTGTATTTTTTCAAGCCCTTCATTGACGCAAAAGCAATTTAAATGCCTATAACCTTCAGTTTGATCATTACAGTTCTAAAGTTGCGCTAATAACGACAAATGCGTTTGTAATATTTGAAATAAAGCAAAAGTGTTCACAAAATATCAAATAAAGTGTATAATTTTACTCACATTTTGTTTCTTGAAAAGAAAATCGACAAACCAAGTAAATAACCATCTTTAACACATGCATGAAAGCCTCATATAAGGTGACATACATTTTTGCTTCAAATTTTTATGCAGATTCGTTTTTGTACTGCAATTTGCATGTCGTCCTCATCCAGACACTCCAAACAGTTCTTAGAATCACAAAATGTTTCATAGGGTATTCAAGATTGTTAAAAGATTAAGATATCTTTGGGAGTCCATGGAGGATTCAAGAAAGAAGAGAAAATCTTAGTTACAAATCAAATTCTGTTTAGTTATTTTGTGAAGCGTGTTTTACATTACTGGGGAGTTTGTTACTATTTTACAGCTTCTCATTCCTTACAAATGAAGTTTGAATATTCAATTTTGCCATGTTTATTATTATACTGAATAAATATGGCAACAAAGCATAAACCGTATTCATACAAGAACACGAATTTTTGACTATACAGGACAAAATTTCAAAAAATAGGTTATTGCACAACAATTCTGAGATGCTACATTGGTTTGCGGCATATGAAGTTTTTGTTTAAAACACAAATAAATAAATGCATGCAGGAGAGGGTTAGGGGCCGTTCATAAATGCGTCACGCTTTTTTCCCATATATTTGACCCCCCCTCCCCCCTTTGTCACAATGTGTCACACCTCAGAGGAACCCCCTCCCCCCTTTGTCACGCGTCACGCTATGTTGCATAATGCATGATGTCACACTTCTTGTTACCCCCTTGTCACACTTTGTCACAATTTCACGAACCCCCACTCCCTCCCTCGAAGCGTGACATTTATGAATGATCACTTAAAGCACTTTCTTCAAATAAAATGTATGATTTTTTGTTACTCCTTGTTCATTGAAACACTTATTGCCATTTGCGCCAAACGGTTAAGAATTTTTAACCCCACTAAAAGTTTTTAAATCGGTACACCAAGCCCATTTTTTACCAGTTAAACCAATTGAATTTTAAAGATATTTAGTTTTAAAAATACTCAGTTAATATTTTTTAAGCGTAACGTGCAAATGGGCATAAGTGACGCACGAGCTAGGACTAAAAAATATATGAACAAAACTTGACCACGTTTCAAAAAGGTTCGCCATCCCTGCCGTAGGAGAATTTGAAAACAGTATAGTCGCTTAGTGCCCTCAAAATTTTCGCAAACACTGGTATAGATATTATTTTGATTTATTTATACCAACGGGGCTGCATATGGTTTTTAGCCATTTTGCAGACCTAGTGGATTCCCCGGAAATCGGCATCCATTCTTTCAAGTAGCACCACTGTCGGCGGATGCCATTACCACTCTGAGAATTTTGACGCTCAGTTTCCCCTAGACGGCTGCCCCCGTGCTCTCATTGATGCGGATTACACTAGGAACTTAATTTAGCCGAGAGTGTCCATGGAAAACAGCTCAAGGGATCTTTTACATGGACAATCACGTGACATGGACGCAGTCGATTTTCTACATCTTGAAGCCAGGCTTGATCCTGAAGACTTGGGTGTACGAGGCCCGCGCCTTACCACTACGCCAACCTGTCAGCGAGCACCGGTATGGAGTAACAAATATTAAAAATTTTTGCAAGGTAGTAAAAACGTGTGTTCGTATGTTCAGTTTTCAGCCCTAAAATTTATAAAATGCTTAGTTTGTAAAAATTCAGGCAGAAATATGCAGAAAACTAGTTTTTTGTTTATCAGAGATTTGTGATACCCTGGTTTGGCAGAAAATAAGTTATATCGAATCTTTTTACACGGTTTTATTTAAACTTGATTTGTCACTGGAGTTTGTTACGCGGTTTTCGACCGCTAACGATGAAAATACACTATTCCATGCATTTTATAATTTATTATGACGTTAATTAGGGAAAAAACTAATAATTTTGGTTATGAAGAAGTTATCAGAATTATTATTTGTCGAATGGCAACGATAGCTTTGTTTGGAATGTTTGGATGATGCAACGATGCTTCGAATTTTAAATTACTCAAATCATGGCAAAAAATGAAACTGCGACGCAGCGAAAGAGGCGACAGGTTTTTAAAATAAAATCGTATAACTTCGAACATTTTCATGGTTATATTTATTTTAACAGTGTAGTAGATTTCGCAAAACAATCTAAATTTCTAAGAGCCTACAGAACATTTAATATGACCAGACTTAAACAAGGTATATTGAATTATTTCTTGATCATGATCAGTTACAGTAAAAAGCAAAATGCGTTTTTCATGTAAAGCCTTTGAATTAGTATTTTTCTTTCTTTTAAGACATTAGAATTAAATGTATAGGTGTATTTGAATAAAAGTAAAGTTCAATGCATTTGTAAAGGTTTGTAAAATTGAGAAAACATGGTAATTTTCATGTTAATTGTCTGTTGTGTAGAGCAGATTGAAAAAAAAAGCTTAAATTGTAAAAGTAATTTTGTTTGACTTATTTTATTTAACACTTCTTAAAATTTTGAAAAAAACCCAAAAGTGGGCAAAATTATGGGGGATTTTTTTTGAATGGGGTTTTTTTTTTTCGAAAATACCCATTGGGTCCAATCCGGCCAACTCTGGATATAAGATACCTCGTTATAAGAGTTGAATAGAATTGCTGTAATTCTCTACAATCTTACATACACACACACGGGAAAAATAACAATTCTCAACCATGATGCTTGCTTTTCTGCAATATTTTAATTTATTAACCGACTTCACAAAGGAAGGAGGTTATACACTCGTATTGTATGTATGTCGTTTTTTTTTTGTTTGTTTGTCCATTCATAACTTCGCACCGGATGAACCGATTTTCATGATTTTTTTTTCAATCGATCAGGGGTGGTTTCCCATAGGTCCCGTACTTTCGTTTGACCATATTCGATAATTAGAACAAAAGTAATGGGCAGAAATGTAGTATTTTTTTGTCTTTTCATCCATAACTTTTGACTGAATGAACCGATTTTGATGATTTTTTGTTTAATCGATAGAGGGTCGTCTTACTCAAATATTGCAAATCAATTTGCCTACATTTGTTTTTTAGAAAAAACGTTATAAGTGAAAAATAAATATTTTTTATTTTAATTGGAAAGGCTTGACTTGATTTTTCTTTGTTGGGAAATCTATTAATAAATATAAAAGCATTGTTAAAAACATGTTTGTTGTCATATATTAAAAGAAATTACAGCAAGAGTTTGACTGAAGGCTTCTCTGTGGCAAAAATTGATCCAATCAGTTTGTTTGTTTAAATAGACTTCAAAATTGAATTTATCATGCAAATGATTAGTTTTTAGTGCCATTCATTTAAAGAAGTTTTGCCCTTTGATATGGATTTTTTTAAAAATAGAGTATTTATATACAAAATTTATTTACACTAAAAAGAATAAAATAAAATAATTTTTATAAAAAAACAGAACTGGCTTCAAATTAAAAATTGCGCTAAAAAGTAAAAAATAAATTCATTCTTTAAACAACATCGATGTGACTTTTAAACATAGTTTTAGAAGTCGGTGCAAAATTATGGGTCTAATTACCATGATACCATTTGCTACTTCATATTGGAACTGTTGCTAATTCTGCGGAAATATATATATTTGTAATTGATTCAGGATTACAAAATATTTTATCTATCCTAATTTTGCACCGACTTCTAAAACTGTTTAAAAGTCACATCGATGTTGTTTAAAGAATGAATTTATTTTTTACTTTTTAGCGCAATTTTTAATTTGAAGCCGGTTCTGTTTTTTAATAAAAATTATTTTATTTTATGCTTCTCGAAATAAAAAAACGTGATTATCGACGAGAAAATACATAAATAAACAAATCAGCACTAAATGCTTCTCAGTATCACAGTAGTTCGACACTGGCCTCTTATGCCCATGATTGCGGGCTCAAACCCCGACAGATGACGGTGTATTTTCGAAATGCAGAAAATCGACAGTGTCCATCTTATATTATTATGCGGCATATTAAAGATCCCGTAAGTATTCATTTAGCTTGAATACTCCCGGAAAAATATGAAATTCCTAGTGCAGTTCCGCATCGTCAGAGTCCACGTGCTTCACCTTCCAGTGAAGAAACTAGATGTCTAAACTCTCATGTGGCAATGACATCCGCCGATAGTGGTGCTATTTGAAAGAATGGATGCCAGTTTCCGGGGAATGCACTAGGTCTGCAGATGTCAGTGACCATACGCACCCCCGTTAGAAAAAATAGAACTTCATTTATAAAAAGGTAAGGGACCGTTCATAAATGTCACTTTTTTCCCCACATATTTGACCCCCCCTTTGTCGCAGAATGTCACACTTCAACGGGCCCCCTACCCCCTTTGTCACATGTCACGCTGTGTTGCATAAGCATGATGTCATATTTCTTGTTACCCCCCTCCCCCTGTCACATTTTGTCCCAATTTCACGACCCCCCCCCTCCCTCCCCCCTCGAAGCGTGACTTTATTTATGAATGATCCCTAAATACAGTTGCAAACCATATAGGAGAAGGATCAAGTAAATTATGAATTTCCTAAAATATAAATTTTCCCAAATTCCAAAATTAGCTAATGTTGTGAAAACAGGGTATTCATTTCAATTCTTGATTCGAGAACTAAATAGTATCGGTGTAGTGATGGATAGCCAAGTCAAAGGTGAAAGTACCAAATTAAGTCCTTGTTTGCCTTTTAATTAATTTTATTTAACAATTAAACACAAAAACAACAACTAAATTAAAATTAGACTGAAAAATATTAATTCTAGCATTTTTGAAGGAGCGTGTCTGGAAAAGGCTCCAACCTCGTTGCATGAAATCCAAGTTCCAAGTAAGTCTTCTTCTGATTGTCAGACCAAGGTTGACTGCTTGTATCAGACACGATTTATGATATGGCTCAAGTGAATAACGTGAACAGATTCTCAACAAATGTATAAAGCTTAATGACTGAAAAAGAAATCCAAATGAATGAGCAAAATATTCTAATGAAAAAGGGAAACTTTTAATGGCTCAGGCGAAATCTCTAGAACAAAGATTAAATTCTAAGGACTATGGTAAAAAATTTATATTACGGTGTTACAGTTATTTACAAGTTGTTTTCATTTTTTTTCTTCCCTAGTTGTAAATACGAATATCAGCTATTTTCAAGGATTGGAGGATACCTGAATTTCCGGTAACTGAGGTTATGAAGATCAAAGGGCTGCTTAGCAACTGGATTTCTAAAAGTAAGTTGTTTTTTACACTGCAAGTTTTTCTGAGTAAACTCAGCTATTTTCAAGGATTGGAGAATACCTGAATTTCCGGTAACTGAGGTTATGAAGATCAAAGGGCTACTTAGCAACTGGATTTCTAAAAGTAAGTTGTTTTTTACACTGCATGGTTTTCCGAGTAAACTTAGTAATTATTATTTTGTACTTTACTGAAGTACTGAAATGTTTTATTTCATAAACTAAAGCGTAATGTGAGATGCTAGAACAAATACATCCAGCCCCTTAACCAGAATACTTTAGTACAATAACATACAATTATTCAGGATTACATAAGTATTCCTTTTTAAGTACCGTTATCACACTATTTCCGGACTGATGACTTTCGGACAGTCAGAAAGCTAACGTTTTGGAAAAAAAAAAAAAATTCCATGCAACGTACGTTAAATACTTTATTTAATTTTGCAAAAAAAAAAAAAAAGTATTGTGCAGAATTTTACCTTTCTATCAAACTTTCCCGTAAAACTAAAAAGAATGAAAGAAGGCTTCAATGTATCGTAAAAATATCGTTAAAAACTAAGAAAAAGTCAATAAGTTAAATAATTAAATAAATATTGAAAAATAAAAATTTGAATGCAGAAAAAAAACTTTTGAGCTGGGGAAAATGCGTGCCTGTCCCCCCTCCCGCCTCTGTCGAGAAAGAAAAAAAAACCCGCAGGACAAAAACAGTAAAGCTTCCTCGGTTCACTGCTAAGGTAGTCGTAATGTAAAGAAAACATATGTACAGAGCTTAGTTAATCTGTTGTAATCATAGAAGAGTGATGATTGACTTGCAGAGGAAAATTAAGCTTTAAGTGCTAAGAAGTCTTTTTAAACTTCTTTGTACTAAAATAATGAATTTCAATGGCATTTATTAAAACACTCGAAGAAAGGTAAAATTCTTTTTTTGGATTTAAAAAAAAAGTTATATTTCTGAAACTAAGACATGCTTTACAAAATGAAGGTTTTCGTTTAGAGGTCGTTCATAAACGATGTCACGCTTCGAGGGGGTTCATGAAAGTGTGACAGTTTGTGACAAGGGGAGGGGAGGGGGTAGCAAGAAGTGTGACATCATACGTTTTGCTCTCTACAAAAAACATTTAAAATCAGCAAATTAAACTTTTTTTTTTTTGCTACTGTAATGTAGCGTGACATGTGGCAAAGGGGAGAGGGTCAAATATATTGAAAAAAAGTGTGATGTCATTTATGAATCCCTTAGTAATGTTAGCAATTAGTGCATCTTTAAAAAAACACAATAATACGTTAAAAATGAACTCTGCTATAAGATATGCTTTTAAATGATTTTATGTTTATCAAGATTTTTAAAAAATGGGAAAATCTTGCAATAACGAGAATAATTTAAAATATTTCATTGCCGCTTTCCTTCTAAAGCAACCAAGTTTTTCACTGCTAACATTACCGTATTGTAAAGAAAACATATGTACGGCATTTATATTGGTTGTAATTTATTTTAAAATTTTCGACTGAAATAATACTTATTTTGAAATTTAATGACTGTTTCTGAGCCATGCGCAGAAAAATATTTGCGCGCAGAAACAGTCAAATACTAACATCAAAAAAAATTTTTTTTTTTAAATTTTAATTTTGATTTTAAAGTTTTTAAAATCAACTAACGCTCATGTGTAGAATAACAACCTGAACGGGAAAAGCGAGTACCAAAAATTACCCCGCGAGTGACAGTTTGACGACCACACTGTTCTAAAACATAAAGAAAACTTACACATTTTTGAGAAAAAATTTCCCCAAATTTTCCCTCGATATTTTTAGAAAAGAAACTTGAGGTAATGGAATAGTAGATATCTTTAAATATTCTGTGCATGTTTAAGCATGAGTACGCCATTACTTCACTTTAAATCCAGAATGAGTTGGTGAAAAGTACAACATTTTTGTGAAAGTGAAAAAAATTTTTCAAAAAAATTAATTTTCCCCCTTTAAGAACCTGAAATATACAGTAAAAGCTATAAGTTGACCAGCTTTGCAAGTGGACCACCTAATTATAACTATGTTTATTTGTTTATCTATTTTTGCAAAGATAAAAAAAACTAAAATAACTTCCATAGGATATTTTTTATGCTATAGTTATAATGTTAGACCAGAATTTGTTTGAAGAGATGAAACATCAATACAAAGTTTGCCTAAACCTCTATGTTAAGTTGACCATACCGGAAAACTACTAAGAGCAATATTTTAATCTTTAAACAAGTTTCTTCTATCTGATGTAACCATTTTGAAAAATGATGTGTTTTTAGGAAATCTTGAACATAAAATAAGTAATTTACATTGTCGCGACCCCTCGGTAAAGCTACTGCTTATACTCATTCTTAATACACAACATTTATTACACTAGACAAATACTACACATAGAAATTGAAGGAATATTTACAAGAAAATCATGAGCGTAAAGACGTACAACCTTCTGCTGCTAAGGTTGTGTGTAGACTGCTGTTTCTAAGGGGTTTGCACCCTCTATGATTTTGTTGTTGGTCCACTGCTATTGGTCAGTTCTCAGTGTTCACGTGAACAGAGTGTGGTGGACACATGCACACGTCATGATTGTGTAGGTGTATTTTCGTTTCGAATATATTTTGTAGGACTCTGAGTGGGTCGCCGCAACATAATTAGTAAGATATTTATCTTTATTTCAACTAAGTGCTTTAATTTTAAAGTTGTATAGGATACATTGCGAGTCATTTAAGTTAAATTTCTCTTATGATATTTTAGATAATTGGGAAAAAACAATAGCTAATTACTCTTTTAAAGTAACGTTAATACGTGAAGCTATATTTTAATTACTTATAAATGAATACATGCCTAGTGTAAGAAATGACAAAAAAATCTCCGCCCTCCATAAGTTGACCACCTGTCTACGCTGACCACTAAAGTGCTGCACTGCAAGTGGTCAACTTACACAGGTTTCACTGTACTAGGAATAAATTGACCACCTTTCAAAGTTGACCACTAAAGTGCTGCACCGCAAGTGGTCAACTTACACAGGTTTCACTGTGCTAGGAATAAGTTGACCACCTGTCTGTGTTGACCACTAAAGTAGTATTGAAACAGTGCTATAGTAGTTCCACTATTTGCCGCTAGGAGGCGGAATAATAGGGTTAAAACCTAAATTAAAGTGTTGCCATTCCAAAACTATAAACTTTTGAAAAACAACTCAACTCTACTTTAAAAACGCCTGAGGGCAAACAACTCAACTCCACTCGAAAAACGCCTGAGGGCATACAACTCAACTCCACTCGACTAACGCCTGACGGGACGCCTGGGGGCATTGGGAGGCGGATTAGCCACGCCCCCTTGATCCGCGATCCGCCTCTTGGCGCAGAACACCCATTATTCCCCTACTTTTCATTGCCGCTTTCCTTCTAAAGACCAAGTTTTTCACTGCTAACATTACCGTATTGTAAAGAAAACATATGTACGGCATTTATATTGGTTGTAATTTATTTTAAAATTTTCGACTGAAATAATACTTATTTTGAAATTTAATGACTGTTTCTGAGCCACGCGCAGAAAAATATTTGCGCTCAGAAACAGTCAAATACTAACATCAAAAAAATTTTTTCTTTAAATCTTAATTTTGATTTTAAAATTTTTAAAATCAACTAACGCTCATGTGTAGAATAACAACCTGAACGGGGAAGCGAGTACAAAAAATTACCCCGCGAGTGACAGTTTGACGACCACACTATTCTAAAACATAAAGAAAACTTACACATTTTTGAGAATAAATTCCCAATTTCCGGATATTTTTAGAAAAGAAACTTGAGGTAATGGAATCGTAGATATCTTTAAATATTCTGTGCATGTTTAAGCATGAGTACGCCATTACTTCACTTTAAATCTAGAATGAGTTGGTTAAAAGTACAACATTTTTGTGAAAGTGAAAAATGCAACATATTTTCTTAAAAATCTGAAATATACAGTGAAAGCTATAAGTTGACCACTTTTGGCAGGAACGGAATATCCCTATATTATATAATGTAGAGAAACCTCTGTAACTTGACCACCTAAGTTGACCACCTGTCTATATTGACCACTTATGTACGCAAAAATTGGGTGTTAGCATTATAAAAAAAAAACCTTTGCAAGTGGACCACCTAATTATAACTATGTTTATTTGTTTATCTATTTTTGCAAAGATAAAAAAAACTAAAATAACTTCCTTAGGATATTTTTTATGCTATAGTTATAATGTTAGACCAGAATTTGTTTGAAGAGATGAAACATCAATACAAAGTTTGCCTAAACCTCTATGTTAAGTTGACCATACCGGAAAACTACTAAGAGCAATATTTTAATCTTTAAACAAGTTTCTTCTATCTGATGTAACCATTTTGAAAAATGATGTGTTTTTAGGAAATCTTGAACATAAAATAAGTAATTTACATTGTCGCGACCCCTCTGTAAAGTTACTGCTTATACTCATTCTTAATACACAACATTTATTACACTAGACAAATAATACACATAGAAATTGAAGGAATATTTACAAGGAAATCATGAGCGTAAAGACGTACAACCTTCTGCTGCTAAGGTTGTGTGTAGACTGCTGTTTCTAAGGGGTTTGCACCCTCTATGATTTTGTCGTTGGTCCACTGCTATTGGTCAGTTCTCAGTGTTCACGTGAACAGAGTGTGGTGGACACATGCACACGTCATGATTGTGTAGGTGTATTTTCGTTTCGAATATATTTTGTAGGACTCTGAGTGGGTCGCCGCAACATAATTAGTAAGATATTTATCTTTATTTCAACTAAGTGCTTTAATTTTAAAGTTGTATAGGATACATTGCGAGTCATTTAAGTTAAATTTCTCTTATGATATTTTAGATAATTGGGAAAAAACAATAGCTAATTACTCTTTTAAAGTAACGTTAATACGTGAAGCTATATTTTAATTAGTTATAAATGAATACATGCATAGTGTAAGAAATGACAAAAAAATCTCCGCCCTCCATAAGTTGACCACCTGTCTACGTTGACCACTAAAGTGCGGCACCGCAAGTGGTCAACTTACACAGGTTTCACTGTACTAGGAAGAAGTTGACCACCTGTCAAAGTTGACCACTAAAGCGCTGCACCGCAAGTGGTCAACTTACACAGGTTTCACCGCACTAGGAATAAGTTGACCACCTGTCAAAGTTGACCACTAAAGTGCTGCACCGCAAGTGGTCAACTTACACAGGTTTCACTGTACTAGGAATAAGTTGACCACCTTTGTGTGTTGACCACTAAAGTGACGCACCGCAAGTGGTCAACTTACAGGTTTCACTGTATATTGTTGCGAGCTTCGGGTCTACCCGAATGAACTCAGTAATTCTTTTCTTAAAAAAAAACGCAATTTTTCTTCAGAATCTTCTGCACAAGAATTCCAGTTTCTTGTAAAGCACACTGTTATTAATGAACTGTCCACTGTTATTCAAAAACAGTGCAAAGAAAAAAGAACATTTCAAATAAGCGATGGCTCATCGCGCAAAAAATTGCGGACAATTACTTTGTTGGAAAGCAAATAGAAAGGTCTGCATTATAACGGGGGTCTCGAATTCAACGGTATTAGGGGCCGTTCATAAATGATGTCACGCTTTTTTCCCATATATTTGACCCCCTCCTCCCTTTGTCACAAAATGTCACACTTCAACATAGGGGCCGTTCATAACTGATGTCACGCTTTTTCCCCGTACATTTGACCCCCCTTCCCCCCTTCGTCACACTTCAGCGGACACCCCTCCACTCTTTGTCACATATCAGACTAAGTTGCATAATGCATGATGTCACACTTGTTAACCCCTCTTCCCTTGTCACAATTTCACGAACTCCCCTTCCCCCTCGATCGTGACATCATTTGAGTGATCCCTTATTCAAATGTTCTGCATTTAAGTCCTACTGATTTTGTTTTTTCTGATTTCTCCAATCCATACCCCCCCCCCTTGGATATTCATCTAATTTCCCTCACTCATTGCCCTTATTTTCAATTTCCGCCAACAATTCCGGGTTTTAACAAATCTTGTCTCAAGCCTCTTAAGATTTTTGCATGAAAACTAAAAACCAATAGAATAAAACCTAAAAAATTGACCACCTGTCTATGTTGACCACTAAAGTGATGCACCGCAAGTGGTCAACTTACACAGGTTTCACTGTACTAGGAATAAGTTGACCACCTGTGTGTGTTGACCACTAAAGTGATGCACCGCAAGTGGTCAACTTACAGGTTTCACTGTATATTGTTGCGAGCTTCGGGTCTACCCGAATGAACTCAGTAATTTTTTTCTTAAAAAAAAACGCAATTTTTCTTCAGAATCTTCTGCACAAGAATTCCAGTTTCTTGTAAAGCACACTGTTATTAATGAACTGTCCACTGTTATTCAAAAACAGTGCAAAGAAAAAAGAACATTTCAAATAAGCGATGGCTCGTTTTTTTTTTGTTTGTTTTTTTTTTTTTTTTGTCCACTCATAACTTCTTACCGGCTGAACCGATTTTCATGATTTTTTTTTTCAATCGATCAAGGCTGGCTTCCCATAGGTCCCGTACCTTCGTTTGACCATATTTGTTAAATAGAACAAAAGTAATGGGCTGAAATGTAGTATGTTTTTTGTTTTTTCATCCATAACTTTTGACTAAATAAACCGATTTTGACGATTTTCTCTTTAATCGATAGAGGGTCGTCTAACTCAAATATCGTACATCAATCTGGCTACTTTCGTTTTTTAGAAAAACGTTGCGGGTGAAAAATTAGTATTTTTTATTTTAATTGGAAAGGCTTGGCTTCATTTTTCTTTGCCGGGAAAACTATTAATAAATATAAAAGTCATTGTTTAAAAAGTGTTTGTTGCCATTGTGCTATAATATTAAAAGAAATTACAGCAAGAGTTTGACTAAAGGCTTCTCTTTGGAAAAAATTAATCCAATCAGTTTGTTTTCTAAAATAGACTTCAAAAGGGAATTTATCATACAAATGATTAGTTTTTAGTGCTATTCATTCAAAGAAGTTTTTCCCTTTGATATGGATTTTTTAAAAAATATTGTATTTATATACAAAATGTATTTACACTAAAAAGAATAAAATAAAATAATTTTTATAAAAAAACAGAACCGGCTTCAAATTAAAAATTGCGCTAAAAAGTAAAAAATAAATTCATTCTTTAAACAACATCGATGTGACTTTTAAACATAGTTTTAGAAGTCGGTGCAAAATGATGGGTCTAATTACCATTATACCATTTGCTACTTCATATTGGAATTGTTGCTAATTCTGCGGAAATATATATATTTCTAATTGATTAATGATTACAAAAGATTTTATCTATCCTCATTTTGCACCGACTTATAAAACTATGTTTAAAAGTCACATCGATGTTGTTTAAAGAATGAATTTATTTTTTACTTTTTAGCGCAATTTTTATTTTGAAGTCGGTTCTGTTTTTTTATAAAAATTATTTTATGCTTCAGAATTTTCTGCACAAAAATTTCAGTTTCTTGTAAAGCACACTGTTATTAATGAACTTTCCACTGTTATTCAAAAACAGTGCAAAGAAAAAAGAACATTTCCAATAAGCGATGGCTCATCGCGCAAAAAATTGCGGACAATTACTTCGTTGGAAAGCAGTCAAATAGAAAGGTCTGCATTATAACGGGGGTCTCGAATTCAACGGTATTAGGGGCCGTTCATAAATGATGTCACGCTTTTTTCCCCTATATTTGACCCCCTCCCCCTTTGTCACAAAATGTCACACTTCAACATAGGGGCCGTTCATAACTGATGTCACGCTTTTTCCCCATACATTTGACTCCCCCTTCGTCACAATGTCACACTTCAGCGGACACCCCTCCACTCTTTGTCACATATCAGACTAAGTTGCATAATGCATGATGTCACACTTGTTAACCCCTCTTCCCTTGTCACAATTTCACAAACAACCCTTCCCCCTCGATCGTGACATCATTTATGAGTGATCCCTTATTCAAATGTTCTGCATTTAAGTCCTACTGATTTTGCTTTTTCTGATTTCTCCAACCCATACCCCCCTTGGATATTCATCTAATTTCCCTCACTCATTGCCCTTATTTTCAATTTCCGCCAACAATTCCGGGTTTTAACAAATCTTGTCGCAAGCCTCTTAAGAGTTTTGCATGAAAACTAAAAACCAATAGAATAAAACCTGAAAACTTGACCACCTGTCTAAGTTGACCACTTTTGTCAGGAACAGAATTGGCCCTATGTTATATAATGTAGGGTAACTTGTAGATCTGACCACTTATGCAAGCCAAATTTGGGTGGGAGTATAATGAAAAACCCTTTGTACGTGGACTGCCTAATTATTACTATATTTATTTATCTGTTTTTGCAAAAATAAAAAAACTAAAATAGGATATTTTTTATGCTCTAAATGTGAGATGAAGCATCAATATAAAGTTTGCCTAAACTTTGCAGGTTAACGTTATGGGAAAACTACCATGAGAACTCTTTTTTCTTTAAATAAGGGGCCGTTCATAAATGACGCCATGCTTTTATCCCATATATTTGGCCCCCTCCTCCCTTTGTCACAATATGTCGCACTTCAGCGGATCCCTTCCCCCCCCCCCCCTTTGTCACGCTATGTTGCTACATCGCTATCGAAAAGTCGGGAAGAAGAGCTATTTTTCATCTTTCTGAAACAGACATCTTCTTGCGAAGATGGTTCAACGTGCAGCGGGAAATGATCTTCAGAAGGGGACTGGACTGGAATTTGGAATGTTTTTATTTTCGCATCGGATAGGAAAAATGATGCTCCTTTATAACTGTAGCTCATAGGCTCAAAAATTTTCCATCCCATGGACCCTTGTCTCTACTTTCCGTTTTTCGTGAACCCCCTTCCTAGAAGGATCCCTTAGTGGGACCGTCCATAAATGATGTCAAGCTTTTTCCTCATATATTTGACCCCCTTCCCCTTCGTCACAAATGACACACTTCAACACCCCTCCCACTTTGTCACCAATGTCACACTTCAACACCTCCACCCCTCTTTGTCACATGCCAGGCTGCGTTCTATAAGCATGATGTCACACTTCTTATTACCCCCTCCCCTTGTCACAATTTCACGAACATCCCTCCCCCCTCGAAGCGTGACATCATTTATGAATGATCCCCCAAGTTTCTTTTTTTTCTGTCTGATACAGCCATTTTGAAAAATTGTGTTTTTTGGAAATCTTTACCATCATTTAACTACTTCACATAATTAATAATATGTTTATCTTTATTTTAACTAAGTACTTTACTTTTAAAGTTGTCATTCACGTTAAATGTCTCTAATGATATTTTAGATAATTGTGAAAGAAATAGCTAATGACTATTTAATTTTAAAGTAACGTTAATACGTGAAGCTATATTTCAATTAGTTACAAATGTATAAACTTCAAGAAGGAATAACAGACCGCATGAAAATAGAGGTTACCAATAAGAATGATTTTTACCGACGCATGAAAAATAATAGCAACACAAAAAAATATAGAAAAACATGTTTAATGCATGAAACACATGACACATTTAAAATATTTGTTCTTCTCCAACATTGTATAGCATGTAAAATAAAATATCACTGATTACATATAATTTTGATTCAACGAAGCATTTGTTCAGTAACCATTTTTCCAGTCGATAACGTTCATTAAACCTTTCCCGCTGGTATATCTTGAATAATTGCCCATTATAAATTTGGCAATCTGAAATGCAAGAACAAATAATGACTTCATTGACAAGTATTATGTACTTCAAAAACATATTGCTGAATACTATCATATTTTAAATGATAAATTCGTTTAATTTTGGAATTAAAGGTTTTAAAAAAATCCTTAAATTCCAAAACCGGTTTTTGGCTGCAACTAAAGCTACTATAAATGTATCGGAGCTATAAAGCAAGGAAATTTTATTAAAATGTATGTAACAAAATTTAGTAGAAATATTTTTTCTTTAAGAATGAAGCAATATGAGAATACAAATACAGTCGAACCTTTCCATAGCGAACCCGGGATATAACGATCCACCGGTAATAACGAACCTTCCAAATGGTCCCAAGTCAAACCCTATGTCATTAATACACTTTCAAACGTTTATAACGCTCACCAAACGTTAGAAAATCGGCTATGGCGATCAAAAATTTTAAGTCTTTTATGCGATTTATCTCAGAAACTATGCCTTCTCATTTGTGTCCTAGTCTAGTCCAACACTGTTGCAATGGTGTATATAAAATCCAAAAGTTAACAGCCAATAATAACAACTTTTTTTCACACTATGGATAATAAGGTAAATTTTTACAATTTGTTTATTTATTATTAAAAACCATATTTAAAGTTAATATTTTACTCCTGATTATTGTTAGGAATATGCTTATTATATAGAAGTATCTTAGCCAGTTAACACTTTTTTTCCATTATCAGATGCAGCGAACCCTCGGTTATAGCGGTCTTCTAAGTCGGTCCATGGAGGGTTCGTTATAGCGGGGTTTGACTAT
Source organism: Octonoba sinensis (assembly GCA_038502835.1). Classification (NCBI taxonomy): domain Eukaryota; kingdom Metazoa; phylum Arthropoda; class Arachnida; order Araneae; family Uloboridae; genus Octonoba; species Octonoba sinensis. Next base: position 113,567,601 of record CM076605.1, read on the forward strand.
ATATATACACACACAATGTAAGTATAGTTGGATTGCTGCTGATGTCAATCATCATAAAGGGTCATTCCACGGCAACGGACGTTCATTTTTTTGAAATTTCGTTACGTGTGTTACCCGATGAGTAACACACGTAACGAAATTTCAGCATTTTTTTTTAAACAGACAGCAAATACATATATATCTTCAAAAAATTTTTTGCATACTTAGAGCACATGTACTTTTACTAGCCAAAATTAAAAAACCTAAAAAATACCCAAGAAGTTTGTTAGAAAGTTCGTTGAAGTCGAAAAATGCTGTATAAATGTAACGCCCGTTGCCGTGGAATGACCCTAAACATATTTTTGTAATTATGATATAAACCGCTCTTTGAAGAAAAAAAATAAGATAAATACACATCTTTTAAAATTTAACTGTTTATTTAGGAGCCACCAGGGACCGATTTACATTTTAAATCACTATAGGCACAACACATGTTTGGGGGCCCCTCACGCATCAAACATTTTTTAAACATAACACTCAGTATATGTGTTTTTAAAACTTCCCAGTCACACTAAAACTTGGGGACCCCAAAGAGCAAAAAATAATTTGTTTTTCAAATGTCAAAGAGTCAGACTAAGATTTGGGAGCCTCCAATGTGCAAGATGGTTTTGTTTCTAAATTACGAAATGTTTGAATAAAACCTGGGGTCCCCCAAAGTGCAAAATCGATTTTATTTTTCAAATTTCAAATCGTCAGACCAAAATTATGGGGTCCCCCAAAGTGAAAATTCCTTTGTGGTTTAAAAATAATTTAACAATACAAATTTTCTGTAAAACAACCGAACACTAACAGTTTGTTTTTGAAAGATGCTATTTTTAAATATTTTCCTAAAAAATTTTAAATTACAAAAAAAAAATAGGGGCCTCCTCAAAGTGGGGGCCCTAGGCCCGGGCCTCACAGGCCTATTGGTAAATAAGGCCCTGGGAGCCACTATGAAGCAAATTAGATGGAGAAAGAGAGCATACAAACTATAACTTTTAAAGGGCCGTGGTAGCCAGGAGCGTCGGATCGGAGGATTTCGGGTTCAATACCGAGCCGCTGAAGACCCCCCCCCCCCCCATGTACACTCGGGAATACGTACATGTAAAATCTGTGGACTCTAAAGTCCCGAGGGGACCGGTGGGTGGAGATTTTCCCTTCCCCTCACCCATAGGTAGGGTTGCAAGTTTGTCGCGGAAAAAAGAGCGCGAAATTCGCGAAATGTCCGCAAGAACACAAATATAACAAAATATAGCATATCAACAATGAAAGCTATTCTTCATCCTAAAATATAGGGATATAATTTTAAAAATGGAAGGATTATTAACTTCCTTAAAAGCATTTAAATATTTGTATTGACTAGGATCAAAACCTCAGCATACATTACAAAATTTTTAGGCTAGTTGGCAAAATCTATGTTTATTGTTACTGCTTTCAACAAAAATAATTTTGAATTTTTTCTTGTCACAAGTTTAGAGCCTGTTTAGACTGTGGGTGCTCTGGTTTCTGAAATTTTTAAAAAATCGGACATTCGCAAGTCAATAATTACAAAAAAAAAAAAAAAAAAGAAAAATTCGCGGAATTTAGGAAAAAGCTTTAAAAATCGCGAACATCACCGTGGGAATTCGCGGCGCGACAAACTTGCAACCCTACCCATAGGTCAAAAAAGGAAGGTGATGTATTTGTGGTGGCGCCATCTGGTGTCATCCAAGTACATTATGAGCAAAGTCGTACTTCCACCATTGGTGTTCAAATTGAAACGGGAGGCGTTCCCAACTGCCTTAATTCCTAGTCGACTCGACGAAGGGGAGCTCGGATAACCCAAGTGGCATAAGCAATAACAACATAACTTATAAATCTTGTTTTTAAATAAAAATGTTTAAGAAAAACTTAACAGTCGAAAAATCGGAATTGACCGACGAACTTTTATCGAAGAAACCAGCTTACTCCTTGTTATTTATTTATTTATAGTTTAAAAGGTACCATCCACTTGGAGGTAGTATCCAAAAGCTCAAAATGCATGCTAAATTTTTTCCAGTTTTAAAGCTCTCACCTAGCTTTAAAGGGCTGTTCATAAACGATGTCACGTGTTTTTTAAAAACTATATTTGACCCCTCACGCCCCTGTCACATGTCACGCTGTATTACATAAGCATTCGACTTGCAGTCCAGAAACAAAGCACTGCAGTATAGATCACGATTCTAATTTTATTTTTGAATTTTTAATGACTTTTACGAGCATTATAATATAATAACAGTAATGATTATATGTGCACTTAATTTGTATAAAATGAGGTTAAGATTTATAATAAAAAAGAAAATTAGTCTAGAACAGTGAAATTTATTGATTGTTCGAATTCTAAAAAAAAAAAATGACCCTCGCAATTTTATCCTAAAAGTGCACATGCCCAAGAAAACTTCTTTTTAAACTTTTAACAAGAAATAAATTGAAACCTTAATCAGCATCGGTGTTTACGATGCAAACTGATCAATGAAACGGTAAAATCAAATTATGAATACAAAAAAAAAACCTTTAAAAATAAAATTAATTTACTGATTTTAAATGTTTTTATAGAAGCCAAAATGTGTCATGTCACACTCCTTGCTATACCCTCCCCTCTCCTTGTCACAATTTCTCGAACCCCTCTCCTCCTCTCCCCTAGAGCGTGACATCGTTTATGAATGTATTTTTTGCACGGGTAGCTTTTTCAGCTATCTTCATTCTTGTTTATAATGAAATTTACTGTTTTGCGAAAAGTTTTAATTACCCCCTTCCTAAAAGTTTAAATCCAAAACTTTTGTTTCACATAAAAAATGTCATGCATTTAAAATTTTATGTTTAAGTGAAATATAAACAAAATGTTTAAACTAAATTTCAAATAAATGAAATATTTGAATGTTATTATTGGTTGATATTATTTGATACAGCGACCATTCGATACTAGAGACTACAGTGATGAAACCCCAGTTGAAAAGAAAAAAAATTATAAATATGAGGTGGCTCAATAATGTGGCTAAGAGATACTGGAGCCAAGAAATGGAGGATTATAGCCACAGGCAGATCAAAACTGACCAAGACAGCCTTAGCCGAGAATCGGCTGTAGTGCGCGAGAAGACCATTTGATATAATGATCCCAACAGTGAAGTCTGGATGATTTCGTTATAAGGTAAGTCATCTATAACAAATGAAAGTTATGGTTAATATAATATGTATCGGTATACTGAGTCTGGAAATGCTCTCCATGTAATTATCTTATCTTCGCAAGCGCAGAGCAATAAAGGCAGGTATTTGTAGCCATTGGAGTACATGGTCACAGAGCAACCAGCAGCAAGAGGTTGCCACCCTCCCAAACACCGACTTTGGTCAATGCTGCTTCACTTTCGGTGTCAGCGGGAACCGAGCTTCTACAGACCGATTCAACTCTGGACCAAGCTATGCCATGCAGGGCCTTATTTACCAATAGGCCCGTGAGGCCCTGGCCTAGGGCCCCCACTTTGAGGGGGCCCCTAATTTTGGTTATTATTTTTTTTGTAATTTAAAATTTTTAGAAAAATATTTAAAAATAGCATTTTTCAAAAACAAACTTAGTGTTCTGTTGCTTCACAGAAAATTTGTACTATTAAATTATTTTAAAACCACAAGGAATTTTCACTTTGGGGGCCCCCAAATCTTGGTCTGACAATTTGAAATTTGAAAAAACAAAATCGATTTTGCACTTTGGGGGCCCCCATATTTTATTCAAACATTTTGTAATCTTAAAACAAAATCATTTTGCACATTGGGGGCCCCCAAATGTTAGTCTGAGTCTTTGACATTTGAAAAACAAATTAGTTTTTGTGCTTTGGGGGCCCCCAAATTTTGGTGTGACTGGCAAGTTTTACAAACACGTACTGAATGTTATGTTTAAAAAAACTTTGTTGCGTGAGGGGCCCCTAAACATGAGTTGTGCCTATAGTGATTCAAAATTATTGATATCTCCCCTCTTTTTCAGTGGACACCACCTGGGAAACAAGCTGCTTTTAGAGACATTTGCATATTGACTGAGGAAAGGCCATGAAGCCAGCCAGTGAGGACTAGACATCATTCAGAACAGCCACCAACTCTTCGCTTCCCAAAGCACAGCAATGCCCGGATTAGAGCCCGGGGCTTTCTGGTGACAAGACAAATCATTACTGCTGAGCCACATGTCAGGATGCGAAATTGCCTTTGCATTGGAAAACTAGTTAATGCTTGTTAAGTTTGATATTTTATAAAAACAAAACTTAAATACATCCAATGAGCTTGTTATCTTTGATGTCTTTTGAAGCAGTAATTAAGTTTCAAGTAAAATTATTCAAGTAATACCTAGGGTTGCAAGTCTGTCGCTTCACGAATACTAGCAACGATTTTCCCCGTTTTTCCCTATAACTTGCAAATTTTTTTTTTAATTATCGACCCGTAAAATGTCAGCTTTGTTATGCGTGAATCGTAAAGTGTCAAATGGTAACCAAAAACACAAAAAACATTTAATAAAAAAATAAAACATACATTACAAATATCCAAGAGCACATAACCATCCGAAAAACTTATTTTCTTTCTTCCTATTTTAAAACAGTGTATAATATCACGAGGTGACTAAAGGAAAAGTTAAAGTTATTAACACTCCGTCGGGCGCGCTCTATCTCACAGATACATTTCGTAATAGCAACGCGCAAATTTAATTATGAAAGTGTTTTTTAAATGTTTTATTGTTTTTGGTACCAGGCTTTACCTCCCTTACACTCGGACCCTAATCTCTCCTTTATTTCCTTTATTTCAGTTCAAAATACAATGAAAATATTAAATTACAACGCAAATACTTACTAGCAAAAAGAAATGTAAATTAATAAAATATATGCGTCCAATAGGTGTTTATATATAATTATTTTAAGTGAAAATATTCTCAATTGAAATATTAACTATTCAAATAATTTTAGGAAATGAAAAAAAAAAATTGACTCCGATACATTTAGTTCATCACTTGCACTTTTTTAAAAAAACATCACGGTATGTTCTAAGCAAAAACCTTCGCTGCATTTTAGGCACTTATATTGCGTTTACCTAGTCTTTTTGTTGGATGACATTCCATAACCTGAATGACATTCCATGAAATCTCCTTTGTCCTTATCACTTTCATCGCAAATTTCTACATCTAAATCTTAATTTTCATCAAAAAAATTTTTTTTCTAACGAATGTTTCAGGATTTTTCTGATCACTTAAATCTAGAAAGCGTTTTTTGTTCATTTTCAAAGCAAAATAAACGCAAAAATTAATAAAATTAGTATAACAAACGGAAAACGTCATCGGTTGCGCTGTAAGTATTCCACAGATACAGACCGCAAATGAACCCCCAAAAGCTGGGGGGGGGGGGATCCCCCCCGACACCTACTCCCACAACATTCTAGGAGGCCCAGTGGCCGGAAAGGCAGACATTGCTCTGGTCAAGGTCGCGACATTCCCCCTTCGATTTAAAAGAAAGCAATTTCAAAGCTCCGTATCTGTGAGATACAGCGCAACCGACGGAGTGTTAAGGTCAACAGAAATATACTTTTCTGCTCACGGGAAAATATTAACGCAGATAGATTCCACAAAAATTTGAGAAAGCAAAGATGAAATCTGTGAGCACCCAAAGCCTAAACTGGCTCTAAATTTGCGCCAAGAAAAAATTCAAAAATTAATATTTTGAAAGCCAGCAACAATAAACACAGCCATCGCCAGCCAGCCTCGAGCATTTTTAAAGAATACAGAGTTTTTGATGCTATGCAATACAAACATTTAAATGTTTTTAACGAAGTTGATAACTCTTCCTTTTTAACAATATCCCAACGTTTGGGGAAGAAGAACAACTTCCATTGGAAATACGTGACATCATTTATAAATGATGTCACGCTTTGAGGTGGGGTTTGGGAAATTGTGACAGTTTGTGACAACAGGAGGGGTTGCTATAACAGGGTGTCTACCAAGTTTCACAAAGTCAATTTGGTGACGTTTTAGTGACTTTTTCGGGGACTTTGTAAACTTATTTAGTGACCTAGTACATTTTCATAAAACCTGTTTTTAAAAACTTTATTTTTAATAACGATTTGAAATGACAAATTAAGGCTGAATTTCTTAATATAAATTGTTTAATTTTAAGTTTTTACATTTTTTTTTATTACTGGAGCTCAATGTCTAACAAAAAAAAAAAAGTGTGGTCAGTCCTATATTCTTCGGAACTTATAATAATACGAAAAGTCTGAATTAAATCTGGAAAAACTCGTTGCAATTTTTAAAGAAATAAACATGTTTTCAAGCACCAACTTTTAATACTTGTGCACACCATAGTAGATGTTTTATTAATATATATGCATATTAATTTGAGCTATTTGACTAATGAATTTCTAAGATTAAAAAGAGGCAGAATTAAAAACATTAGGATTAATATTTTGCCGAATTTAATGATCACTTTATAGTATGTGAAAAACAATTGCTAAATTTTTTACATGTTTTTAAAATATATATTGAAAGAAACTAGAAAGAGATGTTATTTATTTATTTTGTAACAATATATAATGAGCACTTGGCAAGGTAAAAACCTAATGTTAAAGACAATCTAACATTGAAAAACATTTTTAATTGCATGCAAACAAAATAAGAGAAATTTTTTTTTCCGGCAAAAATATTTTTAAAATTATATTCTTAATAAGGCTGCAATATTCAATAATTATAATCAACTGATATGATCATTAAAACCTTAAGGCTAAAAATGAATTAAAAAACTCGTTGATTTGATTAAATTTCGAGGGGGCGCAGCAAAATGACGTCCGTGCAAGTCCTTTAGTACAGAATTGAAACCTGAGAAAGATTAAAAATAATGGTAAACTCGAAGTTATTGATCTCCCAGAGGAAGAATCCGATAGCAAACGAAAATTAGGAAGCTTTACCGAAGCCGATGAAACTGGATTTTGAAATGAATAAAAAATCGGTATTGACCCTTGAAAGCGCAAAAAACGGACTACTTGTGCAAATTTTACTCGTGATTTGTAACATTTGGCAGGCATGTACGTTAAAAACAATTCATAGAAAAGAAAAAATTCCAAAATTACGATTTTTGCGAAAACGAAATTTGTAATTTCCATTTTCACCGAAAATACGAAAAAAAAATCACACGTCTGATAATGCGAAAGTGTGAAATGATTTAAAATCGATGTTATATCTACCATCCGCCGCATTAATCAACCCCACATTCAGTTCTAAAAATAGCTGCGCATTGTGGCGATCATGGCCAAGAAAAAAACATTCAGTGCCGTCGATTATTTTTTCCGTGCCCGATTTTCCAGTTTCGTTACTTTTTGGGGACTTTCGTGACCCCTTTTCCGATTTGGTGACTTTTCGGGGACTTCCGTGGCCGGTAGACACTCTGTTTAATAAGAAGTGTGACGCTACACATTTTGGTTTCGATAATAATGTTTAAAACCACCACATTAAATTTATTTTAAAAGTTTTTTTTATTTTCACAATTTGATCTTAAAGTTTCATTGATCATTTTGTATCGTAAACACCGATGCTGATAAAGCAGGGTTCCCACTCTCATCGCCAAGTCAAATTTAAGGCCTTTTCAGGGCCACGTGTAACTTTTTTAGGGCCACATTACATTTAGAATTACTTTTCTTTGAAGAAATAAGCATGATATCGTATGTCGGGTGAATATAGTTAATTGTTCAACACTGAAATTAACTTTTAAAAAATAATAAGAATTCTGGAAATGACATTAAAACTTTGCTATCACAACTAAGGAACTCATTTTTTCTCCTCCAATAGATTTTAATGTGCATTTAATGCATTTTTATGCACGATCCATTCACTGTCATGAATAAATGCTTTCCTCAGAATGATGATGAAGCAGCAACATGAACATCTCGCTGAATTAAATCTTTTACATAAGTCAACTTTTTCAAATTTTATCTTAAATTTAAAGATTTATTCCTTTAATAGCTATATTTCCTTCAGAGTTATAAATATTATGCTTAGCTAACTTTTCAATCTATAAACCACAACCAGACTTTATTTTGCCTCCAACAACATTTCTCAGCACATAATCTGCAGTGCCGCAGTGTATTATTCAAATAATATGATATGTCTTACAATTATGCCTCTTATACATGTAAATCTACGCAACTAAAAATTTTGAAAGAGTAAAAACAACATATATTACGCAAATTTTGCAAAAGATTTTGAGGCTGCAACGAACCCCCTTTTCAATGCAGAAGAAGTGCACTTCTAGGTAAAAGCATCCCACTGAAGATGTATCTGCTCAGAAGAATCACTTGAAATAAATGTGTCTTTTTCCTCATAAAAACGAGCTTTTAAACCATTATAAAGCAAGCAATAGCAATGTCTTGAATCAATGTTCTTTCTGAAGGCAGATTATTTTAAAAATAATTTAAGCATTGCATTTTAATAAGGCTACAATAATGAATGCTAATAATTACCAACATGATCGTCGAGAGTTTGGGTTAAGTTAAAGATAAGGGGGAAAATGCCGACTGTAGGTATGTTTCTTCACATTCTTTTTTATTTTCCCCATAACATAAGATTTCTCAAGCAATTTCATGGTTTCCTTGACTTCTCAGTGACCACTTAGCTTCTGAGATAATTTGTAAAATTCCAGAACGATCGTAACATCCAATGAAAATTCACTTAGAATAGAAAATACATACAAAATAGCCACTGTGCAGATGTAAAATATATATATATATATATATATATATCAATACATGTAGATTTTCATCCCATTTACCAGTTTTGAAAAATCCATGTCATGAATGAATCATCAGTGTGACATGACTGTGACTTCTGAGCTGGAAAAGGAAGAGGGGAAATAAATTTAAGGCCTCAAAAATAAAAATTAGGGCCTTTCGAGAGTTTTTGGAAGAAAATAAGGCCTCTTAGGGGCCCCTAAATCAATTTCCATATTTAAGGCCTTTTTAGGGACTTTTTAAGGCCGTGGGAACCCTGTGAAGGTTTAAATTCACTTCTTGTCAAAAGTTTAAAAGGAAATTTTGTTAGTCATTTACACTTTTAAGGTGAAATTGCGTGGGTCATTTTTCTTACAGTTAGAGTAACTAATTTTTACTATTACAGGTTGAACCCCACCATTCGTGAGCCTCGCTTTCGCCCACCTTGTTCAAGTAAAATTCAACTTGCCATTCCTACTTGTATTGCAATTCGTACGGAGCCAGGGGCCGGCTGGGTTGCCAGTTTGGCTTTCTTTAAAGAAAAAAAAAATAGAGAAATGATGCTCATTTTGAACTCGTCTGGAAATTATTTGCTTGGTGTCTTGGATTTTTCAAAAAATTTCAATACTTTTTGAGATTTTACTGACAAGTTTAACTTTTAGAGGGGGCTGCAAGAGGAAGTGGTTGACGAACTTTCTCCTTCGGAGGAGGAAGGTAGTAAGGAAAGCACTTCCTTTGCAGAAATTAAAGAGCTGCGTCACCCCTGCTAGAAAACACAGAGAGTGGTGGGAAAATGGCCTCCCAACACTGCTGTGGTCAACAGCATTCGCTTGTTCAACGGCAATGTTATTGACCATTTTAGAAAAATTCTGAACCATCATCAAAGGCAGACAACATTGGACAGGTTTTTAGAGGAAGAAACCCAAGATTCCTAGTGCAAAAAGACAGAAAGAGAAAGAACAGCAGAAAGGGAGAACACACCTGAAGGGATGTTACCTGATGTTTTTATGGAAGGTGACTCCTCTTCCAAAAATTTCTCTTCCTATAATCTCATGTACTGCACTGTACATTTCTGTCTGTTCATTTGTTTTTCATAGGTTTAAATTAGCAACCACCTGTGGGTCCAGAACAGATTAACCCAATTTAGTGTATCTTATATGGAAAAAAAATTCCCCATTCCTACAATTTGACAATCGGACTGCTCCTGGAACGAATTGTGTAAGAATAGCGGGGTTCTACTGTACTACTTAAATCAGACATAAAATAGACCCCCCCCCCCCACCTAGGAGACTCTACAAACATTCCCCTCTCCCGTTATCAGTCATCATTGTTGTCGTGACAACTGACTAATCATCTCTGGCACCTGTTTTCCTGGAACTTTGGGCGTTAAGAAACTGGCACCCTTGAGAAAAAGCAAAACAGCTTTTCTAAACCTCCTCCTGATCTTTTTTTCCAATAGAAAGAAAAACAACTACGTAGATTTAAAAAAACATGAGAAAAAAACTTCAGAATTCGAAAGTGCTATTTGCAAGAAAAAAATTAACCGATATGAAAACTTATTAAGCGGGGAAAAAAATAAAACCAAAACATTTTAAAAGGATTATTTTACAATTTCGGAGATGAGAATGAAACTAGTATTGACATTAAAAACTTCTTAAACGGGTTTTACTGTATTTTACTATATTTGTGTCCTCAAATTTTGGGCTGTTTTATAGGCGGCAAACTTGCAATGCTAGTACTACCATATGCATTAAAACAACTCCATAAAACATTTTTGAAAATCCCAAAAGCATACTGAATGGATCAATACAACTTACCCCGTCTATCCTTGGTATGGCACCAACATGAGGAGTAATGTGAACCTATTATAAAAACAAGAAAAAAAACTTGAGTAAATGTATTTTAATAGATAAAACAATTTCCCATTGAACAAAACATATCAAAGCTACTAACCCCAGGAGTCTTCCACAACGGATTATCTGCTGCCAGGGGCTCATCGATAAAGACATCCAAAACAGCTTTTGATATCCAACCTTCACTGGAAAAGTGATTCTTTTGTTAAAGGAATGCCAGTAAAGTTTAAATAAATAAAATAGTAATTTGGGAGGGAAAAAAGTGAAACTGACCTCAAATTAAAAATTGCCCTAAGAAGTAAAAAAATAAATCAAACCACATCAACACGAATTTTAAACACAGTTTCGGAAGTGGCTGCAAAATTGATAATCTAATTACAAATATACAAAGTATTACTTCATATTGGAAATGTTGCAAACTCTGAGCCATTTACATTTGCAATTATTCATGATTACAAAAGATTTTATCCATCATAATTTTGCACTGACCTCTAAAACTATAATAATAATTTAACTTTGTGCAAGTAAACAGTAATAGAAATATAATTTCACGTTAATTTAAAGCACAAATGAGCAATAAAACGCAGACGTATGTTTCGGGATTGCTTCGAATCCCTTTTTCAATGCGACAGGGAGCTTCTAGATGCAAAACATCCAAATGAAGCAGACAAAACAACAAAAACAAAGTTTATATAGCCTAAGAATTATCTGTAAACCAATAAGAATGAAGGCAGTGTGAAGTGGAAGTAGAAGTAGCAGGGAAAGCACCAATAAGAGAGCAACAAACGAATCCAGTTGAAAGGGATTCCAAGCAATCCCGAAACATACGTCTGCGTTTTAATGCTCATTTGTGCTTTAAATTAACGTGAAATTATATTTCTATTACTCTAAAACTATGCTTAAAAGCCATATCAATGTTGTTGAACGAATGAAATTGCTTTTCACTTTTTAGCACAATCTTTAATTTGAAGCCTTTTTTTCACTCCTTTTAGTGTAAATACATTTGTCATATAAATACTCTATTTCAAAAAAGAAAAATGCTAATCATTTGTATGATAAATTCCATTTTTAAGTTTATTTCAAAAAGTCTAATTTAACTTAATAACTGAAAGAGTAATCAGTTTCAAAGAAGCCTCCACTCAAACTCTTATTATAATTGCTTTTAATATTACTGCTAAATGGCAACAAACTCCTATTTAACAATAAGTTTTACATTTATTAAGAATTTACTCAACAAAGAAATAACAAGCCAAGCCTTTCTGATGAAAAGAAAAATACCTAATTTTCACCCATAACATTCTTTCTAAAGAGCAATTGCAGTCAAATGAATGAAGGTTATTTGAGTTAGACCGACCCTTTGTTGAATAAAAAAAATATATATCATTAAAATCAGTTCATTTAGTAAAAAAAATCACTACATCTCCGCCCATAACTTTTTTTCTAATTATCAAATGTGGTCAAACCAAATTATGGCCCCTATGGGAGAATTATTACATTAAAGAAAAATAAAGGAATAATAAAACAATCAAAATGGAACTTTACATAAAAATACAAGGACCCTCACCAACTCATAAACGTTGAGTTACAAAAAGAGTTACTTCAGCATTGTAATTGAAAAATCATTTTCTTTTGTTCTTCACGAAAGAAAAATGTTAAAGGAGCAACAAAAACTAAACAGAGATGCAAAAGGATCAAGAATATTCCGTAAAGTAACTTTTTCTGTACCAAATGACTGCTATTAACTGGACAGATAGAAAAGAAAAAAAATAATTGATAACCACAGATATCTTGAGTTTTATCTATACCAGGGTTTCTCAATGGGAGTCATACGGCCCCCTTGGGGGCCGCAGAAAAAATCAATGGGGCCACAAGAGAAAATATGAAAATAGGAGAGCCGTGAACCCCATGAAGGGGGCCATGGCTAATGCATCTAGAAGCTCCCTGTCGCATTGAAAAAGGGATTCCAAGCGATCCCGAAACATATGTCTGCATTTTATTGCTCATTTGTGCTTTAAATTAACGTGTAATTTTATTATTATTGTTTACTTGCACAAAGTTAAATTATTTTTAACCAAATTTACAATCATAAAAAATAGCAAACTATGCCTTTTAAAATAGTGGAGATAGAGCAATAAATAATGCAGGCAGACAACAAATAAATATTATAATTATTCGATTTATAAATAAAATCTAAAATTGAACATGCAATGAATGCAAGCTAAGAGAAAATGAAGTAACAAAATTTTTGTAAGGTCGCTAATTAATCTGCAAGCTTCAATATAAATCTGCAGTGCTCGCTGCTGTGCTGCGCGATTTCTGCTGCCGGGTTTAGGGGTAATATGTACAAATTACACGTATTAATAATTACTACTGTACTCAAGAACAGATTATTAAATAAAAGTTTTTAAAAAATAATGTAAATGAATTCAAACGAAATGAGGTATAAGATTTCTTCTAAACAATTGATTGCACAACATTTATTTTTATCAATGAAGTGATTGGTCAAATGGCAAAAAATAGGAATACTAAATCTGTTTACAAAAGTGTGTGCAAATTATGAAAATGAAACAAATGGAAAATAAATAGGTAATTTAAACTTAGAAAAACACAGCATTATTTTCTAAATTATAACTTTCTTTACAATTTAGATAATTTTTCTTTGACATTTTATAATGTAAAATTCAAAATATATATTAAGATTTAAATTGTGAAATTAAGATTCAGAATTACTACTAGTCAATTTGGCTAGTAGAATTGATTTTTTAACTAACCATTTACAAAATCTTATTAGTTAAATTGGCATAGTAATATTAAATTTATACATTGCTGCATGGAAAATAATTTTTAAAAAAAGTTAAACTGATTCCTTTATCAAAAATCAACATATCGTTATTTTCTTCCATTGCATATAATTAAATTTAAATCCTTTAATCACTAGTTTTCCTGCAGATTAGAAATTGATCTTTGTGAATTAATGTAAAAAATCGTTATTTATTTATTCATTTCCTAAATACGTATCAACAATAAAATTTTCGTAAATTTATATCAACAATAAAATTTTCGTTAATTTATATCAACAATAAAATTTTTAAATTTTGATAAATTACACTTTTTTTATAAAGTAAAATAATTATTCATATTGATAGTATTAATTCTGAAAATTAATGTTTAATTAATAAATTTTTATTCATTCATTACAAGTCAATTTGGCTAGTAGAATTGCTTTTCTAACTAACCATTTACAAAATCTTATTAGTTAAATTGGCATAGTAATACAGTACAGAACCTCTTATCCGGGAACCAGAAAAACGGGAATTTTTTCGTGAATTTCCCGCCAATTTTGAAATGTTCGTGTTTTTTTGCACATTTAGTAAAAATACGAATTTTTTAAAATGCCTTTAGAAATAGGCATTTTTTCCGTTACAAGTAACATATTCAGTGTTTATAAGTCGAACAATTTGTCTAAAAACGATGTTTTTTAGGGGAGGGGGGGGCGTCAACTTACTTGCAGATGAAAATTAGAAAAAAAAAAAAATCTCCAACGACACTTGAGAAAAATCAGACCTTTTCTCTATTTCAATAATTTAACATGAAAGAAATAAGTAATTAGATTCTTATACATTTATTTAATTGTCTCGTTAGTATTCGAAGACGAATTGCAACAAAAGTCGGACTATACGAAAGTTCGGAAATTTTCTAATACGGCAGATTCGCGATTTTTCCGCAATAGCTGATCGTGTGAAAATTAAACCTCGTTTATTTTTGTTTTATATATTTTTTTATTTATTTAAGAGCTTCAATAAGGTAATAAGAATTTAAAATTGATATTAAAGCAACAATTCTTTATTACAAGCGAAGTCGTTTTACAAACAAGTGTGAAATTTGCGCGTTTCTGCATGTAAACATGCTTCTTACATTTCATTTTCCTCCTTTTTGAAATCTTTTATTACTGTAAAACTGATTGACGATTAGATTTTACGAAATTAATAATTTGATAAACAAGATGTCCGATTCGGAAAGCATCCAAATAGTGCTACATCCGAACGATGACAAAGAGCAAGATAGCGATGAAGACGAAAATAATGACATTTTGCCTACTATGTCTAACAATCGTTGCTTTGAATTAACTAAAGAAATTTAGCAGTAATGGGACAAAATTCGTTTATAGACGAAATAACGCACATAATGACTGTTTGAAAAATCCAGCAATCGAATTTTCGACCATTTCCCGATAAGCTATTGTTCTGAAGCTTTACACATAGCTCAGAACCAGATGACAATGCAATATTCTACCACTTTTATCACGATTTGATGAGTTTCTGAAGCATTTCCAATAAAATAAAATTAAATATGGCGACCAAAATTCAGTAGCGGCGCTGCGATCGTATCTTTTTACTACGATTTTTCGTAACCTTTTTTTCGTATTTTTTTATAATTATTTTTTTTATCAACTATATTAGCGGGCCAATTCAAAAGGCTTAGCGGGCCAATTTTGGCCCGCGAGCCATAGTTTGTGCATCCCTGAATTAATGTATCTTTATTGCAGTCAATATACTTCTTTTCAAATAATACATCCAGAGATTTCCCATGAAGGTTTCCGAAAACGGGACAATTTTGCGTCCCAGTGCTCATTTCGGGGACACCGGGACGTGTAATCAAAGAAAGGGACAGTCCCGTTCAAAACGGGACGTCTGGTCACATTAGCCATGGCTGACTTATGTCACAACTTCTAAAATCTTACACCATAAACGTAAAATATTCCATATAAATTTTTACTAAACCTTTCAAAGGTGAATAAACAACACAAAATTACATATTTTAATTTTAAAAAAAAAACAGCCTTAACATATGAAGTAGCGCAAAGCATTCTTACACGACTCGTTTTTCATGGAGGAAAGCACAAACTGGGTTTCAATTAGTTTCATGTATTGCTCAATGTTTTTCCTAATAATGTACGTCAACTTTTGCTGCAATACACTTTTTGAATTTCAAAATTGTTTGGCGTGTTTCACCATTAGCATTGTGTGCTATAAAAGTTATTTTTACTAGACAAAAATATAAATAAACTAGCTGCGATGCCCGGCGTTGCACGGCCTACCTTAAATTATATTTTGCAAATACAGCGATGCCTCATCAAAATGCTAGAAATGTTGATTTTTTTTTTTTATTTGTCTAACAATGGCAGCTGCATCGATTTGTTTGTTCACAGGGCAACTGTAACAATTGCTGAAAGGATGCAACAACGCAAATAAAATAAATCGGTCATCATCTGGATCAAATAAAATTAAAGTTAGTTACCGTGGAAAAATAATTTCAGACTACAGAGAAAAACGCTTATAACTTCTTTTCTAGTTCATTTAGAGGCTTCCAATTTTAGCACGAAAGACAAAACTCTTTCTAGAACAGTTTTTTTACGGGCTTTTCAATGGTATCAAGCTCGAAAGGATGAGATCATTTCTTCCGATAGAAAAGGACTTTTTATGCAATTCTCGGAGCTGCGCTCCTATTGGTCTTAGCATGATGATATATAGCCTATAGCAGGGTTCACACTGGGGAAAAATACAAGGTGGGATTTCCCACCTTGACCAAAATTTTAAGTGGGATTTTTAAAATTTAAGTGGGAACTTTTCTTTTTGTTTTTGTCTTTAAAAATATTACTGAATTGTCCGATCATGATCCAACACAAACTATGTAATAAAAGATGATTATCTAAGCTATGCTCAGCAAAGAAAAAATAAACGTCAACAAGGTTCACACAAAACGGATCCTGCACAAAATTCGCGATCGCAAAAATGGGTGCTTTATAAAATGTTAAGCATGAAAAAGATCCTCTGGTATTTTAGTTATTTAACCAAAATTTTTTGATGTGTGATTTTTACAAAAAAATCCTAAATATTAGTTTAATATTTCCTCTATTTCTTTCTGATCATATGTCATTTTATCTATTGATGTTTTTCAAGAAAAACTGTGTTTTAGGAACCAGCATTCTCTTGTAACCTTGTGACCAAGGAAGATTCCCTTTTTCCACTCCTTTTTTTGATATTGTCCTCTGTAAATAGAATAAATAAAGATAAGTCTGCATTCACAAATGACTTAAATTGTTCAATAATCCCAAGGAATGAAGAAGTTGTCAATCTTTCCCTCATGTTATTGTATATGATAAATAGGGTTCCTAGATTTTTCTTTTTATTAATGAAGATAAGATGGCAGTTGAAGATTAACATACTCCATTTAGTTTGTATTGAATTATCAGTTTAGAATAGTAGTTTCGTTTCGCGATGTTCTGAACGCATGTTGTGGGAAATCGCGCAAACAAATTTCAGGGCTCGGAGCACATTGGAGTCTTCAAAATAGTGACCACAGCTTTAAAAAAAGTGACCAAAATAGTGACCATTAAAATGTAAACTTGTGTGTTTGTTTTTTTTTATTTAAACTTAATATAACTTGAAAAAGAGCAGTTTCGACATCTTTTGAAAACTAAACCTGAATCAATAGAGCTTTTACCCAACTTTAAAAAAAAAAATCATAGCCTATTCAAAAATACGAATTTTTATACCTGTAACTACCTTCATAAATACCTTTTTCAAAACCCATAAATGGCTAAGAGTGAGAGAGACAAAAGTTATTTCTTTTAATTAATTTCTTTCTCAAATTGTTACTTATTTTAAAATATAAATGAATAAATATTTATTCAAATCGGCAGAAATTTCAAATTTGAATTTATGTTCAACATTTAATAAAATTTATTTTGCAAATGCTCATTTTAAAATATTTTTTATACTTGTTTAAAGATTAGAAAATTCCACTTGAAATAAAGCTAAATTTGATATTTTATCAAAATTATTCAGACTGAAATTATTGTGTTAATCTTCTGTACCATTGTAGGAAACAAACCGTTTGATTATTCGATAGTTTTTGTAATTTCATGGTAGTAACAAAATCCAAGAAAAATTCCCTGATTTTATAATTTTAGTTACACAGTATAAATGTCATACATAACGACAGTATGAGTGGCACAATCAGAAAAATTCTTTACGGGGGGGGGGGGGGGGAGGGATGGAAATAAAAAAAAAAGAGGTCATAATGTAATTTTCTGAGCAATATATATAATATGCAACTGCTAAGAATTTTTCAGATCTAAAGTTTTTTTTTTTTTTTTTTTTTTTTTTTTAAGAATTTAGATTTCCCCCTCCCCTGCATCATTATTTAATGATTTCTTGACAAGAATAAAACTTTACTTTCTCAAAATTGCGTATTGTCTTTTCGCTGAGAAATCCCCTCCAAAAAATTTCTTTTGTGATCGTGACAGTTAGTTCGGGAGTGGGGGGGGGGGTGAAAGAAATGATTAATTAAGCTAATTTTTTGAGTGATATAATCTGCAATTGCTAAACATTTTTAGTTTCTATTGTAATTTAAATATCGCTTAATTTGCTCTTAAAAATTAAAAACAATTAAAATTATCGTACTAGATGGGGGGGGGGAGAGGTCAAGGGCCCTCTAGGCCTCCCCTTCTGGTTGCACCACACTGCAATATCAAACCTGAAATCCGGCACACTAGTTGCCGGAGCCACGCCGAATTTCAAAATACGACCAAAAATGGCGGACTTACAGGACCAAAAATGGCGGCTACGTGGAAGCTTCAACCCTGGCACACGTATTTTTATGCAAAATTGCAATGTTTTCTTAACTCATAGACAGACAAAGTAACTTTTTTTGGTTGTTCTGCCAGAGAAAGGGCAAAAAAGGGAAAAAAGTGACCAACTTTTTAAAAAAAGTGAAAATAGTGACCAATTTTTTAAAAAGTGACTAAAAGTGACCTATGCAAAAAAAAAGTGACTTTTAGTGAAAAAAGTGACTCGCGCCGACCCCTGAAATTTGTTTTGAGTGGGATTTCAAAAAATACTGCGGGAACCCTGCTATAGCCTTCCTCCATAAATGAGCTATCTAACACTGAAAAAAGTTTTCAAATCGGACCAGTAGTTCCCGAGATTAGCGCGTTCAAGCAAACAAACTCTACAGCTTTATAATATTAGTACAGATAAGAACATGAAAGAAAGCCTAATATCTTGTATAATATTCAAGAAATAAAATCAATTAAGTCAATAAATATTTAGAAAGCATGAGAGAATGTGTGTGTCAGTCCCCCCCTCCCATTCAAATGACTTCGGAAGGAATAATCCAAAACAAACACTTATGAAAGATCACCATATCCTTCTCGTGCTTCACGTTTTACTTTGAAGAATTGAACAGCACTGGGCTTCATGAGGAAATTTGAATTTTTTATTAATCCTTATTTAATAGCAGGATTGGCTTTGGACTTATCTCATCAAAAACAGCTTCTGATGTAGAACATGTATATAAAAGGTTCTTTTTTTAAAATTTAGTAATCATTTTAAAGCCAGTTTTAAACAGATGCACAATATTTAAAGTTAACGCCTGCAAGACGTGTTAACTCTTACTAAAAAACCGATAACGCTAAAAGTAAAATGTTGGAGCCAAAAAAGGGCAAATTTGCAGAGATTATGAACGCATTTAGTTTTTTCATTCATTTGGTTTTCTGTTTTTGTTTTTATTTTTTATTTTTTTTGGGGGGGGGGGGGGGCGTTGGAAAAATTATAGGTAAAAATGAAAAAAAATCTTAAGATTTAACATTGACAACTGGATAGTGATTCAATTGACGAATTCAAGAAATTTAAAACCCATTATTGCTTTGGAAACGACAAAGTTAATAATGATTTTGTTATTGATACAGTAAATGATTATAGAAACATAAGTTCTTAATTTTGATTTTAAATTTACTTTACACTCCATAGTTTTCCTACTCTGTTTTAGAATTTTGTATTGAAAATACATTTTCTGATTCAGCTCTATATTTCTTCCCTATGGTTGTATGCTTACATATCAAAAATATTTGATTAATTTTAAATTTTTCTTTGAAATCGTGCATCTTGTTCTCAAAGTTGCAAATGATTCTCATTTATAAACGAATTTTTTGTGTTTTTTGTGCTCTATTTTATGTACGATCACACACAAATAAAATTATGACAATGTACATGGGCGGAGAGTTGCCGGATTATCCAGAAGGCTTTTAGCCAAGTGCGAGAAACTATTCAGCCTAAATTACAAATGTTCTGTAAACTCATTTGTTGTTGTTTTTGTTGTTATTCTTTTTGCTGTTATATTGTCAATTAGACACCCATCGGATTTTCATTTTGTCGGATATAATCGGATATCCGGCGTCTCATGTCCGACGGATTTGTACTGGATATCCGGCTCAGATGTTTGAGACTTATGAATTCTATACCTATTTCCCACATTCTACAGCTTCCGAACACCTTCCTCGAGCTGAATGAGCGCTACCACTACTAGCCAACTGAAAATAGTGGTAAATGTATGTAAATCTCAAAGCAAGCAAATCTTCTTAATTGAAATAACAAATAATAAACGTTAATGTGGGAAACTAAATTTAAAATTAGCCAATATTAGCCAGAACTGTTTGTGGCTAGTAATTGAAAACACTCTCAGCCAGCAGCATCTTAAACTAGCCACAATGGCTAATTTTAGCCACATGTAGCTACCCTTCAGGGGCTGACTGAAGGGGAGGGTATTGAATCTCCAGTGTTGGACGCTTTTCAAATATCCGAGATGAGATTCGTTGGACGAAAGTTTCTATTATCTGCAATGCCAAATTTGATTTTTATAAATTAATTAATTAGCATGTCTTGAAAAAATATACAGAAATCGAAAACTGACGACCTATTCAGAATGTTTTCATTTTTAAAAATGTGAATGGAATTAATGTGTCGCAGAAATCCGAGTCGGATGAGAATCCGTCATGAAATGAGACGATGGATAACCGATGCATCCCTCGTCTTGAACTTGACCAAAAATTCCATGTGCTACTGAAGGGCCACAGAAGAAGTTATGGCTTCTGGGGGGGCCACAAGTCGAGAAAGCTTGAGGGACCCTGATCTATACAATATGTTTATGAGCAGCGACAATCACTGCTATAAAAATCTTTTTTCTTTTCTTTTCACAAACTTTCTTGCAATTTTTCTGAATGACTTACATTTTTACTCTTTAACTGACACCCTACCTATCGGGAAAAATCACCAATTAACTAAAAATTCTACAAAGGTTGACATTTGTTACAAGATCAAAGCCTGTTACATGACTCTTTATTGAATCTGTATCTTAATAACTAAGACGAAATTCAAGGTTTTGGTAACGACAAAAAAAAAACTTTAAATATGCTTACCCTAATGCTCTAATAACAGTGGAGTCTTTAATGATGTCACCTCTCCCAATATTGATGAAAACTGGTTTCTGAAAGCAGTAACAGCATTCAATATACTTTTTGATTGATGAAAGAAAATAATATAAGAATTTTTAATCATATTCAACAAATAAAAAAAGTTTTAGTTTCACGCCTAAAAAAAAAGGGAAAAATTCCAAATAATTATTTTAAACTAAAGAATCTCCCCCCCCCCCCCAGACGTAAGACTATAGCTACTCTGAACACCACCATTCAGATACAATGATATTTGAAAATTAAGCGTTATATCTGAATCAGGGGTCACGCCAGAGGATATTCAGGTTTTTTTTTTGTTTTTTTTGGCCCCTTCATAAAATTATAATTACTCAAGTGGACTCAACATAAAATTCCAGTCAATCAAAATGGACTCTTCACAAAATTCCTAGCAATCAAATTGTTCAGAGAAACAAGCGGCAAAAAATAATAAATACTTTTATTTGATTTTTCACAAAAATCTGGACCGTGTTCAAAATGTTGGACCAATCTTAATGAATTCATGAATTCTCTCATTTCTCATTTTGATTTGTGTTTAACAGCTTAACAAACTGAATGTAATGGACTGAGCCAGACAAATATTATTCTCGAAATTAATTGAGTAAATATCATACTCGAGACTCTTTGTTCTATGGCCATGTATCTTTATAGAATACCAGTACAGCTTGCATTTTTCTGTGTCTAATAATAATACCGTAAAATACTGAACAAGCACCCTTGATCAAATAAGCACACCCCTACCCCCCTTTTTCATGAATTTCCTTTAAGTGAAAATACTAATTATCAGCCCCATCCTAACAACTTGGATTGCCATTGAAATTATAAAGAAGGAATCGAAGAAATAATTAGCAAAAAAGGAGGAAATAAACCCTTTACAAAAATCACAATCACAAAAATGGACCAATGTTCAATATGAGTGCGAAAATTGCTCATTTACGATCTGAAATTCATTTGCTAAATTTTGTTTTCATCATTTTCAAAATATTAATTCCAACTTTCATGCTGTGTTTAAAACAACACATTTTCCTCGGGGAGTGTGTAGACCTGCAAGAATTTTAAATATTTACTAAGTCCAAAAAAACAATATATGATGTGTGAAATGAAGATGACCAAAGAAAAAATTTCTTTGTAGCAAATTCAACTCGCATCAGAGAAAGGGGATGAATCATCCAAATGAATCTTTTGCACCTGTCGCTTCAGCTGATGATATCTTATCTTGCTATTGTTTATATTTGTAATCTATATATTTATTATTATAGAGGAAAAAATGTAAAAGGAGGTTGAACCCAGAGCTCTGCATTTAGCGCAATGAAAATTTATTTGCTCACTTTTTAAAGAAAAAAGATTGATTGGAACAAATTTCATTTAAATGAATGAACGATAGATGAGCCTTCACTGTACTTCTGCTTTCAATTAATCATGGGGCATACAATAGGTATGTTTCTCCCCTTGTACTGTTCGAGTTCTCCCCCCCAATATTTTTGCCAATTCCGGCAAAAGTTAGGGGGGCACCTATTCGGTATTTTACCATGTTACTTATCTATTTTGAAATATTACCTAAAATAATATTCAGATTTACATAGGAAATTCCTCAACGTGTTCAATCGAGCACTGTCCTCGTAAATTACACATGTCCACTTCTGAGGAGAGAAACATTGCTCCTTCTAGTACCGCCTCCAGCATGAAGCTTAATCCCTAATGCGAAGAATAAATGTCTCGCAAAACGTGGGCTCTTCAGTCTTTTCCTGAAATTGATAGCATTTTTCACACGTTTGTTTACCAATGAATCTCTCAAAACAACCACAATTTTTCAGTTTAGCAATTTAGGCATAATACTTCCAGCATTGGAAGTTGTTAATAAATCATTAAATCTCAAAAAAACGTTTCAAGTTACACGGTTTTATTCTTGATAAAAACTAAAATGCAGTAATAATGGTCGAAAACCGCATAAAAGGATTCCGAGACAAGTTAAATAACATCGTTGCATTATCCAAACGAAGCTACCGTTGCCATTCGACAAATAATAATTCTGATCATTTCCTCAGAGCCGAAACTATTCAATTTTTTCCTCATTAACGTTATAATAAATTATAAAATGGATGGAATAGTTTAGTGTCATCGAAGATAAGCTTGTGTGCAACGTTTGAAGATCATTTATGCAGTCATAGTGGTCGAAAACCGCGTAAAAAACTTCTGTGACAAATCAAGTTAAATAAAACAGTGTAAAAAAAAGCTGCTGGTCTTTCGGATGAGTAAACATGAGCATCTACTGATCGAGAGACTATCACTGGTCCACTTAAAATTAACCAAAATATATAGCACTTTAGTTTAAAATATCATTTCTACACCCAATGATCGTTTGTAAATTTATTTATAATAAAACTTTAACTATAGCTAATTGATTCAATAGTTTATTAAAACGCTAAGGTTACCTAAGCTTAAGAAAAACTACCGTTGAAGTCGCTTAATACAAAATGCTGAAAATTCGTGAATTGGCCGTCATTCGTAACGACCGTGAATGAATAAAATTGTGTAAACAAAAAGTATTAGAAGCACATGTTCATATTTTTGAAATAATTACTACTATTTAAGAATGATTCGAAGATGAAGGGTTTGATCTCTGAGCAGACTGACCAGTCCGAAAGCCAACACCGTGCATGAGCTTTATTCTCTAACCAGAAAGATTCCAACGTACGATTCGAAA
The DNA here is from genome assembly GCA_038502835.1 of Octonoba sinensis. NCBI lineage: Eukaryota > Metazoa > Arthropoda > Arachnida > Araneae > Uloboridae > Octonoba > Octonoba sinensis. The sequence goes on from CM076605.1 coordinate 113,591,221, forward strand.
TACGTACTTGGTGATTTACAATGACTCGAAATAACCAACAATTTGGTAAAAAAAAAATTCATTATATGCAATCCAGAACATTTTTCGCGAATAGGTCGAACATTTTGTTCGTCTTACAGGGTTGCCAACTCTTTTTCAGTGACCTGAGGAGCAATAACTTAAAATATGAGGAGTTTTTGAAGTTCTTCAGGAGCAACGCGTAAAATAAATATAAATTTTACTAAGACATTTAATTGCTAAAATGCGCAATAGGTAGAAGCAAAAATAACAAACATTTTATTAAGTGCAGTTTTCAAAATTAGGTAAAATACATAGTTGCAGGTGACACAAAATTTAAATACTAGATTATCATAAATTAACTTTTTTTAATGAACAAATTTTCATCAAAAATTACTGAATGTTGTTTCAAAATACAACCTGAGAGAGATTAAAAAAAAGTTAAGATCTGAGAGCTAATTGTGTTGCTTTTTTCACCTTTGAAAGTTCTGCAGAAAACTTGGTTTCATAGCATACATTACGGGTAGGCTTACATTTCTCAATAATTATAGCCTCCAGCGTTTTTATTTTTAAATTATTTCGATTATCAGTGACATTGTTTCTTATTAAGCTAAAAACCCTTTCACAAGCAGCATTGCTATGAGGTATCAATAAAATATTGTGGATGAACTTAGGCAAAAGTTTATATTTAGTCGAACCATTTTCATCTAAAATGTCTCCTATCTTAAACCATGCTTCATCAATTCTTTTAGAATTGATGATATCATCTGTGAGAGCATCAATTTGATAAAGTAAAAATTCACCTTCAATAGAGTCTCTCTCCTGAAATTGATAGTCAAAAAAATCAAAAAAGAAGTGTAAAGAAGAAAGTTTGGCTGAAGCCCTCTTTCTAACATCCGCAATCTCAGCATGTTGAAATATTCTTTCACTGTATGGAAACTTTTTTATTACATAAGAGCATGCCTTTATAAAATAGTTGCGAACATTCACATAGAATTTTTTCTTTTGCTCTTCTCCTACACTATTAAGTAGCTGGCGAGTTTCAGCGCCGATTACAAGATTTTCATCACTCTTTTGAAATTTTTTATTTCAAACATCTATTTCGAAAAAAACTTCAATGGATAAAAATGCCGTGGGATTAATAGAGCGTGCCAAAAGTTCCTTAAAAAAATTTTCAATGCTACTGTAAAAAACATGCACCATTGGAGCTTCGTTCTGAAATAAGCAATTAATCTTGTTAAACACTGGTATAATAGAATGCAGAAATAACAAGTACAGTTTCGTCATTGGATCCTCAAACTGCTCTTTTAATCTAAAAAAAGTGGATGAACTTCCCTCCTCTTCTTCGCAAAAAAACTTTTTTAAAGCTTCCCATTGCTCTAAAAAACGAGTGATTACAGCTCCCATTCATAGCCAACGTGTAGACCCATATTTTGTTATTTTGTGGTTTTCCACTTCTGTGAGTTCCTGGCACATTTTAAGAAGTTGCAATCTTTTAGTGCTTTTTTTCAAATAATAATAGACATTCACTAAAAAATCTTCAACATCATATCCCTTTATTTCACGTGCAGCATGCTGTGCAGCTAAATGTATCAAATGACACGCACAGCCATGAACAAAAACTTTATCATTTTCTTTAATCACAAATGAACTCACCCCTTTGTAATGTCCCAGCATAACAGATGCATTGTCTGCACAAAATGCAACACAGTTTTCCCAGGAGAGGCCAAGTTTTTTAAGTTCGCTGTCCAAGGGTTCAAAGATATTTTTGCCTGTTGAATCTATTTCTAATTGAGGCAAGGACAAAACAGATGTAACAATCGTCTTCAAATTTTCATCTCTAAAAGTCACTACAAGGGGATATATTTTCTGCGATGTAGTTGTATTGCTACCGTCGGTAGCCAAGGAAAATTTATTAACTTTAAGATTATCAATTATCTCTTCTTGAGATGTTTTTGCGAAACTCTTTACAATGCTTGTAGTTTTAGTACGAGCGCAGGAATAATTTTTTTCTATTTGAGAGTCAGGACACATTTCTTTGATCAATTTAGTAAAATGATCCGATATAGATAAAGGACAATTGTGTTCCACAAGAAATTTCGTAAATAAAGCCTCTGCTTTAGTCACTGCCATCGATGATGAATCACATCCAGCCTGCTTATTAAACATAATTGTCAAGTTCTGACTGTCCGCTTTCAATTTAGCATTAGTCAAATGCCGGGATCCTTCGGCAAGCCGACGGCAATCACTTTTTCCGCCATGAGCAATTTTAAAATCAGTATTGCAAACACTACAATATGCATGTGTATCCGATAACTTGGATCGTTTTAAGACCGGCCATGCATTTTCATATTCCGATTTAAATGTTTGATTATGAGATCGCTTGCGATCCATTTTCGGAAAGCAAAAGATAAAAAATCGTAAAACTACTATCAAATACCATACAATATGAATTTGCAAAACAGCACGTGCGAAGCAAAGCCGATAAACACACTCACACTCACTACAGCGCAAACACAACTACAAAACAAAAATGGCTAGTCGCAGGAAACAACCTTACTTCTGTATAAATATCATTGGCTGCTTTTCTTCAGAATCTGACGTCATTCTACTGCTACTGTCTTCCTATTTGCTGAAAAGATTCGCGTCGTGAAGGTACGCGAGGGTGATTTTACTCCTTTCTGAAGGGAAATTCATGTACGGGAAAAGTCGTTATCCAGGCAATCGTAGAGAATTTTTCGCTGGCGCCGTTAAACGAAAGTAGTTGAAGAATATTGTTTCGAATAAAAAATACGAATAAATAAATAACTTTGAAAATTTTTACTCTTTAGACAATATTTTTGATTTCTTGTGGCATTTTTGCTTTACAACGGATGCAGATAGATTTCCGGGGCAATTAATATAACGTGCGGAGTTGCGGATTTTTCACACTCGCGCGGAGCTGCTCCGCGAATTCCGGAGCACTTGGCAACCCTGGTCTTAGACGGAATTTTTTAGCCTTCGTAATTTGTGTGCGATATTAAGTGTTAAGCAAACTTAAATGTTCGTCTTAGCCATGATTTCGTATTAAGAAAGTTCAGCTGTATATGATTGACCGGAAAAATTAAACAATAATAATAAAATCTATAGCCATCGTTGCTGATTGATCACAGAACATTGAATGTTAAAGAACTTCCGCCGAAAAAGAAACTACAAATAACGCACTCTTAAGTTTAAGAAAAAATTAATAACTATATGATTAACCGGAAAAATAAAATATTAATAATAAAATAAAATAATTTTTGGAAAAAAAATAGAACCGACTTCAAATTATAAACTGCGCTAATGAGGATAGATGAAATCCTTTGTAATCACGAATCAATTACAAATATAAATGGCCTAGAAGTAGCAACAGTTCCAATATGAAGTAGCGCATGGTGTAATGGTAATTAGGCTCATAATTTTGCACCGACTTCTAAAATTATGTTTAAAAAGTCACATCGATGTTGTTTAAAGAATTAATTTATTTTCCACTTTTTAGCGCAATTTATAATTTGAAGTCGGTTCTATTTTTTTCCAAAAATTATTTTATTTTATTCTTTTTAGTGTAAATACATTTTTTATATAAATACTCTATTTTTAAAAAATCCATATCAAAGGGCAAACCTTCTTTGAATGAATGACACTAAAAACTAATCATTTGTATAAAAAAATCCGTTTTGAAGTCGGTTTTAGCAAACAAACTGATTGGATTTAATTTTTGCCTCAGAGAAGCCTTCAGTCAAAATCTTGCTGTAATTGCATTTATTATTATAACACAATGGCAACAAAAACGTTCCTAACAATGAATTTTATATTTATTAATAGTTTTCCCAACAAAGAAAAATGAAGTCAAGCCTTTCCAATAAAAATAAAAAATACTTATTTTTCACCTGTAACATTTTTTTTCTAAAAAACAAATGCAGTCAAATTATGCGCGATAATTGAGTTAGACGACCTCTAACGATGAAAGAAAAAATCGTCAAAATCGGCTCATTTAGTCAAAAGTTATGGATGAAAACCAAAAAAAAAAAAAGACTATTTCTGCCCATAACTTATTTTCTAATTATCGAATAAGGTCAAACGAAGGTACGGGACCTATGGGAAGTCACCCTCGATCGATTTTTAAAAATATCATGAAAATCGGTTTATCTGGTGAGAAGTTATGAGTGGACAAACAAACAAAAAAAAAAACGACATACATACAATATGAATGTATAACCTCCTTCCTTTGTGAAGTCCCGGTTAAAAAATTTCCAATCAATCTGCGTTGATATCACCGAGAGAAACCGAATGAGTCTGTCGGCATTCTAAAAGGTCCGTTAGCGGTGAGCAAGGTCGATGGTCCTGTGGACCACCGATAATTTTTTTTTTTCAGGTGGTCCGAGAGGGATTTTAGTGGTCTCGGAGCAGTGGACCACCAGTAATTTCGAACGCCGACTTCAATGATTTTTAAAAAGTTTTTTTATACAAATGCAAAATTTACAAAATCCAAATAATGAAGCGATGTTCAAGTTGCAATTTATCCACACGTAGATAATTGAGAGCTAGCACAATAAGCAAAAGAAAAATTCCCCTCCTGTGCGACAAATGAAGTAAGTAGAAAAGCAATGAATTTAAGCAAAGACCCTGCGAGAGTCCAGCCAAACAAGCTCCTGTAGGGTCTTTGCGTTCCTTGCTCCTTTCTTGCTTGCATTGAAAAATGAATTCCATGCAATCCAAAATGCATCTGCTTTTTGTATTTTAATTTTGTGCTTAAATTAGTTCCTTTTTTACTTACCTCAGCTAGCAGTGTAGTTTACATGTTATTTTATTTTAAGATGTTCATGAATGTATGAAAATCTGTATTTATTAAGCAGCAGTATTTATTTAAAAAATATTACTTATATAAAATTTCTTTCAAGACAATAACTAATTTTATAACTACATTTTAATAGCAATAAACATTTAATAATATTATTTTGCTAAAAAATAGCTGAATAAAAATTGGTAACTTGCATTTATTTATTTATTTGTTTTTAACAATTTCCAGGTTTAGAACATTACAAACACTTTATAACCAAAAATGCACAAAAAAAGAATTATAAAATACAATTATGCCTATTAAAATGTAATTATACAAAGATGTTATGACTATTATATGATTGTGCATCCTTAATAAAAATCACCTAATATAATATGAATTGTTCTTGACTCAAATCAATTCATAGAGTACCAATAGTTATATCAATAAAAAGCGGGAAGTAAAAATTTTAGACACGAAAAAAATTTGAAAAGAGGGCAGGATTTTTTTAGGAAATTCCACAATGAACACGATGATTATGAAATTTAAGAGAATAACGTACAACATGAAGAAATTAGTCTTTAAAACTATACTACCTTTACACATTTCTTCAGTATTTCCCCATCTAATAAGCCTCTAGTTTCACCTGTGCTCGGTAAAACGTTGCAAATGTAATCACACTCTCTGAGAAGAACGTTCAAATCAGTGGTAGCTCTAGAAGATAATACGGTTGGAAAAAATGAATGATTTCAGAAAAAAGCAAAGCAAAAGCAGAATTCGTGACTATTATTTTTATAAATATTAATTTTTCTTTATTTAAATAAGATTTTTTTTTAAACAGATCTCAAAGAATTTGGATACTTATTATGTTACACTTAATAAAAAAAAATACGAAACATTATGCAAAAATACATTTTTAAGCTATTTTCACTGCAGTAGATATTTTTTAATAATAATAATAATGAACACATTTTTAAGACAAATGCATGAATCAAATGAAATTTAACCCTATGAGGAATAATAACACACTCTAAGTAAAGAAAAAAAAATGAATTTAATCTGAATTCATTTGCTGTTGAAAGTTGAAAAAAAGCAAACAATTGTTCACTGAATTTTACATTGAGGGCACATCATTCATTTTTCCATTTCATAAATGAAATAACAACTTGAAATATTTAAAAATTTATCCATTTAGTAAAATCATATGTTCACTCCGTCCACTACTAAAATCTGAAACTTGTTGGTTTAACCAGACGCCTTTATTGAAAATTTCTAAGATGAAAACATATTTCACAAGAAAAAAAACCTTAAGCTATTATGAAGCATCTTTAAGGATAAATATTCTAAATTTTAAACAAATTTGTTTTAAACACAGTAAATTAGTTATTGTATGGTATTTATTAAGTGGAACTAAAATACTATTATATAAAATTTAAAAACAGATTAAGTGGATCCTGATTTTTATAAATTGCAATATGAATTGTTCAATGAATTATGCTTTGATGCTATCTGAAGAGTAAGAATAATACTGCAAAATTTGAAAAAGGATAATAATGATTAGTTATTAAATATATCACACACACACAGAAGAGGAATCCATAAAGTTCTGCTTGACATAGAGATTGTAAATGCAACAGATTTTATGTCTAAAATAACTCTCAAACATTTAAATCAATTTTTAGAAGAAAAAAAAAATTTAAATTTTAATCATTGATTTTTTTAAAAAATATCTTGATTTAAATCGCGATTAATATCATGATTTAAATCAATGAACCCTGAACAAAAGTACTTCAAAACATAAACATACTCATCGAAAGAGTCACAAGATGAATTTCTGGCATGTCTTACAAAGGAAATGACTCGAGAGCCACCCTTCTTTAAAAGTCGTCCGACTGTAAACAGAAAATACAAGATACGTTTAAAAGCAAGTAAAAATCAAACAGTAATGCACCTCATAATGTACACTTTTTTTGTTTCAATAGTAAGAAAAATTTAACTGCTTAATTTCTACCAGGGTTCGTGATTTTTTTTATTTTTTAAATTTAAATCAGATTTTTTTTTATTTAAATCTGATTTTTTTAATTTTTTTTAAAAATACCTTATATATTTTGGATATTTATTATGATAAATCCATAGAAACAATATGGCATGTTAATCAATATGCAAAAACATACTTTAACTTTTTTCACAAAAATAAATATTTTTTAATAATAATAATAATGATAAACAAATTTTAATATAAATTCATGGCTCAAATGAAACTTAACCCTACCAGGAATAAAAGTACACTCATAAGTATAGAGAAAGCGAACACATTTAATCTGAATTATTTTGCTATTTAAAGCTGAAAAAAGTAACAATTGTATGTACTTAATTTTTACATCCAGTGTACTTTAACCATTTTTCTATTTTATAAATGAAAGAGCCTGAAATATTTTTACCCATTTAGTAAAATCATATGCTCACACCATTACTAAAAACTGAAACTTTTTGTTTTAATCAAATATATGTATTGCAAACTTTATGATAAAAAAGTATTTTAGAGGAAAAACCTTAAGCTATTAGGGGACACGGATGGAACTTTAAGGATACATATTCTAAATTCCAACAATTGCTGCTTTAAACACTATCATTCTGAATTATTTATTGTGTGGCATTTATTAAACTGATCTAAAATACTATTGTTAAGGTAAAGAACACAGAATGGTTCATGATTATTATGAATTCTAATTTGAATGATTGAATGAATTATGCTCTGCGGTTAAGGCGCTTGAAGAATAAGAGTAATATTGTAAAATTTAAAAAATTGTAATTAATTCTAAACTTATGAAATATGTTATGCACACAGACAGATGAGCCTAGGAAGTTTTGTTTGAAATAGTGGTTGTAACTGCAACATATTTCATTTTTACAACACTTTCTAACATTGTAAACTTGATGATTTTTTTGAAAAAAAAATCACTTGATTTAAATCGCGATTTAAATCAAGCTAATTTAAATCAACGAACCCTGATTTTCTACCCACTTAAATCCCCCCCCCCCCATTAAATAAAATGTTCTGCATAATCCTAAATAGCTCCTGCACCTTTACTATTGCGTATACAACTTTAGAAAAGGAGTATGGGTGATTCTAAGCGAAAAAAATTTTGGAACTTCACACAAATTGTTGGAAAAAGTATGCTTCATCAATTTAAAATAAAAAATTATATACTTATGTTAACACGCCTCCCCCCCCCCCCCAACACACATATATATACAGTGACACCTGTGTAAGTTGACAGCTTGTGGTGCAGCACTTTAGTGGTCCACTTATAGAGGATAGAATTTTTTTTTTTTTTTTTGTCATTTCTTACACTATGCATTTATTTATTTGTAACTAATTAAAATATAACTTCATGTAGTACCGTTACATTAGTAATTAGTTATTTTTTCACAATTATCTAAAATACCATTAGATAAATTTAATCTGGATGACACACAATGAATCCTATACAACTCTAAAATTAAAGCACTTAGTTAAAATAAGGATAAATATGTTATTAATTATGTAAGTTACTCATTTAATGGTAAAAATTCCCTAAAAATACATCATTTTTCAAAATGGCTAGATTATTAGAAGAAAAAGAAGAAACTTATTTAAAGACCAAAAGAGTTTTCCTGTAAGGTTAACTTACACGGAGGTTTTCAAACTTTATATTGATGTTTCTTCCATCCAGACAAATACTGGTCTAACATTATCGCATAAAAAATATGATGGAGATGATATTTCAGTTTTTTTTTTTTTTATCTTTGCAAAAATAGATAAACAAATAAATATAGCAATAATTAAGTGGTCAAGTTACAAAGGTTCCCCTACATTAAATCCCATAGGGCTAATTCCGTTCTTGACAAAAGTGGTCAGCTTAAGCAGGTGGCAAACTTACAAAAGTGGTCAACTTTACAGGTTTTACTATATGTATATATGTGTGTAGATAAGCTCAAGAATAATCCTTCAAGTAATTAAATGAAAGGTTTAATATTAATACCAGAAGTTTTTTTTTTTTTTTTTCCAAAAAAGTTACTCTATTGAAAGTTTTTTATAGTTGTACAAAATACTTTGCTTCTCTAAAGGTAGAAAAAAAAGCACATATATTAATTGTCAAAGAAGTCTTAAGATTATTAAATTTTAAAAAATTCGGAAAACCAATTTTTTTTTAAATTTTTGGAACAGGTGCCTGAAAATTTTCGGAAATGTCGGAGAGTTTCAGATCAGAATCACCCATAAAAAGGAGATAGGTCATCTTAAATGTTTTAGCTGAATTTTTCTGCTTTACTGGCACAGAAAACATCTATAAAATACTACGGAAACAAACGGCATTAAAAAACAAAGAAAGCAACTTTGTAAACATACAAAGGTTGTGACCTAAAAATGTAAACGAGTAGCACAATTTTGAATCCCTGATGAAGACCCACATCCCAATTTACCAGGGCAGCATTTTTAACGGAGTTTCTTTTTTAATTTAAAAAACATTTTTGTGAAAAGACAAATAATTTTGTGAAAATTCAAAACTTAAACATACAGATAAAAAAATTTTATAATTTTTTGCCACTTATTTAATAAATAATTCTGTAAAAAGCATGATTGGGTAGCTCGGAGTTTTGAGAAGGGTCCTTGATGGATCGGAATTCTGTGAAGAGCTTGTTTTGATTGATTGGAGTTTTGTAAAGGGTCCTTTTTACGACGGGTTCATTGCGTTTAGTTGAAATTTTCTGATAAGTCCAAAAACACACCTGAATTTCTTCTGGTATGACCCCTGTTTGCAAAGCTACATTTTGAGGAAATAGTGCGAGTGATATTCGGGATTTTATGGGAAGTGCTACAAAACGATAACCTGAATACTGGGCCTTCATTGGGGCCGTTCATAAATGACGTCACGCTTTTTTCCATATATTTGACCCCCCCTCCCCCCATTTGTCACAATACGTCACACTTCAGCGGACCCCCCTCCCCCCTCTGTCACACGTCACGCTATGTTGCATAATGCATGATGTCACACTTCTTGTTACCCCCTCTCCTCCCCTTGTCACACTTTGTCACAATTTCACGAACCCCCCTCGAAGCGTGACATTATTTATGAATGATCCCATATCAAAATTTTCCGAAGGGGCAAGGGTATATTTTCAATGCATATTATAGGTAAAAAACAACAAAATACATAAGAACTTCTTTTTAAGAACAGCAAGAAAATTGCAATCGAAGATTTGTGTCATAATGTAGCATAAGTCGCATGGTATTGCCCTCGGATGTTGTTTTAAGTATTTATTTTCCCAAGCAAGCCATAGATAAAGAGTGAAATATCTAATCAATAGGGAGTCTGTCCATAAATTTATGACAGAATCTGTTTTTGTCTTTTTTTCAAAAAAAGTAACAATTGAACCAACACAAAATTAGAAATATCTAGAGGATACTAGTTGTTACGAAATAACCGCACTGAAACAGCTCAACAGAAAAGAAAGAAAGAAAGGGAAAAAAACATGAGACATATAAGGGATTATTTTCATTCTAATTAATGCAAATATTCTTGTGAAGTGTTTGGTTTTAAAATCATAAATTCCGTAAAGTCTGCTTTGGTATACAAAAAAAAAAAAAAAAAATCACAAAAAATTGCAGCTTAAGCATTCAAAATTTTACCAGAACACCCAAGATTTCCAGCTCCAAGGATTCCAACTGTCAAATCACTCAAGACTCGGAAATCGGGAAAGAATGGCCTTGACCTAAAAGAGAAACTTGTTTTAAAATCACGAATACTTATGCCTACGCTCATAGTTGGAATAGTTTTAATTAATATGGTTTTAACAGGCTAAAACCAGACTGTCCAAAATGGCTCAAGTGGTTTAACCACCTAAAAGTAATCTTTTCTTTAAAAAAAAGACACTTGCGTCAATACTAAAAAGCTTATTTACTTGCCAGTAACAAGGGTTTGGGAACTAAGCATTATATAACATTTATAGTCGGTGTAATTAGAATCGACGTGTCAAGGTCACCCCTTTCCCCCTCTGGTCGCCATGGTTTCCGTGCTGGAAACTTTTCCCCCACTTGGTTTGGGGAACATGATAAGTCAGTTTGTTGTTTTAGTTATAATAATAATAGACGGATTCAAATCAGATTTATTTCTCAATGGCAAAAATAGATTGCATAAGGTAAAGTATTTTGATGTTTCGGAAAGCTATTGTATACCTAATTTATTATATTTTGTAAATGTTAAAATCTTATCTAAACATTCCAGATTTAATTTATGAGACATTTAATTGCATTTACTTAGTATCAAAATTAAATAAATGGAAAATAAATTCTTTCTTATTACTTTTTCTCAATTATTCTAATATTTTGAATCAGAGGTGTAGTCATGCAATTGCCTTGACTGCAGTGCAAAAAAAAAAAAGTCGGGCACTGTTATCTTTCTTGTAGTTGCCATGGGGACAAAGCAGGAAACGCGACCTTGATGCGCCTATTCTAATTACAGACTATAGTGATTGCCAATTACTTAAGCTTCACTAACATGTAAAAAGTTAACCTAAAAAAATAAAACCATTATTTTTCTGGCTGTATTATGATTTGTGCTATTTTTGAATTTAGCTAGTTAGTGAAGTCACAAGCATGGAATTTGAAATAAATAAATAAATTCATAGGTCTCTTTACATTTATATGCAGGCTTAATGTTTTGCAAATATAGAAGGTATTTGAGGACAAATAATTGAATTTTTTAAATTTGGGGACTTTGCTGCCTCCCAAGTAGTAAATGTTTTTGGAGACAAAACGTTAAAAATAGACAAATTTGAGGACGAATGGTCACCCTAAGAATAAGACATTTTGCCACTTGGTTGACAAGTTTTGGTTTCAAGTGGGTCTGAATCTGTACTTCATCCATAGGGTGCTGCTGAAATAGAGTTTAAATTCTTTTTCCTTTTGGATACCAATTACGGTGAAATCATGTGCTGTATAACACAGCCCCTCAAATCTTACAATACAAGCACACTAGAGCATCATTTAATAACTAATACAGAGCATTGTTTATATGACGTTGAAGGGACTATCGAAAAACGTGCAAAAGATAACATCTCATAATCGATTTACTTTTCTGGCTAGATCTAAGAATTGGGACTGCACTAAACATAGTATAAATTAGGAATGTAACGAATAGTGATTTGGCCAAATAGCTGAATACCGAGAATTAGGCCCTTTCTTCTAGGCTGAATATTAAAATTTCTAGAAAATAGTTGGAATAGAAAGCATTTGTCAAATTTAAAAGTATTCACAAAGTCAAACATCAATTCCACACATTAATCTATGGTGAATGATTTAATTTTGTTTGTTAAGATTATAAAACTATCTAAAATTAACGTATTTTTTTATTTGTTTTGAATGCAAAAGAACCGAGAATTTCTCCCGCAAGTGGAACCGAAACCGGTTTTACTGTAAGCCTTAGCATTATTTTACTAATTATTTAATTTAACTTAAAGAAATACTATAGCTTAGTGAACTTTTACCTTGCTCAAAATAGTTTTATGAAAATATTTTTAAAGTTATAAAAGCTAATATTTTGATTTTATGGATTTTTTACATACCTATTTTTAAAAGATCTATTTAAATCTAATGCATTTCACTGGAATATATTTTTATTTTCAAAAACCCCAATAACATGCTATCTTAATATTCATGATGTATTCTATGCTATTCACATATTTCTCTCTTACCCAATATTCACAATAAATCAGTCTACCCAAACAAAGTCTGACTTCCACTTTGTTAATAATAAAATAAAAGTCTCGTATTTTACATAATAATTAGCTATTGCCAGCTTTTGGGAGTAAATGCTAAGGATAAAATAGAACATTATTACTTTAAATTCTGTTTTTGTTCAGTCAAACCTAAAAACAATGTTTAAAAAAAGGGAGTTTTTTCTAAATTTATTTTTATTTATTAGAACTATATACTAATGTATTCTTTTGCAATAACTATAATACAAATTTAAATGTTTAAAAAGTACTAATTTCTTTATTTTTTCACTTTTCTATTGTAGCAGAACTAATTGGCCGAATAGTCCATCAGATCAATATGCGACCCAGGATGAATTTGATCTTACCTAGTATTCGGCCTGACCGAATACTCGGCAAGGTCACGAAATGACTATTCAGCCCGGCCGAATATTCGTTACATCCCTAGTATAAATGTGAACATCGTATAATCCAGGGTTGGTAAGATTTTGCCACAGGAGGAAAAAAACGTCCTGGCAAAAATAGATTTGTGCGCTGCAAGTGACAAAATAGTAAAACTAAGTTTTATGGTGTCCGTTTAATTTTTTTCTGCCATCTGAAACATCAGATAAAAGAAATTTAAGTTTACAATTAAAGTTATTCATACTTAATTTGAGCACTGCGTTAATTGAGTACAATATCTGTAATATAGCATTAGAAATATACGGCTCATGAGGAAATATTCGATTTTATAATAAAATTAATCTATATACAAATTTCATACTAAATATATAAATAGAAAATTAAATGCATTATGTTCATTTTGTTTATTAGCCACTTTCTACTGACCAATTTTAAAATAGGGTTCAATACTTGGGGTCCGGAGAGGGCATGTATGACTGAAGTCATAACTTAAAGATTTGACAATGTCATTGGTGAATTTCAAAATTTTAATAGAAAAGACAGAAAAAATGAAATGACTGAAAGGGATGGAAGTAGCTTGGCCTTTACTGCAAAAGCAAAAGGTAGAAAATAAATAAAGTAGCCTTATAAGACATGACATAAGTTTTTTCGTTGTAGAATTTTGAGTTAATTTTAATTAGTTCTGAATCTGTAACTTTCTTTTAATTAAATACTTGCTCTAAATGAAATATTTATTGATTAACAAAATAAAAATATCGTATAATACTCAAAAATTAATTCAAATATTCCTACAATTTAAAACTTGTTAAATAGTATACCTTACCACACAATATTTAAGAACAATTATTTTGCCATTTCTTACAGTTTTTTATTTTTGCATTGTTTTTTTTTTTTTTTTTTTTCTAGTTTTTGCCACCTTCCCTTGCAAAAAAAAAAACCTTTTCGGGCAAAAATGCCAAACCTCGTACAAACAATGTCATAGAAACAATACACCACTATTTGGATGTTTTGCATCTAGAAGCTCCCTGTCGCATTGAAAAAGGGATTCCAAGCAATCCCGAAACATATGTCTGCGTTTGAATGCTCATTTGTGCTTTAAATTAACGTGAAATTTTATTTCTATTACTGTCCACTACAATAGTCATAATTTCACATGCAGGACTTTTTGCAAGATTGACACTGTTTTCATAGTTCTAATATGAGCTAAAAAAGCATTTCATACAAAATTTTCAAACAAAAAGCTTGTAGATAGTGGTCAGTGTAGATAGTTATGTAACTTGGCGTAAAAAGTCGTGATGGACTTACCACTCGCAAGTCTTCTGCTTATCACGGTACGTATAGAATCCTCTCTCTATGTTTATGATTTGAGCAATGACATAATTCGACATCAGCTCTCCAAAGTATGGGTCGACATACCGAGTCAGTTGGAAAGTGGGCAGAGGCTAAAAAAAGGAAAAAAATTATTACTTTTACAGTATACTATGGTGTTAACCGTGCTACGTTGACAATTTAATGAGTTAAAATTTATTCGCGGCACAAATTTGTGTTGTTACACCCCCCCCCCCAGTTGGAATTAAGATTTTGTTTATTTAATGTTTTTAGCATTTAGTTTCCCAGAAAATTTGATTAGGCCGAAATAGTGGTAGCACATAATAATGTTTTTAATCGCGAAGTGCCACAATAATTCCCCAGATCAACGACTACCTTGAATGCGTTTACAGATTTGCATGAAAAGAAAAAAATTCGACTTACCCATTAGTTGCTGGTGTGTATATCGTTGTAAAAAAAATACGTAACAACCATTTTACAGAAAAAATAGCAAGGAATTTATTTTGGAGGGTCACATATTATAAAAAAAAAACTATTAGGTGATCACCAAAAAGATAGAAATGTTTTACTATGGTTCAAAAACTGAATGCATTAATTACTCATTATAAAAAATGAACATGGGGATAATTTTGTACATCTTGACCTGGCGTACAGTTGCCATTATTGAAAGGTGGTGAATAAAAAGCGGATGTTCAGATGATGAAACTTTATGGAAAATTGAAGGCTTGGAAGCCGAACGAAGGTGAAAACTCAATCGCAATCATCACTGGTTAGGATCCTCAGGGATACTTTGTAGCATGCGAAGGAGACTGATGTTTCAGCTCTGATTTAACAACCACAAGCCGCTCGGCTCAGATATCATAATGATGCGACGTCAAAGGTTGGGGCATCGATGAAGTAGTCACGGATCTGTGAGATTGGATAAAATTTTAAATCAGGTACTACTGTGATATAATCCCCCCCTTGGCGACATTCGAGCTAGCGCGCCAATTTGTAATGATTTCAGGTTGGCGATAGTTTCAGTGGCAACCCAGCGCCATCGATGTTGGCTGACGTAATGTGTGGCAACGCGGAAGGGCTTGTGTCGGTGTGATTGTTGAACTTTTAGAAAAAATTTTTTGCGAATAAGTAGCTATTTAATAGTTTATTTTATGTTTAAAGTTTGTGGAGATTTTTCCTGTTGCTAAAGGAAGAATGTAAAGTGTTAAGGTGCATTAATTTGGTTCAATTGTTTTCTATTGTGGCCAGAGGAATGATTCTATATTACAATAGTTTGTTAAGGCGCCATGTTTTTGAATACGTTAAAATGGACGGAAACATGATTTGGTGCTTTTGCAATCTGAAGTATGAAATTGTTTTGATTGATAAGTGCATAAGTTTGGTTAATTGTGACTAAAAGCGATGAAAAATTAAGTGGTAATTTCCGGACCATTTCGTCATATTGGATAGCAAGTTTGTAGTGATTTGGGATTAATATTGAAAAGCCAACTGGTTTAAAGTGAGTTCTTTATTTTTCTAAATTTATTATTTTCTTATTTTATGTGTTTGTAAGGTTATAAAACAATGAATTTTCAGTTGTTCTAAAATATTAGCTGTAGTAATTAGTGGCGTTGCTGGTTTTGATAAAGTGGGTTTCCGTTAGTTTAATGTAAAATGTACTTGAAGTTTTGCTTGGAATTGCGCGATATTTTTGCTATGTTTTTCGTTGAGTAATGCATATCATTTTATGTTATGATAATTAATTGCAATAGTCATTATTGTGCCTAAAATGCGTGTTTTTTCAATGAATGGTTTTTCTGGTATTTTTAAAGGTAGGCTTCCAATAGTTTAATGCAAAATGTACTTGAAGTGATGACCGTTATTAATTTTGTTATCTAGGGTGGTATTTTAAAATTCGGATAGCGTTGATTTGCGCGATATTTTAATTATGTTTTTCATTAAATAATGCATATCATTGTATGCAATGATGAATCATTGCTGTAGTAATTATTGGGCATAAATTGCGTGTTCTTTTAACGAAGGGTTTTTATTGAAGTTTAAGTGATTTGGTAAAGCAAATAATTCTATTTTTTGAGTAATTATTAATCCATTAATGTATTGAATTGTTGTTGAAAAATGCTGTACATGCTTTACGAAGTAGCGTCGATATTGTGTGTAAGATATAATTTGCAATTTTTGGTATTTTATTGTTTTTTAGTGATTTTTCTTGACATGTTTGCTATGTTTATGATGTGACATTGTTGGCGATAAAATCATCGCCAAGAGTGTTGTATTCTATTTGAAGTTGGCGACATAAAAATCTTGTTGCTGGCGATGGTTTCTTGGCGCCAACGAAAAAATCGCCAAGGGGGGATTATATCACAGTAGTTCCTTAAATAAATTTAAAACGTGACGACTTGGCTACAGCTACGCGCCAGCATCCATCCAAGTCTCCAACAATATCGCTCGCGTTACAGGAGCGCACAGGGCCGCCGATGACTCTACGGCACGGATCTCACAGCGATTCTCTCTCGTTTCTCGTCACTTTCTCCTCACCCAATTTCTCCGATGGCAACGGCGCACGTCACGTGCGCCAATGAGAGCGCAGGAGGAATTTTGGCGGGAGCCAGTCGAAGTGTGACCCGTGAATCGTGAGCCGAAACCGAAGATAGGCATCGCTATGACGCAGCGAAAACAACCTGATAAGATCTTCAAGACGGGATGTTCGAAGATGGACGACAATTTCGTTGAAAACAAGATGGCTATTTGGTAAAAAAATGGTAATTTGGAAAAAGGAACGAAAAAGATTTATATTAAAAAAAGTTTAGCATGGTAAAAGAATTTACGAATCGGTAATTAAAACAAGCGAAATTTTGATGTAAATGAATTTAGTGCCAAAAAAATACCGATTTCGTGAAAAATAAAATAATTTGGAATAATTTAATTGAAAGGAAGCATTACATAAAAAATAGAAATGATAAAAAGTTTAGAAAAATAAAAATACATTAATTAATAATGAAAAAAAATATTTTAAATAGAAAAAAATGTGATGCAATATCACATATACAAAGAGTGGAAAGGTTTCTAAAGAAATTCTATTTATCGACTTTTTGTGAATTTTTAAACCATTAACCTCTTTACTTACTTAGCCTTTTTTGGGTGTCACCTGGGACAGTAATTAGTGTCAACACCCCCCCCCCCCCTCCAAAAAAAAAAAAAAAAACTTTGTTGCATTGCAGAAACTAGTAGTTAATAATTTTTTCAGTTGAGAAAAAAAAATAGCACCAGTAAAATTGTATAATTCAAGTATATGTATTTTTCAAACTCATTTCAGGTCATACCTGAAAACCTGGGGGACAAAGCCGTATTTTATTTTCTAAATTCTTCATTAACCAAAATAAAAAGCTTGCTAAAAATCAATGTTAATTCTTACAAAGGGTTGGTTTGAATGAACTTGAATGCACCTCAATTGCAATTTCCGAATGGGTGTGGCAAAATAACAAGTGGGCAAGTCCTCTATTACAAAAATTTAAAATGAAAGAAAGAATCAAGATAACGGTGAACATAAAATTATTGACGTCGAAGTGGTTGAAATATGGAGTAAAAAAAAAAATAGATTGTCTTACATAAGCGGATGCAGTTGGATTTTGAAATGCGTTAAAAATTGTCATGAAATTCTTTCATTTTGTGTAGTTTCCTTATAACATTGCCGTTTTAGGGCATTAAACAGCATAATTTGCATTTTGGTGCGAAAGGCGCAGTTGTTTCATCACAGCAAAAGAAAAAAAAAAAGGTACAATAAGCTTCTTTTTACAAAAAGCGTATTTTTGGAACACTGTAAAAAATCGGGACGAATCCGGATAATTAGAAACAGTTGGCAGCTCTGTCAGGTGCACCCCCCCCCCCCTCAAAAAAAGTCTCACAGGGTGGACCGACACCCTCCTTGCAGTGACGCTACTGTTTAAAATGCTTTCAGGGTAAAAAGGAAACTAAATTTGCTGGGTTTCTGCTTTTTCTCCGGTCTCGGAAACATTAAAAGAGTGTTTGTCAAGAAAACAGCCAAGTCATTTTGAGAGCATGAAGTTTAGAAAAATTTGAAGTGGATGAAATGTATAAAAATTTAATATTAACAGATAATTTCTAACAGAGAGCTGTGGGGGACATGTGAGGGAACGACATTTTGATGCATGCAATCTATAAAATACATTAAAAAAATACAAATGAAAAGAATTATTTATATTTCCATTTTTAAACTGCATTCTGAAAAGCATCCCCTCCCTCAAAAAATGTATGCTAGTCATAAAACATTCATACAATACAGTGGGGCTACGGAAACGACTGTTTTAATGAGCATGACACTAAACACGAAGTAAACTGTTCGAAAACCCAGGCCCAGGTTCGAAAACACTTGGGCTCGAAGTTTTTAAAAACTATTAGTCATAAATTGAAATTCAATCACATACATCCATTTAAAAATGAAATGGATGCCAGTTTACCTTAGTTGAATCCACTTCTTCAAATATCATGTCAACACCTGAAAGATAAAAATATTCGTTTAATTTTTTGACAAAAATGAATGTCCCTTTTTAATAGAATACAACACTGGTAAAAAGAAGGTAGATAATTTGAGATCTTATAAGAAATAAAATATGCTGTTATGATGTTGAGTAAAATGGATAATTCAACATTTACATGCATTGCAAAACATCATTAGCTCCGATATAAATTGTAAGTGGTGTAATTGAGGGGGGATGCAGGGGGACGGCGTCCCCCTACTTTTTTATTTTAATACAAGCGTCCCCCCCCCAAATCTTTTACCTTTTAACATAAGCGTCCCCCTATTTTTGATTTCAATTGCTTATCTTTCTATGCATGAGCGTCCCCCCAACTTCTTTTTCAGGATACACCACTGCAGACATGTTTCGAGGTGAAAAGGTTTCTCAATGCAAAAGAATCCGCTTCTAGAAGAAAAACATCCAACTGAAGTTGAAGGTAGAAGCTTACTCTTTTGCATTGAAAAAGGGGTCCCCTTGTAACCTCAAAACATGTGTCTGCAATTAATTTACAAATTTTGTGATTAATTTTATGTTGATTTTTAATTTTTATCATTAGCACTGTTGAAAAGCACAAAAAATATTTCATCTGTTCGGAAAAATACTTTTAAAAGCTTAACACTAAACCTACCGACAGTTCTTGTAGACCTATTGCTATCGCGCTCGGTCAAATTGACCGGTAATTAAAATTTAAATAAATAAATTAAAATATTAAATAATTTTTTCTTGGAAAAGAGAAAAAATAACTAGAAGTACAGAGTGAAAAAAGTATTATATGCATATTCTAAGAATTGTCATAAGGTTCGATAACGGTATTATAACATTTAAAGTGCGTATTTCTTATAAAAGTTTGAAAATGGTCAATTTGACCGGTACTTGGTAAGTTTAGTGTTAACAAGCTATAGATTGAAATGCCTTTTCATGCTTTAATTTTCCCTAGCAGAGAATTTTGGAAAAAAAAATGTCACTCAAATGTTGCCATTCAAGGTTGGTAAATAAATCTCATTAATTTATTCTGCCCTATGAAAAGTTTTTATCAAATTAAAATTGGCACCTTGCCATAGAAAGGGATGACTTTCAACTTGTCGTGTGGATAATTTTAGAATTTTTGGTACTTTTCAGTTTACATTGATTGCTGTTTGATTGATTGTTACAAGCACAAGCCAGATTGAGTGGGGCCATACATTAAGTGAAAGACTGTGTAGTTTAAACACATAAACAGCTTGCATGAAAAACATTTTTAAATACATGATCCATTACAAAGAACAATCTTTACATGTAAATAATATCCATTCTCTAATTGTCCATTATTGAACTGTATTCGCTTATCATCAGGCCCCGGAAGTTAAAAACCTAAAAATTCCCTAAAAACGCTCAAAAAATTCACCAAAAATGACACAAAAAAATGCCATTAAAACTAAAAAGTGCAATTAACTTTTGGAAAAAGCACTTGAGATCCGAGGTCAAAATTCCATTGAAGCCAGTTTATATATGGACAATTCTTAGAGAAATAGGACATGGATGGTAAAAATTTAAATCACTTGGAACTTTATGAAATTTTAGTGATCTGTTGTAAATAGTATAAAGTTTTCATTCCTTTGAAAGTTTTTTCAATTTGGCGTCTTAAATAAATCCAGAAAGACAAGTTTAAACAGATGTCAAAATAGTGCAGCTTACGAAAATAAACACACGAAAAGTTTACGGTTAAGAACAACGTATAAAATAAATTAAATGTCTATTTGTTTTGGGCCTGTTAATGACTAGAAATAATATTCTTTTTAGAAATATTGTTAAAATTTATTAAGTACTAGCTGACATGCCCAGCGTTGCACGGAATTAGTATTAAGTGCATCATTCGCAGGTCAAGTGACACATGTCCAAAATTCTGTTGTAAATACGTAAAGAAACATTTTCTTAAAAAATCCAAGTAGACCATGAGCAACAGTCCTAAAAAATCCCGTTTCAACAGAAAAACTCATTAAAAATCAGGCTTGCACTAAAGTCAACAGCCTCGAAACATTCCTTTTAGACCAAAAATAAGTCCATAAAAATCCACATTAAAATGCCAACAACAGTTCGTAAAATTTGCCATTAGAGTAAACAATGTAACAGTAAATAAAATGCACATATTCATCAGGATAATTGTTCCAAAATGATATCGAGAGTCTGTGAAAATCGCAACTACAATATATAACACATCTAAAAATTATCATCAGAATAAGAGCAGAATTCTCTTTAAAAAGGACAACGTTCCCTGAATATTTCTGCTATAATAAAGAAAACATAAGCCCCATTTGAATAAAAACAACTATTCCTAAACTTCCCTAATAGAATAAGAACATTAGCCCCAAAACATCTCCATTAGAATAAACACGTCAGTAACGTAAAATACCCATTAGACTACAGGCCTTTAAGAGCAGCTGTTAATAAAATTACCAACTGTCCATCCCAAATTCCCCATTAAACTAAGGACACCCGTTCCTAAAAATCCCACTTGCAAAATCGTCAAAACATTTTCTGAAAATTCAATTAAATAGCATTTGATAAAATTCGGATAAAAACGGAAGAAAAAAAAGCATTATTTCCAAAGGCAAATGCACATTTAAGTTAAAAAATGCCCAGTACTTAACCAGTTCTGACGTGTGAAATTTAAGTTGATAAAAAGAAATAACTAAATTCAGTCCAAATGGCGCCAAACAGTCAGTACAAAAATTGAATAAATGTTAGAGAATAAATAAATCACTTGAGTAAAATATGGAATCAATCAAAATCTCTACTTTAAAAAGTTAACATAAAGCAGAAGATCGCCAAATTGCACTATAGTAATGGAAGCCCAACGCAAATGCGCCATGATCCTACGATGTAAATCACGTATTGAATTAAATGATAACAATATTGCTGATAAGGATTATTGGCGTGGCTTGGAAAAGGTGGAAAGCGCAAAATAATATATTGCGAACAATTTTCTGTATGGGGGGCGAGAAAAAAGTTATCACCACTTAGCGAAATTTTAAATTTCATCAAAAATAAGCCATATCGAAAACCTTTCAACCTAGTTTTTAGCGAAGGAATAAATATTAAATTGCCAAAAAAGGAAAGAAAAATCAACCTCAAGATAAAGTAATTGAAAATGGTCTGCAGTTAATGAATGATCCACAAAGCAGGGTCGGCACGGTTTAAACCATTTGGTTTAAACCATGGTTTAAACCAAGGTTTAAACCAAATGGTTTTTTTAAAAAAACCACATGGTTTTTTTTTTAAAAAAAACACATTAATTTTTTGAATATTTTATAATAGTTTTGGTATTTTAAATAAAACCTTTTTATTTATGAACTTCTACTCTCATGAAACATCTCAATTGTACAAGAACATGTAGTATTATTTTCAAACAATTTCCATCCATTCTATGTTCTGAATCAAATAGCCATGGGTAAAGTATTCGGTCTATAGACGGATTTCCGTCTCTTTTTTGTTTTTGTAAATTGTTAGATGAAAAAGGACAGAATACTTAGAACTAAAGTATTTTAGTACAGATTTAAATGTGCTGTAAATGTTTTTCCGATTTCTTCATTTAAAAGCTTAATATGCTATGATGTTGCTAATTATAGTAAATATAGTAATTTGTTAAAATACTTGAGGAATGATTTTTAAAATGTTCGACTTGAGTTCCCACCTGTATTATTAACTATTGTTATTGCTAATATTAATCTATTATCGGGGTTTTGGGGAGATAATTAATTTATATATGCAATGCAAACAAAATTTCTAGAAAATGCACGTTTTTGGAGATACGGAAATTTATTTTAACTTCTGTCCTTTGAAATCCTCTTACTTTCACCCATGCAAATAGCTAAATTCACAAAGATTAAATTATAAAAATGTCTGGGTCAGGCAGGAAAAAAACATGAAATTTGGATTAATTTTACTGAAATAAAATCAGATAAGAGGAAAGGTACAACAGCAGTTTGCAAAATGTGCAATAAAGAAATTGAAGGCCAAGGTTCTGCGAATGAAGAAACACATGGAGAAATGTTATGTTCCTGATAATTCCAGCTTGAATGAATATTAAAATGCAAGTTAAAACTAGGGATGTAACGAATATTCGGCCTGGCCGAATAGTCATTGCATCACCAAGCCGAGATATTTGCTAAGGTCAAATTCGGCCTGGCCAAATATTGATGGACTTTTTGTTTGGCAGAATAGTTCTGCTACGGTAGAAATGTAAAACTTAAAGAAAGTAGTAGATTTTAAACATTTAAAATTGTGTTATAGGTATTGCAAAAGCACGCATTAGTACATAGTTTTAATAAATAAAAATAATAGTGTTAAAAATATAATAGTACATAGTTATTTAAAAAATACTACTTTTTTAACCCTTTGTTTTTGGTTTGATTGAACAAAAACAGATTTTAAAAATTATAATATTGTATTTTATACTTAACATTCGTTCCCAAAAGCTAGTATTTTTATTATGTCATTCTTAACAAAGTGGAAGTCCGACTTTGTTTGGTTAGACTGATTTATTGTGAATATCGGGTAAGAGAGTGTGAAAAGCCTAGAATGTATCATGAATATTAAGATAGTATAAGTTATTGGTGTTTTTGAAAATAAAAGTATATTCCAGTTCAATGCATTAAATTTAAAAAAAACTTTTAAGAACAGGTATGTAAAAAATCCCCATAAAATAAAAATATTAACTTCTATAACTTTTAACATATTTTCATAAAACTATTTTGAGCAAGGTAAAAGTTCACTAAGCAATAGTATTTCTTTAATTTGAATTAAATAACTAGTACAGTAATGCTAATGCTTGCATTAAAACCTGTCATTTCCATTCCACTTGTGGGTGAAATTCTGTTTTATTGCATTCAAAACAATACAGAAAGTACATTAATTTTAGATAGTTTTAGATTATTAACAAACAAGAACAGATTAATGTGTGGAATGGGTGTTTGACTTTGTGAATGCTTTTAAATTTGACAAATTCTTTCTATTACAACGATTTTCTAGAAATTTTAATATTCCGTATTTGGCCAAATCACTATTTGTTACATCCCTATAGTTAAAACTGAAGTTTTAATAATGAATAATCATTTATTTATTCCCAATTTCATTAATCAACATTCACTTTTAAAATATTACAAATTAGCTATCATTGTTATACAGAATTTTTGGCTTGGTATTACATAAAGTTGATTCTTTTTACTAGTTTGACAAGAAATTAATTAAAATTAATTGATATTTTAAAGAAACATTAACTATTTATTTTAAATAGTGACAAATAGAACAATAACACACAATAACTAATCTTTTAAATAATTTCTTTAAGCTTTAAAAGTGCTGCATTAGTTTAAACCAAAAAACCTGGTTTAAACCAAAAAAACCTGGTTTTTGGGGTTTTTTTAAAAAAAAACCCGGTTTTTTTCCAACCCTGCCACAAAGTATACATAAAAATGAAATGAATTTTTAGACTTTGTTTCGTTGATAAAGCGAACACCTCACTATAGAAATGTTTCAAGAAATTGTTGAACTGCTACTATACTATTAAATTGCCAAAAAAGGAAGGAAAATCAACCTCCATGTAAAGTAATTAAAAATCGTTAGCAGTTCCACAAAATATGTATAAAAATGAAATGAATTTTTAGAATTTGTTTTGCTCATAAAACGGCATGAATAAAGATAAAATAGCATTTTCTCAATCTTACGTTAACAGAAATCATCTAGTTGGCGACAAAAGTAATATTTATTTTGGCGAAAACACGCAAATTGAGCAGATAAATTCAGAGGTAAGCCTCATCTTAAAAATCGAAAACGACTTTAAATTAACGTTGCGCGTGTTCTATTTGTCCTACGAACTGCCAAAAAATCCCTTTGTGCAGTTTTTTACGGGCATTCATATGCTGCGAATATCTAAAGCGTGGGACGCTTCTTCGATGAGATAAACCCAAAATCAACATTTTTGCTTAAAATTGGAATAAGAGAAGAACAAATTCGAATTTTAGGAAAAACGCTTCGAGGTGCACAAGGACCTGACCCAAGGAACCTGTAACCAAAATTTTGTACTTCTAGATCGACAGACAGACAGACACACACACACACACAAACTTTTGGTTTTATTTATATAGATATATTAAAAGTGTATTAATTAATTAATTATGAAGAGAGGTGTACAATTCCGTTACCAAAATGATGTGAAAGTTTTATTTATTCTGAAAATAATACCCCTAAAAAGTTGATATGCTGTTTTTTCTTAGTGGTACACTAAAGCATTAAAGCAATAGTAAAAATTTTGTAATTTGTTTTTATTTAGTGGTATAATTAGAGGTAACAGAATTACACGATGAGTAACGAAACTGTGGTAACAGAATTACATTGAATTTTTTATGATATTATAAAATTCTATGTTGTTGAAGAAGTATATGTAAACTAATTTTCATAACATTTTTATTGTATTTCAATCTTTTAAATTAAAAGTAAGGATTCAGAATGACAAAACTCAGCAAACTACACTTTAAAAAGTGTTGTGAAAAAAAGTTAAACTGAAAATAATGATTCCGAGTGCTGCTTAATAAACAACTAAAGGCTAGAAAGTGTAATTATTAGAAATTCAGATTTACAACTAAAGTTTACAGTACATTTTAATTTATTTATAGTGCGATACAAAGAACGCACGTCTTCCACTAAGTAAGCAATATTCTAAGCAAAAATTAATAAAAATGGCTTTAACTGTTGAAGAAAAAATTAAAAGGTATAGAGAAAACTTATTAAATAAAGGTGAAAGTTAGTGGTGAGTATAAGCAGGAACTAAAAAGTTTTCTTTTTCGAATGACTATGCACAACTTTAAGCCCAAACCCCGCCATGAATCTACAAATGAGTTTAAGTTGCCAATTTGCAGTGGGCAGTGGGTTTTAGTGAAATACATGCCTGCTTCTTCAAGCAAAAAATTGGAAATCTCACACCATTACATAGGGCAAATCTTTTACAAAAAATCTTTACGATTAAATGTTAAATTTGTAAAACGAAGAGGAGATACTTTTATCTGGCACTCTCACGATGACTTTGATTATGTTGAAGAGGAAAATGTTTTAATGAACCACAAATGGATCGCAGGGGACATTTAACTTTCAAAAAGGATCACTTAGTAAAAAAATATAATGTAAAGTAAAGTGCAGGGCCCGACTTTGCCTAATTGGGGCCCAGGGCAAAAACAAACTTTGGGGTCCCCCTCTTAACTACTTCAGTAATGAAGAATCGAACTTTAAAGAAGTATTTAAATTTTTCACCTCATCATAGATAATGTAACAAGAAGATTGACTGGAAGCTAAAATAGCTATAAACCCTCCAATGGTCAAACAAGATATTCTTCTGTCCATTTTATTGATTTTCTGACAATTCTGTGTCTACCATTAAAGGATATAGCACATCTGAAGAGTAAAAAAAGCACAGGCTTTTGATTGGCCAAATCTGTCCACCTTATTGCGAAAATTTAGCTGAATTCCGCCCTAGAATGGTATGAATTTACGAAATATAGCGATTTTTGGGTTCATACGATACATTAATGAAGAAGCCAACATAAAACTAACGATTTTACAATGTAGTGATATTTTGTTTTTAAAAAGTTCTTTAAAGAAGGAAACCCAATATAAACTTTCTACTCGATTTGGGGCCCCCTCGGATGCGGGGGCCCGGGGCAGCTGCCCCACATGCCCCTGCCTTAAGCAGGCCCTGGTAAAGTGGCAACAACGTATCTATTGTAAATTGATATTAGAAATAAATTCTTGAATTTTAAAATCCTGATTTTCAGTAGATGTAATTCTGTTACCGCTACTTAATCAGCTACTAAGTAAAATCTTAGCAATGCATGTTTTTAAGAGTATAACATCTAGTTAATTTAACTGCATAAAATAAACAATGATAGCATAATTAGATCACAGGAATTTAAGTTGACTAAATATCACTTTTTTCTTTGTCTTTTTCCTGTAATTCTGTTACTGAACCTTTCATTTTGTCTAATGGGACTGTACTTAACACACATGCAAAAAATCAAAACTTGAAAAATATAATAATTTGGTATAAATTTTTAAAAAACTTGTAAATTCGCTCTGATCCGTAATTCTGTTATCAAAGATCTGTCCACATTTGTTTTTTTAAAAATTTAACAGCACTATCATCAAGTGACTTTCTAAATAAAATAAATGAATAAAAAATAAAAACAACTCGATGAATAATTGGAAACATGTTTTGACAATTTTAATATCATAAATGAGAGAATCCTAAACTACTGCGCATATATACGCATATTTTTTTTTACTTTTATGAAAGACCACATTTGAAAGTAAGTTTTTATATCTTGAAAAATGTCTTTCAATGTCGAAACAAATTTTAAATAAATAAATAGAAACTCATGAAGAGATATTTTTGTCAAATTCATACTGAACCTCTTTCTTTTAAAGCACAAGCAACTGTTTTCAGTGTGAAAAGTTCATTGCTTTCTTCAAATTGTCTGTCTTCGTTCAGTTTAGTAGGAATAGATTCGTAATTTTAGCCTTTATTAATATTTTATTTATTTTTTAATTTTCTTGTTTAAAGAAATTTAATGAATAAATCAAACTAAATTTTAATCAGAAAATTTTAAAAACAGAGCTAAAACATAGAAAAATGTTCTGAAAAATAAAAAATTTACTTGAAATGCAGAAAATGCTATAAAAACTTTTAAAAATGCTCCAAAACAAGAAAAACAGGGAAAAAATGCAGTACAGTATTGAACCCCAAATTCGGCATGCTCCTGACGGGCTCCAAGCCGGATTTTGGAATTTGCCGAATTTCGGAACCCGACCAAAAATGGCGGATTTACGAAAACATCAACGCCAGTATGCGCATTTTTACTTCAGATAGCATCGTTTTCTTAACTGGTACATAAATAAGTAACTTTTTTTGGAAAAGGTAATATAAGTAAAGCCATGTGTTAAGATATTTTTACCAAACAAAAAAATAACTTATTCATGGGTTTAAATAAAATGCTCCAAATTACAACACACAATTCATCAAAAATAAATCATACCCACCATGGTAGTTAACCGTTTCACTGAATCACCTGCAATTGCATGAAAAAGAAAATAGAGCTACAGCTTTAAAAAATATTAGCAGAGAAGTCAAACTAAAATGCCAGGCCATTTGTACAAATTGCAAGGGTTACTGGGCGCCATTTATGACCACAAAGAAAAAAATAGAGCAAGTTTCTTTATCTTTCGTTCTTTTTTCTTTTTCCAGGGAATAAACCTTGAAACACAAATATTTAAGAATTTAAGGGAAAAAATAATTTTTTTATAGGGAAAAAAGATGCTTAACTGAGCCCAAGAAATCCATTTTTACTTTTCAACATAGTAGGGTTTTCTGGTTTATCTTGGTTTCCTGAGTTTAGTTCATATAAAGCATAAATATATCTACAAAATTGCTTCTATTTGAATCAAAATTTACTGACATTTATTAATTTAACAGATTCTTACATTAATATTTTTCTGAATTTACAAAAAAAAAAAAAGAAAAAAAAAAATCGGAAATTTTCCGGAAAAGTGCCGAATTTTAGAATTTTCCGAACTTTGGGATTCCGAATTTGGGGTTCGGTACTGTATTAACTTTTGGAGCCTGCTCATCATCACTGTCAAAGGGGATAACCCATTACAAGAAAACAATATTTTAAGCAAAACATGATTGTAGAAAGCAATAACATGCATCAAAATGAAAACAAAACAAAATAAAATCTGTAACCCTACCAGCCCACGTGTTTTGAGCCCATTTTAAATCGGGTAATTTGTAGAGAATTTTGGCTAAATAGTTGCCGTCAATGACCAGAACTTCTGCTTTTTGCGCAGCGCTGATTTCTTCATCAGAAATCTTGATAGTCTTGTCCCACTTGATTCTCTGATCTAAAAAAAAAGAAGAAAGCTTTACATTATTAACACATTAAATACATGATAATCAAAAACAAACTGGGAAGCTTTCAGCAAATTAATTTAAAAACAGAAGTTCATGATCCAAACAATACATTCATAATCATTTGGTGCAGTTGGATTGTGAGCAATAGGAATTTATAATACAGACAATTTTAAATAAACAGATTTAAAATCTGTAAATGTCTAATATTCACATAAAAGAATTCATATCTTATATGTGCACAATAAAACTAGTGAATCAATGCAAATTTTATACTCATTTTTACACTTTTTTGTATAACTTTTGCTACACGTTTTATTAAGTTGGTATTTATTGTTACAAATTTCAGATTTTTTTCTTTGGGTTTATAGTTGAGCATGATAAATTATATAATAATGCATACAAAAAATTATGTCATTAACAAAAACCTTAAACATACACAGGGGTTATTCCAGCAGGGTCTGTTATTTGAATTTTTAAAAGATTTTTGTGAAAAATCACATAATTTTGCAAAAATTTAAAATTTATATATATAATGATGACAATTTTTAATATTATTTGCCGCTTCTAATGATAAATAATGGTGCAAAAAGTACTATTTGGAAGATTAGAATATTGTGAAGGGTCTATTTGGATTGGTTTCAATATTGTGAAGGGTCTGTTATCAAAACAGATTAAGACAAGATAAAAGCCAATTACAACCAGTGTTTCAAACAAAACTTCCTAGGTCCATCTGTCTGTGCACATAACATATTTCATAAGTTTAGAAATAATTACTATTTTTTAAATTTTATTCTTATTCTTCAAGCTTCTTAATAGCAAAGCATCATTCATTCAATCATTCAAATTAGAATTCATAATAATCATGAACCCATTCTATGTTTTTTACCTTAAAAATAGTATTTTAGATCCATTTAATAAATGCCACACAATAAATAATTCAGAATGATAGTGTTTAAAACAACAATTGTTAGAATTTGGAATATGTATCCTTAAAGATTCATCCATGTCCCATAATTAATAGCTTAAGGTTCTTTCCTTCTAAAATATTTTTTACCATAGAAGTTTTCAATAAAGATATTTGATTAAAACAAAAAGTTTCAGTTTTTAGTAATGGTGTGAGTATATGAGTTTACTAAATGTGTATAAATATCTCGGGCTTTATCATTTATAAAATATAAAAATGATTAAAGTACACTCAATGTAAAAATTAAGTACACACAAAAGATAATTCAACAGCAAACTAACTCAGATAAAATTTGTGCATTTTCTCTGTATTTATGTACTATTATTCCTGGTAGGGTTAAGTTTCATTTGAGTCATGCATTTGTATTAAAATTTATCATTACTATTAAAAAATATTTATTCCTGTGAAAATAGCTTAAAGTGTGTCTTTGCATATGGATTAACATGCCATATTGTTGCTATGAATGGATCATAATAAATATCCAAAACATTTAAGGCCTTTTTTAAAAAATCAAATAAATCACAAAAACCCTGGACAGTAATGTAGTGACCTTTTACATTGTTTCACATTAAAATTTGATCTTACAGATTTATAACAATTTATCATTTCAAGCATTTATATCAGGTTTGGGCAGGGTTCGTGATTTTTTTTTATTTAAAAAAAAAAAGAAAAGAAAACTGATTTTTTTTTAAATTTAAATTGGATATTTTTTATTTTTTTAAAAATACCTTAAATATTTTGGATATTTATTATGTTATTCATATAAAAAATATTGCTATGTTAATCAGCATGCAAAAACACTTAAGCTATTTTCACAGCAATAAAAATTTTTATTATAATAATGATAAACAAATTTCAATACAAATGCATGACTCAAATAAAACTTAACCCTTCCAGGAATAACAGTACACTCAGAAGGGCAGAGAAAATGAACAAATTAATCTGAATTATTTTGCTGTTAAAAGCTGAAAAAAGTAACAGTTGTGTGTACTTAACTTTTACATTGAGTGTACTTTTATCATTTTTCTATTTTATAAGTGAAAAAGCCCGAAATGTTTTTACCCATTTCGTAAAATAATATACTCACACCTTTACCAAACCCAACTTTTTGTTTTAATCAAATAATTAGATTGAAAACTTCCATGATAAAAATTTTAGAAGGAAAAAACCTTAAGCTATTAGGGGACATGGATGAAGCTTTAAGGATACATATTCTAAATTCTATTAATTGTTGCTTTAAACACAATTAATTCTGAATTATTTATTGTGTGCCATTTATTAAATTGATCTAAAATACTATTTTTATCATGATTATTATGAATTCTAATTTGAATGAGTGGAGGAATTATGCTCTGCTGTTAAGAGGCTTGAAGAATAAGAGTAATATTGTAAAATTAAAAAAACAGTAATTAGTTCTAACCACCTTATGAAATGTTATACACACAGACAGATGGACCTAGGAAGTTTTGTTTGAAACAGTGGTTGTAGTTGCAACATATTTATTAACACCTTCTAACATTGTAAAATCAATGATTTTAAATAAAAAAAAAATCACTTGATTTAAATCAACGAACCCTGGGTTTGGGTCACCACTTACATTGCTATAATGCATGAAATAATAAATTTTTATTTAAATGAAAGATCAGATGCTAATGTGAAACATAGTAAAAGGTCTGAGGTCACTACACTACTTATGATATTTTTAACTTAAAAGAATTCCCTTTTGAAAAGTAGTCAAAACTATCAACTAACCTGAGAGAGGAATAACAATCAAGTTAACATCTGGCGGTAATAGCTTCCGAATTTCAGCAGCCAAGTTAGGAAATTTTGACATGAAATAAATATCAGGCTTTTCGGAGCACATTTTAATCAAACAGAAGGCAGATATATATTTATATTCACTTCAGCAATATTAAAGGTTAATGTTGACGTACAAACAAACAGAATGCTATCAAGAGTAAATAGAAAACAAGTTGATAAGAGAACTGTCAAATTATTTGGCGTCAGTGCGTGAAATGCGTCCGAAAAAAAAATAAAGTATAAGCTTACCGTTACAGTAATAAGGTCGTCTGGTAACGTTTCCAGGTCCACAAAATATTCCGCCAAAAGCAATGGAGCGTATTGTAAGTAGGCCATAGCGATTACTAATACAAGCACGTTTTTACTTCAAGCGTGACAATTTGAAAAGTTGCTGAAAAATATGCAAATTTTAAAGTTAAAAGAAATCAAAAGAAAGGAAAAATTACTGTTTTACATGCAATAAATTATACAATAACACTTACTACACATAAATATTATTTCGTTTTGAAGATACAATAATTTTTTAGAACAAAATAGAGAAATCAAAATTCAAAATCAAAACACAACACACGTCAGGACAGGAGCGCCGCACGGTTACAGTTAAAGTCATCGAGAGAGAGAGAGAGAGAGAGGGGGGGACTTGTGATGAATGTGTTTCGCGAGTCAAAAAAAAAATCAGAAAAATAAATCAACAAGTTCATTTATTTTGCAATTTAAAAAATATAAATATTATGTGTGGAATCCATTCTATCTAATATGTAAACAAGGCGTCATTAACAAATGATGTCACACTTTGAGATGGGAGGCGTTCGAGAAATTGTGACTGTTTGTGACAAGGCAAAGGAACTGTGACATCACCACATTTTGGTTAAAATAAAAACATTTGAAATAAGCAGATTGAGTATTGGTATGTGATATATTTAATTTATTTATTTATTTTGTTTCATTTTGTATTCTGAATGATTTTATTTTGTTTTAAAACAAAATTTTGGGGGCCATTTTCACGGAACTCGAACAATTAATATTTTTACAATTATATACTAAATATGTTATTTGTTGTAAACCTTAATCTAATTTTGCGCAATTAAGCATACATCAGGGGTAGCACTCACCAGAAGAAAATCAGATTCGTTCGGACCCTCCACGAAATATTCCAATTAATCAAAACGGAGCCTTCAGAAAAATTCCAGTTAGTCAAAACGGATCCTTCACAAAATACCAGTCAACACAAACGGAACCTTCACAAAATCCCAGTCAAACAAACGACTTCATAAAATTCCAGTCAATCAAACGAAACCTTCACAAAATTTCAAACTACCAAATTGCACTTTTTATAGAATTATTTATTAAATAAAAGCAGCAAAAAAATGATAAAATTTTTATCAGTTTGTTTGTAAACAACCATTTCAGGTCACATTAACATTCGAGTTTATTTGCTATTCTCAAGGATATGCCTCAAACTCTCGTCTAATATCACAGATAGAACAAGACACTGCAAACAGAATTACAATACAAAAATGTAAATACACCCAGGGGAAGTGGGAATCGAACCCACGCCTCTTCACTGCGTGCAGGCAGGCACCGGAACCAGTCGTTTAGACCGCTCAGCTACTGAGGTACCAGAATTTTTACCACTGTATGTTTGAATTTTGAACTTTAACAGAATTAATTGATTTTTCCCAAAAATCTTGCTAAAATTCATAAAAAACGGTTCATGTTCAAAATACTTAAACAACCCATGCATATAATCATTATTATTACTATGCTCAAAAGAGTCATTCAAAGTTCAAAAATAAAATCAAAAAGGTGATCTATGACGTAGTGTTTTTTTCTTTTTTTTTGAACTTTTATTACTTGCAGTTGAAACTACAAGTATATATGCTTATGCAAAATAGCGTGACAGGGAGAAGTGTGACATTTTGTGAAAAGGTTCAAATATATGTACAGTAAAACCCCGCTATACCACGCCTCAGTATACCGCGGAATCGGATATACCGCGGTGACAATCATGTCCCCCGATGTTTAAAGCACCCTTTATCATTGCCATTTAAAGGAGATTCCTTATTTACCATTCTAAATAAAGGCAGTCCGAGCACACAAATATTCTAGACAAAGAGCCCTCATCCCCCTGCCAGACACACTAACAGATAAAGCCCTATTGTGATAGGTGTGATGTACACCTTTTTCGTGCTTTTTCTGTCTTTCAAGCTAGAACATATAGCTTGATTTCATAATCGGGTGCAATCGCCCTGATTTGTTTCTCTTGGCATGGGGGGGGGGGGGGTGCTCAATTTGTCAGAGACTGTTTTAGTTCAATTTTTAACTATTCCATTTTCAGAAGTCTAGTTTTCAGTGTGCATAACCTATCGCTCAATAGACTGATTGCGCGGCGGAGATGTGTGCTTCTTGCACAGCAATCACAGTGAGTAAAATAGCAGCAAAGAAAAAAAGAAAAAAATATTCTATAGGGGAAAGAAGAGTTACGTGTAATTGATAATTTTAAAAATGATGCAACAAACACGAGTATTATTTCGTGAATATTGTTCCGCGGCATTATACCGCGGTTATGTTATAACACGGGGGTGCCAAACGACACCCGCGTTTTAACGGGGTTTTACTGTATTGAAGCGTTTTTTACGACTTTAAAAATGGTTACTTTTTCAGCGAAGTTTGATTGCTGTTCTTATAGCTCGCAGATGTTCTGCGAGGAATCAAGTAGTAAAAGAACAAATGTACACTATTTCAGCACAATGCTTGAGAAAAACAGATTAAACATAGCAGAAAATATCGGAGTAATATACGTCAGAGTATGTCAAACAAAATATCGGCTCGTATGTTTGTTATCGTGATTGAGGTATAAAAAAAAAAAACGAGGAGGAGGGATTCGCAGTTTTCTAGCACAGCTGCGGTTCATCATCAGATACAATCACTTACATAGAAAAGAATTTCATGTTACTGATGAGACAATTGATAAAATGTCTATTGAAAAGGAAACTTTTAAAAGCCCTTTTCGTCGACAGCTTTTAATAAATAAGTCATATTCCTTGACAAGTATTTTAAATTCTTACAATTAAATCTTATTTATTTATTTATTTTCTGCTCACTTAATCCGTTTTTTAAAAATAATTCTTCTTGTTACTTGTATTATTTGTAAATGCTCGTTAAAAATGTGTTTTTTTTTTTTAATTTTGGAGAATATTCACAACAAGAGCCCGGATTGCATGGAAATGCATTTTATATATAAGCGGCTTAAGTGTCTGTCGCCGATAACTTATTGGTTGCTTGCGTAACTGTAATGCAGTTGCCATTGTTCTAACACATGTGAAATACACTAATAATCAAAATCTTTCTCTAGCATTTTGAGTGAGGCATCGCTAGATTTGCCAATCTCCGTTAAAAGTGAATATAAACGGGAATTTTAATTTAATCCTTCTTTCTTTGTTTTAATTTATGTATCGTCTGCGCTTTTTATATATATTAAAGTGGCAGCGCTCTTTTTTCTGGTTTCGTTAAAACTATTGTTTTGACGATGATTATGTTGGATGTAAAAGAATATTTTTCACAAACAATTTGATTATATAGTAAATAATATTTTTATTTTACAGGTTATTATAACTTAGATGTTTTTTTCCGGTAAGAATATTTTTTCCCGAAATGATTATATGTTTATTATTTATTCATTCAACTTTACTGTTCTACCTGATACATATCTCTTTGATTTGATGTGCATTTCCGGTTACTGGGAGAATTGCATATTTATAATATCTAGAACAGCGGTCATTTCGTATGACCGCCGGGCTTACTAGTCATTCATAAAGGATGTCATGCTTCGAGGGGGTTCGTGAAATTGTGACAATGGGCGGGGAGGGGGTAACAAGAAGTGTGACATCATGCTTATGCAACATAGCGTGACATGTGACAAAGGGGGTAGGGGGTCCATTGAAGTGTGACAAAGGGGGGGATGAGTCTCAAATATATATAGAAAAAAGCGTGACATCATTTATGAACGGTTCCATAAGAGATTCAGAGAGATGCTGAAGAGCTATTGTTTCTATAGCTGATCTAGAATCCACAAGAATGACGTCCTTTTTAAAAGATTCCATACTAGCCTACCAACCGAATAAATTCATGAAAGGCGTGTTAATCTGCAATAGTAGCTGGAAACTTGCATTACTATCTAGAAATTAACCTGTGCAACTGCGATTAAGCGAACAAGATCTACAAAGCAACAACTTCTTATTCTCTGTGTACCATTTTATGTCGACGACACTCGTATTACTGCCAGAATTATTCATGCAGGTTGAATATTAAAAATTGACACATCTGCCAGACCTGCTGCAGACAAAATTTTTCAAAGCATATACGTCATCTAGGCTTAAATAGTGTAATTTGTACCTTTGTTCAATGGGCAGACAATCTAAAAAGAAGCCATTAGTGACTCGAACTGCCTTAAGAACCAGAGGCGCGATACATCACAGCATTTACCTCCTCATCGCCATCTGTTATACACCAGAGGCCGAAGGTAAGGTGTTCACGTTATACTGTTATAAAAGTTCAGCGAAACCTGTGTAAGTTGACCACTTACGGCGCAACACTTTAGTGGTCAACTTACTTATAGAGGTTGGAGATTTTTTTTCTTTTTGCCATTTCTTACACTATGCATTTATTCATTTATAACTAATCAAAATACAGCTTTATGTAATGACGTAATTTTAAAATTGTGATTAGCTTTTTTTTTCACAATTATCTAAAATTCAATCAAAAAATTTTAACCCGAATGTATCCTATACAACTACAAAAGTAAAGTACTTAGTTAAAATGAAGATAAAGATCATATCAATTCTGTCAGTTACTTATATGATGCTAAAGATTTCCTAATAATATATATTGTTTAAAATGGCTGTATCAGATCAAAGGAAAAAATAATATTAAATCGCCAAAAATGTTTCAAGTTGCATGGTTTTATTTAAATTCAAAACATCGTTGCATTATCCAAACAAAACTATCGTTACCAAACGACAAATGTTAATGCTGATCATTTCCTCAGAGCCAAAATTATTAATTTTTTTTTCCTAATTAACGTTATAATAAATTATAAAATGGATGGATTATTGTATTGTCATCGAAGATAAGCTTGTGTGCAAAATTTGAAGATAATTTATGCAGTAATAGTTGGTCGAAAACCGCCTTACAAAATTCCGCCACAAGTCAAGTTAAATAAAACCATGTAATGTAAGAAGAAACTTTTTTAAAGAATAAAAGGGTGCTCGTAGTATTTTTACCATTTTGGTTCACTTACAAAAAGGTTTAGGCAATCTTTATATTGATGTTTCATCCATCAAGGCAAATACCGGTCTAACATTAGAGCATAAAGAATATCCCGGAGAAGCTATTTTAGTTTTTATTATCTTTTAAAAAATCGATAAATAAACATTGAAAAAATTAGGCGGTCAACTAACAAAGAGTTTTTTAT
The DNA here is from genome assembly GCA_038502835.1 of Octonoba sinensis. Classification (NCBI taxonomy): domain Eukaryota; kingdom Metazoa; phylum Arthropoda; class Arachnida; order Araneae; family Uloboridae; genus Octonoba; species Octonoba sinensis. The sequence goes on from CM076605.1 coordinate 113,628,211, forward strand.
AATTCTCCCACCCAAATTTGGCAAACATAAGTGGTCAACATAGACAGGTGGTCAACTTACAAAGGTTTCTGCGCATTAGATAATATAGGGCTCATTCCGTTCCTGACAAAAGTGGTCAACTTAGACAAGTGGTCAGCTTACAAAGGTGGTCAACTTTACAGGTTTTACTGTAGTGAAGATTCAGACTGTGTCCTGTTAGGAATAGTATTCATTTCAGTGTAATTTCTGCTATACAGGGGCCCAAACTTAGTGGCGTAGCTAGCATAGGAGACACCCGGGGTGGTTATCCGTGGTGTCACCCCCTCCAAAAAAGAAGAAAAAAAAAGCAAAGAAAGAAAAAACCCCAGCAAAAATAAGAAGGAAAAAATTACCATTTGTATCATAGAAGTTATAATATTTAATGTATTTGTTGATGGCAATGGTGTGTTTAGTGTTAAAAAACACTTCGAATATATTTTGGGAAAGAAACACTTTGCTCAGTTAAAGTAGGAAAGAAAATGATAGAAAAAAATATCCAGTTCAAGGTATTTGTTTCATTATATAGAGATAAGGTTTATTTTTTCCCCTTTCGTGGCCAAGGGTCACCCCAGAATGAGGGAGACCCGGGGCGGGCAGCCCCGGGTCTCCTACGCCACTGCTCACTAGAGGAGGAGAGGTCATGGAACAGCTTGTGTCATTGAAATTTTTAGGGGGGGGGGGGGGTTTCAGGGGATTTTAGCCGAATCGAGGTGTTATAATTCTTGGCGGGCTCCGTAGCGTTTGGGGTGCGAAATCTCTATTAGGAGGTCCCACCTGCCATGCCCCCAGGAGCGATGGCTCACCCCTCACAAGATATGGACCACCCCTCCCCAATAACGACCCTCCTCCTAGAATAAAATAATAAAAAGACAACCTCCCATCACCCTCCTCGGGGAAACCCGTCTGATTAAAAATAAAAAGGAAATATACTTTTAAAATTTCCTAATGGACTATCAAATTTTTAAAGACACATATGTTTGTTAATATGAATTAATCCACGAAAGGTGATCATGGCACAGACTGCGCCATGGAAATGGAGGCAATTCAAGCAACGTTATTGGTCACGTGGTTGCGATTAAAGCAATGTAAACAAAGGAAGCCGTAGCATCGCTTTATTTCGAGTTCGACACATCTAATTAAAAACTAGGGCTAAATAAAATTCTTCCACATTACATAAAATTAACACTAAATAAAGCACTATAACTATTGTAATAATTAACAAATTTATTTTATAATGATTAAATTAAATGTCAATACTGGGTTATAATCAGAAAAAGCTGTGAAAATAGTCTAGTTAATTTTAAGATAACTCATTTTGCCTACTGAACTCCACGTAGAACTCAATTGAAAATCTTTGTTAACAAAGAGCGGATATCACATGACAACGATGATCGCTCATGAGTCCCTCTAGCAGTGAATTGCCTCCACTTTTACTTATTCATTCATTCGTTCAGAAATATCCTTAAAAATCCGGTTTAAAATATTTCATGCGAAATAGGCTCGTTTAGTTCTGGTTGAACTTTGAATCTGTACATTATCTACCCCCCATAAGATCCTTCCTCATGGTTTCGGATTGAAATTTCCACGCAGATACGCTAATATTATTATTTTTTCTTTTTGCACTTTTCAAAATTGAGCAAAAATTGTTCAAATCAAAAAAATTTCACGTCGAGAGGTCCTTCAAATAAGTTTGCTCAAAAGAACTTGAATTTTATGTCCGGGGTTGATAAAATTTGCTTCCTATTTCCCCAATACCGCTAATGTTAAGATTTTTTGAACTGTTCAAAATTGAACGAAAAATTGTTCAAATTAAAAAATAAAATATGGAAATCAGGATGGTCCTTGCCGAGATCTTTCGAATGCAAAAAAAAAAAAAAAATATTTTCGAATTGCATAATTCCCTCAAAAGTTATTAGGGGGGACGGACAGACAGACCGACCGACACACTTTTTCCCCATCTCAAAACCCTACTCGAATTCTATTTTTCAATCTTTATTTAATTACTTCACTTATTTTTCTTTATTTAATGACTTCACTTATTTTTGACCTCTCTTTATTTTTGACTATATTTTTACGATACATTAAGTCTTCTTTCATACTCTATTATTATTATTCTTTTTAAAAACTATTACAGGAATGTAGGTTGAAAGGCCTCCATATTAGTTTTACAAAGGAACCGTTCATAAATGTTATAGCGCTTTTTCCCCGCCTGTTTGACCCCCTCCCCTCTTTGCCACAATATGTCACACTTCAGTGGACCCCCTCTCCCCCCCTTGTCACGCGTCACGCTATGTTGCATAATGCACAATGTCACACTTCTTGTTACACCCTCCCCTCCCCTTGTCACTTTGTCACAATTTCACGAACCCCCTCCCCCCTCGAAGCGCGACATCATTTATGAATGATCCCTTAATGACATTTTAAAAAAAAGTAAATGGAAAAAGCATAAACTGTAAGAACTATAAAAATATTTAATATGCTGATAATTTTTCCCATTTTAACCAAAACGGGTGATGTCACAAAGAGTCACAATTTCGTGAGTACCCTTCCCCTCGTCAAAACGTGACATTTGTGAACGGCCCCCTAACAATTTTATCTGATCGAGTAAGATAGTCGCAGTTATCTGTGTTGCCCTAATTCAACTCGCAGTGAAGGAGGTTATCGTATTTTTTCCGACACAAGAAAGTATTAAAGGAATAGAGCTGTTTCATTCATCAAAGGTAAGTTATTGCTTTGCTGAATCGAAAAATTATTTAGCTTTGCTTCTAAATTCTTTTCAATTAATATGTTTGTGCTTGTGACGTCAGTATGACGTAGAGCAAAGCTACTGGGGGGGAAAAACGGGAGAGTTTTTTGCGTGCTGTAGTGGTGTCCAGGTGTGTTTTATATGTAAACAAGCAGGTGTCCCAAAACCGTGGGGCGCTGAGCCGAAAAGGCGCCAAGCTCCTTTTATAAAAAGAAAACAAATTTGGTCCAAACGGAAAAAACGTTATTTTCCTTCAAACACACTAAGGGGATCCAGCACCCAAAAATGTTGAAAAACACCAAAAAGAATTTTATTGTCTTAAGTAGTAAAATAAATGTTTTAAAATGTTCCCTGAAAGTTTCAGAAAAATTGAAGCAATATTTATTGATTTATCATTGATTTTATTACCGGTGTGAGTAGCCACTTTTTCATTGCGAAACCGAAACTGTGCTGAATATAACCCATATATTTATTTTTTAAAATAAAATATCACGTTCATCGTGACTGTAACTGAAAAAAAGATCCTTCCTTGAAATTTGATAAAGAAAGGATTTAAGATTTGCAAGTCGAAAACTTAAAATGCAATTTTCGCTCACTTTGTTTTTTGCGCATTTCATCTCAATTAAAATGCAAAGGCTTTTTAAAATTTGGATCTATAACGTGGATTTTTTCCCCACATGTTCCTGAAACTATACATAACAAATTCATGCTCTACTTTTATGATAACTTAAGTACTTTTTTAAAAAAATGGTTTTTGTAGGTTTTTTAAATTTTTCGTTTGTTCTGCGTTACTTCAGTTTTTATTTTTGAAGTGAAACTTCTTTATCGGGGTTGGAAAAAAATTTAGTGTAGCATTTTTTCGTTACGCGTCACATTTTTCCGTTACGCGCCATCTTTTTGAAGTGAAACTTCTTTATCGGGGTTGGAAAAAAATTTAGTGTAACATTTTTTCGTTACGCACCATCTTTTTGAAGTGAAACTTCTTTATCGGGGTTGGAAAAAAATTTAGTGTAACATTTTTTCGTTACGCGTCACATTTTTCCGTTACGCGCCATCTTTTTCTTATCCCTACCACGCGTGATTCGAAGTATACTTTCTCCAGCGGAGTAGGGATTGGTAAATGTCTCCAATGTATTTTGCGGCCCGTTTTGAGTAGTTACATTTTTGAAATCCAGGTGGCGATTGCATCGACTTCCATAAAAGCCCGCTTTGAGTAGTGATGACTTTGACCACTAGGTGGTGTCGTGCAATTGCCATTTACCAATATCATATCGTTTTAACGGACTTACTCCTACCACTATACTTGACCGTTTTTCTATTGCACGCTTATTTATTCCCAACGCTCTATAGTGACGTGATAAATATATATATATGTTATATTGAAGTGATCAGCAAAATCAAAGGGTTTATTTTAATTCTAATTCCAGTGAATTTCTAAAAAAAGTAAGTAATTACATCTCTTTTTCTAATACTTAGGTGTAATTATGGTATTTATTTTTCCACGTTATTTAAAATTAACCTCAGTTTTTGATTGTATTTTTCAATACACTAACACGTGGGTGTAATTATGGTATCAATTTTTTCTAATACTTACCAAACAACATTTGTAATAAATATTTATTACATGATTACTACAAACATTGATGTATCTGACGGATTAGCAAATGGAGCTGTTGGGAAGTTAGTTCATGCAGAAACCGATATCGAAGGAGTAGTTAAAATAGCATGGCTTGAGTTTCCAGAATTACCTCGAATTGGTGAAAAATTGAGACGTAAAGCAGCAGGTCACGCAGCAGAAAATAATATCAGTCGAATGGCTGTACCAATTGTACAAAGATCCTCTACAATTCCGCTCAATAATAACAAAACTATAGTTGTTAAACGTACTCATATTCCGTTAGTTTGTGCTTGTGCTACTACCATTCATAAATCACAAGGTAGCACATTTCCGGAAATTGTTTATGAATATGAGAAACATCACAGCCAATCCTTGTTATATGTTGCTTTATCCCGGGTAACGAGTATTGAAGGATTGTATATAACTACTCTCAATAATGATAAAACATTTTATCATGGCCGAAAAACGTCAACGTCCACCATCGATTTACAAGCAGAATTTAAACGATTGTCTCTGAATAAAGTAGAGACTATAAATGAACAATTGTTTCAGTTTATAAATAACAGGAAAGGTTTGTCACTTTTTACTTTCAATTGTCAAAGTCTTAGAGCTCATGTAGCTGACCTGGATGATTCAATTGTGAAAAATTCGAATGTTTTAGTTCTGTCTGAAACATGGCTAAACAATGACAGTGAAATAAACATTACTGATTTCAAATGCATTGCACAATTTAAACGGCTGAACACAAGAGCAGGAGGTGTAGGAATATATCATAATTCTAAAGATGTTGCTAACATTGTAACTTCATCGATAGATTTTTCTGTTCTTTCTCCTGACTTTCATGGGTCACTAACTTCAGCAGTTGGTGATTTATGTATGGCTCAATGCACAATGGTAAATGGGATAAAAATTTTGATTGTTGCAATATATATATCTCCTAATCAGAAGGTGGACGATATTATTGATTTTATTCACCATTCATTGTTATCATACACAAGTGGCGGTGCCTCTTTACTCGGCAACAATAATGATAAAATACCGATGATATTAAATGGAGATTTTAATATCAATTTTGCATCAGAAAAATCTTTGAAACTAATTGAATTTTTGAAAGATAAACTTAATTTATCCATGAAAAACAATCCTCAAACGTCGACAACGAGATCCGGCACTGCAATTGATGGAGTTTTCGCTCGGTTACTAAATTTTGTGGAATGTAAACAATATATTTCGTATTTCAGTTACCATAAGCCATTAATAACACAAATATATAATAACGACATCAATGATAGTAATAATTCTATTACAATTAATGAAATTCAATAATAATCTTTGTAGTAATAAGCTAAAATGAAATAATTGTAGAATTTGTATTTATGTCTATGATAATACAAGCCTTTTATTAAACTTTATCTCATTTAACTTTATTTAACCAATTTCTGTAAAGTTGCATATAGTAAATTATTTTTTGAAAAATAACGTCATAAAGAAGTTTCACCTCTTACGAGTGTACGCTAGTACACGCACACATTTTTTTTTTTCAAAAAGTATTTGACTTATAAAAAAATTAAAACATAAAAGTTTTGCTTTATGAGTAACGAATCAATAAAAAAAATTGAGACTTTAACGCCATTTTTTGAAAAAGAAGATGCACGTTTAAAAATCGCTAAATTTCGTTTTGAAAATTTAAATTTTCAAATTATATTTAAGAAATCCAGCTTTTTTTAATATACAATTTCTTATGAAGTGATATAACATGACATGGGACAAAAATTGTAAATAAAAACACCATAGAGAAAAAAAAGTCTCATATGATACCTTAAACATTAAACAAGTAGTTCGTCGTGCTGCCTGTGTGAACAAGAAAACTTTATATTCCGTACATGAATTATTTAAAGCCGAAGTACTGTGCTTATTAGCAAAAAAATATTATTGAAATTGGTTGAACTATTTTTCACAGACTAGGGTATTGGGGAGCTCCCGTTCCCAGTTCGCTATCGCTCACCAACCCCCACAACTGCTTACGCAGATCTTCGGGTCACTTCGCAAGTTCGAGCTCGCTTCGCTCGCTCATTACAAAGTATTTTAGAGAAGCCTTATGTTGTGGGGATCTGGCAACGATCCAGCGCAGCTCTGCGCAAGATCGGATTTAGCGCATGCGTGGATTAAAGAGATCAGTACTACAACTAGGAGCTTAGATTAGAGTTCGAAAACAATGCTTGTGCATGTGTAACAGTTCAATGTTCTTTAATTATATCCTTAATTAAATATGTATCAAACGTAATAAAGCCTTTAAGTTAAACTATATGGAGTCATCATGGTTTGCAACCTTCATTCGGTACTTGCCGTCGAAGCAGCTACAATGTAAAGAATCCGTTCTCTGTCAGAAAGAACGTTCAGAATTGAACACAACTTTTTGGAATCAAATATATATATCTTGCATACGTAAAAGAAATTCATAGATATTACTGATTTCACAACTTTATTTATTAATGGAGGCAATTCACCGCTAGAGGGACTCATATGAGCTATCATCGTTGTCACGTGATATCCGCTGTTTGCTATTCTGTTGCCCAGTATTTACATTTAATGTAATCATTATAAAAGAAATTGATTAATTATTACAATAGTTATAGTGTTTTATTTAATGTTAATTTTATGTAATGTAGAACTTTATTTAGTCCTGGTTTTTAATTAGATTTGTCGAACCAGAGCTCCGTATACTGAATACCCTCCGATATGAGAAAAAGATCGGCCGTGAAAAGTTCTCCTCTGGGTGGAGCAAATGACCCGCTCTATCAACTTTAAATTTCTTTTAAGAACTAGTTAGGTTTTATATTTTAGTCAAAATTTTCTTTTTGGAAGAATTTTTTTGCTGATATGTTTAAAATTAAATAGTTTATGCCATTTAAACAATAGTCTTTGCTCTATGTATCTACTTATGAAATCAGTATTATGAGTAGAGTTGTAAAAAACCCACAATTTTTGAAAGCCGGGAAAAAACCCGGGAATTTTGGGGAATATTGGGAATTTTGAATGCAAACAAAAAGCAGCCATTTTCCAATTTGAATTTAGGACTAATATATGAAATATAATAGCCACAGTATAAATAAGTAGCACATAAACCAGTTTGACATACTTTATTTTAATTCTAATGATTTTGAATATATTCCTTTTCTAAAACACTTCACCTAAATAAACATATAATACTTATATCACCTAAATAAACATATAGTATTTAACTTTATAAATTTATTTTAAAAAATATATCAAATGCTATTAGAAAATAGGTTTTTAAAAAATATCAGCTAGAAATTGCTTTTGAATTGCACCAACAAAGGAGAAGTAAATCTCTCTAAAATTCCACATTTCCATAAATTGCTATCTCAAAAGATATTAAGCTTATTTTCTGAAAGTTTTCAAAAAAAAAATAGTGCTAAGTCATGTAGAATAGTACAATGCAAGATCAGTCAAAGCAGATTCTAGAGAAAGAAATTTAAAAATTGAATTTTATAATTATCAAATCTAAATATTCTACGAATGATTTGGCAAGCATTCATTGACTGCTCGCAAAATGCTCATGAATGTAATTTATTTTGAAACTGCTTATTGAAAAAATGATTTGTACAATTTCTTCCCGATTTAAATATAACAATAACAACACACTATTGTTTTTATTCTTTATGCAAGTTTATAAAATGTGCAAATTATTTCTTGCTATAATTTAAAAAAATTATAACTTGTGTTGTTTTATCTTTCTTCAATGACTTTCAAGCTCCAATTTTTAATGAGAATTATTCTCCCCCCCCCCCTTTTATAATGATGATAGGCGTAGGATTAAATACTATCATCTGCTTTTTCAACAATTTCTTTTCGATTCCACTAGTTGTTAATCAAGTAAATCCCAATGTCCTGGGAGTTTATGATTTCCACAAACTCCCAGCAATATTATGCATCATTATTTATTTTGATGAAAGTATTTAAGATTATTTACTGAAAAAGCTTCTTCAGCATTTGTTGACATACTAAATTCTTTTGATGTTTGGTTTGTTTCTTTCTAAATTCTGTAGTCACTTAAACTATAAAACTTATGTTTCTTTTCAAACATTTTAATAATAAAGAGTAATTTAACTTTGCTTTCAACATTAAAAGAGAATGCACCAGTTTAAAATTAAGTTTAAAATTAAAATTTTCCATAATTAAAATTTATTGAAAACTCCCGGGAATTTTCAAAATTTCCTTCCCAAAAAACCCGGTTTTTTCCCGGGAATACACCGGGTTTTTTCCACCCTTTACAACTCTAATTATGAGCAAAGAACTAGCGCCCTCTATCTAAAACACTGCGGTCAAAATGCGTATGGATTTAAAGCGTTATCGGACTGCATTTAGTATTAATTAGGCTCTGGTCGAACTCGAAGTAAAGCGACGGTACGGCTTCCTTTGTTAAAATTGCTTTCATCGCTGACAAGTGACCAATCACGTTGTCTGAATTGCGGTGGAAGAGCTTTAGTACAGGGGCTCGTTGGCGACTTTTCTGGTTGGCGACTAATATTGTTGACTATAATTAGTTGTTTTCGGAAATCTGAAATGAAGCGCGGAGCAAAAAGATTTTGTTAGAAACTGAAGCGTAGTCGGAGCAAAGAAACTTGTTGTGCTACACTTCTGCTTTGATTTCTTTTTATTTTTTAAAATTTTCTATCACATGAAAAGTATACGTATCTGTTTTGGGATGACTGCGATGGTTTTTTTTTCCCGCCAAATCAGACTACTATATCATTTAGAGTTGTCGTTGGCGATTTTAAATATTTTTTCGCAAAACAAACTCCACACACAAAACAAATTGATTTGGCGAAAATAAATTTAGCCACCGATAGCCCCCTGAAACGGAAAAGTACAAAAAAAAAAAACTTATTATATAAAACAAAATATTAAAAAATAACAAAATCAATTAAAAACTATCGGAGCACGAAGCGGAGATGGACCAAGTATTTAGAAGTCGCTACGGAGCAGGAGGGGGAGCGATACAAAAAAAAAAGTGGCTGTTCTAGATCCCTGCTTGTTTTATTTTTGAAAATTGGAGCTGTGGCGATTAAGCACTTCAACTTCTAAAAAAATAATAACTTTCACTTTCACCAAAAAAAAAGAACTCTAATTAAAATTTTTTAATTTAGCGGTTGTTGGAGTAGCGATGTATGTCGACGCTTGTTGTTCGGAAGCCTCATTCTTAATTGTTTAATACTGCATGATTGTGTTTATTTTTTATGTAATAAATATTTGATAAGATGACAGAGTTATCATTGTACGAGTGACACGCAATTTTAACTTCAAATCCTTGACTATAGTTAGTATGGAATAGACTTTACTACATTGGTGACCAAAGAACGTGTGAACTTTTATGATGATAAGTGCAATCGAAAAATATCTAAGCTGCGTAAGTTACCGCACGATTTTATTTGTCTAAATGAATTTGGTTTTATATTCACGAGTTGGTACATTGCCTTTCGATGCTGAGTGACATAGATTCTCTTTGCTTACTTATGATAAATTGTAATGTCGTTTATGATAATTGTCGCCTTGATGATAACTTTCTTTTTGAGTGCTACTTTAATGTGTGTTTTTTTACGTGTTAATCCCTAATGGAATTATATTTGTAACTCAAGTTATATATAATGTCGACATCTGAAGATCAAATTTTCAACGAACCACAAATTTCTCACGTTGCGGTGAAACCACCGCCGTTTTGGAAGAATAATCCTAGCCTGTGGTTCCTCCGCTTAGAAGCACAATTTTCCTTGGCACATGTGACGACTGACGAAACCAAGTTCAATTATGTTGTGGCAGCTGTTGATTCGGACATACTAAGCTCCGTAAGTGATATCATTATGCGACCTCCCGAAACCAACAAATATGAGCAGTTAAAAACACGTTTGGTTGAATTACACTCAGAAAGCGAGTCGTCTAAAATAAGGACATTGTTACAAGGGTTAGAGCTCGGTGACCAACGTCCGTCACAATTGCTTATACGCATGCGTGCTCTAGGTGGCGATTCCGTAGGTGAGCCATTGCTTAAATCACTCTGGCTTGGACGACTGCCCAACAGCACGCAATCGATTTTGGCAGCGTTAAATGAAGATTTAACGAAACTCGCATCTATTGCAGATAAAATCCACGATTTAACGCCTCAATCGTCCATTAATTCTGCACAAGTCTCTATTGCACCACAAAATATCGCGCTACAGGCGCAAATTGACCAATTAACCCTGCAAGTCAAACAGTTAACTTCTATAGTTCAGGAGCGAAGTACACGGAGGGACAATTACATTAGAAATCCTAGACACCGAAATAACTCTCGCTACCGTAGCAATTCTCGCAATCGAAGCTATAAAGAGCCAGAAAATGGTTTATGTTTCTATCATATTAATTTTGGTGAGAATGCCAAAAAATGCAACCCTCCTTGCTCTTTTCGTCATTCGGGAAACGTGTAAGGCGATCGCTTACCGGCCATAATGCTGACCGCCACCTTAATCGCATATTAATGGCCGATTCAAAGTCTAAACTTTCCTTTTTAATTGACACTGGTGCGGACGTATCAGTCATTCCTAAAACGTACGCTCCGCACTCTAAATCGCAATATTTAACGTTGTATGCCGCCAACGGCACAAAAATTGCTACTTATGGAACAAAACGCATGACCATCAATTTGAATTTGCGCCGTGATTTTATATGGTCCTTTGTAGTAGCAGACGTTAAACAACCTATTATCGGCGTAGATTTTTTAAAACACTACAATCTGCTAGTTGATGCTAAAAACCATAGAGTTATTGATGCGAATACTCGACTTTCCTCTAATGGACAACTACCTTCACTTAACTCTCCTGAATCGAACATCGCTATATTGGTTGGTGATGGCATACTGGATAAAATCCTTAGTGAGTATCCTGAGTTATTAAACCCATCGCAACCCATGAAAGGTAGTAAGCAAGATCAAATTTACCATCATATCGAAACAAAAGGTCCGCCTGTATTTTCAAAACCTAGACGACTAGCTCCCGACATTCTTAAAGCTGTTAAAAAAGAATTTGAATATTTATCCGCTCAGGGCATCATCCGACCATCTAAAAGCCCCTGGGCAAGTCCTTTGCACGTTGTCAGAAAACCTAACGGTGAGTATCGTCCTTGCGGTGACTACCGTCGTCTCAATTCTACAACCGTGCCTGACCGCTATCCCGTTCCGCACATCCAGGATTGTACCCAAAGCTTGCATGGAAAAATAATTTTTTCTACTCTCGACTTAGCAAGAGCGTACCACCAGATCCCTATAAACCCTGCTGATATACCCAAGACAGCTGTAACCACACCGTTTGGTTTGTTCGAATACACTGCTATGCCATTCGGATTGCGGAACGCAGGGCAAAGTTTTCAAAGGTATATACAACAAGTTTTATCCAATCTTGACTGTTGTATTCCCTATTTCGATGACATATTAATAGCTTCTTGCTCAGATGTTGAGCATGCTAAACATTTGCACGAGGTGTTATCCCGGTTAAAAAAGCATGGGTTAAAATTAAACCCTGACAAATGTGTATTGGGAAAACCTGCCGTAAAATTTCTCGGGTGCCTCATAACTGCTGCAGGCGTTAAGCCGCTTCCTGATAAAGTTGAGACCATCATTAACTTCCCGAAACCGAAAACTATTTCTGAGCTGAGACGTTTCTTAGCGATGCTAAACTTCTACCGGCGGTTCTTGCCAAAAGCCGCAGAAACGCAAGCGTCTTTAAATGAATTTCTGAAAAATTCTAAAAAGAACGACAAACGTCCTGTGCCTTGGGATGATAAATCGACTCTTGCATTCGAAAATTGCAAATCCGATTTGATTAATGCCACAACATTGACGTTTCAGTCACCTGAGCATCCACTGGCCCTCATGGTCGACGCCTCAACCACTTCTATTGGAGCAGTTTTAAATTCCCAGTCTCCTAATGGCCCAAAACCGCTCGCATTCTTTTCTCGTAAATTATCGACTGCCGAAGCCAAGTACAGCACATATGATCGAGAACTTCTCGCTATGTACTCTGCTGTAAAGCATTTTAGGCACGCACTTGAAGGCCAATGCTTCACAATTTTTACTGATCACCGTCCCTTAATTTTTGCATTTACTAAAAATTCTGACACCTGTTCCCCTCGCCAGCTCAGACATCTCGACTTCATTGCACAATTTTCAACCAATATCAAATACATCGCCGGAGAAGATAATGTCGTCGCTGACACATTGTCTCGCATTCAAGAGATTTGTCCAACTCCAATACAGTTTGAATCTTTATCACAAGCTCAAGAAACCGACGCCGAATTACAAAATCTCTTAGGCACAACCAACCATTCTCTAAAACTGAAATCCGTGCCAATTTCTCCAACGTTGAGACTTTGGTGCGACATCACAGACGATAAGGTGAGACCATTTGTACCAAGCAATTTCAGAAAGCCAATTTTTAATTCTCTCCATAACTTATCTCACCCAGGTATCCGTGCTACTAAACGACTAATACTGGACCGTTATGTGTGGCCGTCTGTGGCTAAGGATGTTGTTACTTGGTCACGTGCTTGTGTGGACTGCCAGAAATCTAAAATAAGCAAGCACACTCACAGCCCTATTCAACCATTCTTAAAACCAGCACGAAGGTTCGACCATGTGCATGTTGACTTGGTCGGTCCATTACCACCCTCTGATGGATTCTCTTACCTCATGACTTGCGTCGACCGATACACCAGATGGCCCGAGGCTATACCCGTGACTGATATATGTGCAGAAACAGTGGCACGTGCAATTGTGAATCACTGGATTTCACGTTTTGGGGTACCATCCATCATTACAACAGACCAAGGTCGGCAGTTTCAATCCACACTTTTTGCTTCTCTTTCCCGACTATTGGGAGTTAAGCATATAAGAACAACCCCATACCACCCTGCTAGCAATGGAATGGTCGAGAGACTTCACCGTACCCTCAAACAGGCTCTTAAATGTTACCATAACCATCGATGGACTGAAACATTGCCTCTTGTGCTTTTGGGATTGCGTTCCACCTTCAAGGACGATCTCCAGTGCACTACTGCAGAGCTGGTATATGGCTCAACACTCCGACTGCCAGGAGAATTTCTCTCTCCGTCCACGATATCCAGTGAAGAACCATCTAAATTTGTACAACAACTCCGGATAATTATGCAAAATCTCTCCCCGACACCAGGATCTGCCCATAATAAACAAACACCTTTCATCAACCCAAGTTTACTCAACTGCACCCATGTTTTTGTTCGGCACGGTGGAGTTAAGAAGCCGCTACAAACACCTTACGATGGCCCCTACAAAGTCATAGAGCGCACTCCTAAACACTTCACCCTGATAATCAACAACAAACCAAGCACGATTAGTGTTGACCGTCTCAAGCCAAGCTTTTCCTTAGCTACTGACGACCTGCCTACTGCAAGCAACTGTGCGCCCTCAACGCATAATCTAGCTGACGTCCCTGTTGCTCTCCCAATGAGCAATGAAACCACCGACATCCAGCAACCCGTTCCAAGAAATGAAACCACAGACATAGTACAACCTGTCCCAATAACCACTCGCTCAGGAAGACAAGTTCGCTTCAACAGAAAATACTTGTAACATCAGTGCCCTTGGCACTTGGGGGGGAGTACTGTGGCGATTAAGCACTTCAACTTCTAAAAAAATAATAACTTTCACTTTCACCAAAAAAAAGAACTCTAATTAAAATTTTTTAATTTAGCGGTTGTTGGAGTAGCGATGTATGTCGACGCTTGTTGTTCGGAAGCCTCATTCTTAATTGTTTAACACTGCATGATTGTGTTTATTTTTTATGTAATAAATATTTGATAAGATGACAGAGTTATCATTGTACGAGTGACACGCAATTTTAACTTCAAAACCTTGACTATAGTTAGTATGAATAGACTTTACTACAGAGCTTTGGTTTGTTGTTTATTTGGTGAATTCTGGACCACTGTTTTGGCGGCAACTTTTGTCGCCACACATAAAATGTTTCCTCCCGGCACAGTATTTTCCCTTCCATTTCTCCTCGAAGACTTCCTTTTCTCGGGGCTGGCGATGGTAATTTTCTTCTCGCCAAATCAAACTACCATACCATTTTGGGTTGCCGTAGGCGACGTTTAAAGATTTTCCCCAAAAGCAAACTCCACACACAAAACAAATTGATTTGCCGAAAAAAAAAAAAAAAAAAAAAAACTATCGCTAGTCTCCGGAAACGGAAAAGTACCCACCGGCCCCTATACCTAAAGCTGTTCCGTTGTGTTTGATCCACTAACAATTACATTTCTATTTATTTGAAATTTAGAAAAACTGCAGCAGAGCTTGAAGGGATCTATCTTTTCCAGCTATATAATAATGGCGAAAGAAAAGTTGAAACTGGTAATAGACTCAGATTGCGGCATTGACGACGCTATAGCCATAATGCTGGCCCTCAGTGCTAAAGACGTCTGCGAAGTGGTCGGAATTACGTGTTGTTTTGGAAACTGCAGTTTGGACAATGCTTGTAAAAATGTCATGCGGGTACTGACGCTTTGTGGGGAAACTAATGTAAGTATAAAAATATGTTATGTTTTCTTTTATATAAAAACACATGTACGATGCTGTAAATTTTAATTTTTGTAAATATATCTATTTTTATTTTTATTGCAGTTTAAATTAGGTCAATGTCAACGAATTTCAAAAGAAAAAAAAAAAAAAAATCTCAAAAGTATTGTCTGATTTTCTTAGCCGAGACTTTCCTCGAATGTGCGCATGCGTCAGATGTGCTTCTATTTCTTTGAAATAAGGGAGAGAGAATAATAAAGATTAGGGAAATGTTTAGTTTTTTTGAAGAATAATAAACTCTCTGCGTTCTTTTTTTTTTCATTTCCCTTTTGTATTAAAGATTCAAATTGGAAATAGAATGTACCATCATCGGAGAAACGCAAAATTGACAGCGTAAAATGCAAGTTCAAAAAATGCCCATCTCAGCGTCCCTTTGCCGGATAGAACGGATAGTCTCGGCCTTTGTAAACGAACAGTAACTTGGATGATAAGAAGAATTAAAAGGTTCCAGTGGCGTAGCTAGACCCCAATTTCGGGGGGGGGGGGGTTCTTCTGGAGGAAGTTCGATTCCTCTAAAGAACAATTGTAGTCAAACCGATGTGCGAGATTTAAATCAGGCGAACCCCCCCCCCCCCCTCTCCCTATGAATTAAAAAATTATTAAAATCAGTTCATTTAGTCCAACTTTATGGTTGAAAAAGCACAAAAATTAGTAAATTTCCTCCCAAAACTTATTTTTCTTTTAATTATCGTATACGGTTTATTGCAAAACGAAAGTATGGGATCTATGGAAGAACATCCTCGATAGATTAAAAAAAAAGAATAATTAAAATCGGTTTATGAAATGTTAAGTTATCGATTTACAAACAAACAAAAAACATGCATTAATAACCGTCCTCCTTTTGGGAAATCGGTTAATAATAAAGATAAATTGCTTTCTAAAAGGAAAAATCTACACTTTTCCCTTTTAAAAGTTTTAATTTTTACGTGATTTTGTTTTTTGTTTGCACTCGTTTCTTATTGTAGGGAAAGTATTTAATATGACAATGTTGCGTTGTATAGACTATGTACATTTCCGTTCATCTAACTGCATTCTAATATTAATTAAAAAAAAACGTACCTAACTTGACGAATTTGCAGGAATATTTTTTTTAGTCACAGAGAACATAGAACTTTCAACTGATAACTTTTTTTCCATTATCATTTTTAGCCTACTTTCCCGTCAAAGATTTTTAAAAAATTAATAAAGCATGAAAGAAAGCTAAATGTGTCGTGAAAATATCGTTAAAAATAAAGAAAAGTTTAAAATAAGTGAAGTAATTAAATAAAGATTGAAAAATAAAAAATTTGAAAGTAGTCTTTTGAGGTGGGAAAAACTTGTGTCTATCGGTCTGTCTGCTGTTATTAACTTTTGAAGAAATTGTCCGATCCGAAATATTTATTTATTTATTTTTGCATCAAAAGATCTCGGCGAGGACATTTCATTTCTATATTTGACTTTTTGATTTGAACAATTTTTTGCTCACTTTTGAATAGTTCAAAAAATCTGATCTCTCTTTAAGTCGAGTTAAGTGAACTCTCGAGTTGACTTAACTCGAGGTTACTTAACCTGAACCTCGCCATTAAATGTTTAAATATTGGTCGATAAAAGTAAAACTATACATGTAGAAGAAATAGTTCTTTACATTTTGATTTAAATGACATTTCATAACTTTCACGTGACATTTTTATCTACCTCCCTAATGTTTTAAAACTTCTTGGGGAAAACGTTACTTTCAGTTTTACTCTGTTTTGGAACTTACAAATATAAATGTTTACTACTAGGGGGACCATACGTCCTCCAATTTCAGGGACAATCACCAAATGTATTTTATTTTTTGCTCTAATGTTCCCAAAAATAGAATTAGTATTTGGGGACACGAAATGTCCCCAAAGTTTAAGATTTGCATCTTTTTGTACCCGAATTCACAAAATGCAGTGAGACCCCGCCATTCGCCCGCCTCTCTATTCGTACAGCCCGTTATTCGTCCGACTTGTTCAAAAAAATTCAACTCCTCATTCGCACGCTTGCCCCGCGATTCGGACGGGGTCAGGGGCCAGAGGAGCCAGTTTGGATTTTTTAAAGAAAAAAATCGAGAAATTATGCTCTTGTTTTTTAACTTGTCTGGAAATAATTTGTTTGGCGTTTTGGTTTGTTTTTAAATTTTAATACTTTTTGAGATTTTACTGACAATTTTAGCTTTCTAAGGGGAGCTGCAAGAGGAAGTGGTTGAAGAACTTTCTTCTTCAGAGGAGGTAAGTAGTAAGGAAAGCATTTCCTTTGCAGAAATTAAAGAGCTGTGAGCCTGCGAGGAAACAAGTGGTGGAAAAATGGCATCCCAACACTGCTGTGGTCGACAGCATTCACTTGTTCAACGACAATGTTATTGACCAGTTTAGAAATATTCTGAAAAATCATCAAAGGCTAACAACGTTGGACAGGTTTTTAGAGAAAAAAACCCAAGATTCTTCTAGTGCAAAAAGAAATAACAGCAAAAAGGCAGAAAACACCTGAAGGGATATTACCTGATGTTTTTTTATGAAAGGGGACTCCTCTTCCAATTATTTCTCTTCCTCCTCTCAACATTCCACTTATGCCATCAGCTCACCTCAGTACAAGCAAACTGCAGTTATATTTTTATTAATCTACAATTCCATGTACAGTACTGTACATTTGTTTTTCACAGATTTAAGTAAACAACCATCTGTGGGTCTGGAACGGATGAATCCAACTTACATTGCATCTTAAGTGAGAAAAAAATTCGCCATTCTAACTGCCTCTTGGAACGAATTGTGTACGAATAGAGAGGTTCTACTGTATACGAATACATTTTCGATGTAGTTGGTTGCTGCCATGAAGAAATGAGGATGCGGGCCAGAGGAGTATAGGGATTTTTTGTCGGAAAGGGTCAAAGCTAAATATTAGGACAACTTTCTTAATTGAAGTTCAAATTATAACACAATTCGCTTGAAGCAATTAACTACTTCAGTGATTTTCTTTAGTAGTGCAATTTCAACCAAGCAATTAACGGATGAAATAGAATGTTAAGGAGGCTCAGAGGTATAAATAAGAATCACAGTGGACTGTAGTAGTAAACACACTCTTTTGTAATAATCACAACACTATTTATTAAACTCAAACTCAAATGGAAACGAAACTCAAGGATCGTACTTGCGTACATCCGCAAACTTTAACACCTACCCGAACGCTGAACTCTCGCCACCGGAGGTCGCTGTGCCCGCAGGCGTGAGCATAAGTATTTATAATGTGTATAACTTACATATATATATACATTTTCCAGAGTAATAGTCGGAATATTTTTTATATTATTGATATGCATATAGGTTTTGGTATGTCTCCAAATATGTCCCGAAAATACTTCCAAGCGTCCCCCAAATTCATGTTTAGAAATACGTACACCCTATAGGGACTAGAGACCTCCCTAGCGTGCTAGTTCCCTGAGAAACCTTCGGATAGAGCAGGGCATGGGAGGTTCATTGGGTACCCTATAGGGACTTCTTTTAGAGTGATCCCCTCGGAACCCATGATTTACTGAATTGAAGCGGCAAAACTAAGAGCATAAAATCAACTTTAATAACATCAAAAGTGGCAAAGACATTTTGTCTCCGTCGTAACAGACTGTTGCTATGGTTATCAAACTAACAACGATGACGTATGCCTTCCATAACGCAATGAACCAATCACTGTCGACTCCTTCCTAATGACGCAATACAAATCAGTCAACGCGATTGCGTGGTTATCAAATTAGGTAGAACCAAGGATATGCTCTGAAAAATTTTGTCTTTGCTTATGTTGCTGTTGTGTTCAGTATGAAAGCACCTTAAAATTCCTTTCAGATTCCCATTTACAGGGGGAGCCAATCGGCTTTCATCAAAGACGACAGAATAAAGTCGGTGCACGGTTCTGACGGACTGGGAAACCGCGGCCATGAATTTTCGACTGGTGGCTTGACAGAAAGCGACATTCCAGCAGCGTTCGCTCTGACACAAATGGCGAAGAAGCATCCCAAAAAAATAACTCTGGTAGCGATCGGGCCGCTGACAAACCTAGCGATGGCTCACCGCATAGATCCACATTTCACTGATAACTTAAAGTCCATTGTGATATTGGGAGGCAATTACAAAGGTAAATATGTTTCATTTACATTGTAAAAAATTTGTGTTTAGTTTGCCACAATTTTTGGTGTGTGTTACTGAACACGATTTTTGGCGTTACGGGACACGATTTTTGGTGTTACTGACCACGATTTTTTGTGTTGCTGAACACGATCTTTGGTGTTACTGAACACGATTTTTGGTGTTACGAAACATGATTTTTGGTGTTATTGGGCACGATTTTTGGTGTGTGTTACTGAACACGATTTTTGGTGTTACTGGACGCGATTTTCGGTGTCACGGAACACGAATTTCGGTGTCACGGAACACGATTTTCGGTGTCACTGGACACGATTTTCGGTGTCACGGAACACGATTTTCGGTGTTACTGAACACGATTTTTTGTGTTGCTGAACACGATCTTTGGTGCTACTGAACACGATTTTCGGTGTTACGGAACACGATTTTCGGTGTTACTGAACACGATTTTCGGCGTTACTGGATACGATTTTTGGTGTTACGGAACACGATTTTCGGTGTTACGGAACACGATTTTCGGTGTTACGGAACACGATTTTCGGTGTTACGGAACACGATTTTTGGTGTTACTGGACACGATTTTTGGTGCTCAGTTGGTGTAAGGTTAAAAATGATTCATTTTTGATGTATTTTAAATATTTTTTAAGTGTTTGCCTAAAAAAATACAGACAGCATAACGTTTATTAGCACATGAAAGGTGTTAACTCCGCTACGCATCGAAATTTCATTGCGATTGCTCATTTTATGAAAATAGGATACATGTACTGAATTTCTGGTGCGCAGATGAGTTAACGAATATCATGTGCTAAAAAAACATTCTGCTGTCTGCAATTTTTTAAACAGACACTTAAAAGAACTTAAAACACACTGAAAAATGATTAACTTTCAACTTTGCACAGACTGTACACCAAAAATTTTTACTCTGTACTTCATTGCCAAAATAAGTATGAGATATTTCTAGAGTTAGCTGTCAAAGAACCTTATTATATCAGGAGTAGAATGTAAACCTTTGTGCTGCAGAGTAAAAATAAAAATCAAGCACAAAAATTGCAGACACGTTTTACGAGGGAACAAGGACACCCCTTTTTCAGTGCAAAAGAGTGAGCTTATGTTTTTAATCCAGACACTTTGCGTTGCTCTTAGCTTAGTTTTCTTTCTTCTCATCGTTATTGTGTTGCTAAAATGGTGTATTTTGTAAAAGCCGAATGGCAACATGAAAGATGTTTTTAGTGAGGCGTTGTGTGAATCGACGTTAAAGCGCCCTTTACACATACGTTCTTAACCGCGCGACTGAACGTGGCGCATCTAGCCACGGTCAAGAACGCGAGTAAAACCGCGGCGTTCAAGAATGTGTCGAAAAATGCACCACATTCTTAACCGCGCGCAAGATCGCGTTCCATTGAAGTCCCCTACAGAAGCCACAGCCTGCAGAATTGTCCAATCCTCCCGCTTTGATGCGCGGTTAAGAACGTGTCTGTAAAATGCATCATTTCTTGGAGGGCGATCATGAGCGCGCATCTGAGTGTCATTCTTAACCGCGTTCTTGAACGTCCTAAAATTGCATTTACACGCACGCTCTTGACCGCGGATCTGAATGGCTCGTCGTCCGGACCGCGGTTAAGAACGTGTGTGTAAAGGCCGCTTTAGTTGTCGTTGCCGCTTATCGCATTTGTGTTGCCAATTAAATATTTCTTTTTATACGTGAGTTGCCTTTATTACAGCAAGTAAAATATATGGATTCTGCTCAATAATCCCTTATACGCTACATTGAAATTATTACTTCATTATGGAGTCTAGATTTGTATAAGGTCAATCAAGCAATGTGCCTAAAGGGACATCAATAATTTTATCGCATTATCGCTAATGTTACACAGCGAAACTTCTTACTTGGCGACTTTTATCTCTCAGGAACATTTTAAAGGCAAACATGATGCAGTTGATTCTCGTTCTACGAGTGGTCTTTGTCGGACATCCCCGGAACTCCAACCCGGGGGCTGTCACTCCTGTTGTTGCCAACTTCTTGTGGACGTTTTTTCCTAAAGTGTGACGCGAGTGGGCAAAAAATTGCCTTTGCGTCACTTACTGCGCTTGAACTTTAAAAAGTGTTACAAAATATAAATTCTTATCGCAGAACAATTTTTTTTTTTTTTTTTTTCAGATATGATGTTTTTAGGCGTTGTTCCATCAAATAAGAATAAAACCAAATCGAAAACTTCCCTAAAATAGCCATTTGAAGAACCGTCCCATTGATGTAAGGCACAAGTGGGTTAATAAAAATCTGTATATTAAGCAAACTATTTTGCTTTAAACTCTGGAACATGTGAATGTAAATTTCAGTGCATTTTTTTATACTTTATTTCTCGTGCTCGATTTGTTTTAGTAGAAAGCAATGAAATCTATTCTCCCAGGCAGAGGAAACACTACTGACACAGCCGAGTTCAACTTCTATTGTGATCCAGAATCTGCGAATATAGTACTTACGGAGGCAACTTGCTCGGTCAGTTTGGTGCCGTGGGAAACAGTGACAGAGCACGGAATGGAGTGGGTAAGATAAATTTTTATGCTACCCCCCTTTGTTTTATGCCCCGCTATGTTGCATAATGCATGATGTCACGCTTTTTGTTACCCCCTTCCCTTCCTTTGTCACAATTTCACGAACCCCCTCCCCTCCTTTGTCTTATGCCACGCTATGTTGCATAATGCATGATGTCACGCTTTTTGTTACCCCCTTCCCTCCCTTTGTCACAATTTCACGAACCCCCTCCCCTCCTTTGTCTTATGCCACGCTATGTTGCATAATGCATGATGTCACGCTTCTTGTTACCCCCTCCCTTCCCCTTGTCACACTATGTTGCACAATGCATGATGTCACACTTCTTGTTACCCCTTCCCTGCCCCTTGTCACAATTTCACAACCCCCCTTTGTTTTATGCCACGCTATGTTGCATAATGCATGATGTCACGCTTTTTGTTACCCCCTCCCCTCCCCTTGTCACACTTTGTCGCAATTTCACGAACCCCCTCCCCTTCTTTGTTTATGCCACCTATGTTGCATAATGCATGATGTCACGCTTTTGTTACCCCTCCCTCCTTGTCACACTTTGTCCAATTTCACGAACCCCCTCCCCCTTTGTCTTATGCCACCTATGTTGCATAATCCATGATGTCACGCTTCTTGTTACCCCCTCCCCGCCCCTTGTCACACTTTGTCACAATTTCACGAACCTCCCCCCCCCCCTTTGTCTTATGCCACGCTATGTTGCATAATGCATGATGTCACGCTTCTTGTTACCCCCTCCCCGCCCCTTGTCACACTTTGTCACAATTTCACGAACTCCCTCCCCCCCTCGAAGCGTGACATCATTTATGAATCGTCCCTTATGTCCAAAGCGATTTTACATAAATAACATTTCAGTTCTTATTTGGCAGTTACAAGGTAGAATTCAGGCAATGAGTAAACTTGCAACCACACCAATTCCGACAGCAACGAAATATGTTGTTGTTGTTGCTAATGCCATTTGGATGTCCAAGCTCCCCTCGCAGAGCGTCTTCCGTTTTTTGAATGAGCACCACAACGATGGAAGTACGTGCCCCATAGGTTGGACCAAGGTTCCCCGGACTCGGGGCACTTTACAAGGCTCTGTTTAAAAATTAATATAAGAAAAAGATTATGAGCAGAACATTAAAAAAACATTCTTGGATGATGAGAAATGCTAAATTAACCTCGTGGTGAGCTATCAAGTAAACATAGCTTTTTTTTTTTGATGACTTAAAAAATGAAAACTTGAAATGCGGACCAACGCGCCGCAACTCCCCCTATGTATAAACAAAAACAAAGAACAAGCACCAACAAATTGTACAAATGTTAAATTACAGTATTGGAGTGTCAAAAGTTGGAGCAGTCGGGGCCCGAGTCGTTTTTTAGCCGTCAAAATAAAATATATATATATGTTGGGTGTCGTCCCTTCCGTTATCCGAGAATCAAGTGTTTAAAGATGAACACAGATTTATTGACGAAGACAGGACACGTAAAACATTTACAGGAACACATAGAAACAGATAAACATTTTGTTCGCGTCAAGGTGGTTGAAAACACGTCTAAAGTTAAAGTTACTTCTAAGTGGAAAGCTACACGTCAATGCTTTCTCGTCTCTAACGTCTCTCTGGCGTTCTCGCTGTGAGGGCTCTCGTGGTCAGATTGCAGAGAAGGGTTGAGGTGTTTCCCTCCTCCACATATATAAAGAACGAAAGAAGGCTTAAATGTATCGTAAAAATATCGTTAATAATTACGATACATATCGTTAAATGTATCGTAAAAATATCGTTAGTAATATCGTCAATAATAAGACCGTCGTTGTCTTTGTCAAAGATAAGTGAAGTAGTAAAGTAAAGATTGAAAAATAAAAAAATTGAAAGTAGTGTTTTGAGACGGGGGAAAATGTGCCTGTAGCTCCCAACAATAAACTTTGAAGAAATTGTCCGATTTGAAAGGTTCATTCGATAAATCTCGACGAGGACATCTCATTTAATCCTGTAATGCCCAAGTTTTTTTTTATCGTCATCCGCCGCATATTAACCGATCCCACCCAATAGTAGGCTTAACCCTTTATCTACTGCATTATGATCTGCCGTAATTATTTTTACAGAAATAGTTTGTCTTGGTATTTACACTAAAAATTAAGGGATTTACATAAATAAAATGCTCAGTCCATAAGTACTTATTTCTTTACAGCTAGTAAGTGCCACAGAGTATTCACCCTGTGAAATGAATGACATACATTCTTTAATCAAAATAGTTCGTCAAATAGTTTTCTAAGCTCTTAACTAACACATTAAAAAAAAATCAGTGACTTGATTCTTGAATTTTACTGCTTTTCTGGAACGAAACTCTAAGAGAGCAATCTGAACAAAATGGAAGTTCAAAACACAGCATCGGTTTTCAAACTATATATGTTCCTTTCCTCTCGCTAAAATACTCTTTATAGAAGTCTTGCTGATATGTATCCTGAAAAAGGGATATTTAAAGACTGTCCCGACAAAGTATCATCAGAATATTTTTGTAAAAATGGTTGCTGGGATGGAGCTTAAGAGAATGGTGCTTAAAAGTACCGTCAGTAGATAAAGGGTTAAACCACGCGTCCTCTACTGACGTTTTCAATGACACCATGATTTCTAGATGGCGCTATCATTATTCTTCTGTTTCTTTTCTCAAATTCAAATTCGTTCTTTCTTCGTTTCGTTTCTTTCTTATCTCAAAACTCAAGAAGAAGAGAAGTAGCGTCATGTAAAAATCATGACGTCATGGGCAACGTCAGAAGAAGGCGTGGCTTAAACCCACTACAAGGTAGGATCGGTCAATAGGCTAGCCCGCCTTGGGGCGGAGTTGGGAATTAGAGAATTAAATATTTTACTTTCGGGCTTGAACAAGTTTTTGTTCAATTTTGAAGAGTTCAATAAAGCTTAACAAGGGCCTATGGGCAAAAATGAAGCAAATTATGTAAACAGTGGGTATAAGATCCAAGTTCCTTTGAAAAAGCTTATTGGAGGAAGCTCTCAACGGTACAAAAGTATTCGACTGTAGCAACTAATTTGGGGCAGAGGAATTGAAATGGAATAAAACATTTAACAATTAATGCCCGGCCGTTCGAATGTTCCGAGGATCTTTGTCATTGTCAAAAGCATTCTGTAACACTTGGGAACAGCTGGGTTATACGAAATTTCATAAAAATATTCTGTTAAACCAGTATTTCCCAAACTATAGGTCGCGACCCACGGGTGGGTCGTGAGCGAATAGAGTGGGTCCGCTAAAACTTTAACGAATGGAAATAAGAAACAAATACATCCTTCCAATTGAAATAACTTCGTTAAAGAAAAAAAACCTTGCATGTGTAGGTACTTTTTAGCAAAAAAAAAAAAAATTATCTGAATTGTGTTTCTTATTTCAACAGTGTTTAATTCATATTGGTAACGCAGCGTTCAAGTAGTTCCACAACTCGCCACTAGGGGATCTCAGCATTACCCATATTTATGTCCTCTTTTCTCTAAGACAGCAGACAGCTAAGAGGTGGGTCTCAAAATTGGAAATTTTTGTTAGAGGGGTCGGAGCCCAGTGAACTTTAAGAACCATTGTGTTAAACAATGCAATGAAACATCATTTTTTAAATGTGTGAGCATTGTACATGTTCATGTAAGCTTTACTTTTAGGATTTCCGCAAGGAATTAATTTCCAAAAATTGTGAGAAGGCACGATTTGTGGGTACTATATCAGACTTCCAGTACCAAAGAGGTATGGAACTGGGCAAAAAAAAGTTTTATGACTGTGATGTGTTAGCCGTGGCTGCTGCTATCTATCCGGCGTGCGTTCAAGGGAGCTTTCATAGCGCATGCGTCGTGGAATGCTCTGGAATCTATACGAGAGGGTTGACTGTTCTACTTCGACGGGAGAAAGATTCTTCTAAGAAGGATATTGATATTATTACTACTTTCGATGACTTGATGCTGAACAATTTACGAAACCAACTTGTGCAATGAATATTCTAATTTTCATATTTTAATGATAATTTGTATATTAATTTTATATTATTTTAATTATTTAAATTTTAAATCGTATAGTAATAAAATTATTCATTATATGTATGCATGCACATTAAATGAATATTTTTGTATGTCATTCAACATTCAAAATTAAAAATTTTTATTAATACGTTCTTGTAAAAGTTACTAAGTCAAGCTTTGAGATATTTTCCATTTAAATTTTCAACTTTTGTTACGGAAAATAGTAAAAATCCTTACAGAATCACTGTTACAGTCACTGGCGTAGATAGGGTGATAACACAAATTCGGGGGAAGGGGCGTAACTCTCCAATCGTCTACCAATTTGACTAACTGTTTTCTCAAAACCATGAAATTAACTAGAAGGAATCGTACTCCATCCCCCCATCCCCTCCGAAATTAGGTTAGCTACAGTAGATTTATTTTGTGGCGGTCGACGACGGGCGAGGACACAGTGGTGCTGTGGAGGAGGTCTGCCGGAGACGGGGATAGAACCTGGGACCTCCACGGTGGAAAGCCGGTACTTCCATGCTTTGCCAAAAGGTACCTAATGGCCGGGAAAGAAGTCAGCTTATGTAGGGGTCAAATGGTACAGCCACAACTTCAATGCAAAATTCTCGGTAATAATCTTTTAGAGAATATTCGAGAATATAATCTTAAAATTTAGTTGCAATAATCTTAAAATTAATACCACATCTTTCCTCATTTCAGATGTGACTGAGTAACTTTTAAAAAAAATACACAATAAATTTTACAGAATAAGCTCATATAACACTTTCTAAGGCGGCTTCCCACCAAATTTATCGTTATAGATGCTTTATTAGCAGAGTTCGACAAAAATGCGAAAATCTTAGGAGCCAGTCGAAAATTTTTAGGAGCCAGCTGTATATTTTCATTTGCGTTAAACATATCTCATTTTAAGTGCTGCTAATTTACATCACCAAACAACGCAATTAAAAGACATTATAAACAGATAAGCAAAAAAAGTTTAAGGGTTAATTACGGGTGAAATCTGCTTTATTTACTACTTGGAGCTATAATTGTGCGATAAGTATTTTTGAAACATTTAATGCTCAAATTCTGCCGTGAAATACCTCATTTTTTACTTAGAGTTATTATTTTTTTCATTTATTTGTCAAGTTTCTGTACTGAAATACTCAATTTTTTATTAAAAGTTATTATTTTGAAAAAGAAGTTGAGAAAAAAACCAGCTGCGATTTAGAAAAAAAAATCCAAAAGGTGCGTTATTTTGAAAAAAGACTGCAGTTCTGAAGTTCAACTCTTTGTTCGGAAATAAGTTCAACTTTTTGCGACGATTAATGGAAAAATAACTGCATAAAAACCCCCGTTTTTGATCGTTGTTTTAAAATTAAAAATAAAGTTAAATACTGAAGGGGAAAAAGCAAACATCCGCTTCGTGTCTGCACAATGGAACCTTTTTCCCCCCTGAAAAACTATTCTCCAAGGCTCCTTTTTTAGACGCCCAGGCGACCTGGCGACCAAGCTTTGTCGGACCTTGCTTATTAGTAAGCTTTTTTCCCTTTCTGATTGGTAAAGTATTGCAAACACTCTGGGAAGTATATTTATTACCACATGCATCAATATCCAAATATTAGAACTATCACCCCCTCCCTTCAAAGGGATCAATCATAAATGATGTCACGCTTCGAGGGGGGCTCGCGAAATTGTGACAAGGGGAGGGGTAATAAGAAGTGTGACATCATGCATTGCGCAACATAGCGTGACATGTGACAAAGGGGGGAGGTGGTTCGCTGAAGTGTGACATATTGTGACAAAGGGGGTAGGAAGTCAAATATATGGGGAAAAAGCGTGACATCATTAATGAACGGCCCCAAAGGGGTGGTGGAAAAAATCATGTTAGGCTTGTTTAATGTCCTATATGAGTTACTTTCTCCAAACCAATCAAAATCCGAAAAATATTTTAATATACAGATACTACAAAAAAGTTTCCCTTTAAAGTTTAAAGGGTATTGATTACAAAGGGTCTGCTTGCACCAAAACGATTTTTGCAAAAAAAATCGATGTTTTTTTTTTTTTTAATTTTATATTTAAATAGAATAAATATTCAAGATTTCAAAAATGTTTGGTTTTTGTTTCTACGATATGTAGAAACGAAGTTACACGCAATTACGTTAACCAGAAGTCGCATCGCAAGCACGTAAAAGTGGAATTTAAAATGCGTTTCCTGAAAAACTACTTTTTTCATCACGGCAGATGTCATAACTCGAAAAGTTTTATTCCCATTACTGTGATTTTTTAAAGTATTGTTTTACACATTGTTACCTGTGTTTTGAACTAAAATCTAAGCTCTATGTTAGTATTTAAAACTTTTACATTTGTGAAATATTGTGTTTTTTTCGGTGAAAAACGTATGAATTTCTACAACATTGCTATATTTTTCTCAATTTTGGACCAATTATGAAACTTTTAGTTCAGAACACAATTAAGTAATATAGAAACATGTCTTATTAAGGATTTTATCGAGTAATATATCGAGTTAAAGTGAGTATAGAGTGTTTGGCGTAAACTGTAAAATTCGCCTATTTTTTGCTAACATTTCCCAATTTTTCAAAATTTTATAAAAATATAGCTATTACTTCGTTTGTTCTCCTTCATTTTAATTACTTTTTAACTAAAAAAAATAAGCATTTATTAATTATTTCATTATTTTGAAAAGAAAGCCTCCGAACGTAGGCAGACCCTTCCATGTATTTTTTTAAAAATCTTTTAAGCACTAACAGCCATTCAAGGCCGTATCCAGAGGGAGGGGGCAAAATTTTTCGTAATGTCGCATATATTCCTCCTTGAAACTTTCCTCAACATAAGTTTGTCAAAGTCCGGCGCTCCCACGAAAAACAAAAATTCTGGATACAGCCTTGAGCCATTTACACGAAAGATATCACTTTATTAAACGCATCACAACACGAACACATATCAACACTTGATAACACAACGCAATATCGATCAAATTTCGAAAGAACAGAACGCTTCAATCCATTTCCGCCTCTTTAATTCGCCGAGCCACAACCAAAACAAAAACAATTCTGTGAAACAAAAAAAAAAAAGTTTTAGTGCTGCCTATCTAACAGTTGATAAGAGTTACTAAAGGAAATAAGACTCTTCTGAAAACAAGCTCTCTACAAGCGAAGTTAACTCAGTAGTGCCACTACAGGTGGGGAAGGGGCGTGGGGGTCAGCAATAGCTATTGATGAGTTTTAGTGTTATAAAAAAGTAGATTCACGTAGATTCGAAGCCTTTTTAAAGAAGTCTTTATTGGCATACTCCCCCCCCCCCCCCACACACACACATCTACAATATACAAGGTTTCTACAATGCTCAATACATTTTTTACTATTTATAATTCAAAGAAGAACAAAGCAGAAGAACAAATGTAATCGATTAAATGGAAGTCAAAGCAAAGAAATTCTGATCTTAAGGGGTCAATTAATCCATTTCCAAAATGCGTATATAAGTTAGTCAGATTGCTTTTCCAGTAGTGTTAAACAAAATAAAATACAATTTGAAGCAAACAATGTCTAATCTTATATATAAGCGGCTTATTCTGTCTGTCTGTCTGTCCGCGATAAGATCCCAGCCCCTTTTACCGATCCGGACCCCATTCGGCACGGTTAATGTTTATGACCCGAGAAACGCATCGCCGCAAAAATGAAAGTTGTGACTCAATTAGTTTTTTTTTTTTTATTATTAATTTTTTTTAATTTTTCAATGATTTTCTTGACCCGTTTCATTTTATTTTTGCATTGTTGCCCTCATTTCCAACCGTATAATTACAGTTTTCGTGTGAACAAACAAATCAATGCAGTTGCCATTGTTATTGTATAACAAATATACTAATAATAATCGAAACATTTATCTAGCATATTGAATGAGGCTTCGCTGCATTCTCCGTTAAAAATGAATGTATACGCGACTTTAAATTTAATCCTTTCTTTCTTTTAAATTTATTTATTTATTGTCCGCCCTTTTAATATTTCTTATTAGAGTGGCAACGCTCTTTTTTCCCAGTTTCGTTAAAACTGTTGTTTTGAAAACCATAATAAAATTTTCAATACGTTCTTTCGATGATAAATATATATTTTGCGCAAACAATTTGATTATATAGTAAATAAATGTATAGTAGTGTGGGGCTGTAAGCGAAGGGGCGTCCTCGCCACCTGATCTTGGTCATTCAGTTTGAATGAGCAGACACCTTAGCACAAATCACTTTAATTACAATTTATAATATCTAGAACAGCGGTCATTTCGTATGACTGCCGGGCGTACTAGTCTTATATATAAGCGGCTTAAGGTAGATTCCCATATCGTCCGTCCGTCCCGTTCGTCACTCTTTCCGAACGGACGGGCACCCGACGCAGATATAGGGACATTCACATACAGCGTCCGTTCATCAAACACCTGATAATTTTCACCCACTAGAGAGAAAGAGCGCCCATCGGGCGGAAGCCAATGAAATGAGATTTTTTACGCGCATTGCTATTCTCAGCGTCGCTCTTTCCCCACCAAATTTTTTCGTTCAATTATTGAAGCTACTAATTAATAATGAAGCTACACGATTTATTTAACGCGGTAGCATTACTTTCAGTGCTAAGCGCAAATAATTTGTATTCCTCGTTAGTTAAGAGATCAATCAAGCAGTGGTGTACATAACGCCCTCACTGGGGGGGGGGGGGGGGGGGGGCGCACGAGGTTGTAGGGCGCCCGCTCCAGAAAAAAAAAAAAAAACTTCACGAGCTGCAACATATATGCCAAAATGTTTTAACACATATTTTTTTTAGCATTTCTTTTCCACTAATGCAATGTCACTCCTAAGCTTTCTGAGTAAAATTCTTTGCTATTACGGCCACATAATGCACAATTAATCCTTTCTCACTTCCTCTTTCCTGTGTATCTGCATATTATAGTATAGGGATCTCTCATACTTATGCGCGGGCGCAAGAGAGCGCCCAAAAACGCGCACAATAAGTAAAAAAACGCGCATAAGTGAAAAGCGCGCAAAGGGAAAAACCTCAAAAGGGAGCTAAAAGTAAACCATCAGTTCAGTGTACACAGTAACTGTTAATTAATATTAGATTATGCATACAATCATAGTGAAAAATAGGAAAAGAGATTACATAGTGTCAAAATGCAAGTACGTATAATGCAAGTTACGTAAGTACTGTACATTTGTTTGAACTATAAGAATATGAAATTGTACCCAGATATCATTTTGTACTTAATATTACTCCCTCACAAAATAAATTACAATCGATCATTGTTTTTGTTTTCGTGAATTTTTAAGAAAAGTTATTCGAGTTCATCAAGGCGGGAAAAGTTCGATCGTTTTCAGAATTGACCTGCTTGTAGTTCGTTCAGAGGCGTAGCTAGGGTTTTCAGCGGCCAGTGACAACTGAAGATTTTTCGCCCCCCTCCCCCCCCCCTTGTGAGAGCTTCTGTTAGCCGAAATGCAATAGAAAAGGAAAAATAGAGATACAAAATGAAAATTTCAATTTTTTTTCCAAGGGAATTTAAATTAAAGTCCATAGCTTTGCAAATACTCATTTTTTCTGTTACTGATGTTTTAATATGTTTTTAAGATTCGCCAGTTTAACTTTAAACTATTTACATGCCGTATACCTTGTTTCTTGTGATGAATGTATTCACTTTGATACAAAATACTTGTAAGTTTTTTTTTTTTAAATTTATGGTTCACAAATGTTTGGTACTTAAAGCTTTGGTACTGAAGAGGGATGGAAATAAATGCGATTGTGATATGTACACACTCGCATTTATTTCCGAGTGTGGATTGCCTTCCGAGTTATTTTTGTGTTTTGACACCTTTTTAATGAATGATATTTTGAATCCCTGTTCACTGTATCTCATTGCCTTTAGAACAATCTGAAATCCGTCAAAAAAGAAGAAGAAAAATCACAGCGGGGAGGGGGGGGGGAGTGCAGGAGTTGAGTTTCCCCCATGCAAATAATCTCCGATTTAAAAGTATAATGCTATGATAGCATTATTTGCTACGAAAAAGCATTAATTGATCTTTTAGAGAAAAATTTTGTTTTAAATGTTTTCTCAGTTTAGGGGCCTCATATTACTGTTTCAAAGTAAAAGTTTTCTATGCTGCTATTGGGCATAATGGTAAACCAAATTCATCAAAGGTTTGAGAGCATGTCCTCAATTAACAATATGTTCAATTTTTTAACTCCCAAAGCATTAACAGCTTTCGAGTGCACAAATAAAGAACTTGTGGAATCAGTGACTAAATTTTGCGAGAAGAACCAAAGCAATGTAGCAATCTCAATTGCATCACAAATTATCATTTTGCGAAACATTTTGGAAAGTGAAATAGGAGAGAGAAACTTGACAAATAAATATAGCGGACGTTGCTCATTTAGTAATGATCGAGAACAATGTTTTATCATCCAAGTCTCCCAGACAAGTCTCGCATTGCCTTTTATATCTTTCTTACTTTACCAGTAACCATCAGCATCATCAGATAGATCATTATGCAAACAGAAGCTAATCGAATTTTACCTCAGAAAGTACGATGAAAGAAGAAAGATTGAGCGGTCTTGCTGTTTTAAGCATAAAAAGCGTTAGGATTCCTAATTTAAACATCGACGAACTTGTTCAAAAATTTCTTAATTGTAAAAAATGAAGAGGGAAATCTATTAGCACAGATTAAAATAACATTGATTATTTTGTCCAATTAGTGCCTAATTTTGAGAACAAATAGTTTCCCTTGTATCATTACTGTTACTTAATTCACCTTATAAATAAATAACAGAACCCTTAACGAAATTTTAAATATTAGTACTTTAAGATAGTGTGTTATTTTCCGTATTATTAAGATAAATTTCATTCCAAACTAGTAAGTGCATGCAATGTTTCAATTCGTTACTTTTTCAAAAATCCGCCATTTAATGATAAATATGATTTTAATTATCTTAAGTAAAACAAATGTTTATAAATACTCGAATATACTTTCACCGTAGTGTTTTTGTTTCAATCTTTTGTAATAAGCCAAAGATAGGGCGCACTTCTAAATCTTGCGGGGAGGCACACCTAAGTCTATGTACGCCACTGCAATCAAGATTGCTTGGCTATCATTGTTGATGTTTAGTGGAAATGATGCACATGTGCTAGGCAAAGCATTAAAGATAGGGCGGCAGTATAACAAGAAAGTGATAAATCTTTCTAGAATTCGATATATTAAATTGTTTACAAATTTAAGAAAATATATACAACAAAACAACGAAAGAGGCATATTAATAACAAGCAAAAGAATTAGAGAAACGGCGAAAGCTCTGACTGAGTATAAAGCAATGTCTGGAATGTGGAAGATTTGGGTTACAGAGTCCCTTCAAACTCGCATCACGAGGCGAGTTCATCACTTCAGTCCGAGATTTAAAAGCCAAAGACCAGGAGAGGTTCTTCACATACTTCAGGATGGACTCAAAAAACTAAGGCGTTTAATAATTAAAAACCTTTAAATGTATTGAGTTTTAAAAGCTGCTTAAATGCCCAATCCCCCCCCCCCCCCCCAATAAAAAAGAGAAATGTAAAATACCATTTGCTCCGAAAAATACAATAAAAAATAAGTTAAATATATAAATAATAAGTTAATAATAATAAATAAATGAACAATAATAAACACATTAATGATATACCATTAACTTATTTAACATGACCTAATTTAATAATATACATCTAAATACTTTTTATTTATTTTCATTTATAACTCAATCATATTTCCCTGCTAGTTTAAAATATATCCTTCAAGGGGAAAAACAGCTAACATAAATAATTTTTTTAAATAAAGAAAAAAAAACCCCAAGCATGTAAAAATTTTGCCCACAACTCTTTTACAGGGAAAATATATTTTAACTTCAAAAGGGTGTATTTACCTGTTTTTTTCTAAATTTAATTTTGGCATTTATTTTGTATTAAATCTATTAGTTACATTTTATGTTGACAAAGATTTTTATGTCACCATACCCAATTATGCATACTGGACATAAATTTTCTATGAAAGCGGGAACAAAAGTTTACCTTGCTTCTTAATTTATTGGGAGTAAATAAGTATGTATTGCTTGTAATCTATTTTAAGTGTAAAAATATTTTTATTGCATGATAGATCAACGAGACTAGATGCTGCAATTTAAATTGAAGAAAGAAAAACAATCTTCCGCGCCGCTATTCAAAATAACAAAATGGCGCCCACCTTTTCTCTGATTGGCTGTTCTTTTCTGGACGTCCGTCAAATATCAAGATTTCCTGATACAAAACGGGTCCCGTCAAATCGTCTTGCTGTCATGGCAACGACTAGAGGAAGCCGGTTTTGGGTGAAAAAATCGTGCGGAACTTCGACGGACGGACGATATGGAAATGCAGCTTTATTCTGTCTGTCTGTCTGTCCGCTGTAGAATCCCAGGCCGTTTCACTGATCGGGACCCCATTCGCCTCGGTTCATGCTTACGACCCGAGAAACTCATCGCTGCAAAAATGAAAGTTGTGACACAATTAGTTTTTTTTAATTATTATTTTTAAATTTTTCAATGATTTTTTTTCGACCCATTTTATTTTATTTTTGCATTGTTGCCGTCGTTTCCAACCATATAAATTATACAGTTGCCCTGTGAACAAACAAATCAATGCAGTTGCCATTGTTGTAATCAAAACGTTTCTCTAGCATATTGAGTGAGGCTGCGCTGTATTTTCAATCTAAATTAAAATTAATGTATACGCGAATTTAATGTAATACTTTCTTTCTTCTTAATTTATTTCTTTATCGTCTGCGTTTTTTTTATTTTTCTTATATGGCTGCTCAATGGCAACACACTCTTTTTAACAATCTTAAAAGAGTATAAAACAAAGTCGCTTCCCGTGTCTGTCGCTGAGATATTTTAAACTACGCAACGGATTTGAACGCGGTTTTCATCAATAGACAGAGTGATTCAAGAGGACCAATCATAGACCCGTTAGAAAAATATCTGACTGGCAGTTCTTTTTTTATTGCAATTTTACGCAAACTTCCCCATAAATTCCCCAATATAGGGGTGACAAAAACCTTGCACATAATAATATAATATATCGATCGAAAGCGCAGATTTTGTTCAGGGTCGGCGCTAGGCTGAGGCGGTGAGGCGCCCGCCTCAGGGCGCGCCGTTTTTAGGGGCGCATTAGCCATAACTATTGACTTCATCTTTATGAGTTAAAAACAACAGTTTTTATCTCAAAAAAATTAAACACCGATATTACGTTTGTTTTTTATGGGGTTTTAGGTCTCTGGACAGTTAAAAACCAATTTTTCTCATCCTTGTACCACCTTGTCGTGGTGGATGGGCTCTAAGTAATTAAACTATACTGTAATTGAACAGTAGAATTGGTTAACTCTCCAACTCAATAGCCGCTCCAGCTGGGCTTCAAAGTTAGTGGTAGTCAAGCCTATCTATTTTATGACGAGCAAAACGCAATTTATTGCTTTTTCTCTTTTTCTGTTCTTTACTTTCCCTTATTTAGTCCATTCTGATCAGCGATTGCTTTCCTTCAGCTTTTTGAAAGTTAAAATATGTATTATTAAAGTTTGTATCGATCATTTTTAATCTATATTTCTTCATAATATATAGTAGGGGCGGGAAAAAGTTTTGTGCCTCAGGGCGTCATTCGTGCTAGCGCCGACCCTGATTTTGTTGTACAAGATGAAATTTGTTCGAAGTTTCTAAGTCAACAAGAACGCCAGTTATAAGCTTTTTAGTTCGATTTCTTAAGGCTTACCTGGATCCAAAAATAATAATTAGCAGTTTCCTCAACTCCGGGTAATAGTGTTAGCTTAATTTCAATATAAAACTTATTTTTCAAAATAGTTCAGTTTAATAATAAAGATAAAACAATAATAAACCATTAGCGCGTCGGTACGCAGTGCAGGAATCATTTATATAATAGAAAAACACTATTTATTTACAAGGACAAAACTATATACAATAAGAAAAGGGACAACCCAAAATACGCCAACATCAAGAATGACTCCGGAGATTCGACTGAAATGCGAAGTAACAACTCGAGTTGAGTTGAACAGATTCAAACTGTTTGTTGCAGCTAAGGTTGCAAGGCCGATGCACAGCCGCTGCACCATATTTTCGATTTAACGTTTTTCTCAAATTAGCAATAATTTTTAAATTCGAGATTGAACTTGATAAAAGGTCCGTCTCCCCGATTTTACGATTTCCTTGATTTAGCAATAGCATTTAAATAAATATCATCTCGAAACGTATACGGACGTATAGTTTATTCTAGATTTCAAATAACGTGGCGAATGACGACACGCTGCAATTTGACTTCTTTAATTAGGCGTTGGTGATAAACCGGGGATAAAAAATACTAACAAAATTGTACATACGATTTTTAGGTATGATTTACAGTATTATTTAACTATAAATATTATCACCTACTATTTCCCCTCTATGGCACCGCTAGCGAAGCTTCATTTCATTATGAAACTTATCTTTCGGTTAGCGAGACAACAGTTCACCATGGCTGGAAAATAAAATTTATATGATATTGCAATTTCAATCTTGCAATCAATCTAAGATCATCGCCAAGACGCATTTCAGATGAAAAGTAACGCAACAAATGACGCCGTGCTACAATTTGGCAGTTTTAATTAATCTCTGCTGACAAATCTGGCCCTACTGGTGGAATTGTTCCTAAGTTTTCGTAACTGATACTTCTACATGTTATATTACTTTTTCAAACGTTGACAGTGTCTAATGTTCTTTTTTTTTTGATAAATAGACACACGATGTTTTTCAAACACTGCGGGCTTTGTGCCGCAGGCGTTTTTCTTTTTGACACTCTTAGCAAGGACAGCTCCGTAGGTGTCCCATAACGGTAACATCGAATCAGAAGTTAAATAAATATAATTGCTCAGTTCAACTATCTCACAATATTTCTTTCGCTTTATTTCCTAATAAGTTAAAATTATAAGTACTCATGAAGATTAATTAACTCAAAAAATTATGCTAAGTAATCAAAAACCATTTTAATGGAACACAACACAAAACTAAAACAAAATACAGCTGTTGCCATTTTCACAACACAAACTATAAAGCACCAAAACAAAGATAATAATAGGGAAGAGTGTTATAACAGTAGACGACGTTTTTAAAATTCAGGCGATTATAAATGAGCTTGCCTGGTAAAAGAAAAGGGGGAGTAATGAATCAATAATAAACTGTTTCCGAAACTTTCTAATTGATATCGCTAACACTCGTCAACAGCTACTAAACAAAAAGAGAAAAAAAGTAAGAAAATCAGTTGAAAAACAAAGGAGAAAATGGTTTTGAACTGTTTTGTCTGTGCCTATTTATAAATACATGTGCAGTAGAGCCTCGATTATCCGAGGTAATGTAGACCGAGGGTACCTCGGGTAATCGAAAACTCGGATAACACGGACTCTGTACAAATCGAGAGGGAAATCATGGGTTGAAATGAATGAAAATGTCATCAAAGATGTAAAAAAGAAGACATTTACCGCACATAGGGATCATTGATGTCACGCTTCGAGGGGGGGGAGGGGGTTCGTGAGACTGTGACAAGGGGAGGGGAGGAGGTAACAAGAAGTGTGACATCCGGCATTATTCAACATAGCGTGACATGTGACGAAGGGGGGGGGTGGGGTCCACTGAAGTGTGACATATTGTGACAAAGGGGGGGAGGGGAGTCAAATATATGGAAAAAAAGCTTGACATCACTTATGAACGGCCCCATATTAGGAAATGAAAAAATGACGTTACATACATACGAATATCTAATTTTATATGTACACATCAGTAGAGTACATGTTCCAGTTAAAGTTGCTTCTTTTCTGTTTAACAAAACTCGCTCGCTTCTTTGCTGCCGTTTTACGCAATTGTTGTAGCTGGTAACGCCGCCATCCGCTGCCAAAAAAATTTTTTTTTCAAGGGCAAATGTACCTCGGTTAACTCGCAATTCGGTTAGTCGGGGCTCGGATAACCGAGGCTCCACTGCAGCGGTCGGCAACCCAAATTAGCTGAAGATCTACTTTCCAAGTACGGCAAACGTCAAGATCGACTCAGAGGACGGGGGGGGGGGGGGGGGGGGGGCTGCAATATTAAAAATTAACAGGACAGGTTGGGGTGCGCCTGTCTTCAAATTATAGGTTAATTCCTATCAGAACTGGTTTTGATGCTTATACACTCCTCAAAACAATTAAAGGACTCAAAAACTTCTTTATAAACTTGTCATTTTTTTAAGTTAAAAAACTAATTATATGTTATATTATTTTGAAAGGCAATGCAAATGGCTACCAAATCCTTGCTAAATTATTGAATAATTTTTTGTTGTGTATTGGGAATAGGTGAGGGAATTAAAAAACTGCCAAAATCAAAATGAAAACCTTTTAAATATTAAAATCAAAAGTAAACAAAAAGTTGTTTTTGTGTTACAATTAATGGCTCAGTATCTTGTGTTTCCTCCTCGGACAGAAATCACAGCTCGGATTCGCCGGGGCATGGTTCTTATAAGCCTCCTGAGGCTTCCTTGAGGCAAACGCTCCCACTCTTCTCGAAGAGCGATTTCCAGCTCATCCAAAGTAGTGGGCTGGTTTTGACGGCTCCGGATACTTCTTCCCAGTTGATCCCAGACATGTTCGATGGGATTCATTTCCGGGCTGCAAGCGGGCCACCCCAAAGTGGTGATATTGTGGGCTTGTAGGTACTGACACACGATCCCTGCAGTGTGGGGAAGGGCCCCATCGTGCATAAAAATGAAATTATGCCCTCCTGCTTCTGCTCTGTGATGTAGCTGGACATCCAACACCTCATTAACATATCTCTGGGCGGTCAGGGATCCGTTGCGGATGACTACAAGGTCTGTAAGATCATTGAGCGTTATTCCACCCCACACAATTATTGATTCACCTCCAAATGGGACCCTTGAAGATAAGCAGCAGGGAATAAAACGTTCATTCCTTCTTCTGTATACTCTAGCCCGACCATCATTACCAAAAATAGTAAATTTAGACTCATCAGAAAAGAGTACTTTACGCCAATGCCTTAGCTGCCAACGTCTGTATGTCCAAGCAAACTGCATCCTTTCTCTTTTGTGACGTGCTGTAAGCCGAGGTACTTGGACTGGTCGTCTACATCTCAATCCACTTTCCTGAAGTCGATTTCGTACAGTCTGGTCGGAAATTTGGGTTCCTGTTGCTCGGCTTAGCTCATTTTGCAGCTCCCTGGCTGTTGAAAATCAGCGTCTGAGGGCACTTAGACTTAAATACCTGTCCTCTTGGGCTGAAGTGGACCTCCTCCGCCCTTGACCTGGCCTTCTATGGACAGTCTCTAGTTGTTGGTAGTGGTTCCAAAGTCTTGAAACCACTGATTGACTAACACCTAACCTTTGTCCCACCTGACGTTAAAAAACACCATCTTCAATCCATGTGACAGCCCTAGTCACATCATTGTCGGAAAGAAATCTTCTAACACTTGCCATGGTACGTAAACGGGACGAAGCAAACAGAAAATGAGTGAACTGCACCTTGTAAGTTCGATTGACAACTGGTTAGTACTTGGAATCTTGCTCTTTTTCATTCCTGTTTCGGTGTGTTTACAAAAACATCAGAATTATCTATACTAATCCAAAGCCAAGAAACAAAAACAACCTCTGCTGTTTCTCATTAAAGGTGTCCTGTACCAAAGGTCAAATTCTCATATTTATTATAAAACTTATTCTTGTACACGATCATTCCAAAGTAGTGATCCTTTAATTGTTTTGAGAAGTGTAAAATACCTATTTTAAAATTTCTAAAATATTGCTGTGTTAACAACCGTCAACTCGCATTAAAAAAAAAACCTCAGATACTAACGTATTACTTCTTTTAAATTTGATAAAATACTGTTAGTTTGTTTTGTTTCGTTTTTTTAAATAAAGCACACATATGAGACGCCGTTACATATTCTAATTAACTCACCGCGAGCACAGGTAATGTCACGACTGACATTCCATATTGTTGGCAAGTTTTTTAGGTCCGACGAATGGTCTGACACATGAATAAGCATTTTCTGAAGAAAAAAAAGGTTCGCCTTCTGATCCAAAAGTCATTTCATTTTTTTTTCCTTTTTAAAACTGTCCCACGATCGACCGAAAAGGGGTTCGAGATCGACCGGTCGATCGCGATCAACGGGTTGCCGACCACTGCTGTACTGTAGGACAAAAACTGAATTGAACCTAACAATTTTGTAAAATTTCAACTGAGCACTGTAAGCACTTTTTTTTACAGGAAGACTACACAAACTGGGTTAACAAAGACTCTGAAAAAGCCAAGTTTTTAAAAACTGTGAGCGAGCAATTGGCAAAAAACGAAAAATCAGAAGGATCTGGAAGGTTTTATGACTGCGATTTTTTAGCCGCCGCAGCCGCCGTGTATCCAGAAAGCATACTGTCGACCATCAAGACTCCGGCTTCGGTGGAAACCAGCGGCGATTGGACGAGAGGACTGACTGTTATCCACGGAAGATATTCCAATGTCGATAGGAAATGCATAGATATCATAACTCATTTTGATAATGCTCTCTTACTCAAACTGAGATATATGATATTGTAATAGATTGTATTGTTTGTTGTTTGTTATCAGATAAATCTCATTTTCTAGTGCACACTTTTGCCAGTATTTTTTCTTATTTGTTCTATCTATTTGGCTTCATGCCAAATTTATTTATCTTATTTAGTTTTATTTCACACATCAGGTACCAAAATAATAAAGGAACTTTAGTGCACAAGTAAACTAAAAAATAATAATTGCACTTTTATTTAAGCACAACTGAGCGTGCAATGGAGGCACTTCACCGCTAGAGGGGCTCATGAGCGATCATCGTTGTCACGTGATATCCGCTCTTTGTTTACTAAGATTTTCAATGGAGTTCTACGTGGACTTCAGTAGGCAAAATGAGTTATCTTAAAATGAATGAGACTATTTTCACAGATTTTTCTGATTATAACCCAGTATCTACATTTAATTTAATCATTATAAAAGAAATGTACTCATTATTACAATAGTTATAGTGTTTTATTTAGTGTTCATTTTATGTAATGTAGAAGAACTTTATTTAGGCCTAGTTTTTCATTAGATGTGTCGAACTCAAATTAAAGCGATGCTATGGCTTCCTTTGTTTACATTTGCTTTCATCGCTGCCACGTGACCAATGACGTTGCTTGAATTGCCTCCATTGTAATTTTTCAGTTTACATTAGTGACCGTTCATAAATGACGTCAAACATTTCCTTCAATATAGTTCATCCCCGCTCACTTTTCGTCAAAAAATGTCACACTTCATCACAAAGGGCGACTAAAATAGCACTATCTGATCCGGGTGACGTAAGGCATACTTTGTAGTAACACTGTGGCCTCGGGTCGGTAAAGCAGGTAGGCAACGCTCTGCCAGCCCAGCCCTTTATGGCCGGTGCTGGTTGTCAAGTGTCTAGAGAGTTTGTGGGAGGTTCGAAGGAGGACAGCGCTGCTGTCTCACCCCCCGTATTGGGGGTAGTCTGTGAAACGGAAAAGGTATAGACAGTATGGCCGTAATTAGCATTCATTACCCCCTTTGTCACATGTCACGCTGTATTACATAAGCATATGTAGTTGCAGTTCAGAAACAAGGCCCTACGTCATAGATCACGTGTCTAATTTTATTTTTGAATTCTTAATGGCATTCGCGAGCGGAATAACAATAATGATTACGTGTGTACTTAATTTGTATAAAACTATGTCAAGGATTACAACAAATGATAATTAGTATAGGACAGCAAAACATACTAGTTGGTCAAATTCTGAAACAAAAAATGACCCACGCAATTTTATCTTAAAAGTGTATAAATTCCCAAGAATATTTCCTAAAACGTTTAACAAGAAGAAAATTTAAACCTTAATCAACACCGGTGTTTACGATACAAAATGATCAATGAAACGTTAAAATCAAATTAGGAAAATCAAAAGAACTTTTAAAATCCATATATATACAGTGAAACTCTGCTATAGCGTCATTCAAGGGACCGCGATATTTATGACGCTATAGCCAAGTGACGCTATAAGCGATCACAATTACTATTGATGGATGAATGAAGGGACCTGAATTTTTTGACGTTATTACAGAGTTGTCACTATAAACGATGTCGCTATAACCAAATTCAACTATATTTCACTTAACGTGGACCAGTTACGAGTAAATTTTGCGAAACGATACGATACTGACATCATGCAACAAACAAACTACGGTAAAACGATATTTAAAAATTTGTTTAATGATTAGGGTGGAAAAGTACGATTTTGTATTTATTATCGTAACTTTCGGGATAACAACTTTATTTTTATTTCTTAAAATGTATTTCCATTAATAACTCGATTTTTAATTCCCGATTCTTTGGAGTGGCAACACCTTAGTTTGTTTATATCTAGCGATCTTTTCTTAAGCCTTTCGAATTTTAAACTTATAGCCCGCAGATGTTCTGCAAGAGATAAGCTAGTAAATTTAATTTGCTGTTTTTTTAAATAATTTTATAGAAACCAAAGTATGTAATGTCACACCTCTTGTTACCCACTATCAGGATTGAAAATATGCATATTCTGAAAGAGAAAAAAAGGGAGGGAGTAGGAGTATGTGTAAAAACGTATTTTAGACAAAAAATGGAAGAAAATTGTTAGAGAAACTAAAAATTACCCTGTATTCAGTTATGAATACTAAAACACCTTTTAAATATAAAATAAACGATACAGAATATTTCCCGGGGTCGATCCAGGATTTTTAAGTGTCCGTTTTTTGTGAATTTAAAAAAAATAATAACAATTGTGAAAAATCAAATATTTTTGTGAAAATTCTTAGTTTAATCATAAAGTGATTTTTTTTTGAATGATTTTCTGCCGCTTATTTAATAAATACAGTAAAACCCAGTTAAAACGCGGGTGTCGGGGGACACGTTTGGCACCCGCGTTAAAACATAACTACTGTATAGTGACACTATACCGCGGAACGATATTCACGAAATAATACTCGCTTTTGTTGCATCATTTTCAATCTTATCAATGACTCGTAACTTTTCTTCCCCCAATAGTATCATTTTTAGCCTACTTTCCCGTAAAAGTAAAACAAAAATAATAATAAAGCATGAAAGAAGGCTTAATGTATCGTGAAAATATCGTTAGAAATCAAGAAAAGTCAAAAATAAGTGAAGTAATTAAATAAAGATTGAAAAATAAAAAATTTGAAAGTAGGGTTTTGAGATGGGGGAAAAAGTGTGTCTGTCGGTCTGTCGGTCTGTCTCCCCCTAATAACTTTTGAACGAATGGTCCGATTCGAAAAATTCTTTTTGCATTCGAAAGATCTCGGCGAGGGCATCTCATTTCCATATTTTACTTTTTGATTTGAACAATTTTTTGTTCAAATCTGAACAGTTCAAAAAATTTTAACATTATCGCCTATGGGTGAAAATGAAGCAAATTATGTAAACTCTGGGTACAAGATCCAAGTTCCAATGAACAAGCTCACTGGAAGAAGTTCTTGGCGTGAAATATTGATTTGAACAATTTTTGTTCATTTTTGAACAGTTCAAAAAAAAAATTAAAATACCGCCTACGGGGAAATTTCAATCCTATATAATTCCTGATCTAACGGACCGATTTGCTTGGAACAAACTTTATCGGAAAGCTCTTATGACGTAGAACATGTACAAATAGAAAGTTCATCCAGAACTAACGAGCCTATTTTCCTATGAAATTTTTTGATCGGGATTTTCAAGAATATTTTTTAATTAATGAATGACTAAATCAATAAGCAAAAGAATGAATGAATAAATGAGTGAATAAATACATGAATGACTTAATAAATAATGATTGAATGAATATGTATTAACCGTTGAAAAAGGTATATTTGAAGCAATTAAGAACTAAAGCTAAACGAGAAAGACAGAGAGAGAGATAGCTAGATTATAAATTTGAATTCGGTGTATACGGGAAAGTAGGCTCGTATAGTTCTAGACGGAACTTCTTGTTCTTTCCATCTTTGCTGCCATTTTATTCACTGTCATTGCTCTGCAAGAAGCACACATCTCAGCTGCGCAATGAATCTATTAATTATAAGCCAACTGTGTTACGAGAGAAAAGGTG
This sequence comes from Octonoba sinensis, assembly GCA_038502835.1. Classification (NCBI taxonomy): domain Eukaryota; kingdom Metazoa; phylum Arthropoda; class Arachnida; order Araneae; family Uloboridae; genus Octonoba; species Octonoba sinensis. The sequence goes on from CM076605.1 coordinate 113,672,139, forward strand.
CATGGGATTATGAAGGGGTAATTCCGTAATAATTTCCCGTAAGAGGTCTTACGGGAAAAAATTACATTTGGAAGGGGAGGACCGCACTTCTCACTGGGGAATACGTTTACTTTTCATTAATGCTAAGGAATCTGGAATGCAAAGGTTGATAGTTAAAGAAGAGGGGCCTCAGTGGCTGAACGGTCAAATCGACTGGCTCCGGTGCCTCCCTGCGCGGAGAGAAAGAGGCGTGGGTTCGATTCCCACCTTTGCCCTGGGTGTATTTCCTTCTTTGTATATTAAAATCTGTTGTGCTGTCTTGTTCTATCTGTCATATTAGACGAGAGTTTGAGGTATAACCTTGAGAATAGCAAATAACCTCGAATATTTATGTGACCTGAAATGGTTGTAAAGAAAGAAAGAAAGAAAGTTAAAGAAGTTACGCCCGCATAACTAGACTTCCGAAAATGGTATAGTTAAGCACTGAACTGAACAGTCTCCGACAGATTGAGTTCCACCCATGTGAAGAGAAACAAGTCAGGGCGATTGCACCCGATTTTGACATCAAACTATATGTTCTAGGTTGAAAGACAGAAAAAGCATGAAAAAGGTGTACATCACGCCTATCACAATAGGGCTTTCTATTTAGTGTGTCTGGTGGGGGGGATGGGTGCTCTTTGGCTAGAATAGTTGTGCGCTCGAGCTGGATTTGTTTACAAGGAATCACCTTTGAATGGCAATGATAAAGGGTGGTTTAAACGTCGGGGGACATGATAGTCACCGCGGTATACTGAGGCGCGGTATAACGGGGTTTTACTGTAATTCTTTAAAAAGGACGCTTTGGTAGCTCGGAATTTTGTGAAGGGTCCGAAAACGGACCTAAATTTCCTCTCGCGCGACCCCTGATTTTTAAACGCATGCATGTTAAAATTATTTTGCTACAAATAAAACCTTATTATTCATAGTCACAATGTAAGGGCAGCAATATTTTCTTATAAAAGCTTCTTTTAAAAGTTAAATGGGCCAGAGCAGTGGTTCCCAAAGTTGACTGGGCTCCGACACATCTAACAAAAATTTACAATCTTGGGACCCACCTCTTAGCTGTCTGCTGTCTTAGAGAAAAGAGGACATAAACATTGGTAATGCTGAGATCCCCTAGTGGCGAGTTGTGGAACTACTTGAATGCTGTGTTACCATATATGAATGAAACACTGTCATATGTATGAAAGACTGTTGAAATAAGAAACACAACAAAATAATTTTTGTTATTACTTAAATACCTACACCAGCAAGTTTTTTTTTTTTTTTTACAAAGCTATTTCAATGGGAAGGATGTATTTGCTTCTTATGTCTCTGCATTAAAGTTTTAGCATCAACTTCAACTTTAGTTACTTTTATTCGCAGACTTTCTATTTTTTTAATTCATACGTACAGCGGCGAGGGCCCACTCAATATTCGCTCGTGACCCACCAGTGGGCCGCGACTCATAGTTTGGGAACCACTGGGCTAGAGAGAACTTAAGAGCAAGAATCTGAGAGAGTGTCACACCTGTGATTCATGCCATCTCGGATTTTTCTCAAAAAATTATCAGCTAATACCTGTCTTATGAAAAGACCAAATCCAGCATTATTTGTTCTAAAGTTGAGTTGCTCAGCTTTTATGGACCCTTAAAGGTCATTGTGTGCGGGCAAAAACTGAGCGAATTTTTAAGACATGGAATTCGTTATGAGCCACAACTCTTTGCGCAAGCAACCTGCCTCCAAATTCTTTTTAGATATGGAACATAAAAGGGTCAAACTTTATATAATGGATGATAAGATTGTGGCAAGTCGCCTTCGCAAGGTCACTGAAGGTCATAAAAATTGGCGTTTTCGGCATTTTAAAGACCTGACAGCAGCTTGCGCCTTCTAGTTGCTATGGCAAAAGTGGTGTCAGTTGAGAGGTAGGTATTAGCACTTTAAAAAAATGTAACTATCATTGAGGCAAGGTGAATGTGTTTTTAATAAAATAGGGGCAAAATCTGGAAAATGTCGCATTTTACCAAAATTCAAACTGTCATAACGTTTTGCCCGCACACATTGACTTTTAAGGGCCCGTAAAAGTTGAACAACTCATCTTTTGAACAAACAATGCTGAATTTGGTCTTCTTATAAGACATGTATCAGCTGATAATTTTTTGAGAAAAATCTGAGATGGCAGGAATCACTCTGTAATGCTAGTGTGACAGTTTCTCAGATTCTGGCTCTTAAAATATATGAAATAATTGGATATTGTAGGGAAAACTCTTCTTGTTTGGTACGTTCTTACATACACAGGAAGGAGGAACTGGGCAGAATTCAAAAATTTAAGAATTATTGAATGTCTGCAACGTTCTAAAGCGTTTAAGAAAAGCATGATATTTAGACACTTTTTTAAAAAGTGTCATATTTTTAATATATTTGGTATGAAGCGAAATGAAGCTGCGTTTACTTACAAAATTTTAATTGATGCCCTTAATGGGAGCCAGCACCCAAAAATGTTGAAAAACAACAAAATTTTTTTTTTTGGCTTAAGTAGTAAAATAAATCTTTTAAAATGTTCCCTGAAAGTTTCAGAAAAATTGAAGCAATATATATTGATTTATCATAGATTTTATTACGGTGTTAGGTGCCACCGTTTCATTCCGAAACCGTAACTGTGCTATAAGCCACATATTTATTTTTTAAAATAAAATAAGCACTTTCAACGTGACTGTAACTGAAAAAAAAAAAAGTTCCTTACTTGAAATGTTGATAAAGAAAGGATTTAAGTTTATGCAAGCCGAACACTTAAAATGTGTAACTTAAAACGACTAAACTTAAAATGCTGTTTTCTCTCACTTAGTTTTTTGTGCATTTCATTTCAATTAAAATGGATTTTTTTTTTAAAATTCTTTTTGTAGATTTTTTGAATCTTTCGTTGTTTTTTCTGCGTTACTTCAGTTTTTATTTTTTTTTTTCGAAAAAGTATTTGACTTATAAAAAATTCAAAGCATAAAAGTTTTGCTTTATGAGTAATGAATCTATAAAAAAAACGTTGAGACTTTACGCCAATTTTTGAAAAAGAAGACGCATTTTCAAAAATTCGTTTCAAAAATTAAAATTTTAAAATTATATTTAAGAAATAATTTTTTTTAATGTTAAGTTTCTTAATAAGTGATATAACATGACGAGACAAAGATTGTTAATAGAAACATCATAGAGAAAAAAAGGGTCTCAAGGTACCCGCTACCCTTAATCTGGCAAATCATTAAAAAAATAAAAAGGCGAACCAGTTGGTCACCATCCATAAGTACTAAAATATTTCCGATTAAGGGGAAAAATTTCTTTCATTTTTCACAGTAACTCAGTTGCCAAAAATTCATGACAGCAAATCATGTGTAACATTCAAATGAGTCTGAAAAAAGCACTTTTAAGCATTTTTGGCTTAAAATAAACAAAAAAGTTTCTTGATAACAGCTTCTTGAGAAAATGCTTGTTTTTCCGTACTGTGTACAACTACAGAGAAAGATCTATGAGCTTATATAAGTAGTCATTAAAAAAAGGCGAAACACGTTTCTCAGTAAGCCGGCAGGGTGGCATAGTGGTGAGGCCCAGGCTTTGTATGCCCAAGTTCGCAGGATCACCCCCTTTTCTCCACCAGCCCGCCTACCTGTTAGCCGAGGACTTAGGATTGTTTGGGGGGGTATTACCCAAAACCCCCAAAGGGTTCGAAATTAGGATGTAAAAGTTAGGCGTTATTGGCACCTAGCTTTTTTGTTTTAGTTGTCAAACAAGTTCTGCTAGGCGTCATTTTAAAATAATTCAAATTGCTTGGACAGGTATAACGGGTAACTAGGGGGACTGTTGTGCAATTGTCAAAAAATACCTCAAAACGTCACGACCTTTGTGAGGAAAGTTACAGTAGAGCCTCGATTATCCGAGGTAATGTGGACCGAGAGTACCTCGGATAATCGAAAACTGGGAAAACCCTCTGTCCAAATCGAGAGGGAAACATGGGTTGAAATAAATGAAAATGTCGTCAAATATGTGACGAAAAAGGTATTTACTGTATAGATTATGAAATGAAAAAATTGACTTTACATACATACAAGTGTCTAGGGTATCCAGTATAGATGGGGTAGAGGGCTGAAGGGTAAAATTTTTTCTTAAACAAAAGTGGTAATTATACGGGTGGTAACCCTTGTAAGGGTGACCATTGGGTAAAGGGGAAAACTTTAAAAATGGTCAACTTAGACAGGTGGTAAACCCTTAAAATGGGGAGGGGTGAAGGGCTAGTTCTGTTCTTGACAAAAGTTGTCAACTTAGACAGGTGGTCAACTTATAGAGGGTGAGGAGAGGGGAAAGGGCTAATTCCGTTCCTGACAAAAGTGGTCAACTTAGACAGGTGGTCAACTTATAGAGGGTGAGGGAGTGGGTGAAGGGCAAATTTCCGTTCCTGACAAAAGTGGTCAATTTAAAATTAAAGAGGGTGAGGTAGTGGGTGAAGGGCTAGTTCCTTTCCCTTGACAAAAGTGGTCAACTTAGAAGGTGGTCAACTTTAGGGGGTTTATTGTATATATTTTGGAAGGGAATTCCGCTTTTTTCTGCCAAAAGTCATCAACTTAGACAGGTGGTCAACTTAGAGAGGGTGAGATAGTGGGTGAAGGGCTAGATCCGTTCCTGACAAAAGTGGTCAACTTAGACAGGTGGTCAACTTATAGAGGGTGAGGTAGAGGGTGAAGGGCTAGTTCTATTCTTGACAAAAGTGGCCAACTTAGACAGGTGGTCAACTTAGAGAGGGTTAGATAGTGGGTGAAGGGTTAGATCCGTTCCTGACAAAAGTGGTCAACTTAGACAGGTGGTCAACTTATAGAGGGTGAGATAGTGGGTGAAGGGCTAGATCCGTTCCTGACAAAAGTGGTCAACATACAAAGGTGGTCAACTTTACAGGTTTATTACTGCATATACTATATTGTTTTCTGTTCAACGGAACTCGCTCGCTTCTTTTCTGCCGATAAACGCAAACGGGTTTCAGCAGTAAAAGGTCTGTTGAAGTTGTCTCTGACTGTTGTTCTAGGTCTTTATATCACCAGAAAATAAAATTAAAATGCAACTTACGCCATTGGATGACTGACGTCAGTCAGTGACGCCGCCACCGGCCGCAAAAAAAAAAAAAATCCAGGGCAAATGTACCTCGGTTAACCCGGAGCTCAGGGTTTAAACGGGGCTCGGGTAACCGGGGGCTCTACTGTGCTGAGAAGTAAGAGAAAAATGTTCAAAAACCAATTTCTATTAGTAACTTTTCAGAAAGTTGGCAAGTTTACTTAAAATTTTGAACTGATAAAAACGCCTATTTCAATCAGTGCCTAATAAAAGAAAATACGACTTTATTGACAACGATTTTTTAAGTGTTATTTTACTGCATTTGTAAGTAAAAATTCCCAATCCCAAATTTGAAGGTCAAGAAGTTACGATAGTCTTCACATAAGTACCTTAAAAAACTCAAAATACAGAAGATCAGGTGAAATATGCAAATAAAAATATTAACTGCATTAAGTTATGCTAGATTTAAAAAATAAATAAATAAATAATGACGAATGGGTAAAAAATTGGGATTGTCAAACAAAAATTTCGTTTGAAAGGTTAAGGGGTCAAAACTGACGACCGAATAGGAAATCATGGTCGTCAAACAGGAATTTTTAGTTGCAAAATACGACTAACAACCGCTAATTTCGAACCCTGATCCCCAAGTGTACATGGGTGGTCTTCAGCGGGTATCGAACGCGCGATCTTCCAAGTGGAAGACCGACGCTCTAACCACTAGGCTACCACGGCCTTGCAGGATCAAACCTGGCCCAAGTTGTGGATTTTCAAAATACAGAAAATTGTCTGCGCCCAAGTCGTATGATGATGCGGCATGTTAAAGATTCCTTGAGTAGACATTTGGCTTTCATGCTCTCGGCTAAATTAAATTCCTTGTGCAGTTTGCATCAATTAGAGCTCAGGTGCCGCCATCTGGGGAAAGTGAGGGTCAAAAATGGCAGCAATGGTACCGCACTCATTGTGGAACCGCTGAAATAGTTGGTACCAATTTCTGGGAACGCACTAGGTCTGCAATGGTTAAGAACCAATCACGGAGTCCATTAGAAATTTATATAAAAAAAAAGTTTCTCGGTAACAGCTCCACGGAAAACTGAGCACTTGAGATCTGTGGTTATTAAATTAAAAATTGTAAGCAAATGCATTCCATATTGTTAGCGCGTGGTTTATTTTCAGCTCCAGTGAGCAGCCTCTCCTTCCAGCTCCTGAGGCATCTTTGGCTAACCAGTATAAGGCACAGGAATCACAACTGCTTAAGCTCAATTTCTGAACTCTCTTTCGACTTTGTGTACCAGAAATAATGATTCGGCGAACGCACAGATGGCGTCAATCCGGCGACACAGTATTTTTTCTACTCTTTCAGGTCTCTTCCGGTCAGGTCAGTTTCAATCGTTTTTATTTTTATTTATTTTTTATTGCATTTTAAATACTTTCGGTAATCTTAGACATTTTATCTCTGTTAACTTACTGAATATAGGATATTCTGCTGCTGTCAATTTACGGAGCGCTTGTAATTTCTGTATTTTTTTCTGTGAAAATCAAAAGTCAAAATAAATACAGTTATTTTACTGTGTACTGTGTACACAGTAAAATAACGTATAGTATCAAAACAAAAATTAAGTATGATTTTAGATATTGCTATTTTGAGAGAATTGAATGAAACAATTTTAACAATATAAAATTTCAGTTTCATTTTCAAAATATAAGGTCTCGTCTGAAATATGTTCTTTAATTTTCAGTAAAGTCAATAGGTGTAGAAAAAAGGGCTTACCTTGCAAAAGATGATGAAGATTTTTTTTAACTAGTATATATTGGTGCCAACATGAAAAAACTGATTTATCCAACATGAAAGATCCCAGAAAAATTTTTGGCGGCCGAAAAACCACCAAAATTTGGCACTTTTTGTTGTTTTTCGATATATCTCAGAAATGGTTTGAATTTAGAGAAGTTTCCAATGTGAAATTAAAAGAGGATAAAATTTCCTACAACTTTTCATCATCGCAACTTTTTTGTAGCATCGATAGCAAATGCGTTACAGCTTCTTAAAGTTCGGTATTTTTTTTTTTTCTAACTTATAAAAACAATGAAAAGAGCCTGAAAATTTATTGAAGAATGGAGAAAAAGAAGAGGCGAAAAATTTTCCCGGGATCTTTCAGGCTGGATAAATCAGTTTTTTCATGTTGGCACCAATATGTACTTTTCTCCACCAGACCCCTACCTGTTAGCCGGGGCCTTAGGATTGCTTGCGCACGGGGCGAGGTAGTGGGGTCTACTGATTTTACATGCACGTGTCCGCAAGGGTACATGGATGGTTTTCAGCGGGTATCGAACGTGCGACCTTCCAGGTGGAAGTCCGATGCTCTAACCGCTAGGATACCACAGCCTCGCACCAACATGTACTAGCTTAATAAATAAAATCTTCTACCTCACCTTTTGCAAGGTAAAATGTATTTAATGACTGGACTATTTATATTTCATAAAAAAAAAAAGCAAGCGGGTTTTGAACTCGCACCACCCGTCTTTCTGTTACGTTGATTTATTTTCTTCATTTTGCGGTTGAAAAAAAAAAACAAATAGTAATTACTTTCATCACGTTTAGTCATTTGATTTTTGTGTGTCTTTTTTATTCAGGTCCTGAAATTCATCAATGGCATTGTCAAATGCCTACAGCATAACTTCAGTTATAAAAGTACCATGATCTTTAAGGCAAAAATACGTTCAGTATTCAAAGGCAAATAAGATGAACAATCTGCATGGCTTGAGCCCAAATATTTCTTTGGTATTCGTCAAAATAGCTATTTGTTGCTTCACTACTGGAAAAGACGCTTTTGTTAAAAATAAATACAAAAGAATATTCTCTATCCGAACTTTTTATTACAAAACCACACACAGTACAAAAATATTTTGTTTCAAGTTTTAGAACTTTAAAAATAATTGCAATTGCTTTTACAACTGCTAATCCGCTTTTGCAATTGCTTATAATTACAATTGCTAATGGTTGAAGTAACAACTTCTACTTCAACTATTATTTTAAGCGTTTTTCCATCTCGTTTCTTGAGTCGATCTGAAATTCAAGCACAGCAGAAAACTTTTATTGTAAACATGAGATGGCTCCAAAAAACATACAACCCCAAGTTCTCCCTGCGGTGGCGGGAGTAGAATAGCGCCGACGTAGATATGCGTGTCGTAAGAGGCGACTAAAATAGCAACATCCGATCCGGGTGACGTAAGGCTTGCTTTGTAGCATGACTATGACCCCGGGTCGGTAAAGCAGGTCGGCAAAGCTCTGCCAGCCCAGCCCCTATGGCTGGTGCTGGTTGTCAGTTTGACAGAGAGTTTGTGGGGAGACATGGAGGATAGCGCTGCAGTCGCATCCCCTTGTACAGGGGGATAGTCCATGAAGGCCTCGATGCTATATACGGTATGGCTGAAGTTGCATTTAATACAACCCCAAGTTGTGTCAGAAGATTTTCTTTTAAGCAAATATCATTGCGAGCAATGTTTTGTGAACAGGGAAAGGAGAAAAAACAGGTTTTCAAGCACTGACTTTAAAAGCTGTGATGAAATTTTGCATTTCATGTGCTTTCAAACAAGCCGATACGACATCCCTGCTGATCCATGACAGAGAGGGCAACCGTAAGACGGCGAAACACTGCAGAAACTGATGACATAGTGTTCTTCTCGTTTCGGCGCACCTCACCTTGAGGGAGATGAGGTCAGAGTAGATCGGAAAATCCCGTGTCCAGCTATCCCGGAGCAACACCTTTCGGATGAGGTTGCTCTTGAGGAACACTACCATCTTTCTCACGTGAGCTGTCGCAACGTCGTAGTAGGAGACGGAAGAGCGACCAACCTTCGTCTGTTTCAACAGCTCAATCTCAAGGTAACATTTGGAAGTTGTTTCGTCGCAATTTACGATGTCACATCGGGGAACCTCCAGATCATAAAAATGAATCTTAATATCCCTCAGTGCGAATGTTGAAATAATTATTTTCGCAATATCTCTTTCGCGAGAGTTTCTTGTTTTGTTCAGAGCAGTATTCAATAAAGACTTTCCTTCGCGGTCAGTAAAGTGAGAATGCGGTTGAGATGAAAATAACTTCGCAACAATTCCAGAATGACCTCCCATTATGGCTAAATCCAAGGGAGTGTGGCCTTCATCATCTACTATGTTATTCTCTGCATCTCTGTCTGCGATATCTTCTGCTACTTCAAAGTTTTCGTGCAGCAGAGCGCAGTGCAGAGGCGTTTGGCCAAAGAAGTCTTCAAGACGCGTGTTCGAACCACCAGCCAACAACTTCTTTGTGATTCCTACATATCCATACTCTGCTGCATAATGCAAGGGAGTGTATCCCCGTAGATCTTGCAGGCAATTTTCGGCATCTACACTGCAGATAGCATCTGCTACATCTCTCCGCCGAAATCTGAGGGCCATATGAAGGGCAGTCAGTCCCAGTTGATTTTGTAGACTAGTTTTAGCGTTTTTTGCCAGTAGCTTCTCGACCATGCTTATACATCCAGTTGACACGGCACAGTGCAAGGGACTGTTCTCGTGTTCATCTTGCAAGTCTATTTTATCCTGTGCATCTATCAGGATTTCTGCTATGTCCACCAGTTGCGCATTTAGCGCGAGATGGAGAGCCGTCCGTCCCTGTCGATCTTGAACGTGGGGATCCACCCCTGAAGCCAGTAACTGTCCGACGACTTTTACGCATCCAGCTGACGCAGCACAGTGCAGGGGAGTCTGGCCATCTTCGTTTCTCAGCTGGTTTGTGGGATCCGCATCGCAGAGGACTCTTGCAACGTCCTCGAAGCGGCTGATGAGAGCAAGATGGAGCGGTGTTTGGCCATTTCTATCTTGAAGTAAAACACTAGCATTTGCAGTCAGCAACCTCCTGACGGCTCCTAACAATCCATTTAGGCTGGCACAATGCAAGGGAATCCTACCATCCTTATCCTGCAGGTTATTCCCTGCATCTGCATCGATAAGGACGTTTGCCACATCCTCCTCTTCACAATCCAGAGCCAAGTGGAGTGCTGTTCGACCGCGCTTATTTCGAAGACGAGCGTTGGCACCCGCGGCCAGTAACACCTCGGCGATTTCTTTGCGTCCATACTTGGCAGCTACGTGCAAAGCGCTATCTCCGTTTATGTCCTGCACATGAATGAGATTACGCCGAGCTGAAAGGATGGCAGCTACAGCTGTTTTGTCCCCATGTTTTGTAGCACGATGCAGTCTCATTTCACGAGAACTTTTTCCACTGGAAACTCCGAGGCTACTCCTAAAAGAAATGAAGAATTTTTAGCAGTGGCTGAAGTTGTTGTTGTTGTCGTGTCCTCGCACGTAGCGAGGAAGAACGGGGCCCATATAGGCAGTAGTCCGCTTTCCACCCCTTTGATAGGCCTCTTAATTTTTAAACCAGCTCCCAGATGAGAGACCCAGGGTGTGTAGCAAATTCTTTCAATGAAAAATAAGCACTTTTAAGCACTTTTTAAGCAGCAAAAAAAAAAAAATTTAAGCACTCAATAAAACATTTTTGCTATGCAGATTACATCCCCAACGATAAATTGAAAACTTCTTAATATAAATAACATAAAATTTATATTGCAACATAACAGCAAAAAAAAAAAAAAACAATAAATAAATGAAAATAAAGATGTAATTACATTCCCATCCCCCGTGATTTCCTTCAATTTTCTTTCTGTGAAAATACCGAATAAGCACCCCCCCCCCCCCCAATTTGGATTCTCATTGCGCTGACCAAGAGAATTTCATGCCTTCCCTTATCAGTTCCCAAACCAAACGCCAAAGGATTTAAAAGTTTCCTGGGAATTGCAGACTAAACAAAAAACAAAGGTCTCCCCGCTATATTTTTGAAAAAATTCCACATCATCACTTTGAGGGGGGGAAGGGTAGAGAGAGGGTCATGGAATCCTCTTCTTGTATATCATGCACGGTACCAAGCCCCAAATTCGACACACTCGAGAGCGGTGTTACGCCGAATTTTGGAACAGGACCAAAAATGGAGGATTCTCGGAAGCATTAACGCTAACACGCGTCTTTTTACGCAAAATTGCAATGTCATCTTAACTCATAGACAAAAAAAGTGACTTTTTTTGTTGTTTAATCGGAGAAAGGACGCTTTTAACCAATGGGAAATCGGCATTCGAGCTGACCACGCGCTTTGGAAGGAAATTCCGCAAAACGAAACTCGGACGCTTGCCGGTTTGGATATTGAAAACTATAATTTTCCCTGATATTTGGAGGCACTTTGAATGTCCCCCTGATAATTTCCAGAACATAAAACTTCCCTGATAAGTCCCTTTTCCAAAAAGCGGGGTGGGTCCCTATGCAAGAAATTAGCATATCATGGCTTTTAAGATACATATGAAAAAGAAACTTTTTATGGCAAGAAATGTTTTTCAATGCAATTAACAATTGATTCAATAACAATTTGACGAAAAATTAAAACCAAAATCCAATATTTAAAAGCCAAAAATTAAATGATTAATTCTTGGCCCGAAGTCAGAGTCGCGAATTTTTCGCAATATCGATTACATGGAGAGTATAAGGAATGCCAGTAAGGCTATAACAAATTAAATAGGAAAATATTATTTATTATTTTAATTCAAAATAAAAGCTAAGGAAAAAATCTTAATCGGAAAAATGAAGGCTTTACGAAAATTCGCTGTCGCAAAAACGAGACCTTTTCCCACCACAGTATTAAAAAAAAAAGAAAACCTCATACTTCCGACATTATCAAGCTAATTATATCCTTAAAGAAATCTTTGGGCAATAAATCTATGTTTTGTTCAAAAGAAAATCAGTTCTGTTCAGAGCCGCTGCAAAAGGGAAGTTCAGGAAAGAAACGGGCGTCAATGTGAGCTGGCGCTGTGGCCGTTTCCTTGCTCGCTTTTCATCTAAAAAAGCTGATTTTTGCGTATCAATTTTTCATAGATTTAACTTGATTTTTTTTCCGCGATAAAAAATTACGCCACCGGGTTACGAGTAATTAAAAAAAAATTTTTTTTGCTTCCCCACCTGCGATTTTTGCGCATTTGACGCGCTGTAGCACGTCCGCGGCATCGCTGAGGCTACTTTCTTTGTACTATTCTTCACTTATACCGTTTTAGCACCTCCTCCGATAATTTCGCGAAAATTCAGGGGGGCGCTTATTCGGTATTTTAACGTAAAGCAACCCTTCTGCAACAAAAGCATCTTTCCCCCCCCTTCCTCCCTCAATTTAGAGGAAGGTCGGGAAAACCAGTTTAGAATGGTAAACGGAGGCCACCCTTGTTTGCTTCTCGCGAAATTCATGGCGACATTCGGCGGTCGAACGAAAAAATATCTTTTTGCATAAGAGGAAGTAAGCACTTCTTACAAACATGGATGAAAAATAAGCACTTTTAAAAGCTTTTAAAATGAAAAGCAAAAACAAGCACTATTAAGCACTTTTAAAAACCGCTATGCACTCTGGAGACCGTCAAATGGGATTGGCACCCCCAGAGGTATGTTTCACTTGGAGGACTTTGGCGGCACGACCTATTTAACATGCACCAGCTCCCTTTAGCGTACACGGACACCACAGCAACCAGCCGCGAGAGGTTGTCACCCTCCCAAACACTGACCTCAGTCGATGTTGCTTCACTTTCGGTGCTCTGCGGGAACCAAGCTGCTACTGACTGGTCCACTAGGGCAGTGTCTGAAGTAAATGCAGCATTTGGATGTTGGGAACAATCAAAGCACACCTCCTGAGGAAAACATCCAGTAAATTGCGATGCACCGCAATATTGCATGCATTTTTCATTATTTTTTAGGGGGAAAATGGGGAGTCTTACTAATCACTGAAATTACAACCACCCACAAGTTCCTTATGTGATATGCTTCATGGATAATCATCACTCCTCTAAAGTTATAATTGAGTTTAAAATGTCTAAAACTAAGTTTCTTGCATAAATTTAATTTGTCAAAGAAATTAAATAGGAAACAATTGCTTTATAAATTAAATTTACAGTGATTTTTTTCCATAAAATTCCCTATTTTTAGGGGTTTTCGCCACAATTTATAAAAACCAGGAGATTTTAAAAACAAGCTGAGAGACCAGGAGAATGGGATCGAAATCCTGGAATCTCCTGGAGAAATCAGTAGAGTTGGCAGGTATGGATCCAAGTTATTTCAGTTTCTATAAGCTCTTGTATCAAAGTAACCTAACAGAACTGCATCAGAACCTGGCCCATACCAAAATAACCTAACGGTTGCCCATACATGAGAAGGCCCTTCAACGGAAAGGTCACCCTGAGAGTAGAATTCATAGCAACATGTGATACAGGCCTGAAGCCAGACTCTGACTCAAGGAAGGGCAAGTTTTTGGACAGGAGGGACAGACTAGTTTTTTAATTTTTTTCTAACATGTTAGAATTTATGCTCCATTTTCTGCGTCTTCTTAAAATTTAAATTAATAATTAATGCAATTATTTTATTTATTAATTGATTAATTAAACAATTAATTAATGAAACTAAAACCATTTTAATTCAATAATGGAATTATTTGATCTTAAAAGAAATACTAGATTAAAACTTACAAAAGGCAGAATTGAATTTTTAAAGCTTATTCTCTGAATGTCTTTTTAAATTAATAGAATATATGAAATAACATAAAAAAGTGAACATTTTTTAAAGATAATTTAATGTAAATGATCATTCAAAGTAAGATATTGAAGCATAAAACATGTATCGGTATGTTACAGTAAAAAAAAAATAATGTCTTTGTAATTTTCTTTGTTTGCTCGTATTAAATTTTTAAATTTCTTCTAAATTTAGGTTTTCAGTCCGTTTTCTTTCGAATGCCATTCTTTGATGATTAAAGTCCTTGGTGATTAATTGCTATCAATGTAGAAATTACTGTTTTAAATATTTGCGGCTTAAAGAGTTAAAAAGGTTTGCATTAACGTCGAAGTTACTGTTCGTTTACAAAAGTCATCGGATCTATCCTTCGAAGACAAACAACTCTGCAGAGAGGTGATTCACTGACATAACCAGAGAACTTGCAAGGCTGGAATCATTTCCATGGGCTGACGATTGCACAGAAGAAAAAGGTATTTCAACCTCTTTCTCTGGGATCACGCTCGTTGTAAGGAAGTAAAGGGAAAGCTTACATAAGTAAGTGACCTCAGGGACTGCCCATGATCCTTTCATTAGTGCCTGGTTTAGATTGAAAACAAAAAAAAAAATAAGCAGAATAAAGGAAAAAGTTCCTGTTTGTTATTTTTTCTAAAATTTGCATAGGAACAGGCTTTTTTCGATATGACTTTGCGTTTAAACAAATCACAAAGTTAAAGTCAGGAATACCATAGACCAGGGGTGGCCAGCCTGCGGCTTGCGAGCACCATGCGTCTCTTTGAAGGATCATTTGTGGCTGACGATGTACCAGAGTTCCCTTTTAAATTTTTGTGCTATTATATTTAAAAATTTATTATCGTTCCGTATGTGTTTCAAAATGTCTTTTAAATTACAACAAATATGAAAGACTAAGTGCAACGTTGTAACACATTTCATTTCCATACAAGTTAAGAATGATATGACTCATCGAACACTCCGCGAACGAACATAAACAGTGACAGTGACGTAATCAACCGTCGTTTAAAATTCGTGACATCCAAACACCGATCAGTATTAACTAACCAGCATATCAAAGATTACCTAAGGCTTCGGCTAAAAGGTGCAAGGGTGTCCGATGGAGAAAAGCATCTCAAAGAATACTCAGAAGTACTGTCACCAATTATTCACCAAATTTTAAAGAATTATCAAGAGAAGTAAAATAAATGTGTTTAATTCTTAATATTTTTATTAAATGCACATATTTTGTACTTTTATTCATACTAGCTGATCTCCCGCAGAACATCTGCGGATCGGAAATTACCTCTTTTGAAATCGTTAAAAGCGCTTTATAATTCGAAAATCTTAAGAAGAGATCGCTAGATATAAGCATGCGCGATGTAAACAAACTAAGGCGTTGCCACTCCAAGAATCAGAAGTTAAAAATTGAGTTATGAATGGAAATATTTAAGAAATAGATATAAATTTGCTATTTAAGTCCGTTAGTTACTATGATAAATATAATAAATGCAAATATTGCGTTACTTTTCTATGCTAATCATTAAACAGATTTTTAAATATCGTTTTGCCATAGTTTCGTTCTGGCATGATGTCAATATCGTATCGTGCCGCAAAATTTAATCGTAACTGGTCCACGTTAACCGAAATATATATATATAGATGTTTTCAATAAATATAATTTCTGTGAAAAAAATTTTTAATGCCTTTTTTGCAAACCTTTCCGTATGCACCACCTCGCGCATTTAATTGCGGTTCGCGAAAAATTTCAAATTTTGAAAAATGGCTCGGACTATCAAGGAGCTTGACCACCCCTGCCATAGATAATTAAGGTCCAATTAATCACACCAGGACGGGCAAAACATTTGCCAGGTCGGGCATTGCCCGTTCTGGCCCCCCTCTGGCTATGGGCCTCATGTGATACCATCAAATAAGAACCAATGAATCTGGCTTAAAGAATATTATAATACTTTTTGAGAAAAGAAACCTGTACTTCTGGAGTCAGGACCAGACTAACACCAGGCTACCAGGGCTCGAAAATTATATTGCCCGAAATCCCCGGCAGGGTTGGGTTTTAGCCGTCAAAAACTAGTTTTTGACACGACATAGGTTTAAACCAGGTTTTAACCGGTTTAAACCGTCAAAAACCCCAATACCATTTAAATATGCTAAAAATAAAAAAAGAAGGCTGTTAATAATAGCAAGATACAGCACTGTTTTTGTTTAATTATAATGTTCCTTAGTTTTAGTATACATTGAATTATAATTAAATATTAATTTATATATTTTCCTCTGTTTATGACTTAATTTTCAATTTTTTACACGTATTTCTTTCTGGTGTGCATTTTTTGCATATTTGACAAGAATACAATGGGGAAATGAAGAAAAGCTGTTTTAGTGTCAATATTTTTTTGTACTGGTAGGAAAGCATCTTTTAATATACCCTATCCTGAGATAACTGCAATACCTTCATTAGGTTTCAATTGTGATGGATTACTTTCTGCTTTTATCCATAAAAAAGTTTAAAAATCTAAATTTATTTCTGCAAAATAGTCGATTAAACCTACACAATTTTAATTACTACAAATATAATTAAGGATTTATTAACTGTACATCTTTGCTGAAAGTAATTAAAAGTATGTATTCACAACTAATTGATTCATTAAATAAGTGTTTGACAATTTCTATTAAAAAAATTGTCACATTATAGTCTATTATCAGTTCACATTCACAAAATATTCTACAAATAGAGTGTATCTCAAGAATGCACTGGCAGGGCACAGCAAATGATGTGTTTTAGGATTTAAAACCCCTCCTACAGGGCATCAGAAAACAGAAACCCGTGTTTGTGCACTTAAAAAACAATTAATTGATTTTTGAAAACAATTCATATGAATAAAATCACTCTCAGGCATAGATTCTGGCTTTGCTACAGCAAGAATATATTTTTGTAGTTTATACTCAGTAGTTTTAATGAATTTACGCTGTTTCATTTAAAATTTATTCATTAAAGTATATCCAATTCTGCTGAATCATTTCTTTGCTAATTTTTTTTACAAATTAGGTTTTTGACAGCTTTTGACGTTTTTGACAGGGAGGTTTTTGACAAGCCGGTTTTAACCATGGTTAAAACCGTCGCATGTCAAAAACCTGCCAACCCTGTCCCGGGGCATGGGGGTCCATTCATAAATGATGTCACACTTTAAGAGGGGAGGGGGGTTCAAGAAAGTGTGACAGTTTGTGACAAGGAGAGGGGGTAACAAGAAGTATGACATCGTACATTTTGATTTCTATAAAAGCATTTAAAATCAGCAAATTAAACTTATTTTATGCTAATGTACTACAGCGTGACATGTGACAAAGGGGGGTAGGGGGTACGTTGCACTGTGACTTTGTGACAAAGGGGGAGGGGGTTAAATATATCGAAAAGAAACGTGACATCATTTATGAACAGTCCCATGTCAAAATTGAGATTTTGCATGAATCTTTCCCCCCTTACATGCCTGGCAGGGTATGTAAGTTTTTAATCAAATATTTCTTTCTAAAACTTTATTATTTCGTATTTTATTGGAAAGTCACTATATCCTTACTGGAGCTCAAAATTTACACATTGATACAATAAAATTCATAATGCTATTTAAATTTTTCAAACTTTGACTTGTAACTTATTATGAAATATTTACTTGTAATGAAATTTTTTAATTATTTAGATTAATATTAAAATTATTCCTGACTCGGATATAAAGCTGTTACTGCAGTAAAAATTTTCACGTTAAGAAATCACAGATGAGCATTTGCACCAAAAAAGGGATCCCGAGCAACGCCGAAACATATGTGTGAATTTTAATGCTCATTTGTGCTTTCTCAACATGAAATTTTTTATTACATTTTACTTGCACAAAGTTAATTTATTATAAAGCTATTAATTGCATTTTTTGTCTGGCTAATGCTATGTGGCAAATTCAAACGTTTTCCTTAATATATGCAATAAAACAACTTTGGAGATGTAAAAATTTTGTTCAGGCATGTAATTTTGTAGACAAATATGCCCGGCAGGGCATGAAACTTTTTAAAGAATCTCTGAAGCAAAACTCCCCGATTTTTCAGAACATTTCTCAGTTTGAATATTTTTAATATTATTTATATATATGTATATACACACACACACAAAATAAAAAGCAGACCTATTCAAAACACTACATTAAAATTTTAGATATAACAAAATTTACAGCAGGTAAAATTTTCTAAAATTTGTTATTTTTAAAAAGAAAGAGGCATTGTTACAGCAATAAAAAAATTTTGCAGCCAAAAAATAAAGTCTCAAATTAGTTTGATAGAAGTTCTAGGGAAAGACAAGCAAAACATATTCTTCTTAACTTTGCTTCTATTGAATTGAATGTTATGCAATTTAACATAAATAAAATAAATATTTGACGGGTGAAAGAGTAACTGCTTGAACGAAGAATGAATATGCATAACTTTCTAAATTCCTTTTCGAAGTACCCAAATTTATTAAGAAAATTATGCATTTTTTAAAGGTTAAAGCATTTAATTCTATCAGGAAATATCAAGCTCCAGAAAAGACTTTTGATCAAAGATTAAACATTTTACGATTAATGCCAGCATGTCAAAAAATTGAACTGTGCGTATGAAATAGTTAAATCTCTTAATCTACAGCCTGAGAATTTATTCTGAGACTTATCATGCTATTGCATAAGAAATGAAATAAATGATTTTTTTAATTATTTTTTATTTCTTTATTTATTTGCGATTATTTCTTGATAGTCAACATGTCCTTCCTGTGTAGAAGTAGAATCAATTTATATGATGTCACACTTTAAGAGGGGAGAGGGGTTCAAGAAAGTGTGACAGTTTGTGACAAGGAGAGGGGGTACCATATGATGAATGAATGCATGTGCCGCCTTTACGGCCACGATTCATGAAATTTCGATAGAAAATTTCAAAAAGAAGTTTTAATCAAAATAAAAAGAAATTTTGTTTATCAAAGCATAATAAACATCGAAAATTTAAAAAGACCAGCTAAGCATCGCGGAGGCAATGATCACATTTGTCAATATGAGGGCAACAAATGCATGAAAAATGGCAAATAGAACTTTTTGAAGTAAAATAATTTTAGAATTGAATTTTAATGAGGGGACATTGAAGAATATTAATGATTACAGATAAGACTGTTAGAACTTCGGGGTAAAGCAAAAACAGAAAAAATTCCCTTATTTTTCGGAATTTTTTGAAAATTTCCCTGTTCTTCCCCCGATTTTTCCAGAACATTAAAATCCCCTGATTTCCTGGTTCTGTCATCAACACGAGTCCAAAAATGGTGGTTTTTAAGACTTAGTTTAATTACAGTGGCTAGAATAGATAGTGTGCCGTTCGCCATCGTCCTCCTGTGCTTTTTCTGTACCCGAAAGTAAACCACCACTAGATGGCGCTCTATCCGACAGCGAGGTAAGTTCGAGCTCGCCGAAAGACGGCTTTGGGGCCAGCTGCTGAGATTAAAGGCCCTGTGTACCAAAAGTCTTTCGATTAGCCGATTGTCATTTAGAAAGTTACAAGTGACACTGAAGCACTAACATGAATTGATTGCTGTTAACTACTTTCGGATTAGTTTTTCCCCTAAGGAAGCAGGAAATGAAATAAATATCTCCCTCATTCCTACTTTGATAATAGTATACGAACAATTTTCATTTTTTATTCTATAAAATAAATAAATGAAGAGGAACATATGCCCATTTTTGGTCTTTGTAAATTTATGCGTGATAAATCGGTTTAATTCTGACCACTTCAAAGAAAACAATGAAAAAATATTTACATTAATGAAGAAGAAATGTAACATTAAAATGAAATTGTACTTGTCGTAACAACAAAATAAATTTAAAGCTAAGCTTTTTGCTTTGGTTCAAGATTTTGTTAATGATTTGTTTCTATTTTGGTTTAGTGTGTAATTGAAACTTGACCAAAATTTTGTGTATCATAATGTGACAAAGGTACCCACCAGAGGAGGCGGGGGGATTCGGGGGGGGGGGGGTTCAGTTTTTTAATAAAATTCTACATTTGTCTGGAACTCTAAAAAGATTTAAAAGATGTGAATCAAAAATTATATTTTGTATATGAAACAATATTGACGTTAATGAAGAAATGTAATATTAAAATGAAATTGTGCTTGTCATAACAACGAAATAAATTTTAAGTTAAGCTTTTTGCTTTGGCTCAAGATTTTGTTTATTATTTGTTTCTATTTTGATTTAGTATGTAATTGAAACTTGACCAAAAATTTGTGTATCATAATGTAACAAAGGTACCCACGAGTGGGGTTTGGGGGGGGGGGGAGGGTTCAGTTTTCGAATAAATTCTGCCTTTGTCTGGAACTATAAAAACTTTTAAAAGATGTGACTCAAAAATTAAATTTTACATATGAAACAATATTGACGTTAATGAAGAAGAAATGTAATATTAAAATGAAACTGCTTGTCATAACAACAAAATAAATTAAGCTAAACTTTTTGCTTTGGCTCAAGATTTTGTTTATTATTTGTTTCTAGTTTGGTTTAGTATACAATTGAAACTTGACCAAAAATTTGTGTATCATAATGTGACAAAGGTACCCACCAGAGGGGGCGGGGGGATTCGGGGGGGAGGGGGTTCAGTTTTTTAAAAAACGTCTACATTTGTCTGGAACTCTAAAAAGATTTAAAAGATGTGAATCAAAAATTAGATTTTGTATATGAAACAATATTGACGTTAATGAAAAAATGTAATATTAAAATGAAATTGTGCTTGTCATAACAACAAAATAAATTTAAAGCTAAGCTTTTTGCTTTGGTTCAAGATTTTTTTAATTATTTTTTTCTATTTTAGTTTTGTATGTAACTGAAACTTGACCAACATTTTGTGTATCATAATGTGACAAAGGTACCCACCAGAGGGGGCGGGGAAATTTGGGGGGGGGGGGGTTCAGTTTTTTTAACAAAATCCTACATTTGTCTGGAAATACAAAAAGTTTTAAAAGATGTGACTCAAAAATTAAATTTTATATATGAAACAATATTGACGTTAAAGAAGAAATGTTATATCAAAATGAAATTGTTCTTGTCATAACAACAAAATAAATTTAAAGCTAAGCTTTTTGCTTTGGTTCAAGATTTTTTTTATTATATGTTTTTATTTTGGTTTAGTATGTAACTGAAACTTGACCAACATTTTGTGTATCATAATGTGACAAAGGTACCCACAAGAGGGGGCGGGGGAATTGGGGGGGGGGTCAGTTTTTTTAACAAAATTCTACATTTGTCTGGAACTACAAAAAGTTTTAAAAGATGCGACTGAAAAATAAAATTTTATATATGAAATAATATTGACGTTAAAGAAGAAGAAATGTAATATCAAAATGAAATTGTGCTTGTCATAACAACAAAATAAATTTAAAGCTAAGCTTTTTGCTTTGGTTCAAGATTTTTTTAATATTTGTTTCTATTTTGGTTTTGTATGTAATTGAAACTTGACCAAAACTTTGTGCATTATAATGTGTTTTTAAACAAATGTAAATTTAAAAAAAAATTAAATCTATATTTAAAAAAAAATTCTAACACAAAATTTTAAGCATGCAGTTCATTTAAAAAATGACATTGCAAGTGTTTATTTTTAAAAAAAATATACATCAGATTGCAATGTGCTTTGTAAAAAACTTATGTGATAGTAATTATTGTTAATTTTTATTTATTTATTTATGTTAAAATATAGTACATAGACATATAGCCTTTTTTTTAGGTAATATGAGCATAATAATGCAATTATCTTCAACAGCTCATTCCCACTATATTGGACTAAAAAACCGTTGTCTTTAAAAAGTATAACAATATTCTCTTAACAAAATACATGGTTTTCATTTAAGACTGCATCCGAAAACTAAATAAAAATATTTTTCATCCTTGTGTTCACCTAAACGACAGCCGTCTATTTATTGCTCCAAATTCTTCTCTAGAACAGATGATTGAATATTTTTAAAAAAAATCACATATTTTTTGCACCGCCTTTTTTTAGTACTGAAAAAAGTGCCTTAACTAAGGCGAGTAAATGATTCTTTAACGTTCGCTCTGCTAAATCAGTTACCTCGCTGTCGATGCTAGCGCCACCTACTGGTGGCTTAGTTTCGTTTTCAACATTTTCGTGCCGAACGGCACACTAGGTATTCTAGCCACTGTAGTTTAATTGTTTAACCAAGAGGAGATAAAGCATATATTTCTTTAATGCTAACAACCATGTTTTGTACTCTAGGGACCGTCCATAAATGATCTTACACTTTTTCAAATATATTTGACACCCTTTGTCACAAAATGTCATATTTCATCAAATATTTTTGTGAAAAATCAAAATTTAAACATTCAGTGCTAAATTTTTTTATTATTTTTCGCCATTTATTTGATTAGTAATTCTGTTAAAAATTCCATTTGGTAGCTGAGAGTTTTGTGAAGGGTCCATTTTGATTGATTGGAATTTGGTGAAGGGTCCATTTTGATTGATTTGAATTTGGTGAAGGGTCCGTTTTAATTGCTTGGAATTTGGTGATGGGTCCGTTTTGATTGATTGGAATTTGGTGAAGGGTCCATTTTGATTGATTTGAATTTGGTGAAGGGTCCGTTTTAATTGCTTGGAATTTGGTGATGGGTCCGTTTTGATTGATTGGAATTTGGTGAAGGGTCCATTTTATTGATTGGAATTTGGTGAAGGTCCGTTTTGATTGATTGGAATTTGGTGAAGGGTCCATTTTGATTGATTTGAATTTGGTGAAGGGTCCATTTTCATTGATTGGAATTTGGTGAAGGGTCCGTTTTGATTGATTGGAATTTGGTGAAGGGTCCATTTTGATTGATTGGAATTTGGTGAAGGGTCCGTTTTGATTGATTGGAATTTGGTGAAGGGTCCTTTTGATTGATTGGAATTGGTGAAGGGTCCGTTTTTATTAATTGGAATTTGGTGAAGGGTCCATTTTGATTAATTCGAATTTGGTGAAGGGTCCATTTTGATTGATTGGAATTTAGTGAAGGGTCCGTTTTGATTGATTGGAATTTGGTGAAGGGTCCATTTTGATTGATTGGAATTTGGTGAAGGGTCCGTTTTGATTAACTGGAATTTTGTGAGGAGTCCATTTTGATTAATTAGAATTTTGTTAAGGGTCGAGAATGGACTGTGGCTGGGGGGGGGGGGGGAATGATAGACCTAGTTACTTTTTAAAATTCATTTAGAATTTTTATATGAATACTAATTGCAAAAGAAATCTTATTTAAAATAAAATATGTGTAAGCTCACATTTAAAAAAAAAGAATTAATTTGGGAAGTAATTCATGAATCTTCAAAGTAATGTACATTCATATGCCATTTATTTATTCATTCTTTTTTTTTTTTTTTGTAAAGTTACTTTTCTAAGATGTTCAGTCAAATGCTGTGGAATGACTGACCCACGTACAAAACTATCTGTGAACACTAATTTGGACTTGACCGATACTTTAATCTTATAAGTAAAGGGATCATTCATAAATGATGTCACGCTGCAAGGGGGAGGGGGAATGGTGAAATTGTGACAAAGTGTGGCAAGGGGAGGGGGTAACAAGAAGTGTGACATCATGCATTATGCAACACAGCATGACATGTGAGAAAGGGGGGGGGGAGCCCGCTGAAGTGTGACATATTGTGACAAGGGGGGGGGGTCACATATATGGGAAAGAAGTGCGACATCATTTGTGAACAGCCCCAAAGCTAAAAGTGCAACTTGCTAAAAGTAGCAATAACTTCATGAAAAGTGGAACACTATTGTACCAGCAGGGTGGAGAAGTTCTAAGAAATGTAATTAATATTTTCCCCCACCCCACATGGGGGGATGTTAACAGGAAACCCACCTGTGGAGTACTTTTTCAGCCTCAGCGTGACGTTTTCGTGACGCACCAGAACCACACGGGAAATCTTTTTCATCACGAACACCCTGGAATATTATATTCAAATTTTAAAAATGCTTTAAGTAAATTAACATATCAAAACACACATTTCATCAGGTAAGAAATATAATCATGATGCTCTACTAGTAGTAGACAAACACTTCGGATCTACAAAAAAAAAACTTGGAAATTGCCCGCCTTTGTAAGTTGACCCCCTGTCTACATTGCCCACTTTTGTCAGGAACGGAATTACCCCTTCACCCTCTATAAGTTGACCACTTTTATCAGGAATGGAATAAGGCCTTTCACTCTTTACCTCACCTTCTGTAAGTTGACCACCTGTCTAAGTTGACCACTTTTGTCAGGAACGGAATTAGCCCTTCCCCCTCTACCTCTCCCTCTTTTAGTTGGCCGCCTGTCTAAGTTGCCCACTTTTGTCAGGAACGGAATTAGCCCTTCCCCCTCTACCTCTCCCTCTTTTAGTCGGCCGCCTGTCTAAGTTGCCCACTTTTGTCAGGAACGGAATTAGCCCTTCACCCTCTACCTCACCCTCTATAAGTTGGCCGCCTGTCTAAGTTGACCACTTTTGTCAGGAACGGAATTAGCCCTTCCCCCTCTACCTCTCCCTCTTTTAGTTGGCCGCCTGTCTAAGTTGCCCACTTTTGTCAGGAACGGAATTAGCCCTTCACCCTCTACCTCACCCTCTATAAGTTGGCCGCCTGTCTAAGTTGACCACTTTTGTCAGGAACGGAATTAGCCCTTCCCCCTCTACCTCTCCCTCTTTTAGTTGGCCGCCTGTCTAAGTTGCCCACTTTTGTCAGGAACGGAATTAGCCCTTCACCCTCTACCTCACCCTCTATAAGTTGGCCGCCTGTCTAAGTTGACCACTTTTGTCAGGAACCGAATTAGCCCTTCCCCCTCTACCTCTCCCTCTTTTAGTTGGCCGCCTGTCTAAGTTGCCCACTTTTGTCAGGAATGGAATTAGCCCTTCACCCTCTACCTCACCCTCTATAAGTTGGCCGCCTGTCTAAGTTGACCACTTTTGTCAGGAACGGAATTAGCCCTTCCCCCTCTACCTCTCCCTCTTTTAGTTGGCCGCCTGTCTAAGTTGCCCACTTTTGTCAGGAACGGAATTAGCCCTTCCCCCTCTACCTCACCCTCTATAAGTTGGCCGCCTGTCTAAGTTGACCACTTTTGTCAGGAAGGAATTAGCCCTTCACCCTCTACCTCACCCTCTATAAGTTGGCCGCCTGTCTAAGTTGACCACTTTTGTCAGAACCAAAGTTCCCCTTACCATTCCCTTATTAGTTGGCCGCCTTTAAGATTGCACAATTTATTTTTAAATGTGAATTTTACAAAAACTACTTTGATACAATTATTTTGGTATTTTTTTCTTATTATCTTTGAATGCTAAGACAACGCAATTTTATCTTTCATATTTTTATGTAATCTCACCATAAGAACGCCAATTGTGTAATTCCATGGGAGGAGGTTAAGAAAATATGCTTATTTTAGTGCTTAAATCATATATTATAGATGTAAACATAATTTGGTGCAAATATGGGCCGCCAATAGAAAGCAGTGCTCGAACTACCTTTTGGCACGGAAGACTCTTCGCCTCTCTCAGAAAGCAATGTCGATTAATGTTTATTACTGCACTATAACGTTTTGTAATTAACCTTATTAATTAGAACCGACACGTTTAAGTAATTACGTATACTGTTTGTCTTAAATGTATGGAAGTATAAATACTGTTTACACATTTAAAACATTCGTGTACCCACATACACGAAAATTCTTAGGGGCAAATCCTACTTCGCGGTTTTTCAGTTTTCGCGGAAGGTTCTGGTCCCCATTAACCGCGAAAAATGAGGGATCACTGTATACAAACAAGAGATAATATATTGTTTACGAAGTTTATTTTAAAAAAATTTAATGCAAGTCAAAGAAGCCTTTTAAACGCGTTCATAATTTCACAGTCTCGCTTCAACGTGTTCAGAACAGATCAATATTTTTTTCGGTTTCAATCCATTTGGTTAATATTGAATCAATTCAACACCCAGAAATAACTAGAAACATCACAGAAAATTAGGTTTCAAAAAAGCACACAACAGCTATTAAAACTTCCATTAAAATATAAATTACTTATTTTGCAATAAAAGAATTTTACGCAAATTTATAATTTAATTTTATTGTGCCTGTCGACTGCTCAGCCGAGTCAATTCGAAACTTCAATTGAACTTTGACCTTTGCTTTAATAGTACCGCCATTAAGTGGCAATTTTGTTAAACATCTTTTCGGTAAATATCGTTGGATTTTATTAAAAGTTACAGGGATTGTAATTATTTTTTTTTAATTGTTGACCCGCTTTAAATCCATTCTATGCGGCAACTTATTGCTCCCTTTTATATCTGCTCTCATTTTTCTGGTCTGATTAACTGGATTTTTGGTTCCAATAAGCGAATACCCAGTGAGACCCCGATTTAACGTCCCCTCAATCTACGTTTTTCCTGCATTTTACGTTTTTATCGTCAGGTCCCAGTTTACCATATACTAATTAATGTTGAAATAACCCGGATTCTAAGTTTGTTGTTATCAAATTCCCCTTATTTTACGTTTGCCCTCGAAAGTAAAAAAAGAAAAAATGTTCCAAAATTACCAATATTTTTCCTTTTGTGCTTTTTTTGAAGCTAATTCACGCTTTTGAAATAAAATTAGTATTTTCTCACAAAATAAATTACAACCGAGGATTGTTTTTGTTCACTTTGAACTCCATGACTAAAAAACAATCCACTATTACGGATTATTTTCAATCTACGTGCCAGGATTCGTAATTAAATGCGTTAAAATGGTATGTATAATAATTTTCTTTTCTAAAATATAGATATTATACTTTTGAAAGAATCATCTTTACTACCTTTAGGTTTTTTTAAAAAATTTGATTTTGCTTTTCTCTGTATTTCCCATAGTTTACGTTTTCCCGTATTTTACGTTTTTTTAATCCAGTCCCTTGGGAAACGCAAAATTGGGGTTTCATTGTAATATTAGGCTTATGTAATAGGAAATGTTTTGGTCCTATAATAGAGTTTAGTCTGAATGAGTGGCCGGTCCGATTATCTAGTGGTCCAATTAAGCGGATTCGAATGTTGTGTAAATATCTTTTAAAATTAAAAAAAGCTTGCAAAGTTTTCATGATAATATAGATTGAGTGAGTTATTTTTGATATTGTTGCTACGTTAAAAATTAGGGATTGCATTAGAGATCCACTTCGGGCTCCATTTCAATTCTGAAACATATCTGCAAATAGGGTAAACTGGAATATTTTCAAATTTGAAGGTAAAGAAAGAAGAACTAATTATTTTTTAATTTGTTTTTTGTCTGCAAACTTGCCTTTTTTTTTAAAAAAGTTTTGAACAAAAAATATCCTTCAAAAATATACAATAAAAAAAATCAATGGTGTTCTGATTCACCCCATAAACAGGGGTGAACTGGAACAAATGTTGAAATCTCTTTTTTTCCCCTAATTCAAACTTCAACCTGGTTAATAGAAACAGGGAATAATGATAACAAATAAACAGCTGAGCTAAATCTATTTTACACCCCTCCTGTTGTTGTTGAAACTCAAACATAAAAGTATTTTTGTTTCAATAATACATTTATTATATAATTTTCTAGGAGGAACATTTTTCTGAATGCCACAAAGATCAGGAGATAATATTACGCAGATTATTCACTTTTCCTCCCCCCAGGCCCATCATTTAGGGGGTCAATTGCCCTCCCCAACTCCGGCTTGGGAAAAAGAACGTATTTATGTGTATGTACATGTATTTTTTTGTTTTTTTTTTAATGCAATACACACTGAATTTATACCCTTTGAAAAATTTGGAAATGACGGGCCTGCCTCCCCAACACCAAAAAAAAGGGGTGGGGGACGAAAATATTCTTACCGGAATGGCTTCTAGCTCTTTTTCGTTATCTTTTCTTTCTCTGGTTTTGTCGTAAACTCTTTCAGTTGCAGCAGTCTTTCGTTTTTTTCTTCTCTTCCTTTCCTCATCATTTTCTAATAAATAAAAGGCAAAAAAAAAAAAAACGGTATAGGTACTTGTAAAACTGATTAAATAAAACACACCATAGTTTCATGTTTTAACAAAAAAAAACAGCAACATATGGCTCAGGATATGGGGGTGTTTTGATGGGCATAACAAGTAATTTAAGGGTTACGGTATTTGTAGGAAGTTTACACAGTCATTTAAGGTAACTCTGATCCTTGGGGTCAACTTCGAGCCATAATATATTTTTTGGTATATGTGACTTAAAGGACAAAACTAGACGATCCAGTGCTGCACTCAGCTCGCTAGGTTATAAAATCAGTTTTCTACTCCTAATTTTACGAAAAATAAGTTTGCAACACTATACACAGATATTCAAATAATGCAGTCATTCTGAAGTCACTGATTGGAAGCTATTTTCCAATGCTAGTCTGCAGTTGTTGGAACCTTTGAAGTTGCTGACATTCTTGCAGTTGTTCTATGCACTACAGTCGAACCTCGTTAAAACGAATCCAAAGGGACTTTTAAAATAACTTCATCTTAACTGTAGTTCGGCTTTTACGAAAAACAATAAAATCCTGTTATCGAAAGCAAAAGAGAAATTTCGAGGTATTTTACAGCACACAATGCTTGCTTTAAGTCCCTAACGCATATGTAAATCAATGCAATAGATTTCAAATTTGTCATAAGAAAAAACAATTTCTGGTTCTAAAAATAAAAAATTTCAAAAGCAAAAATTCAATAACTTTAACTGTTTATTCACTAAAATTACATACATTAAGAGAAAATCTTTCAAAATTATCATACATATATACCTTATTGCTTTTTAAAATATTCAGTTATAACACATTGTTTCCTGCTCTTTTCTGAACAATTGCTCCTGAAGTCTTCAATAGCATCTAAATTCTTTAGGCAGTCTGATGAATTATCCTTTTTTCATCCTGCTGTTTGGTAAAAGTGAAAAATGGTTGCTGACGGTTTCGTACTGAATTGAAGTTCAAACGGTAAGGACCCCAAATAAGAGTTCAACCCATGCGTATTTGTCCTAAACAATGAAGCGTCATGTGTACATTAGAACGGTGATAACAGATGTAGGTCGTCTTAGCAGTAAAACGTTTTAAGCGTATTTGAATTAACGAGGTTCTACTATTATAAGATAGAGAAATCCTATGATGTTGTGAAATGAGACATTTTAACCCTTTCGGGACGGGCGCCGCAGTCAGCGAACCGCCGCCACCAGACGGGGTTCTAGCAGAATGGATTGTCACTGGAGGACGGGCGATTTGCGCTGCTAAGCCTAACTTTGGAAAAAAAATTCATAAAAAATTAATGTTTTGTTCAATTGCTTCAAAATTTGGTACATTATAAGAAAACCTTGTTGTCAGCTATAAGGATAAATTTTAAAACTTCATCATAATATTTTCCGTAAAAATCCTATAAAATTAATTTTAGAATGTTGAAATTCTTGACTCATCTCAAAAAGTTATGTATGAAAAATATTTTTAAAAAAAATCACAATTTAGTTTACGCGGCATATAGATACAAATAAAATAATACAAATTATTTTATTGATAAAAATTATCTCTGCTGTCGCGGGATGTAGGAGGCATGCATGCTGCAAATTATGTGTCTGACAGTATGTCAGCGTCAGAGTCACTATCACTGTCCAGTTCCTTTTGAAATATCAAAACTATCATCACTATTTGAGAATGAAGCATTCACTAATTGGGTGTATTCCTCTTTTTTAAAATTTAGTTTTCTCTTAGCCGTTTTAATAATAAAGCATTTGTCAAATGATACAAGAAAATCTCCTCTGAGCGCTAGCCAAATCCGAATAGAAATGAAGACGAGGAAGCCAACCTCTGAATATCTTCTATACATCGACAAAAAAAGAAATAAAAGTATTTGGAATGATCAGAACCGTTTGCACGTGTTTATATCAGCTGATCCAGTTAAAGCTCCAGCTTGTTTATTTTCATTACTCATTGCCACCGCTACTTTGTCATAAATCCTTTCCTCCTACCGAACCAAAAAAAAAAAAAAGAATAAAAAAATGCTATGGAAATGAAGGTCAACATTCTCCAGTCTCGACATATTACACCATAACAGTCACAGGGCCCCATCTAGTATCAAAGAGAAATACTAATATTTCATTCCATCTGAAATCCCGTATACGGTACACCCGTCCTCAAGGCTCTATTAGAACAGCGAGACGTATTCGTCACAGGCGGTTCGTATACGTCACACCCGTCCCGAAAGAGTTAAATACAGTAGAAGCCCAATATAATGCGGTAGTTGGGAGACGTGTTTCAAACCCGCGTTATAGCTTAAATCATGGTATATCGGAATGGAGTCGGAGCTCTGACCGATAGTGATTCAAAATGATGAAAAACGACAACTTGCTTTGTGACATGTAATTAAATTTATCATTCATTTTACAGAAACTTAATCTTACACTATCTTTAAAAAATCCACAAGTGTTGATTGGCGAACTGAGACATTTATTCTTTTCAACCGACTTCAGAGAGGAAGGAGGTTATACATTCATATTGTATGTATGTCTTTTTTTTTGTTTGTTTCTTTGTTTGTCCACCCATAACTTCTCATTGGATGAACCGATTTTCATGACTTTTTTTTCAATCGATCGAGTGTGGTTTCCCATAGGTCCCGTACCTTTGTTTGACCATATTCGATAGTTAGAAAAAAAAGTTATGGGCAGAAACAGGGTCATATTTTTGGTTTTTCATCCATAACTTTTGACTAAATGAACTGATTTTGATGACTTTTCCTTTAATATATAGAGGGCCGTCTAACTCGAATATCGTACATCAATTTGACTACATTTGTTTTTTTTAGAAAAAACATTACGAGTGAAAAATAAGTATTTTTTATTTCAATTGGAAGGGCTTGACTTGATTTTTCTTTGTTGGGAAAACTATTAATAAATATAAAAGTCATTGTTAAAAAAGAGTGTTGCTATTGAGCTATAATATTAAAAGCAATTATAGCAACAGTTTCACTGAAGGCTTCTCTGAGGAAAAAAATTGAATCTGGTCAGTTTGTTTGCTAAAATCGACTTCTAAACGGAATTTATCATACAAATGATTAGTTTTTAGTGCCATTCATTCAAAGAAGGATTGTCCTTTGATATGAATTTTTTTAAAAAAATAAAGTATTTATATAAAAAAATATTTACACTAAAAAGAATAAAATAAAATAATTTTTGAGAAAAAATAGAACCGACTTCAAAGCAGAGCAACTATAAATTGCGCTAAAAAGTAAAAAATAAACTCATTCTTTAAACAACATCGATGTGACTTTTAAACAAAGTTTTAGAAGTCGGTGGAAAAGTAGGATAGATAAAATCTATTGCAATAATTGATCAATTGCAAGTATAAATGGCCCAGAATTAGCAACAGTTCCGAGATGAAGTAACACACGGAGACATGGTGTAGTGGTAATTAGACTCCTAATTTTGCACCGACTTCTAAAACTTTGTTTAAGAGTCACATCAATGTTGTTTAAAGAATGAGTTTATTTTTTACTTTTTAGCGCAATTTATAGTTGCTCTGCTTTGAAGTCGGTTCTATTTTTTCTCAAAAATTATTTTATTGGCATATTATTTCACACTAGCAAGATGGAGTAGATGAACACTATCAGAATCATCTTGTTTCTTTATCAACAAAATTACCTTCATTAAGTGTGAAATAACTGTACTAGCATCTGGAACAGTGTCTTTCATTACCACATCATTTTCAATTTCATCATAATCATCTTGCTCACAGAAATATTTATGCGTTACAGCAACAATGATATCCTCATCGGTTATGACCTCTGAAATTGGTTCGCTGTTGTCAATTTCCATCTATTCGTTCTTTCCAGTTTCACTGAAATTTCAAGTGCAAAATCTATCCTAAAATTGCCCGTTTTTTTTCGGGGGACCTACTTATCCCCACGTCATACATCAATTTGCGGTGTATCGGACCGCATCTACTGTACTTAGAAATTAATTTTTCTGGTCCAAAGTTGCACTACCAAAGTTCGAAATTAGTACGTAAAAGTAAGTCGTCATCGGCTTCTAACATTCTTGTTTTAGTTGCCAAAAAGGTTCTGCTAGGTGTAATTTTGAAATAACTCAAATTGCTTGGACAGAGAAAATAACGGGTAACTATGAAGACAGTTGCACAATTGCTAAAAAATATCACAAAACTTTACAACCCTTACTGAGAAAATTGATAAGCAAGAGAAAAATATTAAAAAATCAATTTCTATTTAACTTTTAAGAAAGGTAGTAATTTTACTTAAGTTTATGAATCAATATATTTGGGAGCTTGGTAAGACCTCATTTGGAGTACGTTGTTCAGTTTTGGCCTCCGCACCTAAAAAAAGGATATTACCTTATTGGAAAGGGTTCAAAGGAGGGCGACAAGATTGTTAAATGGTCTTTCAGAATTAAATTATGAGGTGAGGCTTAAAAGCCTAAATATGTATTGTCTTGAGCAAAGGAGAGTGAGAGGGGACATGATTCAGTTGTTTAAATGCATTAGAATGGGAAATCTTGACGGGCTTCAGTTATTTGCTGAAAGTAGAACCAGAGGTCACTGTTTTAAGCTTTTCAAATCTCAGGCTAATCTTGAAATGAGGAAAAATTGCTACTTCAATAGGGTGCTAGGCAGGAATAGTTTACTGGAAGCGACTGTTAATTGCAGTGGGGTAAAAACTTTTAAGAAAGCTCTTGATGTTCATTGGGAACTGCTAAATGGACTAGGACCAGCCTAGCTGGGCCCTGAGCCTGTTGCTGGTCGTCATTTGTGTATTTGTATTAGTAATATAAATGTGTATTTCAATCAGTCCATAATAAAATAAAATATGAGTTAATTGACTTGACTATTTTTTCAAGTGCTATTTACAGTCCAGTGTTACTTACTTCATTTGTAGGTAAAAATTCCCAACTCTGAATAGTTAGGTCAAGGAGTTACAATAGTCTTCATAGACATCGTAAAAACTCAAAATACAGAAGATTAGATGAAATATGTATATAAAAATATAACTATAGGGTCATTCCATGTCAAGTGATCCAAAATTTGAAACAAAATATACCTGACCTTCTTTGATTTTTTTCAAATTTGGCTTATCAAGTGTACCCCTCAAGGAAATTAAAAATCCAAATTTTTAGATTTTTATCTTGTTCAGTTTTTTAGTTATCAGGCTTTGATTTTGTACAAAACTCACATTTTTACATGTATGCTTCAACACAAAACAGACCGTAACTCATCAACAAATAGAGATAAAAGTTCTAGCAAAAATCATTTTGAAGTATATTGAATGCAGTTTTATATGATATGCATCATGACAAATTTTATGAAAATTTTAAATTTTAAAAAATGACCTTAAAATTTAAAGTTTAAATTTCTCGAAAAACGTATCATTATTTTTTTTTTTTTAAATTCTCAAATATTTCTGTGCATTTTATCTTTGTCTAAGCAAAATTTCCGCTTGGGGACTCAATGGGATCATATTTTCCCGAATTTTCAAAAATATTTGATTTACCAAAAAATGAACATTTTTGTGATTCAAGCTATTTTAAGATGATGGTTTCTTAAAGGAGATGATTTGATTAGCCTTCTAAACACATCTATGCATGAGTGAACAAGCATGGAGATGTCTGTGCATGAAATGAACAAGCTCAAAATGTATTTGGAGGGAGGAGGCAATTAATACATTCACATTTTTGTCTTATCATAGCTATGTCTTAAGTATTGTTTTCAAATTATTCAATAGTTTTTTTTAATGAACGAATTGACTTATTTTATGCATTAATAATAATTTTTCCTGATTAATTCTTAGATTTCAGATATATTTTAATGAGATATTACTCATATGAGGGGAAAAAAAGTACATCTGTTTAAATTACTTCAGCCAGTCAACACATTTCATCATATTCACATGTAATGTATCCTTTCAGGTTTGTCATACATTTGAACTTTCTTCAAAGAATTTCTATTTCTGAAAGTTATTAATACGTGAACACACTTTTGTAGTAATTTCATATTCACTGAATGGAACAAAGCTGTGAAACCTCTGTGTTCCTTCGACTGATAGTGCTCTTAAAAATCTACCTATCTTTTAATAACTCCCTTTCTTCTGAATATTCCTGAACAGTTACATAAAAAAACTGAATTAAAGGAATGCTCATAACACTTCAATTGAAAAGTTGAACTGGTGTCAGAATTTGATCTGAATGCATGATCTTTTCCCATGATCTGTAGCACAGAAATGCCATTCCACAGCAGCTGCGATATCTGTGTTACAGCTCCTTTAAATTTCCTTCCTTCTTATAATATTTTTTATTCATGTTTTGGACGTGAGGTATGTAAATGCTAGGATATACAGGTAGATAAAATACATAGCTTTGTTTTGTCCTATAATGCTTCCTTTTTTTTTCAACTTTATTTGCAACCCACAACCTATACAGGAGGGAGGGGAGAGCTACATAGTTTTTTCTTTGCTTGCTTTGTCAAACACTAGCTCATAAGCGCAAATCAAGACCAACAACCAAAAGCTGCAAACTCTAGCAGTTGTGCCCTTTCAATCACAATTTCAGATGAGTTTAGTTAAATACTTTTTTCCCGTCATACCATTAATATCTCATTAAAATATATCTGAAATCTAACAATTAATCAGGAAAAAATTATTATTAATGCATAAAATAAGTCAATTTGTTCATTTAAAAATAACTATTGAACAATTTGAAAACAATACTTTAAAATAACTATGATAAAACAAAATGTGTATGCATTTGTTGCCCCCCTCCCCCAAATAAATTTTGAACTTGTTCATTTCATGCACAGACATGTCCATGCTTGTTCACTCATGCATAGATGTGTTTAGAAGGCTAATCAAATCATCTCCTTTAAAAAACCATCATCTTAAAATAACTTGAATCACAAAAATGTTCATTTTTTGGTAAATCAAATATTTTTGAAAATTCGGGAAAATATGATCCCATTGAGTCCCCAAGCTGAAATTTTGTATAGACAAAGATAAAATGCACAGAAATATTTGAGAATTTTTTGAAAAAAAATTCCTGATGCGTTTTTCGAGAAATTTAAAATTTAAATTTTATGGACATTTTTTAAAATTTAAAATTTTCATAAAATTTGTCATGATCAGGGTTCACACTGGGGAAAAATACAAGGTGGGATTTCCCACCTTCACCAAAATTTTAAGAGGGATTTTTAAAATTTAAGTGGGAAATTTTTGTTTTAAAAAATATTATTAAACTGTCCAAACATGATCTAATACAATCTATGTAATTAAAGATGAGTATCTAATCTATAGCAAGGAGCTCATCAGGGAAAGAATAAACATTAACGAGGTTCACACAAAACGGATCGTTCACAAAATTAAGCTTTTCAGTAACCAAGGAAGATTTCCCTTTCCCACTTCTTCTTTTTGACTTTGTCCTCTGTGAATAGAATGGATGAAGATAAGTTTGCATTTCCATAGGTCTTGAATTGCTGAATAATCTTAAAGAATATATGATAAATAGGGTTCCTAAATTCTTCTTTTCATTAATAGGGATAAGATGGCAGTTGAAAACTAACATACTCTATTTAGTTTGTTTTGAATTGTCAGTTTAGAATAGTAGTTTTGTTTCGCTCTGTTTCGAACGCGTGCCCGCTAGTTGTGGGAACGCTGTGCAAACGAACTTTTTTTGAGTGGGATTTCAAAAAATATTGCCAAAATTGAACCCTGATGATGCATATCATATAAAACTGCATTCAATATACTTCAAAACGCTTTTTACTAGAACTTTTTATCTCTATTTGTTGATGAGTTATGGCCTGTTTTCTGTTGAAGCATGCATGTAAAAATGTCAGTTTTTTACAAAATCAAAGCCTGATAACTAAAAAACTAAACAAGATAAAAATTTAGATTTTTAATTACCTTGAGGTGTACAGTTGACGAGCTGAATTTGAAAGATATCAAAAAGGGTGAGGTAAAATTCCTTGGATCACTTGATATGGAATGGCCCTATAAAATTATGCTAGATTTTAAAAATAAATAAAAAATGACGAGTTGGTGCAAATTTTGGTTGTCAGGCTAATAGTTTTTTGAAAAGTTAGGCCTCAAAAGTTGCGACTGGATGCGAAATCACGGTCGTCAAACGGAAATTTTCAGTTGCAAAAAATGCCAAAGACCGCTAGTTTCGAACCCTGTGCACTACTAATATTCTTTTATTAAAATGGCTCTGTTAAAAATCACTTTTTCTGACGTGGCCCAAAGTAACCCTAAATGAAAGGACCACTTTGAAGCAAGTTAATAATTCATTTTAAATGGCGTTATAATTTTTATTTCTTAATTTTTAGCGATTATGAAAGTGGAAAAGTGATTGCAGTTGATTGTTTAGCTTCATCCATGAATTTCATCCATATTTTGTTTTAATTCCATTCTTCCAAAAATTAAATTTAAAATAAGAACATGCAATAAAAGAGGAAAAGTAATACCAGTTGATGGTTTAGCTTCTTCCATGAATTCCATTCGTACTTTTCCTTCTTTCACTCTGTTACGCTGTTTTCAAATTGATGTCGCCTTTTCACAGCTTTGCATACCAGCCAACCCCTATTTTGAAAAATGCAGAAGATAATCTAAAAATTTACGAAAGAAATGACTTAAAATGCAGAAGATTTTAAGCAATGCCAAATTATACTGGGATATTTAAAGTAACTAAAATTTAAGTTTAATTATTATTACTGAATATTTACAATTATTGTACGTTGACATTTTCAACAAAACACATGTTTATAAAATGAGGGATTTGGTCTAATTATATGTCATAAAACCGTCTTTTGCGATGATTATTAATGAGATCAATCAACACCTTTGATTATCTATTATGAACTATACTGCTGCAAATTTAACAAGTAAATACTTGTAAACAAATGAATGTCTTATTTCTCGTGGAAAAAATTGTCAAATATATTGAAATGAGGGGGGAAATAATGCTAAACTAAACCAGACGCCACACCGATGATAATTTGAGTTCTGAGCCTATAGGCTAGAAAACAGTCTAAACTGAGTCTATAGGCTAGAAAACAGTCTAAACTGAGTCTATAGGCTGGAAAACAGTCTGAACTGAGCCTGTAGGCTAGAAAACAGTCTGAGCATAGTCTATAGGCTAGAAAACAGTCTAAACTGAGCCTATAGGCTAGAAAACTCTGAACTGAGCCTATAGGCTAGAAAACAGTCTGAACTGAGCCTATAGGCTAGAAAACTCTGAACTGAGCCTATAGGCTAGAAAACTCTGAACTGAGCCTATAGGCTAGAAAACAGTCTGAGCATAGTCTATAGGCTAGAAAACAGTCTGAGCATAGTCTATAGGCTAGAAAACAGTCTGAGCATAGTCTATAGGCTAGAAAACAGTCTAAACTGAGCCTATAGGCTAGAAAACAGTCTGAACTGAACCTACAGGCTAGAAAACTCTGAACTGATCCTATAGGCTAGAAAACAGTCTCAACTGAGCCTATAGGCTAGAAAACTCTGAACTGAGCCTATAGGCTAGAAAACAGTCTGAACTGAGCCTATAGGCTAGAAAACTCTGAACTGAGCCTATAGGCTAGAAAAGTCTCAACTGAGCCTATAGGCTAGAAAACAGTTTGAACTGAGCCTATAGGCTAGAAAACTCTGAACTCATCCTATAGGCTAGAAAACAGTCTCAACTGAGCTTATAGGCTAGAAAACAGTCTGAACTGAGCCTATAGGCTAGAAAACTCTGAACTCTAGAAAACTCTGAACTCTAGAAAACTCTGAACTGAGCCTATAGGTTAGAAAACAGTCTGAACTGAGCCTATAAGCTCAGTTCAGACTGTTTTTCAACTCATGTGCATCCTAATCTAGATGCGCCTAAAGAGTTGGGTGTCATACTTCATTACTCTTAGTAACATTAGCGCAAGAAAGCAGAAAATGGAGAGTAAATGAGGAAAGCTTCTGCAAAATGAGTTAGAGTTGGCCGCTATGGGCTTGACAGCTCATTACTCTTTGATTTAAAAATAAGGTATTTTATTTCTTTATTTAAAAAGATAATTTTATTATTTTATTTTATTATTTATATATATAATTTTCTTATTTTATTATATAATTTTATTATTTTATTAAAGATAAATATATATATACAATATATGTATAGAAAATATGAAGCAAATTTTATACACCTGGACATAAAATCCAAGTTCTTTTAATTTGAACAAGCTTATTCGAAGAAGTTCTTGGCGTGAAATATTTTATGGTATCAACAATTTTTGCTCATTTTGAGCAACTTGAGCAAATTTAACAATAGTGCCCACGGAAAAATTTCATTCCTATATAAATCCTGATCAAACAGACAGATTTGCTTGAAAGAAACTGTATTGGAAGGTTCTTATGGAGTAGAACATGTACAGATACGAAATTCAACCAGAACTAGACGAGCCTATTTTACTATGAAATTTTTTGACTGGGATTTTTAAGGATAATTCTGAATGAATGCAGAAATGAATGAGTGAATGAATAAGTGAGTGAATTAATATGTATTAACACTGAGTGCTCAATTTTGTTTTTAGTGAATTCGCTTCAAAATATGCATAGTTTTTTACTTGTTATTTTAAATCTAAATATGTTTTGGAGTTTAAATCAGAAATATATTTTTGGAACAAATTTTTTATTAGTTTTGATCAAAAGAACACATAGATGTTCCAAAGCATCAATTTTAGCATAAAGTTCTCAAACTTTATGCAACTAAAGCCATCTCAAAAATAAAACCTTAATTAACGTCTAAACACTTCATATTTTGCATTACTGAAGTTTAAACGATAAAACAGCGGTAAATGTCTGCCTGTATTATTGTTATACGTCAACAATTTTAAAATGCATAGTTTGCCATTTTTTATGATTGTAAACTTGGTTTCATATCATTTGCAGACAAATTTTGACTTCTGAAACCTGCGCTGCCGACTGATACAGAAAATTCAGCTACTGGGATAATCAGAAATCTGGAGCATACACCAACAAAAAAGTTCTTTGTAACCCTGAAACGCATGTTTATCATTTTTAACCCTTTCGGGACGGGCGACGCAGTCAACGAACCGCCGCCACCAGATGGGGTTCTAACAGAATGCATTGTCACTTGGGGACGGGCGATTTTCGCGGCTAAGCCTAACTTTGGAAAAAAATTCGCAAAAAATTAACTTTCTATTCAATTGTTTCAAAATTTGGTACATTATGAGAAAAACTTGTTGTCAGCTATCAGGATTAATTTTAAAACTCTATCATAAAATTTTCCGTAAAAATGCTATAAAATAAGTTTTAGAATGATAAAATTCTTAAGTTACCTAAAAACGTTGTGTGGGAATGATATTAAAAAAAACATTCGCAGAATTAAATTCACGTAGCATATACACACAAATAAAATAATACAAATTATTTTATTGATAAAAATTATCCCTGCTGTCGTGGGATGTAGAAGGCATGCATGATGCCAGTTTTGTGTCTGATAGTATGTCAGTATCAGAGTCAATATCACTTTCCAGTTCCCATTTTAAACACCAAAACTATCATCACCATCTGAGAACGAATCATTCACTAATTGGTGTATTCCTCTTTTTTTAAATGTAGTTTTCCTCTTGGCCGTTTTAATAATAAAGCATTTCCAAACCATACAAGAAAATTTCCTCTGAGTGCTAGCCAAATCCGAATAGAAATGAAGACAAGGAAGCAAACCATTGAATATCTATATATCGACAAAAAAAGAAATAAAAGTATTTGAAATGATCCGAAGCATTTGCATGTGTTTATATCAACTGATCCAGTTAAAGCGCCAGCTTGTTTATATTCCTTACTCATTGCCACCGCTGCTCTGTCATAAATCCTTCCCTCCTTCCCGAACAAAGAAAAAAAGATTAAAAAAATACTATGGAAATGAAGGTCAACATTCTCCAGTCTCGACATATTACACCATAACAGTCATAGGGCCCCATCTAGTATCAAAGAAAAATACTAATATTTCATTCCATCTGAAATCCCGTATACGGTACGCCCGTCCTCAAGACTCTATTAGAACAGCGAGACGTATTCGTCACACCCGGCTGTGAGGTAGCTCTCGCTGACGGTTCGTATACGTCACACCCGTCCAGAAACGGTTAAAGCAAAAACAAACTACTCACAATCATTTTCTCCAATCTAAATTTGAAGGAAGGTTAATTCTTCCAGGTGAGCTTGAAGTTAAAAGAAAAAATAACACACACAAATAGTTTTAGATATGTTTTTTCCGCCGCTTTTATATAAATTCCATTGAAAGAATCCTAAGTTGTATATTGAACGTACTCTATTCGTTGGGAAATTGCAAGAATAACACACATGCAAAATACTTTTTCAAAAAATAATAAAATATGTCCAACACAACAATGAAAAACGAATAGAAAACATCATACAGATAACAATAAAAAAAATAAATATAAGCATTAATATTATGCCAAATTACCAATTAAGCTAGATTTTAGTTAGTTGAAAAATAAAATATGAAATATTCACTGAGCTCTAAATACCAAACACTTCAGCTACAAGTAATATGATTGTTGGTATTTAAAAAATCCTTCAGAGAAACGCAATTTAAAAAGACGGAAATTGCGCGTTCAAAATATTGCCAAACAACAACAACAAACACGCCTAAACGATGTTGTCAAAACAAATATTAAAATTTGAGGAGCACGAATACAGTTAATTCTTGGACGGTGAATAAAGTTAAGTGCAGCTCTTATTGTATCAACATGGACTCTACTTGCGTGACGTCACTGGTGTTGTATGAGACACAGTAGCCGAAGTTCAGAATTTCTCCCGTATATAAAGAGCATATAATTTTACTCCTTCGAGCTCTTCTTTTCCATACCAAACATCGTTTTACCGCCTTATTCACAATCGTGAATTGTTTGCGAAATAATTCCCGAATTGAAGTATCGCGCGATCGCGAATAATTCACCGTCCTTATTCTCCAACCTTCTGCAAGCGCGGATAGATGAATTCGATGATTTTTTCCCAAACAAAGAAACAAAGATCAATATTTCCACGAAGTTCCGATTTTCCCCTCTTCATTACCGCATGTAATTTTCAGTCTTATCAGCTCTTCTTTTTCTTATGTATAAAAAGCATCTTTTTAGAGTTTTTCTCTCCTAAATGTTCAATACAAAGAGCAATACGGTCATTTAGCTAGTAATTCTTCGTTTTTAATCGTACTTTTCAGATTTTAACAATAATCATACGAACTATTGCGTACCGCATCAGAAAATCGGTGAAAATTCATATTTTTTACTTTTATCCGTTTTCACATCGCTCTGAAAATATATTATTGTCTGTATAAAAAACCTGCTTATTGTCAGAATGCATACAGATGCAACTTATTATGAGATAAATCGCTATTCTATAACGCCAATCTTGTGGACAGGGTGGTGTAGTGGTAAGGCACAGGCCTCATACGCCCAAGATCGCAGGTTCAAACCTGGCCCAAATAGGGGGGCTTTTCAAGATGCAGAAAATCGTCTGCGCCCATGTCGTATAATGATGGGGCATGTTAAAGATCTCTTCAGTGTGCGTTTGGCATGGATACTCTCGGCTAAATTCAATTCCCAGGGCCGTTTGCATCAACGAAAGCTCAGGTGCTCGTATATATGTATATGAAGATACTCGTATATATGTATTTGCTGTCTGTTAAAAAAAATACTGAAATTTCGTTACCTGTGTTACTCATCGGGTAACACACGTAACGAAATTTCAAAAAAAAATTTTATCATACAGCAAATACATATATATCTTCAATTTTTTTTTTGCATACTTAGAACACATGTACTTTTTCTAGCCAAAATTTAAAAACCTAAAAAATACCGAACAAGTTTGTTAAAAAGCTCGTTGACGTTGAAAAATGCTGTATAAATGTAACGTCCGTTGCCGCGGAATGATCCTTTACAGGTTTTACTGAGTATATATATGTTATAATTATTATTTTCCGCCTCTACCCTCTGGGTGTTTTTATTAAGTGTTTCATTTTCATTTATTTTAAAGTGAAGTCTGTTTTTATTTGATTAGTTTCGAAGCAAAGAAATTACTGTTAGTGGTTCATTTTATGATAAATTTGTGAGGAAATTAAAATTTCGTTTACTTTATTTTTTAATTTTTTATGTACTGATTTATTTAGGTTATTTTTTGAAATAGCGTTGCAAAATGTTTTTTTTTTTTACTTGTGTGTGAACGCTATATTCAACCTTCATAAGTTACCTTATTAAAAGATAAAAATGCATTCACATATTGCATATCATAAGCAATTTACTTTTTAATTTCTGCAGTGTTTGTCAGGTTTAATATTTTAATTTCATGCAGAAAACTTTTAAATTCCAACTATTGCTCAACATATTCTAAAAAATGAAATCAGTGTCAAACCGATTAATCGCTATATCGCAATATTAGATGGGTGATAAATCGATTAAAAAAATTCCAGTATCTTTATAATTAGATAAAAAGCTATTCTTTAAGATTATCTAACTCAAATCCTTAACATTGTAAGTGGCTGTAAGCGACTTCTTTCAAATCCTTACCACAGATGACCTTTACGCGTGGCAACAACACAATAAATAAAACAAGAGTTTCTTTTAAATTCTGTCCGAAGTCAGCTCAAGCCACCTCTTTTATATTTTTACCACGGGGAACACTGTGGTGGGAGTACTTTTTGTGTGAAATTGTATTTTTGCATCAAAAATTAAGTTGTACGTGTAAGCGGATGACTTGAAATTCTGCTGGAATATCAGCAACTATGCTTTGATTGTATTTAAAGTTATTGCCACGTGTATCATTTAATGCAATGAATTTTCTTCCAACCCATTTATTTTCCCATTCACAATTACGGAGGAAAAATTTTAATATCGCAATTTAGAGACTTGCGAGTTCAAAGGAGGAGGATTTGCTGCATTTGGTGGCAATGTGACATTTTTGGTGATAAATTGATTTGAAGTTCTTTTAAATTTTATTTCTAACTAGCGGTACCCGCACGGCGCTGCTCGTGCTGAATTTTAACAGCACCTAAAATACGTAAGCACAATTTCATTAGTGTGTTCCGATTTATCGCCAGTGACTCATTAAAAAGTCAAATTGTAGCGTGTCATATTCGCCACGTTATTTGAAATCTAGTATAAACCATACGTATTTCTTTTCTGGCGATATTTATTTAAATGCTATTGCTAAATCAAGGAAATCGTTAAATCGGGGTTACAATACTTTTAACAAGTTGTATCTCGAATTTAAATCTATTGCTAATTTGAGAAAAACGTTAAATCGAAGGTATGCTTTATTATTGTTTTTCCGTTGATAACTAAACTGATGTCTCTCTATTTTGAAAAATAAGTTTTATATTCTAATTAAGCTAACACTATTCACCCGGAGTTGAGGAAATTGCTAATTATTATTTTCGGATCAAGGTAAGCCTTAAGAAATCTCACTAAAAAGCTTATAACTGGCGTTCTTATTGACTTAGAAAGTTGGTACCGAAAAATTAGCGCTTCGATCTATATATGTTACATGAATATGTGCAAGGTTTTTTTCACCCCATATTGGGGAATTTATGTGGACAATTGCTTAAAATTGGAATAAAAAATGAACTACCTGTAGGATTTTTTCCAGAAATCTTCGCAGGAGTGTATTCAACAACTTCCAGAAGTTTCAAGGCGATCGGATGAATGGTCTAGTAATGCATAAAGGACTGACAGACAGACATATATTCATTTTCATATAAATAGATGGGCTGCAGTTGACTTCTGACAATTGCAGATCCAAGAGATTGGTACCATCTCTTTCAGCGACACCACACTGAGTGTGGTACCATCGCCGCATGAGAATTTTGACGTCCGGTTTCTCCACCTGACCCGGACTCTGTTGATGCGAAATTGCACTACGGATTTAATTTAGCCGAGAGCATCCAAGCCAAATGTCTACTCAATACGACATGGGCGCAGACGATTTTCTGCATCTTGAAAATCCACCGACACTGCGCCAGGCTCGATCCTCAGACCTGGGGCACGTACGAGCTCCGCGCCTTACCACGATACCGGCAATTGAATTGAAGTTGGAAGTATTATAGTCTGTGTAATTAGAATAGGCAAGGTCTCGTTTCCTGCTTTCTCACTATGGCAACTGCAAGAAAGACAACAGAGTCAGACCTTTTTTTTTGCACTGCAGTTAAGGCAATTGCGTGACTACGTCTCCGATTCAGAACATTAGAATAATTGAGAAAAGTAATAAGAAAGAATTTATTTTCCATTTATTAATTTTTGATATTAAGCAAATGCAATTAAATGT
This sequence comes from Octonoba sinensis, assembly GCA_038502835.1. NCBI lineage: Eukaryota > Metazoa > Arthropoda > Arachnida > Araneae > Uloboridae > Octonoba > Octonoba sinensis. The sequence continues at coordinate 113,716,198 of CM076605.1, forward strand.
CTCATAAATGAAATCTGGAATGTTTAGATAAGATTTTGACATTTACAAAATATAAAATACAATAAATGAGCTATACAATAGCTTTCTGAAACACATTAAAAAATATTAGAATAAGATTTAGATTGGTTGAAAATATTAGAATACTTTATCTTGCGGAATCTATTTTTGCCATTGAGAAATAAATCTAATTTTAATCCGTCTATTCTGTTATTATTATAACTAAAACCACAAACTTACTTATGTTCGCCAAACCGAGTGGGGAAAAAGTTTCTAGCACGGAAACCATAGCGACCAGAAGGAGGAAACGTAGAGTTGTGTGACCTTGACACGACGATTCTAATTATACGGACTATAGTACGTTCTCATCAGTGGCGTAACGTGATTTGCTTGCGCGCTCCCGCAGCATGAAGTATTGCGCCCTCCAAATTTTTCTTTCCACATAATTGTTCATATCGTCATCATTCGGGGCCCTTTAACCTCCAACGCCCCCATCAGTTGTGGAGTCTGTATGTAGCTATTTACGGCACTGGCTCTCAGAGGTTTGATATAAAAATCAAATTCTGTATTACAGTGTTAAAGTTGCAGAGTGTTCAGTCGTTTTTTGTCTTCGTTAACGCCATTTAAGAAATGAAATTTATTGCACTTCAATTTTTTACAGTTCTGAATGGCAACACTTTTCAAATAAAATTTGCGAGAATAACGATCTTGTAATCATTTAGGTCAGCAGATTGTTTGGTCAAAAATAGTTATTGAATTTGCAGTGAGCGAACATCCAAACGAAAGTTCAAAATTATTCTCATGGAATATTTGCAAACCGAAAATGAAGAGACCCCTATTCTTCCAGACGATGTGCAAAAATTACTCGTGGATTACGTCAGGCTGGCGAAGCGTGATATGCCGGAAGATATAATTAAGCACGCAACTCGTTACTTCGAAACCCTGAGAAGTTTACGATATTTTATAGCCACTGAAAAAGAAAGGGAAGAAACATTCAAATCCACTCCTGGGACATCCAAGTTGGCGAAACATTTGCTCTGTGGCACGAAAATTCAATGCACTAGGAAACTACTTCTTTGTTTGCTCAATAACATTGATGAAGATCTAGCTGACGTACTCTCCGAGGAAGACCTCATAGAACTTATTGCGGAACGCATGGAAGACAAGGTAGTCGACTGCTTTGGAAAGAGTGACTCTGTTGGTAAAGTGTTCTTGTCGAATAGAAAGGAGACTTTGGAGGAAATAATAGACTTTGAGTTTTTGAAAAAGAAAGATAACGCGTTTCTTAATTTAATCTTGGCGGATAGAGATAAATAAGAGAAAAAATGTCTTCACTTTTCTTCTCACCACTTAGTACGGTTAAAGTGTCAAGCAGGAATGCATTGGTGAAAGAACAGATTTATCGCTTTTGTGGTAACCCACAATTTTTATTGGCTACACTTTGCATATGTACAGTAACCATGGCATTTTCCGCCATTTTTTATTGGAGTTTTACACAGAAACAGACTGTTTTAGTGATTATTTTGTTGTTTTAAGTTGTTTCTTTCTTTTAAATTGTCATCATTAAACAGGGTAAAAAGTTCCATTAAAACTTAAAATAATTCGCCAAGAAAATATAACAAGCCATTAACGAAATTAGAAGTTCCATTGAAATGAAAAAAAATCCTTCAACTATGCAAAACAAATAATAAAATGAAAACATAAAAGTTACAATAAAATGTAATGTCATTCGCCAAATAAAAAATTATTAAACAAGATAAAAAAATTCATTAAATTGTAAAAAAACTTCCCTTAAAATTAAAGTATGGCGAGCAAACATGGCGAAAAACGAAATGTTTTTACTAACGCCAAGTGAGAATGTTAATGAATCGCCAAGTGCCAATGCACCTCTTTTTCACTCTTTTACCACATTGGCAAAATTTGTGCTAACGCCTAATGGATTACAATATTTGAGTGTTACCAAGATGTGAACTGGTAATTTGATAGCTACATTTGAATGTTTATCACCGAATTTATGTGTGTTATTGTTGGCGCAATTTGGATTATCAATAACGATGTGCAAAATTAAAGGGAATTACTACACATAAAGGAAAACGTTTTGACCCACCCCCCAACATATTTCGTAATCGGAAAAACAGGTAATTTGAGTTAACAGAGCTACATGAGGGTTCCGAACGTTTGCAGCTCCATCGGACATCATTGCTCTAATAAGGTTCGCAAGGAAAAGTCTAGCCTTATAGTGTTCTAAAAATGTTTATTTTTTAACTTCATAGCGAAAATTCGAAAAATGAACTTTACTAACCTTTCTTTACTCGCTAAACATCGCTCTGAAATGTAATTTATTACTTTTTCTTGTTTGTTTCTTTAGTACCTATTGAGGAGTTTTAATGATATCAAAAATTTTGGAATCAGTTTATTATTACTTAATTATGTCCCCTTTTATTTTGTCAGGCAAGCCTCATTTATCATTGTAATGTTAAATTGTCATAGATGGCAGATGGCAACATGTCTTCGTTGAGTAAAATATTAGGTAACAAATATAAAACTCATTGTTAAAAGGAGTTTGTTGCCATTAAGCAGTCATATTAATAGCAATTTATAATAAGAGTTTGAGTGAAGGCATCTCTGAAACAATGGAAAAGTGTTAATGCCCTGGTAGGTAATACAAACACTTCTTTGACTCCAATGTAAATATTTTATTATACACAACACGTTATTAACACAGATTTATAATATTTTCTTTTATATGGTTTCGTGCGATTAACCATTTCGGATAATCGATCGTTGTACTTTTTTGGTTAAAAAAAACCTCACTGTTGCCATTTATTTTAAACTTAACGGAATTCAAAATATAATAATTATAAAACAAATTAAAAGAAGGTTCGAGGGTAGACGAAGGCTACCCTGCATATGGAATGAAAAATTAGAATAGTGAATGCAAGCAAACATTTAAGTTTTATTCAACTGGCCACTCAACTTAGTACGACATCGGCAGAAGTGCAAGCGGCTAGATTTATGAGTGCAATGGGCCCTGCGGCTACAATGATTTACGATACGTGAGGATGTGATCAAAATAAACTCAAAGTTACAACCGCCAAATTTGATGATTAATACTTATATAATTATTATAAATAGTATAAAGTTTTCAACGCTTTATTACGATTGAATCTCGACTGTTGGGCGAATTCTAGTAGTAATAATAATAGTAAAAGTAATTTAATATGTATATGTGGCGTGGCACTGAAATACCTATCGCGTGCCACCTAGTGCCACGTCTGTCATAGGTTCGCCATCTCTGATCTAAGTTTTTTTCATAAATAAGTGCGTAAGAAACTTTAGGTTGTGATTTATCCTTATGAAATTTAAATGACAGACCACTCAGTCCACGCTATAGCTCCAGTTGTAGTTAAATATCTGAGTGGTGGCATCATTAGAAATCAAGGCGCACCACTCAGATAACACCCCAGTTCATTTTATTTCTCCGATGCATTTATATAGCTCAGTGGTGGCATCATTGAAAAAATATTAACTTTTTGTTGCTTAATCACCTTTGGAGTCGACTAATCTGTATTTGAACTTAAGACAAATCGCACGGTACATTATTAGAAATGGATGCTAATGCATCAAAACCTAAAACTGAAAAGAACAATTTAGTTATTCCAGAAAGTCTTCAACACGTGATCAAGGAATATGTGGATACACTGAATCCTATGGAACCGCCTGAAGACCTAGTAGCGCATGCAGCTGAATATTTTAAAGCGCTTAAAAACAGGCGAAGTTCTCTACAAGTTTCTGAAGAAAAAAAAGATTAAAAACGTAATTTAGAGTGACAATTAAAACATGTGGATGCAGATTTATTACTTTTGTTAAATTTCTTAGATAACCGTTATGGTATTCATTTTATATTAAATCAAACAGATGTGAAGTTTTGGATGTAAATAAAATGTATGATCACTGGAAAGTTTCACCATTTTGTTTATTAAAGCATTGCCAAATATAGATACTTTCGCCAAATTTGGCGAATGAAAATTTTAACTTGGTACGCCAAAGTTTATAAAGAATGTTTGTGGCAGTTATATTTTATGAATCCTTAATAATGTAATCGTAACCTGGTCAAAACCTGTATAATTCACCATTTTTGATTAAGAGTTAAAAATAGTTTTACGGCGACGTTTTGGTCGCCAACAAACGGCGACCAAAAAGCACCAAGAAAAATTTCGCCAAACGAAAAACATTCTCAAGTGTGATATACGCAGATTGGCGAAATTTTTTCTAGACACTTTTTGGTAAGGAGCAGTAAAAATCAACAAAAAGTTACGCCATTTAATGTTTAATTAAATGGGTTAAATCGGAGTTTGATTTGGCAAAGAAACAACTTAATTATTGCCAATGACCCGCTAAAACGAAAAAGCCCCATTTCGGTTAGACAAAAAATAAAAATAATAATAACCATCGCCAGCGGCTCCCCGAAATGGAAAAGCACCAAAGTTTTCCAGATAATTTGTTTACAAAACATTAGGCATTTGAAAGGAAAAAACTAAATTACTTTAAATTGCGCTAAAAAGTGGAAAATAAATTCATTCTTTAAACAACAGTTATGTGCCTTTTAAACATAGTTTTAGAAGTCGGTGCAAAATTATGAGTCTAATTACCATTATACCATTTGCTACTTCATATTGGAACTGATACTAATTCTGCGAAAATATATATATTTGTAGTTGATTCATTATTGTCACATTTCAAGTGAATGCTTCAAATTGAGCATTTTTAAATAACTTTTATTACGTTAAGAACATCGTACAAGTTACGAAAACACTGAGCACAACAACATACAACTTAGAACGGAAACACCAGATATCGGAACACAGTTACAGTTACAATCGGTTACAGTTAGACTTACGCACTTAAAACAATTTATGTCACATCTCCCCTCTTTTAACAAGTTTCATATATACACTATTTACAAGTCAAGTCTTTTTATGGGTTTAACAACTCTCCCGGATCGTGTGGTCATAATGGGCTTGTTGACAGCATCCGGATCAGGATCAGGCGGGACTGGTACAGGAACAGGATCAGGATTCGGCAACTTGACACTAGAAGGCTGAATAGGAACTTCAGTTGTTGACTGGTTAATTGAAGGATTACCTTGATCTGGCCTTAAGTGAATTCTATTCCTCCTAAGTTCACTTCCAGCAGCAGTTTTCACTAAGTATGAACGTGGAGCATCTAGCTTTTCCAGAATAGTTCCTGGTGTCCAGTCTCTGCGATTTAGTTGAACGTACACTGGTTGATTAGATTTTAAATTTTCTAGATTTACATGTGATCGGTCGTGGTATTTCTTTTGCATCTCCTGATTACTCAGTAAGTTCTTATAAGTCTCTGCTGTTGTAAATTTCGGTTTTAATATATTCTTTTTAGTAGGCAGTAGAGACCTCAATGATCTTCCCATAAGCATTTGTGCCGGCGATGGTAAATGATATTTTGGGGTATTATTGTATTCAATCAGTGCCAAATTTGGATCTCCATTGTCTTCCAATACCTTCAGCATCAGATTCTTGATTGTGCCTATTGCACGTTCTACCATCCCGTTGGATTTAGGGTATCTTGGTGAAGAGGTGACAAGTTTCACATCATATTCCTTAAGAAAAGCTTGAAATTTATAACTGTCAAATGGCGGTCCATTATCTGAATGCAGGCATTTCGCTATTCCATGTGTTCTAAAAATTTGTTTCAATGCACTTATGACAGCTTCTGCGGTTTTCTGTTCGACTTTTCTCACTTCAATAAATTTTGAATGATAGTCTATGGCTACTAAGTAATCTTTTCCTTTTAAATACATAAAATCTATTCCCACATCAATCCAAGGATGCTTGGGTATGTTGTATGGTATCATCACTTGTTTTGGATTTGATTTTTGAAATTTCTGACAAATTCTGCAACTGTTTATAAAGCTCTTGATTTCTGTTGTCATATTTGGCCAATAAATAGAGTTTCTTGCTTTATTTTGACAAGATGTTATGCCCTGATGTGCAACATGTAATTTCTGTAGAATTTCACTACGCATTTTCTTAGGGATGACCAACTTATTTCCAATAAATACCAAATCATCATGGTAATGCAATTCCGACTTCTTATCCCAATACGGCTTTAGATTTTCGGAAAGTTTCTTGTATTCATTAGGCCATCCGTCTTGTATGTAAAATTTCAGCTGTTGCAATTCTTCATCTAGCTTGGTAGCTTCTTGAAGTTCTTCAGTTTTCTCATCACTAGCGCTTAAAATAGTGTGAACAGTTGCGGCTCCTGCTTCTAAGAAACTTGTATCCACATTGGCATCAGTTGGAGACCGTGATAGTGTATCCGCTATGTACAAATATTTTCCTGGAACATGCACAATTTTAAAATTGTATTTGAATAGTTCCAAAGCCATTCGTTGTAATCTCGGAGAAAGTTTCTCTATAGGTTTTTGTAATAGTCCAATTAGCGGCTTGTGGTCAGTTTCAATTGTAAACTCAGTTCCATAAATAAAGTAATGGAATTTTTTACAGCCATTTAAAACAGCTAACAGTTCCTTTTCAATTTGGCTGTACCGTTGCTGTGTTTCTGTGAGAGAACTGGAAGCATACGCTATGGGGTGATCATCTTGTATCAAAACACCTCCTAAACCACATTGGCTGGCATCAACTGACACAATTGAAGGTTTTCTTATATCAAAGTAAGCCAAGACTGGAGCATTAGTAACGCACAATTTGAGCTCTTCAAACGCCTTCTGTTCATTGCTGGTCCAAAGAAATTCAGCATCTTTACTTAATAATCTACGAAGACATCCAGTTTTGTTTGAGAGGTTGGCAATAAACTTTCCCAAGTAGGTTATCATTCCTATAAATCTTTGTAATTCGGCTTTGCTGGTTGGAGCCTTAAAATCTAGAATTGCTTCAATTTTTTCATTATTTACCGAGATTCCTTCATCTGTTAATTTATAACCAAGATATCTCACAGATTTCTTCTTAATTTGGCTTTTTCCTAGTGAGAGTTTTAAACCACATTCTTGAGCTCTCTTCAAGACAGATAGAAGTCGTCTATCATGTTCGGCTTCAGTCTTTCCAAAAATTAATACATCATCAATGTAAACAACTATGCCATCTAAGTTGGAAAAAATGTTGTCAATAGTCTTTTGGTACACTTCCGGTGAGCTGCATAATCCATATGGTAGGCGACAAAATTTATATCTGCCAAAAGGTGTAGCAATGGTACATAATTTAGAACTTTCAGGAGAAAGTGGAATTTGCAAAAATGCAGAAGAAGCATCTAAAACTGAAAAATATTTTGCTTGATCTATTTTTGAAAATATAGCTTGTTGGGTTGGAATTGGATAATGTTCTCTTTTTATGTACTTATTTAAAGGCCTTGGATCCATACATATTCTAACTTCTTTATTGGGTTTTTGAACAATGACAATCGGATGTACCCAATCTGTAGGTTCAGTTACTTCTTCAAGAACTCCTGCTTTAACCATTCTGTCAAGTTCAGTTTTGACCTTATCCCTTAAAGATGCCGGTATAACTCTAGGAGAAGCAATCTTAGGCTGAGCATTTTCTTTTAATTTAATATCATATACATATGACAGTTTGCCAAGTTTACCAGAGAAAACATTTTCATACTCTTGAACAATAACGAGATTATTAATTGTATCTACATTTTTAGCAATATTTCTATCAATTAAACCTAACTGTTCACATGCTTTCAGCCCTAAAATAGCATTTGATTCTTGATTTACAACATAAAAATCAAATACATGTAATTTATTTTTGAATTCACAGCACAAATTACAAGTTCCTAACACTTTCAGATTGTGCCCTGTATATGATTTCAAACTTTTGTTTGTTTTGTTTACTTTTGATCTTTCATCTATTTTCTTTAACAAATTAACAGGAATTATATTAACTTCAGCTCCGGTATCAATTTTGAATGGTATTTCACAATTTTTTATAACAATATTTTCTCTCCATTCAAACTTTGAAGTATTTACTTCACTCACAGATTCCAACACAAAAGAATCAGTATTATTAGTCGACAAAACAGAGGAATTATGTTCTATTTCATTAACTTTTTTATTTTTGCATGCAATCGCAAAATGATTTAATTTTTTGCACTTATTACACCTTTTCCCCCATGCTGGACACTTCCCAAAAGCATGTTTTGTTTTGCACCTTGAGCAACAGTTATTTTTGAAATAATCCTGTTTCTTTAATTTACTTTCGTTTTTGTAATTTCTATTATGCCCTACTTCAGTATTATTTCTTGTAGTTTTGATACCTTCCACTACTTCTGATTTCCTATCAGACCCTTCCTTCATGTATTTTACTTGAATTTCACTTGATTCCTTTGCCCTACAGTATTCCACTGCTTTTTCTAATTTCAAATCTGAATCCATAAGTAGTTTCTCTTTCACGGAACAATCCCTTATTCCAATTATCAATAAATCTCTTATCAAACTATCTTCCTGATTTTCAAAAGAACAATCCTTAGCGAGATTTTTTAAGTTGGTTACAAAAGAATCAACAGTTTCAGTTAGTTGTTGTACACAGTTAAAAAATTTGTAGCGTGCAATTACAGTATTTTTCTGTGGTTCGAAATAATTATCAAAACGTTGGATAACTGTATCGTATTTCTCAGCATCTGCAGCAGCTAATTTAAAGCTATTAAATATATCGATACAATCATCTCCCATACAATTCAATAACAAAGCAACTTTTAACTTATCGGATTTACCTGTCTTTTCCGATGCTTCCAAATACAAAGTAAAACGCTGCTTAAATTTTGACCAATTTTCTGCCAAATTTCCTTGTAATTTCATACAACTGGGAGTTTTCAGATCCATTTTGACTGCACCGCTTGCCACCATGTCACATTTCAAGTGAATGCTTCAAATTGAGCATTTTTAAATAACTTTTATTACGTTAAGAACATCGTACAAGTTACGAAAACACTGAGCACAACAACATACAACTTAGAACGGAAACACCAGATATCGGAACACAGTTACAGTTACAATCGGTTACAGTTAGACTTACGCACTTAAAACAATTTATGTCACAATTATTACAAAAAATTTTATCTATCCTCATTTTGCACCGACTTCTAAAACTATGTTTAAAAGTCACATCACTGTTGTTTAAAGAATGAATTTATTTTTCACTTTTTAGCGCAATTTATAATTAACCGACTTCACAAAGGAAGGAGGTTATACATTCATACTGTATGTATGTCGTTTTTTTTTTGTTTGTTTGTTTGTTTGTCCACTCATAACTTCTCACCGGATGAACCGATTTTCATGATTCTTTTTTTAATCGATCGAGGGTGGTTTCCCATAGGTGCCGTACCTTCGTTTGACCATATTCGATAATTAGAAAAAAAGTTATGGGCAGAAATGTAGTATCTTTTTTTGTTTTTTCATCCATAACTTTTGACTAAATGAACCGATTTTGATGATTTTTTCTTTAGTTGATAGACGGTCGTCTAACACAAATATTGCAAATCAATTTGACTACATTTGTTTTTTAGAAATAACGTTGCGGGTGAAAAATAAGTATTTTTAATTTTAATTGGAAAGGCTTGGCTTAATTTTTCTTTGTTGGAAAATCTATTAATAAGTATAAAAGTCATTGTTAAAAACGTGTTTGTTGCCATGGGCTATAATATTAAAAGAAATTACAGCAAGAGTTTGACTGAATGCTTCTCTGTGGCAAAAATTAATCCAATCAGTTTGCTTGCTAAAATCGACTTCAAAAGGGTCATACAAATGATTAGTTTTTAGTGCCATTAATTCAAAGAAGTTTTGCCCTTTGATCTGGATATTTAAAAAAATAGAGTATTTATATACAAAATGTATTTAGACTAAAAAGGATAAAATAAAACAATTTTTATAAAAAAAAAAGAACCGACTTCAAATTATTTGAAGTCAGTTCTGTTTTTTTTATAAAAATTATTTTATTCACATTCATATTAGATCTGATACTGCAGAAAGAGTAAGTACGCAAAGTACTTCGTTTTCTATGCTATTTTGCTTCTATAATACAAAGCAAAGATTTTGCCTTATATTATGCTTATCCCATCTCTCTGATAGTAATTCCAGACGGTAATGACAAAGTTTAGAATAATTACTGAAGCCTACAGAGTAATCATAGACCAGAGACACAACTCTCAAACCGTTTTGTAGTGCCGATTTCACTAGCGTACCACGGGGAAAAACCTGAACTAAAAATTACAAGAGTTCGCATTACAAGTTTAACGCATGTTTCCTCTACGACGATATTATCTTTGTTTTGAAAGGAAATTGCATACGCAGAGTAATCATAAATGTCTACGATTACTCTGTGCTGAAGCCATGGTTTGAAATAATTCGTACTCATCTACACGGGGGCACTGAACGTGGTTTTTCTAGTTAACATTAAGACAAGCCTCAGATCAATGGTAATGCTACGCAGTATACAATATTTGCTTTAGAAGGTGTGCTGACTGCTTTAATAATTTCCCAGAAACAAAAACAAACCTCGATTTTGAGAGGACGCAAAAGGGGATAGCTGAGAATGGCGGAGAAATCAAGCGAAGTGGGCAAGGAAGAAAAGGATATCGCAACAAAAACACAGCTAAGAAATATAAAGCTTCAGAAGTCTGTATACGAGACATTTGTAATTCCAAAAAAGCTCTCGGACATGGTAAGAGAGTATTTAACAGTTGTGATGAGAGATCGCCCTGATGACATAATTGGGCATGCGGCCGATTATTTCGCTTCGAAGAAGGAGATGTTAGGAAAGAAACTTAGTCGCCACAGAGAACGTCAGTTGGACCAATATGGCTACTGATTACGGCGTTCATATTTTATTACTGCGAAAATTGCGAAAGCTTATGATGTTGCAGACTCAGATGTGTAGAAAAACTGTACGCATTAAAGCACTAAATTTTGTTGTAAAATTTAATTTCATTTTCGTAAAAATATGGAAACATATGCAATATAAACTCCCATTGGCCGCTTTTTATTTGTTGCCAATAAAAAAAAGACTGGCACATGGGCGTTTGATGCTCGCCAGCAATAATGTCTCATCGTAATAACAACGCCAAGAAACAACGCGAAAATACACCAAAAATGTATTGCCAGTGGGAATTTATATTACACCTGTTTTACTTGTACTTTTCCGTTAGCCGGGAGCAAATGTCGCCAATTGTGAACTAAACGTGAGCCAAGTCAACAGGCGAAGCGAATGACATAAACTGAAATTTGGCGGAATTCTAAATTATTTGGTGATTTTTCGCGATATTTTGCTTGCGCCAGGCTAATGGAAACCCTACTATAACATATAGCATTTCTGTTTTGCATCCATTAGTGAAGTTGAAAGTGGAAATCGCAAGCACCAAAAACTTTCATAACCGAAAGTGCCCCTGAGATATGCAGATTTGAGATGAGAATTTAAAGAGAAATTTGACTTCTTCACCAGTTTTGAATTTAATATTATCGCCAAACGTTTCGTTAATTTATCATTAGAATTAGATCGCTAAATGAGACGACAACTCATATTTAGTAAACCTCGTGAATGTATTCTAACCAGTGGAAATCTTCCACCTAAAAAAGGCATTGTCGTAGTAATGACCGCATTTTGTATAGCTTGTGTTTAATCGCTACCTCAGTAATAATAAAAAAAATTATAAATGTAGTGGTTTAATTAAAAACCGTACGTGTTACTCCGCTTACCTAGCTTTTCCACTGAATGTTGATGCTGATACAACCGCTAGCATAATCGAGTAGGGCCATGAGCCATTGTACCAAGAAGAATACCATCCCTTATTTGTGTCCAAAATTTGGCAACGCTTATTTAAAAATACATATTGAAAGATGGGAAAATGGTTGTTGGGTTCTAAGACGAACTAGAAATTTAAAACATAATCAAAAGCTGCAAAAGGTTTTTTTTTCATTATTGAGTCTTTTATAGATGATGTGTTGAAAGATTCAGTTAATGATCAAGGTATTACTTAAGCCATGAATGATGGTACAGACCGTCCCCAAGTGGGACAGACGACACAGATTCCACCGGAATTGGACGCCATGTTGCTGGAATTCACAGTAAATGTTCTCGCACTGAAACCTGATAACTTGTACGAATACGCCGCCGACTACTTCTGCAAACTCAGGGACGAACAAGCTTCTGATTCTTCTGATGGGGAGGACGTGGAAGAAAGCGAAATCGCGCGAATTCTCGGCGCCCGCAACAGTAGGCGATCCACCGTGTTCGGCGAGGCTTACAATCCGGAAGAAGATGACGAAAAGGAAGTGCAGAAGTTCCCCAAGAGCGAGGAAGAGTGCCAGAGAATCAAAACACAGATACAAGATGTGTTTCTGTTTAGGGTGATGGACGAGGCTGCTGTGGATACTGTGATCGAGGCTATGCAGCCGAAGAAGGTGAAAGCGGATGAGGTTGTGATTCGACAAGGTGATGACGGTGATTATTTCTACCTCGTTGATCAAGGCACCTTCGAGGCATTTGCAGAACAACCTGATGGATCGCGGAAGTCTCTGGTGAAATATGAAAGCAGAGGGAGCTTCGGAGAACTGGCATTGCTCCATAATCAACCCAGAGCAGCCACGGTTGTAGCCCTGACCGACGGAAAATTGTGGGCAATGGACAGAGTTTCATTCAATAGGTAACCTCAATATTTATCTTAATTTAACAGTATCCAAATTCATCATGAAGAGCTTTTGCTCATGAATGCTTTTGACGACAATCAGAATCTCCACAAATTCTTTAGCAGTAAATGGTAAAAATATATTTTAAGGTGCCCTTGGCGTAATTGACGATTTTTGTTTGCCGCCATTCCTGTTTGCAGCACCGCCCAGCTTATGAATCAACCGGGATCACAACTTGGCGAAAATCAAGGGGCACCCTAAAATATAGTAACATTTAATGGTACTATATCGGTTACATATTTTTGCTGGCCAAATGTTTGGTAAAAAAGCAATGCTATTAGATTTAAAAAGCACGAGATTTTATTAGATTTAAATATCATGTTGGCGACATATCTAAAACCGTCGCCAATGAAGGGCGTATAATCGATAAGTACCCATTTAAATGATATTCTAGTCACTCTAGAATACGGTTTGGAAGCTGGTTTCATTCTTTTGGTAACCCTTTAAATAGACGGCAGAAAAATAGATGATTTTAATTTGTAAGATTCCTAAAGTCCCTAGAAGTCCTCATAACCGAAAGTCTCCCTTTATCATGTTGTTTCAAGAGTTTTGCCGATTTCTTTTCAGTACATTTAGAAATTAGGCATATGACAAAGATATTCAGGGGCAATGGAGTTACATGTATAATTATCGAATTTGGTCAAATACTTCTATACCCTACTTCTTTTAATTGGGAAGGATTTCTTCTGCATTGTAGATTAGGGTGGAGTGAAAAAGGCAAAAAAAATTTTTTTTTTTTAATTTTAATATTTCCTAACTCAACAAATGATGCTGTTTGGCAAAAAAGACACTGGAGAAAAATCCCAGCGCAATCACTCATCGTCTTCAGGTTCCACACAGGAGGAAGGAAAATTAACGTCAAAAAGTAAAAAAAATCAAAAAGGAAAAAAACACTTTTTTAAAAATTTTAATATTTCCTGACTCAACAAATAGTGCTGTATGGCAAAAGAGATACTGCAAAAAATCCCAGTGCAGTCACTTATCGTCTTCAGGTTACACACAGGGGGTCAAAGAAAGGAATATTAAAGTCACAAAGTAAAAAAAAAAAAAAATCTTTTATTTAAATTTAATGTTTACAATAGCTTTATTTTCAGACTTAAAAACAATTCTAATTATTAAAAAGAAACAGGAAAACATTTTCGTTTCAAAAATATATCACTAACCTGCAACCGGGTGTCGTAAGTCCCGTGTATATTGAATACATAGCTATCAATATTCATATAGACTTAATTTTTAAATACTATTAATATTTAGAAAACATACAGATATAGAAAGGGAAATGAGTATTAATTTTAACAATGTACCAATTTACAATGTACTGGTCGAGGCATATAGATTAATAAAGCATTTTACATAAATCAGTATTCAATTTTGGATTCCACATGAAAGTCAAAATAATTAACTTTAGTAGAAATAAAATTTCACGTTAAATTAAAGCACAAATGAGCATTAAAACGCAGACATATGTTTTGGGATTGCTTGGAATCCCTTTTTCAATGCGACAGGGAACTTCTAGATGCAAAACATCCTGAAATTTTATTTCTATTACTTTGCACAAAGTTAAATTATTATAATTAACTTTAGTGTCAAACTTTGGAAGTTCCTTTCGTGACTTGACTCCACTGCGAATATATCCATCCCTGGCTTCATCATTGGTAACATGCTCCACATGTTACCAATGATGCTTGCGTTAGCAGTCGTACATGTCTCTCTACTGCTTGAGAATGGCAAGGGAGCTTCTCTATTTCAAATTCTGAACCGTTTCTGATCATACTTGCTATGTCTTCGTCACTGAGGTTCATGATAGCTGATGGTTCCAAAGGATTGCCCCAGTGAATCATCTCAAAATGTTCCTCTGCTTCGAAATTTAAATTTGGAAGATTAAATTGGCGTATTTTACCTTTTCAGTCAGATTTTTCTTGTTTTCAGTATTCTTCTGAGGCCAAGTTCTCGAATATGTAATTGTTCATCTAATACCATTGCCAACAGAATGTTTTTAAAGTGAGCAAAGTAAGAGTTCCTCTGAACAACTTCGTGAACGATTGACTTAAAATCTTCTAGCAAGAATGCGCTTTGTTTTATCATTCCGTGCAGGTGACGTGCTCCATGAGTAGCTCCTGGGATTTTCTTTATTTCAAACCAGGATGGCGTGTAAACTTTCATGACATATTCTACTAGGAGCTTAAAGTGTTCTGTTGGTTCGGCGGTCGACACATATAGACGCAGAATTCTGTTGGCTGTAGTGAGCCACCTTGAATGAGACATCGTCCCGGGATTTCTGTTTGCTAAATCTGGAAGGCACTCCTCCGTGGATACTGTCCTAGAAATATCGAAGAGGTATTTTTGGTCTGCACTGAGGTCTTTTTTATCAATTTCAGGCAGAGCAACTGGAATAGAAACAAAACTTGTCACAGCAAGGGTTTCGCACGTTTCCAGAGATTTTCCAATTGTTCCGGAAAACTGGTATAGCCCAGATGTCTTTCCGTCAATCTTCTGGAAAAGGTGGCGAAGAGGTAGCTCATTAGTATGCAATAAACATACAAACCAGTGTAATTTATGGTCAACAAAGATTTCAAGCCGTCTAACAGCGCCATTTTTCTTCCCAACGTTGACATTCGTTATATCACACCCAACGGCAACCAGTTCCGAAACTGCAATCCCTTTCTGTGTAAGGAAGTTGGTGATGCTTTGTATAATATCCGCACTAGACCCAGAATCCGGCGTCACATGTCCTATATCAACAGAACCAGGTTCTGACAACAAGAGTTTAGGAGTATAAATTTGCTATTTAGGGACGAAATGCAATTTCTAGCACTGACATTTGACAATAAGGTTTTAATAAAACTATATATTAGTGAAAACGAAATTAATTAATATTAATTTTACAAACAATTAATTATTTTATTTTATTTTTTGATAAAAAGGCAATACAAATATTCACTGGAGGTGTGGAACCTCAAGATGGCAACATTTTGATCTGAAAGCTGGAGAAAATTTGTTTCAAGCAGTTTCACACAATATAATAACTCAGGCAATGTGAATTTCGGGAAAAAGTTTTTTCGCTCCACCCTATTGTAGATGCTCTGGAATTACTTAGCAATTTTAGGATGACTTCGAGATCGCTGCAAAGGTTTCCGCAAACTAATAAAGCGGCGAAAACAATAAGAACACTCTCATGTTTCCTGTGCTCATCTTGGCGATACATCTCGATTGACTGGCGATAGAATCTTAGAGCCAGTCATAATGCAGAAGTACCAATGCAGCACTTTATATAAAAACCAACGTAACTATTAATTCCATTCATTAGCGATATGAGACAAAAAAGTAAATAAATGAAATGCAAGGGCGCTAAAAATTTTAATCTTATGCTCGCAACCGCGCCAAATATCATGGAATTGTTGCTCAAGAGTTTGACTTCTGGTTTCCCTTTTACGAAGGTGTCATTCATGGGTGATTCTCAGCGAAAAGAAATTTTCGGAACTAAGTACTTAGGTGAACATGCCCTCCAACACACAATACATACATACGTGTATATATTTACATATAAGCTCAAAACAAAAAAAAAAGCTTTAAGTAATAATTAAATGAAAGGTCTAATATTAATACAAAAAGTCTCTTCCCCCCCCCCCCCCGGAAACGTTTTTATAATATTGTCTTGAAAATTTTTAAAATTGTACAAAATATTTTACTTGTCCTGTGGCATTTTGCCTTCGTCGTAATAGAGAGATGCTATGGTTATCAAACTAATAATAATGATGTATGGCTTCGAGCAAACAACAAATCACGATCGTTTGGCTCTTTTACGCAATAAAAAGAGTCAAGCAGTCAATACGAAGGCTTAGTTGTTTTGTTATGT
The DNA here is from genome assembly GCA_038502835.1 of Octonoba sinensis. NCBI lineage: Eukaryota > Metazoa > Arthropoda > Arachnida > Araneae > Uloboridae > Octonoba > Octonoba sinensis. Next base: position 113,732,787 of record CM076605.1, read on the forward strand.
AGAACCAACGACACGATCTGAATCATGCATTGCCGTCGTACGTCGTTGCTGCGATTAGTGTGAATGCACGATGAGGTTCATATGTATTATTTTCAACAGGCTGGTTGTGAAGCGAGCGTTCAACAAGCGCAAAGCCTACATGAAGCTCCTAGAAGCGGTACCGGAGCTTCAGCCACTGACGGAATATGAGAGGATGCAGTTGTGCGACGCGCTGGTGCCCGTCCGTGTCGAGAAGGGCGACGACATCGTGGCCGAAGGCGACGAAGGAGACGGGATGTACATCATCGAGGAAGGGGCGGTCAAAGTGACGAAAGGCGGCAAGGCGATCGGCAAGCTCGGGAAGGCAGACTATTTTGGAGGTAAAGAAATAACTCACATGAGGGATCATTCAGCAATGATGTCACGCTTCGAGGGGGAAGGGGGTTCATGAAATTGTGACTAAGTGTGACAAGGGGAGGGGAGGGGGTAACGAGAAGTGTGACATCATGCATTATGCAACATAGCGTGACATGTGACCCAGGAGGGAGGGGTGTCCGCTGAAATGTGACATATTGTGACAAAGGGGAGGAGGGGGGGGTCAAATATATAGGAGAAAAGCGTGACATCATTTATGAACGGCCCCTAATCCTATTCAAAACCAGGAGATGCAGTTCTATCATAAAAAAAAAAAGCTCTCCGACTCGCGGAGTGCCGAGAAGATTCCATTCATATTCAAGGGAGGGACTTCTGGGATACGGAATATGTCGTTTCTGTTCTCGTTTTAGTTCGTTTAGCATACTTGATTCCTTCCGAAGTGATGCTATCTGCTATTCCATAAATTTTGTTGCTTTCAACAAAGAGAGCAGCAAACATTCTGATTGGCGCGCTAACAAACGCACCTGCAAAACAAACTTCCCTAGAGCTCGAATGGATTCGTACTTTTCTGCCATGCGCAGAAGCGTCCAAGAGTCAGAACTTCGTGGTCGAAGTTTACAAGCATACCGCACCTGCCAATTATTGCGAGTGTTTCGCAATTTTCACGAAAATGGGTGTAGGAGCGGATTAGGAAGTTTGGCTGTAAAATAAACGTGGGGTCCCATCATCGTATTGTCCTGAATAGTAACTTTTGACGTTACAGTTCAGACTAAAATTCAATTTTAAAAGAGACATTCACTTTTTGTCCATATCAAGGCCGTAGGCAGGGGGGGGGCCCGACGGGCCCGAGCCCCCCGCCCCCGAAATACTTTCGAAATTTTTAACTTGTCTGAAAAAAAAAAATGTAACAAAAAAAAAAAATTTTGTTCCTCAAACCAATCTGTTCGGGAGCGTGGGGCGGGGGGGGGGGGGGTAGGTTCTCTGTTTTACAAATGGGGAAACGACAAGACGGCGCTTCAAAAATCCAGGGTCTATAAACCAGAACTCAAAATAAGATGTTTTCCCTCAATTCTAAAGACGGTAGGTCCCCCGTGTTGTCATCAACAGATAACGGATTGATTCCTTGCCTAAGGGCTACATATGGTTCTAATCACCCGACCACACAACAAGAACAGCAAATGTACTGATCCCTTTTTGGCAAAATGCAAGCCACCACATCTGCCATAAATATACGTACAACAGTTAGGTGCTTTGTCCATCCTTGCCCGAAGGTTACATTCGTGGAAATGGCGACTCTTTTAAAACTACCCACATTGTGGAAGTAGAAGATAAAGGATCTTTCAGAGCTAATGCCTAAATGGACCCCCTCGTCTACTACTACGATTGCGGGATGTGGATGTTTGTGCTGTTATTGCTGGGACAAATCTTTATTTTTTGTCTTTTCTTTTTTAAACTAGCAATTCGTAAAATCGAATCAACATCGAAACGCTTCCGACAAGGGGGGGGGGGGGGGACGAGGAGAGGGCTCTTGCCCCTTTGCGGATGCCTTGACCTTGCCTTGCAGATATAGGCAGTTGGGAATTTAGTGGGCTCGTGTGCTCTTGCAAAAGTCTTCTTTGCTTGCCTGCGTACAAATTTTGATTATGAGTAAAAGAAAAGGTAAAGTATTTTGTCTTATTTGGGGAAGAAACCCTGTAGAAATGTAGCAGAAAAGGTATGATTATTTTTATGTATTTTTCAAAATAATATTTTAGCTGCCCCTCTTTTTTTTTGCAATTTTAGTTTCAACTTTGTATTTTCTTCCTCACATGCTGAGAAACTGCATATTAATCTTTCTTTTTTCGTTTTTTAACTTCATAGGGGATGATGTCACACTACTTCGAGGGAGGGGGGGGGGGAGAGGGGTTCGAGCAATTTTGACAAGAAGTGTGACATTACACATTTTGATTTCTATAAAAACATGTAAAAAATCAGCTGATTAAACTTATTTTTGAAGTTTTTTTATTTTCATAATTTGATTTTAAAGTTTCATTGATTTCATTTTATATTGAAAATACCGCTGCTTATTAAGGTTTGAACTTACTTCTAGTTAAAATTTTAAAAGAAAGTCTTAGGTATTTACTTTTAAGATAAATAAGTGCGAGTGTTTTTTTAGAATTCAATTAATTATTTTTTTTTGCTATTATGCACTAATTATCTTTTTTTCTATTTTAACCTTAATCTCATTTTATACCAATTAAGCCAACGTGTAATCATTATTATTGTTATGCTCACAAATGTCATTAAAAGTTAAAAATTAAAATTAAAAATTTGATTCTTTAACGTAAGTACCTTATTTCTGAACTGCAACACTGCAAGTACATGTGCTCATGTAATATAGCGTGATATGTGACAAAGGGGGTAGGGCGTGTTGGAGAGTGATATCTTGTGACAAAGGGGGGAGGGGGATCAAATATATTGAAAGAAAGTGTGACACTGTTTATGAATGGTCCCATAGAGCGTTTACAATAACATTGTGAAGGTGAAAAATACCGCGACAAAATTACTCGTATACTTTTACTTAGCCTAGTCATAAATTTACATTGAACAAAATAGATTTTGATTGGTTCTTCTTATTATATCGCTCATGGGCTGCAATAGTGGCACAACTCAAAAAAACTCGCGTTTCGGACTAAGAACAGATTGTAAATATAAAATACACATTTTTTTCAGCAGCAATACTAGCATAACTCATAATTCAATATTAGGCCTTAAGATTTAATAATAACTAAAGCATTTCTTTTATGTTTTTTCCTTAGCAATGAAAAGTTTAAACCCACTTATCTCAAAACATGATTTTTTGAGTTGTGCCGTAATTGCAGCCCATGAGCGATATGTATAATTTTGGAAGTGCTTTATAATTGTCCACGACCGCAAATCAAAGTTATACAGCTTTTTTTTGACTTCAAACTTAAAAAAAAAAGGAGTTTTTGCAGCATTTAGGTTAAGGAAATAGAAAACATCCAGTTTTTAATTATTTACATTTAGTTATGACAAAATATGGAAGGCTTGAAACTTGAGAATAAGTATGAATTGCTTAAATTGCCAAAACAAAAACGGAATAGGGAGTAATTAATTCTCAAAACAACGTATGTTTTCTGTTAACTCTCTCTCATCTTTTTTTTTTTTTGAAGTAATACTTCTGTGGGCGAAATTGAAAATATAATCTCATCATGCAACATGCAACCAGTGTTTATTTCAGGCATCTCTCCGGGGAGGGGGGGGGAGGGCACTGCGCCCTCAGAGATAACCAACTGCCCCCCCCCCCCCCCGGAGAAAAAAATTCAGATCACAGATTTTAAAAAAAATGAAAGAAAAGAGAGATTACACTCTTAGGACTTCAGTTTCAGAAACACTTTTAGGGAAAAGACATCGAACACTGTCACTAACGACACCAAAAGTAGCCCAAAAGATAAGAATTTATTTTGAAGAATTTGCGGGGGAAGACAAACCAAACTCCCTTCTGCTTCCTCTAAAATTACTAAAGAATCTCGAAATTGCATTGTTAGGCAGTTTTCAAAAAGTTTCCTGGGGAGAGCCCTCGATCCAGTCTATGCCTACAGTAACATTGACAAAGATAGACTGAAACTTCATTTTTAAGACTGCAGTTTCGAAAATTTTCTTTGGGGAGAACTTCTGAAACTCCTTCCTCTAACGTCCCGAAAGGGCATAAAATTGCATTCTCAGGAGCTAAATTGCTGAAAAATTCCGGGGGAGAACCCCCGGACCCCCCTTTCAGAGATAGTCAAAACGTTATGGTTGTAAGGTCAGTTTCAAAAATTTAAGATAAGAAGCCGAAGCCCCCAAAAAACATTGCCCTAACTTCATCAAAGATAGTCTAAAATGCACCTACTGTACATGGTATCAAAAATCTATCATATACTGTGACGTCATAAATTTTTTAAATCAAACGAAATATGGTTTACAAAAGGCCGTATCCAGAGGGGGGGGCCCCACGGCCCCCCCCCCCCCGAAATTTTTCGCAATGTAGCATGTATATTCCTCCCTGAAACTTTCCTCAACAAAAGTGTTTCAAAGTTAGGGCCCCCCCCGAAAAAAATTTCTGGCTACGGCCTTGGTCCATATATTCAACGGAAACAAAAGATTAAAAAAGGCAGACCCGTTTCAAGGGCAATCAGCCCCCTTCGTCGGTACCAAAAGTAGAAATGAAACTTTTCTACTCTCGGTACCGACGAAGTGGCTGATTGCCTTTGAAACCGGTTTCTTTATCTTATATTTGTGTCTTTAACGTTGCTTTTACTCATCTTTAAAACTTAATTTGTTGAAAAAAAAGTAAAACATACTTGCCAACTTTTGAAAATGGTCATCAGTAAAATCTTTATGCAAAAGCAATTACTTCATTGAAGCAGCATTAACATTCGTTACTTAAAAAATAACAATATATACTACAAATAACTAAACTATTTATTTTTATCGATAACATTACTATAAGTTTCAATATGTTTACTTAAAAAACTATTTCCTTTTGGTGTAAATAGATGGTCCTAATCAATAACGCGAATTGAATTTTTTTTTAAATAGTGAAGCAACTTTCTCTGGGGTACAAAAACTTCATTAAAAAGTAAACCCTAAAGCAACTATTTACAAATTCACAGGACTGAAAAAGGACTTTTCCGACCTTACTTAAACTATGCTATAAAATTGAAATTTGTATGGAATATATTCTGCTGCGACGCTCTTCTATAGAACTCTCTACAATAAACAATGGGGGGATGGGGGGGGGGATTTGAAATGAGCAAGGGGACCCTGGTGACCACCAATCGTTTAATCTCATCTGAATGGATAAACTTTTAAGGTTTTACCCTCGTAATCCGTTGTTTACGATATTCTACCACTGGCTTTTTTTTCTTCTTTGCATAAATGTTAGTTTTTTTTTTCAATTTTTAGTGAAATTTTCGCAATTTTAATCAGAACTAGATCAATTTCAGCTAAATTTCACCACTACTTCCTCCGATTTCTAATTAATTCAATGATGCTGATGGCTGATTTAGACTTTATAATGGTTACAAGTTGGTTAAATTTTAATACTAGATTAGAAGTAAGCAGTTTTTTTCCTTTGGCCACAAATAACACACACCCTTCTCTGCTTTTTTCAGAATTCTTCTGAATTTTTGAGAAAAATCTTCTGACTTCTTACTTTAATCGATTGGTAGGAATGGTATAATACCGAATATCAACCACCCTCAGTTTTTTTTACAAAGGACGAAATAGGCCTGTAAAATAGGGCGCTGGTCTTATAATAAACGTGGGTCGATCCAGCATTTTTAGCAGGGACCGTTTTTTGTGAATTTTAAAAAGATTTATTTTGAAAAATCGAATATTTTTGTGAAAATTCAAATTTCAACATATAGTGATAGCACTTTTTATTATATTTGCCGCTTATTTAATAAATAGTTCTGTGAAAACTACAATTGGGTGGCTCGGAAATTTTCTGAAGAGTCCGTTTAGATTGACTGGAATTTTGTGGGGGGTCTTATGATTGATTGGAATGTTGTGGAGGGCCGGAAAACCAACTTGAATTTCCTCCGGTACGACGTCTGATGACTAATTTATATTTTGCTGTTGCAACTACATAGCGGGTTGGACGATTTTCAGCATACCTCGAGCTCCCACCAGACTTACATAAAATGAAATACTCTGTTTGCGAACCTCCAATAATTTCAAAAAAAAAAAAAAATTCTGCAAGAAAGCAAAACACAAAAAGTACCTTCCAAGTCCTACATATTGCCGTCAACATAAAAAAAAGGCGGGGGGGGGGGGGAATTATACGCGAGTGGAATGCGCATACGGTTGGCAAAACATCAATCATTATTAAAAAATGTGTTGGCTTCATATGTAATAGAAGCTACTGCTACACAATATCAAGACGTTGTTCACTATTTTTTTTAAATGTAATACATTTTTTTTACTATCGAAACTGTCGGCAAACTTTAAACCAGGGTTCGTTGATTTAAATCAGCTTGATTTAAATCGCGATTTAAATCAAGTGATTTAAAAAAAAAAAAATCGTTGATTTTACAATGTTAGAAAGTGTTGTAAAAATGAAATATGTTGCAATTACAACCACTGTTTCAAACAAAACTTCCTAGGTCCATCTGTCTGTGTGTATACCATATTTCATAAGTTTATAAATAATCATTATTTTTTTTAATTTTACAATATTACTCTTATTATTCAAGATTCTTAACAGCAAAGCATCATTCATTCAATCATTCAAATTAGAATTCATAATAATCACGAACCATTCTGTGTTTTTTATCTTAAAAATAGTATTTTAGATCCATTTAATAAATGGCACACAATAAATAATTCAGAATGATAGTGCTTAAAACAACAATTGATAAAATTTAGAATATGTATCCTTAAAGTTTCATCCGTGTCCCCTAATAGCTTAAGGTTTTTTACCTCTAAAATATTTTTTTATCATAGAAGTTTTCAATAAAGATATGTGATTAAAACAAAAAGTTTCAGTTTTTAGTAATGGTGTGAGAATATGATTTTACTAAATGGTAAAAATATTTCAGACTTTTTCATTTATAAAATTGAAAAATAATTAAAGTATACATTCAATATAAAAATTAAGTACACACAATTGTTACTTTTTTCAGCTTTAAACAGCAAAATAATTCAGATTAATTTGTTCATTTTCTCTGTACTTCTGAGTGTACTATTATTCCTGGTAGGGTTAAGTTTCATTTGAGTCTATATTAAAATTTGTTTATCATTATTATTATAAAAAATTTTTATTGATGTGAAAATAGCTTAAAGTGTGTTTTTGCATATTGATTAACATGCCATATTGTTTATATGAACGTAACAAATTAAATATCCAAAATATTTAAGGTCTTTTTAAAAGAATAAAAAAAACTGATTTAAATTTAAAAATCCGCTTTTTTTTATTTAAAAAATCACGAATCCTGCTTTAAACATTTTCTGCGAACGGCTGTTGCATGGTCCGCCTGGGTCTGGCTTCCCCCACCCCAACACCAGCATGTTCAGAAATTTGCTGGACCCCCAATTCCACTATATTATATTCATAACCTCTCATGTTCTAATTTATATATTTAACATTGCATTTAATCATACAGCAGTTTCAAATTGTCTTTTTATGCGTTTAAAATCAAAATTTTTATTTTATATAAGAAATGTCATACACTTCATGTTGTATGCGTTTACTGTTCCATTTGGAAGTCCTATTTCAATCCAATTTTAATAAATGGAATTATTTATAATATTTTCCACACAGTTCATATGACACACCACATCCGATATAACAACCCAAATAGTCAGGGCTGAGGACTTGGGCTGATTTTGGGGAAGTTTCTTTAAAATGTATCGACTCTGACCCTAACTCTATCAGCTTAGAAATAAAATTTCACGGTAAATTAAAGCACAAATGAGCATTAAAACGCAGACATATGTTTCGGGATTGCTTGGAATCCCTTTTTCAATGCGACAGGGAGCTTCTAGATGCAAAACATTTTGGATGTTTTGCATCTAGAAAAAAAAAAAACCGTCAAAAACACTTTTTGTTCTTAAATAATATGCAGTAAGGTCTCTAACTGAATAAGGGCTTAAATAGTTAAATTAAATTTTGCATGTGTTTAAATACCTTCATTTTGTGATTGTAATAAATATTAGAATTAAGCAGCTATTTAATGAAAGTTCAGTAGTTAGTGCTAGTAGAAACTGGCAAAGAAAAAACAAAATGAAGAGTTTATTTAATTTTTTGTTTATTTATTTACTTAAAATTTTGTATATAATTTCATTTTTTAATTTGTTATGAAATTTTTATAGAAAATGCTTACTTCAAATACTATAATACATAGATTGAACTCATTTAACTTGGTGCGTAAATTAAGTATGAAATACATTGATTTTAAAGTAAAATTTCTTTAAACTGACATTTTAGTTTAGATGGTGAAAAAAAAAAAGAAGAGGACACAATGAATGCTAATTTTGCCACTTGAATGGCAAAAACCAATTTTTGCCGGGAAGGTTTTTGCAACTTTTTTCTGCTTATTGCAATTACTTGTCAACAATCAGTCAGGGTCTTTTAAATTCTAGGGGTCGGAGTCAGTCATTTTTTCCAACACCTCCACAGCCCTGGAAATAGTAAAGTCTAGATGGAGTTTTTAGATGAAGTAACCTTAAAAATTGTTCTTTAATGAAGTCTTTCTTAAAACTGAAGCTCCTACAAAAACCAGAATTCTAGAACCTTGAGCCGCCATTACCGTGTTGCTCGACAAGTAGTAATGTTTGCAATATCGGACCGAAAATACAGTAGCAGTTTTCGATATTTTTCTAATGACATACCAAGGTTCTGGTATTAGCAATTTTTCAAAAACATTTTTCAAAAGCATATTCATTTCATTACATTTTTTGAAATTTCATGCAAAAAATGTATAAATTAAAATAATATAAACAATTTTGTTATAAACGTTTGAGATAAAATAAAGGATTAAATGTTGTAATAAAACATTTAGAATAAAAGCAGTACAATAATATACGAAACAGTAAAAAAAAAAAACTACAAGAAACATATAAATATTTTGAACAGTAAAGTCTAATGTAAGACGTATTCATCTGGGGGGAAAACTCATCAATTTAAAAAAAACCTAAATGTTCACCATCTAGTAATAAAATTGTCTTTTTGTACTCTTCAGATGCTTTTTATTTATTGAGACTCTGTTCTGTTAAGGGACCGTCCATAAATGTCATACTTTTTTCCCATATACATGAGCCCCCCCTCCCCTCTTTGTCACATGGCATGCTATGCTGCATAAGCATGATGTCACACTTCTTGCTGTCCCTCCTCTCCTCCATCACTTCACGAACCTCCCGCCCCCCTTGAAGTGTGACATCATTTATGCGGGATCCCTAATTCATGTTTTTGAAGCCACATTTCAGCTTCAAATGATTGGTTGTAAAATAGCAGTAAATATCTAATAAGTTAAATTAAAATCTCTTTAATTGAAAAATTATTTTTTTATTATTAATACCATAAATATCAGTATTTTACCTAAACACATACCGCCTCTACGAAATTGTAAAATAACACGAAATACAGGTATTTGGCATAGTGATATACCCGTACAGTATTGCAATCAGTGTTGACCAGTTAAGTCAGCCCAACTCATTCACCGGGTTGAGTTCCCAACTCGAATTAAGTCGGTGGTAATTATAGTCTTACGTAATTAGAATAGGTGCATCAAGGTCGTGTTCCCTGCTTCGTCTTCATGGCAACTGCGAGAAAGATAACAGAGCCGGACTTCTTTTTGCACTTCAGTTAAGGCAATTGCCTAACTACATTTCTGATTCAAAATATTAGAATAATTGAGAAAAAGTAATAAGAAAGAATTTATTTTCCATTTATTTATTTTTGATACTCAGTAAATGCAACTAAATTTATTATAAATTAAATCTGGAATGTTTAGATAAGATTTTAACATTTACAAAATATAAAATACAATAAATGAGCTGTACAATAGCTTTCTGAAACACATCAAAATATTAGAATAAGATTTAGATTGGTTCAAAATATTAGAATACTTTATCTGACACAATCTATTTTTGCCATTGACAAATAAATCTGATTTGAATCCATCTATTATTATTATAACTAAAACAACAAACTAACTTATCATGTTCACCAAACCAAGTTGGGAAAGCACAGAAACCATGGCGACCAGAAGGGAAAAAGGTAGAGTTGTTTGACCTTGACGTGTTGATTCTAATTTTATAGACTATAGCAAATGGGTAACTAACTTCTGGCTAACCGCTCTTAACCGGTGGTTCAGGTTGTTTGTGAATTTGAAGGATAATACGAGTCCACTGAATTCACCTTCCTCTTCCAGAAATGGCTTTGGTCAAGCACCAACCGAGAGCCGCTACCGTGACTGCAGTGGAAGAAACCAAACTCGCCTTTCTGGACGTGCACGCTTTCGAGAGATTGCTGGGCCCCTGCATGGATATCTTGAAGAAGCGAATGGATAGTTACAAGCAATGAGCTTGACTCGTGTTTAACAGGAAAACCTGTGGAAGTTTTGTTTTCATTTTAAAAATTACAGACACTACAGTACGTGATCCCTTTTTTATTTATCGTTTTTTGAAATGTTTCACACCGTCATATTATTTTATTTGGAAATTTCATTTCCGCATTGTGTATAATAATAATATTGGAATAAAATATTTTTTAGAAGTAGTGATTTATTGCACGTTGTATTCTTGGTTGAAGGACTTGATCGTCAAATTGGAAAATTATTGGCATTTTGTGCAAGCAGCTGATTGAAAATTTTCTAAAGAATCTATTGCTCCAAAGAATTTTTCTAATTTTTTTGGGGCTCTTCCTTTTGTTGTCAGGGTTATTACATTCAGCGGCAGAGCAAGAGGGTTTTTCACGTGAGGCTATAACATACAAATGCTAAATGTTTACAGATATATGAAAATTTAAAACAAAAAGTTAAAAATGAAGAGCTTTAAAAACACACTAACTTAAAGAACTCACAAAGCGACAATACTTTTATGGAAGTATTCTGAATTGGAAAATCCTAAAACAGCATTTAAAAAAAAATTATTATTTTTTTAAAGAAGAGAAATAAAGAAATGAAGACAGATCCTCAAAAGTGGAAGGAGGGGACAACTGCCCCTTTTAAATGACAGGCTTGGTAACACCCAGCTAAATAAGCATAAAATTATCAGTCTACAGTAAAATTCAAGAAAAATCTAAAATGATGATTTATATGACTACTTCTTCACATGATTAGTGAAACATTTAATGATGAGTTGTGCTCCAGAAATTTTTTTCAAGGTTTTCATTCAACTTTGGAGAAACCAGTTTCTTGGAAAATAAGTGAAAAAGCTATTTTTACTCTTTTTTTGCTTGTTTTGCATGTCACTGCTATTTAAACATTATATTAGAAGCAGGGACCTAACTAGGTTATTTCCATTAGGTGCAAGCAAGACTAGGCTTTAGCATCCCCCCCCCCCCCCCTCCTGACATATACAAAAAAAAAAAGGCACATTCAGTGGAATCACACTATTCGTCAAACTTGTTCAGAAAAAAAAATTCAACTCGCCATTCGTACTCGTCCTGCGATTTGTACGGCACCATGGGTCAGCTGGGTTGCCAGTTTGGCTTTTTTTAAGAAAAAAAAAATGGAGAAATTATGCTTAATTTGAACTCGTCTGGAAATAATTTATTTGGCACTTTGGATTTTTTTAAATACTTTTTGAGATTTTACTGACAATTTTTACTTTCTAAGGGGGCAGCAAGAGGAAGTGGTTGAAGAACTTCCTTCTTCAGAGGAGGAAAATGGTCAGGACACAGCATCAATTTGTTCAGCGACAATGTTATTGACCATTTTAGAAAAATTCTGAACAAAAGTCAAAGGCACATTGGACAAGATTTCAGAGAAAGAAAATCAAGATTCTCCTAGTGCAAAAAGACAGAAAAAAGAAAGAACAGCAAAGGGAGAAAGCACCTGAAGGGATGTTACTTGATGTTTATATGGAAGGGGACTCCTCTTCCTCCTCTCAACATTCCACTCATGCCATCAGCTCACCTCAGTACAAGCAAAGTGCCGTTAATTTATATTAATCTATAATTTCATGTACAGTACTGTACATTTGTTTTTCATAGGTTTTTAAATAAGCAACCATCTGTGGGGCTGGAACGGATTAATCTAATTGACATCATGTCTTATGGGAAAAAATAATTCACCATTCCTACAAATTGCCATTCGAACGGCCTCTTGGAACGAATTGTGGGGTTCCACCGGGGCTGCCGGATTTTAGCCGGGCAAAAAAAGCCGGCCAGCTTTTTTTGGTTTAAACCGCTTTAAAAAGGCTGGCTTTTTAAAATAAAAGCCGGATTTCATTAAAAAAATATGTTTAAATTTTTTTTTTCCGAAAAAGTATCGAATAAAAAATTACATTTATATCATTTACACAATTAAATTATTCCTGCAATAGCAAAATACTTGAAATAAGAATGAAAATTATTTAATAGAATGATACATTACAGAAATAGCAAAGAGAAAGTGCTGCTTATTAGAAATTTATTTAGACTCAATGCAATTTAAACAATTTATTTTCAAAGATTTTTCCTAAGAATTCAAAAGTTCACTTGACATTACTATATGAACTAAAGATTATCAATCATTTGCCTTAGTCTTTCACTCATAATCTTTTGCATATTTTAAAGCACCTTTATTTTTTAAAACTTTTTTCAGAACCTTAACTAGTTCTCTGATCTAAATAAAAATAAAAGCTATGTGCCAAACAAATTGCATAAAATAAAAGATGCCCATCTTGAAGCAGACCAGCTGGTCAACATTAAAGTGTACTAGAATTATATTCATCTTATAAAATTTTAATGTTATGTATATATATAAAAAAAAAATTCTTTATATAAAAGCAAGATAACTACTCACAGACCACTTCTTTTAAATTTTTGGCATGAGTAGTGCTGTAGGTAGAGATGGGAATGGTCGGAAAAAAAACGGAAATTTTGGGGGAAAAAAAACAGTTTTTTTCGGTTTTTTTTCAAAGGGGTTTATTTCCACCCGGAAAAATTGAAAACTTTGAAATTTCTAGTATAAAATAAAGCATTCAGAAATTTATAATAGTGACATTCCAATTTTTTTTCTTTAAATATTTTATATTTTTAAATATTATTTTCTTTAAATATTTTGTATATTTAAATATTACATAACAAAAAGTTTCCCTTTTGTACGAGAAAAATGTATAGAAATATATAATTTCAAAGCTTGAAATTCTTCCTCATTTTCTTGGACTTTATTAAGGGGTCGGTTAAAAAATCCGAATGAAGTATTCATTGAACAATGAATAGAATGAATACTTCATTGCAAAATTTTAACCAACCCCATAATACAAGCCAAAAAATCGTGAAAAAACCCAAACATTGAAACTAAATATCGCTGTTTATTTTTGTCATACAGAAGGGAAACATTTTGTGTTATGTTCGTTAGAATGGGCGGGCGTCAACTTTTACTAAAATATGACTATAAGAACTGGGGTTACATACTGGGGGGGACTGTATAAAAAGTTAGATTCTGTAATTTTCACAAAATTGATTTTTTTTTTAAATTTAAAAATGCTTACAATTTTTAAAAGATTTTATAACTGGAAGTATATGTTTGTGACCAACAATTGCCGAGATAAAAGCCTCCTAAGGACTTTTATTTGCGCCCTGTATATATACATACATATAAATGCATGTAACAAACTTTGGAGAAAAAAAACTAAGCAAGTTTGTAAAAAAATGTATTTGATAATTTACAAAAGTTACATATGCTAAAATCTACTTGCTTTATAACCATTACTTCTGTTCTGAGTTAATTACTTTTACATTAAAAATAATGATAAATCAATAAAAAAATGTTGCTTTAAAATTTATAATTAACTTTGGATTCAAATTTAATTTTATTTTTGTTATTAACTTTAATCCGAATCAGTATCTGAATTTATTGAAGCAACGCTGCTGAAAGATGAACATTCACATTCCATTGCAATACTAGACTTGGACTCTTCATTAAAAAGTCCTAAATTCTAGCGAATAGCAACCAATTTTATGTGAACTAAACAGTATTTTAAGTTTTGCTTCAGCTTTAAAATTCTAAAGGTAAACCAATACAAATACAGCTTTGGTTTGGGTTTAGATTAGAAAGCTTAACAGAAACTAATTTAGTTCTGGTTTGTATTTAGACTGGAAAACAAATTAAAACTAAGTAAAATCTTTTTACAGACAAAATAAATATTTTGCAAGATTTTTTTTTTTTTTTTCAAAACAAACTTTTAAACAATAAAAGATTTGATATTGACAATATTTATAATGACAGCCACATTTTCTTTCTGTAAATTGGCAGCATTTATCTTATTAAAAGGAATGATGGTGTAAATGGATAATGGAATGTACATTACAATTAAATATTTCTTTCAAACTATAGTAATATTGTTACTTTTCTATTTTTGAAAAAAAAAAAAGCTTTAATGGCAGTTCAAAATAGAAAATGTTATTGTAAAGTTTATACAAAGGGACAGGATCAGTAAGGCTACAAAGATATAACAAAAAAAAACATTTACACATTTCTTTTCTAATGGAAAAACCCCTGATCCCAAAAACTATTTAAAAAAATCCACTTTCACTTGCAAAAAATCAATTTTCCCATTTTTTCCAGAAAAAAACTGTTTTTTTTCCGCCACTTCAAAATTTCCGTAAATTTTACATCCCTAGCTGTAGGTAAACTCTAGTTTAGCTAATTAGGATGATGTAAGTAGTATTTTGTTAAAGGAAAGGAGATACTTCAAATCGCTGTTTTTCCTACTCTTCTCGCCTTGAGCAAAAGACTTTTTTGCTTGTAGTGTAAAATAGGTGATAGAAAAAAATTAATGAATATAGTTCTTTATTGCAAGTTTCAGTATTCTAAAATATTTTAAAGTAACTAAATTCTTAACATTAAAATATCAATTTTAAGTGAAAAGTATGTACTTGAACCTGTAGTAGGATAGCTTTTCATATGTATTAAGATAAGGTATTGTGCTCTACTGTAGAAGAAACCAAATTTGATTCCTCTCCCAACCTGGATTTAATTACCTTCCCCTTTTGTGTTGAAAAAATAGATTCTGTACAGCTATATTAGGCAAGAGTTTAATGAGAGAGTCTCACAAAATTAAGCACACAAACACGAAGATGGTAATCAGTATTGTAAAATGCATTTGGGTTGTGTAACGAAATAATTCTGAATCTAATTTTTAAATTAACTCCATTAAAAGAAAGATTTGAGCTTCATTTTACACAAATTAACACTAGCAACATAAATAGACATAGTATAGGTGCAAATAGTAAATAGTATTGTGTCTATCTGAAAAAGGCCAATAAAGACCAGTCTTTAATTGGCAAATTAAAATATCACAATCATTTCAACACTTGTTTATTTAAAAACTGTAACATCGACATTCAAGCAAATGCTACCATACATCTAGATTGGGGGTCATCAATTAGTTTTATTGGGGATATGTTTAAAAAATTTTCAACATTATGGAATAATAACAATTTTAGGAACATAATCTATTAACTGTAACCATAGCTGCTTGATTATGATCATGAAAACTGTAAAGGTTGTTCTATTATAATCACAATGATTTTCTACCATGGAAAAACATACATTTGAATTCAAAATAATTTATAAATGATATGTAATAAGAGTTTTAAGTTATAATTTAGATTGTTTATTTACTATAAAATTTGAATTTCAATACCTGGTGAGGTAAGCACAAAATAAAGCAGTGGTCCAACTGCAGTACATGACTTGGTAACCCCTAATCTAGACCTACAGCTTTTAAGACAGAAGCATCATAAAAAGCAGAAAAAATTATTTTAAATACAAACTCTTACAGTAACATTACCGATTTAATCATACAATATTTTTTAATAATGAGAAATAATTAATGTAAAGTTTAAACCAGCTGCAGTAGTTTTTGAAGGCATTCTAAGAACCGTTTCTTGTTTGGAAGCCAATCAAATGCCACCCAATATGTATTGCTCTTCAAAAAAAAAGAGATTAAATTAATATGTCACTGATGACTATGAAAGAAAATAAATTAAAAATTTCTAAAAACATGCCTCATTTTCTAACTAAATTCATAGCTTAAAACAAGTTTCATTTTCCTTGGTATGTTTCCTGAATCAAAGGAGCTGAAAATAAATGCCTAAATGCATGTAAACAACAGCTTAAACATGTTTTAGTATTGAACTAGGGCAGCAACGTGTTAATTGAAGCACACAATTGTTGTTAAGTGAATATAAACTGCTACAAATAAAAAGTGTTTTGGTGACAAATCAAACTATCACATTACAAAGTACTTATATAGTATCGCAACTATGCCAAAAGTCTGGGACAATGTGCCACATTGGCGAATTGGAGTTTGTACCTAGCGAAGGCGCTTATGGTAACCATAAGTAGAACTACAAGTTGCAGACTTTACAAAAAGAAGTGAAATATTAGGGTTTGACAAAAAGAAAAAAAAAGAAGAAACTCCCAAAAAAATATAGTTTGTACCTTATTCTTGCATTATAACTCCCCCTAAAAAAACACATACACTTAGTCAATTTAACACTTTTAAAATCTGGTGCCAAGGGCACAGGCCCAATCTGCCTCCCCCTCGTTATGTCCCGAATAATTGCGTCATTTTAACAAACTTAGAAATTTAACACCTATGTTTTGAAGATCATACTTTAACAGTGAAGGCATGATCAATACAATGCTTCTATTTGGATTAAAGGCGGTTTAGCTCTTTGCAGGGTTTGGCTATTGTTTAGAATTTGACATTATTCAGTTAAACTGTTTCTTGAAAATGCAACAAGTGGTGACTTTAACAAAAATTGCCTAGCAGTGGTCCAAACCGCATATTCATCCTTCAATTTTAATCAGATTATACAGCAAAAGCATGAAAGAGTAAATGTTCAACTAACAACAAACATTTAACTGGAACATTAAAGTAGGATTCTTCCTTAACAACTTCAGACAAACCTGCGATTTAACTTGATCCGAAGACTTCCTCCTGAGAAGGCAATGGTATGATGCGAGGGCCTATGCGAGTCCAAACAAAACCACTCTCCGGTTTGGAGGGAATGACGGGGTAAGGGGAGGTCTTGGCCTGATAATATTCGGAAGGAGCGTGGCAGACGAACTCAAAACATTCCAATTTTCGAGGAACATCTTCTTCGGGTCCAATGATGAAGGTAGCAGGGTCGAACCGACCTTTAGGGCTGGACCTGGTAGGCAGAAGCCAAGTGATAACAGCACTCTTCTCACAGTATTGATCTTGAAGTAAACCACGAATCTGAGCGTAGTAAACACCTCCCTTAACGTCGACGACCGACACTACATCGCCGACTTGGAAGTATGTGCCTTTGTAAAATAAGCTCTGCGACGTGACAGGCGTAGCGACGGATGTGGGAGCTTTATTGCAAGTTTTCTTGAATATTGATCTGCGACTTTTGCCTTTCGGAGCGCTTCCCTTTGCTAAAACTTGCTGCTTAAATTTGGAGCTTTTAGCACGAGTGCTTTTGCGCAGAGTGAACGGACAAGCGTTCCCATTGCTCTTGGTGGTACTGATGGTCGACGACCGAACGGAACAGGAATTACACACCACTTCATCTTCTTCATTTTTTTTCCACATGGACGAAGAGGTCGTTTTACACATGGTGCAACGGGGCTTTAATCCAAAAGGCATTTTTGAAACTTAAAAAATTGCCAGGGAATCAATTCACAGGACTGCCTATGTAAACAGTTAACATTATATTACATTAGGAGCCTCGGGCTCAGGCAACCGCGCAAGTTGCACAAAATGGGAAGTGAGAGATTTACGTCCAAAGTTCCTCCCCCCAAAATAAATATGCACAAATATGTAAGCTTTATATTTGAAATTTACTGCACGTGACTAAATTAAACATTTTTTTGTTTTAAATAGAGGGGGATGGATTTTTATTTTAAAGTGGGTGTCGTAAACCTATAAAAACTAAATTTCCAAAGAGCAATGGCAACACCGTCGATGTCATTTCACTTCTGCTCTCTGTTGGCGTATTTGTTTTGTTTCGGCATGGTAACGTGATTTTCCACGTTATTTTCGAGGCATTTATTTTACGAATTACCTCCCCACATCGTGCGTGCACTATTTCTGTTATATTTTATAATTCTGGTTTTTTATTCTCTGGACCGAAAGAATGCTTTGACATTTTAAAACAGCCTTTCTATTCAAAATGATTAAATATTGTTTGAGATTATCTTCTTATAACCGATGTTTAGCATCCATTTGTTTTCCTCGACAGTATAGTGTTAGCTCGGAAGATATAGAAAAGATTAAAAAGTTCAAAGAAGCGGAGAAACTTAAAGACGAAGAAAGTCCACTTTCAAACTCTTATAAAATTTTGAAAGATGAAATGTCAAGGTACAAAAAAGGGCAGTTCTCATTGCCCCCTGAAAAAATCCCAAAACATGTTGATATTCTTATTATAGGAGGTGGAATCATTGGATCAGCTATTGCATATGCTTTGAAGCAAAGAGCTCCCGACAGCTTTGACCTCGCAGTCATAGAACGTGATCCTAAAGTAAGTGTTTCATTGTTTTTGTTTACCCCATCCTTCAGAGCTGAGATTTAACATAAAGTAATCTCTCACTTATATATGTCCTCTTTTATACGTCTCTCTCAAATGATGTTGAAGCAGTACGACTAAAAGCACATAAAAATTAATAGTTTGCTCTTGTTTCACTTTCAGAGGCATAACTGAGCAAGGATCGTTTGAAAGTAAAATCGTTTTCAAACCCTTCACAAAATTTTGAGCTCCGAATTGCACTAGGGCGTCATTATTTGATCGAGTGGGGGGCAGTGCCGTAACCATACTGTTGGAGGCCCCGGTGCGAGTGATGATTTTAAGTGGGAACCCTCCCGTACACAAATCATTAGTCTAGAAATAATGGATGGATGGGAAGGGAAGATGGGCCCCCTATCCCCTGAGCCCCGGTGCAGCGCACCGATTGCACCTACGGTTTTTACGGCACTGGTGGGGGGTGTCATGCCCCCACTTCCGCTACTTTTATTGTTTATCTAGCTGGTTGTTTTTTTACCCATAATATGCATTGAAAATATACCCTTTGCCTTCCCCCTTCTCCTGAAAAATGTGCAGAAGACGGGCCTGAATTGGAACTTTCACACAGTGGTGTAGTCCTAGAAAATAAGGTGGGGGGGGGGGGGGGACACTTACATATACGAACATCAAAACATGAGGGAACACTTATGTCAAAACAAGTGGGGGAATGCCTATATTAAAATAAAAAGGTCCCCCTGCATCCTCCCTCGACTAAACCACTGGTTTCACAAAAGTATTTATTAAATAGGTGGCAAGCAATTGTGTATATCTATGTATTGGTACAAAATTAGGGGTACCGATGTTGTTTCTTGCCGAATGTAAGATTCGTTCTTGATTCAATTCATACTTGTGAAGAAAATACAAGAGCACCGTTGGTTTTACAATGATATGTGTACTTTGTGAGATATTTGTCTGTGTTTAAATCTTTATATAGTGTAAATAGCCTGTAAATTAACTGCTCTGTTTTGTACAAGGACTTAGTCATAGGTTGAAGGTTCGCCGAACCCATAACAATATATTGATGTATGACCATGTGTTTGAATTTCAAATTTTCACAAACCTATTTGGCTTTCTACAATAATCTTTTTGAAATTCATAAAGATGGGACCCTGTGAAAAGTTCTGGATTGAAAAGGATATTAAGGGAAAAGGAGGGGGGGGGGGGTCGAATGAAGGACCATGTTAGTTGTATAGGATAGGATGGGGTAAAATGTGTCACTTGAGAAAAAAAATAATAGAACTTGAAATTGAAATTTTTAAACCAATATTTTTTATGTTATATTTCAATGGGTTTGCAACATTTTTCATTCTAAAAAAAGTTAGGTTCTAAAATATGGCAACACAAAAAAAATATTTTTGTAATTTTTGGATTATAGTGTGCTAAACACATGGTTTACCAACTTCTGAAAATCTCTACATTTTATCAAATAACAACCCAAATTTAAAGGATTTCCGCACAAAGAAGCTTTGTAGAACAATTACAGCTGAGCATGTAAAAAAAATAATTAAATATTGAATTTTTTACACCAGTTTTTCTTTGATGGGGTAAAATGGGTCATGGTTAGGTTTATCTAGTTCTATTCTATTATTGTTTTAAAATTTACTCTGCTACACCTCACTGCAGAAAATTCCTAAATTTAAACAGTGTACGTTGTTTATTTTATTGAAATGAAATGTAAAAAAAATTTTTTTTTGAACGTTTTCCCTAAAAAAGATCATGTTGATATGGTAGAGAGGAGTGATGTTGTTGAAGTGTTATGTGAACCAATCTAGAACAATATTATTTTAAAATTTCAATGTTATTATAAATCAAAATGTTGCTAAATATATTACTTACTTTTTTTTTCAATTTCAAAGTAATAAATAACTGTTTTCAGCATTACTTTGCATGATGACCCATTTTACCCCACGATGGAGGAAATCAGGTCACAACTTTATAAGCTCAGTTAAACTATTTCATAATTTAAAAATAAATATTAAAATGGCATAAAATTGATCTAAAGGAGTTCAATGTTAAGATGCAATTGAAAAGAAATGAGAATTGTTTCTGGTTTTGTTGCTATGAAACTTTAAATATGAAAATAGCTAAAATTGACCCATTTTACCCCACCTGACCCTATTTTATTTTAACTTCATAAGTTGACATTGTTATTGACTGGTAAATTGAATCAATAAAAGGATAACTTTTCTTTCCACATTTTTATGCAGTTCATAATTTCTTTTTGCAATAAAAACATCAATGAACTAGTCGGTGACATGATTTTGTCAAGACTTAAAAAACACATGTCAATAGGGCGGTGCAAACAAATTAGCAAAAAATACTTCATTACATGTGTTTCAGGTTTGCAAGGAAACCACTTGTGATAACAAAAAGGTGGATATTGAGCCATCCCCCTTCCAAAATGAAAGTAAGAAAACTCTGGATATCCTGCTAATTTTAGGATTCAAAAAACACAAAAAATAAGGAAACACCTTCAAAGCAATTTTGTTGCCCTTAGGATAAGATTCTGAAGATGTTAGTTAATAACACTGACGTAGATAAGGGGGTTGGTTTTGGGGATAAAAACCCCCCTGAAATGGTAAAGATTGTATAGAGTTAGACCAATTTTCCATAAAAAGCAATGAAATTTGCCGATTTAACCGCAAGAAACCCCGCTAAAATCTGGCTGTAGGTCACTGGTTAATAATGTAACACATTTCCTTAATTTTTTTTTCTTAGTACACAAGATCGTCCTCTGCATTATCCGTCGGAGGAATTCGACAACAGTTCTCATTGCCAGAAAATATTCAGTTATCCATGTACAGTGCTGAATTTCTCAGGAACGTAAAAAGACATTTAAGTGTACTCGGTAAGTAACTTGTTTTCTATATAACTTTATTTCAAATAGACCTGACATTTAAAACTTTAAGCGTTGGAAGCTCTAATTCTCAGCAAATACTTAAACTATGAATTATGAATGCTTCTTAATTTATTATTTATTTATTTTTATTATCATTATTATATTATATTACAGGAGGCACAGTGCCTGAGTAGTAGCCTTCCTTGCTACAATGCCACTGGTCTGAGGTTCGATTCATGGGCAGAGTTCACACTGGGGAAAAATACAAGGTGGGATTTCCCACTTTGTCCAATATTTTAAGTGGGATTTTTAAAATTTAAGTGGGAACTTTTTTTTTTTGTCTTTAGACATATTACTAAATTGTCCGATCATGATCCAATACAAACTATGTAATAAAAGATGACTATCTAAGCTATGCTCAGCAAAGAAAGAATAAACATCAACAAGGTTCGCACAAAATGGATCCTTCACAAAATTCGCGATCGCATCAATGGGTGGTTTATTAAATGTTAAGCATGAAAAAGGTCCTCTGGTATTTTGGTTATTTAACCAAAATTCTTTAATGTGTGATTTTTACAAAAAAAAAATCCTAAAAATTGGTTTAATATTTCCTTTATTTTTTCTGATCATATGTCATTTTATCTATTGATGTTTTTCAATGAAAACAGTATATTTTAGAAACCAGCATTCTCTTGTAACCTTTAAACTTTTTTTGAGTGGGATTTCAAAAAATACTGCACGAATCGCGCAATCGTGCGGCCTAGCGCGAACCCTGATGGGCTTGGTAGGGTCGACTTGGCCTTTCATCTCTTTGGGGTCGATAAAATGAGCAACTAGTATGCTTGGAAACTAAACACTGGGGTTCTGCACCAGACCGTCCAATTGACCGTATTATCTGCTTCTGCACCCCAGGGCCTTGGGTTTCAAGAGTTGGGATGCGCACAGTTTATTATATTACAGAGGCTAAAATTCAGGGCGGGATAGTGGGATTCCCACACAAATTTCTCGGATCCTCTCCTTAAATATAAACTGAGCAAAGGACTCCAATCACCGGAAATTCAGAAAAATATGGTAAAAACTAGAAAATCTGCAATTTTACATTTAGAGTGAAATTTATGTAGGTACCCATATAATATTGCTACTTTTCCCCTTCCAAAAAATTGCAATCCCTTTCATTTATAAGCTTTGGTGGGACCTTAGCCCTTCTACTTGAAAATTTGAATTTCAGCCCCTGGTTATTATTTTTTTTCTAAAAATTAATCCATGTAATTATTGTAAAATATTATTTTTAAAACTTTCACTTTTATACTTTTGATATACAATTCCTTGCTTACTGATAGTTGTTTCCTTGAAAATATTCGTTTTTAGATGATGATCCCCCTGATATACAATTCCAACCTCATGGTTACCTCTTCTTGGCCTCTGAAGCTGGTGTTGAGCAAATGATAAAGAATCATGAAATCCAGAAGTAAATATTTTCATTATAGATATTGTTTGATTCTTAAAGTTATCAACATGTCCTTCCCCTTACAGTATAGGTGAAAATTAGCAGTCGCCACTCGCTACATGTCGATTAAAGTAGTTAAGTGGAGATTAAAAAATGTGTTAACGATCGCCACTCCTGCACATTCACTTTTTAGCACATTCTACTGTAATCCTTTTTTTTTTTCTTTTTGTGAGAAAATCACCTTTTTTTTTTTTGTTTTTCTCTTGGAAACATGCCAATATTGAACACGGGCTTTGACAAAAATTTCACGCTGTATTTCAAATTTCAATCCTTCAGCATCCTGTATATATTTAAATTATTTCAAAAGTTCTTTAATATTTTAGCATGTGCTAAATCAAATCTGCATGTTTCTTGTTTTATTTCAATAAGTTATTTATTTTCTAAACTATTTCAGAAGTAGTTTTCAAGTCTTATTAGCAATTTTAGGAAGTGGCTACTAACTTTAAAAAGTGGCCACAAACAAAACTGAGTATATCAACCACTGGCTACTAACTAAATTTTTACGTATACCTTACAGCCTTCTTTCTTTATTTATTGTTATTTTTTAAGTTGAATAATAGTTTTTTCATGCTAAGTTTTTTAAAAAATAAGCATTTTATGGGCTAAATTTTGAAAGTATTTTACCTTTATATAGCAGGTTTAAACTACTTTGTTGATTCATGTAACCCAAAAAACAATGATGGCAGACTCTTTGAGCTCGAAATGTCAATTTTCAAAAAAACGTTCATTTAACTGTGGTGGCCTGTCACATTTGTCAGGGGTCGTGCCAGAGGAGATTCGGATCCATTTTTGGACCCTTCACAAAATTCTGAGCTGCCAAATCATATTCTTCAGAGAATTATTTATTAAGTAATCAGCAAATAATATTAAAAAAATTTTAGCACAATATGGTTGAATTTTTACAAAATTATTTGACTTTTCAGAAAAATCCTTTTAACCTTTTGACTGTGGGAGGCTGATAAAAAATTTAATGCACCTTATTCACACCTTTCTGCTATTATATATTAATAATATAGCACAATAGTGCTATATTTTTGCTGAGGAAAAAATTTATACTAGTATCAGTATCATACTATGGGGAAATTCTTATCATGCCATATTTATACTATTAATATATATATATTAGAGAAAAAATGATTTTTTTCTGCAACTACCATTGCCCCAGCCCCATAGTGAAAAGGTTAAATCAGAAAACGACACTGTTAAAAAGGCTAGATCGACCACTGCTCATAGGTTTGCCATCACTGCCTTAGATTTATAAAGTTTTCCTTGGGAACCTGTCTCTAAGCGTAGAAAAATGTATCTTAAAAGGAAACTTGAAGGTAATCATTATGTTAATAACATTTTGTTGTATATAACTTCTTCCCAGTTTTGGTGTGTATGCCCTCCCCTACAGCTGGGATTTTCGATTTGTTTTTGCTTTGCCCACACTGCGTACGTGCATTTGGATTTCTTTATTCCATGGGTGATTCTCAGTAAAAAACTTCTTCTGAACGTCATACAAAGTTTTTGGAAAAAGTATAAAATTAAGTGAAAGGGACATTTCACAGTATTTTCTAAAAATGTAGAGTGTTGGCAACATGGCACTTTTCTTTGTTATAACTACGTAATTTATAGTTTAATTATCACTAAATTTTATTTTCAAATAATGTGGTCAACGCATTATTTGAAAATAAAATTTTTTGATAATTAAACTGTAAATTACGTAGTTATAACAAAAAAAGTGTCATGTTGCGGACTCTACATTTGGGGACAAAATACTGTGAAATGGCCCGAAACCCCTCCCAGGCAATACATAAAGCTCAAGACAAAAAAATTAAGTGATTAAATGAAAGTTTTGTAATATTAACACCAAAAATAAATTTATGTATTATATTAATACATTATTACCAAGTTTTTTAGGTACAAAATACCTTGCTTGCCTCATGGTAGAAAAAAAGCACATCAATTATTCTTCAAAGAAATCTTAGCGGTAATAAATTGAAAAGATTTTGGATTAGAATAACCCATGCTTTATTCTCTTTGTTTTGTCTTCATTTTTTGTTTTTTCAAAAACTTAACAACAGAAGTGTTATATACTTATTTATTTTGTAGGCATTTCATGTGTAAAAGGCTTTGATGTTATGGCTATGTAATGTGTTATGTAAAGAAATGAATAATTATAATTAAAATTTCTGAATCATCTACACACTTCCAAATGTAAAATTAATGTTGCATTCTTTAGTTAACTAAAACTGATTTAAGTAGTTAATCAATAAAAATTTTGCTAAAAGTGCATACATTCCAAAAATTTTGGATTCATCCAAAAGAATGGAATGTTGTTCTGTTTTAATTCCCCCCCCCCCCCCCCCCATCTGGGTTTATTATTAAATTTGCTTTTCGTGAGAATTTTAGATGTGGATAGAACCATTAATTGAACTAAAACTTTACAAATTCTCTATTTAGGTCTGTGGCTGATATTAAAGTAAATTTTTAGATTGTGTATACAGGGGTCACGCAAAATTCTAGTCGATCAAAGCGGCCCTTTCACAAAAGTCTTATTAATCAAAACAGACGCTTCACAAAATGCCGAGCTTCCAAATCATACTTTTCTTCCAATTATTTAATAAATCATCGGCAAAAAAATCATAAAAAATTTTTATCACTATATTTAAATTTTAAACTTTCACAAAATTATTTGTTTTTTCATGACAATCTTTTTAAAATTCACAAAAACCTGACCCCATTAAAAATGCTTCACAGACTCCTGGTATATTGCAAGATTTGTGAGATTAATGTATATCTGTTTCAGAGATCAAGGTGCCAAAGTGCAATTACTTGGACCCAAAGGATTGAAAGAAAAGTTTCCGTGGCTAAATACGGACGGCATTGAAATGGGCTCTTATGGTGAGATATTTTGTCCTTGAGAATCTATATGTGGACACACATATACAGGGCTTAATTCAGGTTTTCAATCCTAGTACCTATTTTTGTGAAAAAAAATTTTATTTTTGTGAAAAAAAATTTTATTTTTGTGAAAATTTAGTATTGCTTCAAAAAAAACCTGACTTTTTTTTCAGATTGAAAAAATGTTTTAATCGATTTCGTTCCTATACTATCGATCGTGTGTAAACGCTTCATATAGTAATCGCTATTCCGTTATCCACCCGCTCCACTTAAATTTCCTCCTCGCTTCATTATAAATACTTTTCATAAATCTTAAATTAACGTTTAAAAATACGAATGGAGCACATTTTACGCTAAATCATAACAAAACACTTGTGGTCTGGGAAAATGAGTCATTGTTTACGCGCTAGCTCAATTTAGCAGGTTGCCTAGTATAAAATCTTCACCGCTCATTCCGATTGAATGGCGTACTCGGGAGAAGTGACGTCAGCATATCGAGCCTGTTCTCGAGCTAGTGCGGTTGCTCGGAAGGTCGCCCGATGCTGAACTTCGGCGTACGATGCAGCGTTCACTGTGAATCCACTTTTCCGTTAACCGCTCGGAAAACTATTCAGCACTTTAATTCCTTCGAACTTTTCTTTTATTTTCGTGAAGATGCGTTTTTTTTTTTTTTTTCGCAGTTTGTTGAAATACTAATTTTTTTTTTTTTTTTTTTAATTTTGTGAAGGTACTGATTTTTTTTAAAAATTTTGTGGAGGTACTGATTTTTTTTTTTAATTTTGTGAAGGTACCGATTTTTTTTTTAAATTTTGTGAAGGTACCGATTTTTTTTTTTTTTTTTAATTTTGTGAAGGTACCGAAAGACGGTACCAAAATCGACCTGGATTAAGCCCTGATATACTGATATATATATATGCACAATGTATCAAAGATTTTTAATTCTTGGTCAGATTTCGCGCAATTGCGCAATTCCCGCAGTATTTTTTTTAAATCCCACTCAAGAAGAGTTCGTTTGCGCGCTGTTCCCGCAGCTAGAGGACACGCGTTCAAAACATCGCGAAACGAAACTACTATTCTAAACTGATAATTCAATACAAACTAAGTGGAGTATGTTAGTTTTTAACTGCCATCTTATCCTCATTAATAAAAAGAAGAATCTATGAACCCTATTTATCATTTATAATAACATGGGGGAAATATTGACAACTTCTTCATTCCTTGGGATTATTGAACAATTTGAGCCCTTTGTGAATGCAGACTTATCTTCATTCATTCTATTCACAGAGGACAAAATCAAAAAAAGGAGTGGAAAAGGGGAATCTTCCTTGGTCACAAGGTTGCAAAAGAATGCTGGTTTCTAAAATATACTGATTTCATTGAAAACCGTTAATAGATAAAATGACATATGATCAGAAAAAGTAGAGGAAATGTTAAACTAATTTTTAGGATTTTTTTGTAAAAATCGCTCATTAAACAATTTTGGTTAAATAACCAAAATACCAGAGGATCTTTTACATGCTTAACATTTTATAAAGCACCCATTTTTGCGATCGCGAATTTTGTGAAGGATCCGTTTTGTGTGAACCTTGTTGAAGTTTATTCTCTCTTTGCTGAGCATAGCTTAGATAATCTGCTTTTATTGCATAGTTTGTATGGGATCATGATCGGACAATTTAGTAATATTTTTAAAGACAAAAACAAAAAGAAAAGTTCCCGCTTAAATTTTAAATTCCCACTTAAAATTTTGGTCAAGGTGGGAAATCCCACCTTGTATTTTTCCCCAGTGTGAACCCTGTAGGTGTATAAAATAAAACTAATAATTATATTTTTTCCAGTATTTTTATTCAAAATAAGCTCCTTCGGCTTCACTGCATTTGTTACAGCGGTTTAACAACGATTCGAATGCGTGTTCCAGCTCGCATCATGGGACTGCCTCCAAAGCTTGCGTCGAAGCTGTCTGTATAGTGTCGTCATCAAAGTAAAAAAAAATTTAAATAACGGAGGTTTAAATTAAAATAGGATAAGGTCATATCCTATCTACGAATAAAACATATAATATGACACATTTAAAAATATTTTCATGGGAGTAGCGATTTCAGATTCGAAAGTAAAAAAAAGAGAAAGAGAGGCTTTAGAAGAAAAAAAATTCTCAAATTGGGCGGCGAGCAAAAAAAGGTTGAGAACCTATGTTTTATATAAAAAAAGACTTAAAAAAATATATTTACTAGTTTTTGTTTTATTTTATAAAACTAGCCTTAAAAGTTCTTTACACTGTGTATATATATATACTAATAAAAGAATATTTTAGGCGTAGAAAATGAGGGGTGGTTCGACCCATGGGCATTGTTATCGGCTTTCAAGAAAAAAGCCGTCTCCCTCGGTGCAAAATACATCAATGCGGAAGTCATCGGTTTCGAATTCATCGACGACAATCCATATTTGGGGGACAAAACTGCAGATCCACTCTTGAGGACTAATTATGTGTATGTGAGTATTAACATTCATTATTGATTTTATCAGCTTAAATCCATGGTCTTCAACTTTTTGGCAGTTTGTGGAACCTTTACAAATATAAGATTGCTTTGAAGAGCTCAAACCTAGTGTTAGAACTGTCTTAAAATAATGTGTGAAGTAGATATTAGGGATGTAACGAATATTCGGTATTCGGCCCTTCGGCCTGGCCGAATAGTCATTTCATCACCCAGCCGAATACTGGGTAAGGTCAAATTCGGCCTGGCCGAATATTGATGGACTATTCGGCCGAATAGTTCTGCTGCAGTATAAAAGTAAAAAAATAAAGAAATTAGTAAATTTTAAACATTTAAAATTGTATTATAATTATTGCAAAAGAATACATTAGTCCACTATAGTTTTAAGAAATAAAAATAATTTAGAATAAACTACTTTTTTTTAATCTTGTTTTCAGGCTTGACTGAGCAAAAACACATTTTAAAGTTGTAATATTGTATTTTATATTTAGCATTTGCTCCCAAAAGCTGCCAATAGATAATTATAATAGATATGATAAATTCATTTTGTTATTACTAACAAAGTGGAAGCCAGACTTTGTTTGTGTAGACTGATTTATTGTGAATATTGGGTTAGAGAGGCATGTGAAAAGCTAAGAATATATCATGAATATTTAGATAGCATAAGTTATTGGGGTTTTTGAAAATAAAAACATATTCCAGTTAAGTGCATTAAGTTTTAATAGATCTTTTAAAAATAGGTATGTGAAAAACCCCATAAAATAATATTAACTTTTATAACTTTTAAAATGTCTTCATAAAACAGTTTTGAGCAAGGTAAAAGTTCACTAAGCACTAGTATTTCTTCCATTGCAATTAAATAATTAGTAAAATAATGATAATGTTTACTACCGTAAAATCTGTCATTTCTATTTTGATTGTGGGGGAAATTCTTAGCCTTATTACATTCAAAACAATAGTGAAAATAGATTAATTTTAAATAGTTCTAAATTCTTAACAAACAGAATTAAATCATACATCATAGATTGTGTGCAATTGGTGTTTGACTTTGTGAATAATTTTAAATTTGACAAATACTTTCGTTTGCAACCATTTTCTAGAAATTTTAATATTCGGCTGCCGAATATTCGGTATTCAGCCTGGAAGAAATGGCCGAATATTCGGTATTCGGCTATTCGGCCAAATCACTATTCGTTACGTCCCTAGTAGATATTATTGAAACTTTTCATATAAGGTCAATTAAAGCATTGTATTTTTATTAAAGAGTTTTAACACAAATGAATGTGTAAGGTATGAATTGTGTTTTAATTTTTCACACGAATTGTGAAAGTTTTTGATGATAGCTGCAGTTGTACTTCCTATTTATTCTTCTTGATGATTTTTTCTAGTTATTGTCAATGCTCACTAATAAGTTGAGCAATTTAGTTCTAAAAACAAGATTAAAAATTTAGGAGTCTACTTACATATGGGGAAATTTCCAAAGATTTTTCTTGAACTAGACTTAACAAGAAGTTCCATCTAGAACTATATGAGCCTGCTTTCCTCTATATACACCAACTTCAAATTTATTTATCTATCTCTCTTTCTCTTTTTCATTTAGCTTTAGTTCTTAATTACTTCAAATATTCCTTTTTCAAAGGTTAATACAGCTATTCTCAACCTGTGGGGAATCACACAAAAAGGGGGGTGCGAGAATATCCAAAAAAAAAAATAGTTTAACTCACTAAAAGTAAAGCACACATACACATAGAAAACAAAATATATTCCGACATATTTAGTAACTTATTAAAGTAAAACAAATTACTAAATTAAAACTTTCTCATTCGAAACATACTAAATGAACAACAAATTTAATAATCATTAGTTACTTCCTTGGGCTCGTCTATCAGATCAAAGCTTTTCTAAGAAAGGCTTAATATTAGAAATAGCCACTCCCAGTTCTGTTTCTATATTTAGACGAGATCTAGAGTTTGTCTACGAAGAAGCCACAGCAGAAAATCCAGTTTCAAAAAAGTAGGGTGTTGAAAATGGTAATAGAATGCAAAATGTCCTTGTTTTTTGTGCAGAAAAATCATCCTCTACTAATGCCCAAAACTCAAATACTGATTTATTACTAAATTAATTTTATTACTAAACTACTGGTTTTTACTCGTGTTTTGGCAGTTAGATAGAGGTAATTCAAAAATAGAACCAGCACTCAATATACATTATTGTTGTATATGGTAAGTGGGGGCACGAAAAAAAATATGACAGAAAATTGGGCTGCGACCACTGAAAGGGTGAGAAACGCTGGGTTAATACACATTCTTTTATGTTTTCATTTATTCACTCATTCTTTCATTCAGAAATATCCTTAAAAATACCGGTAAAAAATAAAATTCATAGGAAAATAGGTTTATTTAGTTCTGGTTTAACTTAGTATCTGTACATGTTCTGGTCCGTAAGAACCTTTCGATAAAGTTTGTTTCAAGCAAATTTGTTTGTTGGATCAGGATTTTTTTTGGATTGAAATTTCCCTGTTGACCCTACTGTCAAATTTTTTTTGAATTGTTCAAATCAAAAAATATTTCACATCAAGAGCTCTTTGGAATAAGCTTGTCAAATCAGCTTGGATTTTATATCCAAGGTCTATAAAATTGCTTCATATTCCCCAATTCCCGCTAATCTTAAGATTTTTTGAACTGTTCAAAATTGAACGAAAAATTGTTAAAATAAAAAAATAAAATATTGAAATGAGATACTGTCCTTGCGGAGATTTTCCAAATGCAAAAAAAAAAGATCTTTCGAATCGTACTCCAAAAATTTATTACATGGTGGAACAGACAGACCGGCAGACACATTTTTTCCATCTCAAATCCCCACACTCTATTTTTTTATTTTTCCATTTTTGTTTAATTACTTTAGAGTTATTTTTGTTTTTTCTTTATTTTCAATGATATCTTTGCTATACATTAAGCTTTCTTTCATACTTATTTATTTCATAAACCTGGACACTTTCTGATTTTAATTCAACTATCTTAGCTGACATTTAAAGAAATAAACGCTGATGTACTCTGAAGCATATTCTTATATTTTGTGACAGTTAATAAAGTTAATTCCTGACACAGGAATTAAAGCTTGTTTTTAAAAAGGAAAGAAATTAGACTACAAGAAATCAAAAAGTTTTCCACTTTACAAAAACTGATCACCGAGTCGAACACTTTAGGAATATTGCAATTGTAAAAATGGATACACAATTGGATTTCACAGACAATGTTAATGCACGTGATGTTGGAAAGAAGTGAATGTGTTTAGTGAAAAATAATAGTCGCAAGAATAACTAAATTATTGATTTGAAAAGAAATGAAAAAGTAAGAATTTCATAAGATGTTTTTTTAACATTTTGTCAGTACTTTTCCATGTGTTTAGAACCAATTAATACAAAAAATTTAAGAATTTACCATTCAGAGTCTGCCTTGAGTCCGAGGTTGTAAAGGGATAATGGTGGTGGAGTCATTCCATTTCAAATCAGGCAGGCAGGTCTGAAACTTGTCACATGATCCTCCCAGATTTTTAAAAAAAAATTACAGTAGTTACAACTAAGGGACATATAAAATATCCCAAAAGGATTTTGCGAAACAAAATTTATTTCGCTGGTTACAGACTTTTAAAATTTGGAGCAAAATTGGCTGTTTTCAGAAAATCAGCAAAACACTCAATTTTAAAATGGCCTCTGTTTCAAAAGTTTTTAACCGGTTCAAATAATTTTTTTTCTATAAATACTGAAAGGATGGTATTTTACTTAGATACTAATTTTAAAAGTCTAGTTGACTTTATTGACAAAGAAAAAACTGTTTTTGACGTGAAAAAATAGCATTTTTACTGATTTTATGATTTTTTTTTCTTATGAAAGAAATTTATTTTTGACAAAACAGAAGTAGCAATCTAAAGTGTTGTTATGGAAGGCTTGTATCAAATTTTATTGTAAGCCTGAGATGCATATTCCTTCAGAATACGTTTGAATACCTTCAGATACGTGTATAATTAACGTTTGAAATTTGAAAATGATCAAAAATTTCAATTTTTGATGTGTGATTACTCAAAAAAACCATTTTTTTAAAAATCTGAAAATATGCTCATTTATTGCCCTTGAAGTGCTTAATGAGCTGCTATCAATTATAAAGTGCATTTTTGCCCCAGAGATTTTGTATGATTTTTCAAAAATGGCCTTTTGTGCGTTTCTCAAAAAATCCAGAAATTCAAACTAGTTCTTATTTAATCATAAGATTTAATCAATTTTTATAAAGAAATATACTATATTGTTACACAATTACTACAAATAAATTGTACTTAACCTTCTTAGAATTTAAATAGCACCTTCCACAAAGTCACCGTGATTTAATGCATGTTATTCTGTTCAATCCAAGTACTAGTTTTAAACTCACACACTTTACATCAAATATCAAGTTACAGCACTGATATACATAGTTTTAAACACATATGTAGTTATGTTCTTAAAGCAAAATAAGTAGAATCAAGTTTTTGAATCATTTTCTACTCCTTATTACCAAAAAATGAAAAGGCTAGGAGGGTACAGATGGTGTTATATTTCTTACTTTCAGCATTACTTTATATTGGTCTAGCTTTTTTCCCTCTGAATTCTTCTGGCTATTGAAATGTTTTTTCTAGATTATCTGTGTACAAATGATACGATAGTGTCCCTAAACCATCGGTGATACATTCGAAATCTGTCCCATCCAATAATTGTCATTAACACGTTCAATAAATTTTCCAATTTAGAAATCATGCATTGAGTTATATTTGTTTAAGAGGCTGGTAGTTTTCTAACTGATTCCATTTCTTGTTTGATTGTGCATCCCATGTAAGCATTACCGTTATAGAATAGCCAATAATGTTTTGATTGCATACCTACAATAGATTTTGAGTTTGCTGTTACATGGTATTTGATGTAAAGCGTGCGAGTTTAAAACTAGTAATTGGAATGAACAGAATAACATGCATTAAATCACGGTTGGAAGGTGCTATTTAAATTCTAAGAAGGTTAAGTACAATTTATCTGTAGTAATTGTGTAACAATATAGTATATTTCTTTATAAAAAATGATTAAATCTTATGATTCAATAAGAACAAGTTTTAATTTCTGGCTTTTTTGAGAAACGCACAAAAGGCCATTTTTGAAAAATCATACAAAATCTCCGGGGCAAAAATACACATTATAATTGGTAGCAGCTCATTAAGCACTTCATAGGCAAGAAATGAGCAAATTTTCAGATTTTTAAAAAACGGCTTTTTTGAGTAATGACACTTCAAAAATTGAAATTTTTGATCATTTTCAAATTTCAAACTTTAAATTCTGAAGGAATATGCATCTCAGGCTTTCAATAAAATTTGATACAAGCCTCCCATAACAGCACTTTAGATTGCTACTTCTGTTTTGTCAAAATTTCTTTCATAAGAAAAAAAAATCATAAAATCGGTAAAAATGCTATTTTTTCACGTCAAAAACACTTTTTTTCTTTATTAATAAAGCCAACTAGACTTTTAAAATTGGTATCTAAATAAAATACCATCCTTTCATTATTTATAGAAAAAAAAATGTTTGAATCGGTTAAAAACTTTTGAAACAGAGGCCATTAAAATTGAGTGTTTTGCTGATTTTCTGAAAACAGCCAATTTTGTTCCAAATTTTAAAAGTCTGTAACCATCGAAATATTTTTTTTTTCGCAAAATCCTTTTGGGATATTTTATATGTCCCCTAGTTTTAACTACTGTAATTTTTTTTAAAAAATCTGTGAGGGTCATGTGACATCCTCTGCCTGATCTGAAATGGAATAGCTCGGTAACTATTACATTTTGCATCTAATTCGCTTTAAATTTTTTCCACACATGTTTAAATACTGACATTTATGTTAACATTAAACATCTCTAATTTATTGAAGTTTTTTTTTTTCTTATCTTTCCCTAAAATATTTCAAAATTGCACCAAGCAGTATTTGCATCACTGATACTGCAATGTATCTAATTTATTTGGCGATGCATTTCATTATGCTTCCACTTGTATTAAATGTTTTGAAATTGCATTTGAATCGTTTTCCTAAACTGTGACATGATTTTACCTTTTATAGATAAAAGATGATGTGGGTGATGTCCAGTGCATTGAATTTGCAAATGTCATTGTTGCAGGAGGTCCTTATTCTGGAGAAATAGCTCAAATGCTACAAATAGGACAAGGTCCTGGTCTACTGCAACTTCCATTACCCATTGAGCCAAGGTAAAAATTTTGTTGTAAGATTATTTGAGCGTGGATTTAATTGTTTAATCTTTTTGGAATGTTTACCATGGTACTTGATTTTCAGATCTGAAATATGGCTGGTGCATTTTATTCAGAAAGAAAAAAAGAAGCTTTTTTTTTAAAAATCTTGTCTTTAATAAATCAGGGGGGCCGCCTGACTTCAAAACACTAGTGTAGAGGAAAGTTTCAGGGAGGAATATATGCTACATTGCGAAATTCTTTGGGATTTCGAGGGGGGTCGCCCCCCCCCCCCTTTGGATACGGCCTTGGCTACCGGGCTTGCTGGGATTCGTACCCAGACTAATGGTAAAGTCTGCTTTTCTTTATGAAAATCCTTTGCTCTTTAGAAGATTCACTGGCCCCTAAGAAAAATCGGGGAATGTTTTTTTTTTTTTTTAACTAATAAAAAACCCGTAAATTTGGGCAAATTCTGACTTGCTCTTCTCTTTGCTTAGTTGTTTTACTTTGAAGTCTATAAAATGTCTTATACTTCTTCAATTTTTTCTTTTTTTTCTACCGAGTGTGTGAATCCTTTAAAAGTACTTTGTATGAATTCTGTAAACAGTGTGCTTCATTTGCAGGAAGCGGTACGTTTATGTTTTCAATTGTGAAGATGGTCCTGGAATAGAAATGCCCTTGGTTATTGATCCCACTGGAACGTACGTAAGAAGAGAAGGTTTGGGGGGCAAATATATTTGCGGAAGATCCCCCTCAGAGGTTAGTTTCAGACTTTATGCAATTTAAAATTTTAGACCAATTTTAATTTTAAGTTAAGTTTAAAACACAAAAATTTAGGCAAGAAAGGAAAATTTGCACTGTTAAAACTGGGTTGTGTTAATTTTTCAATTTAAATTGATTGATAAAAAAAGTGCATTGCTAATCTTCATTACCCTTCACAAAATTCCAATTTATCACAAAAGCCCCTTCACAAAATTTTGAGCTTCCAAATCCTACTTCTTACAGAATAACTCATTAAATAAAAAGCAAAAAATTAGAAAAAATTTTGCTATGTTTGAATTTTGAATTTTCACAAAATTATTTGATTTTTCACCATAATCTTTTTAAAATTCACAAAACCCTGGACTCTATTAAAAATGCTAGATCAACCCCTGGTTATGTACAAAAATCACACACATACACACACAAAAATAGTAACATTTGAACAGTGACTTTTGAACTTTCCTACAAATTTACAAAGCTTTTTATTATGAAATTTATTAACCGATACATACATATACATTATTTTAATGCATATGAAAATTATTTTTTAAAATTGTCTTGTTAATAAATGACAGTTAATTATTTGTGTTAGATATGGAACATCTTTTGAAAAATAACAAATTTAATAAAAATTTTGTTTAAAATTAATTTATTATTTACTATGAAGTATTTGTAAGTTTACTTGTTAAATGTTAAAAAGAAAAAAATATATGAATTAAGTCACAAACCTTTAAAATTATGTAAGAACTTTTATTTATTTATTTATTTTGGGATGAGGGGGATTACTTTATTCTAAGATTTGAAACCAAATTGTGGTGATTGAGCCAAAACTGTTTTCAAATTATAGAATGAATTAGATAAAAATTAGATAGTTATTTGATTTTTAAAATTTCATCATTAAATCTGTACTTCAAAGCCAGACTAATGTAAGTCCAAAATGGCGATTTTCAGATATTGTTTAATTGTGCCCAAATGAACCAACAAGGGATAAAGCATGCATATTTTTTTTATCCTTAACAATCATGTTTTGTTGCCTAATTCATAAAACAGATTGTTTATTTGGCAAAAAAATCATTCTTTTCAGTTGTTCACACTCTCTATAAAGTAGGGATGCACCGATCAGCAAATTGGCCGATTACCGATCACCGATTATTCGTCTGCAATTTATCGGCTGATTACCGATTAATAGGCCGATTAATTAATTTTAGCTAACTGACAATGTTGAACTTTTTATTGATTTTTTTTTTTATAATTTATTCTGAGATGCTTTGAGTTTAACAACCCATTTTTAAAGCAATAAGTAAATAAAGAAATAAGTATTTAGATTTTTTTATTGATGAGGTTATTTGACAATAACTTAACATGAAATAAAAATATAACAAAACAAATGTAACATTTTTTTAATGTTACTTAACATTATGTATTTCTCCTATTTTTTACAAATTTTATTAAGATTTTGAAATAAATATGATAATTATAAAATGGTTAAAATAGCATAAGTAATGAGTTTAAATTTTTTCTCTTTTTAAACATTAATACAGTAGAAGACCTCTAATCCGCACAGCTTTGTATCAAGCCTTGTGCAGATTAGAGACTTTCTGTAGATTACAGGTAAATCTGTTACATTTGTTACATACATTTTTTATTCAGTTTTATATTATAAATTTTGGGGGAAAAAAAGTAAAAAGTTTTTTTAAAAATTGTTTGAACAATTTCATTCAAATGCTTACATACTCTTTTGTGTACTGTTAAAAATTAAATTTAATCATATTGAAAAAAGTTCTTTTTTTAATTCATCATAGTTTACATTTCATTAGAAATGATTTCCATTTCCATTGTTATGTTATTTCATGAAAAAATACATAATTTAAAGCAATAATGAGTGTAATTTGTTTACTTCCTAAAATTTTCTGCCTATTCCTATTGAATTGAAACTATTTTGAAATACTTTAGTAAATCTAAAATATTTAAAGCATACATTCAGTTATATAAACCAGAGACTTAATAATAAAAATGCTTAAAAGAAAAAATAATGAAATATTTGGCGATCAACCGATCAATCGGCTAAAAAAAGCCGATACTGGCCGATTACCGATTATTGCTGATTAATGGATGCATCCCTACTATAAAGTAGTGTTAATAAGAGTTAAATAAGTTTCTGAAAAATA
Source organism: Octonoba sinensis (assembly GCA_038502835.1). Classification (NCBI taxonomy): domain Eukaryota; kingdom Metazoa; phylum Arthropoda; class Arachnida; order Araneae; family Uloboridae; genus Octonoba; species Octonoba sinensis. The sequence continues at coordinate 113,770,274 of CM076605.1, forward strand.
GTTCTGTATCACTTATTTTACCTTTCTAATATGAAATCCTTATTCAGGGATTAATTCTGTATTTCAGGAGCAGACTGGACGTAAATCCTAAAATGGTGATTTTCAGATATTGTTTCATGGTACGAAAATTGACCAACAAGGGATAAAACATGCAATTTTTTCTAAACGTTAACAGTCATGTTTTGTGCCTTAATTCATATAACAGCTTTGTTACTTGGCACCAAAATCATTCTTTTCAGTTTTTAAAGCAGTGATACTGTGACTCACATTAGCCTGTCCCCGAAATACGGAAATCGTTATGAAAACGATTTAATAATAGTAAGCAAACAACAAATGACTTGAACCTACTGTTTTGTTTTCCCTTCAGTTTGTATGGGAGTAAGGAAGATTGTTCACTTTATTACGAAAAACATTAAAGTAAGAAATACACAATTATTTCTCCAAGACTCTGTTTAAATGAAGATTGGTCTCGTAACCGAATAATCACGTTCACAAGCTATATCTACTTTTATATATCATTACTATATAAGTAATATAAAAAGCTTGAAGTTTTCTTTTAATGCAAAAATTGTTATTTAATTGTGCTGTTTTTCTTTCTTAATTTTAAAACAAGGGAGAAGAACCTGACATAAGCAATTTAGAAGTTGATTACAATTTCTTTGAAACGTCAGTTTGGCCCGTTCTCTCGCAGCGAATCCCTGCATTTGAAGCTATAAAGGTAAATCTACAAAACACTCAATTAATTTCTGTGTCATGACCAAGCCCTAGAATTTGATGACCTAAAAATGCACTAAAATTTAACAAAAATGACACAAAAAATGCACTTAACGGCTTGAAAAATGCACTTAAGATCCAAGGTTGAAATTCGATTGAAGCAGTTGAAATATTTTTTTACAGGGTTTTATTTAGCTTGATTTGTCACGGAAGTTTGTTACGAGGTTTTCGACCAATATTACTGCATAAATTATCTTCAAACGTTGCACACAAGCTTATCTTCCGATGACAATACACTATTCCATCCATTTTATAATTTATTATAACGTTAATTAGGAAAAAATAATTTTTGGCTCTGAGGAAATTGTCAGAATTATTATTTGTTGAATGGCAACAATAGCTTTGTTTGGAATGTTTGGATAATGCAACGATGTTTTGAATTTTAATTTTTAAATGAAACCGTGTAACCTAAAACATTTTTTTACTGTATTACTCATTATTATTTGAAAAATCATAACAACACCATCATCGAATGACTTTCCAAAAAAGTAAATGAAAATAAGCAATGCAACCAATGCTGTGTGGTTTGAGAATTTTAATATCTTAAATGAGAGAATTTTAATTACTCTGAATAATCGCAAATATTTTTTTTTGCATTATCAAAGACCACATCCGAAAGTAAGTTTTTATATCTTGAAAAATGTCTTTCAATTTAGACATAGTTGGGAGAAATTTAAAATAAATAAATAGAAACACTTATGGAGAAATATCTTCTTCAAATTCACGTTGAATTGCTTCCTTTTAAAATGCCAGCAACATTTTTTTCTGTGTCAAAAATGCTGTGGTTTCTTCAAGTTCGCAATTCTACCATTCACCAACCTTTTATTTATTTATATATATGTTTTTTTTTTTTTTTTTGTAGGATTTAATGTATAAATCAAATTATACATTTTGAGCAACATTTTTTTAAAAAAGCTAAAAATTATCTGAAAAATGCAAAAAATACTTAAATAAATGCATCATCATCAACTTCTGGGGACTAGACCTGACTGTCAAAATTACATATGAATTTTCCTTTGATACAAGTTTTAGTGAATGATCTCTTCCTTTTGGGTAGCGTACTTAATAGTATTTAATTTAATTTATTTATCTCCAGGTATCAAGTGCTTGGGCAGGATACTATGACTACAACACGTACGACCAAAATGCGCTTTTCGGGCAACATCCCTACTTCCCGAACGTCTTCTTCGCAACAGGTTTCAGTGGGCACGGAATCCAAATGGCTCCTGCTATTGGGAGGGCCATGATGGAACTGCTGTTGGACAAGGTGTATGTTACCATCGATATGTCCAGATTCCACGTCACTCGCTTGTTCCACGAGAAGCCAGTGTATGAAAAGAATATCGTCTGATGACTAGTCATTTATTTCGAAAATGAATGGTGAAATTTTCTATTGCTCCTTGTTATGATTTGCCAAATTGTTGTATATTACGAAAGTTATAATTTTGCAATATTTCTGCATTTATGAAAAAGCGGAGATGTGCTGGTTGTTAAGTATCCTGTTCATGGGTGATCCTGATCCGGAATTCTCCAACATTTCCGGAAAAAAAAATTTTTAAAAGAAAATCTGCTCTTCGAAAATTTTGCAATTGTAAGATTGCTTTGACGAATAATATTTGCATTGTCCCTTCAGAGAAGCAAAATATTTTGTACTACTTTAAAAAACTTTCAATGCATTAACGTTTTTGGAGAAACAAAAAGACTCCTAGTAATAACCTCTTCAGACCCCATAACTAAGCACAAACAATTTTGACACAATTTTTTGAGTTAAAAAATGATTACAAAACAAAATAACTATTAAAAAAAATTTTTAAATTTTAATTAATAATTAGTTTAATAATAAATGCCCAATTTCCATGTTTAAAATGAAGTAAACTATCTGTTGATTCATTTCAAAAACAATTGGGTGTTTGAGCTTTCAAATTGCACAAACAGTAGTTAATAAACAGTATTTTAAAATGTACCCAATCTGGTACACTTGGAATGAAAGGGTTAATTTATGTTGGGGGAGGGTGTTCACCTGAGTAAAAGATTTTTATTTTTAATTGATAGTGCATACTTTTTTCTGAAAATTTGTGAAGTTCCGATTTTTTTTTTTCGCTGAGAATTACCCATGATCATGTTATCAAAAAAGTCGACTCTTTTTTCTTTTCTTTTCTTTTTTTTTTTCATTCTATGGCCTTATTTTTTTTATCTGGATGGGGAAAAGACAAAGTCATAGAATAAAATAGGGTTTTTTATTCTATATTTTTTTTCTTAACCAGATTTGCTCTCTGGAAAGGGTTATGTTTTAGACATCAAAATTATATATATAAGTGAGCATGTAATAATAATTGCTCAAACTTTTTGCATTTTATCTGTTGCAGTTACAAATCAAAGAGGAAGAAATTAAAATTTGCTGCTTGGGACTTTTTTTAAATTCAGAATGATGAATTAGGTGTACATAACTTTTATTTTGTTGTTCTGAAAGCAATGATTTGATTGTATTTCATTCTGTGACTTTTTTTTTCTGCAATTTTATCCTTTTCTTTTTCTAGGACATTTTGTACTGTGGGTGAGAACACAAACATAAAAATTGTAAATATTTTGCAGTATAGAGACAAAGATGTTAGTTTTATACAAGATACTGAAATGACTAATGGCTAAATAAGAGAATTCCAAACAACAAAACAATTCCCACTCAAAAAATTATCTAGAAATAAAGGCAAATTATAATGGTTTTAAGGATGATTCTAATAATGGAGGGGAAATTTTTAAGAATTCAATAGGAATTCCAATGACTGAAAAGGAAATGATAAAAACAAAGGAAACAAATCTCTAAGACTGAAATTCTCATGAATAATAATAATAATAATAATAATAAAGTAAGTAATGTTTAAGGGGTGGATTGCACCAACTTGGAGAAAATGCTAATGATTGAAATATAAAAAATAGAAGAAATTCTAATGACTGAAACAATTAATGATCATTAGTTGATCCCCCACAGAACATCTGCGGATCGGAAATTAACCATTTTAAAATGGTAAAAAACGCTTTATATTTGGAAAGGCTTCGTAAAGATCGCTAGATATAAACAAATGAAGGTGTTGCCACTCCAAAGAATAGGAAATTAAAAATTTAGTTATGAATGGAAATACTTTTTAAGATATAGAAATAAATTTGCTAAAAACCCGTAAGTTAAACTAATACATACAAATATTATTTTCTTTCTTTATGGTGATCATTAAACAATTTTTTAAATATTGTTCTGCCATAACTTGGTTTTTGCATGAAGTCAGTATCGTATCGTACCGCAAAATTTAATCGTAACTGGTCCACGCTAAGTGAAATATATATATAGGGGTTTAAAAAAAGGCAAAGGGACATGGTTAACAAACGGAAAGAGAAAGAAAAAATGTTTAATAACTAATGAGAAAATTTAACAGATGAGGGGGAGGAAATCACTCACCAAATTAAAAATGGTTATTAAATAATAAAAGGACTGGATGAAAGATTCCTCATAATACAGAGGGGTCCAAAAAAATGTATACACTAGTCGACAGTGAATATCTTTATTTTAAAGATAATTTTTTAATTTAAATGTTCTATAGCAAGGTTTTAAAATGATATTGTAAAATGTACTTACAATTGCATGTGTTCAACCTCTTTGCGGAGGTCTCTTCCTGTGCATGTTCTTGAGTGGGTTCACTGTCAATGAGTGTATATATTTTTTGGATCCCTCTATAGAATTGTTATGAGAAGTAAAATCAGTGGCGTGCGCAGGGGGGGGGGTTTACCCCCCTTGCATACCCCCCCCCCCTTGATCTCAAGTCAAAATTGTCTAGCTGTCTAAATTAGGGAAATAATAGTGCTTTATTACATACTCGAATTTCTTTTAGTAGTTTCAGAAAATTATGAACCCCACCTTGAAAAAATTCTGCGTCACAACGCAGACGCCACTAAGTAAAAAAACGCCACTAAGTAATATTACCTATCTATTTGAACAAATAATGATATGCAACATTTCCAGTGGTTAGTAAAAGTTATTCAAATGAGTTAACTCGTTTTTTCTTTAATTTTATGACATGACTAGTAAACAAAGTGTTTTTTACTGATGATATCGCAACCCTCTAATAATCATTGTTAATTACATACCTCACTTTCTCTTTCTTTAAAAATATGTGTTCCTGAAAATTTTACTTTTTGCTTCCAAATAATAATAAAAATAACCTGTATGACTATACAAATTGTTTTTTTTATGAATTGTATGTGTCGAAACTTTCCTGTCATGTTTGGAATTTTAATAAACAAGCATATTTGAATATTTTTAGAGTTATACTTTTTAAGTACTCAAGGATAATTCCTTATAGTGTGTTATTATAGAGGGGTGAAACAATCGGCATTCTTCTTGTCAGTTATAGATTCATAAGTAAAACAGAACTCCCATAGTTAACCCTGGTGCTATAATGTAAAACAGATTGTTATGCAGGGTGTCTACAGGTCAGAAAAGTCTCGAAAATATCACAAATTTTGAAATCGTTCACAAAAGTAATGAAACTCACAAATAATTTCCTTTCAACAAGTCCGCCGTCCCCCCTGCGCCCCCTAAAGACATAGGATGTTCGATATCTGAGATGTTTTTAAGTATACGAAATCCAATCTGGCCACTACAAAATACACAATTATCTGGCATGTCGAATTTGATACATAAAATTTAATTAGTTAAAAAGGTTTTGATTTTATATGTGAATTAAACTTATTACCTATTTGGAAACTGTAATATTTAAAAAAATGAATAGAATTTACAGGCGTCAAACATCCGAGCGGGTTTTCCGGTATATATACGTCAACAGGGGACACCGGATATCCAATATCCGTCAGAGTCAATACTCGATGTGTCACCGAACGGTTCTGCAAAGGTCACAAAATTCAATTTTTGAAAAATCTGTAGACACCTTGTTCTATGACTAAAATTTAGCAGGGGTCGGCGCGAGTCACTTTTTTCACTAAAAGTCACTTTTTTGCATTGCTCACTTTTAGTCACTTTTTAAAAAATTGGTCACTATTTTCACTTTTTTTTTAAAAATTGGTCACTATTTTCACTTTTTTGCCCTTTCTCTGGTAGAGCAACAAAAAAGGTTACTTTGTCTGTCTTTGAGTTAAGAAAACATTGCAATTTTGCATGAAAATACCTGTGCCAGGATTGAAGCTTCTGCGTATCCGCCATTTTTGGTCGTTTTTTTTTTTAATTCGGCGTGGCGCCGGCTCCGAGTGTGCCGAAGTTAAGGTTTGCTACTGCAGTGTGGTGCAACCAGAAGGGGAGGCCTAGAGGGCCCGTGACCTCCCCCCCCCCCCATCTAGAATGATGATTTTAATTGTTTTTAATTTTTTTTTTACTCGAGAAGAGCATATCCTAAGAAAATAAAATAAAGCGATTTTTAAGTTGGGAAAGAAAAATAATCAGACTGAAAATTTTTAGCAGTTGCAGATTATATCACTCAGAAAATTATCTCAATTTCTCTTTTCTTTCATCCCCCCCCCCCCCCCCCACTCCCGAACTAACTGTCACGATCACAAAAGAAAATTTTTTGTGGGGATTTCTCAACGAAAAGGCAATATGCATCTCGAGAAAATAAAGTTATATTCTTTTCAAGAAATCATTAAATAATAATGCAGGGGAGGGGGGGAATCTAAATTCATAAAAACAATTTTAGATCTGAAAAATTCTTAGCAGTTGCAGATTATATATATCGTTCAGAAAATTACATTATAACCTCTTTTTATTTCCATCCCCCCCCCCCCCCCAATAAAAAGGAATTGCACAAAGTTCAGATAGGAAAAAAACAATAGTGCACCCCCCCCCCCCCCCCGTAAAGAGTTTTAAGCGAATGTAACATTAAACTTGAATGAAATGATCAGAACCTATAGCTAACAATTCCTAGTGCCGGTTAATAGAACTGAAGTTGGCGTGGAGCATCTATGCAAGTACATGGATCATCATATTGCATAGCTGCCTCCACAACGGTCACATTTGCTGCTCTTCACTGAAGCCGATCAGTAAAAAGGTAGAGATTTGGGGAAAACATATGGGAATATATGAATGGTCCCTTAGTCATTTTCAAAATTATTTCTCCAAGTGAACAGCATAAAATAGATGATATTCATTTCTGTCCACTACAAATGCAAATATGTGTCTTATCAATGTCCACTATAGATACAAATGAAGCGTTTAGTAAATGTGACGTAAAAATCCTAATTTTTCATCAAATGACATTTTATAGATAATTAATTTTTAGAGAAATAGTTCTCGATTAAGCTAAATATGCAAATATTTTGCCACGTAAAAGAGTACGAAAATTTTCTTAACTGTGTCCACTACCAGGTCATTTACCTTATATCTTTTTCCAAAAGATTTTCTCTGAATACTTCCCAAACATTTTGGAATAAAATTTAGCATTTAATTAACTACCTGAAACTTAGTTGAGTTTTAATATTTTTATTTTTCATTTAAAACTCGGAAAAAATTCAAATTCAACAACTAAATAAAAACAAACGGCAAATTTTGCAGTCAAACTCATGCTCATTTTTGTTAAACATACTCCGTGGAATGCACATTAAAAGTTTCAAAGATATACAGTAGAGCGCCGCTTAACCGGATGTACAATCAACCGGATCGGTCAGGGATCATGCATTTTTTTCCCCTGCGCTCTGCAATATATATATATTTTAAAACGCTAAAGTCTTAACCTTCAGATTGGAGGTCGAAAACCACCTTCCTTTGCCTTTCGGCGTTCTAAGAAAGAGGGATTACCCTCCGCCCACCCACTCCGCTCAGGTACGTTCCACTCAGTTACAATTAGCATGGGGAGTAGAAGAAACTGAACAAAAGGATTAAGATTCTTTTTAGAGCCATTAGAGCAGAAGTAAAGTGTTGAAACTAACAGAAGAAAAATAGTGGAAGTACTGCATTCACTGTCAAGGGGTGGAGTTAAATTATTTATGCTTAACTAAATTTCCAGGAAAACTCTTATTGAGAAAGTCACTTGAATAAAAGATAGACCGTGCATCTCGCAGAATGATCACGTATTTGTGCTCTTTCATACTGGGCATGTGTTACACAAAGTTGAAGGAACCCATATTTTTCTGATTGTGATGTGTAAGTGCAGAAGGTGTTTTTTAAACATGTCTGGGAAGTGCAAAATAGCAGCGTTATTTTTTGATAAAAAAATAGAAATTGTGAAAAGATTGAAAAAAGGAGAAAAATGGAAACAACATAGCCTATGAATATGGCATCGGTACATCACCTGTGTCAGATATTTAAAAAAAAACAGCGATGCAATGGGACACACGCCATTTGTAATGTAATAAAATATGCACTACTACAAATGCCAGTCCTAAACCTGGAAAAAGTGTGAAGGGAAGCTGCCTAAAAAAAAGAGCCCTATATATGCTTTAAAGTTGGCAATCCAACTATCCGGATTTTTCTTTAACCGGATCTACCTCGGTCCCGACCAGTCCGGATAATCGGCGCTCTACTGTATCTCTAACTGAAAAAAAGTCTTAGGGGTTTTACTGCAAGTTGAGAAAAATGCATTTAAAGATTTTAAATGCAGAATGAAAACATCTAAAGTCCTTTACAAAACTGGACTATCTTTTAAAGTATTGCTCACATAAGTTGGAAATTTTGCATGAGGCTTTGAAACAGTTCTATCTGTCGAAATAGTAAACACTGGAAAGATTTTTGATTAAATTTTATTCTGTTTGAGTAGAAGAGACAAAACAATGTTATTTTCCTGTACTATCAACTGAGTAATGAGAATCATTTAGCAGCTTTTACGTACTTACTTATTTATTGTTGTCTTACTTATTTGTTTTTGAGAGGAGTGCCGGTTAACACCTATAGAGCTCTGCATTGAAAAATATTTGAAACACTAAACCAGCTTTCCGAAGAACTGCAAATTGCATAGAAATTACTTGCGAGAGATTTATTTTGCTTAATTATGATGCTGTTATTACTTATCTAGGGAGACTAAGTTTGCAAAGTTTTAGCAAGATTTTGAAAGAATCGTCAACATCTCAGCTGCCATAAAATTGTATTTAATCGAATAGAACTGGTTGATACTGCTCTGGCAGATGTTAGTGTAATTAACCGATATGAACGTTGGCAGAATTCCAATTGTTGCTGTGATTTGTTTCCTGTTATTCGCGGTGAAATAATTGGGGTTTTATTAAGATGGAGCGGTCGTCATGTGACACTAATAAACATTTTTATAATTCACGTATTGCTAGAAACATCACATAGAATAAACAACATAAAAAGAACACAGACACCCAACATAGTGACTGCTAGCTCTCACAAATGCTCAAAAAGTTACATGGCGGCTTCTATTGGGGGAAAATTTGTTACGTACTCAGAATTTAAAGTCTTCTTTCAGATGTGGGTTTTTTTATTTTGTATCTAAACAAAAGATCCTTAGCTTTGGGTCATGTGATGATGTCACTTGAAAATATTTAAACCAACTTCTTGGATTCGAAAAATCCTCTGAGATTCTGCATTTGCCATATTCCCATTAAGATAAGGATGATTGTCTCTCCAACTGACCAGTAGAGTACTCTCCGGCTGATGGTTTCCGTTGTGCCACGAAATAATTCCTCTCGATACTAAAAAAGAAAGCAAAGGTACTGTTAATTTATAATATTTAAAAACATGTTACCTATATACAGGTGTCTCAAAAAAAAATTTATATTTAGTGGATCGATTTAAAAAAAAGGTAAGACGTGTATCAAAAAAACGTTTATTAAGTACAGTAGAGCGCCGATTATCCGGACTGGTCGGGACCTAGGCAGATCCGGTTAAGGAAAAATCCGGATAATTGGATTGAGAGCATCAATGCACAAATAGGGGTAGGTTTTTAATTTGACCCTTTGACCGTGAATACAACTATTTTTTTTTTCTGTTAGTTTCTATACCTTTTTTTCCATTTCCTCTAAACAGGATCTTAATCCTTCTACTCCCCATACTAATTGTAACTGACTCAAACATGCCTGAGCGGAGGCGGGGGGGGGGGGGTCATCCCTCTTTATTGGAACGGCAAAAGGCAATGGAAGCAGGTTTTTAACCTCCTGTAGGGAATCTGAAGGTCAGAGTTTTCGTGTTTTTCTTTTTTTGCAGAGCGAAGGAAAAAAACCGCATGGACCCTGACCAATCCGGTTGATTGGGCATCCGGTTATGCGGCGTCCGGATAAGCGGCGCTCTACTGTATACAATTTGGGAATTTGTTTCCGAGAAATAATATCGGGTCCAAATGTAGACCCTCGCGTTCGCGGCACTCATTGAATCGAACAGTAAAATTACTTATGACGGCTCGGCAGGTGGACTCAGTGATGGCTGCTCCACACGTTCTACCGTTCTTGATGACCTTGGTCTCCCGGATTTCGGTATTTCCAGCGTGGTACCGGTTTCTTCAAACTTTTTGCCCCATTTTTGAATAAGAGGAATGCTTGGCGCCATCATTTAAATGGCGAAAACCTCGAATTATGCAGAATCTTCTACGCGCTAGTCGCCGAATCACCGTTTTTGTGAAACTCTCGCACGCACAATACCGTGACCTTCGAGAGGGTCACGACAATACGCGGTCTGCTCCCGAGAAACGCTCCATAGCGACTGAATTCCCAAGAGCCAGGCTACCGATTGACATAACCCCCACGCCCCTCGGATTCGTTGCGTTGACGCAGTAAGCTAAATAAATATAAACTTTCTTTTGAGACACCTTGTATAAATAGCATAGCAATAAAAACAGTAAAGAAACATTTTCTCCTGTGTTTTTCAACAGATTTTCTTACTCTGTTTTTTTATTTAGTAATTATTAACGAGTTTTAGTGATATCAATGTAAAAAAACTTGGAAACCGTTTATTATTAGTTCATTATTTCCCCTTTTCTTTTGTCAGAAAAGCCTCATTTATAATTGTAACGTACTATTAAATCCTGCCATCTATCGATGGCAGGTGGCAACATGTCTTGGTAGAGTGCATTATTAGGTAATATAGTAAAACGTGTAAAGTTGACCTCCTTTGTAAGCTGACCACCTGTCTTAGATGACCCCTTTTGTCAGGAATGGATCTAGTCCGATATTATCTAATGCAGAGAAACCTTTGTAACTTGATCGCCTCTCTATGTTGACCACTTATGTACGCCACATTTGGATGGGAGTATTATAAAAAACCCTTTGTAAGTGGACCGCCTAATTATCACTATATTTATTTGTTTATCCATTTTTGGAAAGATTTAAAAAAATATAAAATCGCTTCTCGCAGGATATTTTTTATGCTATCATGTTAGAGCAGTATTTCTCTGGATGGATGAAACATCAATGTAAAGTTTGCCTAAACCTCTTTGTAAGTGAACGAAATGGGAAAACGACTATGAGCACTCTTTAAATAAGTTTCTTTTTTTTTTTCTTTGGTCCGATATAGCCCTTTTGAAGGGAATTTTATAGGAAATCTTTTGCATCATATAAGTAACTGACAGCATTAATATGATCTTGATCTTAATTTTATCTTAAGTTTAACTAAGTACTTTACTTTGGAAGTGGTATAGGAACACACTGTAAGTCATTCGGGTTAAATTTCCTTAAGGGGTCTGCCTGCACCAAAAAGACGAGCTTTGCGAAAAAAATCGATGTTTTTTTTATTTTATATTTAAAAAGAATATGTATTTAAGATTTCAAAAATGTTTGGTTTTTGTTTCTACGATACATAGAAACGAAGTTACACGCAATTAAGTTAACCAGAAGTCGCATCGCGAGCACATAAAAGTGGAATTTAAAATGCGTTTTCTGAAAAACTACTTTTTTCGATATCTTTGTTCACGGCAGATCTCATAACTCGAAAAGTTTTATACCCATTACTGTGATTTTTTAAAGTATTGTTTCACACATTGCTATCTGTGTTTTGAACTAAAAGCTAAGCTCTATGTCAGTATTTAAAAAAAATACAGGCATTTATTTGTGAAATATTGTGTTTTTTTTTTCTTTAAAAAACGTATGAATTTCAACAAAACTGCTATATTTTTCTCAATTTTGGACCTATTGTAAAACTTTTAGTTCAGAACACAGTTAAGTAATATAGAAACATATATTATTAAGGATTTTAAAATATATCGAGTTAAAGTGAGTATAGAGTGTTTGGCGTAAACTGTAAAATTCGCCTATTTTTTGCTAAAATTTCCCAATTTTTCAAAATTTTATAAAAATATAGCTATTACTTCGTTTGTTTTCTTAATTTTAATTACTTTTTAACTTAAAAAAATATGCATTTAGTAATTATTTCATTGTTTTGAAAAAAAAAAGCCTCCGAACGTAGGCAGACCCCTTAATGAGATTTTAGACAATTGTGGGGGGGGGGGGGGAATGTGATCACTGTTTTAAAGTAACGTCGTTACATGAAGCTGTATTTTAATTAGTTATAAGTGAGAAATGTCAGAAATTAAAAAATCTCCACTCTCTATAAGTTGACCACCTGTCTAAGTTGACCACTAAAGTGCTGCACCGAAAGTGGTCAACGTACACACGTTTCACTGTACACTGTTTTAGTGATATCAAGTTAAAAAAAAAATTTGGAAACACTTTATTATTAGTTCATTATTTCCCCTTTTCTTTCGTCAGGAGAGCCTCTTTTGTGATTGTAATGTACTATTATTATAGATAGCAGATGGCAACATGTCTTGGTTGTGAAAATGATTAGGTAATAACTATAAAACTCATTGTCAAGAAGAGCTTGTTGCCATCAAGCAGTCATATCACACCTGCAACTCTACTGGCTTTTACTGGAGTCTCCTGGATTTTCCCCTATTCTACTGGTCTCTCGGTTTATTATTTAAAATCTCCTGGTTTTTACAAATTCTGGTGTAATCCCGTATAAATAGGGAATTTTATGGAAAAAAAATCACTTAACTGTCGTTATTATTCTATTTAATTTCTTTGACAAATGGATTTACTCGAGAAATTTACAGTTTTAGACATTATAAAATCAAGTACTATATGACTTTAGAGGTCTGATTATTTTGTTAGTTATGCTGGGAAACATATCACATAAGGAACGTGTGGGTGGTTGTCATTTAAGTGATTATCAAAACTCCTCATTGCCCCCCCCCCCCAAAACAGTGAAAAATACATGCGAAATTGCAGTGTATCGCAATCGACTGGATGTTTTCCTCGGAATGTTGGCAGGTATGAGTAATATTCAAATAAGAGTTTGAGTGAAGGCTTTTCTGAAACAATAGAATGAAAATGAGAATAGTGTATGGAATCAAATATTTAAGTGTTATTCAACTGCAGTACGACATCGGCAGAAGTACATGCGGCTGCATTTATGAGCGCAATCGGTTCTGCGATTTTCAAGATCCAGGAAATCGTCTGCGTCCATGTCGTATGGTGATGCGGCATGTTAAAGATCCCTTGAGTATCCGTTTGGCACGGGTACTCTCGGCTAAATTAAATTCCTAGTGCAGATTGCAACAACGAGAGCTCAGGTGCCCCATCTAGGGGAAACTGAGCGTCAAAAAAATTGCGGCAATGGCACCACACTCATTATGGTGCCGCTGAAAGAGTTGGTACCAATCTCTGGGGGCGCACTAGGTCTGCAATGGTTGATGGCCAATACTGCAGCCCAAAGGCGTAGCTAAGGTTTTCAGCGCCCGGGCACAACTGAAGATTTTGCGCCCCCTGTGCCCCTACGGGCGCCCCTAAAGGGAATTAAAAAACTTTTATGCTTCCTAAGTGATAAATAGCTCTAAAACGCAGCCGTTTTAACTTTCATTTTTATTAGCGACCATATAAGGGAAAAATGGGACACTTTGGCTTCGCAAAATTATTTGTCTGATTTCCCACGCACTCCTGGGCTACATTGGTCATTCCCGATATGATTTGCGGTGCTCCCACTTTTTTGTCGAACATATGCACACCTCTATAGTTCAAATAATTTTCTTTTCGCATTTAAAAATAAAATAAATTAACATTAAATTTGCGCCCCTTGACGCTGCGCCCGGAGACAGCTGTCCCTCCTTGCCCCCACCTAGCTACGCCTCTGCTGCAGCCCCATTAGAAAAAAAAAAACATGTTTTTAGTGCTGAATTTAATTATTACGATTGAATTTTGACTGTTGTGCAAACTCTAGTTTAAAAATGTCGCCAGTATTTGCATTGAATAGTGCATGGCTCAGAAACAATCATTAAATTTTAAGGGATGCCATTATTTCAGTATAAAGATTTTTATAAATTGCAACCAATATAAATTCTGTACATATGTTTTCTTTATAATACGATAGTCTTCGCAGTGAAAAACGTGCTCGCTTCAGAAGAATGCGGCGATTTTTCCACTTTTTAAAAATCTTAAGAAATATAACATCATTAAAAAATACCTTTTACAGCTTCGTTTATTCTTAACTTTTTATATTTTTTATTTACATGCCCGCTTTTTAGCCTACTTTCCCGTAAAAGTAAAAAAAATAATAATAAAGCATGAAAGAAGGCTTAATGTATCGTGAAAATATCGTTAGAAATCAAGAAAAGTAAAAAATAAGTTAAGTAATTAAATAAAGATTGAAAAATAAAAACTTTGACAGTAGGGTTTTGAGATGAGGGGAAAAAGTGTGTCGGTCTGTCTGTCGGTCTGTCCCCCCCCCCCCCCTAATAACTTTTGAACGAATTGTCCGATTGGAAAAATTCTTTTTGCATTCGAAAGATCTCGGCGAGGACATCTCATTTCCATATTTTACTTTTTGATTTGAAAAATTTTTTGTTCAATTTTGAACAGTTCAAAAAATTTTAACATTAGCGCTTATGGGTGAAAATGAAGCAAATTATGTAAACTCTGTGTTCCCATGAACAAGCTCACTGGAAGAAGTTCTTGGCGTGAAATATTGATTTGAACAATTTTTGTTCATTTTTGAACAGTTCAAAAAAAATTAACATACCGCCTACGGGGAAATTTCAATCCTATATAATTCCTTATCTAACGGACCGATTTGCTTGGAACAAACTTTATCGAAAAGCTCTTATGACGTAGAACATGTACAAATAGAAAGTTCATCCAGAACTAACGAGCCTATTTTCCTATGAAATTTTTTGATCGGGATTTTCAAGAATATTTTTGAATTAATGAATGATTAAATGAATAAGCAAAAGAATGAATGAATAAATGAGTGAATAAATACATGAATGACTTAATAAATAATGATTGAATGAATCTGTATTAACCGTTAAAAAAGGTATATTTGAAGCAATTAAGAACTAAAGCTAAACGAGAAAGACAGAGAGAGAGATAGCTAGATTATGAATTTGAATTCGGTGTATACGGGAAAGTAGGCTCGTATAGTTCTAGACGGAACTTCTTGTTGATAATTAAAATTTGCATTTTATGAGGCATGTCTTAATTTCAGAAATAGTTGAACTCGCCTAATACGAAATACCAAACATTCGCGACTTTATCCGTATTATCCGTTATTCGTAACAACCGTGAATAAATAAAACTGTTTAAAAAAATATTAGAAATGCATGTTTATATTTTAAAAATAATTACTACTATTTATAATAAATAGTAGCATAAGTAGTGAAAACAAATAATTTGTTTGTACTAATATACACTTTTTAATCTTAATAGTACATTGGGAAAAGTAAACTTTCCTTTTAAAATTTAACAATTTTGGAAAAAACCCTTATTGGTTCGTTGTTTTTTAGGTACATTAAATTTGATCATGCAAATTTTTTGTGAATAGGTCAGACATTTTGTTCGTCTTAACCGAAATTTGTATTTTAGCCTTCGTAATATGCATGAGATATTTAGTGTAATTAAATAGTAGTAAACCAAACTTAGTGAACAAAATATTCGTATTAACCGTGTTCGTATTAAGAAAGTTCAACTGTATATATTTGTTTATCTTCAATCCAAACAATCAAATTAAGTAATTTTACCTTTTCTAGAGTGTTAATAAAAGTCATTTAAATTCATATTTTTAATACAATGGATGTTAAAGACACTTCTTACCTCTTAATGCTTAATTTTTCGCTACAATTGTATCAGCACATTTTTGCAATAACAACCGATGAACTAAATTCTGTACATATGTTTTCCTTACAATATCACTTCCTTAGCAGTGAAAAACTTGTTGGTGCCTCGCATCATAGAACTGGGTTAATAAATGAGAATTGAGTTTTGCTGTTTTTGTCTTGTGTGTTTTTTTTTTTTTTCAGATGGAAACTAAGGGGTGTTGAAAACGGTGGGGGATGAAACTATGTCAGCTCATTAGTAACATTTTGCATTTAAGATCTGGGAAGAATTTATTGCTTTAATTTAATTCTATTCCGCGATGTTTAGGAAGAAAATGCAAGTCAAGATTTATTTTTTGCTATATCTGAGCATTTTTTCGTTTTTCTTTTTGTTTTTCAAGCTTAGGCATTTACTGGGATACGTATTTTCCAATAACATTTCAGTACCCTTTTATCACATTTTTTGCCCTAAAGTTTTTAAGACGTTTAAATTTTTTTTTGCAATGTTTAAAAATGTTGAGTTTAATTTTTTTTTCTTTTTATGATTTTCCCTTTTATTTATCACACTTTTGTACAACTTTTCGAACCAGATTTCGGTAAATAAAATGTTAACCGAATATTAACCCAATTATTAATCCAATACTGGCATTATTGGGTTAATTTTTAATTACATATTTACCACACTGTAAAAAAAATGGCGCTTAGTTACCACCATTTTTGATGTTATTCAACACGATTTTGGTGTTGGGATGAAGTAAAGTTGAAAATTATTTATTCTTGATGTATTTTAATTTTTTTAATTCGCCTGTCTTAAAAAATACAGTCAGTATAAGGTTTCTTAGTACATGAAATGTGTTAACTCCATGACGTATCGACATTTCAGGCAATTAGAAGCAAAGGGGTGTAAGTGACCAAAATGAAAATGTTGAGATAGCGAGTGCAAATGATAAATTAAACGCCCTTTTGTTTCGTGGGAAAGAGATTTTAGTGGTAGCTTTGACAGATACTGCAAAAAAGCGCGGCTTAAAAAAATGACTAAATAAAAGCTGCATTCCGTTTGGTGGCAAAGGGATGCAAGTGCACTTACATCCGTTTGCCTCTCAATAAAATGATTTGTTTCTTCAGTTAGTTTAAATACGCGATGCAGACGATCTATTTACGAAACTTAAAGCGGAGAAGAAGAAGAAAATAGGAAAAGAATTCCGAATTGTTGAATAATAATTATAAAAACAAGGGTTAAATCGTCTGCAGATTTTATTTTTGTCATGTTTTGTTTTCGGCAATTGGCAATTTGTCTATACTCAACTGCAAAGTTTCTTGACTATGGAGAAATATGCTGAGAGCAAACGAAGAAAATAGCTCTTCGCGTGGTGTCCGATTTTCGAGTTAAACTAAGCACTTCGCTATAGAAATATGATAAGGTATTTTAACCTATACCTATATTTTATTTGTCAAAATTTTTATAAAATGTTATATATTTTCAATTTTACGAGAAGTGCAACGCGTAGTAATACCTTCACTTAGAACTGAACACTCAGCCAATAAGAGCTCACGAGCAGTTGGCGATCTTCCCATGAGCGGTTTGGCGAGATTTAGAATGATTTATGTTTATGTCTGACTCGCTGGCTTGTTTGTGACTTTGCGAAAAGCTAAATAGTTATTATTATTCCATTCGACAATATCGTTATTAGTATTTTTTCGTTAATATCGTAATTTTCCATTAAAAACATACTTACACAGGAAAAAAATTACGCTCAGGGGGTAACAGAAAGAAAAAAAAAATATTCATTGGAAAACGAAAGTGTTCAAAAGTCCAACCGTTTTTATGAATTATTGAAGGGAGAAAAGGATTTTTAGAAGAAAATATAATTTTAATGATTACATTAAGAAATATATTTGGTTCAAAATAAATTATGATTACGTAAAAAGAAATAAGTTTTTAAATTTGTTGCATCTGTTTATCTTTTCTGATAAACTGACAAATTAGTTTTCAAACGCGCAATGTGCCAAATAGAATGCTTTATCGGATTATTTCGCGAAGTTGGTGTGGCCTCTTTTCGACCCGTCGTCTTTGCGACCCGAACAGCCTCGCCGTTTACTCATTTCTTCTACCGCGCGTTGTGACGTCATTGTCAAGAAACATTGCAGTCTAGTATAATGGCAATGATTTTTAGTTTATTGATAAATATAATGATTCGAAATTTATATTATGCAGTTTTTAATGGAGTTTATATCACTAACAAACGATCTTTATTACTGTATAAATTAGCAAAATGAACAAGATACGTTTTTCATTGAGTGGCAAAGGGGTGTAAGTGAACTAGTTGGAAGCAAAGGGGTGTAAGTAAAAATATTTAAAAAAAATCCTACGCCAAATCTAGTCATCAGAAACACTTCACAGTTCATACTTAAACTAACACATACATATAGGACTCGAAAATAAAAGAAATGTTCACATGACGAACCTCTAGAATTTAGTATAGGATTAAACTTCAAACGAGTTTTACTCAAAATGATACTTTAGTCACTTACATCCCTTTGCTTCTCACTGCCTCATTTCATTGCGATTAATCATTTCTAGGAAAATAGGATAAATGAGCAAGCATACTCAATTTTTTATACGTAACCCAGTTGATGAACATCACATGCTAGAAAAAACATTCTGTTGTCTATATTTTTCTAGACAGACCTTAAAAGAATTTCAAATGCAGTTGAGCTCGCTTATTACGAAATGCCAAAAATTCGCGAATGTGTTCGTATTATCCGTTATCCTAATAACCGTGAATAAATAAAATTGTAAAAAAAAGTATTAGAAATGCATGTGTATATTTTAAAAATAATGACTACTATTTATAATACAAAGTAAAATAAACAGTGAAAACAAATGATTTATTTTTACTGACACACACTTTTAAATCTTTCTAGTACGAGATTGATAAAAAGTGAACTTTCCTTTTAAAATTTAACAATTTTGGAAAAAATCCTTAATGGTTAGTTGTTTTGTAGGTACATTAAATTTTATCATATGCGTGCTTGGTGGTTTACAATGACTCAAAATAACCAACCATTACTTTTAAATAAATAATTATATAGCAATCGAGAAAATTTTTCTTGAGTAGGCCAAATATTTTGTTCGTCTTATCCGAAATGTGTATTTAAACTTTCGTATGAGATATTTAGTGTCATTACATTGTTAACCAAACTTAATGAACAAAGTGTTCGTTTTAGCTGTGATTTCGTATTAACCGTGTTCGTATTAAGAAAGTTCAATTGTACATCAAAAAATAAAAAAGTTTCGACTTTCACCAATGGAACACCAAAAATTTTTAGTGTACCATGTTTCCTCCTGTATAACATGTAAGAGACCGTTCATAAATGATGTCACGCTTTTTCCCACATATTTGACGCCCCCCCCCCTCCCACCTTTGTCAAAAAATCACACTTTAACCGTACCCCCTCCCCCCTTTGTCACATGTCACGCTATGTTACATAAGCATAAAATTGGTTTAATTTGCTGATTTTAAATGTTTTTACAGAGATCAAAATGTACGTTGTCACACTTCTTGTTACCCCCTCCCCTCTCCTTGTCACAATTTCACGAACCCTCTTCCCCCCCCCCTCGAAGCGTGACATCATTTATAAATGATCCCTAAGATACCGTTCATAAAGAATGTCACACTTTGTTTCAATATATTTGACCGCCCCCCCCTTTGTCACAAAGTCTCACACTTCAACATACCCCCTCCCCGCCTTTTGTCACGTGTCACGCTATATTACATTAGCATAAAATAGGTTTAATTTGCTGATTTTAAATGTTTTTACCGAAATCAAAATGTACGATGTCACACTTCTTGTTACCCCCCCCTCCCCTTGTCAGAAACTCACAATTTCACGAACTCCCCTCCCCCTCGAAGCGTGACATCATTTATGAATGATCCCTAAGGGGATGGTGCATTTTCTCAATGTCATTATTGTAGCGGGCAACTCCTGGTAATTTTGCTAGTGCCTGATTTAAAATTAATTCATGAGTCGCACTTACCCTTTGATAATCCTGCTCCTTATTAACCTCGGCGGCTTTTTCCACCAACTGCTTGAATTTCGCCTCAATTTCGTGCAATTTTTCTCTCTTCTGCACCACGGTGTAATTTATTGCGTGCTCCCCCGTTTGCAGATCGAAATCGATTCTCTAAAAAAGAAAAACACACAGAGTGAATTAAAAAATAATACAGAACTTGAAATCGCCGGTTTTTAACATGCACCTGACCCGGTGGTGATACCAATTATTTATTTAATTTTGAGCAAATGATGCAGCCCATGACAGGTTGATATAGTCCTGAAGAAAAAAAGAAACACTTCTAATTGCTCAGCCATTTCACTATGGGATGGCGGACGCTTCTCGATTAACATATCAGTTTCATCACAATTTATAGGTGTCAAGTGTGCCGCTTGTTATAATTCTTTTTAAAAATTATTCTTGAAAACCCTCGTTTGATTTTGAACCATCGATTTTAGTAACTATATTTGTTGTTAAACTAGGAACATTTAGAAAAGCTGTTTGAACCCATAAAGAAGACGATTGCGTTCATAGGCAGTACTGTTTACTACCGTTTATCGGTATCTTCACAAAAAAAAAAAAAAAATCCCCTCCTTAATGCAATTTTGTCACGTTTTAATTTGTTCAAATTTTAATGGAATTTCGTGAAACTTGCTTCCAAGGAGATAATTTTATAGACCGTTATCACAATAAAACACTTGCCAAATCCAAGCCATGCTTGTAATAATCTGGTTTTATAAAGGTATGTAACTTTAAACTAACAATTTATTCTAATTTCCCTCGTTAAACGCAGGCACTCGTTAAATGCGGTCTTGCAATAACCGACTTTGACTGTATACTTTGTTTATAGGCGAAAGTAATAAAATGAAACCTACCAGTTTTTTTCCTGCAAATTTCTTTCCTTTGGCATGTAAGCACAGGAGGTGTTCGCCGGCATCATGTGACTTATACGTAAAGTGGCCCTCTGAACGGTATTCCCTGGACAGAACTGTTTTCTTTGCGGGGTCCTTGATTTCCACCATCATTCCAAGTCCTTCAACAGCAGACGGTTCGAACTGTTTGGTGACAAATAGCACGCATCTGTAGTTGCCTTGGTAACGAAAAAAATTTAATTACTTTTATGATTTAATTGATAAAAATGTATTCATCGATTATAAGTTTTTATGTTACAGAATGAGGCAGAGAGGATGGATCTTTCTTTATTATTTTTTGAAATAATATTAACTTGACGCCAGAGGTGAAATGAGCGATGCAAGGTTTACGAAATCTTACCTCCTCGTAGGGCCCGTCATTTCAATTTTGGGGGGGGGGGGGAGGCAAAGGGTAAATATTGCTAACTGCGTCCGTACTGTATGTAGCATCTAGGTCTTCATAGACCACCCCGAAGGGCACGGAACACAGCGCGCCTTCTTCGAACCTTCCATTAACAACTTGACAACCAGAACCGGCCATAGGGATCGGACTGGCGAGTATTGCCTACCTGCTCTACTGCCCCGGTGCCGCAGCCTCTCTACAAAGATGCCTAACCTCCGCCGGAAGCAGATCGCTGGGGATTCAGCGTGACCCAGTCCGCACCACGAGGAGGCCCCCACCATTACGGACCAGGGAGCAAAGGTTATATTCTCTTATTCTCTTTGTATGTTTCATTAAAAGCACAAAAAATACAGTGACACCTGTGTAAATTGACCACTTGCGGTGCAGCACTTTAGTGGTCAACTTAGACAGGTGGTCAACGCATAGGAGATTTTTTTTTTGTCATTTCTTACACTAAGCGTTTATTCATTTGAAACTAATGAAAATATAACTGCATGTATTAACGTTACTTTAAAATTGGTAATTAGCGTTTTTTTTTCAATTACCTAAAATATCGTTAGATGAATTTAACCTGAATCACTTCCAATGTATCCTATGCAACTTTAAAATTAAAGCACTTAGTTAAAGTAAAGATAAATATTTTATTAATTATGTAAGTTACTTATTGATGGTAAAGAATTCTTAAAAATAAAATAATTTTTGGAAAAAAAATAGAACCGACTTCAAACTATAAATTGCGCTAAAAAGTAAAAAATAATATTATTCTTTAAATAACTTCGATACGACTTTTAAACATAACTTTTGAAGTCGGTGCAGAATTATGACAGTCTAATTATAATTACGCCATGCGTTATTTTACACTGAAACTGTTGCAAACTCTACGCTATTTATAGTTGTAATTGGTTCATAGTTACAAAAGGAATCATGCATCAAAATCCATCATAATGTTGCACCGACTTCAAAAATTATGTTTAAAAGTCGTATCGAAGTTGTTTAAAGAATAATATTATTTTTTACTGTTTAACCAATGCCCCCTGCATCAGGAAGCCCGGTAACAGGCAAGTCACGTGATCAGCAGAAGGCCAGTCTCTCAGTCTCCGTTGCTAAACACGATGAGTGAGAAAGACCGCTTCGCTTCGCGCTTATTTCTTTTCAATTGACTGCTATTTAAAATAGATCAATATTTGTAAAGAAAAAAAAAACAGAATAATTAGAAATAATAATTGTGAAATTTATGTAAAAAAAAAAAAAAAACAGACACCAAAAATTCAGTCATTCCAAAATATCTTTTACATTATTTGTTTCTTTTAACGCTCATCTTAAATTCATTAGTTGATAACTTTTCATCTTAACCCATTTTTAATTTAACCTTCAGCCTTTTTTTAATCTACGCTATGATGTTTTTCTTTAATAAGAAAAATAAAATCTTGTCTATTTTGAAAAGCAATCCAATATTGATATTCTCTCATATATTTTCATGAAGGAATTATCTTCTCAAACGTTCTATATGAATTTGCAATTTATTTATATATTTAGTTCATGTTAATACTTAACACTTGGGAAAAAGTTATAACCTAAAATTCGGTACTATTTCTATCAGAACTCTTAAAAGTGTAGAATAAACTTAGACATTGTTTGTAAAAGTTTTACTACAAGCTGTATGATTCTTTCTTTTTTTCTTGTGTTTTAAACAACCATTTGATATTTACTGTTAAATTTCAAAATAATATTAAACTGATTTCGGGCCAAAAGAATACACTTTATACAAATATAATCTACCTTGTGTAATAAAACTTGTGAAACGTTGGACTATGTATGAACTTGTGAGGGAGGTTACGTAGAAAATTCCTATCATTAGAATAAATACCTCTTTTCTCAAGCGTCCCTTTAATTTTTTCGCCCCCCCCCCCCTCGTATTTGAGCTGTGGGTAAGGGATCATTCATAAAAGATGTCACGCTTCGAGGGGGGAGGGGGGTTCCTGAACTTGTGACAAAGTGTGACAAGGGGAGGGGTAACAAAAAGTGTGACATTCTGCATTATACAACATAGCGTGACGTGTGACAAAGGGGGGAGGGGGTCCGCTGAAGTGTGACATATTGTGACAAAGGGGGGAGGGAGGGAGGTCAAATATATGGGCAAAAAGCGTGACATCATTTATGAACGGCCCCTAAAATCTTTAAAATATTGAAATCCCTTTTAAAATAAAACATACAAGAGTCATTCCACAGCATTTTTATGTTACCTACTGGAAATGTTAGAACAAAATTTTGGTGTGTTTAATTTTGAAAATATTAATGAAAAGTTTTCAAAAATTTTTATTACAGTCCGTACATTTGGAGCCAACCAGTGGTACAAAATTTCTTTTCAATAGGGTCAATAGTTTATTATTTAAAAAATATTACAATTTTGATAAGTACGGGACATTTGTGATGTCCCGTGCGAAACAAAATTTTAATATTCAAAATGTGTCTCCAGCTGTACAAAGTGTTCTAAAAAATTTTGAAAACTTTGCATTAATATTTTCATAATTAAAAATAATTAAATAAATATAACAGAATTTCTCTCAAAAATGTTCCGCACGTAACACAAAAATAAGGTGGAATCACCCAGAAAGCAATATGGGACCGTTCATAAATGATGTCAGGAATTTTTCCCCATGTATTTGACCCCCCCCCCCCCCCTTGTCACAAAGTGTCCCACTTCAACACACCCCTCCCCCCCCCCTTTGTCACATGCCACGCTATGTTGAATAAGCAAGATGTCACACTTCTTGTTACCCCCCTCCCCTTGTCGCTACATCACGACCCCCCCCCCCTCGAAGCGTGACATCATTTATGAATGATCCCTATGCTGTATTCACACAATATAATACAGTGAGTAACAACCTACCCCCTAAATTATAGATAAAACAGAGCACACTTATTATTGGTAACAGTACTCTTAAACATAATCATGAACACTAAAGAAATGAATAAAGATTATTAAGTTAAAAGTAATTGTACATTAAAGCGTTCAAAAATAATTTTAGTTAATAAATAGTAATATTAAGAATAATAAAACAGCTTAGTAATGAGTTTTAACTTAAATGTCATGTGTATGCAAAACGATCAAGAACCAAAATAAAGTTTTCTAACTTCATAAAATATGATAAGCATAGTATAACCTTGTCACACATAAATGACATACAAACTAATAAATATATCAAGTCGGTATTCTTTCAAATTGTAGGATTAGGAAAGATGAAAGTCGTTCATGAAAATTAAAACTTGTTAACCATAAAACTTTAATTCCACAACATTAATGACGAATGATAATGTAACACATCGCACACTGGCAAGAACAGTGACACAATTAAAAAACGAAACACCTTCCCAAAACATGATTTATATATTTCCAGTTTCTATATTCTTAAAGCGAATTATAAATTAACGAATTTAATTACTTACTCGGGATCTATTCGATGGTTTGAAGTTGTTGCTCCTCGTCTTTGATGTACACACTTTTAAAAGAACTGAATCTTTCATAACTTTGAAATTGACACCTTCTGTCCGGAAGCATAATTGCATAATTGCCCTTGCAGCCGTAAACGGCACACTTGTAAGGCATTTTAAAACTTTGAAAATTGTTTACAAGAAGATAAAGATAATAGAAACGATAACCGACATACATACAACTGTACCGGTAGCGACACAACACACTGCAATGGCAGATTTGATGGCCTTCTCAAAACCACGTGACATTATTTAGACTACTCCCGTGCAAAGGCTTCCTAGATATAGGGGGCGCTGGTTTAACGCAATTTATAGTTTGAAGTCGGTTCTTTTTTTTTTTCCAAAAATTATTTTATTTCATTCTTTTTAGTGTAAATGCATTTTTATATAAATACTCTACTTTTAAAACATACATATCAAAGGGGAAGCCTTTGAGGGAATGACACTAAAAACTAACCGTTTGAAAGATAAATTTCGTTTTAAAATCGATTTTAAAGAGTCACTAGAGCAAGCAAACTGATTGGATTTAATTTCTTCTTCAGAGAAGCCTTCAGTCTATTTCTTGTTATAATTGCTTTTAATATGACATCTTAATGGCAACAAACTCTTTTTTAACAATGAGTTTCATTTTTATTAACAACTTTTCCAACAAAGAAAAATCGAGCCTAGCCTTTCCAATTAAAATAAAAAATACTTATTTTTCACCCATAACGTTTTTTCTAAAAAACAGATATAGTCAAACTGAGGCGCGATATTTGAGTTAGACGACTCTCTATCGATCAAAGAAAAAATAATCAAAATCGGTTCATTTAGTCAAAAGTTATGGATGAAAAAGTAAAAAAATGACCACATTTCAGCCCATAATTTTTTTTCTAATTATCGAATATGGTCAACCAAGGTATGGGACCTATAGGAAACCACCCTCGATCGATTAAAAAAAATTCATGAAAATCGGTTCATCCGGTAAGAAGTTATGAGTGGACAAACAAAAAAAAAAGGCCTACATACAATCTGAATGTATAACCTCCTTCTTTTGTGAAGTCGGTTAAAAATACATGATTTTTCAAAATGGCTAGATCAATTAGAAAAAAGGGAGAAACTTAGTATAAGAATAAAAGAGGTTATAATTAACCATATGGGTAAGTTACAAAGCGATTTAGGCAAACTTTTATATTGATGTTTCATCCATCCATCCAGACAAATACTGGTTTATCATTATAGCATAAAAAAATATCCTGGAGAAGTTATTGAAGTCTTTTTTATTTTTCAAAACTAGATCAACAAATAAATGCAGTAATAATTAGGCGGTCCACTTACAAAAGATTTTTTATAATATTCCCACCCAAATTTGGCGTACATAAGAGGTCGACATAGACAGGTGGTCAAGATACAAAGGTTTCTCTACATTTCCCCATAGACGCAATGTTGAAGATCCCCGTTTAATCGAATATTTTCCCCGGATAATCCATTAATACTGGTCTGCTTTTGAAATATTTTTGATAAAAGAATTGATTAAATTTCAAAAATAAATAAGTAAATAAGAACAATTTTGAATTTTCAAGTTGATCTTTCAGCAACTTTTTACTTTTCATCATTTTAATTTGTACTTAAAAACAAATAATAATGTATTTAATTATTAATTACTTTGCTCTTATTTATTTTATTTAAAAGAACTTTTAAACACTAACATTAATAACTTCTTTTAATGAGATATACTAATTTATTATTACGTTTCGGGGCAATATTATCAGTTTTGTAAGGTAAAGAAAATTTCCCGCATAATCGAATGAAATATGCTGGAACCAACGGTATTCCTTTAAGCGGGGCCGCTTTCACTATGATAAATGACACTTGTTTCATTTATCATAGTGCATTAATGTTTATTTTATAACAAAGCGCAAACAAATGTTAATAATTTTGAATGAAAAATATGAAAAAAATATATATAATTTCGTTAATAAATAATATGTTAGCATTAAAAAAAGTTTTTAAACCTTTCTGTTAGATACCTCAGATTTAGTACTAGCCTGATTATTATTTAACAAATAAATTCTTCCCTTAAAATGGTACTATGTTTATAGTAGGAGCGCAATAAAATAAACTTTAAAATTTGGTCTTACAGTTTACAGAAAACCCAATTGAATTTTAATTTTAGTAATCTTATAGATACATTTTGGCGGCACTCAAAATTTGCCGCCCTAGGACCGGGCCTCACGGCCCTAAGCCTAAATCCGCTACTGAAATGGAAGCTTCGAAACAGTCAAAATGACTGGTCTGGTAAATCATGGTTTCAATCAATTGATTTAAATCAAATACACCCTGATTAAAAAATTATAATTTTTCTGCTTACCAACCAAGAGGGTATCTCGCGGCAATTCCTGCACAAAGCATTTTTGGTCCCCTTCATTGAGGTAGAAATACAAAGCATTGGTGGGACAGAAGGAGAGGACCAGGAAAGGCACCAGTATTCATGTTTGCTCCAAATAAAATAAATCTCATCGCATTGACTTTAAAATTGCGATGGCAGTGGCGAAATCGATAAACGTCGCTAATGGGCAACAGGTTGTTGCCATGGTGGCTTATCGATACAATCCCCGATGTTCCTCTTTTTGTTTCGGAGAATAGGAATAGGGAAGTTACGACCTATTAAAGATTCCTATTTTGACAGCTAAATATAGTTAAGGCAATAAAAAAAACTTTAACAATTCAACAACGCCAGACTGAGAAAACCAATGATTGATTTTTAATTACATTAAAACCCCGTTATACCGCGCCTCAGTATAATGCGGAATCGGCTATACCGAGGCGACTATCCTGTCCCCCGATGTTTAAACCACCTTTTATCATTGCCATTTAACGGTGATTCCTTATTTACCATTGTAAATAGGCCCGAACACACAAATATTCTAGCCAAACAGCACCCATCCCCCCACCAGACACACTAACAGATAAAGCCTTATTGTGACAGGCGTGATGTACACCTTTTCATGCTTTTTCTGTCTTTCTACCTGGAACATATAGCTTGATTTCTAAATCGGGTCGCTGACTTGTTTCTCTTGAATGGGGGTGCTCAATCTCTCAGGACTTCAGTTCAATGCTTAACTATTCTATTTTCAGAAGTCTAGTTATGCAATCAAATCTCCCCCAGGCCCCGTTCCTAGTCAATAGCTTGAACTCAAGATTCTAATTTTACCATGAAAAGTAAACTATTCCCCGTGTAAATATGTGCTGTGTAACTTCTTTTATAGCGCAAATCAACCTTTGTTTCCAGATTCTTTCACAAACAGTAAACATAATTCCCAGTAAGAAGTGCGCTCCTCCCCTTCCAAATCTATTTTTTTCCTTAAGTCCTCTCCCCCTTCACAATCCCATGTTGAGTAACAAAAAGAGATTTCTAAGCACCTTTTTTCTCGGAACACAGTTAGTTTATAACCTATCGCCTATCGACTGACGCTGATGTCTGCTTCTTACAGTGAATAAAATGGCACCAAAGAAAAGAAAAAAATTATACTATTGGGGGAGGAAAAGTTACGAGTCATTGATAAAGTTAAAAATGATGCAACAAAACCCAGTATTATTTCGTGAATATGGTTCCGCCGTATAGTGTCACTATACCGCGGTTATGTTATATCGCGGGTGCCAAACGTGTCCCCCGACACCCGCGTTTTAACGGGGTTTTATTGTTTTCTTTTTTAAATCCAACGTACAAAAAACGAGGTGGAGCTTAGGGATCATTCATAAATGATGTCACGCTTCGATTGGGAGGGAAAATTGACAAGGGGAGGGGAGAGGGTAACGAGAAGTGTGACATCATGCTTATGCAACACAGCGTGGCATGTGACAAAGGGGGGAGGTATGTTAAATAAATGGAGAAAATGCGTGACATCATTTGTGGACGGCCCCTTAATGCGTCAGTCCTTGTTGTTATAACTAGTTTGCTTTCTTCTCAACGTTATTTTATTGTTATTACACGCTTTTATTTAACTTGATTTGTCACGAAAATTTGTTACGCGGTTTCCGAAGACTATTACTGCATAAATTATCTTCAAACGTTGCCCACAAGCTTATCTTCGATGACAATACAATATACCATCCATTTTATAATTTATTATAACGTTAATTAGGAAAAACAAATCTATAATTTTGGCGCTGAGGAAATGATTACAATTATTATTTGCCGAATGGCAACGAAAGCTTTGTTTGGATAATGCGACGATGTTATTTAACTTGATTAGTCGCGGAAGTTTGTTACGCTGTTTTCGACCACTACTAGTTTTGTTTTAAATAAAATCGCGTAGGTTAAAGCATTTTTTGGAGATTTAATATTTTTTACATTGAAATTATGACTTCATTATGGAGTATAGACTTGTAAAAGGTCATTCAAGCAACGTGGCAAAAGTAACATCAATGATGTTACTTCATTTTATCCAATTTCATAAGGCGAAGTTTCAGCCCTGGCGGCTTTTACCGACTTGCGAACATTAAGGCAAACCTGATGCAGTTGAAACCATGGAGGTTGAACCTTGTTCTACGAGCCCTCTTTCGCGGACATCCCCAGAACTCAAACCCCCATAGTGTCGCTCCTTGTGGTGGCACAAGATGTCACCATAGAGTGGTGACATCTTGGTGACGCATGTCTGCAGAAAATTGTTGTAGTACGGCTGTTTTTGAATAGTTTTAAGGTGCAACAAATCACAAAAATGAACATTACAATCGAACTTCCTTACGAACACGGTTAATACGAAATCACGGCTAAAACGAACATTTTGTTTATTAAGTTTGGTTTACAATTTGATTGCACTAAATATCTCACGCATATTACGAAGGCTGAAATACAAATCACGGCTAAAACGAACATTTTGTTTATTAAGTTTGGTTTACAATTTAATTGCACTAAATACCTCATGCATATTACGAAGGCTGAAATACAAATCACGGCTAAAACGAACATTTTGTTTTTGAAGTTTGGTTTACAATTTATTTGCACTAAATATCTCACGCATATTACGAAGGCTGAAATACAAATCACGGCTAAAAAGAACATCTTGTTTATTAAGTTTGGTTTACAATTTACTAGCACTAAATATCTCACGCATATTACGACGGCTAAAATACAAATGTCGGCTAAGACGAACAAAATTTCTGACCTCCTCACGAAAAATTTTGCTTGATAAAATTTAATATACCTAAAAAACAACTAACCAATAAGAATTTTTTTTTTTTTTTTTCAAAAATTGTTAAATTTTAAAAGGAAAGTTCACTTTTTCTCAATGTACTAGTAAGATTTAAAAGTGTATATTAGTAAAAATAAATCATTTGTTTTCACTATTTATTTTACTTTTTATTGTAAATAGTAGTCATTATTTTTATAAAACTTTTTTAACATAATTTTACTTATTCACGGCTGTTACGAATAACAACTAATACGGACAAATTTGCGAATTTTTGGCATTTCGTATTAACCGAATTCAACTGTATTTTTACATTTTTGTTCTTGTGATTCATTATTATAAAAACAAAAGTAATTTAGTACACGAATATAACTTACAATCTTTTTCGTTTTTGAAAATATGACATCATTTTCCCTCAAAAAATATGTCGTATGACAAACAATATTCATTTTTGATCAATAAAAAAAAACATTGAATAAAATTGTAATTTTTAAGGCGATATGTTTTAAGCGAGTATATGCTCAATCTCTTGAAAGTAATGAAATAATCCTAAATTTGTTGTTGTTGTTTCTAAGATCAAGCTCCCTTTTGCAAAGCGACCAGGAATTAAGGCCGTAAGGAGAGCCTTCTGTTTTCCTAGATAAGCACCACAACGGTGGAAGTACGTCTACGCTCCTTATATGGCATTTATATCATCCAAATGAAGGCGAGATGGCGCCACCACAAATACGAAACGTCCCCTTTTTGACCTAAGAATGAAGGGAAGGGAAATTTTCCGCCCTCGGGACTTCAGGGTCCGCGGATTTTACATGCACGTATCCTCAATTGTACATGGCAGGTCTTCAGTGGGTCGGGTATCCGGTTGGAAGCCCGACATCTTAACCATTAGGCTTCAACGGCCTCAATCCTAAATTTAAACAGTACTAGTCTACAGCTAATTACTAAACTAATATTTTAGAATAAGCTGTTTTTGCTTTGTTTTGTTTTATTATGCTTATTAATAACTAAATCAAGTTCACAAAAAAATCAAGAAAATTTGTCAAAATGAAAATAAATAAGCATAGCACATGTTTAAATAACTTTCATATCTTAAAATAATTGAAATATTTATTTGCACGATGCAAAAGGATTGAACTCTCAAACAAAGTAAGCATTTTTGAGCGAAACATCTGCTCAGTGTTTGCATGGTTCCAAGAGAGAGAGAATTTTACCTGCACGAGTTATAAACTGAAAATACAATGGAGGCAATGCCCCGCTAGAGGGACTCGTAAGCATCATCGTTGTCACGTGTTATCCGCTCTTTGTTTTCTAAGATTTTCAATAAAGTTCTGCGTGGAGTTCACAAGGCAAAATGAGTTATCTTAAAATGAATGAGACTATTTTCATAGTTTTTTTTCTTGATTATAACCCAGTATTTACATTTAGTTTAGTCATAACAAAAGAAATGTATTGATTGTTACAATAGTTACAGTTTTTTATTTAGTGTTAATTGTATATAATGTAGAAGAACTTTATTTAGTCTTGGTTTTTAATTAGATGTGTCGAAGTCGATGTAAAGCCATGCTACGGCTTCTTTTGTTTACATTGCTTTCATCGCTGCCACGTGATCAATGACGTTGCATGAATTGCCTTTATTGAAATAATTTCGATAATCTTTAAAAGAAAAGGTATTTTTCAGAATAAAAACATTAAAATTATAATAAAACAACTAATTTTTTGCAAACGGCGTATTAATTCATTAAAAATTACCTTCAAAGTTATTGTACAGTTAAATCAAGGGTCCATTTAGAAGAAAACTAGTAGTCATCTTTATGGACCTTTCAAAAATTTCTTAACTCTAAAATTGGACCCTTGACAATAGTTACAGTGTTTTATTTAGTGTTAATTGTATATAATGTAGAAGAACTTAAGGGATCATTCAAAAATGATGTCACGCTTCGAGTGGGGAGGGTTCGCGAAATTGTGACAAATTGTGACAAGGAGAGGGGAGGGGGGTAACAAGAAGTGTGACATCAGGCTTATACAGCATAGCGTGACATGTGACAAAGGAAGGAGGGGGGGGGCGTTGAAGTGTGATAATGGGGGAGGGGGTTCAAATATATCGGAAAAAAGCGTGACATCATTAATGAACAGTCCCTAAAGAGTGATTCCATCCCAACTCACCTAAAAAAAGAAAAGTTGGTCGCATGACCAACTCGGATTTTTTTCAAATTTGGTACACAGGTTAATGATATAGAGGTATGAAAAATTCCAAATTTTTAGCTACCTGCTCTATTTATTTTTAAATATACAGGCCCTCAAAATTTGTCTGCCACCTCAAAATGCCGAGAAATTGATGGTTTTTATTTTTTTTCTCTTGGAACCTCTGTTCATGCAATATGAAAGTGTTAGATATCTATGGAAACTAGATGTTCCAGGCATTCAGAAAAAAATACTACAGTGTTCATAATAAAAATTGTAAAGGTACAGTACTCTTAGAAAATGCAACCCCAAAAATGCGATTTTCCCGATTTTGCTAAAATTGAGGATTTAATTCCAATAAGAGGAAAATTACACCAAAGGTTTACTGACTTTCTGGTAGAGTACATGTGTTCACCATAAATTGCTACACAACAAATTACTTCGGTTTCTCACTCCTTCTTGGAAATATTTCAGCTTAAAGACAAGCCATAGGGCAAAAACATGCAATTTTGGCCAACTTGTCAGCCATTTTTCTCATAAAGGGCAAGCACTAGAAAATATTTAAATTTTTTTAAATAAGCTACTGATGTGTCAGCTATTCACCGGAAAAGAGTTTACTTCTGGTTATTTTTTTTATAAAGAGATATCCTGCTGATAGTATATGCATGTTTTTCTCTAATAATATATGAGTGATTCCATGCCAATTCACCTAAAAAAATAAAAGTTGGTTGGAAGACCAACTCCGATTTTTTTCAAATTTGGTACACAAACTGATGATATTTAGACATGGAAGAGACCACATTTTTAGCTACCTACTTCACTTAGTTTTAAATATACAAGTCCTCAAAGTTTGTCTGTTACCTCAAAATACCGAGAAATTGGTGTTATTGAATGTTTTTCTCTTCAAAACTCTACTCATGCAATATGAAAGTGTTATATATCTACGGAAACTAGATGTTCCAGGCATTCAGAAAAAAATACTACAATGTTCATAATGAAAATTGTTAAGGTACAGTACTCTTGGAAGTTGCAACCACAAAAATTCGATTTTACCGATTTCGCTAAAGTTGAGGATTTAATTCCAGTAAAAGGGAAATAAAACCAAAGGTTTACTGACTTTCTGGTGGAGTACATTTGTTCCCCATCAATTCCTACACAACAAAGTACTTGGGTTTCTCACTCCTTCTTGGAAATATTTCAGATTATAGACAAGCCATATGGCAAAAACATGCAATTTCTGCCAACTTGTCAGCCATTTTTCTCATAAAGGGCAAGCACTTGAAAATTTTTAATTTTTATAAATAAGCTACTGATGTGCCGTCTATTCACAGGAAAAGAGTTTACTTTTGGTTATTTTTATTTATATAAAGAGATATTCAGCTAATAGTATATGCATATTTTTCTCTAATACCATATGCCTTTGTTTCCCCTCTCAGACTTAACATTAATTTTTAAAAAAGTGCCTGGATATTACATACTATATTAAGGATTAAATTTCATTTACCCTCTGAACTATTATTTAGTTACTTTTAGAAATAGCGTTTTTGGGGAATGAAGCATTGAATTATGGAGCAACATTTTGCTTTTACTACGTTCTGGCATTAAAACAAAAGTAAGGTTTTACTCAAATTTTTTAATGTCTTAAAGTAAGATCAACCAATAAAGCATCAAGTATAACGGTATTCCCCTTTCTTTTAAGCCAATAAATGAACGGGAAATCGCCTAGCTAATAACAAAGGGATTTCCCACACACATTCTATTTATTTTTGATTGTATAAACTTTAAACCATTGAAAGGTGAGTTTCAAGAGTAATGGTTTTTACTTGATATATTTACTCAACATACAAAATGAAACTTCATTTTGTAGGATGATTAAATACAGCGTGGGGTAAAAGTAATTAACCGGTTTTTGAAGTGTTATAGTATAATAAAAACTATTACAATTTGAGACTTAAAACTGTTTATATTTTGATCTGTATTTAATACCTTACATTAAGTTTTGAATCCCACTTCAGCAAGGTGGGGACCTTCTGCAGCAATACACTGATGCAGTCTATTTTTCCACGCAGAGAGAATAGACTGCATCTTTGTGTGCATTCAATATCCCGCGTAATGTTACGGTCCCTAAGTTTTTTGTGTGTGTGTGTGTGTGTGTGTGGGGTTATATGAAAGAGAAAGTTCCCCATATTTTAGAAGAGCTAAAGGACAGAATTATTGAGGAAATATCCACCATACCCTTGAAATGTGCATAAAAGTCTCAAAAAACTTCAGAAATGGACTGCAACAGTGTATTGGTGCTGAAGGCCGCTATCTTGCTGAAGTGGCATTCAAAACTTAATGTAAAAAAATGGCATTAAATACAGATCCAAATAAAAAGTTTTAAGTCTCAACCTGTATTAGTTTTTTATAACGCTTCAAAACCGGGCCATTACTTTTGCCCCACCCTGTATATCCAGAAATATTATTAAATTAAAAAAAAAAAAAAAAAAACAATACTGGCAACTGTTATAATCTCTTTTATTTGGTTTAGAGAAGGGGGGGGGGGGGCTCTTTCCGTTAAATATCGTATTTCTTCACTAAATACTAACTTATTTTTTTTAAATAAAAGGGTTTGTAAGACAAATATATTTCCTAGATCTTACTTTAAGACATCACAAAAGTAGAGTAAAACTTAGTTTAGTTTTAATGCCAGAATCTAGTAAAAACAAAATGCTGCTCTATTATTCAGTGCTTCATTCCCCAAATAACACTACTTCTGAAGGTAACTAAATAATGTTCAGAGAGTAAATAAAATTTAATACATAATATTTAGGTAATATTCAGTAAGTTTTTTTTTTTTTTTAAATTAATGCTAAGACTGAGAGGGGAAACACAGGCAGATGGTATGAGAGAAAAACATGCATATACTATCAGCAAGATATCTCTTTACAAAAAATATAACCAAAATAAAATTCTTTTCCTGTGAATAGCTGACACATCAGTAGCTTATTTTAAACAAATTAAATGTTTTCTAGTGCTTGCCCTTTATGAGAAAAATGGCTGACAAGTTGGCCAAAATTGCATTTTTTTGCCCTTTGGCTTGTCTTTAAGCTGAAATATTTCCAGGAAGGAGTGAGAAATCTAAGTAATTTATTGTGTAGAAATTTATGGTTAGCACATGAACTCTACCAGAAAGTCAGTAAACCTTTGGTTTTCTTTTCCTTTTATTGGAATAAAATCCTCAACTTTAGCAAAATCGGTGAAATCGAATTTTTGTGGTTGCAACTTCTAAGAGTACTGTACCTTTACAATTTTCATTATGAACATTGTAGTATTTTTTTTCTGAATGCCTGGAACATCTAGTTGCCGTAGATATATAACACTTTCATATTGCATGAATAGAGTTTTCAAGAGAAAAAAATTCAATAACACCAATTTCTCGGTATTTTCAGGTGGCAGACAAAATTTAAGGACTTGTATATTTAAAAATTAGTGGATTAGGTAGCTAAAAATTTGGTCTTTTTCATGCCTCAATATCACCAATTTGTGTATCAAATTTGAAAAAAATCGGAGTTGGTTATGTAACCAATTTTTATATTTTTAAGTGAGTTGGTATGGAATCACTCATATGGTATTAGAGAAAAACATGCATATACTATCAGCAGGATATCTCTTTATAAAAAAAATAACCAGAAGTAAACTCTTTTCCGTTGAATAGCTGACACATCAGTAGCTTATTTAAAAAAATTTAAATATTTTCTATTGCTTGCCCTTTATGAGAAAAATGGCTGACAAGTTAGCCGAAATTGCATGTTTTTGCCCTATGGCTTGTCTTTAAGATGAAATATTTCCAAGAAGGATTGAGAAACCCAAGTAATTTATTGTGTAGCAATTCATGATGAACACATATACTCTACCAGAAAGTCAGTAAATCTTTGGTTTAATTTTCCTTTTATTGGAATTAAATCTTCAATTTTAGCAAAATCGGGAAAATCGAATTTTTTGGGGTTGCAACTTCTAAGAGTACTGTACCTTAACAATTTTCATTATGAACGTTGTAGTATTTTTTTTTTTTTCTGGATGCCTGAAACATTTAGTTTCTATAGATATCTAACAATTTCATATTGCATGAATAGAGTTCCCAAGAGAAAAAAATTAAAAAACATTAGTTCCTCAGTATTTTGAGGTGGCAGGCAAACTTTGAGGACCCGTATATTTAAAAATAAGTGGAGTAGGTAGCTAAATATTTGGACTTTTTCATGCCTCTATATCATCAATCTGTGTACCAAATTTGAAAAAAATCCGAGTTGGTCATGCGACCCCCATTAGGTGAGTTGGTGTGGAATCACTCTAAATCCAAACACGGGTTTTAACGATCTACCGGTAAAAGATTTTTAATTTGTGAATATATTTCTAATATATAACTAAATTTACACGCAATTATTATTGTAATGTACTACATTTGGCCCAAATTCGCGAAAAATTACTTTTTTTACATAAGAAATACATTGCCGCGCAGTTTATAGCCTTAAATATTCCGAAAATGGCGAATTAGCAAATTTTTATACAGTAAAACCCCGTTATACCGCGCCTCGCAGTATACCGCGGAATCGCATATACCACGGTGACTATCATGTCCCCCGACGTTTATATCACCCCCTTTATCATTGCCATTTAAGGTGATTCCTTATTTACCGTTGTAAATAAAACCAGCCCGAGCACACAAATATTCTAGCCAAAGAGCACCCATCCCCCCACCAGACACTGACAGATAAAGCCCTATTGTGATGGGCGTGATGCACACCTTTTTCATGCCTTTCCTGTCTTTCAACATAGAACATATAGCTTGATTTAAAAATATAATGATAACAAAATCGGGGGATACTCTGTTTGGCGTTGTAGTTTCGAATCTATCCTCTACATCCAGAATTAAATAATACCACTGGATAGCTAAAGGATCAAAGAATTCATTACGATAAGCGAGAACAGTGACGCATCGCGGGAGGTAAAGAGGGAAGCGCCGCCATTTTGAGGTCATTTTGCTGCGTATCGGTATTTGCAATTAGTATAGCTTTTGACTCGGAGAAACTACGATGTTCGTTTAAGTTTTAATCATCAGCTGCGGTCGGAAATCTATCGATTGTATATAAAACATTAGTTTAAAGTAGTAACAGTGAATACAATAAGGTGTTAGAATAAAAAAATATCAAAAATATATATGGATAATGTCGTCGTATACGCGTCGAAAAGCCAAAACTATAAAGCTATTAATTGATAAAGTTATATTGTAACACAATAATTATTTGTTTTCTTGCTTTTATTCTAAATACATAAAAAAAAATATTTTATTATAAGAATGTAACCCATTACATAAACGTATTCTCGTACAACACACTGCCGTGTCCATGACACAGCCACACCCCACATTTTTTTTTCTCTTGACATGGACGGAGCTCAATCTGTCAGGGACTGTTTAGTTCAATGCTCAGTTATTCCATTTTCAGAAGTCTAGTTTTGCGTGTGTCACTTCTTTTATAGCGCTATCAACCTTTGTATTCCACGGAACAGAGTTGGTTTATAACCTATCGCTCGACAGACTGATTGCGCAGCTGACATGTGTGCTTCTTACACACCATTTACAGTGAACAAAATGTCAGCAAAGGAGAAGCGAAAAAATTATGCTACAGAAGAAAAGTTACGAATTGTTAAAGTGAAAAATGACGCAAATGAAGTGAAAAGTGCAAAGCGAGTATTGTTTCGTGATTGGGGTTCCGCGGTATAGTTTCACTATACCGCCATTATGTTATAACGCGGGTGCCTAACATTCCCCGACACCCCCGTTATAACGGGGTTTTACTGTAATAGGTTCCAGAGCTCAAAATCAATAATAAACTTCCAATTCCCATGATTTTTGAGCATTTTTCGCTGAAAATCATAATTTTCCCTGACTTTAAAAGGTTTTGAGATGGGGAAAATGTACGTCTATCTCCCCTTAATAACATTTGAAGGAATTGTCCGATTCCAAAGGTTTTTTTTTTTTTTTGCATTTGAAAGATCTCGGCTAGGAAACCTCATTACCACATTTTTTTTTTTTTTTTTTGATTTGAACAATTTATTTTTCATTCAAATTTGAACAGTTCGAAAAATTTTTACATTAGAGCCTATGGGAAAATTATGTAAACTCCGGTCGTTAGATCCCAGTTCCTATGAACAAGCTTATTGAAAGAAGCTCTCGGCGTGAAATACTTTTTTATTTAAATGTTGAACTTTTTCTTTATTTTTGATTAATTTTTGTTCATTTTTGAGCAGTTCAAAAAAAAAAAACATAGTGCAGGGGGGGGGGGGGCAGGGAAATTTTAATCCTATATAATTCATGATCTAACAGATGGATTTGCTTCGAACAAACTTTATCGAAAAGATCTTATGACGAAGGACATGTACAGATACGAAGTTGAACCAGAACTTAACGAGCCTATATTTTCCTATGGAATTTTTTGATCGGGATTTTGAAAGATATTTTTGAATAAATGAATAATTAATTGAATGAGTGAAAGAATGAATAAATGATAAAACAAATAAATGAGTGAATAAATGATAGAATAAACAAATGAGTGAATAAATGATAAAAAAATAAATGAGTGAATGAGTAAATGAATGAATGAATGAATAATTATGCATCAACCATTGAAAAAGTTACATTTGAAGTAATTAAGAACTGAAGCTAAATGTGAAAGAGAGAGAGAGAGAGATCGCTAGGGGGAAAAAAAATAGAAAGTAAGTCTAAATCCACTTGGTAAAATTAACATTAGCAATTTTGTAACATTGTGATCGTATTTCCAGAAATTAACTTTGCGTTACTAACATAAGATACAGTTTAATTTAGGCATTCATCAAAAGGCATTCCCTGTTTAATGACCCCACCCCGCCCTTTTTTTTTTTTTAGAAGCGAGCCTTTCAATTGCAAAATGTACATTTACTAAAATATACGTATGCATATTATACACTTCATAAAGTACACATTTCCTCAATGTAAATGCCTGTTTGAAATTAAAATCAAACAGTAACATTTAAAACACTACTTGCAAGAGCTTCCAGTACGAAATTTGGTTGATTAAATGCAGTAAAATATGAACTGCCTGTTTAACTTTTTGTAATATAGTTTTGGTGCTAAAAGTATCTTTTGGGGCATCCTCAGTCTTTGTTTATGGAATACATATATTTGACTTATAATAAGTTTCCACTGATAGACATGTAGAAGATAAAACCCCTTGTACTTTCTTCGGAGAATACATGGGACCAATCACAAAATAACACTTTAGGTGTAAAATATGAAACACACAATTTCCTTTTCTTATTTAAAAACATTCCTGTATTTTTAATCTATGCTATAACATTATGGTATTGGAAGATGATTATGGGGAGGTAATTACATTTAATAAAGTCATGTACTAAATTTTACAAACAAAATTATTTTTACTTACTACAGAAAAAAAAATTAGCAATGCAGTCTTTTCTTGTGATTGTCTTTAATTGAAAAATATGATTCGATAGTGAAATTAAATAGCTTTCATTTTCAAAATTTTGAGAAACTAACCCTTTAAGCTTTCAATAAAAATTGAATTGATTTTTGAATTGAAAACATTTGCATAAATATGATATGAATATAATCTGTATGAACTTTAATAATTACTTTTATTTTATTGTGTGCTTTGCTGGAAATCAAATGAAAAATTTTACTCTATAATGCTTAGTTTTTTCAATATCTATTTTATTATTGTATCATTTTAGGATTATCTCACCACTTTGTAACCATATTTTTGTTAACCATTTCTGAATCCATGTCTGGTAATAAACGAGAATTCCAAAATATCTCTTTGAGAGGCGCCATTTATTCATGCCATATTTTACCACAACGGGATTAATTATAGGATGTTTGGGTCCTTATAACATAAAATATGTGAGTTTAAAAACATTGGAGATTTTTTTATTTTCATATAATATTTATCCCACCGGCCCTCTAGAGCTCTTTTCACCGAATGAGGTCGATTTTTTTTCATTTAAAAAATACATGCTTTTGTTAATTTTCGTTATTTAAAACATATATATAAATTAGGGAAGTTATGA
The DNA here is from genome assembly GCA_038502835.1 of Octonoba sinensis. NCBI lineage: Eukaryota > Metazoa > Arthropoda > Arachnida > Araneae > Uloboridae > Octonoba > Octonoba sinensis. The sequence goes on from CM076605.1 coordinate 113,810,386, forward strand.
AATGTTTAATTTTCTCATTTTTTATTTACTTATTCATTTATTTTGAAATTCTTGCGTTTTAATTCATTTTTAAATGTAGTTTTAGTCTAGTACTTTACTAAGGATAATCAACGCCGTGGGTGCACATAAAGAAAAAAATAAATTGCAGCGTGACATCATGAGCTCCTTTTTATGTAAAATAAAACGTCTTGTCAGTTTTTCTCTTATAGCTGTTCAATACATTTTGTTCATCTGAAGCTCTTTTATTATATTTTCCAGCTTTTAAGATAAACACCCGCAGCAGACGAATTAAATATCTCATTGCGTTTGCCACACCACCGTGAGTAACTATTCTATGACATTGAAAAGAAGAGACGTTAATTCTAAACTTTCCTTAGCTTCTAACGCCTAAGCGTGTAATGAAATTTAATATACTCTTAATTTTCATTGTCCCGTGTGTAGAGCTTGGCGTGTAGTAAAAAAACTAGAATTTAACTCACCTGTTATGTTCTGAATGTTTTCTTAGAATAGTTTTCAAAGCTTTATTTGTCGTAAAACTTGAATGTTCACGTTTTATTCTTTTTATATACCGTGTGAAATTTTACGGAATAAAATATCGGAGATTAATAAAATTAGTTTAAAATACTCTAGGATAAAAAAAATATTCCATGATGTGTTCGAAACGTAACAAGTAAGAACTCGTTGAATTTACTTATCATCATTGGATTCTTAAAAGAATAAGCTGAAAAACTGATATTTATTTTCCGAAATGATATTTGAAATATTATTTCAAATAATATTTGACTATTATGATTATTATCGGATAACTTTTACCATTTATGCTATGTTTTCAGTTCTCTGAAAACAATGATTACCAAGAACATTTCATGCTGTAAAAAAGTGGGCCATTGTATGGAATAAAGTATTTGTTCCAATGTGAGCCATGGAAAATTTTGAACCTGTTACAAACGTTCGCTGTTGGGAGCCGTTTGTAGATAGGAAAAATTCGGAGCTTCATTTTTGTGTGTTTGTTCTAAGTGTTTCAGGACTAAAGCTCAATTAGTAAAGCACTGTAAGCCATATGAGTGAAAAATGTCAGACAGGAAATTTAAGCAAAGGCGTCATCTCACTCAACATCTAAAAGTTCATGGCGACAACTCTTTTACTTGTAGTGTATGCGATCAGCATTTTAAAATTCGCTCTCATCTTAAAACCCACAAGCTGATCCACCATAAAGAAATGCTCTTCGAGTGTGAGGTATGTCACAAGAAATTTCATTCGAAGCATGGGCTAAAGCGCCATTTTGAGGCGCATTCTACGGAAAAAGCATTTTCTTGCGACATATGCGACGGTAGGTTTAAATCAAAAACGGGCCTCGCGTTACATTTTTCTAGCGTCCATGGGGGGAGTAAACGTTACGAGTGCGAAATTTGCGGAACAAAATTTACGAGGAAGAGGAGCCTCCACGAACATTATCGTATACATACAGGAGAAAGACCCTATGTGTGTGATATTTGCCATGAAAATTTTCGCAATAAAAGCGTATTAAACACACATGTAAAAACTCATGCACAGGAAAAAGCATTTTCATGCGAGCTGTGTGATAAAAGATTTAGACGAAAAAGTAGTTTGAACGAACATTACCGAATACATACGGGCGAAAGACCCCATGTCTGCGGAGTATGTAACAAGGCTTTTGCTACGAAAACGGTATATTCCCGTCACCTTCTGGTACACACCAAACAAAAAACACATGAATGTGAAATTTGCCACAAGAAATTCTTACAGAGAGGTCATCTTTTCGGACATAGGGCTTCGCATAGGAGTGAGCGCCCGTTTTCCTGCGATGTTTGTGGTAAATCTTTCAAAACTAAAAGCAATCTGACGGAACACAAACATGTCCACGATTCTGTCAGAGCTCACAAGTAGGGACGTACCGAGTAGCTGTCGAAATTACATAATTTTTTTTTAAAGATTACTAATAGTAGATAAATCTATAGCTGATTAATAATATGCAAATAATAGTGTTTCTACATTTTCTGGAGACACGTGATTTCTTTTATCATTACAAATATCTTTAAAAATCTTTTTTTATTCATAACTACACGGTACTTCTATTCGGTACTCGGCCAAAGTGCTATTCGGTACATCCCTACTCACAAGTGCAGCTTTTGCAATAAGTTGTTCAAGAGCAAGTTTAATCTTTCGAAGCATTTAGTGGTGCATACCGATGAAGGAGCATTTCAGTGGGAGATAGTTGTGACAAAATATTTAAGTATAGAAATAGTTTAGCCTATCATAAACCATATTGCGCCATTCCCACAATGTTTTCTGAAATCCCACTCAATAAAATTTTGTTTGCGCTTAAATTTTAAAAATCCGACTTAAAATTTTGGTTAAGGTCGGAAATCCCACCTTGTGTTTTTCCCTAATGTGAACCCTGCATAAACGTTCATGCCCCACTCAGGAAAGAATTGATCTGTGTTAGTGGTCTTGTGTTTAGCTACTGTAAAAATTTTGCAATGTGTTGCCACCATTTTTGTTGTAAAGTTGAAAAATTATTCGTTTTCGATATATATTTTGATTTTTTTTATGTGTCTGTATAAAAAATATAGACTATAATGTTATTACAATTCATCATTTCAAAGAAAATAGGATAAATGAGCAATCGTAATGAACTTTTGATATATAAATGAGTTAAAAAACTTTATATGCTAAAAAACATTATGCTCTCTGTATTTTTGTAGACAGGCACTTAAAAAAAATTTAAATATATATAAAAAGCTTAATTTTTTACTTAAAACCAAAAATGTAACACCAAAAATTGTGGCAGCTGTATGCAAAATGTTTTTTGTAGTGTTTTTTTGAACTTTACTCTGTATAATCACAATGCATGGTGCCAAATATTTTGTGGATTTCTTTGAATGTTTTGTTTTATGTATATATTTTTTTGAATGAAGGGTTCTAACAAATTTGACATCAGAAATGCAAAAATAGTTAAAAATAAATTTATTTGGTGAAAATTTTATTTTAAAACTTAATTCAAATTTAGCCTACATTTGCTTGTATAAATTCAGTGCTTAATATCAATTTTTATTTCCTTTTTTAAATAAAGGTATTAGTACAGAGTTTGAGCCTTATACCTAAATACAGAGGCGTTCCTAGCATGGGTTCCCCCTGGGGTGGTAATTTGTGGTGTCATCCTCTCCTCCCCCCCCCCCGCCCCCCCCAAAAAAAGAAATTGTTGTGTTGTTATAAACTTGTAGTTCATTTTCAGTAATGCAAAAAAAAAAAAAAAAATACTGTAACTTTTAGTTAACTATTTATTTTCAGTTATATGTTGAACTAGCATCAGTAAAATTGCGTTATTCAATAATGATTTCCTCACCCTTAGTGTGACCCTACTCATAAATGCTTATGTTCTTTTGCAAAACTTATTACTCTATTAAGCCTGTATTTGGTTTTAAGTATTTTAGTTAAATTTTTTGAGAAATTTGCTAATTGAGCGAGTTTGTCATAGCTAAAACTCGCTACAAAAATAGTGAGTAATAATGGAATTAATGAATAACTTGAGGATAAATATAACAAATTTAATCATAAACAGTTTCGGTATTTCAGTGAACAGTTTCTTAGAAATTCGACATCATAACTAAAAATCATTACAAAAATAAAAACTTTTAAAGCTCAATCTTATTTTTGGTTCAAATTTATCGTTAGTACAGATTCAGTAATATCTGAATGCTTATTATATAGTTTTTCCAAAACCTATTGCTCTATAATAATCTCATTTTTTTCATTTATTTAGCTGCAGTAATTAAATTAAATAGTATATTTTATATTAAAATATTATTTTTCAGATAAAATTTATCTTGAGAATGTTTTGTAAATTATTTTGAAGGTTTTGTATCTTAGCAAAGATTAAAATGACAATTGATTTTAAGTGACCAACCTTCTACACAGTTTGTGTGTGTGTGGGGGGGGGGGGGGAATGGCTCATATAGAGAACTGTTGATTCTAAGCAGTGGTGACTTTAGCATTGGGATCTCGCCCACAAGGGACCATTCATAAATGATGTCATGCTTTTTTCCGATATATTTGACCCCTCACCCCCTTTTGTCACAAAATGTCATACTTCAATGGACTCTTTGCTGTATAAGCCTGATGTCACACTTCATGTTACCCCCTCCCTCCTCCCTCAAAGCGTGACATCAATTATGAATGATCCCCAAGATCTGGTGCGTGATGCAGACAGGCCCCATAAGACCAGGGGGAACGAAGGTCAATTGACCCCCAGACATTCATTGCAAATTTTAAAATGCATCGAATTTATACATGTTTTTATAGGTTTTGTTTTTTAAATATTTTATATGCAGGATTTGAAATTAGTGGTCATTAGTAATAGAAATAAAATTTCACGTTAATTTAAAGCACAAATGAGCATTAAAACGCAGGCATATGTTTCGTGATTGCTTGGAATCCCGAAACATATGCCTGCGTTTTAATGCTCATTTGTGCTTTAAATTAACGTGAAATTTTATTTCTATTACTGTTTACTTGCACAAAGTTAAATTATTATTATAGTGGTCATTAGTTGTATTTTGCAATTGAAAATTCTCATTTAATGATCGCTATTTCTCATCCAGTCGTCCCTTTTGACGCCTAACCTTTCAAACAACTTTTAGTTTCACAGCTATTTTTCACCAAGTGTTGGGGGCCTCGGTGGCCGAGCGGTCTTAGTACCAGTTTCCGCCCAGTAACGAGGTCGTGGGTTCGATTCCCACCTTGCCCTGGGTGTATTTCTGTTATTTCCTCTCTTTGTGATGTAATAAAATCTTTCATGTATTGTCTTGTGCTATCTGTCATATTGGACGACAGTTCATAAGCGAGTCCCGAGACTAAGCACACGAACTGGAAAATAAATGTACTTCAATTCAAATTCAACCAAGTGCTATATATATATATATAGTCAAGTCATTCGTTCATATAGTCCAAGTCATTTTATACACATGTATGTAATCTGGTCTAAACTTTGTACAAATTTATTTTTATATCCATATTTCATGTAATCTTAGGTATTTCGAGTTTTTACAATACCTATGAAGAATTTTGTAACTTCTTGACCTTTAAATTTCTGAATTGTGAATTTTTACTTCCAAATGAAATTTTGTAAAAAAACACTTGAAAACATAAAGCCAATTAACTCTTATTTTATTTTATTAGGCTCTGCTTAAAATAAATGCTTATATTGATTCATAAACATAAGTAAAAAGAGCTACTTCTCAAAAGTTACTTAAGAATTGGTTTTAGAACATTTTTCTGTTACTTATCAATAATTTTCTCAGTACTATTGTGCGATATTTTTCAACAATTGCACAACCGTCTTCATAGTTATCATTTGTTATCTTTGCCTAAGTAACTTGAATTATAAAGAGGTTCTATTTGAGCATTGCCAATGTTAATTTATTTATTTATTACTATTTTTTTTCTGTTGGAATTTGATTCTTGCACAATTATTAATTTTTACTTATGACAAATGTGTTATTAATTTATTTATATGCATTTGTAAAAAACTCATTTCATTCTTGTCACTTGTTTTTTGTTTACTTTGTAATATTTTTTAACAATTTTTTCAGGATGTATTTTCTTTTATTCAAAACGTCGTGCTTTCTTTTACATTATACTTTTTTGATATCAAGTGCTGTCTGCATAAAGCAGCATTATCATTGTCGTTGTATTAAGTCCAATGAAAATAAATTAATTCAAAACTGAAATTTAACATAAAATTTATTTGTATCAAGGGCATAAGGGAGATGCTAGATTTACGCCAACGGCAACAGCAGCAAAACATATTGTCTTTGTTCTTTACAACATCGTTTTCTGTTTCATCATAACAGAATGAGCAAATTATGGCCTTTTAGGTTCAAGTCACTTTCAATAATAATAAAATAAATAACTGCCAACCAGTAAGCAATTGGCAACAGGAGGGCAAGTTTCAGATTCCGTTGCTGTCCCAGTTATTGTGAAACTAGCAATACTTCATGGGGATTCTCAGCGGAAATTTTTTTTTTCGGAACTTCACACTAAATTTTTGGGAAAAGTGTGCACTATCAATTAAAAATAAAAAAACTTACATTTGGGTGAATATCCTCCCCCAATACACTACCTCTCTATATACATATTTATATATGTATAAATAAAAAGTCATTTTTTTCTAAAATAGTTATTGCATCAAGTTTTGAAGTATAGTACAAAATATTTTGTTTGTCTAAAGGGAGAAAGCAAACATTATTCATCAAAAAAAAAGATTAAAAATTTTTTGAAGAACTGATTAAAAAAAAAATTTTTAGAACAGGTTCTAGAAAATTTCAGATAAGAATCACCTATGCAATACCTCTCAATGTGCACTAGATATTAAATGATGTTGATATTGACTTGGTACTATAGACAAAAAAATCTGCAAAAAGGGGTTCATTAAAATATTTTCTCCCTCAGCCTTTTTTATGACTGGTATAGGAATGAAGGTTTTCTGAATGCAACAGTACCTTTAGAATTTCTGAAATGAAATAAACCAAATTTTTTTTAATAATATTTAAAACAAGTCAAACCTTGTCTTAGCAATCTCTCATTCTTGTACATTCCGAATGTCGTGATTATTATACTTGAACATAGTTAAAGATATGTTTTTTGGAAGAAAACAAAATCTGTATCAATTCTAGCATTTTGTATTTATTACGTCTGTCTGTGAATCGGTTTGTTACGCAGCTTCAACAAACCAATTCAGACAAAAGCAGCATTGGGATCATTCATAAATGATGTCACGCTTCGAGGGGGGGAGGGGGGTTCGTGAAATTGTGACGAGGGGAGGGGAGGGGGTAACAAGAAGTGTGACATCATGCTTTGTGAAACAGAGCGTGACGCGTGACAAAGGGGGGAGGGGGTCCGCTGAAGTGTGACAATGGGGGGAGGGGGGTCAAATATATGGGAAAAAAGCGTGATGTCATTTATGAACGGCCCCATTCGGTTTAATCCAAATTTGTCATATTTTTAAAGTCATTAAATAAATATCACAGACACATAAGGATTTTCAAAAGTGTAGGGCAATTTGGCAAATCATTTTGGTCATGTGCATATTTTGCATTATCAAGATAGCATAAGTAATTAATAAATGTTATTCTTCTTCAACAATGAAAAATTAATGAAACAGTGTTTTAGGAAAAGTTACTGCTCCCAAAATTACTAATTACTCCCTAACATGGGGACCGTCCATAAATGTCACGCTTTTCCACAATATTTTTGACCCCCTTCCCCTTTGCCACACTTCAACATACCCCCCCCCCCCCCCGCTTTATAACATGCCACTCTATGTTGCATAAGCATGTCACACTTCTTGTTAGCCCCCCTCCCCCCAAAGCATGACATCATTTATGAAGAATGATCCCATGGGCGAAAGTATTCCATCTACAAACAGATTTCAGTCTCTTTTTTATAAATCGTTTGACAGAAAATGCCAGAATACTCGAAACCAAAATATTTATAGATTGAAATGTGTTATAAATGTTTCTGATACTGCTTGATTTCAAAGCTTAGTATGTGGTGGTGTTGCTAATTATAATAAATTCAGTCATTTTAGTTAAAATACTAAAGAAAGATTTAAAAAATATTCGACTCGAGTTCCCACCTTAATTACTAAATTTTGTTATTGCTAATATTAAATCTAGTTATTATCAAGGGAAAAAAGATAAATAATTAATACATGCAATTTATTAAGAAAATTTTTGGAAAATGCATGTATACTTACACCCATGCTTCGTATGTTCTCCGTATTTTTGAAATAGAGTTATGTTAAGCATATCTTTTTGAAAATTTTAATGATAATGTATCCTATACAAATTAATAAGTTATTCGGTCAGTTTTCTGTTAACATCCAACTGTTCTTCAAAATTTGATTATTATTATTTTTTGTCATGAACTGTAATTTTCTATGCATTGAGAGCATTGTAATTAGCTCTTTTCCTGTGCTTTTTTTTTTTTTCATAAATATTACTCAATTTTGAATTTTTTTAAGGTATGTTGTTTACTTTGACTAATTTTTAAACAATGCATGTGGGTGAATACAATTTAGTGGGTGGTTTGAATCACAATATATTGCAAAAGATAGAAAAGTCAGCATGAAAATGAACCAGGGCACAAGCTGGTCCTGATAAGTATTTGGCTAGGTTTAATTGTGTCACTCGCGCAATCAAACATTTTTTATTGCCAAGGCTGAATAAGTTACACAAAGATTCAAATGGATACATGGATGGGGATCATTCATAAATGATGTCACGCTTCGAGGGGGGTTCGGGAAATTGTGACAAGGGGAGGGGAGGGGGTAACAAGAAGTAAGACATCATGCAACATAGCGTGACAAAGGGGGGAGGGGGGTCAAATATATGGTTATGAACGACCCCATGGGCACTGATAGCAGGGTGCGTACACTATTCTCCGAGTAAAAATAACTTCATATTCAATCCTATAAAAATTCATCAGATCGCACAATAATTAGATTTATGTGTTGTATCGGCTGTGTATGTAAAACGAGCCATAGCTTTACTGCTTGTCAGGTCAGACATGTACCTCACTGAGAAAAAAAAAATATTGAAAAATCACGACATAACGCTTTGTAAAAGCTTATTAAAAAGTATATTACAAGCATAAATTACTATGCAATAGAGTTATTAAATACTAAGCAAGTCAACTCATTACTTTAATATAAAAAAATGATTGGGTCATTATGTCTAACCAAAAAAAGGCGTGGAAGTGGCATGGCATTTTTTAAAGAAATAAACATGTTTCTGAGCAATAACTTCTTAAAGTGAAATAACTATTTCATACTTGGTAACTATAAAAATTTTAATGAAATGAAATAACTTCAAAATTAGGTGTGAAGAATTTTTTACATGTTTTTATATATTGAATTAAAATAGAAAGAAATATTATTTATTTATTTTGCAACAATGTAAAATGAGTACTTGAAAGGGGGGAGGGACCCCAATGCTAAAGTCAATCTAAAATTTAAACACATTTTAAATTACATGCAAAAAATAAGAAAAACAATTTAAAAAACGAAACATTTTTGGCAAAAAATTTTTAAAAACAGATTTTTAATAAGGTTCTAATATTTAATAATTATAATCAACAGATGCATCACTAAAACTTAAAAGCTAAAAATTCCTCGATTATCGGCGACATTTAGAGTGGGAGTGGTAAAATGACGTTTCTGCAAGTCCTTTACAGAAGCTAAAATTTAGGAAAGATTAAAAATTATGATAAGCTCAAATTTATTGATGTCTAAGGGGAAGAATCCGATATTAAACGAGAACTAGGAAGTTTTGCAGAAACCGATGCAACCAGATTTCGAAGTGCTTAGAAAAATCGGAATTGACACTTGAAAGCGACAAAAACGAATCGTATGAGTAAATTTTACTCTTAATTTGTGAAACTTCGCAGGAATGTACGGAGGCTACTTTCAAAAATGTTCATAGGGTAAAAAAAAATAGAGAAAAAGAAATCCAAGTTACGAATTTTTGCGGAAGCGAAATTTTGAATTTCCAAAATTACCAAAACTACGGCACTCCGTCAAAATACGGAAAAATCGCATGTCTGTAGTAGGAATTTGAAGAAAGGTGAATTTTCCTGTTGATAAGTTGCAAAGAAGTAGTAACAATGAGAAAATCAAGGACTTTCCAAATATTTTTGTACATTATTCCAAATATCCAGGACTTTCAAGGCCTTGGAAAAAAATTATTTAATTCAAGAACTTTCAAGGTTTTCCAGGACGCGTACGCACCCTGTGATAGAAAAAAAAAACCGATTATTTTATTTATGCTATTAGCTCAAAGGGTCTTGACAATTTGAAAATTAAGAGTAATTGTATATCAAACTAATTTTTTTATTCATCAAAATTTATACTCATACAAAATTTATACTCATTTAATTTTATGACAAAATCTACAAATTTCTCTAAATGGAGAGGAGGAAAAATAATTATATCTATTTTCCATTAATTGTACATAATTCTATCTAAAAGCTGCAAGTCATTTTTTCTTAGCTATAAGACTATATTATTTTATTATTAATTTTGTATTAACACTTTTCAAAAAGTGAAAATTATTTGTTATGCAAATAATGACTTGCTCACCAACTTGAGTTTGAGCCACTGATGTAGATAAGGGGGTGGTTTTGGGAATACCCCCCCCCCCCTGAAATTTTAAAGATTGTCTAGAATTTGACCAAATTTTCTTTTTTAATAAAAGAATGAAATTAGCCGACTTCTCCCGAAGAAACCCAATTAAAATCTGGATCTAGCTGCGCCACTGATTTGAGCATATTATCAAATTTATTTTTACCTTTATATTAAAACACTATCTCACATGTATTTATGAAACATATTTAATCAATGTCTATTAGAGCAGTTTCAAAATATTTAAACTTCAGAAATTGAACTTACACATGCCAAAAAAAAAAGCATTACAATGCTGAATTATTTGTTTTGGGTAATGTTCATTGTTTAATATTAGTAACCAAATTACTAAAATAAATAATAGTGCATTATAGAAATATCCAATATTTTTCTCAGGTTGCAAAAAGCAATTGATTTTCAGTAGCGTCATTTTACAAAGATATATTTTTTTTAATATGAATAATTCGTAGAATTACATACCACACTTATTTAGGACTTCTGTTTTATTAACTTTGGTCTTCTATGTCCTTATTTTTCAATCCAAAACAGTAATATATATATATTTAAATTTTAATTGCTAGTTTTGAATGAAATACTTTAAAAGCAGTTTTAATACAGTAAAACTGATTGTAGCAGAAAAATTGATCATTGCTGTAAGATTAACAAAAAATTATCCAAAACTCCGAATATAAAAATGAACTTAAAGCACACATTTTAAAATTCAACTGTAATTTGAATTTGTATGAGACTTATGATTAGGCTTCATCCCTCTCCCCTTTTCAGTAATGAACAATGGCATGCATGAAATGGTCTTATTTTAACTGAAGTCTTTACTGATTATAAGTTGGCTCCTTGGTTTCTCCCATGGAGTGCTTTTTAAAATTTTACTAGCGAGGCGCAAATGCTAGTCGATATTATCTAATTGGCCAGGAGAGGATTAATTAGAAGAGAAATAGCTGATGAATCAAAATGCTTATTATTTTTTAATGCTACAATTTCTTCATCGCCATTTTTTTGTCTACAATTTGTTTTAGGTCTCGGAATTGTTTAATACTTTACTTATTAACTGATTCTGAAATGATTGTTTATTTTATAATTAACTAGTAATTTTAACAGGGTCGCTTCTCAAATGGCAGAACATTCCCTAACTTCTCCAGGTTTCCCACACATTTTTGAAAAATCCTAGTCTTGACTCCATGGTATCATACCAATAAAAAACATACATTTGCACCAAAATATTGTTTTTAAAATGATAGCAGGGGATTGCTAACCTTAAAATAATTTCCCACAAAACCTTTAAAACATAACTCAGCAGCATAATAAAAGGGAACAAACATTTCAATAAAGAACAACTAGGTACTTTGCAAAATGTATTTTTTTAAAGGTTCTAATAACTCAATTTCTTGATGGGAAAACCTGTTCCTATCAAGATTTTTGAGAGGGAAAAAACTGCATTAATCACCAAATGCATTGTAAATCTATTTGGAAACAATTTGAATTAAAAAAAATGCAAGTCGGTTATAACTATCTACAAGTTAAAGTTCAGGCGTGATAAATTAATAATCAAATCAGTGGTTGAATCGCACATTGCGGCAGCTCCCTTAGCATGTTGCATTTAGAATGGAGCAAAATTGGCGATGCCATATTTTCACATCGAACTTTACTGTCCAAAAAACCTGTGTCAACAGTCGGGTTCTTGGCGAGTGCCATGTAAAATTGCCCGATTTTTGATAAAATAGTACAATTCCCAGACTTTTTCACTCACTTTTAAAACTCCCCGACTTTTCCAAGTAGCGTAGCGAACCTGCTTTAACCACAAAACAAAATTTACTACTTTTTATGACGTATATGATTTTATGAAATAAATGGTCGCTTTATAATGAAAAAAAAAAAACGTACATATAGACATCAGACTGCGAGGGATTGCCTATTTTTATCCTTTTCCATAAATATATATTTATTTCAAATAATCTTTCTAAACATTTATTTAAATTTTATTACAACCACACAAAATGAAGGTCAATTTTGTTTCGTGGAAATCAAGGAAAGAAAACATTCTATGTCTGAATAAATTAGCTTTGAAATAGCCAAGTCCAAAAGCATCATTTGTAGAAAGTGAAAGATTAATTCCATTTGGTAGAACCTGCAAGAAATAAGTGATTGAGTTTTTTTTTGCAATACCGGTTAAAAGTACCTTGATTTCACTACTTGTGTTTTGTCAGTGTCATCCTGTGTGTATTATTTAAAAAATATTTCATCCCGTTTTAGTCTGTTTTGTACACTTGTACTTCTTTTGTAGTTTAGTACACGCATCTCACGTTTAAGTTAAGAAATTTATTCAGCACTTTCTTGATCTTGGCATAGTAAAAGAAATCTTGATAAAAACATTTTTTTCGGAATTAATCAGTAAAACTGAAAAACTGGCTGATTGCTGCCAATTAATCAGTGCATCCCCTAGTTCAGGGTTTCCCTTCCCTTAGAAGCGCCAAAGTGTTTCAGGCTCCCCTTCGATAGCACAGTCAGTAGTGCACCTGCGATTTTCCTTGTGGGAGGGGGGGGGGGGGGTGGAGCAAGGTCAGGGATGCATTGAATATCCAATATCCCACGTCTGATGGATCCGGCTCCGATTTTCGAGACCCATAAATGCCATAAAAATTTTTAAATATTCAAAAATGCCAAATACATGCTAATCAATTTATTTTTTAAATCGCATTCGGCGTGCCCGATAACCAAATCTTTCGTACAGTGGTTTGATTGAACACAGATATTTAAAATACAGTTGGACACTGAATATCTGGTGTTCTCCCCTTCAGTGTGCCTGTACATTATTTTATTTATGTGTGATCATACATAAAATAAGATACAAAAAATACTAAAAATGAAAAAAAAAAAAAAAAGATTATTCCTTCCATAATTATTAGGATGGGAGGGTCCCTCATATAATAAGCCTGCTCTCATGTTTGTTTTTTTTAATATGTATTGACTTAATTTAATTTTTTAACAAATAAAATTAACTCTTCTTAATAATTATGGAAGGAATAATCTGAAACGAATACTCCAGAAAAGGTCAACATAACTCATCGCACGGTTCACTTTTTGCTTCGAAGAATTTTTTGTTGTATTTTGAATAGGGAGAAACAGCATTGGACTTGACACACATCTTTGGGTCTTTTATATTTTCACCTATGAAAGATTTGGTTAATATTTATAAAGAATATTTCACCTTTATAATGAAAAATTTTAGAAGGTTGAAATAACTCAGCCGTGGCCCTCTTCATAGTTCATGGCTCCCCTATTTTCATATTTTCACCTGTGGCCCCCAAGGGGGTCATATGTCTCCCTTTGAGAAATCCTGCCCTAGTTAATACTGATATGCACTAGAAAAAGTTAAACCATTCAATCCATAGTTAAAAAAACTAGTGCAACCAAACATCAAATCCAAAACTACTCGAAGTGGGAGAACTGATCATTAGATACATCAAATGTAAATAGTAACTTTAATCACAAAACAGAAAATTTACAACTTTTTACATTTTTTCATAATACTTAATATAAGTCAATATAATTTTATGCAATAAATGATCGCTATATAGCAGGAAAAAACATGTACATGTAAACATCAGCTTATATTTAAATTTCTATGCAATATACGAAGGCAAACTTGAACCAGGAATGTGTAAAAATGTCCCAGAAATTTTTCTTTTTACAATTTCTTAAAAAATTGAACTTATTTCACGTCATGTGACGATACTAAATCACTGGTACCAGCAATGATTTGAACAGTTGCAAGTAAAATTATATTTTCGTAACATCTCTAAACATCATCTTAGGCGATTGCTTTGGCTTCTGGCAAGAAAGCTTCCCAATGCTTGATCAACTAAAAAAGAGAGAGAAAGTGTAAGTACCAAATTTACGGATAGGATAAATATTTATACAGCATTTACAATCACATATATTATTTCTTAAGGACTTTTTTTTGTCGGTAAGCCATAACTTCCTTAACCTCTTGATTCTAAGTGTACCCCATCGGGTACATTTTAAAATACTGTTTATTAACGACTGTTTGTGCCATTTGAAAGCTAAAACACCCAATTGTTTTTGAAATGAATCGACAGATAGTTTACTTCGTTTTAAGCATGGAAATTAGGCATTCATTATTATTTAAACTAATTATTAACTAAAATTTAAAAAAAAAAAATGTTTTTTAGTTATTTTTTAAAATTATTTTTTGAATCAGAGAACCAAAACTTTGCGTCAAAATTGCTTGTGCTTAGTTCTGGGGTCTGAAGAGGTTAATATTTCATCAAATTCCATGAATGAGGTGTCATTTTAAAGCCCTCCATAATCGCTACACCGGAGAAATATACAATTATACAGAAAGCTTTTCTTAGATTTGAAGTTTAAAATCATTTAAGAAGAGGTCCTTTAATGGATGCCAAGTTGGTGTTGTGTTTGCTGGTTAGAGACCGAGTGGTTAGGCGCGCAAGACTGGTATACCCAACACCCATGGTTCGAGTCCCACATTTCGTTTATGTTATCTCCAATTAACTGTTTCGCTGGATCGTTGATTTTGGATAAACTAAATTTAGAAAGCGCTCTTTTATATTTTATTTGGTGTTTTTATTTTCATACAATAAATTTCAAAAATAGTAGAAAATATACTATTAAAATTATTTACTAAATTAAATATTCATTGCATAAAATAACTTTTTGGAATGAGTTCATCAAACACACTCTATTATCATTATTAATTTATTAGCTACTAAATTTAAAACATTTTATGTGAAAAGATCATTCTTTCACATTTATTTATATTATGAATGGGTAGAACTATATTTCAAGTAATGGCGCTTCGTTATTGTATTTTAATGCAATGAATACTACTAATAAAAATAATTGTAATTATTGTGATTATTTTATTATTTTGAGTGTCTAAATAATAGTGGGAAAAATTTGTAGCAGCTATTTGTACTGATGTGTTCAATGACATGTCTTCCTTTGTACCAACACCCCCTTTTGTTTTTACCATTCTTCATAATGTCCTTTCTCCCAAATTGGTGCGGACAAAAATAAAAACAAGAAAAAATGTTCTTGCATAATGGAAAAATAAACATTATCAAAGCACTAATTGGTAACATATTGAAGGCACCTATTCTGGAATTACAGGGAACCTCTTCATCAATGCACAAAAATTTGAGCTTTCCGAACAAAATTATCAGAACCTCACATCCAGTCTGAATGGCTGAAATATGCAAATTTGATTCAAAATCTATGTTTGGAAGAAATCGGGCTTTGTACAAATTTGGGAATTAATTATAAGGAATCCAGGAAAAAACAAAATTAATGAAACGACTGAACTTGTGAAGCAGTACATTAAGTTTTAACCAATTATATGTATAACTATTTTTAAAAATTATATTCAGAAACCATAAATCTATTTAAGTTTAAAGATAACACTTTCATAAGAAGAATAAAATTTCCCTATTTTCAAAATAGTACACAAAAATTACTGTCATATATCACACACACATTAAGGGATATGTGTGTGATACATGACACATCCCTTAATGTGTCATGTAAGGGATGTGTCATTTAATTATTAATGAGAAATTAAAACTTCTCATTATAAAATTAAAATTGGTTATTTAATTCCAGAATAATTAAATAACCAATTGAAACCTTTTTTCTTTCATTTATAAAATGAAAGAAAAAAGGCAATTTTTTGAAGAATCAAATTTTAAAGAAGGTTCAAAAATTGCATATTTGCAAGTTAATGATTGGAAAAACAATAATAATACTGTAATAAAAGTATATTTAGTCCCATTTATTTCATTTTAAAATAGGGCGATTCCACGGTATTGCGCACGTTGCGGACATGACATTTTCAAACTTCAAATAATCATAACACAACAAA